>OW388263.2:2757336-4018149 GCA_936450705.2 Protodeltote pygarga | reverse complement strand
TTTTACTGTTTGACGGGAATAAAAGACGAAATACCTAAAAACTAGGATTTTATTTTATAAATATCTTTTATTAATATACCCGTTCGTTAATAAGCTTTTTAAATTTTTTTTAATGGTCGTCGTAATATGCCTGCTGGTGTCCGAACATCCACTACCCGCACAACCCCGTCACGCCCCGGGTGCAGAGCCTCAATGACACCGCGTGGCCAAGTCCCCCTCGGTAAGTCGCCGTCGCCTATGAGGACCGGATCTCCTACATTAACAGTGACATTTACACCCGGTACACGGCGGGGCGCCAGGGCAGGCAGATATTCGGACACCCAACGACGCCAAAAATGATCGCTCAGCCGAAGTGCCTTTCTCCAACCGCTCCGACCAAACAAAGCTTCATCCGTTAAATCCTCGGCCGGAAAAGGGCGACCGGATGAATCCCCCAACAAAAAGTGATTGGGGGTCAGCGCCTCCGGGTAATTCCCATCTGGGGAGACGTGTGTCAGCGGGCGCATATTCACAATAGCTTCGGCTTCAGCCAGTAGAGTCGCCAGAACCTCTTCTTTTGGTGCTCGTTCTCTTAGAGTTACCCTCAGGGCGGATTTAACCGACCGAATCAGCCTTTCCCAAGCACCACCCATGAAGGGTGCTGATGGGGGTATAAAACGCCACTTAATCTTCTCGTGTGCTGCGAACTTCGGTACAGCGGCATGATATAAAGCTCTTATCTCCCGATTTGCTCCGACAAACGAGGTCCCGTTGTCCGAAAATATTTCTGTTGGAGTACCACGTCGAGCAATAAAGCGTCGTAGGCACATAATTGCGGAGTCTGCGGACAAGCTTGCTACGATATCAAGGTGGACAGCTCTGGTTACCAAGCACGTAAATAAGGCCACCCACCGCTTCTCACGCCGACGTCCAATGGAAATAGTTACGGGCCCCTAGTACAGCTTGGCAAAAAAGAGTCTGAGGCGGTGACAGCTGGAACTAAAATAAAAATCTTAATAACTAAGTTTGTGAGAACTAAAATAACTTAAAAGTGATTCACTTCATTATAATTGATGACAAAAAATTCATCATAGAAATATTTAAGTACCAAATATCTGGTAATTCTGAATTTTAATATGAGAAATGCGGATGCGGCGCCCCCAATTTTTCCAGACTCTTTTTTTCCAAACTGTAACTCTTTACCATCTCTAACTTTACTCTAAACTCTGGCAATCTCTGGATTTCCGTCAAAACCACAGACTTACTAGGGATGACTACGCATGTCAAAACGGTCAAAACACGTCAATATGTACAAGCGTTTTGCGTAAATCAAATATTTGTTATCTGTATATAACGTAAAAGCTCCTATTAACGACCCCCTAAAATGTGTACTCTATAGGGAATGCAAAACCGGACCAATTTGAAAACCGGCTTTTTTTCTCGGTTTTGGAACAAAACCCGGTTTTTCGGTTTAAAACCCGGTTTTTTTGCAAAAACTTTGTGAATTAAATTATGTGGAAATTTGACTTGTTTTAATATGTTTCTATTATTCTTGGTTTAAAACTGTATCTTAACTTAAATTAAAATCATAAAAAAAAATTAATAAAAAATAAAACCGACTTCAAAAGGAACGAAAAAGCTTGAAATAACTTTAAAATGTTTTGGAGTCGGTTCCAACTTCCAAGTCAAGTTCTTAATGAGAAGGTTAAAGAGGCTAGAACTTGACTTGGAACCGACTCCAAAACGTTTTAAAGTTATTTCAAGCTTTTTAGTTCCTTTTGAAGTCGGTTTTATTTTTTATTAAAAAAAATTTTTCACGATTTTTAGTGGTGCCTTAAATTAATCCCCCCTCCCAGACTTTTGTGGGGCTAATATTTGAAATCCTTATGAAAAGCCCCTTCAAACGATACCTCACACGATATTTTTAATCTTGGATGACGTGGGGGGACCACGTATTCCCCTTCTTCCTCTTTATTCTTCAGTTATCGACTGCACGTATAAACAAAGCAATATTACTTGTTACGGCAATTCTGCTATTATCCTACGAGGAGTTCCGTTCCATATCTCGTAAGTCCATGATCAGATCATGACAATATTTCTATGGGACCAACTTGGAAATATGTTCTTTCATTATTAATATAATATTAATCATTTGGTCCATACATAACACATACAAATATACCCTATAAAATATAAATGTCCGTAAGTAATTTTAAAATAACGTTCAAAACAAACATTTGCTAATGAAAGCTTAGTACTGGATTAGAATGACTTGAGGTTTTTCGAAAATAATGTAATTCGATATTAAATAATTGCGAAAAGTGTTAAAAGTTTCCTTAATTTACAAGCAAAAACTACGATGTTCTATTGTTGTCAATTAATATAATATAGAACTAACTTTAGCTGTACTTAAAACAAAAAACTATAACAAAATATTAGCATCACAGGTAATAAATACTTATAGCAATATTGATAGTAAATCTGTACAAATTTTTGGATTAACTATAAATGTATCGTGTTACATCATGACAATATTCACTGTAGAAATAAAACAATAACAATAATGCATATTTTACTTACTTACACGAAGCGCGTTTAGTGCGTTTAAGTGTTGTCAGAGCAATGAAGTCAAAATAACCGAAAACTCGAAAAACCGATTTTGTAACTAAAAAAACCGAGTTTAATTTGTTCTTTAAAATAATCGAAAAGCCGGTTTTTTTGGTTTCGGTGAAACCGGTTTGCATTCCCTAGTACTCTATTAACGATCTAATTTTTTAATCACTCATATTAGACATAATATAGGGTTCCAGAAAATAATACCTTAAAAATTAGTTACGTATTTTTGTTGGACAACAAACAGAGTAAAGTTTGTGTGTTTAAATAGCCGGTGAAAGAAATAATTTGACAATGAGTGGGACACGCCCGAAACGGACGCACATTTCATAGTGTCGCGTCTCCAGCCACGTAAGTACACCTAAATATTACTTAAGGAAAATAACACACTAAAAATGGATTTGTATTCTTTCTATCACATTACAACTGTAACGTATATATTCGTTTTCTAAACTAACTCATAATATAATACTTTTTATTGGTTTTTGTGTTATAAAATCATGTTTTAATTTTAGGCGGTAATAGAATCCAAATTTCAAAACTTGATTCTAATAACGACCCATGGCGTTGTTAAATTTTGAGAACATTTTGTTATTTTTAAATAATATCTATTATAAACTACCTCATTAAATTTTATTTTTTTCTTGTTCAATTCTTAAAATTATTTTACTTCGTTAGATCTATTAACGACAAAGCTATTTCTTAAAGTTTTTGTGTAAAACTCGATTCAACGTTAGACAATATCCCTATTATTATAATGATATTGTACTGTAAATAACCTTTATTATCTTAATTAAAGGCTAACTGACATTAAAATGAATAATATAGCATTGAGATCGAATTTAACAGTATTCCATAAAGCAGATATTTTATGTGTTTATTATAAATTTTATTGGTCGCTAATAGAATATTGTAACCTTTATACTTAATTCTATTACCGACTCACAGCTATGACGATATTTTTGGTGGGTAAAAAAAAAAACTAAATGTATATTTTTGAACAAATTGGTTTATTTCTTGCATACGTGACGTTTCTAGAGATTTTGTCATAATAATATATTTTGCTATCCAGTTTCATTCATGGCTTCATGGAATTGGCTATATTTCTTAAGTTTTCAAATCAAATAAAAATGGCGGGACGGAATGGGGGTCATGTAACTTTTTAAAGCTTCTTTCGAAGAATTAAATTCTATATATCTTTAAAGATTGTGTTCTTTTATAGAATCATGGAACCGCAGAAGCGCAAACAGTATGCCTCTGCTCAACTAGAAGCTGCGTTTTTAGCTATAAATGAAGGCACCAGCATATATGAAGCTTCAAAAACCTAGGTATGGCATTCCGAGGACAACTCTGCGTGACAAGAGAAATAATAATTATTTGAAGACTGTTTTCTGAGACTGATTATACTTTTTATTAATTAAAATAACAAAAAATGAGTGCTCTAATGAGTGTTGCAATAAATAATTATGTTCATATTGTAATAATGTTGATCTCTTAACTATTGTTAATAAATATAATAAATACCTTTAAAACTTTTTTTTTTCAAATTTTATATAGAAGTAGTGAGAACGTCGGAGCGGTCGGTAAAAGAAGTAGAAAAATCGGTAATAGAATCTTGCCGCATTCTATGGGTCGGTAATAGAATCAACTACTCTTTTGGATTAAATAATTATTTAGTAACTACTGTGTTATTGAATATTGAATTTAAGTACTGAATCGCAAAGAATACTTCGTGGAGATTAATTATAAATTATAACATCTTTCCTAACATAACAGCTTATATCTATTTTTTTAGAGTGAATCCTAAGACAGCTAAAACTGGCGGTAATAGGAGCTTTTACGTTAACCTCCTTGAATTTCTGTCACATAGTTTTTCGTTCCGATCATAACACCTGTCATTGGCGTAATTGTGGGCCTAAGGCTTTCACTCGCCATTCAAAAGAAGTGAAGTGAAGTAAATCAAATACCTATTTATTTGGGTTCTATTTGATTATTTCTTCAGGTTCTTCTAGTTTATTTGGCATTAGGTATCAATGTTAATTCATTCTTATAAGCCATAATAGCTAAGAATATTCTACGTAAAATGAGTACCATGAATATTTCTATAGAGAAGAAAAGGTCCGATTGTTCAGCTTTACCCAAAGGTTGGCAAAGGGAAGAAGTTCTAAGGAAAACGGGCCTGTCCGCTGGCAAAGTTGATGTTTACTATTACAGGTACATAAATACGATTTATTATTGTTCAGATTGTCTTGTATTGTTTATATTGCGAATTTCACCATTTGGTTGGACCCTGTTTACTGGTCCATGTCCACTTCGTCCACTTTTCACTGAAAACTAATCTAAATTTAATTTTAACTGTGATAAAACACAGGTTTTAACTATTTCCATAATATTTAATCTCAGTATAATGATTTAAAGCCAGCATCAATCTGAATGGTTGATACTTTGATTAAGCTTTGACTACATTTATATTTTACTTACTGGTCTTATTTAATATAGCATAAGATATGTCTAACTTAACATCTACATACCCATTACTAAATAAGGGATTAACCGATGCTAACGCGATATTAAAAGACTGGTCCATGTGACAATAAAATTTTCTGTAGCCCAACAGGTAAAAAGTTTCGCAGTAAAGCTGAGCTAGTTCGTTATCTGGGTGATAGTATGGACCTGTCGTGTTTCGACTTTCAGCAGGGTCAGATAAACACAATGCTGCTGTGCAAGGCCAAGAAAGCACGAGCGCAGTTTGACTACAGGTTCACATTAGTGTCATAACTTCTTCCACTTGTGTTGTGATCATTAGTGCAGTCCTGCTTTGTGTACCATCTGTATTTATAATGCTATTCAATAGAAGCTTTTAAAGTGTGCCTAGGTTTATTTTGCTCGTTGTGCGTGGACAGTGATTATGTTTCAACCTTGTTTTGAAACATAGTCAGTGTTGTTTGACGTTGTAGTAAACTTTTTAGACATCACACCAGATATGCACTGCTTTACACAAACCAGTTTTAGTACCTGTTTGAATGTTAAACTCCTTTTTAAGCAAAGGCTTTTAGTGCTTCCTCACGGGTTCACTGCCATTATATCATACCAATCTACTTCACCAGCTTTGCTAATGAAAATACAAGGAACATGACTCCTTAGCTTCTAATAAATGCATTACCCCTTTCTCTGTTCAGATTGTCCATTCTCTGTCAACTACCTGCAGCATGATGTCATGTCATATCAGTAAGTCTTAATTCTTCAAGGGCCAAGAGACACAAGAGATAATCTATTGTTACATTGTATAGTTCTTGTAGGTACTTGGTCCCTGACGAGTTTAAGATCTTTATATTGAAACACACATCTTTTTTATTTTAATTAAGAATTTACTTATTTACTTTTTTTTTGATGTGCAATAAAGTATATTCTATCTATCTATCTACTTAGCCTTACAACAATAGTTACTATCTTTGTTTAATAATATTGGTTTATGTGACCTGGATGACCTGTGAGTGTCCTGGTTATACCAGAGTCACAGCAATGTAAATTATTTAAAATAAGTGTAAGGTTAGGTACCTTACACTTTAGTTTCAGTCAGTTTAAATTAAAATATTTTAGTTTCTTTATGGGGTGACCAAAACCCCCAAAACAAAAAAATATATAGAAAAAACATGAATTTACTCAGAAACAAGAATGCCTCTGTTTCAATTTTCAAATCCCAAAGTACAAACAGCCCCATTTTACGGCACATTCTGCAGGTACCCTGTTGATTAGTCCTACCAAAATGCCTCACATCTTTCTTCCCAGTTCATGTCTTGCTTGAACTGTACATTGCACTGAGCATTATGTATTTTGTTTTTAATGTGTGTTAGTAATTGTATTAACTGTAGATTGAGTGTTTAGTCCGTTTTTAATCTTTCATCATTTAGGTTATTATTAACATTAAAAAATCATCTCATCATTTCATATATTGTGTGTGTATTTTAATTTTTCATTTAAATAAAAAAAAAATGGTAAGAAAGACTCTTTAAAGTTGGTTTAATAGAAACTTTGTAGTGACCATATACTTAATTATTAATAAGAATTAGTAATAACAGTCCATTGCATAAAGTATTACAGGTCTAATCAAAATACAACTACTACAATAACAGCAGGGCTAACATGCACAAGATGTCAACATTTTCTGTCTGGATAATAGTATTAGGTAGAAAATAGATCATATCAACTTTAAGTCCACCAGTGCATAGCATAAAATAAAATACAAAGTAGCACAATAATCAATCCTTGTCTGTTTCTGTCAAATTAAAACTTAGTAATAAATTGTTGTTATATTTTTAAGATCAATGAAAAAAAGTTCTGAACTCCATGGTATTTTTTAGCAAATGTAATGGATTATCATATCAAAATCATCCTAGCATGCTTTACGGATAGTTTTTTATTCAGGGCCAAAGTTAGGCACTCTGGTCGCAATAATATAATATCTTCAGCGCCAACCTATTTTTTTCTCGCCTCTTCAATTTTTTAATAAGTTTACTGGGTTTCAAGTAAATGTTATTATAAGGAGGAAGTAGATAAACAGCTTATAATTTTGTTTTAATCTATATGACAATACACCCAACATTTATCATTTTAGGTAGTAGTATTCGTGGCGTGCCTACCATACAAACTTATAAGCCCACTTCCGTAAATAACGTTAACGTTGGGGTTCCCGCACCGAACAAATAATTTTTTTATTGTCCCTGATCAAAACAAATTGGAAGCCACTGTTTTAAAATATTTTTGAACTTATCCTGTTGTGAGGTGTTGTGCTAGGCACGCCACTGGAAGTAGTTAATGTGTTAAAACTTATATCATTTTATTTTATAGCATGAAACTCAAGCCCTACTTGCATAATGATAGCATGTCAGTGTGGAAAAAAATATATTTATCCCCACATTTATTAATAAAAAGAATTTTGAATAAAACAATGGAAAATTTATAAAATTTTAGCTTTAATTAATCATAATGTACCTACTCATTCAACTATTTGCATTCGTACATTTTTATTCTTCTCAACGCAACGTCTTATATTATGTCCTCGACTTAGTATAAGAATAATTATAACTATCTTTTTTGAATACAGGGGAGTTCGATCTGATGCCTCTTTGGTACCACCAATACGCCAAACCGCTTCAATTTTCAAACAACCAGTCACTGTTTATAAGACACAGGAAAGCAAAGTGAAGACTGATCTTAAACATGGCACTCAGGAGAAACCCAAGCAATTGTTCTGGGAAAAGAGATTAGAAGTAAGTACCTATTATAATAATATCCCGATGGACGATGTCCTGCATTCGCCGGGGATAATCCAGGTCTAAATTCCTATAGTACAGCCGTGGAGAGTTCCCGGTGGGTGGCCCATCCCATTTTAGATAAATGTTCTCAAAAGGGCTTCTGCGTGTTGGACCTGAATCCCCGAAATTATATGCGTTCGATATTCATCATAAGTCACAACTCTTCATAGAATAATTTTATCATTTTTAGGGTTTAACGGCATGCGATGCGGATGGAGTAAGAGGCACTACTTCTTTACCGAAGTACATCAAGCCGTTGGGTCCTTACAACTCGGATGCTACAATCATACAATCCCTGGCAACGGCTCTTCATGTGTCTTCTCAGCCAATAACAGGTAAAAATAATATGAAAAAAGTTACGCCATGACCCGAAGAGATGTAGTGGATCTAGTTTCCAGAAATATGTTTGGCCAGGTCAGCTGGGGACTATTCAAATTCCAGCAACCCATGCTGCACTTCAGAAGAATTTCAGAGAAATTCAGAATTTTTTGTCAAGTCAAGTAATTGTTCGACCACAAACCTACCTGATGGTTAGCAGTGTTGTACACCTGGATGCCTGTCCATTCTCGACTTGGCAACTGTTCGACCTGTTGCTTTAAATGTACTTATATGTATAAAATATCAGAGTAGGCACTTAAGGATGCAATTCGAATTCAAACCAAGTTAAAAAAGTGAGATAGGTATAAATAAAATTTTATCATTTCCAGGTCAAACCGGATCCAAACAATCCATACTTGAAAACCCGGGTGTTTTTTTAAACCCTGAACAGCCGCTGATTGCGGCTGTGTCTATCACGAAGGATGACGTCAGACGCCAAGAGGAGCGCGTGAGGCGTGCGCGAATGAGGCTGCAGGAGGCGCTAGCGGCGGCATAGGGGCACGCCGGCGACGGGGAGGCTACCGGCCCCGTCGCCGACCTCTCGGCGTCCTCGTCCCGGCAGACGGACTCCGCTGAAGCCTCCCCCAAACCGGCATCGGCCGATATGAATGTAGATAATGAATAATTATTTTTTAAGAACCAGTTAAGGGCGTCTCAATTATCCGTAACGTTCAAAAACTCACTGAGAGACAGCAAAAATAATGTAATAAAAATTATGTAAGTATGTCGAAATTACGAATAATTCTAAGAGAGTTTAGCGATATTTACAATATTCCAGTAACATTAATAAAAATCTTGCAAGTAAAGTCTACGCAAAGTCAAACGCTTTATAAATCACAGCCTAAGCGTTACTGAAAGGATGCAAGTAATGAGTAACTTACGCCTTAGTGTTACAAGACGTGAGGCGTAAACGACAAATTATCGTAACATAGAATTTCATGGTATGTAAGTGTTAAAATGAATTTTAGCTAATATGTGAATAATATTATCCGGCAATTTTGCCTTTCTCATGATTTCTTTCGGCATTTACATTTTAGTTACATTAGCCTACCGGCAGGGCTAAGCAGGTAACTAGTATTTATACTTACTTAGTATTTTTATACTTATCATGATGAAAAGTCAATGTCATCACAGGAATCTAATCAAAATCAGAGTTAATCTAAAAGTGAATATACACTACGGCATTTTCATGAAGTAATGTAACGTTCTTGCGAATGCTTGACGTTATTTTGGACGTAATGCTTAACGGCGAGTCAGCATTTACCTAAAACATTCCTTTCTATTTAGAGTTTACTCTTCGTAGAAATATCGGAGTCTCCGAGTTGGTTGATCGATTAAGCTCCGATTTCACCTCTGATACTAAACGCGATCCATTAAGTTAAACTCGGTTTAACTGAGTTCAGAACTGCAATTTGTGTATGGCTGAACTTAGTTTTATTAAACTCGGTTATTAAAGTGAATGGTGAAATTGGGCCTTAATGTCACACAAATTAACTCTGTGGTTTGTAAAATTTATTTGTAACGTCATGCAGCTCAATGTTGTGTTACAAGAAAATGCTTTAGTGTACATGCACCTTAATATCTATATCTGTTGAGCCAGTGGTGGAGCAGCATTTCGGTAATGTTCCACTGCGTCATTACCCTGTGAAACGTGAATGCTGAATGATGCACGAATGCTGCAGTATTCGAAACCTCAAAAATAGATATACTTATGCGAGTAAATCTAAAATAGGGGTTTTTACTAAATAAGGTTAAAGTTAAGTGACATTGTTTATAAAATATCCAATAAAACTAGTTTATATCTTGTGTAATCGTGTTTATTTCTTTTGAATCTCGTATCAATGATAACAAAATGTGAGAAATGTGCGATATATTCACAACCATAAAAATATTACAAGTAAATAGGGTAAGAATTTAGTCATTCTGATTCACTTGAACTAATTAAAGTGCATTGTTAAATAATAGTAAAAAAAATGTTGGCCGAAGGTTGGCCATTACATAAAATTAATAATAATTATTACAATAAATAATTTTTTTGCGGAAAAGAAAGGTGAGAGAAATATATAATCTTAGAGTCGAGAGGGATATCCACTACGATCGCGAACCTGTGGCGCTCTCCGAACATTCCATTGCAAGTTCAACGGTCTTTATAGGAGCTTGGCAGAAGCTTTGCATGTTCGCGAACGTAGTGAATACCCACCTTAATAAACGATTACTTAGTACAATGATAATGTTGCACATATTTTTTGCATTATTTATTACATGATTCAAGTATCAGATTAATAAAGTTTTGATAGTTTATGCTCAAAGCTATTTTGTCCATATTCAGCAAAAGCTATAGGTACTTATTATAATATAAGTAAATAAGGCTTTATTGTCCCAATGCTGGGCAAAGGCCCTTTCCCCTTAATTGAGGCAAGAGAGGGAATTCATAATTCACCACGCTGTCGCTAATCCGTAACCTAGTTGGGAGAGACAAGTTTTAGACTACCCGCAGTTGCAATATATTATTGAAGTGCCATCAAGGCCTCTCAACTCGATTTAACCGCCACTAAGTGATAACCGGAATGACTGTTTAACGTGCCTTCAGCCACACTTGGAATTAAATTACTTAAAAATCGTCATCAATCTCAACGGAATGCCTCATCAAGCGCTATTACCGCCTATTTATTACTCTCTACCCTACCCTTTCTACCAACGTATCCCTTGATGATCGTGAAAACCACCCTGGTACCTATCAGAGGATTACGAATGCATTGACCCTATTATCTAAGACCATAGAGACGTATAAGGAAAAAGATAGGAGCTGAAGATTTCTTCTAATGGCGTAACACTATGAAGACTACTTCAAAATGGACGGTTGGTGAGTTAGATTATTTCAGAAAATATTGCTGATGTGCTTTATGAAAATCTATAAGAACAATAGAACAACTATATCAGATTCCCGTCGCGTCACTTTTATTAATTTGCCAAATCCTAACGTTTCGAGAGCTTTACAGTTTTCGTGGTAGGCTTCTTACAAGGTCACAGGACGTCCTACGACCACATAGAGTCCGTTAAAAGTTGTTTCATTATTATAGTGCTCGCGAAATCCTAAGACATTATTATAAGTATGACTAGTATTTTATCTGAATTATAGTCTAGCAAGATAGAGGTAGTAAAAAAATCTAATTTTTTTGGAGGGTCACCAGTTCTTTAATCTTATTCTCTTTTGGTGGTCCCACACTACATTATTATCAAGCGTTTACATACAGCTAGTTCATATTAAAATTCAATTCCATTTTAAGATCGCGATTGATCTGTTCTCTATTCAAATTACCATAGTAACTACTACTCTAAAAGTAACTTACATCAAAATGGATATAACAATTATTTGTAATTTGAAGAAAATGTATAAGTTTAAGTATTTTAAAACAGCAACTGCAATAATCTTAATTCATTCTTTGGTGGTGTAGGTAAATTGGTTGCTGTTGCTGCATATACCTACATAGTAGGTATAACAATTAAAACTAAAACAGAAAGTTAATGACTAGATAATGTAAGACTATATTGTACGATAATCTTGTTCTTACAAACTACCTACTTATTCTTTAAAGCGATTTGTAATAATTAATAAATGACAATGCTGCATATTTCAATACTGTTCAGGCTCCATTTTAAGCAGAAAATTCTTAACATGATCTTAAAATACTACGGGCTTTAGTTATTAATAATAACGCAGCTATTATATTACGTTTATAAGTATCAATTTGATAAAATTTAGGTAAACTTCAAGTTACAATTTGTTAAAATTTTAAGGCATTAGTTTAATAATTATATTTTTAACTTCATATTGTAATTAAGGATTTAATTTTTAAATGGAATGTGTAAGTTTGAACATCACAAATGATATGTAGTTAATAAAATTAGTTAATTTAAATCATCAGTCTGTAGATTGCAGCTGATACGTAAATGATATGTTCAAGATAGAAGAATTCTACTTGTAATCAAATTTATCTTTTTACAAAATGTTTAGTTTGCTTTGCATGCACTTAAAAAAAGTTATAAAATTTTAATAGAAGACATGATTCAAGTCCAAGGATAAAAATTAGAAAATAAAATAATACCTAAGAGATAATATCCTACATAATAATACTGAATCATCCTCGATGGAAAGTCTGGCATCTTTCTAGTGATAAGAAAAGTTTTCCATTTGCTGTACATATTGTCAATTCCTTCCAAATTTGCTATGGATAAATGATGCGGAGGAATTCTCTTCCCTGTACCGATACGACGGAAATGTTCATTAATTGTATTTTGGTCAGATGTTGGTGTTGGGCCAACATTCATTTTACTTGCACATATCCAATACAAAACTGGACTAGCAGATGCTAAAAGTCTAGTCGATACTTGAATATGTACAAAGATAATGCAAAATATACACAAAAACAACATATGTACTACATACACAAACATTGCTGGATCATTGGCCCCAAAACATTTAGAATTTACCTTTGGCTTATAGGACATTTTGTTTGTATAACCAATTACACTTGTTTTCAATCCAAGTCTTAAACATAGCCTAATATTACACAATATATATGAAAAACAATGATAAAGCACTAATATTATTATTGGAGCAGCAAGAATGAAGTTGGGGATTTGTTTGTATTTGTAATATTTGAAAAATCCAACCTGCCAATAATGTGATTGAATATATGAATATGATATTGGCAAAGTGTAGTTACACCATGGGCTCTTAGCAGATCCAGGCAGTACATATTCTGTATTTGATAAAAATTCAGGCAGGTATTGCACACTAGGTACACAGTATTTAAGATAGTTATTGGCCTGAACCAAGAGAAATGGTAACAGTGCTAGTATCACAGTGAAAAAGAGTGATACAAATGATGTCAACAAAGGTAACAACAAGGCTGGCAACAGTATCTTATGTTTTAAAGTTCTATATTTGTACACAATTTCAGGTACGGTTCTCTCGATGACATTCTTAAAACTGGCATAAAATATGAAACCTAAGTTAACAGAGCCATTAGATCTAGTTATCATTGAGAACCCCACAGGCATTCCACTTAATACATCAATATTAGCAAACCTTAAAGTTTCACTTTCAGTACATTTAAACATTGCATAGAAAGACATCCATGCAAACAGTGACTCTGAATATGGTGCTGAAAAGAATATACTGGCTGGGTTGATGCAGTATAATATAACTGCTTTATATGCTCTGCATTCACTTCGTAAAACTCTTAAACTCAAGCAGTGAAGAAGATCTGCAGATTTTATAAACATTAGTACATTTATAGTAGTTGCTGATATCAACAGCATACTATGGAAGTTAAGTAGATTTCCAAATAGACTGTCTAATATATATGCAACAAATCTAACAATTAGAGGAAACAGTGGAAAGAATGCTAAGCAATTTTCGTAGGTGTAACCATACTGAGCAATGTGGATAAAGTACTGAGCGTCCCATCTCTTCATACCACCTAATAATTTATTTACGATGTAGTCTGCAAACGTCTTCCGCAAAGTAGGATCTTCAGGACTGATGAATACTTTGGCATCATGATCCGGAATGATAAGATTTGATATTGCTTGTAAGATAATAACGACTATTCTTGAGGTAAATGCAAACCATAAAATCTTTTGCCGTGGAGAATACATCTAAAAAAGGAATGTAAGTATGATTTCCAGTAGACTGTAAAGTATTTTAAAGAAAATGTATGATTTTACCTTCAATATTCCGATTGCTCATTTAAAATTATTCATAGCAAGTGTGATTTCTTGATAAAAATATCGCAATTCGCAATAACACTGCGGCCAATTTATCAATCAATGGGTCAACTGTCAGGTCAGACAACTCAGACAGTGTCAGTGTCACTGTCATAGTGACCACAAACTATCGATTTTCTACTATTGCGTACGTTGACGATTAGTCAGAGACTATTCTATCAACTATGTATTGGCTGTATCCGTAAACGCACATCTAAAATAAATTCGTATTTGAAATGGCCTTATTATCCTATACTTCAAAGGAAGTAATGAAACCGAAATACTGTTTATGAGCCTATAAACGTCACGAAATCTATTTATAAGATGCGGTAGGTTTAATACGCAAGTACAGTTTGGCAGAGTCTGAAAAAATTGGGGGCACCACTGTCGCACTTGTCATACTACCATTTTAATAGAACTTTATTGCGCTGCAATGGTGCATTGCTGAAGGTGTAGTAAATAAAGTCCTATAAATTGTATCGCATCTTAAAAAAGCGCGCAACGTCGCGTCTTGGTGACTGAGTTGATTGACCTAAAATATGATTAGTGTAACCTACATTTAAAAATAAAACTACGTACTTTTAAAGCAGTTTTTTATTAAAAATATAAAGTATAAGCAAGTAACAACCAATGGCACTTTAAAGTAATAATGGCAATATCAACTAGATGTTCTTTCCGCCGTATACACATTGTGCTATAGATACGTTTTACGTATAATGGAAGACATTTTATTAAAATGATGCAAGTCTAACTTGAAATTCAATAATTTTTTATTTCATTTCTACACTAAAATCATTTGGTTCTCTTAAAGAATTCTTGAACATTAACTACACGTAAGTTCTTGAATAATAAAAAAGTACAAACGCCATCGACCTTTAAAAATTATAGCACCAAAACTAAAAAAGGCAGTGACAAAGTTAGTGAAAAAAAAAACTGAAATCAGTCAGAATAACGAAATCTCCAGAAATTTTTGGTCTTTAAAACTCTTATAATCAAATTCATTTTTTCTTAAGTCTAATTTACACATTACTCCATTTGCATTGTGTAAATCATAAAGTTAATATTCTTACGGAAAAGTACGTAAATACGAAATAAAATAGAACCTATAAGATAGAACGTAGAAGTAGGATAATTACGCGTACAAAGCCGCGCCGGGCAGCTAGTATAAAAAATACGTATGCTTATTTTTAAGTATATGAAATTTACGTACAAATTGTATTCATTTGACAGCTCATGTCTGTATCTTTATTCCGATAGGTATACTAACTTTATGGTGTAAATAGAAGTAAAACTTACGCCTGTCATTTAGACACCATTGATATTATCAAAAATAACTAACGTGTTTACCCCTACTGGAATATTTACGAAGTCTTGTCCTGAACTTTCATGACGACGGCCTTAACTTCAGTGTAGTTGTTAATACCGTAGGGTCCGTTCTCGCGACCGATGCCGGACTGCTTGTATCCGCCGAAGGGCACCTGACTGCCGAACACGTTGTAGTCGTTCACCCACACTGTGCCGGCGCGAAGCCTCTGTGGAACGTAAAATTTGTATCATAGACAAGATGAGAGAGAGAGAGCTATGCCGTGGTAGCCTAATGGTATGACCATTCAATCGTTGAAAAATCTCTCAAGAGTGCTGGATTCCTCACGATGTTTTCCTTGACTGTTTTACCAAATGAACATTAATTTCTAATACGCACAAGAATTGGAAAAGTTAGAGGAACGTGCCTCGGGTTCAAACTAACGACTAAACCTTCGACTTGGCAATCCAACGGTCTTACCAATAACACTGGTTGTAAAACTGTTGTTAAGTAGTTGTATGACATTTATTCTATCTAAACATATAAAAATAGAAACTGACTGACTGACATATCAACGCACAGCCCAAACCGCTGGGTCTAGAGATTCCAAATTTGGCACGTAGGTTCCATATGATGTCTAGGAGTGTATTAAGAAAGAACTTTTCAAATTCAATTCATTCAATTCTTAATACCTGGATCATATAGTTGGCTTTGTCAAGGTCTTTAGTGAAGATGGCGGCAGCTAACCCGTAGTCAGAATTATTAGCTCGCTCCACCACCTCGTCCAGCTGAGAGAACTTCAGGATCTGCTGCACTGGACCGAAAATCTGGAACCATTTAAACATAGTTGTTAGCTGATAAAACAGTACATTGTACAGTCAAGGAATTATTATGTAGAACGTAGTATCGGCTAATTTGTTACTTCTGATGATGAAATAGTTGACCAAGACATAGAGTTACCAGTACCACTATAGATTCAGTGTAACATAAATGTGTTACGAGGGCCTCTTATTATCATTATAGATAATAATAAGAGGCTCTCGTTACATGGCTTGATTCACAAGGCGGTACTCCCGGACACAGTCAGGAGATTCCTCTTTCTGAAACCCTGACCACCGGCGCTTGGACCCTGTTCCCGATACTGGTGCTAATACTATATTACTAATTGTTTCTTTGTATTTTTAAAGAGACATATCTATTCCTTACCTCAGTGGTAGCGATTTCCATATCGTCCTTAACATCACTGAAGACAGTAGGCTCCACGAAGTACCCAACATCAGATGCTTTGTTTCCTCCGGCCACTAGCTTGGCGCCCTGACGTTTACCACTCTCGATCAATCCCAGGATACGGTTGTATTGTTCTGCATCAATCTGGAACATGTGGTGATATTTTTGTGAAATTTTTACATGTATAGCACGTCATGTTAACTTATTAAATATAATTATTTAATAAGACTGCCTCGTTGGTCTTGTGGTAGCAAGCGCGACTGCTGATCACGAGGTCCTGGGTTCGATCCCCGGGTCGGGCAAAGTGTTATTGGGTTTTTCCATTAGGAAATTCTCAGTAGCAGCACGGAGTCTGGAATTGTGCCCGGTTAATGGCAATAGGCTCGCCCCCTATTACATGGGACTTATAACATAGCCGGCGAAACGTGGGTGTACTGCACACCTCTGCCTACCCCCTCTGGGGAATACAGGCGTGAGTCTATATTTAATAAGAAATTTGAAAAAACAACTGATACGGATGGGAATCAAACCCACAATCTTCGGCTCAGCGGTTGGAGCGTCGGCACGGTACGCTGAAGATCGTGGGTTCGAATCCCATCCGCATCAGTTGTTTTTTCAATTTTTATATGTGACTGCCTCATTGGTCTAGTGGTAGCAAGCGCAACTGCTGAGCACGAGGTCTTGGGTTCGATCCCCGGGTCGGGCAAAGTGTTATTGGGTTTTTACCTTAGAGTATATATATAGTAGAGTAATAACGTCAACAACATTGCCTTGTGCCGAACGAAAGCAGGTAGCATACAGATGCGTCTATAATTTATGGTTCACTAGTGACTTACCGTATACAAATTTATTTATCGATATAAGTTATCGTCGTAATAGTTGTCTGTAAAAGTATCGATAAAAATAAAAATAATTTATTTTAAATCACACTACAATACCTTTAACTACACTACCCTACCCTACGTACGCTATATCACACTATTCACACTACACTATATTACAATTCACTAACTACTGTTATTATTATTCTGCTGTTCGGGACGGAGACAAATCAAAGATCATCAAAATCGGTCCAGCCGTTCTTGAGTTAATAATGGTGTTACTAACCCGACTTTGTTTTATTTATTTATATTCATATAACTAAACAATAATTAATATATTATACATACTTATTAAACTACTTTATAATCAATTCTATATCTACTATTTACAATAAACCTAATAAATAAACATACAAATTAAATAATAATAATTCATTTAGATTTAAAAATTGCTCCATGAAAAGTAGTGAATGATTATCAAATAAATAAAATAATCTTTCACTGTTAAATCATCATCATAATTTAATAAATAGGTGAAATAAAATTATCGATACATCTATCGATACATTTATCGATACTGTCAATGCCTCAGGTTCGTGAAGTATATTCGTCGCTGGCCCCGTGTGCCGGCCCCTCGCTGCATGCCCACCCCTTACGCCTTCTTCTCCCCCGCTTCTTTGGATTAAAAATAATCAAAATAATTAGGAAAAGTTACTCACCGGTGGAATGTTATATTACCTTTTTTTTGGTATGTTTTCTTGAATCATTTTTGCAATCTTTCACACTGCAGTTAACCATTTTATTGCTTTAATTTGAGTTTTTCGCTCCTGAATGGTACTTCTACCGCAGTCAATCGAGGTATGATCGCGGAGTTCGTATCGCGGCCGCGTTGTTCATACCCGTGCTCACGGTTCATACTCGTGTAGGCTTGCTCTATTCTATATATACTCTAAGGTTTTTACATTTTGGAAATTAAAAAAAAAAATGTGGTGATATCAGAAAAAGGAATTAAGAGGAAAATGAAGTTTCAGTTGGAGATCTGATGGCAAGGTTAATGTTACCTGAGGTCCCTGTTCAGTTTCAGGTTTGAAGGGGTCTCCCAGTACTCGTCGCTTGGCGCGCGCGGCCGACAGCTCCACGAACTTATCGTAGATCTTGTCTTCCACGTATGTGCGAGAACCTGTTCATTTACAAAAAGTTATCAAATATTCAATTAAATAAGATTCATGTGTTTTTAACAAGCATTTATTTATCTTGCAATAATCTGTTTGTATGTTAGTACGTTTAGGTCAAATCTTGCCAGCTGAATTAGAACTAGAACCACTTCCTCTTATCCTAAGGAGCTGAATTTTTACATTTTAGTTCACTTCCAATACATTTTTGTAATAAGCATGATCTGAATCAACAACCAATAGTTCTTCTTCTTATCATATGGTTTATGAACAAGCTGGTGTCAGAGTTTAAACCGCCCGTAGGCCTCTGACATGACTTTAGACACCATTGAAAAATCTCTCAGGTGTGCTGGTTTCATCACGATGTTTTCCCTCACCGTTTTAGCAATTGATAATTGATTTATAATACGCACATAACTAACGAAAAGTTAGAGGTGCGCGTCTTGGGATCGAATCCGAGACCTCTGAATTGTCAGTCGACTGTTATTAATACCAGTAGGTATTAGTGCTATATAACATCCAATAGTAGCTCGAGATAAAGTAACTCTTCCAACGGTCAACAACACAGACACAAAAGTTTGCGTACACGTTCAGTTTTGTTTTTCATTCCAATATACAAGCTTGGTATAAATCTTTTTTTAATAAAAACTTATTTTAGATTTTTTAAAATAAATTGAAATAAGAATTCCTTGTTTATTAAGTGAAGTAAATCTGTAAATATAGCTTCGTGGTAAACTGTCATAGGCTTTAGAATAATCTATGAACGTAAGGTACAATGGTAGGGCTTAACTACCAAAAGGACGCCGGCGACGCGTAACTATTGATTTCCTTTTATGTCTCATTGAGACATTTTATGTCCCATCGTGTTTGACGGTTTAATTAAACTCTTGCTTCATTTTAATCAACTTTCTTTCACTGATGGAATTAAGCTACACTATTCCCAAAAGACAGTTTAATAATATTATAATAATTAAACTGTCTCATATAATTATCGGACCAGGAAATTAATAAAAAACCATCAGATAAAGACGTTATCATAAAAACCACAGACATATAAGAGTAGCAGACCATACATTAATCACTAGTTATATTTATATAGATGGGTATAATCTTTTTTCCTTTTCTTACAAAAGGACAACTCAATATATGTATCTCGTTCTTTCACCTATTGCAACACTCACACACACATAGACAAAATATGAGGCGTAGTCTATTTTGTGACGCCGCCATATTAGTTAAGCTACATAAGCTACATCGATTCGAATTATTATCATCAGGTTTTCGTAAAAAATATTGCTCGGTTGAGAATTAAATGGTAAAATAATAATTTTATAAAATGGTAAAGTGCAGTGCCTATCAGTGTGATAGTGCTAGCTATAACAATACACCTGGATTGACCTTTCATCGGTAAGTTTTATGTTGCTTTGTTAAGATTAAAAGCTATTCGGTTCTCTCTGATGAAGAGTTCAAATAATTAGTTATTGTTTAATAGCTTATTACATAGATTTTTAAATTTGGAGCTTAATCGTATATAATTTTGACCTATAACAACAGAAATAAAAGCATTTATGAGTTAGTTTGTTGTAAAGTTGCAAATATTGACAGCTCAAGTACTACAATATTATCGAGGGACGGGTTTGGGAACAATTCAAATGATTTTTTGTAGATATGGTACCTATACCTAGATTGTTAAATATTTACGACATCATATCCATAATAATGCAGAGCACAGATTGTCAGCTGTTATAATAATAATCTACAAAAAATAGTCGCAGAAGTCTTAATTATTTTCATTAATACCTACCTATGTCGATCATTCACATTTTTGTAATTTCAGGTAATTCAGATCAAAATTAAACAGTATTAATAAATCTACCAGGTTGTTCATCAACCACACGATAAGAAGAAGAATAAATATATCTATTTTTATTATGTCGTGATTATGTCTTATTCACCATGTCCTAAATGCGGCCCTGGCATAAATAGTTGTTCAATGTGTGCGTTTTGCCTACGCTGTTTAAACTTTATATTAGGTCTGCTACTCTTATATGTCTGTGATAAAAACTCACTAACCAGCACAGCAGCACTGCCCCATATTAAAGAACAGCGCGAAGTGGGCAGCTTCGACCGCCTTCTCAATGTTCTCAGTGTCTGCGAAGATGATATTCGGAGACTTCCCGCCCAACTCCAGCGTAATACGCTTCACTGTGCCCGCTGAATTGCGCTGGATCAACTTGCCTACCTCCGTCGATCCTGAAGTACAAACGGATTAACAAATTACTCAATCATCCAGGAGAATGATAGCCTTATTGTTTCTTTATTTTACTTTACTTATTTGGGGTCGGCTTCTAATCTAACTATATAGATGCAGCTGAATATAAGTGTTCTACGTAGCGACTGCCTATCTGACCTCACTTTATGTGCTTTCTAAGTTAAGTTCTGAAGATGTTAAATCCCATGTTAAATTATTCGGAGATTATGGACGCGATGTTATTATATGAGGCTATCAGGTTTAAATCTATTTGAGCTATTAGCTATTTACCGGTAGAGCTAACAGGTTTAAAACTATTTAAGCTATTACCGGTGAAGGCGATCTTATTAACATCACGATGGTCGACGAGAGCTGCGCCCGCGTCGCCGAATCCGGGCAACATGTTCACTACACCTTCCGGGAAACCAGCTTCCTGCAATACGGAGAAAAAAAATTCATAACAATACAGTACGCTTCGTACTTATCTAAATTAGGTAGATACATTGACATTAGCATGATAGGATGATCCATAAGATGGAGGCGACAAGCTTGGTTCCCGCCTGTTTTTCGATCGGCATAGAAAGAAACTATAACCTATATTAATGTTTTATAATATAAAAATGAAACCCGTTTTCCGTTGTCACGACATAGCATGAAAACGGCTTGACCGATTTGGCTGATTTTGGTCTTGAATTATTTGTGGAGATCCAGGGAAGGTTTAAAGGTGAGAAAAAGGGGTAGAGTAGGGTAGGGTAGGGGTAAAGTAGGGTAGGGTAGCGGTATAGTAGGGTAGGGTAGCGGTATAGTAAGGTAGGGGTAGTGTAGGGTAGGGTAGGGGTAGTGTAGGGTAGGGTAGGGGTAGAGTAGGGCAGGGGTAGAGTAGGTTAGGGGTAGAATAGGGTAGTGGGTAGAGTAGGGTAGGGGTAGAATAGGCCTTGAAGTAGGATAATCACGCGTACGAAGTCGCGCGGGGCAGCTAGTGTTTTATAATGGTCAAGTAAACGTTTCAAAAACACAAATTAGGCCTAAATTACATAACATTTATTAGTCATGTAGAATTCAGTCAATGATAATTTTATAGTTATCATCTGCTTAGCCTTTTCCCAACTATGTTGGGGTCGGCTTCCAGTCTTACCGGATGCAGCTGAATACCAGTGTTTAACATGGAGCGACTTAAAATGATATGTAGAATGATAATTTTATCGTAAGCTATACAAATTCAGCTATATGTATATAACTATTATATAACATGATGACGTAAAAGTCTGGTATTATACGTTGTTTTTGCTTGTTGCGTATGCTGTGATCCTTACTCTATCCACGTTAATTTATCTGGTAATACAAGCGTGCCGGTTTTGTGTTTCCAAGCAGAGTATAAATAGCACTTAAGACATCCGCAGCTTGATTAGATAACCTTATATATCTTCTTATATCTTGCAGACGATTTGCGACAATCATAATACCTAATTCTCGGGACACTGTTATTAAACGTTATTGGATTTTTGCAATAGCATTGATTGTCTGATTTACACTGCTAAGTCAAAGGTTAAAACCCACCAGGGGCGTGCACTTCATATAGGCAAAAAGGCACTGCCTACCCTGATAAAATTCTAATTAATATTATTATAATATATTCTATTTAATGTATCTAATTGTTAAAATCGCAATATAATTACACAGAATTACACGATTATAACGCTCAATAATATCAATTCGTAACCCTAACGCCATCTGTTGGCACATTACGCACGTAAACACCGAATCCCGCGCTGGTCGCCTTCAAAGAAACGTTGCTACTTGCAAGTCCGGCACAACTTCTTTTGCCTATCGTCTCGTAGACCAAATCCTATAACGCGCATGCGCGCAGTAAGTCACGTGGGTCTTTCTATGACTGAGATTGACATGTGATTGGTTGAATTACTTTCAAGTTCGTGCGCGGAGAACCAATCACATCGCTTCTGTGAAACCAGCTGTTTACAATGCGAAATGTCAAAAGTTTTCAATTGAAGTTTTATTTAGTACTAGCTGTGCCCGCGACTTCCTTCGCGTGGAAGTCGAACATGAAGAGACAACGAACGACGCCAACGTGCGATATTTGCCACCTAGTTTCGAATTAAACTTGTACAAAACCGTACCTAACTACTAAACAATATTCGATTCTGCAAATGCAAATATGTACTCGTATACCTATATACATAATTTTGTATTGTGATAGCCTAGTGGTGTCAGTGACTGATTAACTCTTAATCAAATTAAGCAATTGCCTAGGGCATCACGTCTGAGGGGGTACCAGAAGAAGCACAAAAAAACCGTCCTTAGGGCATCACGTCTCACTCTCACGTCACCCAAAACCACACCAAAAAATGAAAAACCAAAAATTCTAGGACTGATTGTTGTCGCACCTACTCCACTTCTACATATAGTACGTTACATCTCATCATCATATTTTACAAAAAAAATAAGGCGGTAAAGGTTTAAAGACCGATTCAAGTTGACTTGCGGGCCCACAGGCATGGATTGCTATGGGCATCAAGTAGTCTTAATCCGTCACTGTGGTGTTGACTGTTGACTGGCAAGTCAGAGGTTTCAGGTGCGAACCCAAGGCGCGCGCACCTCTGACTTTTCCTAAGATAAGTGCGTTTCATAAATTAACTATCACTTTTTCCGAGCCTTGGAAAGCACGTGAAGCCGTTGCCCTTGCGCCTGACCTCCCAAGTCGTGTGGAATTGCTGTCCCATCGGACTATGACAGTGGGGAATAGATAGTGCACCTGTGTTTGCGCACACACTAAATGTGCACTATAATATCTCCCGCGTCGATGGCTAATCTCAGTTGAGATTGGCCGCTGTGACCGAAATTTGGTCAGGAGGACATTATTATTATATACATAAATATACATAATAATGCAACTATGTATTTAATAAAAGAGAGGTCAAGCTGTTAGGCGCAGTTCATCAGATGAAACTGTCACGCTCGGGTCGCGTCGATCGCTAAATCGGGTTCACTCGGCTCCAGTCGGTCGGCGACGCGTATTTCATTACCAGTGGATCAAGACCCCTACGTTCTAGGAAACTGCATACAATAGAGGGATCAAGCTGTATCTCATGATATACTTGACCGATTTTGATAAAACAAACACCAGTTTTTAAGTTTAGCTAATACCTACTTATCCCTAAAATGTCATTACAATCCGTTCAGCCGTTTTCACGTGATGAGGTAACAAACAGACAGACAGACAGACAGACAGACAGACAGACAGACAAGAATTTTAAAAACGATTGATTTATGTTTTGTTGCTTATTTTTAGCCTCCCTAGCTGATTTTTGCTAAAAAATATTCAATGTACAGACTTTTTGACCTTTACGATTTTATTATAGTATAGATAGATAGATAATTTTCATTGATTTTAATTACTTGTTTAGTCTGTTAATTTACCTTTATATATGGATAATACTAAATTATATCAAAATACTGAGAGGAGTGCTGGCTTTTTGTTTGCAGAGGTTAAAATCTACAGTGTTTCTGTGTTTGTCGTTTGTTAAATTGCGTTAAAATCCAAATGATAGAAAAATTAATATTGGTAAGTCAATTCGATCAACATAGTTGACTTAGATAAAGTATTTATAAACAACATACAGTTTACAGAACGAAGATAAGAGGTGGAGTTTTATTGTTGTATTATTTTTTGGCCGGTGAATGCCGCGCGCGAGTCGCGCCGCACGCAGTAGGTATACCTATTTGTTGTATCATTGTTATATGTTTATGCAATCAATATCCTTATTTAAGACTATAACTATCTGCTCAGGTATGTCTTTATTAATGAAATACACTTTACAGTACAAAGATAGATATTCTATTTTTGTTCTTATGATTATTTTCTTGCCGGTCGATTATGCGTTGATGTTTGTGTGTGTTTTTGGCCTGGAAATATGCGCGCACGTACTTACACAACTTTAATTAAAGGGTACAACGCCGACGCGTCGTAATGGTAGTAGGTATTATAACATAAAAAGTGGTATTTGTCCCAATGAAAGTAAGTTTTGTATCATGTACCTATGCCTGCCTACCCTGTTGAAAATGTCTGTGCACGCCCCTGAAACCCACGTACACACCACCGACTTTTTGAACCATGAGCTTAATAGGAAAGTACACTTTTGTTTTTTTTTAATTACCTAAATGAAAAAGAATTTGAATATTCTAAAAAATTACTATGTAGTTAAAAGGGTTTGAATATGTTTTGTTGTTAGACAGAGACGGAACTACGAATAGATAACGTCATGTGTTCTAAAGTCGAAGTCAAGGAACTGTCACTCACAGTTATTTCATTTTGATTTTTTTATTGTACACATAATAAAAATTACAAAAAGCAATAACAATCATTCACCACATACAAAAACATGCTTAAATACAGTTTCCTTTCAGCTATCCTTTGGATGAATAGGAAACAGATTCCATTAAATTCTTTGAACAAAAATTATAACATTTAAATTCACTTCACGTTTGCTAGTGCGTAAAAAATTGACTTGTTTAAACATTTTCCATTGTTAATTATTCAACGGTTAGACAGGCAAGCATGGCATACGTTACCTTGACGAGCTGAGCGATGTAAAGCGCTGTAAGCGGTGTTTGTTCAGCAGGCTTCATGACCACAGTACAGCCGGTTGCTAACGCCGGGCCTAGCTTCCACGCAGCCATCAGCAGAGGGAAGTTCCACGGAATTATCTGACCGCATACTCCTGTAAGGTAAAATTGAACCTTGAGTCTTTTGTAATACGTCTTGTTTTTGCTTAATTCTATATTTCATCACAGAAATCCCCATAAGTGACAATTTTATTCATATAATGTTAATTATGTTAATAATACGAAGGTAAATTATTCATATAAATAATAGAAATAAATGTATAAGTGAATATAATCCTAACAAAAAATACATCCGATTATAATTTAATTTAAAATCATTACTTAATGATCTAACAATAGGAACCGGTTACGTTATTTAAATAACAATAGATAATAGACATTTGCGTTGTGCGATGGAGCGCAAAATCCTCAGTGTTAAATTAACAGACCGCGCGTTCGAAACACTAGGATTGCAAAAAAAATGCATCAAAATGAGAGCCTCTTCTTTTGGAAGTCGGTTAAAAATTAAATCATTTTCAAATTTATTTTGATCTATGTCCTATGTATGTCAGTAACTTATCAAGTTCAAGGGTAAGGAAGGACGCCTTACGGTTATCTGCGACGGTATATCTATTGGACAATTGTGGCTATCTACCACAAAACTGCATACTCCAAGATGGGTTTTTTAACTGATTATGCCGTAAGCATGCGTTTTTATACAGTTTTAAGGGCTTGGGATCAATGAATAATATCTAATTATTAAAAAGCAATACAGTATGCGCCACGGATCTCTTTGCAAAGTTAGTTGCGTGTGTAATTTGCGCTAAAAATACTAGCGTATAAGTGTTAATATGTGTTTAGTGTTAAAAAAAACACGTGGAACACTTATCAGGCTCTTATTTGTGACAGTAATGAAATATTTGACCTACTGCTAAATGTCAGAAGCACGACTTAAAGTAGGTATATTTAATGTAATCATGCAATTAGATATAAAATCATGCAAATGAAACTGTATGCAATGATGCATGCTTATCAAGTGACACGCTTGCGTCATAGATTGTCGTGCCTACCTATATCATAAAAGTAATATGTAACGGATAACTGCGATAATAATTATTTAAGTATACCGTGAAATGGCTGTTCTTCCTGTAATGCAATATTGCTTTATTGAAATAAATAAATAATTCAGAAATAGATAAAACATTACGTAGACTCACGCCTATATTCCCCAGAGGGGGTAGGCAGAGGTGTATTCAGTACACCTACGTTTCGCCGGCTATGTCATAAAATATCGAAAGTGGATAATGCCCAGACAGATTGTCTTAAACAATGTTAACAAATCTTTGAAACAAAAAGTCTATTAAAAAAATAGAACTTGGTTATATTCATAGCAATACATTTTAACTGCTTAGGCTCACCATTTGAGATGCGACATTTTTCGCGCGCAGACTTCTGTTCTATAAGTATTTGTTCAATTGTACCAAAATTGTTTATAAAGATTAAGGAAAAACGAGATATAACATGACAATATAATTAAAATAAACAATTGTAGACTTACCCACAGGTTCGTGGCGGGTATACGCGAAGTAGTTGCCATCCATGGGCAGCACCATGCCGCCACTCTTGTCAGCCCAGCCGGCGTAGTAACGCAAGTTCTTGATGACGGCTTGCACGTCGCCGTAGTACGCCGCCGTGTACGGCTTTCCATTGTCCAAAGTTTCTAGACTCTGTGAACAAAAGGAACAGAAAGAGACTTTAATCTATTAGCAGGCTATGTTTACTTTCCTTTGTGGTAATTAGTGTGCGTGTAAGTCGTGTAAAGGATCATGAACTCACACTAATTACTGTGTACGTTAGTAAGTGCAAAGGAATATGAACATAGCGTGCTAATGGATTTATGTCTTTGTATTGTACAGACATTAAATATTATTTTAATTATTTAATGTTGGTTCTACTTTGCAAGTTGCCAGTATTTTCGTATGGTATTCGAGTTTTTATTATTAGAATTATTATACAGTATAAAGATTTGTTTTAAAGTGAACAAGATATTGGCTTCTAATTGATGCTGAATCGTATGCAAGTTGTGAGGTGAACGAACGCACCTTTCTCAGCTAGCTTAGCTGGAACGCCGCCAGTGCCAGTGTAAGACAACCTGTATTGAAATATAGAAAACCTGCCGCCAGAGCAAATTCCAGTTCTGTGCTAGATAAAGTACTCTCAACTATTTTCTGTTTTATCAAAAGACACTCCAATTTCAAATCTCACGTCGAAATGGATTCAAAATTATATAGCATAATTTATACATTTTCTAACAAGCCTAGGCATGACAAAAGTTATCAAAAGCCTATAAAATTATCTGTTAGGTCATTGGTTCAGATAAATAGTATTATATCTGTACCTCTTACATAATTTTCTGTCACATCTTATTTGTACTGGTCATTGTTTTCTTTGTGACTTGTACCTCTGAGTAAGAGGAGTGCAACTAAGCATGAATAATACCGGGCGACAGAGACAGCGACAGCGACACGACTGTAACTCACTTTAGAGTGTCTAAGTTATTTTGAAAGAACTGTAGGAAGTAAAAAATATGTGTTATAAGTATAGCATTTATTTATGTCTAAATTACGCGCTACAGTGCATGCATTATGCATGGCATGTTTGCGAGTGCTCGACGGACATTGCACTTTATAGATAGCTATGTAAGATGGCGCAACTAGGTAAACCGCTGATAGTGGTTCTAAAAATAAATGTTATTACCTAATTCACAGATTATTACAGGAAAACCGAAACTATAGCGCAGATTAATGTAGTTAGATAAATACAATTTATTTTATGTTACTTATTTACCTAGCAAAGTGAAATAATTTACAAAATAGATAAAACAATAAATTAATACAATGTTTGTACTGGTCTGCAGTAATATGTGAACGCAAAAGGTTTTAAAAATAATTTATGTAAATTAGTATGTAATAGGTTGCCAAACAATTAAATGACCAATTAATTAATCAGGTTAATTAGCTGGAGTTAATATTAACACGGCACATATTTTGACTTCACTGGACTATCGAAAATGTAATAATTCTAAACCAAGTTTAATTTAAAAGTTATCTAATTATTTAGTGTTAACTTATGTAGACCAGACTTCTTCATACTTACGGCTAAGTAGGCGCTGTCTTTTTCGATAAGATCAGCTAGTTTGTTGAGAAGGCGACCGCGGTCCGACGCGTCCATTTTTCTCCATGGTGAACCCAACCTTAAAAAAAACTATTTTTACCACCAGGCTTATTCGAAAAAACTCAGTATAGTAGCTCATTAATTGCTCATCTAGTAGGCCTACAGTGTTGTGTTTGTATAAAAATTTTTGTTACACATAGTTTGCTCCATGTGCCATAAAATGCGATTTTTAATTAAAACTAGATAATATTTTATTATAATATTGCAGATTAGATTTTTATAATCTAGATTTAGATCTAGCAACAATGTTATCTTATGGTGTCGTTTTTGCTAAATGTCATTCCTACAGAAGACAAACAATTATTAGTATCTGGCAGTGGCAGAGGGTGATTTTTTCCCAAAGGTAAGCCAAAGCCAACCCAGAGTAAAACCAATAACACAGTCAGTAGGCATTAGTGACTGTGCCATTTTTCAATGGAAAGCCGACAGGGATCGGGTTGTATGGACCCTCCATTGTGTTTTATTAAAATATATGTACCTAAAACTGTAAAATCTTGCAAAATTCTTATTCTTATTGTATGGTTGATGAACAACCTGGTGTCAGAGTTTAAACCGCCCGTAGGCTTCTCACATGGCTTTACACATCATTTGAAAAATCTCTCAGGTGTGCTGGTTTTATCACGATGTTTTCCCTCACCGTTTTAGCAACTGATAATTAAGTTGAATATATTATAATACACACATAACTTACGAAAACTCAGAGGTGCGATTAAAGAAAGCCAAAAATTGTATGGGCATAAAGCAAAATTATAAGGAACCATGTGTAATGCTGGATAAGCTAAAGTAAATAATATTGAAGACAATATCATACTTGAAGGCGTCTTTGGCTGCTTTAACAGCTTTGTCAACATCAGCTTTGCCAGCCTGTTGCACCTCAGCAATGACTCGACCATTGGATGGGTTTTCTGTCTTGAAGGTCCTGCCATCTGATGACTTCACCCACTCATTGTTGATGAATAACTAAAATATAAAATTGTTAGGATTAATTTACAAACTCATTCATACTATTTAGCTCAGACATTCAAACGTCAGAACACGCGCCAAACCTACAACCTACCTGCGCATGTTGCATAAAGAAATATAATATAGGTACTTATACAACATAATACGAGTTGCAGGTAGGTATATCTTTTACACTTCCAAACTTCCGAAAGCTATGGCGCTATAATTCGGGAGACCATTTTCAATTTCATTTGTGTAATAATCATTATATGAATCTGTGAAGATGATTGTTACTCAATTACCTAATTAATATTACCAATATCAAAGGGAGGCCTTTGCTCAGAAATGGGACATCCTATAATAATGTAATAACCAGTGAATGGATTTAGATAAAACTTGGGACATAGGTAGAACATAATAAATCCTCCTCATTATGTGGTGCTTATCATATATCTGTGTAGGAAGTAATTGTGGTGTGCATACAGTGTGACAGTAATTGGCATTTGATATCATGAAATGTGAGGGTAGACAGCATTTTCGACAGGGTAGGCAGTACATACAAATCTTACTTAGTTTCACTTATGCCTTTTTGCCTGTATGTGCTACAGGCAACTACCTGACATCATTATGAATAAATAGAGCTAAGTAGTCTTAACAATAAGGCAATGAAATCAATATCAATCAATGTTTTAACAACCAGATTGATCATTGTTGTGGTTGCATTCAATTCAACTGACTCACATAAACAAAACATAAAGGTAGAAGTCTCATCAGTGTTCAAACCTATTATTACAGGCTACTTAGTTTAATATAATTCATATTCATATTTATTTGTGAACATAATGCACATATAACATAGCACATAATGAGTTCAAAGTTGTATTAAAAAGATTGAAGGTATTTAGTATAATAATATTACAAGATTCAAATTTTTCTCTACCAATTCCACGGTAAAAAGGCGTGAATTTATGTATCATGTATGTATGTAATAAGTATGCCATGCCATGTATATAATTATCCACTTTAGCATAAAAAAACCAACAAGAAGTGACCTTGGAACATGTTCCACATGTTTATTGCCGGTTAATTGACCTTGAAAATGTAAATAACTAGGTTTGTCTGCCAATCATTTAATACACAATTATACACACAATTATATAAACACAATTATAAAATACTCAGTTACCTGTACCTACAGATTGCATACGCTAATTATATTGCCGAATATTTGGAATGGTATATCATATAATAATAAAACTATTTTCGAGCTACTGTGGCTCATTAATACATACCTTACAAACTAACATATATATAATTATACTACATTTTGTTTTTACTGCATTATAATAGTACCTATATGGCTTGTTGAAATGGTGTACCTACAAACTTTGATTATTTATATGTCTAGATAGACAGTGAAAGCTGTAAAAGCGTCGATAAATTTAGTAACCAACTGTTGGCCACTAAACCGCTTCGCCGCGTTTAGTGTCAGTTGCGCTATCACGAGATATGCTCGAGTTGTATCGCATAAATGTTTTTTTACAATGACGATTTGTGCCATTAAAATATGCAGAAATTACAAAGATCGATAAAAAAAAACAAAAAAAGTCACATATCATCGGTAAACAACATTATTTTGTATTCATTTCAGCAAAATAAGCCATTGAAATATTTCGAAAATAAATTAATATTTTTTCCGACATTTTGTCTTTGACGTCCGTGTTGCCAGTTTATGAATTCAAACTCCCATGTGGTCCAGTAGTTTAATACATACTTAGTGATCGCGGAGTGTAATTTTTTGAAAAAATTAAATTAGATGGGTATTATTTACGGGAATTTTAATTTCTTAAATAATATTTGTGACGAATATGACAAGCTGCGAGACGAATTGCGCCAGCCATTGAAAATTTCAACGAACTGCCTCGTTGGTTTACCGGTCGCAAGCGCGACTACGGAATACACGGTCCTGGGTTCAATTCGTGTGTCGGGAAAAGTATTAATGGGTCTTCCATTAAGAAATTATGTATCGTAACATAGTTGAGGTTAATATAAGTACATTCAAAGTTTCATCAAAACTGGGCAAAAAGTTTCCGAAATAAACTTACGTAACGTACAAACGTTTATATTTTATCTGAATTCTAATTCATTTATTATTTTCGTCTTAGAGAATATTTATTTAGATTAAAATTTATTCTCACTATGGATTTTTTCCTCTAATTCAATGGGAATATTTCAATAACTGGTATCATTATTCACGCACACTAGGAAAACAGAATGACAGTCGTCTTGTGTAAGACGTAGCTGTCAACGCACACCAGTATAAAAAGTTGGCACATTTTTTTGGATGCTTTTACAGCGCGACACTCTATCTAGACATATATATAATCAAAGCCTACAAATAATATTTTTGTATCTATCTAGGTATCACATACCCCGGTGTATAAAATCTCCGGGTTGGTTTGTGGCGCCGGTGCTGTAGCGAATCTCGCTTGTTGCTGAACTATTTTGCTGAGACCCCGCAACATAATTATTGTTTATTTTATAGTCGTCGTATTCTTCTTGAATTGATACAAAAACTTTATTGCTTTGCACTTTACACGTCCGCTTCTGTTCGTGGTCCGTGAGCTGTCAAATTGAAAAAATAGCGATTTTATAGCGACTGACTGACTGACACACGACTGACACTCACTCACTGCACTTGACAGTGACACTGCTAACAGATCAGTGACGTCTGATCGTTGACTGATCGTTGATTGAATAGCCTGAACCACAGACAATTTGATGATTGGTATCATTGACATGTCATGTATTTGACATCATCATTCATGTTCATTCCTTTAATAATTTCATTCATCATTTTGGAAGTCAGAAATTCAGAATATCAATCAGAGAGCCGACTATTTGCGGCAGAGGTTTAGTAAATTAAAAGTAATTACAACAAATAATTCAAGTGGAAATGGAAAAAAGAAGAACCATATTGCATTCAACTTTTTTAAATGAAATTAACTCAAAATATCTACATGTAATCACAACTGTTGATAAACAAGTAACAAGAAGTCTAAGGGACGGTGGTATTATTACAAGGTAAATTAAATGAACTTTGACCATTGTCCATCATCATCAATTTAAGAGCTACGATCTTGTCAATGCAGTTACGTCTAGCTCTCCCTGTGACCTCTTTATACATACTTACTCCTATAAGCCTTACTTTTTCTTTGATCTTCTTGTCTTGACCTACCACTTCCTCTTCTTTCATCGACATCCACATTTAATTGGATTGGAAAACGTGCTAGGCGCAGTTTAAATTGAATTGTTTTGTTTTCAGGCCAACTAACACAAATGGAATATGGTGTTGCATACTCCTGCCATCAGTGTTAATATTAAACTCTATTTTGTACGATGTATCTTTACTATATAGTATAATAACGTCAATATCTATTGCCTTGTTATTTTACAGTATATTATTTATTATATTTATATCTGTATCATGTTTAGTTTTGAATGAGAATATATATGGAGGATGTCTTCCAGCAAGTCTGACATCCACATTGTTATTGTATGCAGTGCTAGAACAAGGTAAATATATGAGATTGAGTGGTTTGCTACTCTTAAACCATCTAGATTTTAACTATCAAAAATAAAAAAAATATAGTACTATATAACCACATTCAAACAAGTATTATGTATACAACATGTTGAAATAAAAATCTGTAAAAGTATGTTTGAATGATGTTATATAAAAGCTGAGAATTTCCCCTCCCTACTCCAAAAGCTTGTTACACTTACCCTTGGAAAATGATTTATGTATTCTGCATTCTAGCCTACTTCAGTATGTTTTTTTCTTTTTCAGGTCTAATATTTTCACTAACATATTCAATAATATCAGTGGTTGCATTCAGTGTACTGTTGAGGGTATGTCTCACAAAGTATCCCAAGACATTTACTGTAGGGGAAGCAATGGTAGTGTGCCAAAGTATTATCTTATTTGCGGTCATGGCTATCACAAAGATTGCTTATAAAGATATGAGTGAGGAGGAAGATGAAGAAGTTAAGTTTATCAATGCTCTTAACTTTGTAAGTATTCACATAATAACATTTTTACTATATTTTTGTTGGTAATGGCTAAAAAATTTCAAAATTTCGAACATTCCGATCATAGACATGTTTGTGTTCTAAAAAATTATATTATTATTCAGCTATGTCTATCTCAGGCCTGCTGTAAGTGTAGGCAGATGATGAAATGATATTCTATGCTAATTACTTCTAGCGGTAGGGTATTTTTTTTTAAATGGCTGCCTCAGGTCTATATTTAGGCTGTGGATGATGTTGATGGATGATGTTTTACTGAATAGTATTTAACAGCAATCTTTTTGACCTTTTGTATCTCATAACTTTGTACTTTTATCGTCTACCGCTGCTGCCCTAATTTGATTAATCATTTCTCTATACTATATTTTCTCTCATGATTGTTGAAGTGGCGCATTGGGGTGGGTTAGTACCTGGCAAGTAGACATCACTGATTAACAATGAAGGAAAACATTGTAAAGAAACCTGGACATAAAGTCTGTAATTTGTATTGAGCTGGCATGATGAACAATCCTTCTCTGTATGGGAAGAGGCCTTTGCCCTGCATCAGCACCGGCGTTAGGGCCACTGACGCCCTGGGCAAAAATATTTTGGTGCCCTCATATGAGTGTTAATTTTTTGCCTGGCGTAATACAGTATTGAGGGTATGGAGCACGGGGGGGCAAATTTCCTCGGTCCGCAAATTTGGAGCCCTGGGCGGTCGTCCAACCGCGCCCCACCTTAAAACCGGTACTGCCCTGCAGTAGGACAGTTAAAAGCTGGTTTATTTATATTTTCCATATAATACATAACTTCTTTATACCTGCCTATTTCTATCCTTTTAATTATTTTATCTATCACAAAAATATATTCCCTATTTTCAGACTATATTATCATCAGTGGGAATTATTGTTACAGCACTATACATTTTGGATGAAACCCAAAAAAACCTGTCAGCTTTGGGGTACATATTTAGTGTAGCCGGGACATATTTCCTAATGATGTTACATGCAAATGTCGGAGTAGACTGTATGTTGAAACTTGTTACTTATATCTTCATGGACAGTGGGAAAGTGAGTATTAAATAATCATTTCATATTTATACATTACCAGTAGGTATAAGCTGACATCTTGTAGAAAGATTATTTTTAATTTCTAATATAATCACACAATCAACCAAAATTTTTAATTGCCTTCTTTTACAGATAAGATTATTCACGTTTTGGTTATTTCTGGCCGCGTGTGCGCTATTTGTAATACTGATCCGTACTCATCTGGCGGTCAAAGCAAGCACGGTCACTCGCAAGACATTCCATGTGTTGGCGTCTATAGTGTTTATGTCTGGTATCTTATATGACATACATTTCATCACACTCGCCGCTGGTTTTGGTTTAGGACTTATTATTTTAATTGAGGTAAATAATAGTTTTATTCCCCTCTATATATATTCTTGTCAGAGCTCATTTGAGTGCCAATCATCCCTATTCTATTGCGTAGCGTTGGCAGGGTTGTTTAGATTAAAATATGATGCCAAGAAGATTGTGTTTGGTGTAAAGACGCCAGCCCATCAAGCTACCCGAAACTGTCAAATTTTCTCGACTTTGAGCCTAATGCTATAGTGACAAAGTTGAAAATCTATTAAAGAAATTTGACAGATTGTAGCTTGTTGTACAATGTAGAATCCTATGTTGATATTCCTTTGTACCTACTAACACACACTAATTAGTGAGTTTTAGTAATAGTATTCCGCACTACTAATTAGTGTGCGTGTTAGTAAGTGCAAAAGAATATTACCATAGAGTGCTCATGGATTAATTACGCTGACACCATGTATCTAAATAATATAGTACTAGGCTTCGGAAATAGTAGAATTTCTTGTTTTTGTTTGAATTGGAATGCCTAACTAATCAAACATTAATTTTTCAGGCACTTAGGAAAGTTGAAATAGAGCCAATATCACCAGCACTTCAGGCAGCATTTAATGTGTATAGTGATGAAAAGGTGAGGAGATTTATATTTCTTAACTTAATGTTGTATGACGGCAAGCCAAGCGACCATAGCATATCTTACTCGAACTGGCAAGTGACATCGCGGCATACCCAGACTTAGACTCAATTTCACCATTCACTTTCAAAACCGAGTTTAATAAAACTAAGTTCAGCGCTACGCAAATGCAGTTCTGAACTCAGTTACAGAGTTTAACTTGATTGATCGCGTTTAGTGTCAGTGGTGAAATCGGCTCTTAGATGATGTCGGGATGAGCTTCATCATCATGTTTCTGCCCTTGTCCTAATTTTATTTAGGGTCGGCGCAGGTTTTTCTTCCATTCATCTCTATTAGCCGTCATGCTGCTGCTTATGTCGCGATGAGCTTGACTACTTAAATAGAGAATGGTCCTCAGCAGCTCTGAATAGAGAGAGGTGGAAAGTACCTTTGTCCTTCAGTGGGAAAATACGAGCTTGTAATATTTACAAAACTACAAAAAAAAAAGTAATAATAACTCTCGGTTTTTTTTCTTTTCAGAGGCCAAGGGGGGGTTTAACAACACCAATTTTAGGAAGTTGTTCAGTAACAACTTCCTAAAATTGTTCTATTTTTTTTTTAATTACAAGAAGATCAATAAGTTAAATGGAATGATTGTTCATTTTTTTCGTTACAGGACGTGGGCTATTTCGCGATGACCCCTATGTACTTATACGCCGGGCTGGCGTGCCCGCTCATTTTAGTGCCTGTTCACAAAGGATACGAGTTGGAGTTGCTTAGTGGAGTACTATCTATAGGAATCGGGGATACCGCTGCTAGTTGGTTCGGATCGAAATATGGGTTCAACAGATGGTCAGGTACGTAAAGAAAATCTGACCTAAGACTATGAATTTTTGTATATGTAAAAAGAAAAAAATATATTACAAGCACGCAGCATTGAACCTGGGAGCTTCTGGTTCAACGAAACAGTCGCTCTGCTGAGTTATTTGTAATCCCTCGCTTTTTTAATTTTCCTCTATTTTTACTGTCATGTCTATAGTTAAGCGACATCTACCATTGTACTTACGCACTAATAAGTTAGCTTTTCCGACTTATAATTAAAGTTTATATTAATTTTTGTGTTTCTAAAAATATTGTAACTTTCGTAGTTGCCTAAATAAAAGTTGATTTAAGCACATAAGAAAACCATTTGTTTTCTGTTGGTTTCATTACTGAAATAGTTTAATAATAATGTTTTTATTCTTTGTTTACAGTCGGAAAGAAGACATTTGAAGGCACGCTTTTTAATATTATGTCACAAGTGTCGACAGTGTATGCTTTAGATATGTTTGGTAAGTGCAAGTAAACTTGTTTATTTTAAACTGAACTTTGCCCCCGATTTCGTCCGCATTATTTCGGGATAAATAATATCCAGAATTTGAAACTATAGAGTACCGAGTTTCAACCAAATTTTAAAGTAATGAAAACACAATTGCCGTAGCGTTAAGCGATTTGCCTTCTGCTTAACAGAAAGACGGAGAAGGAAAGAAAACCTGTTTATGGCTATACCTGTACATGAATGCAATGGGGGCCCAACCTCGATTACCCTCTTTCAAAGACTGGCAACGCACGTGCAATTTGATAGACCTGTTTATTTAATATCTTTTAAAAAAAAAACTTTTATTTATTTGCAGGTGTCTTAAAAGTGAACTTTGGACTAATTCGCATCGTAATCACAGCAATAATATCCGGTATAGTAGAAGCAAGAACAGACCAAGTGGACAATTTGGTACTTCCTTTAGTATCTATGATCGCATTTCAAGCAACGTCTATATTGTGTTTTTGTAATTAGATTTGAAATGTGGGTGTATGTTATATTGGGCTAGCGTTGAGAATGTGACCTAATGGCTCGTTTACACTAGGTCGACAAGCCGAAGTTGGGGCAGTCGAATTTACACTGAGGCAAACGTTGCCTTGAGAGAGCTATTTGGTCCGACTTCGACTGTAGATTTCATCTATTTACATTTTTACTACATTTATTTACAAATCGTTAAACTACTAAGTACCTATTTACACTAGATCGCTTGCCAGCCAAGCAAAGTCGAGCTAGTGTAATCGAGCCTTAAATAGAGGCTATTGTACTTTTAGCCTAAATTAGCGGAGAAAATAACTTATTTTTATATTTTTGTACAAGAATTTAGAATTAGAGGCTAGTGGGCATTTGTTAAACAAGATTTATATTTAAAATTATTTAATTGTGGTGTTAATTTTGCCTAATTGAGATTTAGAAACATTCCTTATCATTACCAAAGAGTAATAATATTTTGTAAATAAGACTATAATTTTTTTAAATAAATTATTTATTTTATTGTTCTGTTTTATTACACATAATTATTAAACATAATCCATTCTGGAATGATGATGTATGATTTATACTTAGATTAAAAATAATTACACAACTTCGATACAGCATTGAAGTTTAGGTGGGGTGGTTAGGCGTATGGCAGCTAGTGTTGCTAGATTCGTTTTTCCATATATCGGGACTTATTCAGAACGAAATTAAGATACACCCGCCATATTGACATCAAGATCTTGATGTTCTATAATGTTTTATTATCTAACCATTACTTATAAAATATAATTACACCAAAAAATTGTACCTCAAAAGTACCTCGAGTAAAAAAACACACACACTTGATCAGATAGACAGTTCCTGAAAAATTAAAAATTTAATTCGCAATGGAACACCCGCCAATTTGACTACCTGGCGGGTTGTGTTTGAGGAGGGCTGAAAAGCGAGACGTTCCAGGACGGCTGGCAACAATAATAGTAGCCGCGCGATACGAGAGCCCAGTTTTAAATGCGACATTTTTTGTGTTCGGACTTTTATTCTATGAGTTTTAGTTCAATGGATTTATACTTAATTGTTCTAGGTTTTAAACAATCTTAGCACAAATTTAGTAGAAAATTGAATTGTTAACATATGACTAAGTTAAATCTAAAACATTTAACATTGCTAAAAAAACTTTCATTTAATTTTTTACGATTTTATTTATGAGCCAATATGTAGTATACTTAATTTCAATTAATTATGTAAGTTTACTATTTAAATAATGAATTTTGTACTTTTGAGTCTAACTACATGGCTATTTTCTTGTTCTGTCTTGTCTAATTCTTCTAAGTTCTTATTTAATACTCATAACATTATCATGACATTGAACAAAAACTAAATAAACATTTTCACTTATTTTGCTCTACAAGTTCAGGCTTAACTGCTACACAATCATCACTTTTTATTTCTACAAGATCATCACTTTTAACTTCTACAAAATCATCATTTTTTATTTCCACAAGATCATTGCTTTTCACTTCTATACAATCATCACTTTTTACTTCTATCACTTCTAATTTTATTATTTTAGACTTATTATCAGTATCCACACCATTCACTGAGTTTAATTCACTACTATTCCTTTTATTTTTTATTAAAATCCTCTTTTTCTTCACACCTTTGCATTTGGCTTTGTATATTTTCTCTAATTTTAGAACATCGCGTCTATCTATAGTCCAGTCGATGATGACTGCGGCCGCCCGTTTCGTAGGATTATCGTCTTCACTGTAAGTTGGTATATCTATGTCAAGTATATTCATTACTTTTTCTAGTACATCATCAACATAGTAGTTTATTATGAGATCTGCTTTGTTGTCCTGAAAAAATATACATTATAAGAATAAGTTGGGAATTAAACTTTTTCTTTCTTCTATTATGGTTGATAAACTACTTAGTGTCAGAGTTTAAACAGCTCATAAGTGTCTAATATGGCTTTACACCTGTTGAAAAATCTCTCAGGTGTGCTGGTTTCCTCATGATGTTTACCATCACCTCACCTCATCTCACAAGTGATAATTAATTTCTAATATGCCTGGGTTTTTTCTGGGAGTCTGACTTGGTAGTTTAATGGTAAATTGTTGTTGTGTAAGTGGTTGGCAACTTGCAAAATAAATAAAAATTAAGATACTTTACTCACATGTTTAGTAGGTTGTAAGTTGCATAAGACTAGTTTTCCTCCATACTTAACTGTCTCTAGAGGTAGGTTACCACTGGGCACAATTTGAAGAGTTGTACCCAAACATATACTCAAGTCTGCAATACTGAAACAAAAATGTATTTATCAGACAAATGATAAATTATTATTCTTGTTGAGCGGTGATGCAACTGCCAGTAAGCCATTTCTGCCAGAGTAAAATGTTAAAACAATACATAATTATTATAATAAATACTTTTCCAGAGAACACCAGCTCAGTCCAGGAATTGATAAGCCTGTATTATTAAGATAAGTAAATGTAAAATTTTTTTTTCAGCCTAGATTTTTATGCATTCTGTAATTAAATTGTACCTATGTTACAGGAGTAAATCCTTCTGTGGCGCAATGTTTAATTATTTGTCTATGCTATACATATTGATCTCACCTGGAGTGCCATTCAGCCATTGTGAGATCATTCTCAGGCAGACTATGTTCCCAGTCCAACACTCCATCATACAGCCGACCCCTGCATGGTCTTCCGGTGACATGCTCAGCAGCACAGGGCACTCCACTGCACTTCTTACCCACAGTCTCTACTGGACAACTTCTTACAAATTGCCTAGAAGCATAAAATATATAATTAGTTACTTGACAGTGTTAATTGCTTAGGTGTATGACCTGCATAAAGTCTTTGGGAGGCTACCACATTTTTTTTTGTTGTTATCCTTTTATATGCAACCAGTTCACAAACTGAACAGATGGGTTGGGTGTCCAAAACCTGTGGGAGGAGCAGTATTTTTTTATTTATTTTTTATTTCAGTCTCTTTGCATGGTACATGGTCAATAATTCTGCTGCTAGAAGTTTGGATGGATTGCTAATCTTATTTTTAAAGTTAATTGAGTACTGTTCAATCTTATTGTAAACTGAGTTGAAATTAATTTCCTTGTGGAGTTCACAGTTTCTTAAAAACACAGTTAATTAGACAGGTTTGTTAAGATATCATTTTGGGTTATTTATCTACATGCAATGTTGGACTTGCATGCCTTTCCCCAGAGCTGGATGTAGGGAAGTTTTAGAATTACTTTAGATTGAAACTTACCTTTTACACAAATTACATTCATCAATAAACATGTTTCCATGTAATTCTGCCAGGTACTTCCTAGGTAGACCTGACTTCAGGTGCAGTCCATCAATGTTCTGACTGACAATAAAGTGCACTTTGTTACATTCTACCAACTTCTTCAAAATCATGTGTGTTTTTGTAGGCAGGGCATCCGCAAAGGAGATGTTAGTAGTGGGTCTCTTGCCTTCTCTTTCTAAAGTCCAGACTCCATTAGGACCTCTATGAAGAATATAATATAAATAAATAATGTGCTGTTAAAGGTTGCTAAGTACAATTTTTGTATTTAATTTGACAACTTGCAATAGAAGCCTAACATTTTTGATTCTCTAATCTTTAAGCTAAATATTATATATTTCCTGAATTAAAGTTATTTCTAATTTCAATGGAGACTTGTTTACCTGAAATCTGGTATACCAGCTGACGTACTGATACCTGCACCACTGTGGACCACCACATGCTTGGCTTGACTTATGTACTGGGCCAGTAATTCACACTTCTTGTTAAATTTCTCCAATGAGTCGAATTTCTAGAAACATACAAAGTCAATAATTACTTACTTACTCTAAGTAATGATATCAACAGTAATACAAATAACATTAAAGTATAACGTAAATAAAGCAACGATTGTTTTTATACTACCTCTGGTACTCCCAAGACGCCTTTGTTTTCATAAGGAGATAACCCTTCCGCATAATTGCAAGACATTTTGAAGAAGACACATTCACACAATAGTAATAGTATTCACTAGATATTTTATTTATCAAGTTTTCTTCAACTCTAAACAAGAAAAACACTGTTTTAGTAAGACACAAACTCACAATCAGTCAAATTGTCAAAATATCAAATTGACTACTGGCAATTTGGCAAAGACAATAAATTGCCATTCGGTAGAATCGAATGGCTGGAACTAAAAATAATAACCTTAAAAACGTTTAAAAACGTAAGTTTGTGAGTATTTAAAACTTAGAAGTGATTCATTTTATTTTGATGACAAAAAATTAGTTTTGAAAATATGTAAGTACCAAATAACTTGTAAAAGTGCAAAAAAGTGTAAAAGTGGCGCCCCCAATTTTTCCAGACTCGTTTTGCAAAACTGTCCGTAATAGTCAAACGATTTATCGACTATTCTTTGTAAGTTTGTTGATGATAAGGAGTCAACTCTCTAGTGTCCGTCATATAAACTGTCAAAATCGCTTCGATTTTCGTTTGGTGACTGGATGTTTGTTGGCGTATCAGTATTATTTTTATTTAAAACTGCTTTTCTATTTATAGGTTTAGATATTTTCCTGCGTTTGTCATCTTCTAACAATGAATCGCAGAAGGGCTCATGATGATGATGATGGATATGGTGAGTAAAAAAATATTCATCTTAACTTTTTGTAGGTTATAAACTGTATCGGTTTGATGACCCTTGATGTGCTTGTTTTAGAGCGTCTCAATCGCAAGAGGCGTCGTGTATCAGAGAATCAGGAGATTGAAGATAGGTTGGAGTCCCTGATACTGAGGGTCGGCGAAAAGAGTAGCTCGAGTTTAGAGAGCAACTTGGAAGGTTTAGCGAGCGTACTGGAGGCAGATTTGAGTACGTTCCGCGTAAAAATTTTACGTATTCTCACCGATTGTGCTATACGTATGCCAGAAAAATGTACAATTTACGCCACGTTAGTTGGTTTATTGAATGCTAAAAATTATAATTTTGGTGGTGAATTCGTTGACTACATTGTGAAGACTTTCAAAGAAAACTTAAAGACTGGTAAATGGAACGCGGCGAGGTATACCCTCAGATTCATAGCTGACTTAGTGAACTGCCATGTATTGGCTGCATCCTCCTTGCTGACTTTATTGGAGACTTTAGTGGACTGTGCTAATGAGGATGGGGTTCCTCAAGTGAGAAGAGATTGGTTTATTTTTGCTGTGTTGTCAGCATTGCCATGGGTTGGCAGAGAACTCTATGAGAAGAAGGAGTCACAACTCGATCATTTGTTAACAACTATTGACATATTTCTGAACAAGCGTAGTAAGAAGCACTGGCCGGCTCTAAAAGTATGGTCCACTGATTCCCCTCATTTGCAGGAAGAGTATTTGGATTGTTTATGGGCTCAGATTAAAAAGTTGAAGCAGGACAACTGGTCAGAGAAGCACATTCCTAGGCCATACCTTGCATTTGACTCTATTTTGTGTGAAGCTTTACAACACACACTTCCTGCTATACAGGTGAGATTTAAACAGGATTTATTACACATTAATAATAAAAAAAATATTTTATAATAAAATAAAAAATAATAAATGCTTGATGTAGTCATTCAGCATAAGTTCTTATTAGAATATTTTAAAAATTACTAAAAGTAAAATACTGATATAAATCTATTGATTTACTCAGTCAGTTTATCTGACAAATGTTCATAAAATTATGAAGACAGATTCTCAGTTGGGTAAATATGACAGGGTCAATACTAGCATAAAAATATTGCAGTTCATACTGGTTTTGTATAACTTGATGTATAGTCTGGTGTACCTAGTTACCTGCCACGTTTGATGCAATAAACAATAATTATATTGTTCTAAAATTTTGATTTCAGCCTCCACCGCACAATGACACTGACACCTACCCCATGCCAAGGGTTATATTCCGCATGTTTGACTACACTGACTGTCCTGATGGTCCAGTCCTACCAGGAGCACATTCCATTGAGAGGTTCCTCATTGAAGAACATCTACACAACATTCTAGAAGCATACCACGCAGAAAGAAAAGAATGTGCTGCACAACTACTTTGCTTCCCATATAAAGCGAAGATCCCTCTAGAATATTGTATTGTAGAAATAATATTTGCGGAATTATTTAACTTGCCTAGACCTAGGTACTTGGAAATATGTTATGGGTCTATCTTGATCGAGTTGTGTAAGCTGCAGCCGTCAACCATGCCACAAGTTTTGGCTCAGGCTACAGAGATATTGTTCATGAGGATTGATACCATGAATGTTGCTTGTTTTGATAGGTTAGTAATTTGAGATTCCATTGTTTATTGTATTAGCTGATAATGGTATGACCCCTGAGTGGCGTGTCAACTCAAGTTCAAACTTAAGACACCTCTAACTTTTCGTAAATTACGTGCATATTTTGAATTACTTATCACTTGCTCCGTGCATCGGAAAGCACAAAAAGCCTTTTGTCCTGCGTCTGGTCTTTCCAATCGTGTTGGATTGCAGTCACATCACATTATGAAAGGGAGGGAATTGGAGATGGAAGCAAGGAGCGCACTTGTGTTCATGCACGTACTTGTGCACTATGATATCTCTTGCTAGTTGGCTAATCTCTGTTGATATTCCGAAAGTCGGTCTAGAGGACATTTATAATTAATAAATTCTAGATACAGTATGCGCAAACTTATTAGGCTCTCGGATTATTTGCGCAATGTGCGTATTCTCTCATTCTTTACTAGCTCAGCTACAACCCCCCCCCACCTCGTCTCTTGGTACCATTTAGTCCCTAAAATGTGTACTGCGACGCTGTTCGTGACTAACTTCAGAACAGTCGAGTAAGTTTGCGATTACTGTAGTTCCTAACTTGTTAAGTAAATAGTTTTTGCATATTCTTCATAACAAAGCGTGTACTAATAATAATACATATCTACATTTCTTTTATTTCAGATTCGTAAACTGGTTCTCATACCATCTGAGTAACTTCCAATACCGGTGGTCATGGGAGGACTGGGAGTCGTGTACGCAGGTAGACATTGATCATCCGAAGCCCCGGTTTGTCCGGGAAGTGCTTGGCAAATGTCTCAGGTTTGTATTCAATCAATAATAGTGTACAGTTTGGCAAAAAAGAGTCTGGAAAAACTGGGGGCGCTACTGGCGCATTTCTCATACTACAATTACAATTCAAAATTATAAGTTATTTGGTACTTACATATTTCTATGACTAATTTTTTATTATCAAATATTATATATATATATTATATATTATAATTTGTAAAACACCAGCATCCTTAAAAGGGGTCATTAAACTCATCATTATGAACAACTCGCAAAAAAAATCAGCTGTTCCATACATTTTGTTGAGTCATGTGAACATAAATGTATGGAACAGCTGATTTTTTTTATAATGAAATTAATCACTTTTAAGTAATTTTCGTGCTCACAAACTTAGTTTTTTGATTTTTTATTTTAAGTTCCAGCTGTCACCGCCTCAGACTCTTTTTTGCCAAGCTATACGTCAGAATGGCGTGTGTATTTCTCAGATTAAGATACAAACCGCACCAAATAAATGTAATAACGTTATTAGTTTTACACCTGAAAGTATAATCAGTAGATGTATAACAATTGGACTACCAAGATAAAAGTAGCATACACCACTGATTTTTCGAATTCATTATTATTAATTAATATTAGTAATCTATACATATAAAATGCTTTGTCCTGAATGACTGACTGACTGACGGATCAACGCACAGCCTAAACCGCTGAACGTAGAGACCTGAAACTTGGAGGGTGTGTTCTTTGTATGACGTAGGGATCTGATAAGAAAGGATTTTTCGAAATTCCACCTCTAAGAGGGAGAAAAACGGGGGCAAAGTTTGTATGGGACAACGTGATTCCTTGGTTCAATCTACTTCAAAATTTGCATAAACATTCTTTTACAAAATTGATGGAACACGTGTTTCGTATTTTTTTTAAACTCATCGCCTAACGGGGTTAAAAAGGGGTAGAAAGTTATTTTGGGGGTGATTTGCATCGAAGTTGATATCAATACTCCTTAGTGATTTTGATTTAAACTGGCTTGGTGCAATATATTACCCTTTAAAATTGGAATGTCAAATATAAATCGGATTAGAATTCGATATTTCAATTTTATTTGTTCTTTTATATTTGAAAGAAAAACTTACCTTCTTATAAGTACAGCTTGGCAAAAAAGAGTCTGAGGCGGTGACAGCTAGAACTAAAATTAAAAATTTTAAAAACTAAGTTTGTGAGTACTAAAATAGCCATAAAGTGATTCATTACATAATAATTGATGACAAAAAATTAGTTTTAGTAATACGTAAGCACCAAATAACTTGAAATTTTGAATTGTAGTATGAAAATTGCACCAGTGGCGCCTCCAATTTTTACAGACTCTTTTTTGCCAAAGTGTACCTTGATTTTCCTTTGAAAATTCCTTGGAAATCTTTTAGAAATAGATTTTTATTATAGGCGACTATTTGTGATTGCTATACCGACATTATAATCGACAGTCATTCGCCCTGTACCTAATTCTGCTTATACAATGACACTAAAAGTAGTGGCATCGACTCAAAGCTGTACAAGTTGTTCTCATGGGCCTAGATTATATTAATTCGATTTAAAAAAATAAATTCTATTCAAAATATTCTATAGTCTACGTGAGCGAAGCCACGCGGGAAAAGCTAGTTAATTATATGTATATAGATATTTTTGATGATGTGTAAAGTGGTGTCTTATTATGTAAGGGTGTGTTTTATTATGTATTGAGGAATGTACGGTCGGTAAAACATCCACATTGACTATGTGAAGTATTACCAAACAAACATATTTGTCACGTGCAGGGATCGAACCCGCGACACTTAACGATGAAATCCCATTGAGTACCCAATTGTGACTTTTCTTTATATTATAACATGAATGCTTTGAATTTTAAAAATAATTTTCCTGTTTAGGTTGTCATATCACCAGCGGATAAAGGAAATGGTACCAGAATCGTTTGCACTCTTTGTGCCGTTGAAACCAGAACCCATTTACAAGTACTCAATGGAAGGAGCGGGTAAGAATAAATAATTTTATAACAATATAAAAAAATAAAAATAATTTATCATACAAAAAATAATATTAACCTTAACCTAAACTTATCGGATCTTAAATATTTACATTCCGGTAACGCATGAAAATAGAATGCGTGCATATTGTAGTACCACAGTATAAAGAGGTCTCTAGACTGTGGTAGTACTATTGAGTTTCTTGGCGTCACATAAATGCTTCTAAATTATTTGTATCAACACTCACGTCTTCCGTCTGAAGTGTGTTAAATAAATAGCTCCCATTGGTCACTGCCAGTGCTCAGAAATCAATGGAAGGCATGAATTTTAAAGCTGCGGCACTGATTATTAAGACTACTACAACATTCAGTCTATTCCATAGCCATTAATTCTAGTAAACTTGCTGGCCGGTCCTCCTGGTTTTCTTGGAAGTCATCATAATACTCATCTTGAAGCTGTCTACTATTTAAATTTTCTTTATTATTATAGGGTGAATCTTCATTGTCCCTTTCATCTTCATAATCTTCTATTGATTCATCATCATTATCATCTTTAGTATGAGGACTTCGTTGATCTAAGGAATGTAGGAAGTCCTCAAGCTCGGCATCAAAGGGTACGTATTGGTGGTGTTGCTCGCTTTCACTTTCTTTTGGTTCTAGAGGTGGCGTCGTGGATTCTATTTTTGGTTTCTCTGTCATGTCGTCCATTGTAAAGCCTCCGAATAATTCTTCGAATATATCTGATGTGACCGCGGCTTGTGTTGTCGTTGTTGTAGTAGTGTTTAAAGTAGTATTTGCCGGTTTCGATAGTATTGACTCTTCTTCGGGATTTGTAAGGTTGTTATGTTTCTTCTTTTTACATTTTGACTTATTTTTTCCTGTCGAATGTGGTGATGCGACTACAGTCAATTCAGTGGTTGGTGGTTGTTCTTCTATAGTATGTAAGTGTGATTTTACTTCGTGTATCGTTGATGCCGTTGGAAAGATATATTCACTGTCGTCATTGGGGTCTAGAAGGTCATTTTCGCTTCCTAGATCCTCAATTTCAATTTCCTCAGCTTCTTCTATGTTTGTATCTTGGTTTATTGATTCTGTAGATTGTGTTGCAGGATAGTCATCCTCTCCACTTTCCTTTGCGGTGGTCTCGCTCTCTGTGCTAGTGGTACTAGTTTGTTTGACATCGGAATGAAAAGCATGATCTTTATGATCCTCTCTATCTCTCTCCACTTCTGGAGTTCTAGGAGTACTAGAAGGAATATATCCTGTAAATTTAGAGGCTTTTCTCCTAATATAATGGTTTGATAATACAGAGTTCGTTCGATTTTTTTCGAAAGCAGGTGTTGACCATTTGTCGTGATTCACCGAAGTGCCCTTTTGCATTAGTGTGGATTGTCTGAAACGATTTTTACTCTTCGGTTGTGTGGTAACAACCGGTTGTTCGGTTTCCACGGTGGTTTTCGTTGTACTAGGTGAATTGGATGTGGTAGTCGTTTTTGTGGTTGTCGTAGGTCGTGGAGTGCTAGTAGTTGTAGTTGTGGTTGAAGTGACAGGCGCTTTATGCTTTTTCGTCTCCAATACAGAGTTAGCCTCACTTAAAGCGGCGGAACTTGCTTGAGGGGTTAAGTCTTCTGAAGGTTTCTTTGTAAACTTCGAATACTTTGTATATTTCGGCGTTGGCTTAGTGGTGGTCGTTGTGGTAGAAGTTGACGTCACTCGTTTGTGCTTTTTTATTTTTTCTGTTTTTGTGAACTTTGGTGGTGGACGTGTTCGCTTTTTAGGTTTAGGCGTCGTAGTGGTAGTGGTCGTAGTACTAGTTGTACTTATTGTCTGCACTTCTTCGGAAGAAGCTTCAAAATCATGATATTTTTTTTCTGTACTCGACAGTTCAACGTTTAAACTAACAGGTTCCGATGTTGTTATAATAGACTCTGTAGTTTCTACACTGCCTCTATCTTTGTGTGATGCTATTGGCGTAGTTTTAGTGAAGGCTCCCACATAATTCACCCATGCCATATCGTCTTCTTCTTCTTCTTTTACCCCCTGCGCAGTAATTATTTCAGGTGCTATTGTAGTAAGACGATGCGATTTAATGTTTTCATGTTTCTTCGGCGGTTTCCGATTGTTATTGACTTTCTTACTGCTGTCATGTTTCACGGAAGACGTGTAATTCATAGTAATGGGTCTAAATGCTTCAGATATTGTGTCTGAATCAGCAGACTGAGTGTCAAGAATTTGTGGACTTGGTCGAAAATCTAGAGGTGAGTGTTTTTGGGGTTTGTTGGAGTGAGCAAACTTTAGTGGTGGCATCGGTTTGAAAGGTTTTTTGTCCATAGTAACAAAAACTCCTGGTGGAGCGTTATAAACTGGAGGTCTGATGTGATCGGTGAAGTAATTAACCTTCATTGGCTGGGACGGTACCGCATGATGGTACACTTTATAAGCAGTTTCTACGTCCGGCTTCTTCGTCGTGTGTTCTGTAACATTAGGTCTAGTCTTGACAGGTGCCTCCATCGTTGATTCTCTTATAGGTGGATAGTTTGCGATGGGTGTCGGTAAAACGGCTGGTCTAGTTGTTTTTACTATATTTGACGGTAAATATCTGTTGTCTGAAAACGGAGGCACGAACTCACCATTCCCTGCGGGGTCCGTTTGGAAATACGGATGCTGCTTCATGAAGGGCACATTCAAAGGTGGATTAGGCGGATGAGTATATCTAATCGACGGTTGTGGTTTCGAATGATGATACTGTATTTGTTTCTTTTGTTGGTATAGATTTCTGTCGTCTCCGAATCCCATATTCGTGTGATGTGGATGTATTTTTGATACGTACGTCTTATGTTTGTACCTGTAAGAGGGTTCCTCGTAGTTATCTTCATCAGAAAATAAAGACGAGAATATTCTGTCCAAACCGCGTGTTTGGGGACGTTGAGTTACGGTGGCTAAATTCTTATGAATCCATACAGCTCTCTGAGGCCTCTGTAATTGGACTCCTCCTTGGATTGGAGGCCTCGGTTCATGGTTGCGTCCTTGTGGTCGTTCAATCGGTGAATTTTCTTTAATAGTAAAAGTTCTAACTGGGTTTTCATATGGCTTTATTAACTTCCTACTCGTTTGCGATGTCACGGAAAAGGTCAACTCGTAATGGTATTTTCCAGGATACAGTTCCCCTTGTCTAATTCTTTTTACTGACCAGAAGGCTTTGACGCCTTTCGTACAATTATTGTCACTACAGTTACGCTTCGATGCATCATCTTCAGAAAATCGAAATCCATCTTTATCTTCAAGCAGTCTTCCTTTTGCTAGTATTGTAACATCGGCTGGTGGTATAGGTTCTTCTTTTAATCTGTCAAATCGCGCTGTTTTGATTTTTTCCCAAAGGTCGTGATCGTCAACTTCTTTCGACACGTTGTTATCTGGTTTACTATCCGGTGATATCACTGCTCCTTTTGCTATTAGTTGATCTATTTTGTCTCTAACTAGAGTTAAGTACACACTATGTCTCAACGCATCTTCCCAATAGTGAGCGGGGACCGCGGCTACAGCTTGGGGTGTTTCAGTCTTAATAATCTCGTGCAGTGTTCCAGGCGCTTCTTGTTTCTCGCTTGGCCAGTCGATAAGTGGAATCGGCGTTGGTTTGAAGTCTTCGTCATTTTCGGCCCGACTTCTGTAGTTATGTACCTGTAATATGAACAATATTATTTTAATAAACGTGAAGCGACAAATCAAACGACACTAATTAAGTGTGCGTCGACTATCATTAGAATTGTATTTGTCGGAAAAAATGTGGATATTTCAGTATGCGTTTGAAAGTAAAATGGCTGTGGGCGGGAAAGTGCGCCGGAGACGTTGGCGTGTTATAAATCAGTTGCGTGCCGGACGATCCAACCCCTCCGCGATGAGTTTCCAATTGAATAATTTCTGCACTATCCAACTTATTTGGTTCCAATCTATTCTAGAGACTATTTAATGATAGCCTTATAATTTCCTGATTCTTACTATCATGGATATTCAATTAGTATATTGGAATATTTAATGTTAATATAAGGAATCAAAGTATCTTGCGAAAGATAACTATAAGAAAATAATAAATATTTATTTATGGGATTTAGGTTCGCATTTAAAACGACTGTGTCAATCCCATCGTATCCTACTTATTATACGAAACTACCCATAAACACTTTTGTTATAAGACATTTATTATGAAACAATATATTATTTAGACAGGTTAAATATATTATTATTTATTATTTAGAAGATCAGTTTTATTTGGTTAAGGCGCTGTGCACAGTCAAGTTTGGTAAAGCAAAGGGGGTGAAGCATGAAGTGGGAACGAGCCGCCCCGCCCATGGGTCCCGCCCCTTCCGTCTATTGCAAGCTTGAAGCAAAATAATAGATTGCGAGGCATCGCGCAAAACTCGCCATTGCGTAACGTCCATTATAAATAAAAGCGTAATTTCGTCAGTAATATCACAAGTGCATTTGACCTATCGTGGCAATGGCCCGCTTGAAATGAGCGTGCCCGCGGCAACCTCTAGGTTCGAACCCTATCAGACATCGTATATTTTTGAATTTTTATAATACGCAATATAATAATTAGTAATTACCTACATATCTTCTTTTTGTTATTTTTTAAAATATTTATGTTCATAATTTTGTTTTCTTATTTTTAAAATAATGAAACAATAATTGTTATTTTCTAGAAAAGATTACATCAAAAATGTGCAAAATTGAAAAAAAAACTGTAAAATTTTAAAAATAATTATTTATGTACATATATTATATTTATATCAAACAAAAAAATAGACAAAAAGTAAAAAAACAATTTATTTAAAAAAGAAATCTTTTTACTCCAAAGAAAAACCATTAAAATTGCATTATAATTGTTTAAAAAATAAGAAAATCAACAAAAATAAAAAAAATAAAATAAAAAAAAGTAAAATAACAAATAAGAAAATCAGCAAAAAGTAATGCTCGATGCAGGATCGAACTCTACTCATACACTATAGTGGTTGACTACATCAACATTCTAGTCCGCTAAACCATTTAGACAGTAATGGTGGTGACCAAATTACATTTCTCCTTGATGGTCAGAAGCTTGAATAAGGTAGATGTCTGATTTAGATGTCAGACATCGTACATTTTTGTATTTTTATAATACACAATATAATAATAAGTTGGTACTTACACCTACATATTTTCTTTTTGTTATTTTTTAAAATATTTATGTTAATATTTTTTTTTTCTTATTTTTAAAATAATGAAACAATAATTGTTATTTTCTAGAAAAGATTATATCAAAATTGTGCAAAATTAAAAAAAATGTAAAATTGTATAAACAATCATTTTATGTACCTATATTATATTTATCAAACTAAAAATAGACAAAAAGTAAAAAACTATTTATTTAAAAAAAAACTTTTTAGGTACTCTAAAGAAAAGCCATTAAAATTGCATTATAATTGTTTAAAAATAAGAAAATCAACAAAAATAAATACTGAACATTTATTTCAGACAAGAAAATAGAAAAAAGAGTAAAATAATAATTAATAACAATTATTTCAAATAAGATAATCAACAAAAAGTATCGCTCGATGCGGGGATGGAACTCCCATCCGGTCGCTCTCGTAGGTCACATGTGCAACGTTCAAGACCACTAAACCAATTGGACAGTATTGGTGGTGACGAAATTACATTTCCCAATATACAGCTTTCAACAACAAACAAGATACGTAAATAATTTCTGAGCGGGGGCGGAACAAAATGACATAGGTCCATCTAGCAGCGCGCCTCAGCGGTCACTGTCGCTATTATTATTATTACTTTTTTTTAATTTATCAAAAATCGGTGAACATAAATAAAAAATAATAACCCTCCTCCTTTTTAGAAATTGGTTAAAAATTTTTTTTATTAATCGTTGATAGCATATATAGTACATAAGTAAAGTTTTTTACGTATAACGGTTTTGTCATCAAAACTAAAGCTGTGTACCAAATATCAGATCAATCTGTCAACAAGATGGGGGTGAAATATCGATTACTAAATTTGAACCAAATAAACAGATCAAGCTAAGTAAAACCGTTTTAAAAGTCATAAACCGCGTTATAAAAGCAGCGTGCAGCGTTCTAAGCTTTAGTTTAGCTGCAAGGTTAGGTTCGTAATAGAAACTTGTCTTGATTCACATGACTGGCCAGTGAGACGATTTGACTGCTGATAGTGTTTGTGACTGTGAGAGTGTGTTATGCGATAGCTATCATCTGAGACGGCTTCTGTTTATTTAATTTTTTTAATTACTTCAAATATATTAAGCACTGCTTCGTTGGTAGTGGTAGTAAGTGCGTCAGCTGAGCACAATGTTCTGGGTTCGATCGATTCTCATTAGCATCACTGAGTCTGGAATTGTGCCGGGTTATTGGCTAAGTTCGCCCCTATTACATATTTATGCGAAAGTTTGTGAGGATGGACGCAAAAACTACTGAACAGATTTTGATGAAACTTAACAGTAATATAGCTTAGGTATTACATCAGAATAACATATAGACTACAATTTATCAACATACCACGCGGGTGAAGTCGCGGGCGGAAGCTAGTTATATATACAGGGTTATTTGTATGGTGTTTTACAAATAACCCTGTGTAGTAATGATTAGTAGATTAATCGATTAGTTTAACTAGTTAAGCTATTATTGATAGCACTGATAGACTAGTGGTATGATCGTCGACTGACAAGTCAGTGGTCTCGTTCGTCGTGGTCGTGGTGGTCAGTTCGATCCCAAGGCGCGCACCTCTGACTTTTTGTAAGTTATGTGCGTATTATAAATTAATTACCAGTTGCTAAAACGGTGAGGGAAAACATCGTGATGAAACACCACACAGCACACCTGAGAGATTTTTTTTTAGCTCTGATCCCTTAATAACAAGCAAACAAAAAAAAAAAAATCCTCGGAAACTTCCAAGATAATTAATATTTTATAGTCTAAATAATATTTTATTGATGTTTAGCAACTACAGAAGCTAAAAGAAGAAGATAGAAAATACCTAGGTATATTTAATCCCAACTAAAAGGGTATCTTGCCCCAGTGTGCGGCGACTCTAAAGCGAACGTGTTTGTTATTTTTAACTTTTAGGGTTTTGAAGTCGGTTTTATTTTTGTGATAAAAATTATTTTCGTTTTAAGAAAAAGAAAACCTTTTTAGTTATTTAAAAGCTATACATTTTTACTGAAAATTATAATTTAAACACCCGCTGACAAATCATAGACATTCATGGTAGGTCTAAATCATTAAAAAAATCATCATTAAATCGTCTTTTTAACAATCCAATGTTTAAATAGTTTGTAAGTCAGTCACAAGTTCACAAATATTTTTGTACTGTTGTTTGGCATTTTTAAGCCTTTGAACGTCACTAATTAAATATTATTAAATGTCGTCACTAAGTAAATATTGACGGTTGCTGGCACAAATTCAACAGACTTCTTTCATAATCATCTGATCAATTTGTGTACCTACTAGTAAAAATGGACGGCAAAAGGAAATAATCAAAACCTCAGCAAAGTTAAATGAAATTATTTAATAAGAAACTAAGTTATCAAAATCTATTACTTACTCAAAAATCAAAATTTTTCGCGTTTTAATATACATTCTTATCACAGTGCTTCACACTAAGTTTACATAAATTTCAACAATTACCATATCAAAATTTTATTTATTTATTTATTATACACTTTATTGTACACAGAGAGTCGTGATAGCCTAGTGGTGGTGACCGTTGACTGGCAAGTCAGTGGTCTCGGGTTCGAACCCAAGGCGCGCACCTCTGACTTTTCGTAAGTTATGTGCGTTTTATAAATTAACTAGCTTTTCCCGCGTGGCTTTGCTCACGTAGACTATAGAATATTTAGAACAGAATTTATTTATTTAAATCGAATTAGTATTAAGTATAGGTACATAGAAAAATGATAAATCAACAAACTGTACTGCCTTTGAGAACAAATTGTACTACTTTGAGTCGAAGCCACTACTTTTAGCGTCATTGTATAAGCAGACTTAGATACAGGACGAATGACAGTTAATAATATTGCCGGTAGGTATAGCAATTGCAAATATTTTCTATTAAATAATAATAACCTAAGAGATTTCTAAGGAATTTATAAAGAAAATCAAGGTAGGTACTTATAAGGTAAGTTTTTCTTTAAAGTATAAAAGAACAAATAAATTTGAAATTTCGAATACTAATCCGATTTGTCAACTGCAAAATTTTTCCTCTACGAATCCGATTTATAATTGACGTTCCAATTTTAAATTTTATTACATTGCACCAAGCCAGTTTAAATCAAAAGCACTAAGGAGTATTGATATCAATTTCGATGCAAATCACCCCCAAAATAACTTTCTACCCCTTTTTAACCCCGTTAGTCGATAAGTTTTAATAAAATACGAAACACGTGTTCCATTAATTCTGTAAAAGAATGTTTATGCAAAATTTGAAGTAGATTGGACCAAGGAATCACGTTGTCCCATACAAAGTTTGCCCCCATTTTTCACCCCCTTAGAGGTAGTATTTCGAAAAATCCTTTCTTATCGGATCCCTACGTCATACAAAGAATACACCCTCCAAGTTTCAGGTCTCTACGATCAGCGGTTTAGGCTGTGCGTTGATCCGTCAGTCATTCAGGACAAAGCATTTTATATGTATAGATTATCACTCTCCGTGCCTCGGATAGAACGTTAAGCTGTTGGCCCCGGCTGTCAATTGTAGATCTTTGACAGTGGTTACGGGTAGTCAGAAGCCCCAGTCTGACAACCAGTCTTACCAACGGGTATCGTGTAACCTAGTAAGTATCTAGGTTGTGGAGGTCTGATGGCAGTCGCTCCATGTAAAACACTGGTATTCAGCTGCATCCGGTATGACTGGAAGCCGACCCCAACATAGTTGGGAAAAGGCTAGGCAGATGATGACACTTTATTGTACACCAAATTAAAACATAAACTAAACATTTTACAAATCACAGAGATGTTGTACAATGGTTACACAATGTTTTTATGTTTTAATAAAGCATTTATGTTTAAGCAGATGTAGGTAGGTAGTAGGTAGGATGTTAACTTTTGTTCATTAAATGCATAAATAAATACAAATCCAAATAAGTTGGTAATTTAGGTATAAAAATAATTAGAATCCGCCAAAAAACCCGTCAACCGTCAGACCATAATTTCCCGTCAAACGTCCCGTCCCGTCGGACTATGAGAGTGAGGGAATAGAGAGTGCATCTGTGTTTGCGCACACACTTGTGCACTATAATATATCCTGCGTAGTTGGCTAATCTCCGTTGAGATTGGCCGCTGTGACCGAAATTTGGTCAGGATCAGGAGAACATTATGCAATATTCGTTCAGAAATTATGTTTATTGACTGGTCGAATGGTCGTATATACTCCGGAAGTAACTTTTATTTTATATGTAACTATCTAATACTGATTTTACCGTTTCTGACATCGTAAGAAAGTATTACACCAGATTCGGATGTTTGGTAATAATAATTGCATACATAATTAATTTATCAGTTATTTTTTTTATGAATGTGGCGGGAAAGCTGACAAAAGCTGATTATGTATAAGACTAGTTTTAAATCATTTACGAGGTTATTAACTTACAAATTAAAAACGGGAGTTTTTACATATTGTAATTTGATAATTTGCGTTCTATAATTGATATATTTGCCAAACTATTAAAAACTTTAAGCCTTAAAGTATAATGTCCATATTACAGTGAGATTAGTGCAGTGATAGTCTAAATGGTATGACCGTTGACTGGCAAGTCAAAGGTCCCAGGTTCGGACCTAAAAGCTCTCTGAATTTTCGTAAGTTATAAAACACGTAAACCCGTTAGTCCTTGGCCTGATCTCTCTTTGGTTATGTATGATTGCCGTCCTATCAGTGGAGGAGGGTGAATTTTTCTAAGAGTCAAGCCGGAGTCAACTTGGGAAATCTAATGGCACAGTCAGTAGGCATTATTGACTATTTTTCAATGGGAAGCCTGTAGGAATGGAGTTGTATGGAGCCTCCGCCACAACGTTCTATAACCCTATGAGTGTAAGGAGAAGAATAAAGCATAGCTGTGTTTGCGAACACATTTGTGTACTGTAACATCTCCTGTGCAGTTGACGACTCTCCAAACAGTTTGGCCGCAAGGGATTCGGTTAGGAGGACAGATAAAGCGAAAATCGTAAAATTATTCGCTTATAAATTCTAAGACACTAATTCACCGCTTATTTTGTAAATTGACATTTAATAACCTGGGTAATAATTTATTTTTATTTATTAAATTGTTAGAATTTAATTTAATATTTGAATTTATCTAGCAATTAATGCCTTTCCGACTGCAAAACAAACCCTTAGTTTTGTAAATAATGATCTATTTTTAACCGACTTCCAAAAAGGAGGAGGTTTTCAATTCGACTGTATGTTTTTTTTTTTTTTTATTTTTTTTTTTTTTTTGTATGTTTGTTACGCGATTACTCCTTCAGTTGTGGGCCGATTTTCAAAATTTTTTTTGTAATCGAAAGGGTATACTCCCGAGGTGGTCCCATAGAAATATTATTGTGATCTGATCATAGACTTACGAGATATGGAACGGAACTCCTCGTAGGATTATAGCAGAATTGTCGTAACAAGTAATATTGCTTTGTTTATACGTGCAGTCGATGGCTGACGAGTAAAGAGGAAGAGGGGGGATACGTGGTCAGCCCCCCCCCCCTCCTATAATCATCCAAGATAAAAAATATCGTGTGAGGTATCGTTTGAATGGGCTTTTCATAAGGATTTCAAATATTAGCCTCACAAAAGTCTGGGAGGGGGATTAATTTTAGGCACCACTAAAAATCGTAAAAAAAAAAATTTTTAATAAAAAATAAAACCGACTTCAAAAGGAACTAAAAAGCTTAAAATAACTTTAAAACGTTTTGGAGTCGGTTCCAAGTCACGTTCTAGCCTCTTTAACCTTCTCATTAAGAACTAATTCACCGCTTATTTTGTAAATTGACATTTAATAACCTGGGTAATAATTTATTTTTATTTATTAAATTGTTAGAATTTAATTTAATATTTGAATTTATCTAGCAATTAATGCCTTTCCGACTGCAAAACAAACCCTTAGTTTTGTAAATAATGATCTATTTTATTAGCTTCCGTCCGCGTCGTGCGTATTATTTTCGTTATTATCCGTTACATATAACGGATCATAATCCGTTGCTCCGTTGCTACTTGAAATTCTGGTAGAATACAGTCTACAATACGTAACTTCTGACATGTATGTCAATACCAAATTATTAACACTTCACAATCATAGAACAAAGTGTCCAAAAACTCACATTATAAATTCCCAAGGTTATACTTATCATGTTTATTTCGCTATTTCGTCTATTTTAATTAAACATGGCTGCACACAAACAGTACTAATTTGATTTTCCACGCAGAAAATACTCTTAAATCCATGGTTGATCGCTCCACTTTGATGAGAAATTCTCATAAAACAATGGGAGAATTCTAAGGTCATTGTCTCCTTTGTTGTATAATTCGTTTAGTCGTATAGTTAATTTGTCTATTTGTTTTTTATTTATGTCTTTGTGTTACTATGGGATAGATAATTAGAAGAAAATCAATAATTAAAATCAATTATTTTTTTGACTGCCTTGTTGATCTAGTAGCAAGCGCGATTTCGGGGTTCGATCCGGGTCGGGCAGTGTTATTGAGTTTTTCTATTAGGAAATTCTCAGTAGCAACACGGAGTTTGGGATTGTGCCCTGTTAATTGCCTTATACAGGCTCGCCCCTATTACATGGGACTTATAACAAAGCCAGCGAAACGTGGGTGTACCGCATTCACCTCTGCCTACCCCCTCTGGGGAATACAGGCGTGAGTGTATGTTTATATTTTTAAATTATTTCTTTAACAGGTTTTAACAAAAGCTTTTTAATGAGCTTTTTGACACAATGGGAACTTATCGCGCTTGTTATTATTGATATTATTATTTATCGAATAGTTAACTTCAATAAATCAATCAATGAAACAATGGATTTTCTATTGTATCCTAATTCTCAATCTTACAAGAATTGAAAAAATGTTGAATGTTGGACACAATGATCCATTGACATTTGTTATTATTTATGAAACATTGCAATTACGAGCTGTGATAATCAGTTATGTATCAACACGTGTTATGCTCAAATAATTCTAAGGATCGCTGGTTTCTATTACAAATATTTATTTTGTTTCCGAGTCACTGAACTCTCAGTCAAAATACTTTCTTTTTTGGTTTGACTTTTTTTTTAAACTAGTTTTCTAACGGCCTTATCTAATAGGGTGTAATGTAATAGCGTAGGTGTTTTTTTTTATATAATACTAGCGACCTGCCCCGGTTTTGCACGACGGTTTTTCACTGCTATAAGTAATTAAATAAAAAAAAATAAAACAGCGTGAATCTGTCGGACTACAGGGCAAAGGCTCTCATACAGAAAAGGATTAAGCACTAATCACCACGCTAGCTCACTGCGTGTTGGCGATTTCAGACAATAGTCTAGTTAGTGAGCTAGAGAGAGCTAGAGTGAGACTAACGGTTAAGGAAAGACATCGTTAGTCAGTGGTGTCTAGGTTAACTAAGAAAGTACATATGATATTGGAATTTAATAAATTTCACATAGGAAATGTCACATTGGTACATGCCAGGTCCGAATCCACATCTATTTCCTTGCAAAGTGAGTCCGTAAAAATTGCGCCACCACGACACTATAATTTAATATGCATAAATTATATCACTATTAATTCTCGAAACTCTATTAAATTATATACTCTTATTATGTCACTTATACGCTTTCCGGAAGAAATTTTCAAATTGATAGTAAAATAAAAACTGTAAAATCCGTTGTGAGGTGTAGAAGTAAGCGAATAAACAGACAGACGAAAACATCGACTTCGCTATATGCTATTTAGAGCTCACTCTTGTTGCATCATATCAATTTAATTTGTATCACGGACATCTTTTCTGATGATATTTTTTTCATTTTTTGTTCTTTTCTCAAAATCTTAAAACTAAATTTCACTCACTTCAAGTCACTTGTTGCATTAATTTATATTTACTGCAATTCCGATAATACAAACAAATACTTTTATAGAATTAAAAAAAAAAATTAAATCTTTTTAATATATTATTTTAATTTGTAAATATTACACAATAATCGCTACAAAAACTGAATTTTCACTCACTTCTACTGAAACTGCTGTAATTTTTGCCACAATACAATAAGTTAATTATTTTTTTACATTTTTTAAAAAATATTTACTATGTATATTATAAGTAGGTTACAATAAATACTCACAACAAGCGTTAAGAAAACGCATATAAAGGCGGATCTCATGTTTCACTATTTCACGGCACTGCACGATTGTTTTCCACTGTGATCGATGCGTCGCGGGCGCACTGGCGCGGTTGCGTCGCGGACTGTCGGCGCTTGTGGCAGCGACACACCACCCACCCTTGCCACTAGCTCACTCCTACACAGTACTAAATTAATTCAGCAATTTTGCACACTTTGTACATTTCTCTAATTGTGACAAATAGTAAATCATCTGCCTAGCCTTTTCCCAACTATGTTGGGGTCGGCTTCCAGTTGTATACAATAGCAGATACTTAATAATATTTTAGTATTACAATAGATTCAGGTAAATAAACAACAGATATAAAAAAAACATGTTTTTGATGACTGATGAGGGATTTGCATTTGTTTTTAAACTTGAATGCCTGGTTAGTATTTAATTTTTTTTTTTTTAAAACAAGTTGTGCTTTTGATTAAAGAAATTATTCTTCTTCATGTTGTGTTTTATAATATTATGGTCAGGGGTGTAATGTACCTTACCTAACTGACTTCTTAATTATTATAATAAAATTTATAGCACTGATAGCCTAGTGGTATGACCGTTGACTGACAACTCAGAGGTCTCGAGTTCGATCCCAAGGCGTGCACCTCTGACTTTTCGTGAGTTATGTGCGTATTAAAAATTAATTATCAGTTGCTAAAACGGTGAGGAAAACATCGTGATGAAACCAGCACACCTGAGAGACTTTTCAACGGTGTGTAAAGCCATGTCAGAGGCCTATGGGCGGTTTAAAAACTCTGACACAAGGTTGTTAATCAACCATACGATAAGAAGAAGAATAATATAAATTGAATATTGTATGGAATCCTCTGTGCTCAATTCTGGCTCGTTCTTGACCGGTTTTTTTTTACATCGTTTTACTGTCCATTATGAAGGTTAATGCATATTACAGTAACACGACAAATTACGTGTAAGTTACGCGTTCAATAATAATTACTGACCGGTAGTCATTATACTTTGCTTTAGAAAGTTTTTTTTTCACTCTTCAATATAATTTCATTGTTTGAATTGCATGACTGTTAATTGTTTGTATTGAACTGAAAGTTGTCACTTTAAGTTCTGTGATGCTTAGTACCTAGTAAAATGTATATTACAATAAATAAATATGAGTCGTGGTGATAGCCTAGTGGTATGACCGTTGACTGACAAGAAGAAGAGAAGGCGGAGGTTTCAGGTTTGGTATTATAAATTAATTATCACTAACTCCGTGCCTCGGTAATAAAGCCGTAGCCCTGGGCCTGATCTCTCTCCAGTGCAGGTGTCGGATTCCCGTCCCATCCGACTATGAGAGGGAATTAAGAGTGCACCTGTGTTTACGCACACGCTTGTGAAAAGAAAATTAATTAGCACAAATATATTATAAAATAATTTTCTAATTATTTAAGTAAATAAAGAATCACGATTATCGGTGCACAAACATTAAAAAAATTGTCATCGAATTGATAACCTCCTTTTTGTAGTCAGTAAAAAATTTAAATACGATTATAATCCTGACGATAAACCGAAGTTATAGCTTATGAGCTATAAAGCAGAGATGGGACGGTGGATAAAACTGAGTAAATTCTAGTTTGTACTCTTTTTCTTGAGTAATTACTTAATTTGTTAGCTACCATAAGTCATCAGGTCGTGGCTCATTGATTACGGAAACCTGGATTTAATAGTCTGAAATCGCCAAACGCAGTGAGATTAATGCTCGATCCTTCTCTGTACGAGAAAGGGACAGTGGGACAGTTACAGGCTGGTTTATTAATAAGTCATACACAAGTAAAAGATTTTTTATACAAACATTTGATAAATTAAATTAAATTTTTACATGTCATGCATCAAATTTTCAATCTCCTTTTTAAAATCCGGTTAAAAATAACATCCTCCAATCGCATCTAACTTAGATATCTAGGTATTGTTTTGTCGGTTAGCAAGGAAACTTGTATTTGTATAATGTCCGGGCTTTAACGAGTTTTTAAAAACGTTATTTTTATAGTAATGGCTAGATTATCATCAGAATATTGCGAAATGCAGTTTTTTATGTGTATATGTGTGTTAACTTATAACACTTATAACTAGGGCCCGGAAAAATATGTATTAAAAAATTCAAAACATGTACATATAATATGGACGAAAAAATGTAAAATATGGAAAAATATGGAGTAAAAATGTAAAATATGGAATAAATATGGAGTAAAAAATAACAGTAGGTACCTTTAAAGGGAGGTACTTTACCTTTTTCATTGCCTTTTTGCATTAAAGACATTATAATGAGTAAAGTACTTAACACATACATTAAAAAAATAACAAAAAAATAAGTTTTATGCAAGAATAGGAATCATTTATTTGCTTCGCATTTATCAACTTCCACTACATCAGCCACTACACTACACTACATGGTTGCAGTAGACCATCAAGTGCATTTTTTAAATTATCAAAATTAAATCTGACGATTTGGTCTAAATATTTATTGATTTATTTATTTATTCATTCATTTATTGCATACATGTGGTATAAATTTATATTGGCTGAAAAATCTTTCCACGTGTGTGACATGACGTAATGAGAGCAAACATAATGTGGAATGAACTTAGAATCAAAAATCAAAATAAGTACGACGAATAAAACGCGAGAGATATGAAATACGCGCGGCCGGTCATGGTAGCGAGAATGCAAACACGTAAAATTATATCAATTTTTGTGAACTAACTCTTGTTCTATGAAATAAAAATGGAAAATATGGAGGATTGTGATATATTTTTGTAAAATATGGACTTAACCTTGAAATACCTTAAAATATGGAAAAATATGGAAAATAAAAATTAGTTTTTCACATTGTAAATATGATAATCGATGTAGAGAACACATTCTAGACCGAAAATCGCGTAAATTAAAAATATGTATTTACATATTAATCCGGGCTATAACGAAGTGTTACCTTACCGCACAAAGGGCTATGGAGCGCGCCATGCCGTCGCCACTCGCCGCCTTCGAAATACTTACCATGAGTCTAAGGCGGCTCTGGGCAGGTCACATACTCGTAGCTTGGATAATGATGGCAGGTGGACTAAAACTATAACTGAGTGGACTCCCAGCTTTACAATAATCTCAAAGATTAGACATTTTGGGAGTTGGACATTTTGGGAGTTGTACATTTTGTGAGTTGTACATTTTGTGAGTTAGACATTTTGGGAATTGAACGTTTTGACACCGTTGGTCATTTTGAGAATTGGACATTCTTATCCTGAACGGAGTAAAATAATCTGTTGATAGACCAGCAATCAAATGGGTCGATGCAGTATTTTATGCGCCCGATGAGAGCTGGTTTAAATGTGCCCACGCATCATTCAAAACTTGGTCCTTAATGTCTGGTCATTTCTGCGCCCTTCCATGTCCTGTTCCCTGTGCCTGGACAACGCACCGCCCTAGTTACGGCACTGTATCGACGATAGTGGCGATCGCGAGAAAAGATTGGCACAAGGGCGATACGGGCTGATGATGACGAAACGAACTCATTTTGGCTCTTTCTTAAACTGTAAACAAACTTTTTACAAACTCACCGAAAATATTTATTGGGCCTTACTTAGTAAGATAATTAAGTAACAGAAATAGGACAATCCAGCCTATACAAACGCATAAGTATATTTATTGTTTCAGTGTTGGTCAGATAACAATCTATTGGCTATTTCAAAATGCGCCAGTGTTTACATGTTTGTGCTCGTCACTTAACATAATATGGATTCAATCATGGGAGTGGCTTCCATACATTATTCCCGGCTGAAGCCTATTATACAAATGTAATAAAAAAATAATCAATATTACTTTTTTTTTCTTTTCTAATAAAACCGCAATCAATCCCCAGACTATAATTAATCGGATGAGTTTGGTGCTGATAGCGTTTTGAGATTGGAGGCCAGCTACTCAACTTATCTATAGGATATTAGCTTTTTTTAATCTGCTGGTGTTTTCCGACACTAAGCAGCTTAGCAGCAAGAGGATTTGGATATTAGCGTAAACGTTCAATATGAAACTTTCTGTAACGTTCGATCTCCACGGCAATATTCATGAATCTCATCGTTTCTTGACAACCAGGGTGCATTTACAATTGTCTGAAATATGTTTTTATGTGCCCTCTGCACTGGCAGTGCTCCAGAGTTGAACACCGTATGTCCAGGGGAGCTATGCAGAGCACCTATCTGAGAAATCCAAATGCGATCCAAATGTAGAGTTCTTTTGTTGAGAATGACATCCTTTTTCTTAGAAAAGAACATTACATTTGGATAGCATTTGGATTGTACAGATAAAAACAAGATCTGCATAGCCTGATTGGTTCAAGCCTGATTGAATTATAAATCAGAAGCTTCTGTCGACCGATAGAAAGGAGCTTCTTCCCATGAGCCAATATTGAATATAGGTTTCTTAATTTCAAATTGATCTCATCCCTCTTATGAAAACAATATTACGTAATAATTTTTTTTTACTTCAATGTAACATTTGGTTGGGCTTGCCACTGGGCAGCTACTGAATAGGTACAATAAAAACATAACCCTTCCCTGACAGTCGGGTAAAAATGGACGTTTCGACGAAAAGCGCTTCAGAATCAACCAAAATTGCTAATTCTCTTGCTCACGCTCTTAATTAATTTAGACTCCCTATTTCTCTTTCTAACATAGAATCATATCATCATAGTATTCTATAGAAGTATTTTAAAGCTGTAAAAATAGCCACCTTGCTTGATATCAACAAAAATTTATGTCGGCATGTCATAGATCTCGTCTAATTTCACGTTGAGTGCAAGGCGTAAACTAATTTGATAGCTCTAATGTGACAGTTCAATTTGCTGTCCTTTTTCGATGGTGTTTATTAGAAACAGATATAGTTAGACTAAAGTTCGTTTAGGGTGATTTACAAGAAAATCAGCACCATTTATTAAAGAAATATTTTAAAAAACTTATAGTAGGTATAAATCTACGGTCATGGTGTCACATTATTTTATCTAAGTACCTACATTACTTAATTATATTGAATGGGATCTGCTGTTTGACTGTAAAATTCTTATTAAATTGATTTTTTTTATTTACAATACAGTCAGGATTGTATTATCAAAATAAAAACGCGAATTATATCCGTTAAAAAGTTGTTTCATTATGTTGAGAGTTTGAGACTATATTATGAAATAACAATTTATTAAGTACCTACCAATATTTTACTAATCAACTTTTGACTAAAAACATGAATTAATGTTATACAATTAATTATTCTTCAATAAATTTGTATGCTTTAACTCAAAACATAGATGGACACACGCCAAATCTATTGTAACAACCCAGTAATTAATACCTATGTTTACAAATAAAGATATTATTTTCATTGTCTCGTAAACTCCAGAATTCATAATGACAAGAAACGTATTTACTAAAATACGAATACAATGGGAATATTAAAAAAATATAGGTATGAATTGTTAAAGCAACAGTTCAGTATGTATTGTAAAACTGAGCGTATTGCTGTTTTAGTAATTTGTTTATCCTATTGTAGTCTAGTAGCTACTATAGGCATTGGTCCTTTCTGGGTTAATAAATATACGAAATTTTCATTTTTTTTTATTTTTTTTATAGAGTCACGCCTGTATTCCCCAGAGGGGGTAGGCAGAGGTGCAGTACACCCACGTTTCGCCGGCTATGTTATAAGTCCCATGTAATAGGGGGCGAGCCTATTGCCATTAACCGGGCACAATTCCAGACTCCGTGCTGCTAATGAGAATTTCTAAAATGGAAAAACCCAATAACACTTTGCCCGACCCGGGGATCGAACCCAGGACCTCGTGCTCAGCAGTCGCGCTTGCTACCACTAGACCAACGAGGCAGTTGATGAAATGAAAATTTATAGTAATAATAATAATGAATCAAACAATACTCGACATTTGACCATATCAATGGATCTTGGTCAGTGAAGATAGCTGCAGGTTGGTTTTTGCTCATAGAATAGTCGTGTTTAATATAAATTGTTTATCAATCAAGATCAAATACACAGCCCATTAAGAGCCAATCGGCTCTTAACGTAATGTAATAATCACCACTGACATTAAACGCGATCAATCAAGTACAACTCGGTTCAAGCGTTTACTGAGTTCAGAACTGCAATTTTCGTAGGGCTGAACTCGATTTTTAAAGTGAACGGTGAAATCGGCTCTAAGGATTCAACGCGTTTTAATCTCCGACGTAAAAAGAGGGATGTTATAGAGTGTCTGTGTCTGTCTGTGGCATCGTAGCTCCCAAACGGATTAACTGATTTTGATTTTTTATTTGGAAGCTAACTTGATAGAGAGTGTTCTTAGCTAAAACAAAATTGAGGTTTTTCTGTTTTCAAAAATTTTTATTTTAATTTTTCTGTAGATAAAAACCTAGATAAAGCATTTGAGATGTCAATTGTATTCGAGGCCGCGGCCCGATCGGCCGTCAGTGACCATTGTGATTACTTCAACCTTGACATTGGCAAAATCATCGTGTAATGCGATGGAGCCACTTTATTAAAACTGGAATTGGAGCCGAACGTCAAACTAATTTCCTAAAAAATATACACTTTTCTAGTAACATCTTACTACTGTTTTTACAAAAGATGTCCGTTGAAAAAGTAGTATCTTCCACGCGAGGGGTGATCGAGTGAAATTCCTTATATGCGTGCGCACTTTCCATCTCGTGGACATATCACCGTTTTTTACGAACCCACCACAATCGCATGCGGAACGCAGTACGACACTAACTAGATCTCTTAATTTTTAAACACTACATTAAATTTTCTACTTTATTTTGTTCCAGCTACGGTAGATTATTGCCTGTTGTTTTGTGATCAAACGCACATTTACATTGTCAACGATTCTTATTATTGGCTCGCGTTGAATAAACGCAGAACGTAAGATGTTATGCATGAATGAATAGGGAATCCGACTGCTTTCCTTGTTGTTAATTTTATGTTGATTTAACGAAAAATGAGTAATTACTTCTATATCGTGTATTGTGCGAATATTTGAAGTATCGTTTTTTAAATATAAATATGTAATAAAAAAAAAACAACTGATACGGATGGGATTCGAACCCTTCGATCTTCGGCGTACCGTACCCCATAAGAATCAGTCGAAATTTCAAATCTCTATTACCAGACGCCCTAGGCGTATAAAGAGATTTGAAATTTCGACTGATTCTGATGGGATACGGTGGCTCAGCGGTTAGAGCGTCGGCACGGTACGCCGAAGATCGTGGGTTCGAATCCCATCCGTATCAGTTGTTTTTACAAATTTCTTATTAATAAGCTAACATGTGCTAAAACATGTAAAAATTTCACAAAAAGTATCGTTTTTTTTTCGGCATACCTTTAAGCATAGGCCTCGACTGATGGTAAGCGGATACAGTAACCTATTCGGGTGGCACTACCTCGAACGAACCATACATACCTACAGATTGTCACGATGTTTTCCAGCATCGTTTTAGCAAGCGATATCACTACATAGTAGTATAAAACAAAGTCGCTTCCCGCGTCTGTCCGTCCCTATGTATGCTTAGATCTTTTAAAACTACCCAACGGATTTTGATGCGGTTTTTTTTCATAGATAGAGTGATTCAAGAGGAAGGTTTATATATATTTTTGAACATAAGACCTTTGACTTGGGAGTCCAACGTTCATACCACTAGGCCATCATTGTTTTCCGCATCTCTTAAAAAATATCCTGTGTACACAAATGTATCTTTAAGTTGGGTAAAAAAATACACTTAGGTACTGCTGAAATAAAATGTGCTTACTTCGAAATCACCGATAGATATAATTAATGTAGAGCTAAGGTTTCAGTGTAAGCTTAAATAAACTATCTGTAATTTAAGCGATTAAATAAACAAAGTAGTGGTCCAAGTGCACAATTCATTCAAAGAAATCGTATTAATTTTTTTGTTAGTAATATATAGCTCATAAAAAAAAATTCACAAACTGAAGAGAAAATGGTATTTAGCTATTTTGCCTTTGCCTATTAATAGTGCCAGAGTGAACCTAACTCAGTACTCAAGTATTACTTGAAACTAGTTTAGTTAAACAAAAACTAATTTTAAGTAATACTTGAGTTCTGAGTTAGCTTCTATAATACGACTCTTTGATTTCTTATTGTGTCTCATCTGGACCTTTGATGAATTAACCAGAAGGTCGCAGAATCAAAACCTGCGTGTAATAAAATTTTTCTTTTCTATTAAAAACTTTTACGGGACTTTTTTTAAAAAGCGATATGACAAAACTTTAAGCACTAAGTTATAATAATCATAAAATGTATATTTTACTCGCTTATCCCATGCAATGCTACCCAATCCTACATAGTTCTCATGATCTCACGTAGTGCGATAACGCGTTTGCGCAATCCGCCGGTATTGTTCGTCTCAATCTCTCAACGGATCTACGTTAATTATCACCATATTGCTCTTTGCGCGCCCTCTTATTACATCGCTCGAACTTGTGAAAAATTACAGTGCAGTGTTGGGAAATTGAAGGATATTACAAAATATGGTGGAACATTCGATTACACCATTGGGCATTGGCGTAGCGGTAAAGTAAAACTGTTTCTGCGCTTGGTATTACGGGTTGGATTCCAAGAAAAATCATTTTGTGAATATTCTGGTAACACCACGAGGCTGTCGTAGCTACTCGTGTTGTAACACGAGTAGCTACGACAGCCTCGTGGTGCTCTATGTACCTATAGAGCAAGGTATTTGTGTGTCCAATTGCTTGGTATACAGCCGTCTCTACTGGATCGCAGGGCAAGATGAAGCGAGGAGTCCTACCGAGCGCGCAAAATGTCTAGTTTTGCATCCAATTTTTAAATTGATGATTATGATTATTTATGTGATTGATGATATATTATTTTGTTACGGTCTGGCCATCTGGGTGTTGCATTGTGAACTTGTATACTCGTATACGCGTATGTAACAGCTAAGCATGAAGCAGCATCTCCGATTTAATTCCATAAAATGTACGACGTAACGACTTGCTATTTGACCTGTATAATTATGGATAAAGAAAGCAAGCTTATTTTTAAGTGTTAGATATTATTATTGTATTAATACCATATACCTATTAAAGTTTTTAAAAAGAAAGAAAGAAGCATATATTTTAATGAAAAAATAAAAGTAAAAAATAGCCTATTTATAATTGAAAGAAACTTGCTCGGCAAGTTAATTGGGACATACCTGTAACTTTTTTGTAACCCATTCTCTGTTCCTTAGATAATTTATAGTTCTAATCGTTGGGTCGGTTATCCAATACGACTGCCCGGACAGAGATCAGGATTGAATGCTTTAAGTTCTCTTCAAGGCACGGAGAAAGTGATAATTAGTTTATAATATGCACATAATTTACGAAAATGAGAGGCGCGTAGTTTTGGTTTGAACCTAAGAGATCTAATTTGACGGTCGAGACGGTAATACCGGTATTCAAAATTGAAAAAGTGATTGTACGAATACTTGAAATTGATTAATATTTATATTCGGCTTAGAGAAGTCCTCGTGTTCAAATTACCAGCTCAAAATATTAACCCTCATTTTCTCAAATTCGCAGCCTCACTTCCCGGTACCGAAGCAGCTCACCAGTTGGTTGTGTGTGTGCGCAACAAATGTACTCCTGAAGAGGCGTTGAACGTCCTCCGAGAGTTACCCAACCCACTCCGCGAGGGTGAACAGCCAGCGGCCGCGCAAGCAGCGCCATACAATCCGCTGAAGATTGACGTCTTCGTGCAGACTCTTTTGAATCTCGGCAGCAAGAGCATTTCGCATAGTTTCGCTGCCATATCTAAGTTCCATTATGTATTTAAGGTGAGATTGATTTATCCATATTTTCCCTTACGCTTTTTTTGCTGCTCTCGCTCCGACGGGAGGACGGGACTGGAGAACTCCACAAAAGGGACGAAGATGCCCCATAAGTGTCATTTAATTGTTGACCCCAGGCTGAGTCACTAACCCAGCCATTACCTTCATTACCTTTTTTATAAAATTCTTTTTTAAATCCTCTTTTAATAAACATGTTTGTGAGGGCTGATTATTCTGAAGTCTGTTTACTTATTAGGTAGGTAGCGCCATCTATAAAGATTTGAGGGAACCCTCGGCTGTTTTAACCTTAGTCGATCAATCAAATCGATTATTGTCTTTGAGTCAGTAGTTCGAGTTGGGATTGTCTATGAACTGCCTATGTGGCAACACTGTATAGGAAACAGATTGCTTTTGACGTCCAGACCTCGACCGCGCCGGGTGTGCGCACTGATTCAGTAATTATTGAATACAATACAACATGACGGATCATGCAGATTATGTTTTGGACCTAAATCTCTCTCCATCTGCGACAGCAGCGGTGGGATCGGTACAACAACACTTTGTTGTGCCCGCCCAACCTAGTGCGTCTCCGGAAAACGAATATTTTCCAGAAACAGTCGCATCACATGAAGAAATTAACATCAGTGCTAATGTTAGAAAAGATGATCAAAATACGAAACCACAAACGGACGATCGTGCGACAACCATACCAAGTGATATGTGGGCCTCGTTTCTTCGAAATATGGCCGAAAGTTTTCGTAATAGTGCATCTGATGTGTCGGTACAAAAAAGTGTTACAAAGAAAATGAAACCAAGTGACGTTTATATTCCCTCCTTTGATCCCGATGATTGTGAATTTACCGTTGTTCAGTGGTGTGACGAAATAGACCATCACCGTACAGAAAATTCGTGGACCGATTACGAAACGCGGAATGTCGCGTTTACACATCTCCGCGGCCGTGCTCGCAAGTGGGCCTCCAAGTCGTATACATTGTGTAAAACATGGGATGAAGCTAAGGAGCGCTTATCAAGACAGTTTGCAGCGACCAAGCGGTTTCACGACCTTTTTCAGGATGTGGTGCAATATACCAGTGATCGTGCTAGAACCTACGTGGAGTACTCTACTAACAAGCTTGCTATGATAGACCGGTTGGAGACTGCTTGGAGCGACGCTAACAAGATTGAAGTCGTTATTTCAGGTATCTCTGATACTCAGGTACGCTCTGATTTATTAAAAAATACTCCGAGTAACTTTATAGCACTCGATAGGCATCTTAGTACCTACCCGAAGATAAAAAATTACAAACGACCTGTCAGTACACATTCTGCTACAAGTGAATATAAGCGTCGAAAGCAGGATTCTAACGATCATATTATATGTCATAATTGTGGAAAACAGGGTCACTACCAACGTAATTGTAAATCGCGAGTAAAATCTAAAGGCGCAATGCATAGTGAATCCTCTAAATCTTCTGTAAATAAATCAAGCGAAAAGAATTCACTGCAGTGTTCATACTGTCATAAATTAGGTCATACTGAACAAGTGTGCTTCTCTAAACAAAGAGATGAAAAACTAAAGAAAACTAGTGCTACTAAGTCTGTCAACTTGTGTCTGCAGTCTGATGCTCCGCTTGTTGAAATAAATGTCAATGATTTTAATTTACTAGCTCTTGTTGATAGTGGTTCTGATTGTTCACTTATTCGTAAAGAAATAGCTGATAATTTAACAGGAACTCGGGATTTTATATCCACACGTCTGACAGGTATTGGCTCTAGTACTAGCTATTCATTCTCTCGCATTAGTTTACCTGTTAAGATTAACGAAGTACACATAGAAGTAACTTTAGTAATTGTAGATTCTCACATCCTGCCCCATGATGTTGTCATTGGACGTGATGTTTTTACCCGTCCTGGATTAAGTCTGACAATTAATAACAAGGGTATTCATATCACTCGTGAGGTCCATGCTGAAGTTTGTTTATTGCAGAATTCTGACGTACAAGTGATTGACACTGATTTAACAAACTGTGATGACGTTGCTCGTTTGCGAACAATAATTAATCGATTTAGTAATAGTTTTGTAAAAGGAAGATCTAATTCTGTAGTTAACACAGGTGAAATGGTAATAAAACTTAAGAACCCAGACAAGTTAGTACAACGCCACCCATATCGTTTAGCCCCAGTAGAACGCGAAGCCATGAAAAATATTATCGCTGACCTTGAGTCAAAAAATATTATACGAGAGAGCTCTTCGCCGTTCTCTAGTCCAGCTATACTAGTTAAAAAGAAGGACGGCTCCGATAGGCTATGTATAGATTATAGAGAATTAAATAGTAACACAGTCCGTGACAATTATCCGTTGCCAATAATTTCTGAACAAATAGACAATCTTGGTCAGTCCTGTGTATTCTCTACCTTAGATATGGCGTCAGGATTTTACCAGATACCATTATGTGATAAATCCAACTCCATTGAGAAAACTGCATTTGTCACGCCAGATGGGTCTTGGGAATTTTTAAAAATGCCTTTCGGGCTTTGTAACGCTCCAGCTGTTTATCAGAGAGCTATTAACAAGGCTCTAGGTAAATTTAGGGATGTTATAGCTACAGTATACATGGATGACGTTTTGGTGTACTCTCAAACAAAAGAAGAAGCATTTAGCCATTTAGAGCAAATATTAAGTACATTGTCAAATGCAGGTTTCTCATTTAACTGGAATAAATGTAAATTTCTTAAGTCATCGGTAGAATATCTTGGATATATCATATCAGAAGGTACTGTCATGCCAAATCCTAGAAAAATTGAGGCCCTTACTAGTGCTCCATTGCCAAGTAATCTCAAAGAACTGCGTCAATTCAATGGGTTAGCCGGGTACTTTCGAAAGTTCATTCCTAACTTCTCCTCAATCATGGCCCCATTGTACCAACTTACACAAAAAGATATTAAATGGGAATGGAAAAGTGAACACATGAAGGCTCGAGACACTGTTATTAAACATTTAACATCGGCACCATTGTTAACAATTTTTAACCCTTCACATGACATTGAAATTCACACAGATGCCAGTTCACTCGGCTATGGAGCAGTTCTTTTTCAGAAAGTAAATAATCAGCTTAAAGTGGTTGAATATTATAGTCAAAGAACAACTGAAGTAGAAAGCCGCTATCATAGTTATGAGTTAGAGACTTTAGCGGTCTTCAAAGCTTTAAAACATTTCAGGCACTATCTGTTCGGTAGACAATTTAAAGTAGTTACAGACTGTAACAGTCTAAAAGCCTCTCGTCACAAGAAAGATCTGTCTCCCCGAGTCCATAGATGGTGGGCATACATGCAAAGTTTCGACTTTGAAGTCGAATATCGCAAGGGCGAGAGAATTCCTCATGCAGACTTTCTTAGTAGAAATCCGGTTACGCCTACGAATAGCTCTGCTATAGTAAATATTGTACAAGTTAGGTATGACTGGCTACAAGCTGAACAACAGTTAGATTCAGATCTTAATAAAATTATTCAGGCTTATGAAAATGATACCCTGGAACCGAGTTTGAGGTCGTCATATACAATAAAAAACAATGTACTACACAAAAACTTTCAATTAAATAAAAGAACTTTCAGTCGGGCAATAGTCCCCAAAAATTTCCGTTGGCAAATTATTCAAAAATTCCATGACGAACTCAAACATCTGGGCTGGGATAAAACTCTCAATAAAATAAGAGAACACTTCTGGTTCCCAAATATGGCTTCCTGTGTAAGAACCTATGTTGACAGATGTTTACCATGCAAGGTAAATAAAAAGCCATCAGGTGCCCGGCAGTCATCCCTACACCCAATAGACAAAGTCCCAGAACCAATACACACCTTACATATTGACACAAGTGGCAAATTAACAGGTTATCGAAACGCTAAGGAATACGTTATAGTAATAATTGACGCCTTTACAAAATATTGTCATCTAACACCAGTTAAAGATTTAACTGCAAAGTCAGCTTGTAATGCACTCCGCACATTTGTATCCTTATTTGGATCACCAAATAGAATAATCGCAGATCAGGGCACATCATTCACTGGTCAGGAGTTTCAGGACTTATGTAAAGAATGGTCCATAGAGTTTCATGAAATTGCAAGTGGTGTCAGTAGAGCGAATGGACAGGTAGAAAGATTTATGTCTGTTCTTACAAATTGTTTTACAATAGCTGAAAATCATGAGCATAGGTCCTGGAAAGCTGCTTTAGGTGAAATTCAACTGTCATTAAATTGTACTGTTGTAAAGAGCACTGGTAAGAGTCCGCTTCAGTTATTGATGGGTTGTAATAAAAGTCCCCCTAAAATCAATGCATTAGTCAGTGAATATGAGAAATTAGATCTATCTGAAGTTAGACGCGAAGCTAAATTCAGGATGGACGAGCAAGCACGCGCCGATAAGGTACGCTATGATAAAGGTAAAGCTAGGGTTCGTCCATTCAAAGTCGATGACATAGTTTTTGTTGAGAAAAACCCTAGAATAATAACAAAGTTAGGCGAGAAGTTCTCAAACCCCTGCAAAATAATAGAAGTTTGCCATAATGATAGATACAAGGTGGAGCCAATAACTGGTGGACGCGTTCAATACGTGTGTCACGAAAAGCTGCGCAAATATCCCGAGAGCCTGGCTGATTTGTCTAATCAACTGGATAATGATGATGACTGTAATAAAACAAATTAAGTTTTTTTTTTTTGTTTTTAATTTTTAAACATTCTTTTTTTTAATTTTTAAGAATTTTGATTCTTTGACGCCTTTAATACTTTGTTGTATTTGAGATTTTGGGTGTACTTGTTACTTTGTTTTATTTGACACTTTATTCTATCGATACCTTGTTGTACTTGATACTTTGTTGTATTGACATCTTGTTGTACTTGATACTTTGTTGTACTTGCTACTTTGTTCAACTTGATACTTTTGTATTTGATTATTTTGATATTCAGGTTTGATTGTAACTATAAAGCGATTGTAAGTGCGATACATTGTTTTGGATTGTGAGGCTGATCTATTTGGTTTGTTTTATAAGAAAATAATTATGTTTCTCTACAAACAATAAATAACTTTGATTTGCAAAAAACAAAATTAATTGTTTGCACTAGAAGTACCACGCTTTGATTCCCGAGATAAGCATTGGAAGCTCCGCGCTTCATGCTTGTCACGCTTAAGCATTGGAAGCTCCGCGCTTCATGCTTATCACGCTTAAGCATTGGAAGCTCCGCGCTTCATGCTTATCACGCTTAAGCATTGGAAGCTCCGCGCTTCATGCTTATCACGCTTAAGCATTGGAAGCTCCGCGCTTCATGCTTATCACGCTTAAGCATTGGAAGCTCCGCGCTTCATGCTTATCACGCTTAAGCATTGGAAGCTCAGCGCTTCGTGCTTATCACGCTTAAGCATTCGAAGCTCCGCGCTTCATGCTTATCACGCTTAAGCATTGGAAGCTCCGCGCTTCATGCTTATCACGCTTAAGCATTGGAAGCTCCGCGCTTCATGCTTATCACGCTTAAGCATTGGAAGCTCAGCGCTTCGTGCTTATCACGCTTAAGCATTCGAAGCTCCGCGCTTCGTGCTTATCACGCTTAAGCATTCGAAGCTCCGCGCTTCATGCTTATCACGCTTAAGCATTCGAAGCTCCGCGCTTCATGCTTATCACGCTTAAGCATTCGAAGCTCCGCGCTTCATGCTCACCACGCTTAAGCATTGGAAGTTCCGCACTTCATGCTTACTACGCTTAAGCACTAGAAGCTCCGCGCTTCACGCTTACACGCTCAAGCATGAGAAGCACCGTGATTCTTGCATTAACACTTCGATAATAAAAGTTCAGCGCTTCGTGTTTACGTCACCGTAGTATTGGAAGTTCTGCGCTTCATGCTACCGGACTCGCTTGTAATACTTCAACTTTGAGATCTCCACGCTTCGTCCTTGCGACCCTTGAGGACTGCAAGCTCCGTGCGTCTCAGCCTCGCACCATATGTTCATCGAATAGACCGCGCGTGGACGCGCTCGTTGTCAGTATGGCCGTGTGAGGGCTGATTATTCTGAAGTCTGTTTACTTATTAGGTAGGTAGCGCCATCTATAAAGATTTGAGGGAACCCTCGGCTGTTTTAACCTTAGTCGATCAATCAAATCGATTATTGTCTTTGAGTCAGTAGTTCGAGTTGGGATTGTCTATGAACTGCCTATGTGGCAACACTGTATAGGAAACAGATTGCTTTTGACGTCCAGACCTCGACCGCGCCGGGTGTGCGCACTGATTCAGTAATTATTGAATACAATACAACATGACGGATCATGCAGATTATGTTTTGGACCTAAATCTCTCTCCATCTGCGACATGTTATAATTTTTTTAATATATGGCTTCATTTTTCTAGTACTTACTCAAAATACTTAATATTAAGTAAATTGTGGTAAAAGTACGAATAGTACCTATACGTTTTATAGAACGCAGGGTTATAGGTAACTATATCGTAAATACTGACTGAACTGAACATTGAATGTATTAAATCGTAAAGTTTTCCGGCCGATTTGACTGTATATAATGTAAAGAGGTTTAATCACCTAAACATTTTTCCTTACAAGACTTCCTTGCTTTCTTTCTCTAGATTCTTGCGGAATCAGAAGAAGCTCAGATCTGTATTCTTCGCAACGTGTGGGAGCTTTGGCAGCGACACACACAGATGGTTTGCGTGCTAGTGGACAAGATGCTCAAGACTCAGATCGTGGAGTGCAACGCCGTGGCCACGTGGCTGTTTTCCAAGGAAATGGCGCCCTTCTTCACACATAACTACCTTTGGGAAATATTGCATCTCACTATTGATAAGATGAATAAGCACGTCTCAAAATTGAGTGAGTATCTTTATTTATTTATCATTTATTAATAGAGTCATGATAGCCTAGTGGTATGACCGTTGCCTGGCAAGTCAGAGGTCTCAGGTACGACTCGTAAGTTATGTGCATAAGTATAATAAATTTATTATCATTACTCTGTGCCTCGAAAAGCATGTAAAGCAGTCGTTGTTCCTACGTCTGTCGTGTCGGATTGCCGTCCCATCGGACTTTGAGAATTTTACTTTTACTAACAACGTGATGGCGTAAAACATGTCTATGATCAAGATTATAATCTGGTTTAAAAATAGACCACAACCATAGATTCTTTAAGTCTTATTTTTGACTTATTTTTAATTAACAATTAATTCGCCCTTTCGCAGTTTACAACGTTAGAAATATCTTTTTTTTTTGTTAACAGGCGGTGAACTGCAGGAAGCGAGAGAAGCCTTAGCTAGAGCAGACTCTAGCAGTTCAGACTCAGAAGATGAAAACAGCAGCAAAAAGAAGAAAGATCAGGATAAACCTACTGAAGAGGTATGCATCTGAATTATAGTAAAATTTATAGGGAAATATCAAAATTCAATTTCCTCTTTACCCAAAGGTTTGGTAGAAGAAAAATTTGTATTGAATTAACATAATACAGATTTATACATTTTATTATGTACTAGATGTCACCCGCGACTTCGTCAGTTCGTCCGAAACGAAAACAGGCCATAAGAGTTAAAAAATGATCTACTATTGTTTTCAGGCCGTCGAGCGCATGGAAGAGCGTTTGGAAGCCGCCCACATGGACCAGAAGCGTCTCTTCCTCATCGTGTTCCAGCGCTTCATCATGATCCTGTCTGAGCATTTAGTGAGATGTGATACTGACGCAAGGGACCCTGACACGCATTGGTATAGGAGCACCATTGGCAGGCTGCGGCAGGTGTTCTTGATTGTAAGTATCTCTACCTTTTGTTAAAAAAAACGTGCGAGCCAAGCATTAAGAAGTACCCCTAGTTTATTCTACAACTCTCTTACAACTATACAGGGTTATTTGTAAAACACCAGCAACCTTAAAAGGGGTCATTAAACTCTTCATTATGAACAACTTTTACTATGGGACCAACCCTGAAATCGCAAAAAAAAAATCAACTGTTCCATACATTTTGTTGAGTCACGTGACCATTACCCTGTATAACTATATTACAACGCGTGATCTGCTGACTTTAATGTCAGCCGAGAGTTCTGTGCTGTGCAGTGCTATTAGACCTATGCTGTTCGGCACGAATAGGCCGACTCGATCGGAGTAAGGTCGGCGGCTCCATACAACGAGAGATGAGATGATGATGATAGAGATGACAAACCTCTAACCGGGAGCAGAGATCAGTCAACAACCACATACGTACGGATTTGTCGCAACATCATTGTTTGCACGAATCTCTTTCGAACTTAACGCTGTCTTTTTCTAGTTAGTTGACCAACTGCGTACTTGACACCAATATTGTCACTACTCACTGTAAAGGAAAAATTCTTAATACTTTCAATAAGTATCTCAGTAGAATATATCAGCAGTATATAGATCTCAGCAAGTGGAAATCCGTTGTCTCTGCCTACCCCTCTGGGAAACAGGCGTGAGTCTATGTATATCTCAATAAATTTTGAATGTATTTTCTTGCAGCACCACGAACAAGTTCAGAAGTACAGCAGCACACTGGAGACGCTGCTGTTCACTCAGGACTTGGACCCTCACATCCTGGATGTGTTCCACCAGTTTATTGCACTTACCGCATAGATATATCGTTACACAAGTGGTAATCAATGGATAGATGTCAGGTATCAGGGGTGACAATGCTCAATGCTATTTCTAGTACGAATTAAGGTACTACGAATGCTACTTCTAGTATGAACTAAGGTACTAAGAATGCTACTTCTAGAATGAACTAAGGTACTAAGAATGCTACTTCTAGTATGAACTAAGGTACTAAGAATGCTACTTCTAGTATGAACTACGGTACTAATAAGTACTAAAGGCATTTATCATTATCCGCTTGCCGTCGTTAACTATGTCGTTAATATTTATGTTGTAAAATGAAAATATTTTGCAGATAATATTAATGATTGGGTGCAATTTATGTAATAACGACATTGGTGCAGTGGATGAAAAGAAAAGTAAAAATATTTCTTAGCGATGTTCGGTCCGTTCACGGGATAGTAAGGTACTTGACCATATATGATTTTATTACAAAATAACCTTCATCTATAACACAGAACCGTGACAGACAGACTGACAAACATCGCACAGCCTAAACCGGTTAAGCTAGATACTTGAAATTTGGAGGAAATATTTCTTTAGTACCCTAGAGGTGCACTAAGAAAGGATTTTTAGAAATTCCAACCCTAAGCGGGTAAAATAGGGGAAGAAAAATCCCAAATTCACGCGAACAAAGTGTCTCTTATAAAAAGCTAAATAAAAAATATATAAAACGTTATTATAAGTGTTTAAAAGAAAAAATAAAGTTTATTCTATACTAGATAGAGACGGCACTACAGTCTAATGACATCATAAAATGTCATAATGTATGTCATAAAAGTCATAATGTCGTTTAAACTCTGACACCAGTTGTTTATCAACCATACGATAAACGAAAAAAAAAACGTGTGGTACTCGGGGACTGCCGCGGTAAAGCTATTGCATAGCATTTTTTATCAACTTATGCAATTATAATTTTTTTATTTTTTTTATTTATGCAGTCAATAGCTTAAAAACTTAATACAAAATCACGTCTTGAAAAGTCTAAGCAAATAATTTTTCGAAATTCGAATGTTTATATTTCTAAATGGTTTGTTTTTTAATGTGTCAACATAAAATATACTTCATTTGTTAGTCAACAAGGTTTTAAACACTCAATTAGATTATTCTGCAATAAAGGATGTTAGGTATTATTTTCGTTACGTACGCGATAAAAGTTATGCAATATCTTAAAATACTAAAATCAGACTGGTAACACAATCCTTCAGAATTCAATTGACATATTCTTTCTAATGAGAACTTTATGGGGACCTCATTACCACTATTCACTATTTGAAAATAGGTTTTGAAAATATTGTATTGATGAACAGTCACATTTTGTTGCCGAAATGTAACTGTACATCAATACCCCAGGCTGATAAAATTTTCGTTTTTCCTATTTGCAAATAGTGAATAGTGGTAATGAGGCCCCCCCTCTAGATTGTTTAGAAATGTTACAAAATGTTGTTAGTTAATAACATTAGGTTTTGGCATCCCTGATATCAAGTGGATTGGACTCGCAAGTCGAAGGTCAAAAGAAGACCGAAATAATTAAATAAGTAAGGTGTGATTATTATTTATGTACTCGATACTACAATATTTTGACGAACATAAAAAAAAAGTGCTGAATTTGTCTGTAAGATTTTATTTTTTGTATATTTTGGACAGGATTCCAGAATTATCGAAGGCCTTTTGGTTACGAGACGGTTTCAACGGGCCTTTCATTTTCTCTTTTACAAATACTAGTTTTATCATTTGACAAGAAGCCTTCAGCTTGCCTTGCGTATAATTAATACTAGAAAAGAACCTATACCAATCTTATGTATTGTGAAATTATGTCTGTGAGCACCCACGCTACATACCTAATCCTAAATGTATGAAACAGAATCAAAACTGAACTAAGTTAATAAAAAAATTAGAACAGCTAGTTATATTAGATTAAAATAAATATCACAAGCTGTGTTCATATAAAACTACGCAATGCTAGAAGACACATTCTCATCTTAAACTTTAAACTATCATAAGGACGCCGGCGACATAAACAATTGATTTCATTTTGTGTCCCATTTCTCGATGTTTAACGGATTAAGCTTGTAAATGTTTGATTTTTTCTTCTTTCTTTCTTTCTATTTGTTTACTAAAAGATGAGAATACACATGCATAAACATGTTACAACTATAATTCGAACTTTGGACCTATACCACCCTGTTGCTTAGACCTGCCAAATTTTAGGTGGTAATAAGGTCCATAAAACTGAACAACTTTCCCTTATTACCTCCTAAAATTTGGTAGATCTTTAATCAACATCCTGTATACCCGTTACCCATCTTTAGTCGCCTTCTAATAAATCAAATTTATTGTAATACACCTAGAGTATGATTTAAGACTGTGTGTACGTTTGTACAACTTCACAACACTGATAAGAGTAAAGTATGTAATAATATTTTTCATGTAAATAAATCATAGTTAAGTTATTATGTTTGGGTGTTTATTTTATGTAGTTTAAGAATCAAGTCGTGACGTATCAGCAAGTCGAAAGCCAAGCGGAGAATAGAGAGAGGTGGCGATTGCTCTACCGACAAGAGCCTAGCTCTTAGATATAAGAAGACGAAGAATAAAATTGACAGTTTACGGTCACAAGAGCTGCTGATCGATAAACAATCAGATAAAAATATAAAATTATCGAGTAATTTATTTTGATAAATTATAAACCTATTTTTTTTTTCAAGATTGATATGCAACAGAGCGGTTTTTATTCACCAAAGCGGTCTGAATATTGCAAATCAGCTCGAAAACGCGATTAAACTTTTAATTTTTTAAAAAGTCGATCGTAACGCTTGCTGTCTTGCCAGTTGCAGATACGAATAAAAACTCAATATATCAGTCTTCCATATATTTAAACATAACAAAATACGTATAAAATATTCTCAACAAGTTATCAGTACCACTTAGCAATAAGACTATGCGTTTTATTTACTATAGATAAGAAAGCATCGCTTTATCAAGGCAAGACAATAGTCCAATGAGGGGTTTAACTATGTTTTTTTTTAATTCAATATTTATTTACAGGGTATAAGTAATGTGGACTATGTTAAAATTTCTCTGACAATTTCAATTTTTTTTTCTCTGAAAATTTGCAGTGTGATAATGTTTATAGATAATTCCGTCCAAAATTCCTTCGGTTTATGTTAGTACATATTATTATGTATAATATGTAGATATGTAACGGTATCCAGGAATTTTTCAGCGAGCGGCAGAAATGTAAATATATCTTCAGTTAGTTAGTTTAGTTTAGTTAGTTACGTAAGTATTATAATATTATCTGTACTTAGTGAAGGGGGGTCTATAAAAGAATCTTTTAGTTGTTTGGTCTGTAATATGAAAACGCTGTTTCATGTTTGAGTTCTCTCGAGAGAACTTTTGAGAGATTTTTCGATGGTGTGTAAAGCCATGTCAGATGCCTACGGGCGGTTTAACTCTGACACCAGGTTGTTAATCAACCATACGATAAGTAGAAGAATATGTCTGAGTTGTAGAGTATCTTCAGTCTGCGCTCAGCCAAATATTCTGTACCTATCTTAGTTTATATACATCATTTAGTTTAGATACGTAAGTAATTCTTCCACATCTTTCTTGGAGCCGAGGTAGCAAGGCGCTCGTTGATGTATGGACGTGGGTACTATGTCTAAGATAGGGATCTGGCCGTTGGTCGCTATACCTCCCGCTTCTGTCACGAGGAACGACATCGGGTTGCATTCGTAGAGAAGACGTAGCTGAAAAAAATCATTCAGAAATGAATCGTTTTATAAATGACTTAGGCCGAGAAAATGAATGAGTCTAAACATGTTTAAAAATTAATTTTCTTCGTACTTGCTGCTATTAAAGTATATGCCAAACTATGTAAAAATTATGCGGCCCGGCTAAAGTAAGCTACAGCCTATCGCTTGCTGTGCGCTTGCTTGTAATTTGCATATAAAGAAACAAAGAAAGTCGATTCTGTATTTGTATTTGCTTTATTAATAAATGTGTTAATTGTTTACCATCGCTGTTAGTCATTTGTGTGACTCGCGATAGCCTACAGATATAGGGTCACCATTATAATATTGTCTGATGTAAAATTATCTGTTTATTCTCTGCGCGCGCAGCGTAACAAAACTGTGGAATCAAAGTTCACACTTTTATATTTCAGAATAAAATCGTACTACTTTATTCATCTTTTAGCATTAAATCATTATTTTTGTGTGGACTTAATCAATAAAAAAAAAACAAAACTAAATTAAATTATGAAAACACGTAAATAATTTGAAATTAGTTCAACTTACTTTTCCATTAGGCGCAGACTTGGTAGCGGGGTACATAAATATGCCTCCGTACTTTATGGTCCTGTGAACATCGGCGACCATAGACCCCACGTATCTGGCACCGTAAGCTTTGCCACTCGTTGGGTTTTTCCTGCTATCTATGTACTTTTTCAGACCAGTCTCCCATTCCGCCGCATAACCTAGAAATAAGGATGTGATTGTTCGTATTCCACAGTAACTCGCAGACGACCAAATTGGGAGCAAGACAGGTACGTAGTCAAGGTTTCCTAGTATTACGCTACTTGGATGGAAAGTGGAAACTCATAGAAAAAACTTGTTCAGGCTGTATAGAATGCCAAGTTTAAGTCGTTTTAAGCGGTATAAATATAACTTTAGATCGAAGGTCAGTCAGTGGTTGAACTTTTAAACTGGTTATCAATTCGCGTAGTGATTAACGAACGTTACAAAGAACGTAACTTCTTTTTTTAATTTATTTCTTAATTCAGTGGTTTTTGACGCGATTGGCCTTTTTAACTTTATGTTAGAAGCTTTGAACGTTGACGTTAACCCACATTACCTTCATTAATGGAATAAATATTTCCTTTTTCAGGAATCTTCATATTAGGATCGGTGAGTATGAATTCTCCCAGAGAGGGGTCGTACATGAACCCGTTGACCCCCTTGCCTTTGCCTAAAGACAGAACCATCATGGTCGCTGACCCGTATAGGGCATACCCTGCCGCTATCAATTCACTGCCTGGTTGTAATGCATCAGACAATGCTGGCTCGCTCTTTGATTTCTTTCTGGAACGAAGATGATAGATAATTAAAATTATAATGATTTGTGGGATGCGTAAATTGTGTAGGTATCTACTGCATAGACAAATTTTGGAAAAGTGGTTTTTTTTTCAATTATTATGTTTAGGATGTATCTCTGTACAATTTGAATGTTTTTGAAGTATCTATACTACAATTAAGAAGTAAATCGCTCGTGGACGTGGCGCGTCGTTGGAGAACTTTGTTATTTTAAAGTCTCCATCCATTATTCCGTTTCGTAACCGGACCGTCGCATTCTTCAAAGTCGCGGATATCACGCTTACTGTGGTCTTTAAAACGGGTATTGTATGGTGTACCTCATGCGACTTTCGACAGACCGATGAACTCAGACGGAAACTTCTGAGACTGTGATGGAACGGTGGATGGGATAGTGGGTGTAGACCTTTAATATTGTGGGTGGGTGTAGGCTTGTTCGTTATTTAAATAAAAAATAATCAAATGTAATTCAAGCCCAATTTGAGATAAAGTCCAATTCGTCACAAATTGGGTTTGGTGATAAAAGAGAAAACACGGTTGGTCACACAAATTTAAGATTTTCACATACAACTACACGACATACACAAATTAAGAAATTTGACAACATAATGCAAAGAAGCCCAAACAGACGCATTGATTGTAGACGGACTTAAGACTTCTAGAGTAATTTATTACTTAGCCCCTTATCAAACTTCTAAACATTGAAATAGCATAACGTGCTTCATTAACTTATTTTTTATTAAATTTAGTTCACTAGGTATTTATTTTTCCTCTAAGTGCGTACGATTACAATATAACAGTTTCCTATTAGGTAATGAATTAAAAATGGTTTATTATAGTGACTTATCGTACTACATTTTATACAATATTAAAGGATCAAATCAGAATGGTACTGTATCTAATCTATAAATCAATGTCACGGTTGTATTAAGTACCTCTAATGCAAGTGACTGAACCTTTTGATATCTAGATATAGTCTTGTTTTAATAGCTGATAATAATGATAACATATTTTCCTGCCTGGGTTTGCATGGCAGTTATTTGCAGTTGCCGGTGTTAGCTTTGGGTTACCAACGTTCTAAAATAGATTAGGTAGGTAGGGGGTCGAAAGTGACGCAGGGGAGAGGTACGCCCCCTGCCACTCTCCCGCACAAATGTTCAGTTTTAAAAAAAAATACGTTTCAAAAAATTGTCTGTTGTGTCAAAAAACAAAGTTTATAATATACTTACTTGTAAATACCAAATATAGATCCAACAGATACCAAGCATTCAATGTTAGACGATCCATCGAGGGGGTCAAAACAGACCACGTATTTACCTTTCCTCTCGTTTTCAACCTGTTGACCAAATAACATCAATATTAAGCGGTTGATAAAATCAATTCCTAATGCAGTGATTAGGTATTTTAATCAAATCAGTTGTTTATTTCGATTGACTGATAATTGCTTTATTTAATACGGTGTAGCTTAGAGCATCACAAACATTAGTCAACCATAAGCCGCTCTATTAAAAGATAACGAAGGATGTCAAAACTTATACTTTATTCAGTTTATTCTCCATATTGTAGCGTAGTATATAAATCATGGAACTTTGCGCGGCAAAGCAGAGTTGCGCCATTTTCAATCAGTTTACGATTAGACCGGCTGATCTAGGTTCAAGAGTCGTCTCAATCCAGCGCCGGCGCCGATGTAATTAATTGATATATTTCTCGGTACCTAATTGCTTTCTCATTAGTGTAATAAGAATTATCCTATTGGATTAATGAGGTGCCTATTAAGGTGGGCGTACACTGAATCATAGCCATCTCGTCGCGTAACGGATGGAACCAAATCGCCCATCGTCGCCATCTTTTCTTCCCGACACTTACATGTATCTCGGTAGGGTTCTCCTCAGACACCAGCATGCATGTAGTGAAGGAAGATTTCAGCATGTTGATGAACAGGTCGTTGGACAACACATCCAGCTTCTTGACCTGCTCGCCTTGCACGTTCGTGTCTCCAGATATGCCATGTCTGAACAAAAAATAACAAATTACTATTTGCTAACATTTAATAGATACAAGAGAATATTATTGTCCAAGAACAAATATTCCAGGTAAAATTGGGTAAAGTCACTTGTCTTTACAAGGGAAGCCTAAAAAACTCCTGCTCTGTGAAAACATATGTGCAGGAGCTTTTTAAGCAGGAGTTTTTTACTGACCGAATTTCGAACACAAACGGTCAGTTTCAATAAAGACGAGCCAAATGTATTGTATGCCATTGCCTTACTCACTCTCGGCAATACGGCAATTTGATACGACACCACACCGCGCTGGACCGGATTAACAGGCTCTCCGAGGCATTTTTTGTCTAGACATTTTCTTCACCAATATTAGAAATGAGATTTCTATGTAAGTTACGGATTAGGTTAGCACTACAAATGGTGGTATCTAATCTAACCCTAATTTGGTAAACTGCATCTTGGTCGGAGCTTGTGTGACCAAGGTACTACTAGTAGTTACTAAATTTATTTATCGTGGCTAAAAAGCCGAGGCTGGATTTAAACCTAAACCCTACTCACGCGCTTGCTGCGGGGGCAATCTAGGGTGTAGAGTTGGGAATGAACAATAATACCCCCCTAAATTTTGATGTGTGTAGGTAAGCAGTTTGCTGAATGAACTTAAGACGCAAATAAGGGTGATCTCCAACCCTACACCCTAGATTTCTCCATGAAGCAGGTGAGAGTAGGTACCTAATCATCCATTAACAACAAAATCCCCGGTAAGTTTGTTACAAAACAGCAGTTGGTGTTTGTTAGCAGCATAACTTGACAGTAAATAATACTGAATAAGTAAGTAAATTCGAATCCATTGTCGGTTAGTAGGGGTTAGGTGTTTCAACCTCTCACGCGGACATAGATACTACAACATAAGTGTACCTATGTATGTAAACCTTGATATTTGTGTGATAACTATTTTCAAAGTCAACCTGTTGGACCGGTCGTGGGTGTGTCTATATTACGTTATTTTCGTCGTTGGAGGTGTGGCAATATCTAATGCGAAAGATACGTAATAATAAATTGCTTTGTTATAATTTGTAAGAAATTCTCGTCAGTTATTCTTCTTAAACTTCCGCGGTCCAGTCATTTTATTGTCAGTCCGTCTGTCACTAAAATCAAGAGCCATATCCAATATCTTTGCACAGAATATTGTATTATTCAGATATCCGGTGTACATATTTCAGTCACATTAATTTAAATGGACTATTGAAATGAATGTTGTGTTTGTAATTAGTATGAAGGACTCATTGAACATAGCAACGTGTGTGCTACATGGCTACTTCAAGGTTAAATTCTCATTATTTACATTATACGTACTCGTGTTAATTTATTGTCTTTTAATTACCTACTTGTGAGTTAAAAAAATAATTAGTAAGATATAATGTTTACCTATAGGTACTAAATTAAATCATACATATAAATATAGATAGAAAATACCGCTACATTGGCGTGAAAGTTAGTTGCTATGTTAAGCTATTACGTACCTACTCTATACCTACAGTTATCTTTGGAAGCAACAACTGGTAACAAACTATGTGCATTTCTAATCTAATACTCGAGATGTTTAAACACGTAATTAATGTATGGAAACTTGTTTCCATGATTAAATAAGTTTGAAATTAGCATTAACAAAATTATAACTAAAAAACTACTAACAGTTTAGCGATGCCGGCTTTCCTCACGGCCGATTGTATAGCCTTGACAGCAGTCTGGATTGAGTTTAGAAGCTGAGTCAAGTCTCCGGTTGCCGAAGGTGCCGTCCGCTGCTGAGCCAGGACCCACCGAGTCAACGTCATCGCGTTGACGTCAAACGCCGGGCCTTGATGCGACATTGCGACGTGATATTACGACAAATTATTTAAATGTAGTACGACTGGCGCGCTCAGCTATCGCTGTTTGACTGGCTGACTATGCTGACGCTGGCCGTGCCCCCAACGAAAGTTGCCTTCATTTCGGACTCACTTTAGCTCGAATATTGAATAATGATGTAATATACAATGTTCCTGATAAATTTTGTTTGTCAAAGAGCGTTATCAAGCGTAGGTAGGAATGGGGTGTGTACGTGATGATTATATCAATTGAATTGGAGGGCCCGATAAAATAAAATTAACAATACTTAGTTAAATTTAAAAATACTAATAAAAAAAAATAACATTAACAAATTGAATCAAAAAATTATGGAAATGAAAAAAAAAGTTAACTACGAGGTATTCCATCAACTAGGTTATTAAAACCACTTCACTAAAAACATTAGCTCTTATTAAAGCAGGTGGAAAAGCCTCTGTCGTGAGAAGGCCCGGGAGCATCACGACGCTCAGCATTGAGCTATCGACATGAGAAGGGGGAGCTCTTATTAAGCTCGAACTTGAAAGTTTGATTGTCCCTCGGTAATAACTGAGGCGTGACCACCCTTGTAGAGGGTAACTTGACCTAATATTGGCACCCCCTCAAATAGGCATTGTACGCTACCATTAAATAATAAGATCATACCTAATTCAGAAAACTGTTAGGTCTAGGTACCTACCTACCTACTTCAAAAGAAAACCCATTGAACACCCATTTTCAAATTTTCTTATAAATATGCAGTAGGTACTATAGTCCGTTGACTGGCAAGTCAGAGGTCTCAAGATCGAACCCAAGGCGCGCGCCTCTGACTTTTCGTTAGTTATGTGTGTATTATAAATCAATTAATATCACATATCACATAGGTACTCCGTTCCTCGGAAAGCACATAAAGCTTGCCCCTGCGCCGCAGATGTAAGTACTTATTTAAAGTCAATACCCTGCGCCTAATCTCTCTCCGGTCGTGTCGGATTACCGTCCCATCGGACTATGACCATCCAACTTGTATCGGAGAGGTTAAATAATTTATTGTTTTTGAGTTAAATCATTTAGTTGTTTATTTTATTTTTGAGTCAATCCGTCATTAAACGAAATAGTATAATTCTTGAGTTAGCTTTCCCGCGCTTTATTTTGATAAACTATTTTTTCTTATTCAGCTTTGGTTTACATCAAGTCTGATCAAGTCTGTGGGTGCCATGCCATTCAAAAGAAGTGAAGTGACGTGACAACTTTTTCCGGCAATGAGTTTTCGCTTAACAAAGACACACAAATACTGGCCAAGCTGGCTGCGAAGTGGCTGAGGGGTCAAACCTGGTCAAACCAATGAATAATAAATATGGAACAAGTTTATATTAAAAATCCTTCGTTACAAAAAGCCTTTATTTTTTTTTTAGCTCAGAACACTTTATCAAAAAAATCTAAATAGAAATCAGCTTGGGAGCTACGAGCTATGATGCTTTTGGCATCATTCATCAAGCATACACAAATGGTGAATGCACAAAATAAACACGCTAAAAAAAGCTAAATCGACTATTCTGATTACAAGCGCGTTGATTATCGACTTAAAACACTAGTGTTTATTTTTAGCATAGACAAAGAAACTCTTTTATTGATATCATAGCATCACATCACTAAACGTCAACGGCCGCCCGCCATGTTCATTTCATTCTGTGTGTAATTTTTATTTTATGTAAATAAACATGGCACCGAAGTTAAAGTTTGCCGATGGTAAAGTTTTTTTGAATAATAATATTGTTTTAAATATTGTATTTTAAAGATAAGATACTATAAAAATAATTTGTTTTTAATTTCAGGTGAAAAAGTGTTATGTTTTCACGGACCCTTGATTTACGAGGCAAAATGTCTCAAAAGTTCTGTGACGAAAGATAAACATGTAAGATATCTGATACATTACGCTGGATGGAATAAAAAGTAAGTAGCATTATGATCATCTTTAAGTTAACATAGGTAGTTTTTGTATTTTACTGTTTTTCACAACCAAACATGTTCAGTACGAGACGATCCTATGATGTAATTTCAGTTGGGACGAGTGGGTTCCTGAAAGCCGTGTGCTGAAATACAACGAGGCTAATGTGCAGCGACAGAAGGAGGTCCAAAGGGCGCATTCGGCTCAACCAACTAAGACTAAAAAAAGTAGGTTTTAATAATTATAGATAAATTGAAATGCATCTAATATCACTGCATGCCTAATTGGCACATTATTTATTTATGCGGTTAGTATTGATTACTATTATGATTTTATTGTGACTAATCCTATTTGTGTGTTCCATTGATTATTTGTGTATTCCAAGACTTACTGTTATATGAAACCATCACCAACCTAGATAGGATTTTGGCGCCTTTTAAATAAATACATTCATTACTAGTTGTAGCAGCTGTTATTGTAACTGAATAATTATGAAACTAGGTTATTGCTTCTGGCTATGTTATTATCTAATTTGTACATATTAATTGCTTATTGCTGAGTGTAGTGATTAACTAGAGTAGTAGAAGTATTCTTAGAATATTAATAAAACTTTCAGCTCCGGCTAAAGGTCGCAAGTCTGAGGCAGCGACTGCAGCGGTGAGTGCTACTCCGGCAAGAGAAGAATCTAGAGCCTCTACACCTGTAGGTAATTACACATTTTTTCTATATTTAGTTGAAATGAGTAAAAAGTTTTGTTTTATATTTGTCTTAAGATTGACACAAAGGTAAGTATGAATATTAAACAATATAACTTAATGATTTGAATGAAAATGCTCAAAATATGGCATAGTTCTTAAAATTTAATCAAACATTGAGAAATTAGATATGACACAGTCACAGTCTCCGGTGTGCCATTGATAGTTGAAAAGGTTAAATCATTTAGAGCCTGTTTCATAGTTTACAAGGTAACGTAAAGAACAGAATTTACATGAAAATCAGGTTAATTAATGACACTTTAACAGTAAACATTTTCATTTTGACAGATCAAATTAATTTTATAGCCTGTGTACAAGTTGTAACCACTTGCGGTATGATAGGCAGCCAGAGAGAGAGAAATATCTCTTTACCTTTTCTCGTGGTTGCTATACAAGTTACTAACTTGCATCAGGGCTATAAGTCTAAAACTATGTAAGGGCTATAGAGTAAACTCATAGTTACGGTCATACTACTATACTATACATTGACTTTTTACACTATAAATTGAAGAAGAAGATTGACTTTTTGAGTAAATGGATAAAAACTTTTTATTAAATATTGCAGGAAAAGATGTGGAAGCTACTCCAGCTCCAGCGGCTAAAGCCACAAAGACTCAGAGCAAAGATACACCGGCTGATTCTGGTTCTGATCAACCAAAGTATGTATTTATATTTTTTCATAGCTTTGGCCTGCATGGAGGCTAGAAAAGAAAAAAAATAGTATCTTATAGCCTAATGCAGATGAAGTTTCTAACCCCAGATGTAAAAAGAGGGGTTTTACACGTTTGACGTGTTTGTGTGTCTGTCTGTAGCATCGTAGCTCCCAAACAGATGAACCGATTTTGTTTTTTTTTTCAAAGGTTACTTAACAAGAATGTTAAGTTAACGTTCAAATAAAAATAATAAAAAGGAAGCTAGAACAAATGGGGTTTTTCTGTATCAGGGGTTTTATTTTATTTGTATCCAAGTGTGCAGAATGTAATTGAAATCTTAATAATTATAATATGCACTCAATCCAAACCACAACAAGAGTCTGTGGCCACAAAAAATGATCCTGTCCTATTAACAATTTATATTAATATTAAATTATAAGCAGTATTAGTAAATTAAATCCTACTATTTCAATATTATATAATAAATGTGTAATGTCAGCTGTTTAGTCACGATTGAAAGACAAAATAGAATGAATATTTGCAAATAAGTTTAAACATAGGCAACTTTTTATCCCTCCTATCTTCCCATTGCCTCCATGCATACAGTTGGGGACAGAACCTATTGCTTCATAAGTAACATAGCTAGTAGCAGTTATATAAAAAAGATATTTGAAGAATATTTAATAAAGCATGATTAGGGGTATACCCCTAAGAAATATCATTGGGAGTTTCGAGTTTCTATATTTATATCCCACCAAAGATGTTAGCATCTCTTTAGACTCTACAAGATTAAATCAAGGCAGAAATCTGGGTCGGTATCGGTATTCAAATTAGAATGTTAGTCTTCTAAGAATTCTAATAGATGGCGCTAATCGTTCAACATTAATTTACACGATCTGTTTGTTTATGTATTGGCAATTTTAAACCGTTATAAATAATTATACTGTCTTAATATAAATAGTTATAAAAATAAATTTAACTTTTTATCCATTTTTTCAGGAAAAAGCGCGGTCGACTGGACTTATCAATCGAATCTGAAGAGCAATACCTAGCAAAAATTGAAGTGAAGATAAGAATCCCGGAGGAACTGAAGGTTTGGCTTGTTGACGACTGGGATGTCATCACGAGACAGCAGAAACTCGCCATTCTGCCTGCAAAGCTCACCGTGTCACAGATAGTTGACAACTATCTAGCGTTCAAGAAGTCCAGTAAATCGCAGAACCAAGCTAAAAAGTCAGTACTAATTGACATCACTGAAGGCATCAAGGAATATTTTAATGCGACCCTTGGATCGCAACTATTGTATAAATTTGAAAGACCACAATACAGCGAGATTTTGCAAGAATATCCTGACACTCCAATGGCTCAAATATACGGGTCTATACATTTACTCAGACTGTTTGCCAAGTTGGGGCCGATGCTGGCTTATACGGCCATAGATGAGAAAACTCTGCAACATGTTTTGACGCAAATACAAGACTTTCTGAAGTATATGGTGACTAATAGATCTACATTATTTAATTTGCAAGACTACGGTAATGCGACGCCTGAATATCATAGAAAAGTTCAGTAGAGTAGTTTTAAGTTTACTATTATTTTGAATAAATGACTTAGCATCCTTATTTATTTTTGGTTTATCCTATGAGCATACGTCCCGTACAAAACTAAAACGTTTTTCTTTCTTTCTTTCTTCTTTCTCGTCTGGATAGTAAGCGGTTACCATAACCTATTGTAAAGCGGTGATAGCCTAATGGTATGATCGTTGGACTGCCAAGTCAAAGGTCGTAAGTTCAAAATACCTTTGACTTTTCGGGATTCATTTGCGTTTTAGAAACTAAATCACTTGCTAAACGATGAAGGAAAACATCGTGAGGAAACCAGCACACCTGAGAGATTTTTCTACCGTGTGTAAAGCCATGTCAGAGGCCTACTGGCGGTGTAAACTGACACCAGGTTGTTCATCAACCATTCGATGAAGAAGAAGAGAGACCGTAACCAGGATCAGGGGTGTCATTTACCCAAGCCCGTGCGGGATAGAAAGAAATTATAAATTGTTCTCCGTTTCGTTTCACTGACCGTGCAAATATATCAGTACGAATAATGTTTTTTTATTTTACGTCGAAATTCTGTGTGAGGCTGGATCTACCCCGCCGGATTCTTAACAATTTAAAAAATATATTATTTTCGTAAATAAAACCTGTTGCCAGTCATCTGCTATGACATTTCGTTACATAAATAATAATTATGTGTTATTGATGCTTAATTACGCTTCAATTTAACTATCTAGTTAGTAAACCGATTAATATTTTTTAAACTCTCGGGACAGATAAATAATCACTATTACTGGCTGTAAATATTTCGTTTTAATTGCCATACAAGACCGGTAGCTGGTCGAGATATGAGTCAGCGCGGGAAAAACTCGAACCGACCCAACATGGTCATTTAACACTTAGTTACCATTTATATATAAATGATATTGTAAGTTGTAACCATTTAATTAGGAATAAAAACAATATCTGTGGTTATTAAGTTGTTTTTCTGGTATCTGATTGCATATTTTATTGACTTTATTATTCGATCAGGGAAGTTAACTTCATTTGTTAACTTAATACCTACTTACATAAGAGACTCACGCCTGTTTCCCAGAAGGTGGACAGAGGTGTACCAATTCTCTTACCCCCGTGCTCCATACCCTCAATACTACATTCGTATGTGGGCGCCAAAATATTTTTGCCCAGGGTGCTAGTGGCCCTAACGCCGGCGTGGGTCGACCCACTAAAAGATTGATAGATTAAATTGTGACGTAGATGACTTGTAGTGCGGTATCTAGCTCTTATGCACCGGTGCATGACTAAAACTTGGTCCTAGTTTGGTAATATCGGCGTCTGCATTTCCATTTCCAGGCTTAGGTAAACCCTGTGCCGGGGCAACCCGCTGGCACAGCCCTAGTTACGGCACTGATGATATGGCTATCAGGAATGAAAGATTAAATTTGTGCAGATCTCATATAAAAAGGTAAAATAAAGAAAATAATTTCGTGCGTTTTCTAATGGTTCCTATCTTTTGAGAAGATAAATCCGTTATAGATGTTATACCTAACTACGATTCCTACTCAGCTGATGTAGATAAAACACGTATTCGCGTATCAGTTATCTCCCTAAGAAGTGTAGATACGTACCTATCTAATAGTATCTACATTATAAAAATATTTTCTACGCTTAGTCATCGCAGTAAGGTAATGATTACCAACTGGACGTGCCTCATGCCTAGTCATTCGAGTACAATAATACTAAATTAGCTTTATAAAGCATTGCAAGGCTTTGGAACATATGGTCTCGTAGAATACGTAATGGCGTTGACTCAATGATCTAAACACTGGAGTAAACATGATATTTATGTATAACGCTATGTACTGGGTATAATTATATACATGCAGTAAGAATGACAACAAATGCTAATCAAATAGGCGCCTTGTCCGCATTAATGAATGTGGAAAACATGCTGAGAATCTTTGGGTAACATTAGTATGTACCTAACAATAATGCAAGATGAATGACAGAAATCTTGTTCGGTATTTATTTAATTGCATTATATCTTTATATTCTTATTTTCTGTGGGGTATGTTAAACTACAAGTATATCCATGAATAGACCAGAAAAGTATACCTACCTACCTATATTAAAAAGTACCTACCTAGGTAAGATGTGGGATTAATATCGGACAAAACTTCTTAGTCCTGCTAAACACTTGCATGGCATTACCTGGGAATTGAACCTTGGATGAACCTTATAAAAAAAATTATTAGATATAAGATTGTGATTACTTAGTCACTAGTTAGGTGATTCTGGTTTTATTTAAATACTTATTGCTTCTTCTGATAGTTACGATATGCCATCCTGAGAAAGTATTTAGGTACGTAAGTTCTTAGGTACATCACTGGATTGTAATGTAAGAAAGATGTTGATTTTATCACATAGGTATTGTACTGTTGAGTCGTGATAGCCTAGTGGTGTTGACCGTTGACTGGTAAGTCAGAGGTCTCAGGTTCGAACCCAAGGCGCGCACCTCTGACTTTTCGTAAGTTATGTGCGTTTTATAAATTAATTATCACTTATTCCGTGCCTCGGAAAGCACGTAAAGCCGTTGGCCCTGCGCCTGATCTCTCTCCGGTCGTGTCGGATTGCCGTCCCATCGGACTATGAGAGTGAGGGAACAGAGAGTGCACCTGTGTTTGCGCAAGCATTTGTGCACTATAATATCTCCCGCGTCGATGGCTAATCTCCGTTGAGATTGGCCGCTGTGACCGAAATTCGGTCAGGAGGACATTATTATTACTTAGGTATTATTGAGTCCTGGTCAAACTGATTTGTAACAACTCGTGTACCATATTTCAAGCAAATGATTAAATGAATTGAATTGGTACATTCCATTAAAACAATCAATAAACCACAATATCGATTGATAAATTCTTCGTTTTATAAAAACACGTGCATATAGATACCTAGGTATGTATGATCATCTAAGTACTCAGACCTTATAACTTTGATTAAAGCGCAACTCGGCGCCTGTTAACACGACTTGGTGCTTGTGAAAACGTTATCAGGGTCTGCAAGTGCCATAAATGGTAGAAAATATGCCGTTTTGTTCGCACCAGTCGGTCGGAGGTCGCCGGCGCGACGGCGACGGCTGATCAGCCTATTAATTGTCACTTACAACATTACTTATTGTCCACTGCACTTTTATAGCACTGTCAGTATTATGGCAAGGCCTGGATTAATAATTTATTAAAAGAGACTCGGTTTTTTAGTTTGCTTTTTTATTAAAATTATCCGGTTTGTGATTTATCTTGGTAGTACTTATGTACTTGTATACCTAAAGGTATTGGAATAGCTAAGTAATATTTAGGTTAGGGAAACTACAAAACACCACGTGCTTTAAGATCTTCAGATATTTAGGAATGTCCTATTAAGTCCTAGATTACAAAACATGTTATGCTTTTAGCTGATATTTTTGTTTTGTTAAAGAGCTCTTCGGCCTTCTATGAAGTTTAGACTAATAGGTACGGCAGCCGGTCTACATTTTTCTGGATCATTAGTATCGTAGTAATTGAGTGAAATATTTTCTTTCTTCGACTTGTATTATTATACCGCTCATAGTACCTACCAGAAGAAAGACCAAGATTCCTTTTTAAATTGTTCTGCGTGAACCTTTCAGATCATAATTTGGCATAGGTAGGCCTCCTTTTTTTATTTATTTGCAGCTCCCTAAGTTCAAAATCATTTTGATATCGCATATCGGAATTATACAAAGGTAGTTTGTTAGAAATCTTTGATAGTTAAATTACCGAGTTTAAAATAAATTCATTATATTTTAGTCCGGCATCACAAAAAAATGCACCCTATGCAGCTGTTTTTACGTGAAACATCGTCATTTAAAGGTTCCCCGTTTTTTAAACCGACACAGAGCTGCAGAGGTATGAAAATAAAAAGCCAGAGGCAAGTCGATTGTGTGTTATGATGAAACCGAGTTATTTCTGGCATGCGTCAGCGCATGCCGACGGACTAAAATAAACGTACCTATGTATGTTACGGCTTACAAGTATGCTGCATGGCTTTTTTTATTGATGGACCTAAATTAAAAATATTAGGTTGAATCTAAAATCATATGTGGTGTTGATAAATGATAGCTTATGTGTTATTCTGATGTAGGTACTTATGCTATATTACTGTATAGTTTCATCAAAATCTGTTAAGTAGTTTTTGCGTGAAAGAGTAACAAACATCCATTCATCCATCCTCACAAACTTACACATATAAAAGTATACTTATTAGTAGGATTATATATGCGATAGAGATTCTCAGAATGTATCGAATATCATTGATTTTGTACTACAATTTTACGCCCTCTGTGCAGAGCCTGGAGGAGGATGAAACGGCAGCCCACGTGCTACTAACATTGCCCAGAGGTTGCCACATACAGGGCTAAGTATACTTTGGTGTCCTAGGTTCTCTCTGAGAGATTACTGGCAGTCTCAAAGGGTTGCTGTCATTCCTCGAGGAGATGGGGTGACTCGAATAGTTTTAATCCCACCCTCACGCAGAATACGCGCTACGACGCACGTGGACCTGCGGAAAACAGCTTGACATACCATATACCTATAGGTACGAGTACAAGAAAGAAATGTCAAAGCACAACCACCTAAGTAATTTATACGGAATTCCTTAATTTCGAAATCTGAAACTCCGAAATGCCAATTCGATGCGTCTCATATAAATTGAGTCACTGTTTCCGAACTCTTGTGTATTCACTTCCTATTGAGTCAAAAGGTTCATTAGCTTTCGTATATTATTCGAATACTTAAATTATGTGTTTTGGTAATGTTTCGAGTTAGTTGCCATAATGTTCGTAATACGTGTGTTGACTGGTATTGTGTAAATGGATGCTTCTGAGAAAATAAGGTGTGTCGAAATGGATGATTAACTGTCGACGTGAAATAATGTTTATGTTAAAGGAAAATGCCATCAAGGAAAGGTCGCTCCATGTAAAACACTGGTATTCAGCTGCATCCGGTAAGGCTGGAAGCCGACCTCAACATAGTTGGGAAAAGGCTAGGCAGATGATGTTAAAGAAAAATGCCGTAAGTATGCCGTGTGGTTTCCGGCCTAAGAATAGAACCACCCCTACTCATCCCGCGGGCGTCGTAAGAAGCGACACGCTTGCCCAGTGTGTTGATTATGGGCAAATACCTCCAATAAGCACAAAATAGTGGCGCGCATTGGAATAGGCCTATGTTCAGCAGTGGACTAATAATACAAGCTGATAATGATGATGATATAGGAAAAATTTATCTAAGTTACAGATATTTACAGCTTTCGTTGGCTTAACTATTTGAACCCTTCGTGCGATTTAAGTAACCAACAACAATAAACTTTAAAAAATATATTTATTCTGACAGAGGTATACCTACTTAGTTATAACTACATCTATAAGTTACAAATCGGTACTTAATTTACAATATCTTGGTGTTAATTATATGCTAACTATTCTTTATGGATGCATGATTAAATATTTGGAAAAGAGCTGATAGTTAATTGATTTGTTCTTGCTGACATACCTAGCTAATCTGGACGTATTGGGGTTCCATAACTTGCGCAAGTCTGACTCGCATTTGCCCTGAAAGTCTATGCTTAAATACTTTATAAAAGTGTTTGTTATGTAGATATATTATAAACATACGTACTATTTGAAGGTAATTTCAAGGGCTTTGAATATAAAAATAGGATGTCTACCTACAGCAAGCTGATATCGTCAACCTTGTGGTATCGATAGAAAAAAGGAAAAGCTATTAAATTCACACATCAGGGGTTGCACAACTTGCGGGCCGTATAGTTTTCTTGTCTCATTACTTAGAACTCAGAACTCAGACGCGGTATTGCTCGACTGAATCGTTCATCCATCTTGTATGGTTTGCAGCTAGTCCGCATTGAATATGCTCCATGAAATATGCACACGAATGCTAATAATTAATTGTTCTATTATTTTAAATAATGTCAATCGATGCCATAAATGAGATCAGTCAACGTCGTTTGTTCGACTGTTCTACATTCCTACTATAGGTATCATTGATCTGTCATAAGTTTGGTAACACCCTAAAACGTATTAGGCTGAATTGATACTTACTTCTTGAAAAAGTAATATTGGCCCATAGAGCAAATTATCAGCAGGCCTAACCTAACCTGGGTTAAATTGTAACCTAACCTGGGTTAGGTTAGGTTAGACCCGCAATTGTTTTGGTGTGCAATCAAAAATAATTATATTATCTATCGTTACGCGGGCCGTGAAATGAACAAGACAACAAGATCTAGTAATGCTATAGGTGCCTAGTATCGGGTCGCGTTGGCGCACACACACTCTTGTCGAGCCAAATGCTTACTCTTCATCGACACAAATGTTACAGATAGCCTAGTTTAAAACTGGTTTTCAATGAAGCGTGTAAATTTTAATTGGTTGACGTTGAAGGCATTCTTTTATGTTTATTACTTATTTACCTATAAGTAGATTTATATTGACCTATATAAGTCGAGCATCCAGTCTGACGCTGATAGAGGTGTAACCGTGTAAAAATAATTGTAAACAGGGAGGAAAATATGGTTAGTAATTTAAATCTAGCCTGAAAAATATTCTCTGTGTGTATTCAAATCGAAAGCCTAACCAGTCGCTTCATTGCTGTGCCAGGCAGGGGCTTAGACATTTTCTGCAGGGTAGGCAGATACATACAAATTCTACTTAAGTTTCACCAATTCATCGTCTGAGTCGTACATTACCTACATAATAGTTTTGGTAGTGCCTTTTTGCCTATATGAAATACACGCCCCTGGTGCCAGACATGGATTGCGACAATACGTTACGAAGAATTGATATAGAAATGATACCTGGGGTCCTATCCAAAGCGGAACGTCCATGTTTCGTATCGAAATGTAATAACAACCTTTCCAATATCTTTGGTAATAAGGGAGAGTAACATCAAACGCAAACCTTACCACCAAAATACTACTGTTAATAAAACTTTTAAAATATAAAAAAAAACTGTAATATTGTTTTTGCTTTCGTCTCTCTAACAATTGCAAAAAAAAATTGCATACAAAAAGTGGAAAAAGAAAATCGAATTAGATCTGTCAGTCGAAGCTTTACCGCCCATTTAAATTTCGTAGTAGCCTCTGACCTTTCACATAATATCTAGCCATAGAGGACCTGGTAAACTTAGGTAGGTATATTGTGGTCCATGAAGCGGGACTAAAAAATACCGCAGCTATTAGGTTCTTGGAAATCACTTGTTATTATTAAGTCGCGTCTTATATTTCTGTGAAGTATTGACGTGTGTATACCGATATAGGTATAGTATTTTTGATTCTTCACTTTATTATTCTTCACTATATATTATTTATAGCACTGATAGCCTAGTGGTATGACCGTCGACTGACAAGTCAGAGGTCTCGAGTTCGTTCCCAAGGCGCGCACCTCTGCCTTTTCGTAAGTTATGTGCGTATTATAAATTATTTATCAGTTGCTAAAACGGTGACGGAAAACATCGTGATGAAACCAGCACACCTGAGAGATTTTTCAATGGTGTGTAAAGCCATGTCAGAGGCCTACGGGCGGTTTAAACTCTGACACCAGGTTGTTCATCAACCATACGATAAGAAGAAGAAGAATTCTTCACAAATACTTACTTGAATTAAATTAATTAACTTTAATTTTAAATTAGATTTTTTTTAGATTTTAAATCATTAATTATATCAACCATTATTGAAAATAATGTGTAAAAGTCCTTCTCAAAACAAACAACTAAAATAAAACAAACCATTCTGGACGATAACCGTCTCAGATGGTACAGATATGCTAGTTAGGTACAGCCTGTGACCGTATGAAGGTCAGATAATTGTGTTGCTGTGAACTATGGTGGGCCATGTAACACTCCTTTACAGCCATCTGGGTCAACAGTTTACATAAAATTGCACGCACGCGTTGCGTTGAGTGAATCATCGACACAGGACTGATTATTTCGAAATTAATAATCATCGAAGTTTCTTTATAATTTATTTTCTTACGTCAGTAAAATACGCGGGATTTATTTTAATTAGGTTGTACGAGTATTTAGTGGTTTTAGCTTTTATTCTGTTTTTGTCATGATCACGAAATGTATAACAGGGCCAGGCCAGAGAGATCTAAGTTAATACGTTTTGGTGTGCAAAAAAATAATAGGTACATTTAGGTACACGGCCGCATAGGTATTCCAAATTTAAATATTTATTGCCGTGGGTGATATTTTTTCCTCATGTTAATATTGGTTATATTGTTGATTTAAATCTTTATTTAGTTTTTTAAATTTCAATAGTTGGTATAAATAAATAAAATAAAAATAAACACTTTTAATTGGATTCATCAACAAAAAATTAGGTCAGCGCTTATTGAGGATTTCAAAAATAAAATGAAATAAATAACCTACCTATCATCGCATGACGAATTTAGAGCAAGGTATAGTTGTGGTTTTATTTAAGTTTTAAACAATGTAGTTAGGTAAATTCATGACATTATTATGACGAAAATATTTAGGTACAATACTTATATTATTTTGTTTACCTACTATTTAAATTCATATACTTACTTATTTAAATTTAAAGGGAATGTTATAATTTGTGATTACGGAGCCAGTTATCCATGTAAATTATTATGATAAGAAATTAGTAAAAAAAAATTAAGACGCATTAAAAAGAAGTGTAAAAAAAATTGTTGAAAAAAAAATTAGTTTACAAGCAGGATTTGATTCTGCAATAAATTTTAAAAATTTAAATAATATAAAGATAATCAAAACTGGTTTTACTAAAACTAATGCGCAATCAAAGAGTTCCTACCTGCTTGTTGTAGTAAATTTTTTTTTTACAAATTAAGTTGTGAAACTCAGTTATTATTTCTTGTTAAAAAAAACTTTTTTTAATTTTGTTTTTGTACGGGAGTCGGTTATCAACAACACAGTAATTATCAGTATCAGTAACTATAGCGACCTCTCAGGTAACCCGCTTGCTGATCTGATCAAGTGTGTTGCCATGGTCCTTCTATGGCTAAAGGTATGAAAACGAAAATATTCAACAGATACCTAAAACGGTATTGGATATACGGTTTGTCTAATGCAAGGGTCAGATAGGCATAGAAAACTGATATTCAGCTGCATCTGGTAAAGATTATAAGCCGACTCTACAAAGTTTGGAAATAATAAGGCTAGGAAATAATGATTGCCTAAATTATGTCTGATACAGGAACAAAGTGAATCAATTATTTAGTCTACCTAACTGCAAATATATAAACAAGTCACTTCAATTAATTTCTGATTCTCATGACATGTCACACCTAATTCCGGACTTTGTATAACCTATACAATTAGTGAGAAAATAATACCTATGTTATGGGAAATTATTCTGACCAATATTTATCAACATTGTTGAAGTTATTTATCAACATTTATCCAGATGCCAGAAGCTAATAAGGTACTTATGAATAATCATCATCATCAGCCGGAAGTCGTCCACTGTTGAACAAAGTATGAATAATACCAATATGCAAATACCGGAGAGTATTAAGTTACGAAGTACTTAATTCATGAATTAAAGACCGCACTCTTAGCCACAAGAGTACTTTGCCATAGCCTAAACTTGACTTAGGTAAGTGAACTGGAAATAAAATAGAAATTGATAGGTTTATGGTAAGTTTTTGGTAAGTAGTCGATTTTGTTTACTTAAACTTTACTTAGTACGCACCTAGACGAATTCGCAGATAGTTTTAAATGCCTATCTTTCAAGTAAAGTCTAAGCTAAGTCAAAGTGCGCTCTAATGTCCACTAAGTCATCTTTTCAACATATTTTTTACTCTTCTTACGTGTCAAGGGTTTTCTTCTACACACTACGTTCTTGTAATATTCATTATATTTAACATGTTTTGTTTATGTTTTAATTTGGTGTACAATAAAGTGTAAAATAAATATTTGCCCACTCTAATGGCGTGGTCTGTAGCCTCCTAAATCCTTCCTTGTACAGGTGGAAGGGCACAAGGGGCAGGCCAGCAGATATGACATCTCCGGACAGAACCGACTCTCCGCAATCACATTTATATTATTTTTGTTGTAGGTATTTTTTTTAAATGTTCATAACTTGGAGAAGTTTTTTAGCTATTCTAAAGTCTTAACTAAGGTCTAAACGCTCAAAAAACATTTGAAACTTATTGTAATAATTACTGGGCACCAGTCTAAACTTTGTGACTATTGTAGATTGTACAGTTTAGAATTAATTTACTATTTGCCAGCTCCTTCAAACGTCCTACTTCATATAATAGGTGAAACAATTTTTCTTAATCTTCTAGAAGTAATAAATGCACCAGAGTTAATTCATATCACAATAATTAATTATTTTTCTTGACTCATGACCCTTGTAAATGGGGACAGCCTTGGAAGCATCCTTTTATTATGTTTAAAAATTAAAATTTTCGAAGGCTTTTCCCCATGAGCTGTATTCTCGGAGCGGGGTGAGACGCGACGCTTCATCTCCTTTCGCGGCGGTAAGGCGACACCGCGAGAACTCCCGCGTCTCTCGCCAGTCGCACCACAGCACGCGTCGACTCGACATGTAAGTACGACCACGCTCTGTCAGTGCCCCATAGTGTAAAAGTGAAAAAAATATACAAGTGTTTTTTTTTATAAAGCCAAGGTGCATTGATCTTGCCTCATCCTTTAATTGATTGCCCGTCCTGGTAAGTAGGGTGGTAGTGCAGTGCTTATCGATGTTATGGTGCATTTATCGGTAATTATAATGTGCTCGTTATTCTTCGAAATAAAATTCTGTTGAAGATTTTTTATAGTTATATTCGCAAAGATAAAATATTTTTGTTAACTATTATGCGAAGCTTTTGATTAAAAAGTTATGTATATAATTTTTATTTGAAATCGTTGGCTATATTTTTTTTGTAATCGATCAGCGATACGTCTTCTTAGTTGCCAGCAGTTTTGTAACATGTCCCATTTCTATTTTTGAATATCGCGGTGCTCGGTTTCATTTTTGTTAGCCAATAGGAGCGGGCTACGCTGAAGTTTTCCCGCGCTTTTGGCAGTTTGCCAGATACTGACCAATAGCGTATCTAGCTGCGGGATGTGGGGGCGGGTGACGCGCATGCTCTGTTACGCGCGGGCTGTCAAACTTTTAGCTAGCCTATTTTATTTTTCTACTTTTAGCCCAGATATAAATTTACAGCCAGCTGGTGTTCCACATAATGATTTTAAGAAAATAGAACACACATTCCAAATTCTTTTTCTTTTGAATTTAATGTAAATGCATTGAAAGTTTTAATTTTGTTTACAGCTTGAGTAATGTCCGTCCAAATTGAATATTTTTTTTTAAAGATCTTTGCTTCACTTTGATTTTTAAAATCATTGCCCTACCCAAACAAGGCAACTGACTCAGTACTGTTATAGTACAGTAAAGACAACAATTTCACAATAAACATTGAAACACTTGAAATACCGGAAAATTGATGTCCGCCTTGAAAACGAGTCGATTGTAAAGAAAGCCAAGGTCACGACGAATTGATATTATCAGCACCATAAGTTGAAACTTTTTAATTTTCAATTGCAGTTAGTTTATTCAGGTGATTAGCTAAATGCAACCTGAATTCTTAAAAAAAATGACGAAGCCTGGTCTCATCAAAAAAGACAGCACTGATAGCCACCGTCGACTGATAAGTCAGTGGTCTCGAGTTCGATCCCAAGGCGCGCGACCTCTGACTTTTCGTAAAAATAAATTAATTATCAGTTGCTAAAACGGTGAAGGAAAACATCGTGATGAAACCAGTACACCTGAGAGATTTTTCAATGGTGTGTAAAGCCATGTCAGAGGCCTACGGGCAGTTTAAACTCTGACACAAGGTTACCAACCATACGATAAGAAGAAGATTAAAAAAGACAGAGCCGTTTATTTATCTGGCAGTATCTATAACCGAAACATCGTTGCCCCATCTTAGAACTGGCAACATCTTGGAAATTTGAGTCGACAACTATCCCATAACAGTTTTTATCTTCATACGAAGTTGGTTCTCTTTCATTGCTTGTTATCTAAATAAGTCAGATTAACTTCTGACTAGGTTTGTAATTTTTTTTATAATCTATATCTGACAGTAGCTTATTCTATTGTAAAGGTATCAGTTTCGCTATTGTGATGGTATTAAGGCGGCTAGGCGCCTATCAATGCCAATTTCTTATGTCAGGTATGTGTATGTCGATTTCGCTCTGACATTGATTGGTTAAGCCAAGAAAAATTTTGTTTCTCAAATAGTAGGCCATAAATCCTATGGAACAATTCTGACAGGCGACGACGGCGTCTCGCATTGGCTTTGTACAACAAGATGCCAGCTTATACTGGAAATGTATAGCTTCATATGTATAGCGTCAAATGTATAGCGTCAGGTGTACAGAAACGGACTTAGGGTTAGACTTAGGGTTTTCATCCCGAAAAAAAGTACAGTTCTCGAGAAAAACAACAATAACGTCCTTATGATAATAGATAACGCCACATGTCTTTCGAATCTGATCGAATTTTAAATTCTAAATTAACGCGAGTAAAGCCGCGGGCAATAGCTAGTACCTAATGTTTTCACCGTCGGGTAAACCTACATATTACCCTATGTCGCCAGTGGTAAAAAAAATCTATTTGGACAGCTGCCAACAACTGTTGTGACGTCATCATATATCTAAACAATATGAATAACCTAATATTAACTTTGATTATTTATAATATGCATAATATAATTATGTTAATTAAATTAAGAATATAAAAATAATTAAATTAATAAATTACTTAAATAAAATTACTTAAATTAATTAAATAAAATAATACTAGCTTTAATTAATTATCGCTAGATGTTTTTGATATAGTCCATTAGGACGTGCTTGTTTTGAGGAATGATAAGACTTTCCAGTTACCTTCAGTTGTTATTTTTTAACCCCTTCCGAAAACAGAGGGATGTTATAAGATTTACGTGTGTATCTGTGGCATTAGCATCGTAGGTCCAAACGGATGAACAGATTTTGATTTAGATTTTTATATGAAAGGTGAATTGATTGAGAGTGAATACTCAGTTCAGTTAGCTCAAAACAGTTGGCTTAAAAAAAGACTGAAATGAACTGTTAAAAATAAGCTTTAATAAAGGCGGAAATTTTCAAAAAAAGCTTAGGTACTGCTAAGTGTTGATACTTACCAATTTAAAAATTATTCCAATCATCTATCGGGTAAATAAAATTGAAGTATCATTAATATTAAATAACAACTGATTTCTAAATGCCAACCGCATGCAGATAAATCGTTATCCAAATATATAACGAAACAGTATTAACCAAAAAGCAGTTTTAAAATGAACAGTTAGACCGATTTTGATGAAACTAACTTCAAAAATATTTTGGACGAACGAAGTCGCGAAGTTACAAATAAAATTTCAAAAATGAGTAAAAGTGAATACTATAAACTATAAAAAAATCTCGAGGGACTAAACACAAAGACCGTAGTACTAATTTTACAATACACGCATTCATCGTACGAGTTAAAAAGGAATGTGTATCAAGTATACATAAACAATATAAGTTATTACGACGTTCATAATAAAGGAAACAAAATAAATGACTGCAGAATGTAAATATGGCAAGAACGCGTTTATTTGTAGAGAGCATACCGCCACCAGGCCCGTCTTTATAAATCTATTGGACGCCCTGGGCACTCTATGGGCGCCCTATAAGACTAGCTTTTGCCTTTAGAATTGAATTTAGAATTTAATAATCAATTACGATTTTTCCTCGGTAACAGTGAATTTTTTCGGGATAAGATACTCCATGTCCGTTTCTGTACACCTGACAACGTACCTATATGCAAAATTTCAGGATGATCGATTTAATAGTTAAGGCGTGAAAAGGTTACAAACAAACATACTTTCGAATTTAAAATATTAGTTAAGATAGAAGTCATTGTTATTATACATACAAGGTAATTATCGTATGATTTTCGGAAAATTAATATATTAAATATATTGAAAATCATTGATTCTCGGTTGGTGATTACGATGACCCTTGAATCTTGGGGGCCCTGGGCACTAGCCTATAGTGCCCAATGAAAAAGACGGGCCTGCATACCGTGGACGTCTCCGTCGTGACCATTATTATTTTTGTATTATTCTGTACTATAAAAGCTTTGATAACGTCAGCATAAAGTCTAATAAATCAAAATGTCAATAGTATATCTGCATATACTTAGATTAGTTGTATCTTGATTTATATTAATCGCCTACCACTTCATCTCTGCACCACTCTATGGTTGACTGGTAGAGAATGCCTAAGGCAAATAACCATAAAACTAATTAAGTATTTCTATTTTATTTTTACAAGTTTTACATAAATTAAGTCTAAGCAAAGTAAAAATACGCTAGATCTCAGCTTAAGACTTAAAGATTGGGCCAATAAAGACACTAATTTAGTTTGATTACAAGAACTAAGATCACCTTTTTGCAAAAACATGATCTAATAAATTGCTATCCAATGATGGTTGACCCTTTGTAATTTAGATAATCTATAAAGCCACTAACCACACAATCCATCAGATTGATCATTGTCAGAATTTATTCAATAGGCACCTTATACGCAGTAGATACCACAATTTACGAAACAATAGCTGCATAATATCTTTATAATTCTTATATCAAGTCTGTGCGGATTTAAGAATTTCATTTAGATACGTTGAATGACCAAGCGAGAGGTTGACTGGACCCTTTGAAATTTATCGCGAATTATGACTCACGCGCGGATGGTTTTCTTTTGAGTCACTCACGGTACTGGATTTGAGATGCCTTAGGTGTGTTAATAAATAAAACAAAGAGAGATGAGTATTTGTTTGCAAAAGGTATATTGTGTCTGTTTAAAAGTTTAACTAAATATCTTTATCATTAGAATATTTACGTTAACTACAAACTTTATTTTTTATTGCTACTACGACTAGCTAGAGTAAAATTTTACGATTCCAACAAAAACGTTAATGTTAAATATTTGCAAATTTATTTAAAATCGTAATCCTAGCCGCCTTCAAGTCTTAATTGGTGTCAAGTTAAGCGGTGCTATAGGGTTCAACGTTTTTAAGCTTTATAAGAAAAGGATATTAAGTAATTGATGATGCTTTATTAGACACTAATTGCAAGTCTTTTAGTCATTACGAATTATGAGCAGTTAATCATAGCTCAAAATTGTTTGTGTAAAATACACTGCCGTTGCGTTGCGCCTACTTAGCTTGACACTGTCATGTGTCTCGATAATGATTTCCAGACACGTATCATAAAAGTCCATTATTCCTAAAAACCACGGGTTTAACTGAATTCAAATTAATATTTTTTAATCAAATATCTATGTAAGGAGAACGATGGACAGTTATAAACATCAAATAGGTACAAAAAGTACCGATAGATCCCTTTCTTTTTTGTAGACATGGGATATTCCTGTGTGGCGCTGTTCGGACTTTAAATATCTTCGTAGAAATTTTTCTTGTGTCTTGTCTATATTTCTCCTTTTCATAAATAATATTTTATATTACAAAAAATAAATTTAATTCTTCTAATTATTTAATAAGAAAATTTGAAAAAACAACTGATACGGATGGGATTCGAACCTACGATTTTTGACGTACCGTGTCGTATATCAGTTGTTTTTTAAAATTTTCTTATTAAACAGGTATTATCATGTGCTATATAACATGTAAAAAAAATCACAAAAAAAATTTCTTCTTAAAAATTAAATATAACTTGCCACACTTTTTAAACTTTTGCACACATGAGTAAAATTAACTAAAACGGTATTTAATAGTCGCGTCATTACTTTTATTATCACACGTTTTTGTATCTCTGTAAAATGCATTTCTGCATGTAGTATAAATATTTAAGATAACGTGATGGAAGTCAATACTTAGGATGTCATATATAACATTATTTCTAGATCACAATAATCAAAGGCAATTAAATTGTTCTTTACGAGCTGCAATTAAACGCTCTCCCATCGTTTTTTAAACAGCATAAAGCACAGCATTACCGTTCTTTGCTGTAATATAGTTTGTGGCAGTCGAGGTTCTTAACCTTTGCTTGACTGTAATGACTAGAAAAAAGTTAATTACCTGTTAACTTATTCCGATAATCTTTGTACTTGTTTCACTGTATCGGAATTACTCACTATCTCCAGTAATGTGTTTGCTACATTCCTAAGTTTTTACTTTATTTTTAAATTTATTTTTTCCTATCAGTCCTTACTTAGTCTTTTATCTCTTCAAAATGTTTACTAACTTTGTTAGGATTTCTTGTTATTTATATTTATATTAAGTTCTTACTTAATATTTACTGTCTATATAAACTTTATCACTAAACTGGTTTAGCGTTTCGTAGAGATAAATTTTAGTATTTTTACTAGCTTGCTCATGTTTAATTTGATACAAACTTGTACAATATAATCAAGATCTAGATTAGATAATCTTGTGAAATTGAACATTAGTCTATCTAGACTAATGTTCAATTTCACCATTCATTTTAATAACCGAACTTAATTAAACTAAGTTCATCCATACACAAACTGCAGCTCTGAACTCAGTTAAACGCTTGAACCAAGTTTAACTTGAATTGATCGCGGTTAGTGTCAGTGCTGAAATCGGGTCTAAGAATTAATTGTTGCAGTTTTATCTTCTAGAACGAGAGAAAAAAAAGAATCAGAGTTAGCAATTCAGAACGAAACCAAGTCGAAACTAAACTCTACAGTTTACAAGATCAATGCACCCTCGGTTCTATAAATAGAAAGCGTTATTTTAAACATTACCATACACCAGGCAGTATTTTTTCCATGATGAGGCACAAGCCAGGCAGGTCGTTTATGACTTATTGGTGATTTTGACACGTTTCAACGAGAGCGAAGGTTGTATATTTCTGCGGTAGCCAAATATTTAGCAGAAAAGTGGCTGTGATTTTTACTTTTCTTTGTAAAATCTTCTGGTCTGGTATAAATTTTACAATACCATCGTAAAATGTGATTTATTGTTCTTAATTCATTCAACATCGAATTTAAAACTGCCACAGCTTTTTCATGGAAAAATATAAAGCCAAGTGACTTATTGAGCTTAAGGAAATTAGAAAACATAAAAATCATTTCAGCATTCTCTTTAACATGATTGTGATCATTATAAATAGATAGATTTACTAACATCCAGAAAAATCACGAACATGCTTATTCAAATTTTGATAAAACAATTAATTTACAGCATTTTCATCTAGAGGAGTAAATAAAAACAAACCGCCAAAATGGACGCGATCAAAAAGAAGATGCAGGCGATGAAGCTGGAGAAGGACAACGCGCTTGACCGCGCCGCCATGTGCGAACAGCAGGCCAAGGACGCCAACCTCCGCGCCGAGAAGGTACGGCACACTTCACCGTGTATGGCTAAAGGGCACCGTGTGCACATTACTTTATGTAGTTAGCCGATTATTGGCTACTCAGGTCGAAGTTACATCATCATCGGCATCTGAGATAATAAAAATATCCATAACGAGTTTGTTCTGACTTGAGTTGAGTCACAAAATGAATAATTTCTTTTGAGAATGAAGATTTCATATTTCCTTAGGTACGAGTACCTATATCATAATTGTAGTGTCGATTTTGTTGATCTTTCTTTGGTTACTGATATTACGCTTGATCAATCACAGTGGGTCAAAAATTAAATCACCAGTAGGTATGACTCTTATCACAGGTTTCTGCTTAGTAATAATAATATTCATGTAAAACTTGTCATGATTCATATCATCATCATCATCAGCCAGAAGGCATTCGTGGTTGAACAAAGGCCTCCCCTATAGAACGCCACAACGAACGGCAGCTTGCCGCTTGATTCATATAAATCCCTAGCCACTAAACATTTGTGACTTTGAACTTCATAACTATATTTTTTTTATAGTTGAAGGTGTTAAGCGTGAAAAGTCTTTTGTTTTTGTTAATGCACCACATGACAGGACACTGAACTTTGTAAAAAATATGTTGACTTAGGTATTTAATGCAACAACATTATTGTTAAGTTGAGATCTGATTTCAAAGTAGATAAAGTTACATTACGTAGACAAGTAGGCTACTTATAGGTACTACTTACTTACTACCAATAATGTATGGGTAATTGGTAGTGAAGATCCTTGAAACAATAAAATATTCAGAAACAATTAAATATTCAATTAATCAATGAACTCAATACGCCGGAAAAGAACAGCTGTACTGTAAAATATAGAAATTAATCATACCAGCTGTAATTAAAGAAATCCTTAATCATTTACACAATTACGAGGCCAGCCGTAATTATTTTTAATCAATTTAATAAAATAAAGGCGCGATATATTTTCGCTTTTCATTTTGCCGTGTGTGACGAGCCTTGACCACGGACAAAGTGTCAGGGCTAAGGCCGCCAAGTTCTGTCAAGTTAGATATATCTATGTATATAGATAGATTACGTGCTTATTGTTGTTTCAATGTACTACATTATCTTATAATCTACTGATGCAAATGATGATGATGTATATTTGTGATCCAATGGGTGGATCTCACAGAAAGACGTGAGATTATGTTAAATTTAGATCAGTAAACAGCTTCCGGAAATACAAATTAAGAAGTTTTACTGCAAAGAATGTCTTTTATCCATATTTTAATAAAATGCTACAATAAGTTCCCCAGTGAGTTTAGCTAGCAATTATTTAATGCTAATAAAAATTCTCAATGACTTCTATAATATAGGCCGAGGAAGAGGCGAGGCAGCTCCAGAAGAAGATCCAGACCATTGAAAACGATCTGGACCAGACCCAGGAGGCCCTCATGCAGGTCAATGCCAAGCTTGAGGAGAAGGAAAAGGCTCTTCAGAACGTAAGTACTTTCAAACAACATTCTTCTTCTTAGCGTATAGGTAGTTGATGAAGAACTTAGTGTCAGGGTTTAAGCCGTGGTCCTCCGATACACTATTGAGTATATCTCAGCTGTGTGGTTCCTCAATTGTTTTCCTTCACTATTTTTATTTCTAATACCTGTACCTACGTGATTTTCAAAAGTCGATGTGTTATGATAGCGGCTTAGATAATATAAAAAAATTCGATTGGTTTTCAAAATTTTTAGTAGGTAGGTTAGTTCCCTCTTGATCGAGTTACCTTAAACGCAAGATGCCAATGAACGCGTTATACCTAAACATGAGATTTACCTAAAAAGCTGTTTGCCCTAAACGAGGGTTGCCTATGATAATTGAGATTCCAAGAATGTGCAATAGAGAAATGCTGTTTAAACGGTTTTACTTAGCTTGACCTGTTTATTATTTGGTTCAAATTTAGTAATGGATATTTCACCCCCTTCCTGTTAACGGATTGATCTGATATTTGGTACACAGCTTTAGGTTTGATGACAAAACCGTTTTACGTAAAAAAATTGTTTACTTTTTTATATGATTGCTCTGAGATTGAGATTTATATGAGAGTATTAAATCAGGCTTTACGTGAGGCAGGTCCGAGACACGGAGCAAGTGATAATAATTTATAATACACAAATAGGTAATTTTACGAAAGGTCTGAAATGCGCTCCTTGAGTTTGTACCTGAGACCTCTGATGAGATTCAACGGTCATATCACTAGGCTACACAGAATATCTATATAATGTACCTATAATAATAATACATCTGAAGACTGAATTGAAGATATCATAAATATAAAAAGAAATATATATAATAATAACCTTTAATTAAGTACATTAAGTACGCAAACATTAACTGTAGAGGGATAATGTTAATTGATTATACATAATCATTACACAAGCGAAAGCATTTGTTGATACGAATTCCAGTGTTGTGTCGACAGTAAACAACTGACGATCTTATTACAATAATATAATTGACAAATATAATTAGATTGGGAGCATGTCAATAAAGAATCCGTACATCCATGAGCCAAGAACCTTGGCCGGCTGGCAAGCAGGCTATCAGAGAGTGAAGTAGCTGAGATGCTCATCACATGAATAGACGATAAAATCGTCGATATTTAAGTTACAAAAGAAACAATATGAGCCGATTTCACCACTGACACTAAACGCGATCAAGTTAAACTCGGTTAAAGCTTTTAACTGAGTTCAGAACTGCAATTTGCGTAGGGCTGAACTTAGTTTTATTAACCTCGGTTTATAAAGTGAATGGTGAAATTGGGCCTAAGTCATGCCAATATAAAAACAATAAATAATAATCGCGCTTTGTGTAATAATTTATCACAAATACTTTTTGTACGAGTAGGTAATGAAATAAATAATACCTTAATGTATAATTGATTTATTTTAAAAATGTTATGATATTAGTACCTAAAAGCTTTCAAATGTTTTCTTCAAAAAATGAGAAATTCAACTAAAAGTGAGATTCAATCATAGATATATAATTTATCGAATTTTTAATAATAGTGTTAAAGAAATAGTAATATCATAAAATTATGTATTAATACAAACTCATAAATTGGGTAGATCATTCAATCAGATGGGTAGAACTCTCGATAAATAACGGAAGTTACTGAGTTTAGTAAAATGTTGTACATATAAAAAGATATGGTATAGTTCCGTTAAATGTTCTAACGTCATTATTATTTTAGATTTACTTTGCACACGTGTAGTAGTGTAGCAGATGCCCTGAAGCCGGAATCCCGCGCTCTAGGGGGCTGCGTTCTGTGCGCACCGAGTTATTTTCAGCGCTCGACACCTAATATGGGCCCGGTGCCCGGTGTTTCAGTAAAAATAGACGCTGGACTCACTCGATACGCCAGCGCACGTAGAACTAAACTATGGAATTTTGTTCTTATTTGCATTTCTTTTAATTCTTGTTGTCAATTATTAGGTTTCAATAATTATGAATACATTAGTAAAGAAATTTATTATGTCGTATGAAAATAATTGCAGGTTATAATGCAAAAAATAACAACTTTTAAACAATCGAAAGTATTCTAAATTGAAAAAATTCTAGATAAAACAGTGTATATTGTATAATATCAAAATATGATTGTTTTATTAGTGGGACATAATACACATAAAAAAGAAAAGTTAAAACAACGCTGATTGAAGCTATAATTTTAAACGTTGAAAGCATTTAGGAAACATTTAAAACTCCCGCGCCTAATGATAAACAAATGGGTGTTGATGTGTAGGTAAAGCAGTGTATGAAAACAATGATGGCAGCTGGTTAGGTGCGACTACAGCGCCACTGTGTTTCATTAGGAGAGACAGTCAGTCAATATGGCCGCCGCCGCTGCGCGGTCGGACGGACCGCGCTCAGCGTAGTAATGTCCGCGTCCGCGCCCCACGCCCACGGGCGCACCCCCGTGCGGCGCAGGGGGCACCAACACCACCCGCGGCTGAGGGGCAACCGACTACCCGCCCCTAGTGCGCCCGCAAACACTGATCCGTCCAAACAAGTGACCTTAGACAGTCAAACAGACGATGTTGTGCCTTGTGTCAATAGTGTTAGTGAATCTCAAGAAGTGACAAGGACGAATAGTGACGATGCACTTTCGAATCGAAATATAATCGAGGACTTTACGAATATAGATGATGAAATCGAATTTGATAATAAAATAAAGGACCCGGATTCGCTTGGTAACTCGGACGATGAATTTTTGTTCCGAGAAGAGCGGTCCGCGGGAGACGGCGCTGAAATTACGACGACCGTCGCCTCAGACGTATCAGATGATGATCTTGAGACGGCAGAACTCGCAAAGCTCAGGTGTACCAGCGTGTGTACAGAAGTCCTGGCAGAAAGGGAGAATAGGCGGAGGAAAAGATGTGCCGACTATCCGGGTTTGGCGTTCGGAAGTTCCATATTTTCCTCGGACACAATGATGAAATTTTCCATAATAAAGAACGAGTTGCAGAACATCAAGAACACTGCATTGAAAAGGGTAATGTCCTACATTATTTTGAGCTTAGTGTAACTGTGTGAGTAACGCAAGCGTGGGCCAAATGCGCACCGAACTATTTATAATCGCGTAACGTCTCTGAAAAGCGTTGAATCTGTTCAACGAAACAAGGCAGAGGCAGGCCATCTCGCGCGTGGTGATCAGCTGAGCCATTGACATTTCGTTTGACGTGTTTACTCGGACGACTACACACGTCGCCGCTAGATGTCGTTGTTTTCGATTGACGCACGTGGCTAATAAGTTAATAACATTTGCCCATGTCCTTTAACTCACATAGGTACATTACCTAGATGCTTTTTCTTAGTTTATTCTTATTGGAAATTATTGGAGTGGCTATCTACCTAGATAAATATTTAGTATTAGTAAAATTATATTAGATAAAATTTTATCATTCTGTTTATTATCTAGGTACTTTGTCTACCTATTTACAATGTAGTGTTGTCGAAACTAAATAAGTACTGCTATAAGAGGCGTTAGCAAAAAAAAAAAAACAACTAACTATATTTTTAGGGCAAGTGGCATCGTCTTAATCTTTACTCATTAGGGACACAAATGCCTTCATTCATTAATAGACTTGTTAGATGTTACTTAAATTACCGTGCAGTTTGTATCTACATGCTTCATCATATTACATTCTATTCTACTTTCTAAATTATTCATGAACAATACGTTAGCAATGGGCAATCGTAATTACAAGGCGTTAAGTTTCGAATTGATACTAGAAAATATGGAATGAATGATTTTTACATGAATATCGAGTCGGTTGTTTACATCACAACTATCACAAGTATCAGCAAAGGTATTAAAACCAATTAATATTATTTGATTACCCACGTTTGCGGTCAACTGGAATTTAAGGATAACATTACACAAACCACACTGAACAAAATTTTGATTCGTAGGTTCCCACTTCTCAATATAAATTTCGATGAATTAAGGTAAATTTAATTATAATGTTCCACAATTTTGCCATATTATTCCAGAAATTACCGAACACAGATCTTACCGAAGAATTTTGCGATGTCTGACTTGCACAAAATGTGAAAATTTACTTTCTTTACAAACGCGATTGGTAAAAATAGAAAGTAATTAGACATGCTCCGATTTGTTACATATTCAGCATAACGTAAGTCAATTTACCACGTCAAAAATCATGTCCAAAAACTCAGCATTTAAAAATTGAGCCCTAATTTCCTTGTTGAAGGAAATCAAAAGATTTCCAACTTGATTACATGATGATTGACGATACATGATCTGCCCATTTGGATTTTTTCGAGTACAATGAACTCATATGATATCAATGATTTCATATTATTCTTCCTGTATTAATTTTACCTTATATTTCTATTTTGTTATATTTAGCGCTTACAAAACGATCAGAATTATTTTTGTCGTTTTCCTCATCAACTATTTCGACAACACTGTTGTTGTTATTTTGACTAGGAACTGTCTTAAAAAGAACTTCTTACCTATCTATAGCTTTTTTACCAGACGAACTTTTAAAAATGTCGTTACACAATGTGTTCGGTGCGCATTGTTCCAGTTATGAAAAGTTGGTGGAATTACGTTATGTCTAGCTAATGTTAGACGTCTGAAATCACACTGATAACGTAACTATGCCAATTTTATGTTCTTCGATTTGATATTAATTAGCTGATGCCCGCGGTTTTATTTACACGGTATATCTATACATATATTATGTAGAAATAAAAAGTATCCTATGGCCTTCTTCAGGTAATCTTGTACATATTACACAGGAAAAGTTTTTGTAAGGCTGTTCAAACAAAATGTTCATGGGTTTTTCTATCACGACATTATTTGTAGTAGCACAGATTTGCAATTGAACTTGATAAATGACAATAGCCTCGCCTTCTCTCCTACAAAAAAATATTGGACATACCAGGCAGTAAAATCAGTGATTAAGAAAGATATTGAGTACATGGAATAATTCACTAATAATGAATAGAATTCTTAGTATTATGTTAACAGCTATCATAACAGCTTATCGCCATTGATGATTACATTAAATGTCAAGAAATAGATACCGAGTTCATGTTTCTTTTATCAGATGATATGTTTAGAAAATATGAGAGGAATATCGATGAAATCTTATAACACTAGAAAACTTCACATGAATATTGCAAAGAATTTTAGTCACTCAAGAAACGACGAACAACACAAATCTATTTATAAATAATTGAAGGCGTTTGGTTCATCGTGTGACGCCTACTATGCTTCGTTAAACACTTAATGAGCATACTGCCAAATTAAATGATTTTGCATGTTTTGACGAGGCATCCTTAGTTAAGGAATTTGCAGAAACTACATTGAAATTTCACGAAAAACTAGAATTCTCACTTAATGGTGTTGATCCTTTGGATGTTGCTCATCGCACTAAAAAAATGTAATACATTCATTATAGGTATATCTCATTTTATTTAAAACTATCAGAAAGGAACAGAAAATTTTACAAGTAAAATTAGTATATGCTCTTGTATAACGTGTAACTTGTAGACGTGACGTGAAATTACACGGGATCTCAAAAATGGCAAATTGAATTATCGTTGTTATCACGCAAGTGGACTACTTTGGCATTGGCATAATATGATAACCGTTAGAAAGTAAGTTAGTTAGAGTTAGTACCTAAGTCTAAATTTGTTAAGAGCATTTGCAAGAGAATACAGCAGTGCCAAAATATTTGCAAGTAAATCGTCCATGTAAAAAAATACAGTTATGTTCATTTTGAGAACTTTTGCATAGCTTGATGGTGTTTGGAGAAATGTTATTACAAAAGCGCTTGTTTTCTGTAAAATGAATTGTATTTAATTAAATTAGTGTATGTCGTCACTCACTGCTAATGCTGACAGATGTCTATACTTGCAAGTCACTGAGCTATTTAGAACGGTTTTGTATGTTATCATAAAAGAAGTATGTAATTACATTGCAATCGGCCGTATGGTCATGTCCATGTACGTTTTAGCCTTCAGGTATATCAATAAGTTATTACTGACCATATGGTATGACAGTCAGATGACCAACTTTCTACTAAGTATAAATATGGAAGTATCTCTTATTGGAAAACGAGCCTTGACTTTTGTAAGGAACATCACATTCAGCCGCACGTGTTAATTATTTCCCTAAACCTTTGTTAAAGTTGTCAAGAATTGTTAATAATGCGTGCTTTTTTAGGCTATTTAAGCACTATTGTTAGAGCATTACAAAAGGCTGCGGTTTTTTCATTCATTCGAAAAGATCAGTTGAAAGAATTACTTACTTTATTTCTGCGAGTAACTGCAATGATGCTACAATAAATGTACCTATATTGTGCGCTAAAAACTGGCAAGGTCAATAAAATTAGTGCACATATTTTGTGCTTGGTCTCTAATGTAAAATGAGTCACTTATGCGAAGAGGTTATTGCACAGTTAATGTCGCATAAAATTAAAATAACAATCGAGTATTAGAATCATCTATTCATACCCATTGTATTCAAAAGCATTTCAGCGGATGGTATGGATCTATTGGTCTATATTAAGAAATAAATGATAGGGAAAAGTGATCAAATAATTATTTGATCCGTATTAGGAACGCTAGTTTAATATAGCATAAATTAGTACTTAGTGCAGCGTAAGAGTTTGGTGTTTTAATTACTTGATTTTCACTTTAGTTATCATTGGCCTCGTGGGAGTACAGTTTAACTGTTTTACCGACATGTATTTTTTGTTGCAATCGTGGTTACCTAACGGAATTTAAAACAGCCACATACTTTCCAAATGACGTCATACAATTTCGGCAGTCTTGAGTAAATTCTTCGTGTTCGTCTGCTTTATCATTGCGCTGTTGTAGGCTACTTCAGGTTTCAAATTTATTCACTAGATGGCGATGTAAGCTGAGATAATTCGAATTAAAATTTTAAAAGTATACTTTAGCTATTTCTCTTACAAGCATTTACCTACTACTATTGCGATGTTCGCTCCTCTTTATCAAAAAGAGTTCATACAATTGTTATTCACATATCCTCATACAAAATTTCCCATGGATCCAGTACAATACCCATTACCTAATAGCCCTACACTAAATTTTAAAAATTCCGCTTCCGTGGTATTCATTGTAATTGTTCAATCTACCGTTTCACCCATCCCATATTTTTGGGATTTCTTTCTAAACTCCGCTCATGACCCCACAGGATGTAGTTTCCGATGAACATAAACAGGTGGAGCTACTTGTCTCGCAGGCAGTTCGGTCGATTGTGATTATCGCGATCGTCGTGTCCGCGCGGGTGACGTTTCTGTCCATGTTTCGCTGTCAAAGTCACAAGAAGAATGTCTAAATAAGTGAAATATTAATTAAATTGGTATTAATTTGTGGTGATCGTTATTGCCGATTATTTAGTTTGTGTCATAACTTAGAAACGAAATTAATTAGCACAGTTCCGATAAAGTTGCAGCGTCTAGGTTCGGTGGCGGCCATTTTCATTCGCCGGCTGTGTTCATTCGTGCCGTGCCCATCTCGACGATACGGGGCAATAACGAGCGGGGCCAGTCAGTTGGCATTTTCGCGAGTAGAGCGGAGGTGTTTCTAGTTTTTAGCGTTTAAGCATTCCATTTAAACACAAAAGTGCATTAAAATGACTACAAATATGCAGCAAGGAACGATTCTGGACGTGTTGAAAAGAAAAATGCGGCAGACAAAAGAGGAAATGGAGAAATACAAGGACGAGTGCGAGGAGTATCACAAACGATTACAAGTGGAAATAATGCGGAGAGAAGAAGTAAGAAATCGTGTTTTAAATGTGTGATGTGAATTTAGTGAGACGTGGTTCCAATGTGTACCTGTGTTGAATTCATATTGGGGTCAAATCAAGGGAGTTATCAGTTGTCTCGTACTATCTACCTATAGTGAGTAATGTCCGGCCATACTTAGGTGTGCAAGCAACGTACGCATATTGACCTCTCTTTCGGATTCATCTCATCTTAATCTACTAGAAAGAGATAGTAATAACAATTCTGTCCATCGAATACTTACGAATTTCCTCGACATTAGTGTTGTTCCTAAAAATGTGTTACTCTTTTACGAACTATATGGGAAGCGAAGATTTTCTTGAAATCCATCTTTACATAATTTTATCGGTGCGTTGGGCGCTGGTTTCTGTTACACGTAACAGGTTTAGTTGCGTTGGAGGTCGTGTACCGGTCTTTTGTGGCACATGTAGAGCGAGCCGGCTGGAATCGTGAAGCTTAACACCCTTTAGTACATTCCTGTTTTTCGGACGTCCTCAAAGGACCGTCGTCGGCGCCGTGAAGGCGTGTCCGACTTGTTCGCCGTTATCGTCGTATGACGTAACTCGACAAGCCAGTAATGCTCCTACCGATCATAAACACCTGGAGCTAGCTAGAGATTAGACAATTGGACATTTCTTATAATAATCAATTCATTCGTCATTGTGTCATCAACGTACTTGATTCACCCTCTCTAATGAGTGGTATAAAATCTATGCTACACTGTATGTGATATCTCATAGAAACTAACCTTATCGTCTTAGGTGTATCAAAACGATGATAAGAAAATATTAAATTAAGATAGTGTGTAAGACAGAGTAATTAAACTAGTTGAGTCAAAATTGGCGTTCCGAAAAAAAAATATAGAGTTCGAAATAGGCAGCGCCAATCCGAATGTGAAATAGACAATTTTTATTGTAGTAGGTACCTACGCCGTGGGCGTGTACTAACATTGGGAGCTGACATACCGCCGTTTATACACTGATAGTTGAGGTCAACATTAAAAATAATGCTCAGAGGAAACACAGAAGGCAATGTCGCTATGTTGTTAAATCCTAACAAGGGAAATTACTTATTGTAACAATCACATCTATTTTATCAAGGAAATAAATAAAAATAACAAACAAAACGGATTGCGTGTAGTTCTTTGAAGTAAGCACTTATGAAATCAGAAGTCATTAATTTACACAGAATATTGAAATTCCCTTGAATATATAGAATATTTTTTAAGTGTGCGAATATTTTGAAGTTCTTCTTCTTTTTGTTTCGATGGTACCGTACGTCTATCCTAAATAGTTTACGCCCAGTAGGTGAAGTGTGACTTCGATTATAAATCTAAACAATATTATACTTATTTATCCTAAGTAGAAAATTTACTTTCACATACAAACAGCATAATTATAAGTGGCCAAATTGCATGTGAATTTCCAACTTGATTATAAAATTGAAATAAGCAAAAATTTTTGGTCAGAGAAATACATCAAAATTTCCGCACTCCTTAAATAAATTTCCTGTTTCAATTACAATAAAAAGTAGGTAACGATGGTAAACAGAAATGACAATTTTGATACCAGATAAGTGCAAGAGTAGTTAACAACAATATTGAATTCCTTTTCATCAACATGGCATCCGAAATTACGATCCCTTCGCGTGACGGTGTTTTATTACAATTTATTGAGCTGCAAGGGCTACCCTTTTGTACTCGACGTTTGAATAGACACAATGCCACCGCCCTAACCAATCCCACAAAATTTAAACAATATGTTTTGACCGTCGGAGAAAGTAAACTACAGGTAATGTGCACCTGTGGAGTTCATAGCCAACTATCACATATTAAATGTTATACACGAAAATTATAGCCCATGTCATCTGAATTCCAATGATAAAGGTCAACGAACCATCCATAAGAGGCTTAACTCACCAGTTTTAAAATAGACCCAAGTAACGTCAATATGAATTATGCTCTAAGTTCAAGGTGACTTGGCTACTGATCTCTAAAATGGCCAAGACTAGACACCTATTTGTCTTGTGTTCACTTAACAAAAAACATGAATCGAAATTATAATTTCTTGCGGACTAATTCGTTGAAAATGGTCTTTTTTTAACGACACACGTAGTGACTTGATTAATTGCTGTTAATAGGCGTGCAAAGAAATGTAAAACGATGAAACTGATTTGCTAGCTAGTCCCGTCACGACTATTATTAGGATCGCCGCACTGATGACGACACAGGATAAATGGAGGAGAAACTAGGACTCGGGAGTGTTTCCTCGCGGCAAGGACGCGTGATGTCATGACCATGCAGTGATTGAATATAAATAACGTAACGCAAAATGTTCCATGTCTTATGGTTAATTCTTGACACGTATAATGTTTCAACGTTTAACAATGTCTATTGTACATTGACATTCTTACGGCCAAAAGAACTTATGTATGCCAACTTTGGAACCAAATACCAGGGAATGTTAAATCGTTACGAGTTGCTTGCACAAAATATTTTTGGGAGTTTAGATATTACCCAAAGTTAGGTTCCACAGATTAGTAATTACTAAACTTAAATGTTCTTTTTCTGTACAAGTAGATAAAATATATTTATAAACTATTGGGTGTTCCCCATTATTTGTCCCATTTGCCCCATTCTTAATGCAATGTATCGAAGAAAATAAGCGCCATTTGCAAATTTATAAAAAAAAATTTGAATCATTTGTAGTGACACTAAAATTTCGGAAGATTACATACACCATCACCGTAAATATCTTAAGCATAACCTGTGCTGCTTAGATATGTAACCTTACAAACATTCTTAACGTAATCGTATTGTTATTCTTGGAATTCAAGGGATCACAATCTTGCAATAAACAGCTTACGAAATAACAAGACTTATTGATGTGTTCTTAGATTTATAAATTCAAACAAATAAATTCAAAAAATTGATTTCGCATATACAATACATGTGATATGAAGAAAACATCGATAGTTTTATAAACTTTTGGTAGAGCTATAGTCTAATCATCTCGCTTCATTTACTTAGACGATATGTTAATAACAATTTCTTGGTTTGGTGTAGGCCGAATCCGAAGTGGCTGCCCTCAACCGACGCATCCAACTGCTGGAGGAGGACCTCGAGAGGTCCGAGGAGCGTCTCGCCACCGCCACAGCTAAGCTGTCCGAGGCTAGCCAGGCCGCCGATGAGTCGGAACGGTGAGTCGGATACAATAATGAAATAAATAGGAATATTTGATCGACTTTTTTTAAGTCGAACAATAAAGAAACTAAAACAAAATGTATTTTTCGGTTTGAATCCGAAAATATAATTTGTTAAGAGTTACGACTGTAATCAAATTAGTTTCGTATATAAAGATAATGTTAAATTCCCAAATCAATATGATTTTGTAGAAACCATTTATGCAAACTGGTAGTTATTATGAGCACCAGTTATTACAATAAATATCATAGTGACAATGGTATTGGACCTATTTTGTTGAATGGCTTCTTCAAATTCAAAGCTAAATTGACTTAACTGTTGTTCTATTCTTACATTTACTTGTAAATATTATTACTATGTGCATGAGTGTTTTTACTGTTTTAATTTTTATGCCCATAACCACCATATTCTTGATAATTACTGTTCAATGAGTTCTATCTTTTCTAATCTGTTCCTGTTAAAATTCATGGCCCGATTTTCGAGATTTGGAAGTTGTTCATTTTCAATTAATACGATGAAAACGAATGATTATCCGATAAAATTTCAATAAAAAATAGCCACATACAACATAACGAGTGTTTTATCGATGTTATAACACGCATGTGTTTGACCCGCACTAACCAGAATACGGAAGGCGCTGGAGAATCGAACCAATATGGAAGACGACCGCGTCGCCATCTTGGAGGCACAGCTGTCGCAGGCCAAGCTCATCGCAGAAGAGTCCGACAAGAAATACGAAGAGGTGATTGCTTCTCCATGACGTCAACTCGTAAACACACGTCAATCGAAGCTCTTTGAAATAATCACATTCCATTGCCGTATTTCTGATACGTTATATCCTCTTAAAGCTGACCGACAATGGAATGAGAATTTTTTATAAGAACCTTAAATTGACATAGGATGTGTTGTTACACGAATCGTCCCCCGTACCACTAAAAATAGTATCTTTTAACATTATCCATGGCGTAATAATTAAATTAGCGTGACGAATGGGAAGGGGGACGTGTTCCATATTCTAATCACCGTGACACTTAACATGTAAATTGTTAGGTTTCAATAAATAGATAGCTGATACTTTCCCGTTAATCTATTATGCTATTAATCGCTGTCGAATTACTAAATGAATGCTAAATTGATTTATAATTTACTTCGGGTAAATATATTGAAGAGTTTTGGTGTCACGTTGATAAGAGCATTTATTAAAAAACACTGAGTTAGATTTATGACATTCTAAAACCTGATAATCTTGTTTTGTATTTGAATCAATCGTCATTAAAAATGCATCGACATTAGTATGATAAGTGAGACCTCGATTATTTGGTTTTAAATGTTGAAATTCCGAATATTGCAGAAAATAAACATTGTGTAAAGATGACGAAATTTTGCAATAGAAAGCGAACATAATTTTAGCTGTAATCTCTTTTACTCGAGATAAACTTTTCTTTATCATCATAATCCATTATGTAATATTCGGAATGCACAAACCTACTTAAGCATTTAAAATAAATTCAAATCCCGTATTGGATTTTTATTTGTTACTTAATCGAAACGAGCAATAAAATACACCAGACAAGGTGAGTTCAGCATTGCTCGGTTCAATTTATATTTCAGCTGTCCAGTTCCAGATGTTTGTTGCTTTATATGTTCCTCTCTAGCGTGTTTGTTTCTTGCATGTCTTCTAACAAATGGGTTACCCTTAAAATCACTCCTATCAATAGATATCATTCGATCATTAACTAAAGTTGAATTTCGTGGTCCAGCGCCCGTAAGGTCCTCGAGAACAGGTCATTGGCCGATGAAGAGCGTATGGACGCCCTGGAGAACCAGCTCAAGGAAGCCAGGTTCCTCGCCGAGGAAGCTGACAAGAAATACGATGAGGTCTTTATATGGGAGTTTAGATGTCGTTTGGTTTGGCTTGTCTTGCTTGCATTACGCATGTAATGAATAACTCATAACGATGCCATCTGTTGCATCGTCTTGACAAGATTTTATCATCGGTCAGTGTGTTTCAGTGTAGCTGTTCTCAGTTGAATGAGTGTATTCAGTTTTGAATTTGTTTTCCTACTGACAATTTATCCAAAAATAATTCTTCCAATGTTCATAATTTTTAATGACCCCTCAATAAGTACCTACCTTCATCTTAAATTGAAAATCCTCCATACTAAACACTCAGGTTTGAATTTCGAAGTGGTATTAACAAAACCCCGCAAATTAACTCGTGAGAGCTTTAATGTGAGTTTGTTACGTCATCGTGCGAGTAGACTCAAATGCAGAGCGATTACTCGAAAGCAACGCAGTATCGCATTAAGATACTACAATCTATCTACTGTCTTCGTTGAAAAGAATAATCATCATGGTTCGACGCCAGATGGTTAACAAACCAACAATAACGTCCTAATTCCCCTGACATATGACCCTGCGTGGTGAAGTGAAGGCAGTTGTAAAAGTCAGCATCCCAAGAAGGAATCGTATCGCGCCTGATCTTGGTCGGTTTGCCTTATATGGTGAACTAGCCTCCTTCGTCGCACATGTTGTTACATAAGCATTACTTCCATATATGTAGGGTGTATTTGCTCAAGACCACGCCGTGACAGGCATTAAACCTTAACGAACTACATTCTTATATGTGTGTCGACGTCAATAAATTTGTGATTATCTGGTTGTTTAACGAAGTATGGTATCTTCAGGTTGCTCGTAAGCTGGCCATGGTTGAGGCTGACTTGGAGCGCGCGGAGGAGCGTGCGGAGTCCGGCGAATCGTAGGTTTCCATTCCATATGTCGCCGCCAGGCGCTGCCGCGTTGCGATGCTAACATATCGCCCAAATAACAATCACATTAACTTCCAGTGGGCATTCACTCGTTGTTATTTGGGCGTGACACGCGATACTGATCGTTAGCGCGGTAGTCCCGAAGCGTTGTTTTACAAGTTTTCGCCTCCGTTCTGCATGGTTGTTCATTTGCATTTTTAACATTCCGCACAGTAACTCGATTTACCTACATAGGTATTTCTAACAACGGCTCTCACTGTTATTCTTATTGCATGTCCTATTCTAGGTCGCGTTCGAGACGGAAGCTGAACAACAGGACATTTAATTAATTAGCATTTGTCATGACATTAATACGGTGCTGCCGGCTTATTTTGTTGAGTGAGGCGGCAGCACTTCTTAGTTATAAGGATACGGTGCAGATCAGTGACACTCGAGCGACGCACTCGAGTGTCGCTGTTCTTTATCAAACTAAAACAAGGGTTGCCCCATTTCATGGATATTTCTTATGCAAATGTTTAACTATCATGTCCATGTGTCGACTAAACTTCTGTCTTCAGTGTGTGTATTATTTAAACGTGGCTATAGGTTAGATCAGGAAATATGTGTGGTATAGGGCAATTTTCGTTTTCAGATATGCACCGCATTACACCAGAATTACTGGCCGTATGCGTGCCGCACATATGCAAGCGCACACATCACCTAACGAATACGATAATGCACTAGATAGCACTTAGATAAATAATAAAGATTTATTGAAAAAAGTAATTTTTAGAACTAAATGTTTTGGGACAACCCTCGTTTATTTTTTAAATATATGAATTCTGACACCGCTCTCGACTCCCTTGCTTTGTGTGACCCTTCCTGACTTTGTTGTTTGTGTTTTTGCTCAAGAATCACTGCTTCGCTTTTTAGATTTAGCAGGTCTTCGCCAGGAAAGTTATTTGCACTTAACTTACAAATGTCTGCACTCGATAAATACGTGCACACCTGCTACGGACGAAAGTCCATTAACATAAAGTGCGAGTCTCTCGAGAGCTCAGCAAACACTGGTAGTAGTAACGTTTCATTTTCTTAATTACTTTCTACTTTTCATCAAGTAATTTGTTGTTAAGCCGACCGGCAACTTCAGCATATACAAATGGCTGGAACATCTTTCAATGAATGCACATCCACACCTACATTGAACACAAACGTGGTGACAAAGTCGGAAGCTTGTATAGTAGTAGTAGCAGTGCACCGGTGTGCGTCGAGAGCGGTGCCCGGTTCGGTAGGTTAGTGTTGTGTGTGTGTGCGTTGGCGTGTACTAACGCTCGGCCGGTAGGTGGCGCGCAAGCTCGTGCTGATGGAGCAGGACCTCGAGCGCGCAGAGGAGCGTGCGGACCAGAGCGATTGGTGAGTACCCGCACTGACAAACTGGGGGACAGACGAACACGTGCTGCTGAATACCTTATAACGATTCCTAAACTTATTCATATTATAAAATATATAGGTCTTCATAAAAAAAAAACTGGCAGCATCAGTGCATATTGTCTAGCCTCCAGTAGCTTCAGGACTCTCTTGTTATTGGTCGATTTTTCCGAGATCTATTAATAAAAAAGATTTTATATTAATTTCTTACGTAATTTCAAATATACCCATGAACAAAAAACATAAATAATCGATTTACAAATAACAAGAGCGAGCTTGTTATTGCGTAGAGTTACAGATAAACGTTGATGTAAATAGTTTTACACGATATTGTTGAATTAATTAACGAATTTGACGAAAACATCGATGCACGAGATCATGCTATAGCTCAGAATGAATCAGTGAAAACGAGAAAGTTTTAGCTTGAAGATATTAAATTGCAAATTTAAGTTTTATCTATATGCATTGTAGTAACTGATTCATGCTGATAAATCATATCGATAAGTTTGCCAAGACGATGATAATTGTATCAGTAATAGATTTGCCCATTTCAATTTGTGATCAAAAAGTTAGATACGCCACCGTCTTCGCATTGCATGTTTAATTTTATAGCTGCTGCATTTTTTGATGTTGGTTGTTTTAAAAACAGCAACTATTCAAATAAGAATAATTACAAGCATGCTTTATTTTTTAATCATACCCCTTAGATGTAAGACGAGACTTTTAAATTGTCAAATATGTCGGTCATTGATCAAGACTGACAGTTAATTGATATTGATTGGAAGCTGTTAAGATTTCTAGTTTAATAGAGCAAATAGTTAAACATAATGATTGTATTTATCTTGTTGAAATACCTATTTAACTGGTGAAGAAGTTGACTCGCAGCTTCCTAAATTAGAACATCAGTAAAATAAAATATGTTAACAGTTTTGACTTGATAATTTTTTATGGTTTATTTATTACAGTAGAAGTTGATGGTCTCTTTTTTCTAATTTGCAGCAAAATCGTCGAGCTTGAGGAAGAGCTCCGTGTTGTTGGTAACAACCTGAAGTCCCTGGAAGTCTCCGAGGAGAAGGTATACAAAAATCTTTTATTTAAAACTTTAATATGTCCTAAGTTAGGAGAAAATATAGCTAAATCGTAATCGAAATTGATAATGTTATCAATCGTTTTAAATGATAATAATCCAAATGATGCACCAACCTGTGTGATGCTTCAAAAGTATCTCTGTAAGTTCTTTATAAATTGTCTCGAACTCCGTGTAATGATGCTAGGATGTAGCAACTGTAGTTCCAACTAAATCCTGATTGCATGTAAGTATTCTGCAAAAGAACGAAAGTATGAATGTTGAATATTCTATCTACTAGCAATCATTTGAACGACAAGTAACCAAGTGACATTCTATACAGGCCAACCAACGCGAAGAGGAGTACAAAAATCAGATCAAAACCCTCACCACTCGCCTAAAGGAGGTGTGAATGCGAACGAGATTGGTTTATATACGCGAGTGTTTACGTTAGCTTGCCTAACTGCATTCTGCACACCTAGTGTAGCCTCTCTGTCTGATTTACCATACAAATGACCAGTCTTCTGACTTTGGTGATGGTAAATGGGACTCAGTAGCGCGTCTGTAAATCGTGTTCAGTTTTCCTCCATATTGATATTTCCCTCCTTTTTGTTGTTGTGAATGTTTTTATTAATTAACAGTTATGCCGCTGTAATATAGTTTTAGCGTTACCATTTACTTATACTTTAGTATCGCGCAGAGTTGTTTGTGTTAACTTCAACACTGCGTGATGCCGCATGACTGAGTTTTCGTTGTTTTTTTTTCGTTAACAAATAATACTCGCAGGCTACCCAAAGGGAAGAGACCTACGAGGGTCAAGTAAAAGTGCTGGACGCTCAACTCAAAGAGGTAAAAGGACACCGAACCGGAGGATATACGTAGATAGTCTTGGTTTCGGTTGTAGTACCTATCAATTCATGTTCATTGCCATTCAGTGTTTGGGGTTAGTAAGTTGATCTTTGAGCTTCAAAAATGTCCATGTAGTAGTAGTCCAAAAAATAACATGAAATGGTGTTGAAATTTTATTGGTTTGTTTGACATTTTTGTGTTCAAAGTTCAGCTTTGTAAAGGCTACGTTCGTTGGTGTAGGCCTAGTGTCGAGTGGCTGGCGGCGGTTGGTGCTTCATCTATATACAGACTGTCTTCTATTTCTGTACCTACCTGTGTAATTAATTACTTCTTTATCTAGATGTATGTACTATTTTACTTGCCTGTGTTGTGATTGTACGCTTTATTAGATTTGGGTTTGTGGGTTATTACCATCCATACATTTTTTTTCGTTTAGGGTATTGGCACCTAAATTCCTCATCATTTAGACAAGATTGTCTGTTTTATAAAATAATCATTTAATTATGATTTCTAATGACATTTTCTTATTTCACGATGGTATTCAAATTTACATTTTTGTTGCTAAATAAAATGCCGTGTTTTGGCGTCTTTCTTGATGATGATATATTCTGGCGTTGTAAAGCCACAATTACTACAGAGTATGCCCTAAATAGATTTTCATATAACGTAATGTCGAAATCTATATTTTTGGTTATTTCGTTTATGTACCAATCCAGGTTACAAAATAAAGCCTTTTACTGTTTCATTTTTATTTTAACACCAAAACATAAAGTATCAACTTCTTTTTTTTTGTTTGGTCCATTGGTGTGAGTAAAAAAATAAGTGTACGGTCACAACATGGCGGGCATGTCGGTTGCTTGCCTTTAGTAATTCGTCCTGTGTGGCTAGGCAATGGCGTCTCGCGAGCACGTCGAGGATAAGATCCACAGCCTCTCGCAGAAACTCTCGCAAGTAAGTTGTGCTCACTACAGGGGGCTCTGGTCGTCAAATAATAAATAAAAGATTTTAAAAAAACTGGGTGATAAGCTGTAAAAAAATTGCAATTTCTGTTTCTTTATTTGAAATTTTGAAAAAGGTTTGACTTGATAGTGACACTACTTGGGTGTGATCCATATTTTTTTTAAATAAAGGTGACGTATTGTTATAACTGGCCACTTGAGGATAATATTATCAGTTTAGAATTTGGAATTTTATTAGTCATCATTCTATTGTAATTTATTCACACTTGTATGGGTATTTCTAATTTTAAGTACATTTTATAATTGTCATAGTTTCTGTAAATAAATACGTGTAGGTATTTATAGACGACCAGAGCTACTTGTTGTTTATGTAATTTCTATATTTTCACGATCATTCTTTTCTATACTTTGGGTAATGGTATTTTGGTATCCTAGTGTTGTAGTTTCACCACTCAGCACTTAGCCGCTTTCGGTAAAGGTAAATTGCATGGTGATTGTGAAGCTTTATTTGTACTTAACATAGTTTTGTTTTCTTTTGTACTTAATTGTGAATATTTTCATAAATGGTTGTTCAACATAAATTAAAGTCAATATAAAAAAATAATAACTAGAGTTCCAATTCGTTGCATGCCTGAATATTTATTGAAATAGTCTATTTTCTGAACAGAATTATCATTCACGTGATAATTTTTATCTAACAACATTGTCGCAGTTATTTTGGCGAAATTGAATTCGAATAAAATCGTAATTAATGAGAAAAATGTAATCAAAATACAGAAAATAGGCTGTTTGATACAAGAACAAAAGTTAAAAGAAATATAAAATGCTTACAGGCTGAGGCGCGCGCTGAGTTCGCTGAGCGCTCCGTGCAGAAACTCCAAAAGGAGGTCGACAGGCTTGAAGGTAATATATCACTTTATTTATTCACAACGATATACTTAGAAATTAGTATGTCTTTGACGAGTTACTACTCACATAAAAAAGTCAAAATTATCTGTCTTAATTACATTTATTGATGCTAGTTTTCAAGGGTCTCCAGATATATTACAGAATATACATCGTACAGCAGTTTGGTTAAGTTAAATATTCAAATATCTTTCAAGTCAAGTTTAAATTAATAACGTGTTTGAGAATAACAAACGCTTTGAACATTACGCACTTTTGATACCATCTCAGCCGTCATTAAATCTGGCTTAACGAGTTATAATGCTGTACAATAGATTTGAAAGCTTTTTTCTGTCATTTCTGCTACAAACTTAAGCTTATTTTTATCTGATTTCATAGTAACAGTGTTAGAGTTATTTTTATTTACCACAGAATTGTTTTTGTTAAATTAAAGAGTTTTGAAATGTCATCTTTTTCTGTAGTTTTGGTGCTCGTGATTCAAACTCAATTCTGTGCAATTTTTTTGTTAGCATGACTTAAATGTCTCCATAACTAGACTGCTCGATCCTTTGATGTGTTTTTTTACTGTGATTTTGGCATGGTTTTTATTGATGTTGTGTTGCCTGCACTGCTCGGTTCAACTTTCAAAATCGGATTTAATCCAAAATTGTCAATCGCAAAAGATATGGCTTAATTTCTTTTGAGGATTTGAAGGTTGTACCGATCGGTTGTTTGTTGTGTGTCTGACTGACGTGGCCACGTCGCCTTGCAGACGACCTGGTGGCCGAGCGAGAAAAGAGCAAACTGCTGCAGGAGGAGATGGAGGCCACGCTGCACGACATACAGAACATGTGAACACACACCGTCGCCCGCGATGCTCACACCACTCTCCCATAGTCTAGCGCAAACACAACACTGACACATGTCAATCTGGAGTTGCCACACCTAAAATATTTAATCGGCATCAAACTGTGTTGTGCAGTGCGCTACTACTTAAGAAGTTTTTATTTAATTGACATATTTTTCAACTTCTTTTTATAGTAAGACAACATAAGTGAGCCGCGCGGGCGCCTAGATGTTATTAGTTATAGAATAATTGCCAGCCGCTTTTTATTGTAACTTCAAAAACGAGTGTTCGCTACGACAGCACTGCCATGTGCAATTTTTTTATTTCATCCACAAATTACTAATATTTATGTCCGTATAGTTGAAACGTGTAATTTGTTTTATAGTCATTACTTTATGAGCGTGCCTGTTATGTCAATGAACGATATTTAAAACTTAAATGACGTATGCAGTAATCGCTTCTAGCACTCTAGTGCCTAAGATAAAACTTTTAGGTATATCAACATTCCAAATGGGGTCCAAAATGTTATACATTTTACACTCAACTTAAAAAGACATTATGCATTGTTTATAAAGAAATGCACATAGTTTTTGTACAATATTTAAATTGTCTATGTATTTGTAGAACAAAGTAGTCGCTGTATTCTGTTTCGATAATTTTTATATTTCACTCAAGGAGATAGTGCATACAAACGTCGTATGCTATATTTTTCATATGCACAGTTTGCAATTTATTATGAACTTAATTTACTTAATGTTAGTGAAGAGATTAGATATTTTTATTCAAGAGTGACGGTAAAACAATAATGATATTTATAGGAATATTCTTGCTAAATTGGAAATAATTGATATTCTATTATGTTTGAAGTATGATTTTTCTCGTGTCATAATTGAGTTTGTTGTTATTTATTTAAAATAATCGATGAATAAATGGCGACTATACCAAGTTGTAAATGTAGGGCGCGTCGCTTCGTGATAGTCTATCAGAGCTGTCAGCTGGCAACACCACCGAGTAGCTCTCACACACTGACAGTACTGACACAGTAACAGCATGCTCTGCAGTGACGAGTGATGTGCTCACACAGACACTAATACGTCCGTACGAACGATACAAATAACGTAGGGAGTCCGTCTTTTTTAATATTATCGATTAATGAATTGATAGATAAGTTCGTGAAAAATAATTTAATGATTTTTAAGAGTATTCTAATAAAAGTGTTTATGAATATATATTATTATTTTTACATCTGTTGTATTTTTTTACTAACAAGTGTGTTATCCTGTTTTTCCTTGTCAACTAACGCTCCCACAATTCTATCAGCTATAACGTCAATCATTACTGTAATATAAAATCATCTTCATCATGGGTTAAAACCTATTGATCATCAGTTCATCAAGGGAAGTTCGGGGCGAACCTAAATTTATCTCACGAAATGAAGATTCAGCTCGGTCAAGAGCGTGACGCGAGGCATTGTACATACCATAGTACCTGTGAGGCACGCACGGGGCATGAGCACCTGCACCTCCCCGTAGTGTAGCAGCACCGTGCTAACGAGCCAACACAGCATGACACGACTCTCACCGCGACGCCTGCCGCAGATGATCTCATCGTCGAGACCGAGAGGTTCAACGATATCGGCGACGACATCGACGACTCCTTCGTGGAGCTCATCCCCGGCGTCGACCCCAACGAACGACAGCTCGCCATCGTCAGGGCGGCCAGGGAGGCCAGGGAGGCCGAGAAGCGCAGGGAGTACGAGAGGCTGCATCCACCCCCACCGCCCAAGGAGCCCACGCCCCCCAAGGAGCCAGAACCAGAACCCGCGCCTGTCGCCGAGGCACCCGCACCCGACGCTGCCGCACCGCTTCCAGAGGGTGCAGCCCCGCCTGCCGATGGCGCTGCACCTCCTGCCGAGGGAGCACCCGCCGTCCCGGCTGAAGGCGCTGCTCCCCCGGCTGAAGGTGCGGTTCCGCCTGCTGAAGGCGCAGCACCACCGGCCGATGGAGCTGCACCGCCGGCAGAGGGAGCGCCCGCCGCTCCCGCTGCAGACGGTGCCGCTCCCCCGGCGGAAGGAGCTGCTCCACCAGCAGAGGGAGCTGCTCCTCCCGCAGAAGGTGCTGCTCCGGCTGCACCCCCTGCAGAAGGAGCTGCTCCCACCGCACCGCCCGCAGAGGGTGCTGCACCCGCTGCTCCCGCTGAGGGCGCACCGGCTGCCGCACCGCCCGCTGAGGGTGCTCCCGCTGCGCCCCCGGCTGAAGGTGCCCCTGCAGCGGCACCACCGGCCGATGCCGCTGCAGCCCCCGCTCCGGCCGCTGAGCCCGCCCCTGCTGCAGCACCAGCACCCGCGGAGGCTGCAGCGGCACCCGCAGCCCCGGCAGAGCCCGCACCGGCCGCGCCCCCGGCGGATGCCGCGCCACCCTCTTAGATTACGATGCCCCTTCGCTCTTTGCTCTCGGACTCTTACTATGTCATCGCGTCCCGGGTCGAGGTCTTGGTGGAATCCTACTGCGATATATCCCCGGAGTTTATTTTTTATGTTGGCAATAAACGTCTAAAACTATAGCTGATGGAATTTTTGCCCCCGTTCTGGCCCCCGTAGGCCTCGCGTTTGCATGCGTGTGAGATTGGCGACTAACGGTGGACGAGCCGCTACGAGTGACCGCGCCGCTGTCCGCAGACGATCTGATCGCCAGCAAGGAGGTGTTCCACGAGATCGGCGGCGAACTGGACTGCGCCTTCGACGACCTCGGCATGCGTACGGCGGTGGCGCCGTCCGTGCGCGTCTGCGACCGCTGCACCTGCTGCCACTGATCATCTCGCCGACGACACGCTCACATTGATATGCATTTACGTTACATGTCTACGTGCCATAATACTCTAGTCAAACATTAAAACATAACAAAAACTGCAAACGAAATGCTTTCTAATATTGAGTTTGCATGCTAAATACTTCGTCGTACCAAATCTTCTCATTTTCTGCGCAAAAAACAAGCTTTAAAATCTTATAACCCAGCGAGACCGACGCATGGCTTCAGAATAACAAGGATCTAAACATGTAAGCATTTTACTTTTTATTACCTACTAAGTACTGCTGTTCAATGAGCTTACAGACGGTTAAGTTGCATTGAATAGCCTAGCAGGCAGTAATTTACACCATATACGGTATTGGTTGACCAGAAATGGATCCTAAAACCAGACAGACAAAATAATCAAGCATGTAGCTTCGAACAATGCGACTAAGAAAACGCTAATCAGCACAGTCATTCTTGAGACCGTACAACGCGTCGCACCGTCCGTAACCGCCATTACGCTGAAACTAATTTTCCTGAAACTTGACTTAGAAAAGAGGAAGCAATTGAAACTTAGAGAAGGATTATAATATAATGTCGAAAAATATGTAATTTGTTATACCTATTTTGTATTTGGGCGACATCATTATTAATTGTGTGTCTGATGTACAGACGAACTTGTCGCCGAGAAGGAGAAGTACAAGGACATCGGAGACGACCTCGACACCGCCTTCGTGGAGCTCATCCTCAAGGAATAAACTGGCTCGTTCGGCTTTGTTCGGTATTAGTTCGGGTCCGTCCGCCAAGCGGCATCTACTACATCCCGCGATTCAAACAATATCTGTAATACATTTATTTTACTTTATATTTTATACTCCTGATTTAAAGTATTAAAATCCATAGCTTTATGGCGGTATTTATTTTCGAGTAATATAATAAATTAATTTATTACGTATGATTGGTTTTATTTCATTGCTATAACTGTTTTGAGAAAACAACTGAATTTAGTCCAACATGTTCTAATGCACCAAAAGTCTGTTTTTCTAGCAATTTATTTTATTCACGATTTGGACTTGAGAGGGTTGCTCTTGTATAAGTCATAATAGGCAATTATTACTTAGAAATAAGTGGAATTCACTAGGCAACATCTGTTCGGCAACATGCTGAATCGTGTAGTTTTCTGTTTTGCGATATTTTTATTGTACCTAAGTAATTATTTTACATAACAACGACACACGCAACTCATGTTGAGCAACAAAGTGTTGCACAGAGAATCCAGGCTTTAGTTTTGCTTTATGTATTAGCAAAGTGCCAAGTACCTAGTTAGCAATGAAACAAATGCAGCATGAGTAGAGTATTTAGTAAATATCGAATATAGATATGTAGATTATTAAATGTATAGTGATGATTGCTTTGGCTTCTGAAATTTATCTAAGTAATTATTGGTGTTGGTGAAGTTTTCTGGCTTCCATCTGAAGCCAGAAATTTAAAAAAAGTTCAATGAAATGGAATTTAACTAAGTATGACCTTAGATAAACATAATTATACAGGGTGGAAGCTTTCAGCGGGGCAGTAAGGGGAAGTAGTTATCTTATCCGTTGCAGCTACACGAAAATGGTCCATATTTTTTAATGGAATTTTGATCCCCATTCACAGATTTTCAGAAAATGTACAGTTAGCAAGAAAATAACCATTTTACACAAAAACAATTTTTGATGCCAATCGATTCTGTGATCATTCTGTTTTTAATACTGATCAAAAATTTCTATTGGACCTACCGTCGTTGGAGTACTCAAAAAGTCACAAATTGTTAAAAACTTTTCCCGTACATTTTCTATGAAAATTAAGAGAGCTAAGACCGCCCCGCTGAAAGTTTCCACCCACTCCACCCAGTATACCTATTTATTTCATTATGAAACTTATGACAACTTATTGGCAGAAGTCACACTTCTATTATTTAATGAGGAGTAAAGAGTACCTACACTAAAGCGGAGGGAGACATTTTACAAAGACAAATAGACATCTTTATTGTAATGAGTAGGTTGACCAGGCGGGAGGGCGGTGAATACACCAGTGTATCCTGTTCTCCCGTTCAGAGGTCCGTCAAGGAACACCGTGTAGTTTTTTGTCTATGCAAGACAAAGACATAACCCCATCACTGGTCCTTGGTGGTGGAGTACCCATAAGAGGTCTTCCACACCCAAAAATTGTAATTGCAATTCAGACGTAAGACTTTGTAACATGTCTTTCTTATTAACATTATGTAGGAATCCTTCAGGGGTAATGCCAATTATGAACACTACGTGCAAGTACCTATGCTTAATTACTTATCTATAGATTTATATAATATATCTATTATATTACATTTGGTAATGTTAGATATTACATACAGGGTTTGAGAAGTTAGTAAAACAGATTATATGCGGTAAGTAGTAAGTATTTTGTAGTTTTTTTTTTTAAATTTAGACGCTTTCAATAATACGCTGCATGCAATCCACACCACATTTTGTACTTATTACATTACATTATTATTTCACAAATTTAATAAATTAATAATATTGATTTCATGATAAGTTCACAAGTGCCTGCATCATGGCCTATTCAATTTAAAATAGTAGGCACTATACAGTCAGGTAGTTGACGAAAAATATAAAAGAAACATCTGGATTGACCCTAATCTTGTTTTAATATAACTAATAAATTACTAACTCAACTATGTCCCTGATGTGTCACTAACCAACTAACGTTACTAACAGACGAGGTGGTGGAAGAGCGCAGTAAATACAAGGCTATAGCGGAAGAAGTGGACCAGACGTTTGCTGATCTATCAGGATACTAATCTGAAGGCAGCCATCTTAGAAGTGACCGCCATTTTGGAGATGGCCGCCATTTTGCGGTGAAAAGCGGGAATTCGTGCGGGCGCACGCAGTGAATATTGCTTTGATAACGTGCCTATTATAAAAACAATACATGAAGCTTAGGGTCTTTGGAAATCTAGCTAATAGAATTAGGTACCTACTTAATTCTCTTGTTCTTGTAAAGATTATGTTTATAAAGATTTTTTTATTAATGAAGAGAATTATTTAGCACAGTCACGAGCAAAATATACTCGAAAATTTTAAATAGTTTTGATACCATGACTGCAATATTTTTGTATTTTAAATATGAATTCCTTTTAGAATTGGCTTTTGATCAACTTTACAAGTTACTTACGACTACATCATCATAATTATTTAAATATATTTAAAGTAATAGTTTTCATGTATTGTACTTTTATTATAGGCTAACTATATATATTTTACCACAGAGCTCACGTTGAGAAAATGCCAAATGATTTCAACGACACTTAACTATATACTTGAATATATTTGGAGGCATTTTGTGAATGCATTTGATAAATTCCCATGGCTGCTTAGCTAGTATCGACAGATCTCTAAAGATTAATTTTTAAATGAAATGCTTAAGTTTTCTTTTGAAACTATGCGACTGAATGATGTGGGCTATGAAGATGTGAAATAGGTATGTAACTAAGGATAGGTAGACTTATTTAAGTATATCTGAATTCTGAGATATTATGACTGCCCTACGTCTGCTACGATAGAACGCTTACTCAGAGATTTTTATTTATCTGGTATCTTATTATTACCTTACGTAAACTTCTGAGCTACTTGGTAAGGTATCTCTATTAGTATATTTTTATTCGGACGCTAGATTGCTTTGTTTCAAAGTCCAAATGATGTAAAAAACAAATTAAGCTACAATGTTAGAATCATTTAAGATCATAACAGTTGAACTTTTTAAAACTCACAAAGATGTCCAATTATCGTTGTTATCAAGATGTGTAGTTGTAAAAATATTTTTGAGACTTGTACTACCTACTTAGAGTAGCGTCATAAAAAGACTTTCCATGTAAATGATCCATTTATAAAATCACATTTCAAAATTACTTGCAAATTAGGTATATTGAGAATGTAATATACAGATGATCAAATCTGTAACAGCTTTTCCATGTCGTCTTTATTATAAAAAGATCTTACAATAAGTATAACACTGAAATTTAGGTACAACCTACGTATCTTAATGATGCCATAAGTGTTAATAAGAAATACTCATTGCTAAAAATAGCTATTTGTGCTTCTTATCAACATTTTTCCAATTAGCATAATTATAAATCCATTCTTGGGTGAGTAAGTGAGATTATCGATTATAGCAAAAACAAGCTTCTGATAAAAGAAAATACCGTTAAGTAAAGAAATAAATATCTACAAAAAACAATTGAGATCTGGAAAAAAAATATTTCGATTTTTTCGAGATTCCTACATCATTTTTGAAAAGTCTGTATGACAACATACAGACTTTTACATAGACATAACTGAATATAAGCAAACAAATCATTATATAGACACAGTTATTTTGTAACCTTCAAAGCTCTGTTTATTACCAATGAACGCCTAGCAGACACTGCCGAATCTACGCCGCGAATTCTTTATGAGATTATTTTTTATGATGAGTAACATAATCTTATGAAAATGTGTAACGAGTTTTTAGTTTTTATTAAGGCACTATTTTGTCTCGGTCACACTTAGAACTTCTTAGACAATTAGTTCGATTCCAATTACCACAACAAGAACACCACTATACTCTGTAAAAAGTAACTTGAAAAAAAATTACACTAAAATGTAATTATCGCAAAAATATAACACGTTAACTATCGTTATTCTGCCATTATTTAAGTATATAATTTTATTTCAAACGGAGTATAGGTAGCTATAATCATAACTTATGTAGAAAAATCTACGACGTTTCACAGACTTCATTTTGTAAGTCTCATACCATTTTTCCTTTTTAATTCTTCATCCGTAATCAAAGTGTAACCGAGACAATTGTACGTAATTTTAACTATAATAATAGGTTTGAGAACTTTTGTACTTATTTAGCTTTTAGATTTTGTACGACAATATTTATCATTGAACGTTTATTGTGGTCTAAGCTTCGTACTTCCCGTAAATCCTCTAGCCATTTTTCTTGATTCCTGTATTTCATGATGACATAGCTTCCAGAGAAGTGTACCTATCAGCGCTTTAAATTGTTCACTCTTGTAAAATAAATTTATATTAAACTCTATTTTGTGTTTTATTTTGTTTTGGTATTAACGTGGGAAGAATATAGAAACAGGATGTATCTGATGTATATGATGTATACATATAGGTATATGATGTACATCATCATATATAAAATTCTACCAGAGTTCATATTTCTATAATTGGTTGCGCGCAGTCCAATAATATTAAGAATAAATTCTGCATCAATACGAGTATATCACTGAAATATGAACGTTATTAATGTTATCACGTCCCTAAAGGATAGTAGGTACTTTACTTCTATTAGAGAAAAGCCTTTATTTTAAACTCTTAGTTCATGGAACGTGAAAGATATTGCCGTTTAGGCCATAGGCTATTTTAGTGCGACAAAAGTTGGATACCTATTTACGCAGATGTTATTTAATAATTATCTTGTAGGTATTCATCATCAGCCTGTATTTAGTCAGTGAACACAATCCTAATGCGCCTCTCTCAATGAGCGCCACTATTGTGTGTTTATTTGTGCCCATACTCACCACACTGGGCAAAGCTGGTTGGCGATCGAATTAGCAGATGATTACTGTTACATAGAAGGATGCTGCTTCCAACCTCCAGATCGTTCCCTTCGTCGCTTCTAACGACATCCGCGGGACGAGTAGGGGTGGTTCTATTCTTAAGCCGGAAACCACACGGCATATATTTTATATTAGTAAGTTAGTAATAAAATAATCTATAAAACTTCAAGCGTAGGCGTCAATTAAATAAGGAAAAGCGAAATTCATCATCTTAGTAGATTTGCAAGAACAACATAAATTAAAAGAGGTCATCTATTTTTAGCAAACGAGTGAATGCATATCAACGCTGTAGGAATAGATAGACGGCAATATATGCATTTATAAATTGATACGAAATTCCAATAACACCGGTCGATCTGAGTAAAGTGCCTAATATCTCATATATTGTCCTCCTGACCGAATTTCGGTCACAGCGGCCAATCTAAACAGAGATTAGCCTACGCGGAGATATTATAGTGCACAAAAGTGTACGCAAACACAGGTGCACTCTCTATTCCCTCACTCTCATAGTCCGATGGGACGGCAATCCGACACAAAGAGATGCGGCGCAGGGCCAATGGCTTTACATGCTTTCCAAGGCACGGAGTAAGTGAAAATTAATTTATAAAATGCACATTACTTACTTTAAAGTCTGAGGTGCGAACCTGAGACCTCTGACTTGCCAGTCGACGGTCACCACCACTAGACTATCGTGACACTTAATAACACTGGTCGATCTAAGTAAAGTTCCTAATATCTCATATACAAAGCATAGCGTTTGCAAATGGCAGCTTTATAGATATCCTCACCCATGTAGACATACCTGTATTAGTAGATTATACAATGACAGTGGTCCAACAACAGGGCAGAAGCATTGATATGATAGACGAAATCATCATGATACACCGAGAGCATCATACTAACTGGAAACTATTCTCGATGCTGTCAAAATTCAATTAGGCCTCCAAATAACGACGTCAAGTATTTTATTAAGAATTTTATTTTATTAAGAATTAAGAGGAGTGAACCCCGAGCGCGCTTATACAAGCATATTTTCATCTTAATTTAAATATTTCTCAACTAAAATAATTGAAATTTTGTAAACAAGATCTTGAGAATTTGAGATTATTATGTGTCAGATTGTGTCTTGCTGTTAGAATCTCAGTAATTTTGTTGGTATTATTAAAAAAAATATAAAAATCGACTTAACAACTTGCGGACCCGCCGACGTTGAGACGTTGTCCTGCCGGGCGTTGCCTATCGCTGCGCCACCTACCGTTTTCAAACCATCCAGGAGCCCATTGAAATACACCCACAAAATTTCATCCAATTCGGTCCAGCCGAACGTTTTTCAGACTCCATAGGTTGACTGACAGCATGTCTTGCCTTTAATATTTTTTTATCTTGATAGGTCAAACTGTCCCTAGTGTAGGTAGGTATTTGGCGCCGGGTGTGAGTACGAGTGCATACCTACACTGAAAAATACCGTTGGTACACTACACGTGTCGTACATCGTATTGCAATTAGTATAATGATTCATTCGATTCAGGGCTTTCACATTGAATAGTTGTCCTTGGCTAGGGTTGTATACTGTGTGTTCGTGCAATGTTAGTGTTTATCTTATCATGTAAGTAAATAAAAAATAATAACATTACTTTTGGTAATTAAAGATTTTTGAAATGGAATTATGGAATGGAGTTAGTAGAATTAGTGATTTTCTTGAAGGTAAATAATGTGAATAGAAACAAATTCGTAATCTGGACTTAAATAATGTTGACAATTATTACTATTATTTTATATTTTGTACAGGATTTAATTCATTTTTTATTATATTATTATATACAAGATTGATAATTTTAATTTTCTATACAAGACTGACTTAATAATTTATTATTTTACATTTATGATTGATACATTGATAATTTTTATGAAATTAAATTAATTGTTTTACTTATAATCTAAAATACTTGATTGTTTGATTCTTGTGTGTCTAGTGTTTATTATAAAATTGTATTTCTGTTCTTTATCTTACAATAATATCTTTATTTTAATGCTTAGAATCTTAGAATTTTTTGGAATATTAAATAAAACATATTATTATGTAAAATTTTGCATGCCAGTAAGGTAGATCAAGGAGCACATTAAATTAATGTAATGTTAACACCACTGTATACCCTTGACCAGCAAATAAATGATTTATGATTATGATTATGATTATGAATCGCATAGCTTTTATTTAATCACATTCCAGACACATTGTCATTTCCAATAGCTTTTCACAAGTTCACAAAATGATCACAAACTTTATTGAAATTTGGACAGGACAACGGTACCTAAACTGAAATAAAAGTATTTTGTGATTGTAAATGTTTTTTTTTTGCATTTAGTCGTTTCCTCGCTGAGGTGGGATGAAAAGTTACGTGTTGCACTCGAGTGCAAAGACTTTTCACCTCGTGATCTTTTGATTCCCTCGCTAACGCTCAGGATTATAATTTTTGAATCATTCGCTGCGCTCGTGATTCAATTTTAGAATCCTTCGCTTGCTCGGTCATCAAAATTGAGCACGCGGTTAAAAAGCAACTTTGCACTCTTGTATAACAAATAACTATTAAAAATATAAACATGTAATTAGTCAATTCGAACAACAATTGGTTTAGATTCTACAAGTGACTGGCTCATGTAACTAGATTTTAATTAGATTATTGGAAATCTTATATTGGAAGATTAGATGCTGCCCTTAAACTTAACTCCTACGTGAAGATAATCTATTCCTATTTCTGATGGCATTTGTTGGTTGACTTTTGTAAAAAAAGAATAGAAAATGCTTTTCAACCAATCTTTTATAAAAAAATATAATTTCAGAAAATAATTTAAATGTGGGATGATAGAATTCATTTTAATATCTAGGTATATTATCAAACTATACCTCCAAATCTTTGGCAGGTATCTTATTACTTATTGTAAGTATCTGGGTTGTTTCTATTTGAGACTTTGGGAAGGATATGAATGAAATGTCCTGCAAAATAAACGAAAGACATCAGTAGTGCAACGCATAAATAGGTGAACCTAATATTTGGTGTTATAGTTATTGGTAGATGAAAGCCGCGTGTCGATCTCAATGAAGTTCGGTATTACGCTAAATATAGGAGAGTCGGCCAGCCGGACGGCTCTTGGAATTTGGGAAATCTGCAACATGAATGTTTGGGTCGCGCGAGCAGGACAGTGCCACCTGATCGATTTAGTCGGCATTGACAGCGAGCGGTGTTTTTATATCATCGATCTATCAATTCGATCGATATTCATATCCGCCGACGTCGTCACAGGTTCGTCTGCGAGCGATTGTAGCAAAAATAGTGATATGTCTGTGTGTGGGAGCGTGACGGGTGGCAGTTGGTACGTTCGTTGCGATTGCGATGCTGGATTGGAATCCTGGATTTTTGGCACCGAAAATAGTCGGGTGGGAGCGCGGCAAAACCGCGAGGGCGGGCGCGGCGCAGTGCGTGTCGCTCCGCCGTTTGAACAGCCCGCTCGTGAGGTGAGTGCAGCGGGCGCTCCGCCACGCCGGCAGCTTGGATACTTCACCTGGACCTGACCTCTCGACAGCCCCAGCTGCGGCCCAGGACTGTTCCCAAGTGTGACACAATAGTGCCATGATGTGTGGAGTATCCAAGCTCCTGGATTTTGGTTTTGACGTTTCGGTGCTATCGTTCTGTGATTTGCTGTTCTGTATTTTCTGACTCGGCTTGGTATATCTCGTGTTAGTACGGTTAAATGTCAGTGCGAATAAAGTGTCAGTTGCCGCGATTATGTGCGGGTGGTGTGCGCGCGCGCTTCGCGTTTTCCATGGATATGACTCGGGTTTCATCGCTCGCGCGTCCTCGCTGAAAATAGTGAGTCCCCCGCCGCCCACGCCGCGCCGCGCGCTCGCTCCGCTTGTAACCTATTTGCGGCATGCCCGAACATCAGTATTTATTTAGCGAGATGAGGAAACTCGTCTCAATTTTTATTTAGACTCAGTCGTGGCCCATATATCGTGTAATTAGGACGTTCGGGCCGCAACTTTGTTGTTTACTGATGTTAGGTTTCCGATTACAACTGGGACTATTAAATAATTTGGACTTTGCTGAAAAGTCGTTGATATGATTAATGCTATTTTAAATTATATAGTTTTATAAAAATCTAGTATTTATAAAACTAGGAGAAAATTCTCTCAAATTCCCGGAAAAAACACAATAACACTACTCAAAGAAATTATAAGTACCTAGGTCTTCTACTTTTGATTAAAATTAATTTTAATAATCCCTAGCATTACCTACCTACCTACACTATAAATGAAAGGTTTCTACAGGCTAGAAATAATTCAAAAAAAGTAATTTTATTAACATGTGGAACATTTATGGAAGCTGTCACCTGTAACTATAAATGATGGTGGGATTATAGTATGAAACATAACCGCTGTCATCCAAACGTATCGTTACGAACGGCGCGTTATGAACTCTGAAAGTTGGCACGTCTTCAAAGAGCCTAATCTTACCCACAAGCTCAACTATTCCAGTAATTTGGGAGATAGTTTATATAGCATCATTTTTTTAAAATGAATTCGTTCTGAATTCTTGATTTATTAAAAGATACAAATCTTGTAAAGTTTTCTTGCTATGGAATATTTTATTAATTTTCATTGTGAAGATCACAAAATAGGCTATAAGTTAGGTAATCTTGTATGTTATGTTACATGGTACATTTGCATAAGTACTTAAAATTTTTGACCGCTAAATTCATCGTACATCGGGGTCAGGTGTTCCACCGGGCTATTTAATCTATCCTAAGACAATGATAAATTGCTCTTTCGTTATGACGTCATCTGTTATGCTACTTCCACCCTCTCAACAATTACTTATTCAATAACAATAGGAAGTCTAAATAATCTATTCAGTAAGTTTTCTAAAGGATACAAATTCTGAGCAGTTATTCGATTGATTTTAACTACCTACCTACATATCTTCTTTCATATTTTCTATCTCTTTATTTAGTTAAATCAGTTCAAAGTTCAACGCGGGCGATGACGTCATCCAAACTTGAAGTTTCAAACAAACAATTCGGAAGTTTTGACACAATAATCATAAATGCGTTTTCCCTCTGGAAATATAATTCCAAATTTAAATCTGAGTTATGTAAAGTTTCTTTGTTTGTTTCAAGACGAAAATGAGATGTTGTTTGGCCTTAGAATTTTGGCTTCTACTTCTTCTTATCGTATGGTTGATGAGCAACCTGGTGTCAGAATAGGCCGCCCATAGGTCTCTGTTGAAAAATCTCTTAGGTGTGCTGGTTTCCTTAAGATGCTTTCCTTCACCGTGTTGCAAGTGATAATTAATTTCTAACGCACATAAATCCGAAAAGTCAGAGGGTTACGAACTTATGAGTACTTCCAACTCTGACACCAGGTTGTACATTAACCATACATCAGCGTCATCCATAATGATGCAGACACAAATATGTTTTCGTAATACTGACTTTGAGTTCCATTTTTAAAACCTACGTCAATTTAATTTTAAAAAGTAAATGTTTATTTTTCAATTACGTTCCGTTCATTCATCGATGTCTCGGTTCGATGCATCCATGAATTAGTGACGTAGATATTGACGCATTCTGTGCATTGACCTTGAATTAAGGGTTGATGCTGACACTATCAAAGCATTAATTGGACTTCATTCAATTATATCATAACATTAAATTCTTTAAATTTTAATTTTAATGGAAGTTTTTGAGATGCGGCAGCTATTTCCCAAGCCTATAACAGAGATACTGATAGATTTAAAGATTTTAATCATTTTAATAGCTGAAATTACTAAATAGTTATTTATTTAGTATAAGTTTAATTGCTTTCTAGCTTGAAAAAACTAGGTCATTATGTTTTAAGTAGGTACATAGTAGGTAAACTAAAATTTTCTATCTCTGGTCGCTATACCGCAGGACTACAAAAATTTAATATATGAACAATCTTTGCTATCCCGAGGTGGCACGAAGAAACTTTAGAAATTCTATTATGTCTTATTTGTTAACCTTTATTTGAATAAATATAGCATAAAGCTTAAAAACTAATAGTTTTGGGACATCTTTTGGTATTTTTGCATTTTATTTAGGTTCAACTTTCAAAATTAAATTTAATTCGATTTGTTACTATTCAATATCCTAACTGATGGTGATGACTTCAAATGCCTAGCTGAAAATAGGCAATTAGTTAATATTTTGTTAGATATTAGATGCATCATAACAAGTTATTTCTGCGTATCGTAAATAATTTATTAGAACACAATAAATACAATATTATTGTCATTTCAAATAAATTAATCAACAACGAAGGATATAATACGCTCTTGATCTTTGGTATTCTTTAAAACATAACTTTACTGTACCTATCTCAGTTGCAGTTACAGACCTAAAGCAAATAAGAACCTAGGATCTCGAAACAAATATCTGTACAAAAATGTATGAATCGAATCCGCGACACTATGGTGATGAGAGTAGTTTCGCCTAAACGCTTTGCAAATCGTTTCGAGAGGTCACGAATTAGCGTCATGGCGGGCATAGACCGGGCTTCGGAAAAATGGAAGACACACCCCTAGGCCCATGGACTCGACAGTGTTGAATACATCCCACCTTTTCACAGAATATCGGTGTGAAATAATAGTACTATTGTTTTCATAAGTACATTGATAGCATCGGAGAACCAATCGCTCTCCTTCCGAATCCTTCAGTAACGCGCAAATGATACCCCTGATAACAATATACCTGGATACGCAAGCGCCTACAGAAGTGACCACCATAGTTTTATTGGAGGTCCTTTTAAAAATACTGTTGCGGTCCAATATCATGATCGAACTTAAAAATATCAAATCCTTCTAATTATTATGAATGTGAAAGTTCGGATATTTGTATGTTTATTACTCAAGCCCGAACAATTTAAAGGATTTAGCACACAGATCCGAAATCCGATTAGACTTCTTCGACCTTCTGACATAAATAAAAATAATAAGTCAAGGTTAATCAAATAGATAAAACTCGGTCCGCCATTTGGTGATCCCTGGTCTTTAGGTTATGATAATAACCTTATCATCAGGTTGGCTTGCCACCTCACTAGTATTAAAAAAGGTTGCTTGAACAACAGCGGGTCATGTCATGTGGTTCAACAATCATACCTCCACTAACACTCACTAGGTCAACAGCTAGGCGGAGTACAACTTATTATCTCTTTTTGCACCGAAATTAAATAGTATCAGACCGATTTATATATAACTAGATATATAACTAGAGGTCGCTATCCGATCACGATTTAATAGCATAAAGCGAAAAGGAGTTGGTTTAAGAGAGATAAGTCGTTTTAAGTAAATTAATAAAATATGTCCCAAATTATAACTCTTTGATATAAAATCTTTTCATACCTATAACAAAATAGTACTCTGTTTGTGATGATTCGAGCTAAAATATCAATTTAAAAAATTTAAAAGTAAATAATTATTTAAAACCTACACACTTAACCGTGGTTAAATTTAACATGAGTACAAAGTTAAATCCATCAGGATTTAAGAATCTAGATCGGATATCAAATAATTATTAGAGATCAACACTTAATTAAATGTGGTAAAATTCAACGGTTTAACGTAATTTATTAGTAAAAAAAGATTAGGATTTAAGAATCTAGATCGAATATCATGTAGTAGGTACATGTGAGCGACGTAACACTACTTTTTAAAGTTCCCATGAATCACTAAACAGATCAGCCAACCAAGTTAGGGAAAGGCGTAAACGATACATAAATTAACGTTGGCTCTAAAATTCCGGACTTATATTTAGTCGAAGCCCACTGCAACAGCTGTAGTAAATGTGAAAACACGGTTATTTCTGTCAACAATATGTCGGTGGAGTTGTCAGATCGCCAGAACCACGTCATGATGGCTTAGAACGTTATTTTCGCAACAACGCGGCAATGCCATCGTATGCTGCGTTGGTCCAGCTTGATTTTACTGGTGTTTTATTGCGGAAAGCAATGGTTATAAAATATTGATTTATTGTCGATTTATTTTGCAAGGTAATTTTAGAAAAAAAGTCTTATTCGTGTGTATTAAAATTAATGGATGCATGTTACAACAAGAATTTATTTCCACCATAGAAAGTACTCACTACTAAGTTTTATACATATATTTAACACACAAAAACACTAGAATTTTCATCTAATCACGAATCTTTAATATTTAGAAGACTATTGATAGAGCTAATGTTTGGACGTCTAGCTATTCAGTTGTTAAACATCAGCACCCTTAAAAGGGGTCATTAAACTCATCATTATGAACAACTTTTACTATGGGACCAACGCTGAAATCGCAAAAAAATCAGCTGTTCCCTACATTTATGTTCTGACTCAACAAAATGTATGGATCAGCTGATTTTTTCTGACCCATACATTGTAGTTTTCATTGTAACATAGGTTCACAGGTTCACAGCTCAAATTCCAAAGTTGAAAAATCGGGAAGTAATAAATACGGGAAAATACGGGAGTAAAATTTGTATTTCCCAACATTTTATAAATGTAAAGTGACAATAGTAAGGAAAATTCGATTAAAATTAGTTTTAAAAATGTTATAAAACTTTTTATGTAACTATGGTGAGGTCCTACCAAATACCCATTAAATATAGGACTGTGTCCTCAATCACATTCCCAAAAACGTCCACATAATGTATGGACTTGTGTCTCGTAGAGATTACGCTCCACGCACCATAATTAGGTATGTGGTATGACCCTCATAATAATATTTGCGGATACGTCCTTCAAAAATCTCCAGCTCGTTATTTTGGTGAACACGCTGACCGCCATATTTCTATAAACAAACCGATTTATCGATGTTCTCATAAGCTAACATATCTAATAGATAATGTTTAGATAATTTACAAAATATTGTGTAAGGCAGATTTGTTGCTGAATGTGTAATCAATTAAAAAAACTATGTTTATATATAAAAACCACATGTATTTGTCGATAGAATTAGTTATAATTCCTGGTATTTATCAATTTACGATAAGTGAACGCTCAAATGTTTGGATTGCATTTGGAAATCATAGGATAAAAACCATCTTAGACTTTACATATATAGTGTATCTATGTTGTAGAATATAAAATACAAATCTTTGCTGAACGGACGAACGTCAATGTAGCAATCTATTTAAAAAGATTTCCCAACCTAATACATTTCACGCTCAACGTGTAAACAGACGCCATCGAAGACGTCATTCCATAGTTCTACACCCACTCCTAACTACTTTTATACGTAGCTAGTGTTTGAACCGGGCTCAGTTCCTGGCAGAGCTTTCTCTTCTTCAAAAAATAGTACAACCAGAGGGCTGGGCTAGGGCTAGCGCCTTGTCAGAGGCTAACGGGTAACAGAATATCTTACAGGTACACTGTAAGTTTAAAGGCAACAGAATTAGAAAGGGATTAAGCAAATTTCACTCGTTAATCCTAAACATGATTGAAACAAGATAACAATTTACATAGATTAATATTTTACAAACAAATCGATTAATTTCTTTCTAACCCTCTGATACTGAGGACTTTATAGTTAACTTAAGACTTTACTTGCAAGATCGTTATTTCTAAAACGATCTACGAATTCGCCTGAGTGCTAAGCAAAGCCTAAGTTTACAAAATCGACGAGACACACAAATTTAGACTGATAACCATAAACGTATTCGTTATCAATTTCTATTTTATTTTCACAAGTTTTACTATTAAAAAACGGTTTTGTCATCAGAACTAAAGCTGTGTACCAAATAACAGATCAATCTGTCAACTGGAAGGGGGTAAAATATCAATGACTAAATTTGAACCAAATAATACTCGTAAACAGGTTAAGCTAAATAAAACAGTTTAAAAATGAAGAGTAAGTAGGTATCATACTTGTAGGCAGGCATGCACCATCGTCAATCGCATCATTGCTTACCATTAGTGTAACTAGTATGAGTTAAAAAAACAAATACTGACAGTCAAGTATAAGCTAAGGCAAAGTACGCTCATATTCTATAGATCTTGGCCTTAGTGTAGGTTACGAACTCCCTAAGGAATGTGACACGGTAGGCACTAATATTTTAGCAAGTAGCGAAGTGTGCCGAGGCTCCTGTGTAATTAGGTTGAAATATAATTTAGTATCAGGAGCGTAGACCCAAAAAACACAACAAACACATTTTTGCATTATATTTATAATATTAGATAATTAGTAGTTTTTATTTGTACAATTACATACAAAAACAATGATAATTATGCAATAGAGATTAGCAGATTGTATCGGATATCATTGTTTTTATATGTATTTAAACCAAGACTCTCTCTTGTATCTTAGTCAAGATTAAATATATTTTTTCCTTTTTCAATCCACTTTTGTAGCCTTTTACATGAAAAACTACTAACAAAACTTGTAGGCATTGCTAATATTTGTACGTATATAATCAAAGATTTACAGTACTTCTACTACTAACAATCCATAATAACAGTGAAAGTTAAAAAATAATCAGTATCTAAGGCACAAGTAAGAATATGTTTAAGTTAATAAGTCTTTCGTTTTAAATGAAAAACAGTATGGAAAACCTAAATAATAATAACGCCTAGCACGTTATAATCAAAGGCTTAGCAGTATTGTTTTTAAAGCGCTTTATTTAGTTCCTAAGACATTTAGTTTCAAATCCTGGAGGAGTTAGGAACAACTTTACCACTTACGCGCTAAGGCGCTTAAAACAGCTGCGTCACGATTTCAATTAGCTTCACATGTGTAAACGTTACACGCACCGTTTTATTAAACCGCTACTATGTCGCTTTTAGGAAACTGTTAGCTGTTAAACAATCAATCAACATTTCACCTTATCCGGCTATACAACTAAAAATTGCACGGTTGTTTGTTAAACGATAACAAGTTGAAAACTTTATAATTTCGGCTACTTATGTGATACCCAGAAATCTGAGAAACTTTAAACAATGAATTGATAAATATCTATTACTTAAATCTGTCTTTAGGATATTAAGCAAGTCGAATGTAAAGGAGTCGACAGAAAAATTTTGTTAAGTATTTTTGATATGGATCAGTTCGACCATAAACAACGTTCAAATCTGTGATCTTGCATTAAAAGAGACCAACTGCTTTCTCAACTGTTTTATCTAGAATCTTATTCACAGTGTCAAAATTAACCTTCACATTATATTCCGTCTTAAACTTATAACTATCACAAAGACGGCGTCAACTGATTTTCTTTTGTGTCTCATTTTTCTATGTTTCAAAGATTGTAGCAATTTTCAAAACTTCTTACTCAAAACTAATTTATTTGTTTCAGGCCGTAACTGGCGTATTTTTTGACCGGACCGTAAAGACACAAAGCCGCCACCATGGACGCGATCAAGAAGAAGATGCAGGCGATGAAGCTGGAGAAGGACAATGCCATGGACAAGGCCGACACCTGCGAACAGCAGGCGAGGGATGCCAACCTCCGCGCCGAGAAGGTAGGGACACAACTTTATCTATAGCTTTGAACTGATTATAAGTCACAAGGAACCAAAAAAACCTTAACAGACTCAGTAAATAATAGTAAACCAGCCTATAACTGTCCCACTGCAGGCAACGCCCCGTCTTCTCATACAGAGAAGGTTCGAACAGCGGATTGGCAATTTCAGACTATTTTTATTATTATTCCTTACGATGTTTTCCTTCACCTTTAGCCAGTGGTGTCATAAATTAACTAAGAAAGAATAACATAGAAAAAGTCACATTACTAGGTACATGTCAGGTTCGAACCCACACCCACGTGCTTGAAAAGCGGGTCCAAAATCTCTGTCTCAGAAAAAAAGCAAAATATTTCAGAATAAGTATATGAATTACTCACTCGACGAGTATCGTAAAATTCAATATCATCTAAAAAAATAATTATTATTATCGTAAAATTAAATCCATTCTTTTAGATGTCGAGATCATGTATGTTTTCTCGTCTTAAAAATAAACTACATGTAGGTTAACGACCTATCTCATCGTTTGTTTAAGCAAAACTACGTTGTTCTAGGTGACTCTGAAATACAGTTCATAAAAATACATACAACAGAGATTTCGAAGCGATTAAATTGCTCCATTTTCGCTCACATTAATCTAAATCTATTTATAAAGGTAGTAGCAGAGGAAAAGTTCTTCATTAGTTTTTAGGATTGAAATAGAATATCCAGGGTTGAGGGCCAAGCCCCACACATAAGTATTCCAAATTTCTTTATAATATAAATATTAATACGTATTATAAGTATAGTCATATATCATTGGGCTGGCTCAAATGCTAAAACCAAACCAGAATTTTTATCATGGTAATGGATTCCTGATGAAACTACATAAATAATGTTATATACCTTACTAAGGTTAATGATAATTATCTATATAACAAAATTTCTTTTACCCCTTCCAGGTCAACGAGGAAGTCCGTGAGCTCCAGAAGAAGCTCGCCCAGGTGGAGGAGGACCTGATCCTTAACAAGAACAAGTTGGAACAGGCCAACAAAGACTTGGAAGAGAAGGAAAAGACTCTGACCGCCACTGAGGCTGATGTCGCCTCCCTCAACAGGAAGGTGCAGCAGATTGAGGAGGACCTTGAGAAGTCCGAAGAAAGGTCCGGCACCGCCCAGCAGAAACTGTTGGAAGCCCAGCAGTCTGCTGACGAGAACAACCGGTGAGATAATGCAACATTAACACATAAAATTAACGTAGATAAAGACAAAACAAAACCTCATTTATTAAGTTTCTTCGTAAAATTGTTTTGGTTCCAATAACGAAACTACTTATCATATTTATGAGTTGAGAAATTATATCGGTTTCAGTTTAGTGATTCGTTTGAAACCGAATATCCAAAGTACACATGGCCAAAATATAATGAACCAAAAGTTTGTTTTATTTGTGAAGCAACAGTTGGATTACGTGACGTGGTATAATTAGAAACAATTCACACTACATGGTGTTAATTGGAGATTAGTTCTGATATGGTTCCGGTATAAAAAGTATTGTTTGTTTAATTTGAATGACGCCCAACAAGTTGGTAAAGTTTTAATATTAAAAATACAAAGAACAGAAAGGTAAATCGAAAAGCATATTCAGAAAGTTTTAAGCAATCTCGTTTAAAATGCTAATTTTAATATTGACAAACAATCTTCGGGGAATGGAAGACACTAATCCTTTTAAGTCTTCTCTTCCCATCCTCTACAAATGGATTTGAATAACCTAATCTTGAATATGGAAAACGAAAAGTCAAGAATTACAATACTGCCATGTCAGAAACCTACTGGTTTAGATTCAGATAATTTGGTTGTTTAACCAAACGATACGATAAAGAAAGATTAAGATTTCAGATGTGAATCCAAATGCGTTACAAATTAAAGACTTAGTAAGGTGTAGTGACGTCGTAATGTTGTTTGTTCCAGTATGTGCAAAGTGTTGGAGAACAGGGCACAGCAAGACGAGGAGCGTATGGACCAACTTACCAACCAGCTGAAGGAAGCCCGTCTGCTCGCTGAGGACGCCGACGGCAAGTCCGACGAGGTAAAACTCTACCTATTTTCGTATTTTCTGTTTGATAATTAAATTATAAGGAGATAATCCTATGTATATCAAATTAGCAACGTGCCTAGTAACTAACGACAGTGCAAGTCTATATGACCTTAAACAAGGTTACATTGAAGTTAAAAAAAAAGTACTACGTAATATATTGTTTTATTACTACATTTGTATGACGAGCTTCGGTAGGATGTATTGTAGCCACGCTCCTGATCTATATGTATACTACATGACTATACTATTTAATATACTGAAATCGATTATAGACCCTTATTATAAATTACTAGCTGCCCCGCGCGACTTCGTACGCGTGATTATCCTACTTCAAGGCCTATTCTACCCCTACCCTACTCTACCCACTACCCTACACTACCCACTACCCTATTCTACCCCTAACCTACTCTACCCCTAACCTACTCTACCCCTACCCTACTTTACCCACTACCCTACCCCTAACCTACCCTACACTACCCCTACCCTACCCTACACTACCCCTACCCTACCCTACCCTACCCCTACCCTACCCTACACTACCCCTACCCTACTATACCGCTACCCTACCCTACTCTACCCCTACCCTACCCTACTCTACCCCTTTTTCTCACCTTTAAACCTTCCCTGGATCTCCACAAATAATTCAAGACCAAAATCAGCCAAATCGGTCAAGCCGTTTTCATGCTATGTCGTGACAACGAAAAACGGGTTTCATTTTTATATGTATGTATAGATTAACCAAAATCTACCAGTTAGTACTAAAGCATCAATGGCTTATTAACGTTATTCTTAATCTAAGTTCTTGTGTATGTTTGTACATAATGATAGTTACACGATAAATTGTGATGTCCAGGTATCCCGCAAGCTGGCCTTCGTTGAAGACGAGCTCGAAGTCGCTGAGGACCGTGTCAAGTCTGGAGACGCCAAGATCTCAGAACTTGAAGAAGAATTAAAGGTAGGAGAGTCAATAGAAATAGCTATAAAAGGAAGTTTGGAAAACGTTGAACAAAAATAGATTTCAACAATTTAATTTAATCTCCCATTTTATATAAACGATAGAAACCAACGTGTCACTTATCAAAATAATAACATCAAGGTTTTCTAAAATTATATTAAACGAATACTTTTTGGTAAACAGGTCGTAGGTAACTCCCTCAAATCTCTGGAAGTATCAGAAGAGAAAGCCAACCAGCGCGTCGAGGAGTTCAAGAAACAGCTGAAGACCCTCACCAGCAAACTCAAGGAGGCTGAGGCCCGCGCTGAGTTCGCTGAGAAGACAGTCAAGAAACTGCAGAAGGAAGTCGACAGGCTCGAAGGTATGACTCTAACCAATAACTACTCAAATCTAGTAACAAAACAGATCAATCTAAAGATTCTACTAAGAAACAAAACTAAGGAACTTTTTCTAAAAATTTTAACTAAACACATCTAAATATGAAGTCTCTATCTTCAATAATGATAACTATTCTAACAAAAAGAGAATACTATGGCTTCTCTTAATCTGGCAAAAGCTTTTTAATCAAAACTTTTCTAATAAAAACTCATTTTCTATCTTACTTATCTTTGAATCTAGAGGCCGCCGGGATGAAGTGTCGTTTCGTAAGTTATTATCAAATGACTAAATTTTACAGACGCATTATTCACCGAGAAGGAGAAATACAAGGCGATATGCGATGACTTGGACGGCACATTCGCCGAGCTGACAGGATACTAACCAGCCCTTACAGCACATAGTTTAAGTCAATACCGTCCGTATCACTTTACCCCTAAAGTCCATTTTGATACGCCACCTAGCATCTTCCTCTACAATGTTCATTGTTTAGCCCGACTGTAGTTTAGACCGAAAGTAGTTTAGCTGCCAAGAACGAGCTCTGTTTTTTTCAACTTAAACTGATTCTTTGTAACGCCTAACCTGTGCTTCGATGTTTAGGGGATTGTCAATGTACAGGATAGAGTAGATGTATGATATTTACCAAGCATTTGCGACAATCCTTTAGACATCGTTGAGTTGAGCCCTGCTTTTTTTGTTTGTGATTAACATGTCTATCGCTTTGCTGCTACCGTCGCGGACCAAACGCTTCCAAGGTACTGTTGGTTCTATTTTAATCTCTTAATTACTTAATTTCTTTCTCCTTAAACTTTTTTTATAAAGCTGTCCGCTTACGCCATAAACATGAATTAAAGTCTAAGATAATTATCATTAAAATAATATTCGTCGTGTCGTGTAACAATTAAGTATTTGTAATAACAAATTTCATATTTATCATTAGGTTCTCTCTAATAGTTACATTTCCTTTATATGATACGCTCCTGTTTATAGATTTTATATTTTGTCCCACATATTTATGCATCACGATTTCCACCAGAGCGTTATCCGATTATACATGCTGATGAACTACCAGAATTGCCCCGTTAACGTGCTAAGACGACGTGGAGGGGGAATACCGAACTGCATGAGTTTTCATAAAAAGTAGTGCCATTATTTGTTATATCAGTTAGAGATTGTTTTCTAATTATGTTATGTGTTAACAGATGAGCTCGGCATCAACAAGGACAGATACAAGAGCTTGGCTGACGAGATGGACTCCACCTTCGCCGAGCTGGCTGGATACTAGACACCCACTCCACTCCACACATTCACACACACATACATACACGTACACACATGCAGCCCGCTGCCACCGACACATAAACACTATACATGGAAACAAATACGTTCGTACACGTGATGTAATATTTATTAATATTTTATGTAAATTTATTTACGATTTTCAATAAAAATTAATTTATAACAAGTTTTTTTTTGTATGTTTCATCATTGGATCTTTGCTTCTTTGTTATTATCTCTAATTCACAAGTCTAGGTTTGGCTCATAGAATCTTGATTCCAGATAAAATGCTATGCCAATATTTATTAGGTAAGAAGATAACAAACTGAAATAGATCCTTTTTGTTAATGAAAGTCATAAAGAAGTTTAAAAGGAAGTTAGCAAAAGCGGAAGTAAAATAGCATAAGGAAAGTTCTGAATTCAAAACGAAATGATCAAAACAAAACGAGCCTGTTAGCTGTAGCTAAGTTTTTTTACGTTCACGTAAAACATTAGCATGGTAAGTGTTTACGTATCGAATTACAAAATAATTCAAGGCTAGTACTTAGTTTAATGAAAGCGGACAAACACATTAGTCATCGGAAAATTAGTCAACGTGAAAGAGTCTCGTTAATACTGTCAACTGTCATATGACGTCTTTCCGGCCTAACATGGAGGAGTGAGCACCGCGCCTGCGCGAAAACGACCCACACACGCATGCGTGACTACCCTCAGAACTCAATCGATAGTGCAGTGTAGAAACAGCCTGTTGGGCTCCAGTTATTTTCTCTTAATTTTCCCAAATAATCGTCGTTTTTGGTGTAATTGTGAAGTAATTCGCCACGGTGTCGGTGTCAAGTAGCGTGTTACCTGGTGCCATCACGATGAAGATGCTAGCGCCTCACGATGGACCCGATATATCTCCAGTCGACTCAGGTCAGTGAAAAACAATCACTAAAACCACATACTAATTGCTCATTATGGAAATTAGCAGATTTTAACCAAGGTTTCTGCTAAACAATTTTTAGAATACCCTCTACTACTTTTATAAGGGAAATATCTGATGCGCAATAAATGATCTGAAGGAAAGAGGCTTTGTTATGTCGACAGACGACACCCATAAATAAATATGTAACTATGTATTACGCCTCTAATGACAATTTTAGCGTCTGGCAGTAGTCGGAGAATAATCTTTAAACAATTTTTTTGTGAATGATATCGGCTACTTTTGAGACAGTAATTTATCTTCGACTCAGAAAAAAAACCTTTTCTTTATACGCAGAAGAAATTACGCAACTTTCATCGCATACCCTTTACTTCTAGCAGTATTTTTACATCATTAGATATTTATCAAGTAGATAGGGCATAAAATCAATAGCTTATAAATAAGTGTTGAACTTTAGGTCGTGAACTTACTGTAAATAACTATAACAGTAAGGTATCAAAAGACACGATGTCAAAGTTTACAGCGCGTATAAAAATATTTATCTTCCGTAATATTATTGTGGCTGAGAAACATTTATGTTATGGGACATTACTTCCGGCGCGGATTGTGAAGAATAAAATGTGTTAACAAAACAGTTGTTCAGTAACAATCTAGTTAACTATTAAGATAATTAAAATACTTCAAATTCTAGTACCAGAGAAGAGTTTGCCACGAAATAAACTCTACATTACAGACAGCATTTTCTTATCTTTTAAAATAAACAAAGTTTTTTTTATTCTACACTTTTTATTACAAATATTCAAAAAATCAAATATTCATAAAATCAAATAATAATCGACTCACCGCAATTCCCTTTCACTTCAATCATTTTGAAATATCTATACGTGTACGTGTGTTGTCGTATCTATACGACATTGTCTTTTTTTGTAATTAATATTTGATCAAAAGTACTTGGGATGTAAAATAATAAATTACTATCGGTCAACCGTCAACTTTCAATAATGATGAGTCTTGAATTGAAAACTTTTAGTAAAATCAAGATTCAAAAATTTCTTTTTTTTTTCTTAATAAATATTAGTTATTTTTTAATTGACAAGTTTACAATATAAGAAGCATCTACAATGCGCACCCATCACCACTTCTTAATGCTATTACTGGAGGGTTGCCCCGGCTGTCAATTGTAGATCTTTGACAGTCGTTACGGGTAGTCAGAAGCCCGAAAGTCTGGCAATCAGTTTTACCAAGGGGTATCGTGTAACCCAGTATCTGGGTTGTGGAGGTCTGATAGGCAGTCGCTCCATGTAAAACACTGGTATTCAGCTGCATCCGGTAAGACTGGAAGCTGACCCCAACATAGTTGGGAAAAGGCTAGGCAGATGATGTAGAGCGAAGTATACAAGTCTAGATCACATTTTAATGTCATATTCCCTCCGGTTTTGTATACAAATAAACTGACATATAAAGAGAAAATATCATCTTAATCTCTAAAGATAAAAGTATGAAGGCTCCAGGCGTATTCCCTTGTTAGAAATAGCTTTTGTTATTTTTAATGTTTCGTTGAACAAGACTTTGTTAGTCGCTTACCGCTTCGGTATAATTTTTAAATTAAGTTCTTTTACTAATTTCACACAACGTTCATCATTATAATAAAGCAAAAAGCCTAATGGCAGGGACCGTTGGTCTGCAAAGTCAAAGGTCTTAGGTTCGAACTTAGAAAGCACCACTGAGTTTCCAATTCATGAGTAAATTAAATTCATTACTGTTCTGTGTGGTACCGGGAAGGAATGCATCAACGCCTCTCCCTCTATGTGTCGACGATGAAGAAAAGAAAGAAAGAAAAAGATTCATCATCACCCTGATCATTTATTGATGATATTGATGTTATAGTAAATACCTTTACATGCCTTACCTGCATGTTTTTGTTAACTGTCATATTAAAAAAAGAGTGGAGTCCATCAAATTTTGTCATTAGCAGAATTTTGACAAAGCATTATTTTGTATCAGGTAGATTGATGAACTTTTTGGTCTATAAAAAAATACTCTCTTATTTGTTTAGGGTAAGAGCTCAGGTCGTTGTATTAATGATACTATCTAACTTTCAAAGAACTTATTCTTTGTAAGTTAGATATTGTTTTAATAGATATCCTTTGTAAGTTAGGAATAAGTAGTTTATAATGTGTTTTTGTTATTACTACTCTTTTACTTCTATTAAACTCTTTCATTCGGTTTCAAAATAGATGATCCCCAATTAGCGTGGCGTTACAACAATGAAGTTAAATGATAGGACATCGCAATTTGTCGTTATTTTTCAAAGTAGAAAGGCTTTTCTTTAGGGAATTAGACCTTCCTACACATTTTTATATTATCTACACACATCGTTAGATAAAAAGTAGAAACTTTATGGCAAAAACACTTGAGTTAACGAATTTAAAAAAATATCCTTCTTTTGTTTATAGACTTCAGATACAAAAAACAAAATTTAACGTAAACTAGCCCGCAAAAACATTTGTAAATTCATTTGTTCAACCAAATATAAATTTCTATCTCTTGTGTAAAAGAAAACAAACTTTCAGTATCACACCGTAAGTTTCACAATTCATTGCTCAATTAGATCAGAATCTGACAACAATGGAGCCGTCGGACATTGGCTAACGAGGTGTGTCCTATAGCCATCATTACGTGAACCTCCCTTATCTCACAGATAAGTTATCAATGTTGTTCGCTGGGAAATTGTAATTTTTGAAGTGTTATTCGGAGTTAACTGGTTTCCTGATAGTTTCTTTTGTTGTTTAAGTATTTGAGGAGTAGATAAGCAAGTGGAAACGATAATTATTACATAATGCCCTTGGCGTTTCGTCGGTTCAAAAGTTTAATTAACTACAGAACTAAAAACTAATAATTTTCTCAAGTTAAACCCACAAAAATTCATAGTTTTAAAATAATATTTCGGAAACCGGTGTATTTCATCAAAATCTCACCGCGTTATTTTGTTTCAACTATAATTTGATTTGAGGATTATACCCACAAGAACTAACTCAATTATACTTTGAAATAAATACGGGTAGGTAGTAATTAACGTTTAGTACCGTTATACAAGACTTACTTCTGTTTTTGGTACAAAGTAAAATGTGTACGGTCCAAAGAACAAAATGGCTGACTTGTAATTAATTAATTTCAAACGTAGAAGCCTTACTTCAACAGAATTTTTCACGTAAAATTGTTATAATTTTTTTCTTGGAATAGAATAATTTGAATAACGAATACAGTAGATATTAAAAAGTCAGCCTTTTAATATAAACTTATTTTGGTCTCCCTCTGAGCAATGGAGGTGTAAGACGAATTAAGGTTTTGATTCCTTTGTTAATTTGTTTATTTTCTAAAGCAAAGGTAACTAAATAACTAACGTAAAATGAGTTAAGCCAATCTATATTATATATTTATCTACGATACAAACAAGAAGAGCATATACGAGCAGGAAAAGCCATATGATAAGAATAATTATTCAAAAATATTTGGCAAACGCTCATTCAGTTTTGATCCATGAACGCTGGTTTCTGGTAGCGCGGAGTCATTACACTCATATCGGATGGGCACACGCTAAGCCATTACAACGTTAAAATAATCTATGGTGAATCGATCTACGACTAGATACGTTTGCCAAGAATCATGAATATCTATTAATATTTTAGGATTCGTATTATCGTATTATATTATATTCGTATTCATTCCTATTATCGACATTCATTGAAAGACTTAGATTACTTCTGTAACCAAATTATTACTTTTTGATTGTACTTAGTGCTTTTGTCTGTCGTTTCGTTTTAAATCCACAAAGAATATCGAATAAAAGGTGAAGTGACGAACAAAATAAAAAAAGAATTGACTTGCGATCCGTCAGTCGAAGATTCGTCGTTTGAATTTCATGAGAAGTTTGTTTAAGAAAAGTAACTAACGTTAATTGTTCGACATAGCTATAATAGGACCAAGATATATTCATAATATATCATAATATTATTAATATAATCATGGTTACGTCAAGTATCATTTCCATTGATGCGTCACGAATACATTAATTAAGTTATTAAGTAAGACACAAAGAAATACGCGCACACATTTGTGAACTAGTCGTGATAGCCTAGTGGTGGTGACCGTTGACTGGCAAGTCAGTGGTCTCGGGTTCGAACCCAAGGCGCGTACCTCTTGACTTTTCGTAAGTTATGTGCGTTTTGTTAATTATCACTCTCCGTGCCTCGGATAGCACGTTAAGCTGTTGGCCCCGGCTGTCAATTGTAGAACTTTGACAGTCGTTACGGGTAGTCAGAAGCCCGAAGGTCTAACAACCAGTCTTACCAAGGGATATCGTGTAACCCAGTATCTGGGTTGTGGAGGTCTGACAGGCAGTCGCTCCATGTAAAACACTGGTATTTAGCTGCATCCGGTAAGACTGGAAGCCGACCCCAACATAGTTGGGAAAAGGTTAGGCAGATGATGATTTGTGAACTATAATATCCCTTGCGTCGAAGTCAAATCTTTGTTAAGATTGGCCGCTGTGACCGAAATTCGGTCATAAGGAGAAATTTATTACTTAAAGAAAAAAGTTGCAGCTCCATATTTTTAGCAGGAAACCATACGACTGTATAATTAAAGTAGCAATTCATTATACATGCGGAATGCATTTCATTTCGCTTAATGGAATTCAGTTTCGATTGCAAGTTGTTTAAATTGACATTTTCACTTTAAATGTCAAACCAATTTGATCCTGATTGCGTACGATCTGCCGTCCAATAAAATTTAACAGGTAATAACGAATGTTGAACTTTATCCCTGCCGATTCTTCAGTTTTTTTAATTTACTTTCATCTGATTTATTGATGTAAAGTCTACTTATTATAATTAGGGGCGTGGCGTGTACAGACATTTTCGATAAAGTAGGCATATACATACAAATCCTACTTAGTTTTACTAATTCGTCGTCCGCGTCGTATATATATATATACATATAGTTGTCAGATTAGGCAGTGCCTTTTTGCCTGTATGAACTTCACGCCCCAGTATAAAATAATATATAATTTAACGAACTAATTGATAGCTCAATGCCAATAATTATCAATTTACGCAGTAAATCAGAGCTAGTTATTCCAGCACGTGATCGAAAACAGAACTTAGTTTCCATGGCTGTAAAATAACTATTTGATTGCACAACCTTTTCGTTAGGCACGTGTTTAATATTACAATACCTTTCGAGTGAACTGAAAATATGAGCTGGAAGTGAGCGACGGTGTAGTCAATGTGACTGGTAACACGTGATCGTAATATGACTGTTGAAGATCGACATAATATAATAACAGTAAGTGTTATATTGTAACAATTCGGGCATAAATGTACACGTTAATGTTATGAAAACGAAACGCTCTTCAGTTACTTTCTGATGGTAGAGCCATCAGCAAACATTGGCTGGTTTGGTAGGAGCAGTACTACTGCTGTCGCACACAAGAATTTTGGGTTAACAAAATTTAAAAAATTACCATCGATTCGCTAGACAGACGCTTGAAGAAGACAAAGGTGGATCTGGGGGGGTGTCACTCTCATAGTACGATGGGACGCCGATCTAACACGACCGGAGAGAGATCCGGCGCAGAACTAACGGCTTTACGTGCTTTCCCAGGCACAAAGTAAGTGATAATTTATACATATAAGGAATAATATATCAATTAATTACACCGAATATAGGGCAGAAGCGCGCGCCTTGGATTCAAACCTGATCTCTGACTTGTCGGTCAACGGTCTTAACATGGCTTCAAAATAACAGTATTTGTACTGTTATATTATTTTGTACTGTCAGTGAGAGCGTCGGAGGGGGGACCCCTACGTATAATCTCTTCGTTAATTTCTCCCCCCTTTTCATAAATTCATAACTTACAACTTTAGAGATTTTGGCAGCTTTTTTCAATTTCGGCCCGGCCCCCACGGCCGCTAGCTTTAGACACACCCTATTTACGCCTGGTCCTAATTGGGTCTCACAAACGTCTAACAACCTGATTATGGCACTAATAGGATCAGCAGTGGAATTAGATTTATCCATTACTAGCTTTTGGTCCATGCATTAAGTAATTTAGTTAGGAGATATAAGACTCGGACGTCTATCGTAGCGAGTAATACAATTAGATTTCACGTCCTTTTAGTAAAACCCACGTGAAAACTCAATGTTTCGGAGGTCGAGTGTGACTTTGTGCCTCTGAAATTTTATTATCATGTTTAATAATTTAAATGAAACATAGCCTTTATTACTTAAGAAAAGTAACTTGTATTACTTAATAATAAAAAATTAGCGCTTTTTTTAAATGTCTTTATGATACACTGTTAATATGTATTGCAATTGAGTTTAGTGGATCTGGCAATATGCAATTCTCGTAGAAAGTGTTTTTGTATTTAAGAACTTAATGTATTTACATTTCTGGCTAGGCCTTCGTCCTATTTATAACTTAGCGAAGGTTAAGCTTACAAAATGTTAATAACTAATCAATACTCTGTCGAACCCGGAATACATATACCTACCTACACGAGAATCTACCATGAGGCACTAGGTCAAGCCAAATTGTTTATCAAAATATAATATATCCTCCTAGTCTTATTATTCTCAAACTTTGTTAGGGTCGGCTTCTAATCTAACCAGATGCAGCTGAATATCAGTTTTCTACGGAGTGATTGCCTATCTGACCCCCGAAACTCAAAGGAATACGATATTCAAAAGTTAGATTAGTTGTCAGGATTTTATGAGGCTACTGACTCCCTTTAACGACTGCCAAAAATCTTCATGATAGCCAGCTTAACGTGTTTTCCGAGGCGCGAAGCAGGTGATAATTAGTTTATAATACGCACATAACGTATGAAAAGTCAGAGGTGCGTGCCTTGAGTTCGAACCTGAGACCTCTGTCATGCCAGTCAACTGTCATACCACTAGGCTATCTCTCCTTCATTGATTTTCTAGTAATGAGTGATTATTACAAGAAGGATTATTTATACCGATAACAACGAAATGTTATCTTATTGTTAGTTTATCACGGACAAACACCGGTGACCGGATCTTCTCGTTTCCGGTTGTTGGCACTTGCTTCTTCCGTTACTTAGTCTGAAATACAACAGTAGCTTTATTAATAATAGACACACAAAGGGTGTATCTATTGTTATTAAAGCTACTGTGAATATACGTGTAGGGATGAAAGGACCGAGTGTCAAGGTGTCGACTGAGTGTGTGAGTGAGAGGGTGTGTGCGAGGGAGATGAAAAGGAATATGGCGGCATGACGTTGGAATGGTGAGAACGTTCCACTCAGGGGCGTGCACTTCATATAGGCAAAAAGGCACTGCCTACCCTGATAAAATTCTAATTAATATTATTATAATATATTCTATTTAATGTATCTAATTGTTAAAATCGCAATATAATTACACAGAATTACACGATTATAACGCTCAATAATATCAATTCGTAACCCTAACGCCATCTGTTGGCACATTACGCACGTAAACACCGAATCCCGCGCTGGTCGCCTTCAAAGAAACGTTGCTACTTGCAAGTCCGGACAACTTCTTTTGCCTATCGTCTCGTAGACCAAATCCTATAACGCGCATGCGCGCAGTAAGTCACGTGGGTCTTTCTATGACTGACTCTGACATGTGATTGGTTGAATTACTTTCAAGTTCGTGCGCGGAGAACCAATCACATCGCTTCTGTGAAACCAGCTGTTTGTCACTGCGAAATGTCAAAAGTTTTCGATTGAAGTTTTATTTAGTATAATTTTCATTGATTTTAACTTTGATTATATATAAAATAATCAAAGGATTTTAATTACTTGTTTAGTCTGTTAATTTACCTTTATGTATGGATAATACTAAATTATATCAAAATACTGAGAGGAGTGCTGGCTGTTTGTTTGCAGAGGTTAAAATCTACAGTGTTTCTGTGTTTGTCGTTTGTTAAATTGCGTTAAAATCGAAATTATAGAAAAAATAATATTGGTAAGTCAATTCGATCAACATAGTTGACTTAGATAAAGTATTTATAAACAACATACAGTTTACAGAACGAAGATAAGAGGTGGAGTTTTATTGTTGTATTATTTTTGGCCGGTGAATGCCGCGCGCGATTCGCGCCGCACGCAGTAGGTACCTATTTGTTGTATCATTGTTATATGTTTATGCAATCAATATCCTTATTTTTTTATAAAGACTATAACTATCTGCTCAGGTATGTCTTTATTAATGAAATACACTTTACAGTACAAAGATAGATATTCTATTTTTGTTCTTATGATTATTCTCTTGCCGGTCGATGATGCGTTGATGTTTGTGTGTGTTTTTGGCCTGGAATTATGCGCGCACGTACTTACACAACTATATTTAAAGTCGTAATGGTAGTAGGTATTATAACATAAAAAGTGGTATTTGACCCAATGAAAGTAAGTTTTGTATCATGTACCTATGCCTGCCTACCCTGTTGAAAATGTCTGTGCACGCCCCTGATTCCACATACGTTAGTTTCTATTTGTATTTTTATCTTACTAACCTATATAAATAAATATTTCCTAATTGTGTTGTTAAGCGCAAAACTTGAGAACGGCAGCTGGGCTAATTTTGATGATTTTTTGTGTGTGTTTCTAAGTGGGCCCATTAATTGGACCACATAATTGGTGATATCCATAATTGGACCCCTTGCTGCCTAGCACTGTGTTTGGGTTAAATTAGTAGTACTATAAATGTTAAAGTTTATAAAGATGTAAAAATAAAGAAAAGAAAAAATCATTTATGGCATTTTTTATGAATGACAACTTGTTTCGATAAATCTGTCATTTTTGTTTAAACTTTGTAATGTATTCTTCTTAACTTGGACTTTTCATAACTACATAAATATTCAGTGAATTCCTTGAATATCTAGAAGGAGGTCTAGAGATGGTCTCTTTCTCGCTAAAATTAAAATAAAAGCTCCAATAATTGTATCTCAAACTTTTATAGAATAAAATGAAAACTCTCATCACTTTTAATATATTCAATGCTAATGGATCAATTAATTTGCATGAAACCAGATCTATTTCTTGATGACCTTTTAGGCTTTCAGAGCTTCGGCACGTTGCAGTTGTGGACCCAGATATAAACCATATCATTAGCATTTGTTAAACCAAGTACGGTGGAGAAATATACTCCCCGGGGAACTGAGAACGAGGTTGTGTCTAGGTATTCCTCTAGGTCTTCCTTTTATCATATGGTTAATAAAAAATCTGGTTTCAGAGTTTAAACCGCCCGTAGGCCTCTGACATGGCTTTACACACCATTGAAAAATTTCTCAGGTGTGCTGGTTTCATCACGATGTTTTCCTTCACCGTTTTAGCAACTGATAATTAATTTATAAAACGCATATAACTTACGAAAAGCCAGAGGTGCGCCTTGGGATCGAAGTCGAAACCATTGACTTGTCAGTCAACGGTCGTACCACTAAGCTATCAGTGCTTCCTCTAGGTAAGATTGGATAATGCCTACAGAGGCATGTAGATTGTAGGTAGTTGCCGAGTTACATCAGCCTTCACGATTTTTGACTTTTGTTTAGTATATTTTACATGTTTATGCACATGTTTTGCTTATTAAATTAAATTATTTAATAAGAAACTCGCAAAAACACCTGACTCTGGCGGGACCTGAACCCGCGATCCCAGGCGTGCCGTGCCATCTCTTCATGCTTCGTAGCAATATTAATATAGTTTTAGTTACATATATAATAATATATTTGCGGATTAAAAGTTGTTGTATTCATACGACGTTAATATCGCGGCCGTATTACTAGATTGTTTTGTCGTAGCCCGAGCTACGCCGCATTCTACGCCGTAGCAGCGACGCGTAGTCATTTTTATTAATATTAATAATAGTAATATTTTATTAATAATAGTCATTTTATTAACATTTAGTGAGTAGTATGAGATCGTCATCAGTAATCATGACGCCTACATAGTGCAAAACCAAACTTATATCTGAATCTCGAATCAACATTGATACAATAAAACATTATATTAACGATACATTTGTTAATTTGAGTAAAAAATACAATTAGTAATAAAAAATCATAATTATGTATATTGATTTTGCGATATCATAGTTGCTGTATTCGTGACTAATATCGCGGTATGTCATTAGATCGTTTTGTCGTAGCTAGTGCTACGCCGCATACTACGCCGTAGCAACGACACGTAGTTCTCATTAAATAATTTTGTTTTTATTTTGTATAGAAAATATTGGTTGCGTTTGAATTAAAATAAAAGCAGTGATTGTCTAGCGGTATAACCATTAACTGGTAAGTCTGAGGTCGTCGGGCCTGACCGAATTTCGGTCATAGCGACCAATCTTAACGGACAATACGCCAATGCCAACTACGCAGGAGATATTACAGTGCACAAGTGTGTGCGCAAACACAGGTGCACAGACTATTCCCTCACTCTTATAGTTAAATGGAACGGCAATTTGACACGACCGGAGAGAGATCAGGCGCAGGGCCAATAGCTTTACTTGCTTTCCGAGGCACGGAGTAAGTGATAATTAATTTATAAAACGCACATAACTTACGAAAAGTCAGAGGTGCGCGCGTTCGAACCCGAGACCTCTGACTTGTCAGTCAACTGTCGCGACCACTAGGCTATCACGACTCCTGAATATATGTATATTAATATAGCGTGCTAATGAATTACTAATATTGAACCACACATGAATTCACCATAAGCTTAATAATGTATAATGTATATAACCATAATGTTTCATCCAACGTGTCCTGCCTCTGAGTGTCAGACCGCAAGTCTGCCAACCGCAGCATCAATTAAAATAATATTTCAAACGAGATGTGTGGAGCATTCCCTGCCTTTCATCTCGTTCGATGTTAAGCAGATTATGTTGGTCACAGATTAAGTACATTAGGACTGAGATAATTTTAATATACGTACACCTATACTATATACTTATTTAGTAATTTAACTTAAAAGGGTTTTAAGCTTCTCAATGACAGTACTACTGAGCATAGATAGGAATATTTGAGAGAGAATTGCAACCATAAACCCGAGTTTGCCTTTTTGATAGTGGATGAATATGTGATGTTCACTTTGCACATCCTACTAATATTATAAATGTGAAAGCCTGTAAGGTTGTATGGATGGATAGATGTTTGTTACTTTTTCACGCAGAAACGACTAAATACATTTTGATGAGACTTTACAGTAATAAGCGGAAGCTAGTACTTATATAAGTAGAAACGTGATATAATGTTGCCATATTAAATTGTAACTAATGTCATCTTCTAAAATCTATAAAACAGTACCGTAACCTGACAACGCCTAGCTTAAACCGGTCGAAGTCACGGGCGAAGCGCTAGTATACATACTACAATCGTCCTCGAAAACGGCACTAACAATTTTAACGAAATTTACAATATTGGGTAAACGAGGGCAAAAGATCAATCTACCTAGATCAAATTTTTGGAAAAATCCATTTCCTCCGTGTTTTCACGCATCTATTTTGAGCAGAGCTCGGTGGCTCAGGTATTAAGATATTAAACAAGATATTTTTGAATTAAGATCGCCTTATCATCCGATTACAACCTTCACTATTTTGTGCTAAAGTAATCTCAAAAAAATTGTCTAAAACTCGTTATAAAGGAAAAAGGATAATAATAGTTAGATCTTACAAACTGGGCTAATGATGGCAATTAGGGTTCTTGTTAAGAAATTCCCTTAAAATTCATGTACCTACAATAAAGATAGCAGAGAAACAGACGCGCCGTACCTATTCAACCTTATCCTTCAAGTGACATTCATAAATTTTCATAAATAGTACCTTTTATTTTTTTATTCCGTCTGCTGCCAGTACGTGGCGTAACCGCGGAACATTTGGGCATCCCACGCGGCACAAAACAGCCCAATTTTATTACGTAGTGTGGTCAGTGGGGGCATGCCTGACTACGGAACATGAACTGTGGTCGTACCGCTCCGCTCGTTTGTATAAACACAGCCACCGTATTTAAATTAGGTCTCTGTTGTGCCTTTGAGATTTTTGTTAAACTTTTCAGGTGTATCTTTGAGGCCTTCGGCGTAATGACGTAACTTGTCTCGTTAGTTAAGGATTTTCTTTCTAGGTTTTGTTTTTTATATTTCAGGATTTCATTTGTTTTTTTTTTTAGTTTTAAATATTGTTGACGCTTTTTATTTCATCTCAAAGACTTAAAATGTCTCTATTGTTGACAAGGCGAGCTTTTATGATTTCAGTCAATGTCAAATAATTCGATGGAAATCCAATTAAGCAACGTCAATGAGGTTTTGTTGCTTAAATTAATAGAAAAAGTTTTTCCTTCAAGGTCTGTTAGAGGTAATATAATGTACATTTCCGCATACGGTACATACGAGTATTTATCTGGTCTGCTAAATATTTGTGCCGAGTCTGTTGTTTGGGTCATAGATAAAAACATGTCTGTGATGACGTGTCTATTTATGACACGACATTATGAACTTTCATATATTTTTTAGAGTACCTAAGTCATTAAGATAATAGTTATACTTTTTCTAAATAATATTATATTTAGTTCTAACATTCAACTTATATAGTTCCAAGATTATAGTTCCAACATTTTTACAAAGAAATACAGATTTTCGATTGTAAACTTCAATCTGACCGTGTCAAAAGTTCGACAGTAGTTTAACAAAAATCTACTATGTAATATACAAGATGTATATCAATAACGTACCTGTAATAATTGAAGAATTTAAATCTTTAATAAATTATAATCATGCTTCTAAAAACTCATCAAATATGAATAGTTACCTACGTATAATAAATTTAAATTTCCAGAAATACCCAGAACAGTTTCGAGTTGATCTTTGACCTTTGACAATCCTCTCTGAAAGGTAGGAGTGACACTCCAACAAATACGAATTTTATGTTATATAAAAGCCAGAAATTCCGTGTATAACATGTTTTTGTGAGAGTGAAAATATTATTTCTAACGTTAGAAGGACCTTTAAATCCCTGTTGAGTTTGTGTTCATAAATAACGAATAACTAGGTAGGGATAGGGACATAAATAAATAAGCCTTTAACTGTCTCTATTTAGGCCAAAGGCCTCTTCACATGCAGAGAAGAATCAAGCATTAATCACCACGCTAGCTCACTGCGCAGCGATTTCAGATTGATTTAACTCCAGGTTTTTTACGATGTTTTCCTTCACAGTTCAGCGTTAGTCAGTGGTGTCTTAGATAAACTATAAAAGTAGATATGACATTAAAAACCACGTGCTTGTTACCAGCGGGTCCGTACCCAATGCCGCACCACGACATTTTTAGGTTATATGTATAAGTGAATAGATATTTTTAGCACAGAAACGATACTTTAATCAAAACTTGTATTGTTACAGCATAATTATTTGAAGAAACTTATTTTAGCTAAACGAACCGAGGGACGAAATAAGATAATTTGAATATTACCATATTCAAATTTGTTTAAATATATCCAGTTTTCTTTTTTATTCTGGTAATGTAACCTACTTTACCAGATTTGGTATCGCTTGTAGACGAATTGACTTTTGCTAAAGAATTATTACAATAAATATAAAGACATAACATACACATGATATTATGTTACTGGCAATATCAGTATTATTCTGAAGGCATTGTATGCAATTGCTAGGCAAACCGTAAAATAAATAATAATAATTAACACTATTATAAATAATAGCTGTTCATGCCAGATTTGACTCTTAAAACTAAAAATAAGGCGTCAAGGTACTTCTCAGCATGTAGCCGTGCTAGGCACCTCACTGGCAACAATGTCACGTTGTACCTATGCTAAATCTGAATATTTATTCAAAGAACAAGCTGCCCCCCCCACAAGTAACATTGCCACGTTGTATTTATTTTGTTGTAATATTAGTTCCATGCGAAGTGTCGTACAGAGATTATTAAAAACATTCTACCCGGTTATCAGGAATTGCGTACAACTTGCTGAGAAAACCCGTGCGCAATTACGAACCAAATAATACCTCGCTAATAGGAATATACATACAGGTTTACGAGACATACAAGTTTAGCACATTTTATGGGTCATAAGTTATTCATATCTCATAGGTCAGTTTGTCTTGATATGCGAGGCAATTCTACAAACGATACAAAGATAGCTATGAATCGTAAATGTGGTCATCAAAAATGCAAGCTACGGCCGTCCGCGAAGGGATTCGCTGGCTTTATAACAAAGCTAACATGAAATCTATGAATAAGACATCTTTTGAGCTTTGAGTGAATATATTACGGTGCTAGAATATTCCTTAGGTATTTTATGGGTATGTCGCGACCTAGCTGTCGTGAGCAAACTTATCTGTGTGAGATCCTATGAGTTGGATCCTTGAGAGATTTTCCATAAATCCTTTCTTATGGGTTGAGTACGACACCAGGGATATACGTGATCCATCAGTCTATATTCTGTCTACGTTGATAGATCAGTAAGGGTGAGTTTTTAATATATTGTTTCTATTGTATTTCCTCAGAGGACAGAGGTGTTTGAAATTCACAATTAAACATATGAACATTAAACGGATGATCATTAGTCAGATTGTTTGAGGTATTGTGAGATGAAGGCGTGAAAGTGTTATTGTAATTGTATTTGTTTTTATGTTATTTTTTATATTTTTTTGATATTGTGATTGAATAGTGTAATTGGCCTAGGCCAGTTACATTTAATGTAAATAAATAAATAAATGACATTTAAAGAAAATAAACATACAAAATTACGAGTGGGTTTTAACACACATGAATCGAAAAGTCAGAAGTGCGTGTCTGGATTTCGAACTTACGACTTTTAACTTGGCAGTCTAACGGTCATACCACTATGATGCTATCACAGCTAGCTACGGCATTACGGCAATTAGTGAACGTGAATAAATTCAATAGCAACACATCGTGTGAATAGCTATGCTATGACGCAGTTGCATCGATTTTGAGTACACTTTGAAGCTTGTAAAACAGTGGTTTCCGAAGTTATATTCTACTATCTCGTGTGCCATTACTCTTTGACAATGCAATATCGATTTCCCTCACTCCGTATTTGAATTACACAGTACTTGACTATTGTAGTCCGTCCATCCACTTCCGTGAAACGTAACAGTTCAAATAGTTGTTGTTTGTTGGTAAAAACAGTTATATAGGTTACATTTACGGTATTCACTTTTCAAGTTTTTACAGGTTTGTTAAAGGACTTGTCCGCTTTTTGTATGGTTGTTGGTTTTTTATTCTGAGAATATTCTAACCAGCATATAACTACTTGATGCCGAAAGCCACAAAAATATGTAACCTGGAACCGCTGAAAAAATAATTATGTATATACCCCTCCATTTACTTTAATATTTAGAAGGACTTGTTTGTAGTCTCTCCAGAAATGTACGATAAATAGAAAGTGATTTTCTCAAAATTTGAGGAATATAATATCAAATATTTTATGTCTAAATACTAGTTTTAAGAGACTCTATCCAAATATATTTAACACATTCTGGTTAGAGTTTTGGTCGAATAAAAAACCACTTCAGGACAACTCTTTTTGTAAGTGTTTAACTAAATTTTTGTGTACTTGCAGGGTTTTGTAAAATAAAAACTAATGAAAGACTACGTCGTCGAAGCTATTCTCAATTACTGTTAGGTACTATATATCTAGATTACATCAATGATGTGATTAATTCTACGATCGAGATATAGGAAAGGTAGTCTTATTGTTGCAATTCTACTTTACTGAAACAAAATTGTTCAACATTTATATTATAATTAATCTATGCGCAATTTTCTATTGTTAACATTTAAAAAAATTGCGGAACTTTAAGAAATACTGTCAGAAAATACTTTACTATTCACATCATAATTTGCTTGCATTACAAGCTTGCAAAAATATAAATAAGTAAGTACCTAATTATGTGAAATAATGGGGCACATCTCCCCAGTAGGTACCAAACAGGAAATGACTTAAAGTGCTTTCCATCGACGGAATTAATTTTATCGTTTCGCAGTATTGGAGGGTTTCAATTTCGTTAATAAATGTATTGGTAATACATTTTTGCTTTGAGAAATATGTTTTCCTTTAAAAATATCTTTCTTATTTTATTTTCTTGTCAAACTGTATTTTCCTTTTTGAGTCGCAAGGAAAGTAGTAAGTCCACCAACATTTTTTAGAATTGAAGTTAGAAGGGATTTAATTAACAAATTAATTACAGTGCCTACCCATTGTTTTAGGTAGGTAAGTATTCAAATCTTTAATTTTCATTTAACAAACTCTGAAAGTAATTTCTTATGCGAATAACTACTTACTAAAAAACATTAAAATTGAGTCTACAAATTGATAGCTTAAAAACGGTCCAAGTATTATAATAATAATAATAAGGCAAGGTATTGCAACTCTAAAAGTTAAAATAATTATGTGAACGTGATGACATAGTTTTTTTAACACTCAGGCAGGATCTGAAAACTTCAAACGAAGTCACGTGCAAAAGTTAGTCTGAAACAAGAACTTATCTAAGCCTCAAAATCTATAGAGCATCAATCAATTATAAAATTCATCGGCTTTCAACGTTAAGTGCGCGGGGGCGGCCGGGCGGCCTTTCAACAACACTTGAAGGGCAGAGGCACACTTAAAGCTCTCGCCGAGATTTATAGCTACGTCTTGTCAATAACAATCGCTTTTATTTACACAAACTTTACGTCTCATCTAACAAACATGTTGCGGTTACTTTATAGCCCTTTATAAAGTTTAGAACTTAAACATTTATCCTACTTTAGGTGGCCTTTTCTTTATTGCAAAGTTTGTGTTTTACTCGTATTACGAAGTTTGTCTTTTATTTTTTTTATAATGATAAAGGAGTGTTCGACTATGAACTCACCTGATCTCAAACGGTTTTGCGGTCTACGATGAAGCACACCTGCCTTTAAAATACCTATTCACTCTTGATTTGAAAGAAAATTATTAATGAAATTACGTTAAACTTAACAGTACCTACAGGGTGTAGCTTTAGAGACTTTTTCCCAAGGAACGCAGGTCAAAATCTAAAAATGAAAATGTAACTTCTCAAACAAAAGTGAGTCACGTGACCAGTCACTTTGTATGAAAAGTCAATTTTCGATTTTCAGATTTCGACCTATGTTCCTTGGAGAAAGTTGTTTAGTTTCATGGCAAGTTACCTCCTAAAATTTGGCAGGTTTTTAAAGCAATAGGGTGTATTTGTTATTAGATTATACAATACCTATTGATAAGTACTATGAAGATTCAAATAAAACTATAAATTCTTTCTTATTTATGAGATTGAATAATATTAAAATATTTCTATGTAAAATTTTCAAGAATTTCCCAATCTATTTTTAAAAATAAACAAAGCCGGCTCTGTTGCCCAAAAAAAACAAAGGATCACCGAAAAAATACTAACTCTTTCCTTAAAAGAAACATAACAGGACTCTTTCCTGTAATTCCCACGTCTTTCCTGAGCGATATAATAACAATTTCCTCCGTGAATGTTTCCGCTGAGCACACGTAAAGACGATGGTATTGCAGTGACGTGCTAAGTACCTCCACATCGTGTACCAAATAGCTGTATGTAAGCTTATATTGTGGCGAACGTGCAATGTTCACCCAAATGTGGTGTGTAGCGTGTTTAATAAATGAATTAATTGTTACTATGATTGATAGAGGTGAGTAATTGGTATTTTGTATTGGTAGCTTGAGTAATGGTATAGTGACTTCCACATCGTGAACCAAATAGCTGTATGTAAGCTTATATTATGGCAAACGTTCACCCAAATGTGGTTTGTAGCGTGTTTAATAATGAGGGTTGGGTAAATGAATTGATTGTTAGTATGATTGATAGAGACTGAGTAATTGGAAATGAGAAATCTAAGCACAGGTAGTGAAAATAAATTAACTGAAGTCGTGCAAGGACAAGCGATATTGCCTTTAAAACAAAAAAAATGTATCTACTTAATGGACTTAAATGAAATTGACTAGAAGGATTAAAACTTAACCTATATAAGGACATAGGATGTACATACTTCTACCAAAATACCATGTGTACGTGAGACAAGGTCTTTAATAGGTACCTACTCAAAGAAAAGGACAACCCGATTAGAGCATAATTGACGTGTTAGATAAACGTGCCATAAACACAATTGACCCTTCCATCACCAAAACACGTCGGTCGTCACGCCACATATCTTTAAAACAAACGTATGCCGTGATAACCCCTCTCTCCTCTAGCTCAGACGGTAAACCAGGGTATTTGGTAACACAGAACTGTTTACGAAAGGGGTCGTTGGGGCTTATTGGAAATCTCCTCATTCCATGGTCGTGGGACGCGACATTACGCGGGGGAGTTATGGGCTCTCCGTGCGTCATCAGTAATGCAATTTGATGTTTGAATTAACTCGATGTTAAAGCTTATCTACCTTGTAATCTGAATGCAAATTTATTGTGAATTCATTGTTGGGTTGTCGCTTTTAGATTTACTTTTATTATTGCAGACACGCGATTGACTTTTAAGTCTTCTGGTGTTAAGTATAAATACTATATATTATGTATTATATAAGAAGTATACTAATACTATTAACTGGTTGGTTGTTTTTGTTGATGAATTGTTATATAATTCGTTGTATTATGTATGTATAATAAATAATAAATCTTTGTAGAATAAATGAGGTATAAAACCTTGTGTACAAAACATTGTTTAAAAATGGAAAGTTTTTATAACGAACTAGCTTTTGCCCGCAGCTTCGCCCGCGTGGATGTCGGACCAGGATAAAATTTATATTTTTTGTTAATCCAGGATATATAATATGGTTTTTATGTTTACCGAGTTTTATTCAAATCCAAAGTGGTTTTATTAGTGCAGATTAGTAATGATATGATATGACAGTTCAAGTCCCGCCCAAGTCAGTTGTTTTTGCGAGTTTCTTATTTTCATTTAATAAGCAAAACATGTGCATAAACAGTTAAATTATCCAAAATATTTATTATTGAAAACATTATATATTGCCATTACATTAACTCGTTACTCCCTATAATTATAATTAATCAAATATATTAATTTTTCCTTTCATTATTAAACTTTCATTTAAGAATTTATTTACTACATTATGTAGAAACATTTCAGTTGGGTAGGTCCAGTTTCGAGATGGAGGTCAATCGTCGAATCCAACTCGGCTGGGCAGCGTTCGGGAAACTACACAACATCTTCTCGTCCAACATACCTCAGTGCCTTAAGACGAAAGTCTACAACCAGTGTGTGTTACCAGTGATAACATACGGAACCGAAACGTGGCCTCTCACTATGGGCCTCATAAGAAAGCTCGGTGTCACTCAGCGCGCTATGGAAAGGGCTATGCTCGGTGTTTCTTTGCGAGATCGAATCAGAAATGAGGAGATCCGCAAACGAACTAAAGTCGCTGACATAGCCCAACGGATTAGCAAGCTGAAGTGGCAGTGGGCGGGGCACATAGCACGCAGAACTGACAGCCGATGGGGCAGAAAGGTTCTGGAAATGGAGGCCACGTACCGGCAAGCGCAGCGTAGGACGTCCACCCACAAGGTGGACAGACGACCTAATAAAGGTCGCAGGAAGCTGCTGGATGCAGGTTGCTTCCAACCGGCCGATTTGGAAATCATTGGGGGAGGCCTATGTTCAGCAGTGGACGTCTTATGGCTGAAATGATGATGATGATGATGATCAAACCCGAACCAGGATATTTAGAAAAACATACAGATTACTTTGTTTGTAGTTTTGCTCTCGGTAGCTAAAATGTACAGAGAGTCAGGACTGGTGACCCGCGAGCAAACGACATACAGTCTATGTGAGGAGTAAGTATATAAGTGTAAGTAAGTATGTAAGTGAGGACCAGCTTGGTCCTGATATTGACACCCGCAGACTTCTGTGTCTACCTCTGCGACTTATTGATTATCATGGCGAAACAAACGCCCACAGGAAACTACACTCGCTTTAATTGAAAGGGATAATATTGTGGAGAATTAGTGGTACGTGGTATTATTATGGTATTATTATTATTAAACACTGTCTCGCAAATACCGAAACAAATAATGCAGATAAATTACATTAAGCCCTTGGTCCCTTTACACAATTTCGAAGGCGTTAAGTTACGAAGAAGCATAATCGGAACACAGACCTTGAACTTGATGACGTCCGTCGGAAGTCCACTTGCAGTGAGGGAATTGAGAAATTTTACAGGATAATGAGTGGCGTCATCTTGATTGACAAGTGTTAATAAATGTGTAAAACACTTCATTCCCTTCCATTTTTAAAAGAATGCATTCGTTGATTGATGCAGCTTGATTATTTTTGGGCGTTTTAAGTTGGAGAATTCTTGAGCATGCGGATTCCTATTCAGCCGCCTATAATTATTGTCAAGCTCAACCTATGAATACAGGATCATAAAAATAATCGTTTTAACGAACCATTCACCTCATCAGCCCCAGTTCCTCGCGTCACCACAGGCAGCGTTCAGCGGAAATGGCCGCTGAACATAACTGTGACACCACCCATTATGTGTTGGTTCCTACGGATGTCTTGTAGAGTTCTGTGTACCGCATCAACTGCTTTTCTGTTTGCCATTATACATTCATCCCATCATACGATCAAAGAACAATTCCTGAGCAAATGCCTGTCTTGTCACTGTTCCGTGACACATCACAAACAGGTGTTTCGTTGCTCTGTAAATTAATGGGAATCCTAAACATGGTGTGCGCTGTTTTGTCACCAGAAAACAACGTGGCAGTAATCCCCGAAGACGCTACTGCAATTGTAATTTTGCCCTGCCTCCTGATCACTGCAAGGATGCCAGTGGTTATAAATATTTTTCCTGTTCCATCAGGAGTATCCAAGAAAATCATTTTTCCTCAGATGTAAATCGACTCCTAATGCCATCTAGTTAAGAAAAAGGAAACATTATGTTTTAAATAATAATAATTTTAATGCTTCAAATTAAGGCGGTATTTTTTATAAGCTGAAATTTTTAAAAGTATAATTCCACACGATGCGCGTTGTTTCCTTCGGGGTTCAAATTGAAATATTTAAAAAATAATTTCGCTGATCTAAATAGACTTAACGCCATCTAGTTAAGAAAAAGGAAACATTATGTTTTAAATAATAATAATTTTAATGCTTCAAATTAAAGCGGTATTTTTTATAAGCTGAAATTTTTAAAAGTATAATTCCACACGATGCGCGTTGTTTCCTTCGGGGTTCAAATTGAAATATTTAAAAAAGAATTTCGCTGATCTAAATAGACTTAACGCCATCTAGAACACTATGTTTTAAATAATATACCTAATTATAATATGGTAAATGTTTCAAATTAAAGTGGTAACGTTTTTTATAAGTTGAAGAAATATTAAAAAACATGTTTCCTTCGGGTTCCAGCCGGTAAGTAATAAAAATCATTAAGAATGAAATACCACAAAAATACATAATTTCAATGACAAAAAAAAATACTAAAGAATCCACAAAAAGTTTGCGGAACTGAGGATCGAACCCAAAGCCTTAGTATAAGCTTTAGGCGTTCGCCCGACCGCTCGACCGGAAGGCTATGAAGTCTGTTGACATGTAGTCAAAATAATCGTTCCTATAAGATATTATCATAGTCTAAACATCATATAGTCAGTCGACGCGTTTGATGTTTTCGGAAATGCCGACAACGTCTAGACATTCGTCGCGACGTAAGAAGTGTTAGGGTTGACACAGGACTAAAAATAAAAATATGTTTTTATAGTGTTTTTTTTTGTAAGTATGTCATAACACGTTATCAAAATTGGAAAAGGTGGCCGCCATTTTGAAATTTTTATTTACTGGACCGATTGTTTTCAAAATCGATATCTGAGAGTCCGCATGGTCTCCGAGTACATAACCGTTGTCAGAATTGGAAAAGGTGGCCGCCATTTTGAAATTTTTATTTACTGGACCGATTGCTTTCAAAATCGATATCTGAGAGTCCGCATGGTCTCCAAGTACAAAGCCGTTGTCAGAATTGAAAAAGGTGGCCGCCATTTTGAAATTTTTATTTACTGGACCGATTGCTTTCAAAATCGATATCTGAGAGTCCGCATGGTCTCCAAGTACAAAGCCACCCCTGAAAACCTAGAAAACGATACCCATATTGATTTTTACTCAAAATTAGCGTTCGCCATCTTGGATCTCAAAATTAATGTCGTATTCGTTATCACCGCCCCCGAAAACCTAGAAAACGATACCCATATTGATTTTTACTAAAAACTTGCGTCCGCCATCTTGGATCTCAAAATTAATGTCATATTCGTTATCACCGCCCCCGAAAACCTAGAAAACGATACCCATATTGATTTTTACTAAAAACTTGCGTCCGCCATCTTGGATCTCAAAATTAATGTCATATTCGTTATCACCGCCCCCGAAAACCTAGAAAACGATACCCATATTGATTTTTACTAAAAACTTGCGTCCGCCATCTTGGATCTCAAAATTAATGTCATATTCGTTATCACCGCCCCCGAAAACCTAGAAAACGATACCCATATTGATTTTTACTAAAAACTTGCGTCCGCCATCTTGGATCTCAAAATTAATGTCATATTCGTTATCACCACCCCCGAAAACCTAGAAAACGATACCCATATTGATTTTTACTAAAAACTTGCGTCCGCCATCTTGGATCTCAAAATTAATGTCATATTCGTTATCACCACCCCCGAAAACCTAGAAAACGATACCCATATTGATTTTTACTAAAAACTCGCGTCCGCCATCTTGGATCTCAAAATAAACGTCATATTCGTAATCACCGCCCCCGAAAACCTATAAAACGATACCCATATTGATTTTTACCAAAAACTCGCGTCCGCCATCTTGGATCTCAAAATAAAGGTTATAATCGTAACCACCTCCCCTGAAAACCTCAAAACAATACCCATATTGATGTTTTTCAAAAACTCGCGTCCGCCATGTTGGATCTCTAAATTAATGTCATAAGTACTCATAATCAACACACCCGTTGAAAAATTGAATCAACATTTAAAATTCAAATAAATAAATTGCGACACCCGCTAATTCCTAGGACCCAACAATTCCATACAACCTACGGTGCGCCCCCCCCTCCGTCCCCCGCTCCACACACCCCGCACGATTGCTCTGTCTAGACGTGTTCGTTGGACTACTGTAGGGAAAGAGAAGACCTCTTTATACTGTGATATTATTATGTTATGTTATGTAATGTTTAGCTCCTTGTGAATATAGCGTGATAATATTATGTAAATTGCAATTTAATAACATTTTTCTCATTGTATTACAACAATTCTGGAGCAAATTCTAGAAATACGCTGCTTACTACAATGCTGCTCATCCCCCATAATTATCAACGTGATAATTTATACCCTATAAGTTGACCAAGAATTTAAAAAGTATATTTGCCGAATTTCAACTAAATCTGCCCAGTAGTTTTCGCGCCAACCCTTTACATACAAACAGACAGACAAAGTTTTTTTTTTCTTCATATTCGGCTTCAGTATCGTTCCCCGAACACATTTACTTTTTTCCAAAAATTTTCAATGTACAGTTTTTACTTCGTTACGATTTTATTATATTATGTATAGATTATTCTTATTATTTTCTGATACGAGTGATGTTCTAGGGCCTCTGATACTATGTTCTCATTCGTACAGGTACCAATGTTACTCCTTTTCTGCTTTTGTTCCATATTTCGTCTTGTAACTAAGTATTTTCTGAAAATAAAAAATATATAATTTCGATATTTAACCTTAAATAAATAATTAATTTGCCTGTAACTGTCCCATGTAGGGCAAAAGCCTCTTTTTATACAGAGAAGGATCGAGCATTAATCACCGCGCTAGCTCACTGCGTGTTGGCGATTTCAGACTATTGATTAAAGTGCAGGTTTCCTTACGATGTTTTCCTTCACCGTTAGTCAGTGGTGTCCTAGATTAACTAAGAAAGTACATATGACATTGAAAAAGTCACATTGGTACATGCCAGGTTCGAACCCATACTCACGCGCTTCAAAGCGGGTCCGTAACCAATGCGCCACCACGACATTAATTTAATTTACCTTATCATAAGAAAAAATCACGTATATTTTTAAAAAATAATTTGGTCAAAATGCGGGGGTTTTTTACACCCAAATACCGCTAAAGTCTGGCTTAGGCTGTCTCGACTCTTTTCCGGACAGTTTCGATATTTAATTCAATACGGCCAGTTCTCGATCAATATCGTCCAGTATTGTAAACTATGACCTAGTTCTGTTTATAGATGCAGTTTTAATTGTTTATTATAAAGAAAGTGGACGAGAACTAGAAATGAGAGATTGAAACTATTGAGTTTATTTCTAAGAAGGTTAAAGGTTTTGTAATGTGTTTTATTTTTGCTTCTTTTACGTTTAAGGCTGCAGTGAGGTTCCTTTGAACCTCAAATATGATATTTAACATTAAAAAAAATTTATTGCCTCAAATATTAAAAGCACGGACACAGCAAAACTATTAGGTTGGCAAAGCCGCTAGTTAAAGATCTAGTTTAGTTTTGTATAGGTTTTAGTTATACCTTCCTAGAAAATATGGTAAAATGAAATTGAAATGGTGACATCTTGAAAAAATTACAACCTTTTACCTTTACCTGCCAACCTAATAATAGCTTTGCCGTGTGTACAGATCATTTATTCATTAATTTAATTTAATTAACGGTTTAAGTCAAACAAAAAAGGAATTTATTCAATCCTCCTCTTATTCAAATAGTTTAGTTATCTAACACTTGATTTTATAAAATAAGCGCTTAAGCTAACATAGGTAACAAAAACCTATTCAGAACATTCACCCACGTAGCCTATTCAACCTTCTAGATTATTTAACCTAAATTGACATACAGCCTTCCCTCACCGAATACCAGCAAACCATTTTATTACCAGACTCTAGATCTCAACTAGAGGCAGTATAAAATATGTACAGTTCGCAACTAGGTCGCCGGCGTCTCTCGGCTTTTCTATATAAAACTATTTCTTTTTTCTGAAAGCACTGTGGACTCTGTACAGACCTAATACGGTTGATTTATTTATTTTAGTCTTTCGTGTTTTCTGCGAGGTTCTTTTGTTTTAACTTAAATGTATGAAGAGTGCTGTCAGCCATGATTTTTTTTTTACTTGTAAATTATTTTGTATCTTGTAAGTGTCGTGATGGCGCGTTGGTTACAGACCCGCTTTTTTCAACTACCTGTGTGACTTTTTCTATGTCTTATGTTCTTTCTTAAATAATCTAAGACACCACTGACACGGTGAAGGAAAACATCGTGAGGAAACCTGGACATAGTCTGAAAATGGCCAACCCGTAGTAAGCTAGCATGGTGATTAATGCTCAATCCTTCTCTGTATGAGAAGAGGCCTTTGCCCTGCCGTGAGACAGTTACAGGCTGATTTATTTATTTATACTTGTTAGTAGTTGGGTGCATGTGGTGCATACATGTGGCGTATAAAATATCGTAGAATAATTAGAATCACATTTGCAAATTCTAAAGTTGAAATCAATAAAGCCTTTGTATTGGGATTCTTTGCGTAAAAGCAATACAGACATATTGTACAATATTGGATTTCAATTTACATCTTGGAGACATCTCGTCTATATCTCTATCAACTTGAACGAGTGTTGTATCTTAAGTAACATTGTATGTAACACGAGTCGTGATAGCCTAGTGGTATGATCGTTTACTGGCAGTGGTCTCGGGTTCGAACCCAAACACCTCTGAATTTTCATAAGTTATATAAGTACTGTTACTGTTAGCTTACATCATCCCAGTGCTGAGCAAAAGCCTCCTCCCATGATTTCCACAATTTTTTTTCCATTTTATATAAGGTATATGCGTTTTATAAATTAATTATTATCACTTACTCTGAACCTCTGAAAGCACGTAAAGCCGTTGGCGCCTGATCTCTCTCCGGTCGTGTCGGTTGGCCGTCCCATCGGAGTATGAGAGTGAGGGAATGGAGAGTGCAAATGTGTTTGCGCACACACTTGTGCACTATAAAATATCCTGCGTAATTGGCTAATCTCCGTTGTGATTGGCCGCTGTGACCGAATTTCGGTCAGGAGGACATTATTATTAACTCTTTTTTGTCTCTCTGCAGCAGGCGATGACTTGCCAAGCACTACGATGTGGCTAGTGTTGGCCGGCGTGGGAGCGCTTATGACAGCCGCTTTCACCACGCTGGCCTGCTGGATAGCGCGCCGCAGGAACTCGCTGGCCCACAAACTAGGTAAGCAGATAGCAGACCACAGAGTATACGCGTCACCGAGTTGATACCTACATGAAAATATTACCGAGACTCAATTGCCATTATTAAGAAATTGAATTGAATTACATCACTACATAGTATAAAAAATATAGTATAAAAACTAAAACCCGACTACTTAAAATCTAAAAACAAGCTTCTTAGATTTGAAATAAAATTCTGTAGTCGGAGGCCACCAAATTACAAAGTATTTACCCTTGGAAGATTATCTAGTACCTATTTACCTATAATTCATTAAGGCCTCCGACTACAGAATTTTATTTCAAATCTAAGAAGCTTGTTTTTAGATTTTAAGTAGTCGGGTTTTAGTTTTTATACTATATTTTTTTTCAATGATTTTTAGTGGTAAAGAAACCAATAAAATTCATTTTAATCACAATTTTTTAGAATGTGGTAGTTCTTAAATAGGTAGATTTCTTTAACTGTCAACTTCGGTTCAAACCTTTAGTCAATATCATGTATTTTTTAAATTAAATTTATTTCAAAGGTGTCGTCCGCGACTTCGAGCTATTAAAACTTGGCCTCATATATTTCTTAGAAGTATACATGAAAAGTAGTAAGAAGTACAGCTTGGCAAAAAAGAGTCTGGAAAAATTGGGGGCGCCGCTGTCGCACTTTTCACACTACAATTCAAATTACAAGTTATTAAGTGCTTACATATTTCTATGACGGGTTTTTTGTCATTAATTATAATCAAATGAATCATTTTTATGTTATTTTAGTACTCACAAACGTAGTTATTTAAGATTTTTATTTTTAGTTCCAGCTGTCACTGCCTCAGACTCTTTTTTGCCAAGCTGTATAAGTACACATGAAACCTTTTTTGTGGGATATCATCATAGATAGATTACATTTACCTAAAGTTCGAGGAAGTAAGTAACATGGAGTTGATAATACCTGCTCTAAAATCCCGAAATCATAAACATTACAATTAATTCCCGGGAAATTAGAAATTAATTTTACGTATAATTATTTAATAAGAAATTTAAAAAACAACTGATACGGATGGGATTCGAATCCACGATCTCCGGTGTACCGTGCCGACGCTCTAACCGCTAAGCTACCGTATCCCATCAGAATCAGTCGAAATTTCAAATCTCTTTCTACGCCTTAGGCGTGTGGTAATATCGAACGGAATACATTAATTATCCGACTCAGTGTTCTAAACTTTGCAGTTTTTAGAAGGCACCGATAGATATTACCACACGCCCTAGGCGTAGAAAGAGATTTGAAATTTCGACTGATTTTGATGGGATACGGTGGCTCAGCGGTTAGAGCGTCGGCACGGTACGTCGGAGATCATGGGTTCGAATCCCTTCCGTATCAGTTGTTTTTCAAATTTCTTATTAAATAATTTATTATATTTAATAAGCAAACATGTGTTAAAACATGTAATAAATTCTCCAAAATATTAATTTAACGTTTTAAATACATATGAACTAAATTATTATAATAAAAAGTCTTTATTATGTTTTTAGACATCGGTAACAGATAATGTAATACTTAAGTAGTTCGGTACTAAAACTGTTAAATTAATGAGTTTTATTTTACATACAAAATTAATTCTAATAAAAACTATAGGTCAAAATCCAGTCCATATTAATAAAATCCCGAGATTTAATTGTTATGTTTACGATTCCGGGATTTTTGAGGAGGTATTTTTAACTCTATGTTACTTACTTCCACAAAACCGCAAACCAACGCCATCTAGTTACGAAAAAGAAATCTCAATTTAATTAACATTATTTTAAAATATAATCATAATTTAATAGGCAGTGATGTGTAGAAACTTTAATTTAATTAGTAAATATTTATTGTTATCACGTTTTCACATTGTATGCAGTGTTATAATCACATATATTTATGATAGTCGTAACGGGTAGTTAGAAGCCTGATATTCTAAGAAGTGGTCCAGAATATATAGATAATATATACATATTCTGAATGTGCTCATCAAGACCTTCCATTTGATATCAAACACGATAAATTTACCTTAACTTTATTTTTTTCGAGCTGACTAATTTATTTTTAAAATCCACCTTATTTGATTTTACGAAATTTCATAAATCCTATAACCTGCAGACCATTAAGACGCATCGATAGACACCTTATTTATTGTATTACAACAAATAGTTTAGGAGCTAGGAGGGAACAGATGAACAAACTTACATACATACATACATACATACATAGACTGCTAAAATCATAACCCTCCTTTTTTTTGTAGTCGGGTAAAAACTAAGTCGCTTCCCGCGTCTGTCTGCCCTATTTATGCTTAGATCTCTAAAACTACGCAACGGATTTTGATGCGCTTTTTTTAATAGATAGAGTGATTCAAGAGGAAGGTTTATATGTATAATACATACATATTATATTAGCGTAACCGTGCGAAGCCGGGGCGGGTCGCTAGTAAAAATATAATTTGTTATCTGTTGTGAAATCGAATAACATTTACATAGATTCACGCCTGTATTTCCCAAAGGGCGTAGGCAGAGGTATATGTAGTACACCCACGTATTACCCGCTATGTTATAAGTGCCATGTAATAGGAGGCGATTAACCGGACACAATTCCAGACTCCGTGCTGCTACTGAGAATTTCCCAATTGAAAAACCCAATAACACTTTGTCTGACTCGGGGATCGAACCCAGGACCTCGTGATCAGCAGTTGCTCTTGCTACCAGTAGACCACCGAGGCAGTCATCGAATATATGCTGATAATCTAATGCAAGTTGTGCTGCTTAACCCAACGGCTGAGTGCTGACGTATAATTTTTTTGCTGTAGCCAATTGGTAGGCTGATAATAAACAATTGTTGTGCTAGGTGGCAAGCGTGGCCCGGACAAGGCGCTGGTATTCCAGCCTCCACGCCGCGCCACGGCCGTGCGCTCACCGGGGTCTGCCACCCACTACCTGCGCAAGTCTCCGTCACCGACTGCGCCTGCACCGCCAGCTTCATCGCCGCCGCAACCCACGCCGCAACCGCCGACTATTAACCCTGCTACTACGGTATGTACTATATTGCGAAGGCTTTCAATTGGTCTTTAAAGCGGGTCTACCAAAAAAATTATACCATAAATACCAAATATCAAATATAATAGACCATAAATAGGTTAGTTAGATAGTTGAAAATAGTAATGAGTTTGATTTTAAAAGAATTTAATAAGTGCCGATATTATTTTAAATAATGTATGTTTCGTTTTACAATGGACATCTTGAACTTAGCGCTTTATCAGTTCTCTTAGGTGATTTAAACAGTTTTTTAGTAGTAAATGATTTAGTGCCTGAGATCTCCTAATCATAATTTAACTTACTAATATCCTGGGACAGCCAACCGGAGGCAACAGCCCGCACTCGCCGACTGCACCGACCGAGCCAACACCGCTCAGCAAGGAGCTCGCCGATGCTAATGCCACTGAGAAGACCAAAACTGCAGAGCCTGAAAACACTGATGGACGATTAGGAGACCTGCATTTCAAATTGCGGTGAGTTTTGGATTCATTTTACAGAAATTACAAAGTTAAACTAAATACTGCTGCAGCTAACTTTAGTTTCCTGAACACATATTTCAGCGACATCAATAAAAAGTTCTTGTTTTGTTTCGTTCGGCGACATAAGTTGATTAACATAGAAATGTCCTTAGAGTATATAAGAAAATATACCTATAAGAAAATATAGAGCAACCCTATAGAAGTATGAACCGTGAGCACGGGTATGAACAACGCGGCCGCGACACGAGCTCCGTTTGCGATCATACCTCGATCGACTGCGGTTCAACTAGGCTCCACAAGCAAAAAAGTTACATTTTAGCTTATATCATGGTTAACAGTTGAGTAAAATTTTGAAAAACGTCTAGAAAACTTAATTTGATAAAATGACATTTTAACATTTCTATGGCGAGACCTGCTTTCGTTCCGCACAAGGCAATGTGGTTGACGTTATCACTCTATATTTTCTTGAATACTCTATGGAAATGTCCCTATTGACGTAACATAAACCAAAACTACAAAAATATGACTATACTCTAGAATTCCTATCCTGTGTAAATGTCAAAATATATGGTCTGCGTGCGTCATATAATAAGTTAATGTATCATCATCATTCATCAATTAGGTACCTGACCTTTGTTGCAGCTTTGCATACTTTACAAAAATCCACAAAAAAAACATAACCGAAAATAAAATAAATCAAACATGCCTAATTAGTTTATTCAACTGTATAAATACAGTGATACCAAGCGTTTCAATCCTCATAATTTGTTTACCGAAAAGGTACCAAAAGGTAACTTCAAACACAAAGCCCCAATATATAGATATTGATATGTATCTACTGGCAGGTATATAGATAGATACATAGGTTTACAGGCAGACGACTCTATTCGATTACATTCCCGGCGCGTATTCTATCACCGCGACGCTTCACAGTCACATAATAGTGCTTACTCTTAATCCATTTAGAGCTCCTTTTAATCTCGACATTCAATGACAAAAGAGGATCTATCTACTTCATGATTCTTTGAAGCTTGTATTATTTTTAATAGAAGATGTTCAGAAGATTATTTTCTTCTGTCGGTCAGAGGGTAGTTCCTTCTTTAGGACAATAATATATTATGCCCGCGTGTATTTTCTATGATTGATTAGCGTTCCCGGAGTGCCCGGCGATTAGCGTTAGATTTAAATCTGAGCGTAGGCAATCCGAAAAGAGATTACAAGAACATAAATCTTAGGTTTTCCTTTACCGTTTTACGTAATAAGTAATAACCGACAACCGGAAAAATTCATTAAAATGATTTCAAAAAGTTATTGCGCTTTAGGGTCACGGCAATCTCTGACTTTCCCAACGCTAGCTTAGAAAACTAACTTTAAATACGACGACATACTAAAAACAGCAAATACTCATCTCATCTCGCCAATTTATCGCCCGCAACGTATGTGTAGCAGTACGCCTAGCAGTATTGTGGTGTGGAATGACGATATTACGCATACATATAAAATGTGTGCAGCCGATGCTGCTGTAGCAGATGCTCTAGTAGGTAATTAAATCGTTTCACTTGTACAAAGTGTCGGGGATATGTTTAGCAATGTATAAAAACTAAAAGTTTGGTGGGTGTCACTGTTTAGTCATCTGTGTTTTTCTACTGTAACAGTATAGGTACCTAAAGCAATGGTATATTCAAATAATCCGCGTCGCTAAAAAAGAAAACTAAACTCGTTCGAATTGTAAACGAATTCCCAGTTTCCAGAATTTTGTAATCCAAAGGCTTTCATCGCAGTGTCGCTCTGTTTTTGAGAGATTGAAAGCGGATTGGATAGGAAAATGCCTGTTCTACGTGAAATATTAAATGAATATTCAATTTGTTGGGTGGCAGCCGGGATTCGGATCAACCGTTGAAATTGAATTTTAGGTCTCATTTCGTGTTTGTTTATGATACGTAACTGTTTTAATTTTTGAAATCGAAGCTCAAATACAAGGTTTGCGACGGTCTTCAAGGTTGTAAAATGTTATTAAGCTTAAGATTATTCAAGGCTAGTAGAAGAATTTTTGTCCAAACAATTAGCGATAAGTTCATCATCATTAATAGTTGTATCATTGGTAAAGTATTCCAGTTAGCAGTTAGTACCACGTTTGTGGAAACCACAGAAATCTAAATAATCTGTGGTGGAAACCGTTTTATTGTGATATCGTACTTATTAGGGACTAAGTATTGTTTAAGTTGCATGGAATAACCAACCAGTTTATCATAAATGTACCTACATACAGCCGCTAGACGTCCAGTGAGAATAATATATGAGAATCTCTTCAGTTATCTGATTTGAAATACCGTTCCAAATAATGTAAATAATTCAGTGTTCCAACTTTTCCCTTTCATGGGAAATGATAGAAAAATTGTATTGGACAGATTGGACATAATATGGCGACACAAAAGAAAAAAGCTCATAAAAGATAATAAGCAACCAAAAATATAATAAAAATAGCGTTAAAATGTGTTTCACAATATATTTCTGATGTAAGTAGGTATAATATGTTTCATAAAATCATGACTCGACTAAATAGAACTCGTAAACAAAGAAAAATATTCTGTTTAGCTGGTAGTTAATCTTTGTTTTTACGTGTGAAGCCTTTTGGGCAAGGGCAAGTGATGGGGTTATGGTGTTCGGACTTGCACAGACTATAAACTCCAAAAAAACACACACCTCGATATACCTAATTATTTAATACAAAAATTTGAAAAAACAACTGATATGGGACTGATAATTCGAACTGACGGACGTACCGTGTCGACGATGTGACCGCTAAGCCACCGTAAACTACCCAAATAAGTTGAAATTCCAAATCTCTTTCTACGCGTAGGGCGTGTAATATCTATCGAACACATTAACTACGTATCCGACTCAGTACTCCAAACTTTGCAGTTTTACACCGATGTGATATTACCAATTTTCCTTGTGATTTTTTTACATGTTAGCTTATTAAATATAATTACACCTCGATATTCGACTTATGTATTCTCTCGCTGCCGGATAATTAATCCTAACCTTCGCTTCGTAGGAATGTAGCAAAGACCATAACTTAATTCCCTAATTACGTCACAGAAGTAACACGTCGTATCTAATTATTTCTAATTAAATTATTAGATTACTACTTAGAAGAAACCTGTTGCCACAAAAAGTAAGAAAGGTAGGTATGGAAGGGATTTCTTAATTAATTATTCCAACGACTGCTGTTGCCCGTATAAATCCAGCCTTACTTTAATTACATCGTAAGAATAATAAAGCTGATGAAGTTGAACAATTTAAGTCACGTGATTTTTTTTAAACACTAGGTGGCTTTTATTAAACTAATTTCATATTTTAATCTTGACTTTAATTACATTACCTATAATATTAAGGTCTAATATTTTAATTCTCTTTTTGTATAAAACACAATAAACGTGTAGCTATATTTAGCGCTATTTGTTGCGCTGTTAATGGTCTCTGTATTAAAATTGTATCTAATTAAGTTACTTTTACAATTACCTACCTAATACCTACTAAGTATGCGATTCAAATAAGAAAGTAAAACTCTAATCACCATTTTGATATGGCAATAAAAAAGCTGTTAGAAAAATACTAAAACTATTCGTATTTGACATAATTTTGATATCGTCAAACAACGAAAAAATGAGACTCAAAAGGAAATCAATTGTTACGCGTCGCTGGCGTCCTTGTGATAGTTAAAAGGGAAATCGCTCGTGCAGGACTGTTAACCGGACCATTTTGTTGGACCTTAAGTCCTCCAAGGACTGTTATGGGTTAAAGGTTAAAGCATGTTCATTAACTTATCGCGTAATTACATTTTAACGTCAATAAACTGTACCTAATAATGTTATTAGTAATAACAATAACAATTACAAAGAATTTCCGGACACATTATAATTATAGGTGGGTGACGAAAATCGATACGTCACAACTCCCCACAGGCCGTACGCTCGTGTCAGTTGTGGGGAAGTCTTGGAATCAATAGCTACCTCGTCAATAACTACCCCCGTCCATTCGTCACCGACAATTATGAGCACGACACGTAGGGTTCGTTACTTTGTTGGAACAGGTAAATATATAATATCAGTTTTACTGGAACAAGTTTTCGAACATAAAAATTTGAAGCTATTTTTATGTATGAAAATTGATATTTTTGCTAAACATTTGTAATATCATTATTTAGAAACTCGCAAAAACAACTGATTCGGGCGGCTTACGAGTAAATCTGCGATCCCTGGCATGCCACGATGCCGGCAAATAGGTTCAACATGTAAAAAAACATACATAAAATATATTTCTAATGTCATTCTTTATAACTTGGTTAGTTACGATTTACATAATTCATTGATTTTATATCTTCAATTGTGAGTGAGATAGCAGGTTAGGGAGTGTCCGCGCCTTAATCGTTTTTTTTTCTTTTTACTAAAATTTGGAACTTCAGCTATTGATTGTTACCTTAGCCGCTTCCATATTCGCCTTCTCTGGAAATGGATATTGCGAGAAATAAGGGGATTATGAACGCACATAATCCCCTTATTTCCTAGAAAAAATCCTGAGTACGTCCGTACGTCCGTGCTCATTAGCGTTGGAAGGATCAAAGAGACCCCTTATACCGAGAGATGATTGCAAGCGACGAGATAATGAAAACGGAATATTGGACGACGCCGCCGGAATAAAACCGGACGGAATATTAGTGCATAGTGAATAGTTCTTGGTCGCTTATTGTTATATCTGGGGACAGTTGTATATCAATTAGGATATAGTGTGGTATACTAACTTCTTCTACAGGGGCCCAGGGTGGACCGCAGTGCGCTAGAGCCTAAGGATTTGGTCGATATACTCGTATTCTTTGACTACAGCAAGCACTAAGGAAGGATATTTGGAAATCCTTCCTTTGGGATGAAATATCCCAATTCTACGCGGACAAAGTCGTCGTCAAGTTGAGTAGGTATACAGGGTTATTTGTAAAACACCAGCAGCCTTAAAAGGGGTCATTAAACTCATCATTATGAACAACTTTTAGTATGGGACCAACCCTGAAATCGCGAAAAAAGAACAGCTGTTCCATACATTTAGTTGAGTCACGTGAACATAAATATATGGAACAGCAGATTTTTTTTCGAGGATGCTGGTGTTTTACAAATAACCCTGTATAGCTAAATCACATTCTCACACAATATTCCTATCTACGGGTATTTAATATCATCTATTTAACAGGTCTAATATGTAATTGGCTTTAGGGTAAACCATTGTTCTTGCTCGCACATACCTAAAAGGTTTCCCAAAAAAAGTTAAATTGTCTCATTATACAGCAGTACGTTTACACAACAGTTTGTTTACCCGACAGTTTCGTGTTGAGTTTAAGTTTGTTTGCTAAGTGTTGGGTAACCGCAGGCTACGCTTTGGCATTATGAGAAATATACACCACGTCGATCTTACGTAATTGGCAGAACTTTATAGGCATGCTATGCTAGGTACTGGTAATTCACTTAAAAAAGGAAAATAAAATTGTTTGGCACTTGGCTCCAGGCATAATCGCATAAGAATTGCTGTTCGTTAGACTCGCTAAAACTCGAGAACGGCTTGACCGATTTGGATAATTTTAGTTTTAAAATATTTGTGTAAGTCCAGGGAAGGTTAAAAAGGTGAAAAAGGGTAGGGTAGGGTAAGGGTAGAGAAGGGTAGGGTAGGGTAAGGGTAGAGAAGGGTAGGGGTACGGTAGAGTAGAGGTAGGATAGAGTAGAGTAGGGGTAGAGTAGGGTAGGGTAGAATAGGCGTTGAAGTATCACGCAAACGAAGTCGCGCCGGGTAGTTAGTACTGGATAAAACAGGTAATTTAAATGTCTATGAAAACTAAACGTAAATAATTATTACTTACCCCTTGTGAATACCAAGTAAAAGGGAATCCATTTACTTACATTAAATCCCCTTTTAATATTTAAATACAAGATAATGGAAGAATTCAATTCCTTAGAAGCTAAGCTGTGCTTAGCTTTTCATTGTATTATTGTTTTGAGAGCGTAGACAAGCGGGTTATATTGACCGCAGATCGCAACGGATTACGGCTTCAAAGAAATAATAAATCTTTTTTTATTTTGAAGTCAATACCTATAACTTCTCGCCTTAATAGTTCAACAACAGTGTTGATCATTAGAGTATTGTTACTATTGGGGATGGATAATTTTAAATCTGAAACATTTAACAACATGATTTAGGTATCTAAGGCATTACATGCATACATGGCTGTTATAATATGGCATGGCAGTAAAAATCAATTAATCAATTCTACTTTATATCTATTTGGTACATCTACTACCTACTGGTATATTACTATTTGTATATTTTTAGGTAATTTATTGACTTTGAAGGTACCTTCCCTTAACTGACACCGTCCCTACTAAAACGTTTATAATATTACTCTGACTAGTGAAAAGTAATCCATTTGTGAAAGCCCTAGGGGGTGTTTTGTTACACGGGACGTAAAAGCCTTTAATGGCAAGCCTTTTTACTATGTATTAATAATAAACTGTCGTATTGCGTCTGACACACGACCGTAAACTTGAATTCGTTTTACGAGGCTTGTAAAATGAGTGACTTGTCTGCTAGATATCAACTGTACTTAGATAAATGTATTACCTATAATATAAAGGTCACTCGTTAAGAAAAACGTTTGCGAGTTTTTTGTAATCCTAGAACTCCCTGTTAATATACCTAGAAGTTTCAAAATAACGGCAACAGTTTATTTTACTAAAACAGGGGAGTTACTTTTGAAATACGAACTCAATTCAAATTTATAGAACTCATTGCAATTGCAATAGAACGCGCATTGTTTTCCTGCTGATATTTGCAACTTTTGCGTACTTAGTAAAAAATAGGATGGGGTACTTTTTGTTTTATTTATATTATCTTGCACTTGCACTGGTATGAAATTAGCTACAACACTTTATATTAAAATATTATCACTACATAGTATAAAACAGTCGCTTCTTTCGCTTTTAAAACTACGCAACGGATTTTGATGCGGTTTTTTTAATTGATAGAGTGATTCAAGAGGAAGATTTATATGTATAATACATGCATATTAGCGTAACCGTGCGAAGCCGGGGCGGGTAAAAAATTAAATACTAAGTATAAACACCTTCACCTAAATAGAATTCAATTCGAATATTTACCAATAAAAAGTAACCTAGAACCGTCCCTTGCGGGTAAATCGTAAAATATCGGGAAAGCCTACCCGCGTCTACTCCGCCAAATAAACTCCACGTAACATGTTCCTCTCGACCCCTATTCACTCACGTACCCTTGGACATGCCCTTGCCCATCGATTTACAGAAAAAGTTTATTCGTTTTTCAAGTAGTATTTCACTGAATTTCATTTGTTTATAAAAAAAAGTAAGTGTGGTTGACAAAATTGTACAATTCTACAAGCTCTCATGCCGTGTGGTTTCCGGCCAAAGAATAGAACCACCCCTACTCGTCCCACGGATGTCGTAAGAAGCGACAGAGGCAATGATCTGGAGAATGGACAGCAACATGCATGATGCGCATCCTTCTCTGTAACAGCAATCATCTGCTACTGCAATCGCCAACCCGCTTGCCCAGCGCGAGCGTGGCGATTATGGGCAAATACTTCCAATGAGCGTACAATAGTGGCGAGCATTGGTAGAGGCCTATGTTCAGCAGTGGACTAATACAGACGGATAATGATGATGATGATGTGGAAACTCACCATACGACCTTTCTCTTCTAATTTGATATTTTAGGAATTACGTAGAATTTAGAGCATTTACCTGATAAGTAATCAATAGAAAATCCGATAGGTATCTGTTTTAGATTTACTTACAGGCAAAAACGAAGCTCAAAATGAAACAAAATGGACTAAAGTAGGATGCGGGCCAAGATTACTTACAATTACATACGAGTATTTCAATCCAAATGAAACAATACTGCCAATATCTGTGTAGTCTCAACATGTGACCTACATTATATCTGGAGCCTTACAGATCTCCAGAGTTTATTGGCTTTGTTCACGACGGGGTCTAACCGTTTGGAAACAAAACATCATTTGGAAAGTTCTGATTATTTATATGTATATCAGTTACGTGCGACTTAGCCATATTGGAAATGATGCGAACGCATTTCTATTTGTATTTCGTATATTGATTTGTATTTTGTCTTGAAGTTTTTGTATCGTACTTAAGTACGTACGCAAGTAGTTAAGTGAATGTCAAAGTTGATGTGAAATATTTTGTGTACCTACTGAAAATTTTAATTTTAGAATGTTTAAGTAAAATCACCTCGTTGGTCTAGTGGTAGCAAGCGCGACTGCTGAGCACGAGGTCCTGGGTTTGATCCCCGGGTCGGGCAAAGTGTTATTGGGTTTTTCCATTAGGAAATTCTCAGTAGCAGCACGGAGTCTGGAATTCTGCCCGGTTAATGGCAATAGGCTCGCCCCCTATTACATGGGACATTACATAGCCGGCGAAACGTGGGTGTACTACACACCTCTGCTTACCCCCTCTGGGGAATACAGGCGTGAGTCTAAAAATAAATAAATAAAAATAAGTAAAAGTTATAGTTTTCAGGAATTAAATGTCATGTTTATTTGAGGGATACCTAAATCTTAACTAAGTTTTTACCGTTTACCGTGGATGCAACGTTAAAAAATCTAAAATAAATTATTTTATTTTATTTGCGTCCATCTCCATGCTTATAATATCAGGAGGATAATTATCTTTGAACTACGAATTAAATTCCAGTTTAGTTTAAAAAGACTTCCAAAATCTTTGATCTGCCAGGAAACAAGGCTCTTTTCACCAACGCGACTTTGCAATGAGTTCGCTCATATAAACTGGGGTTAGGTTAACAGTTTCTGAGTAACCCCCCGACTTAAATATATAGGTAGGTACTTTTTCATTTTAAATTTTAGTAAGTACATTTTAGGTAGGGAAAGAAAAATATGTATATTCATTTGCCTGTTTGTTCAAACGGTATTGATTTTGAAGTTAAATCCTGAAAGTAAATTGGACACACATAACGCCTGCTCACATGCCTTACCATAGATACCTATAGCCTATAGTTAGATAGAAAAACTTTATTTTATGTTGGCGCTTCAGAATGTTGATATTAATTTTGTTTCCGAAGATTTATGGCCTGTTTCCCAGTTACCAATAAGTTTCAAGCAACTTACAGATACTTAATTTGTTACAAATTCTGTACAAATTTGCTACAAGTAACCATCCCAGATGTTCCATTCTAATCAATTTCATTTTAAACTTTACCTAGCTAGTACATAAATAGTTCCTAGAATTATAGTCAAGTGCAGGTATGACAGTTGACTGGCAAGTCAGAGGTCTCAGGTTAGAACCCACTTTTCTTAAGTTACGTGCGTATTATAAATTAATTATCACTTGCTCCGTGCCTCGGAAAGCACGTAAAGCCGTAGTTGCTCCTGCGCCATCTCTCTCCAGTCGTGTCGGATTGCCGTGTCATGGGGCTATGAAAGTAAAGGAATAGAGAGTGCACTGTGTTTGCTCACACATTTGTGCATTTATATGTCTTGCATAGTTGGGTATTTCTAAGAAAAACGTTAACATTTTCTTTATGAATCATTTTTCTCCCAGATATTTAAAACACAAAAGTACTTTCGGAAGGTTTTTAATTTTTATACTATCTCAACACCTGACAAGAGGGGTAAAGTTTATGTTTTAATAATAACAATAAGCAGTATAATTGCTTTCATTCTTAACTTTGAGTGGAGGATAATGATACGCTTAATTTTTGACTAATTTCTTGAAAGAATCACCCAGTTGAGCTGTGGCCGAAATTCAGTCAGTAGGACATTATTATTAGTTCCTATCCGACTGCGAAATAAGCACTAATTTATTTGTTCTTCAGCTATGAGAATGAGAAGAACGCTCTGGTGGTGTCGGTGGTGTCATGCCAGGGTCTGCCCGGCCGTGAGCCTACCGGCCCCGACCCCTACGTCAAGCTGCAGCTGTTGCCTGATAAACAACACAAAGTTAAGACCAGGTGAGTTCGTTATATTTAGTCTCCTTTTTTTCGAAACATACCTATTCATAAAGATTAACACAATAGAAAACTTCTATCAGACCAACCTACCTTGTTTACTAAGTTTTTCCGATAACGGACAACTTAAGCAACAAGACACATCAAAATAATATCTAAACTTATCCTGACACTGTTAACTTTAACATTTCCTATCAAATATTCTTATAATAAAAACAAATAGACCAACCTGGAATTATCCCTCTACAGGGCAAAGGCATATTTTCATACAAAGAAGTATGAAGCATTAATCTTGTGTCTCACTGTGTCTTGGCGATTTCAGACTATTAAGTCCAGGTGGAAACTTGAATACAACTGACTAATTCACCAATAGTCAATTGTGTCTTTAAATTAACTAAGAAAGTACATGAAAACTTCACATTAGCACACGTATCCACCGTTGTGCTTGCAAAGTGGGTTGGTAACCATTCACAAAATACAAACTATATCCATAAATACCTTTAAATTTTACTTATTGGAAAAAATAAACGCTTACCCACCTTTCACCTTCCAGGGTGGTACGCAAGACCCGCTGCCCGGTTTACGATGAGGACTTCACGTTCTACGGCATTGCCCCGCACCAGATCGCCGCTATAACTCTGCACTTTGTCGTACTCAGCTTTGATAGGTGAGGAAAAAAAATGTTTTGGGTCCCTGCATTATGTTACCTGATTTATTCCAATCAGAATAGCTAGCTATTGAGCTAGGAGAACAAGATAATGAGCATCTTTGTCAAGAGAGCATTTGTCTCGCGAGGTGGGTACAAAATAGATGATCATTGATCATTCAACAAGTCAAATTAATTAGAATTCCCTGAGGATTTCTGATAATTGTTTTTATTTATTGTTGGTGTACTGTTGGGATGTGTTCAAGTCAACTTACCTACAATATATTCCTAAATATCTTGTTCTAGATATTCCCGTGATGAGATAATTGGTGAAGTGGTGTCTCCGCTGTCGAACCTTCAGCTTCAGAGTGGCGAAGCCATGGCTCTCTGCCGTGAAATACAACCACGCAGTCTAAAGGTAGGCAGAAGGCCAAGATTTATTGTTTATCCGATTAACTCCGAATCAGCATCAATAATGTCAATACAATTGTCATTATTGATTGCTGTTACACTGCTACACTGCACCACTTTCGTTACCGGGTCAGTTGACCTTTCAAATACCTCGAGGGCACTGCCGGCAAAGAGTAACAATTGATTTCCGTTTCTGTTCCATTTCTTGGTGTTGCTTAAATATGTCCCACAATTGGAGGTTTGATTAGTCTTAAACTACAAACCTAATCCCAATTTAGAGTAGGATCGTAGTCAAACTTTTAAACGACTCACCACTAATGTGTTTCCTGTAAGTAACCACGTAACATGAATTGGTATTGTAAGTATTTACAGTAGGTACCTACACGAGTAGCCCTCTGATTTCACATTTCGAAGATCACTTGTTTATCAAGTTGCTTTCACTTGTTGTATATGTAGATGCGTAGCGTGGGTCGCGGTGAGGTGCTGGTGTCGCTGTGCTGGCAGCCAGCAGCCGCGCGCCTCACCGTCGTGCTGCTGAAGGCAAGGAACCTGCCCAAAATGGACGTCACTGGACTCGCTGACCCGTGAGTATTGCTGATTTTAAAATTGTTGACATAGAAGTTTTTATAAAATCAAAATATAAATTTATGTTCACATGACTCAATAAAATGTATGGAACAGCTTTTTTTTGCGATTTCATGGTTGGTCCCATAGTAAAAGTTGTTCATAGTGATGAGTTTAATGACCCCTTTTAAGGATGCTGGTGTTTTACAAATAACCCTGTAAACCCGTTGTACCGTTGCTCGTTGCGTTCGTAGAAATGCACAACGGATTTTTACGTTCCATTAAAAAAAAACTGATTAAATTTTAAATAACGGTTTCATCAAACTAGGCTCTTTTTCTTTCACTTCCAGCTACGTGAAAATGTACCTGCTATACAACGGACAGCGCATCGCAAAGAAGAAGACTCATGTGAAGAAGCGGACTCTGAACCCGGTGTTCAACGAGTCGTTCGTGTTTGAAGTGCCCGCCGCGCCCAACGCAACGCTCGACCACGTCTCACTGGAGCTGCTCGTGCTGGACTGGGACAGAGTCACCAAGAATGAGGTATGTGGATTATGGGATTGACTCAATATTGTTGAAATAAATTGCTAGTGTCCCAAACAGTTTATGCTCTAATCTATTGCTTTGTGGGCTTTCGGTGGTTTAAAATTTGCACAGAGAAAAATATATTTTTGAAAAATATAATATCTAGTTCATGAAACGTTGGTTGTAAAGTAATAATTTGATAAAAACGTTTTGGTTAAACATTAGTGGGCCATATACACACCACAGCCACATCCTAAAGTTTCATGACACACGTATTGTTTTAGGTTATCGGTCGATTGGAGCTGGGCGCGGGCGGCGCGGGCAGCGCTCGGCATCACTGGCGCGAGGTGCAGGCCGCGCCACGACGACAGATCGCCGACTGGCACAAGCTCAAGGAGTAACCAAACACACATACAAACCCTACATATACATACATTGGTAATACTGCACTTCTTTCTCCCCATGTTTAGAAATCACCACCTTTACCAATCAAAAACAAGACCTTAAAAAAGTAAAAATGTCCAATTCAAAAGTGAAACCACAGAAACAGAAAGTGGTGCAGTATTAACAAGGATTAGTTCCCCATCATCCTACGGAATGTTTTATTTATTTCAAGCAAAGTTGTGTGAAATACCTACTCTTGTGTTCATCACCATTGGCAACAGCATCAACGCTGAGAAACTTACTGATCACGTACATCTAGATCATTAATGCCCAGAAATTCGCAATTGCTGAACACAAAAGTACAAATAGGTAGCCTCTTATTCATTGCCCTCTAGAGCCCCTAATTGTTTTTACCTAGTTGGAACTATTTTATCACGGATAACTGGGCTGTGCCTACCCTCAAATTTTTTTGGATTTATTTATTCACTTATTATTGTTGCACAGTATGGTAAGAAGTAGGAAGGCAAAGCCAAAGTCCAGCGGAGCTTACGAAGAGTTTGTTTTAGTATTAATTTTGTAAACTAAAAATGATATTGTATATTAGATAGATGAAATTATTTGGAAATTTATTCACGTGGAATGTTTTTATCCTCGAAAGCGCACAGCGTCCCTTCCCCTTATGTGTTACATTTATGTAGGTATGTGTCACAATCAGAGGTAACGTGTTTATTCAAATGTAGATTAACTTAATGTTTTGGAACGGGAGGGAAGTCTGCAATATTCTTTAAGTAATAAAAGTTGCGTTAAGTTTGCGCTTCAGAATGTCAGACATAATGGAAGTTGTTGAAAAGCCTAACTGACCTTGGATTTTTTTGATGACAGATGAATATTAGATAAAACTATCTTATAATCTATTTTACATTTTCGCTATCGAAGAGCAAAGCACTTTGAAACTCAATGCAAAAGTATCACAGAAAAATTCCAAAATCGATTGACACAAAACTCCCTTCCGTTTCAATTGTCTTCTTTACTCTACAATTACATATCTAATTGTAAGACCACTTGATGTAATGGAATTCACTCGTTATGGATATTGTAATTGTAACTGACAAAGTAATCTAAGCCTAGATGTTTACTTCTTAAATTCTCATCAGTTTTCTGAAGCTATTAAACAAGTGAAGCTAGCCTTTGCTTACCAAAATGAGTTTTACAAATTAAAACTTAAAGTAAAAGCAATGGAAACTGACTTGTGAGATACAGTATTATTTGTATAAGCAAGGTAAACAATTATTTGAAACCTGAGAACGTTTTTATCGATATCACAGTGATATATGCTGTCCCAAAACTAAAATATTTGTAACAAACCATTGTGGATAACCTTAGCTTTTTTTAAAAAAAATTGGCTGCAGTTTAACGCCTTTTAAGAATTCGGTTGGATTTTAAGGCTTCTTTTTCAAAGTTTGTACCTTAATTTACGTTAATTGAGTCTGAACCTTATCGAAAACTGTTCGTCTGAAGTTAACCGACCAAAATTAATTACGAAAACAACCTATATTAATATTAATGACAACATACATTCATACTATCGCGGACACGAACGGTGCACCACTTGGCGATCAAAATGCTTTGAACGATGCTACGTGCGTAGGGGCGGTGCTAGCGCTACGATCGGACGCAGTGTGCAAGCGATTCTAACCTTAAGAGTGGTGCACCAGCTTTGTCTACGATAGTACATTCAGTGCATTAAACACTGCTCATGCTTCAGAGAATTGAATTGTTTACCGAACTTTTGCATGCAGGAATGACGTCATAATTAATACTCATTGGTATCGTCTAGTTCTATTATGTATAGGTATAGGTTAGACAAATAAATCTATTTTATACCTAAAATTACTTTCATAGTTGTTTAGGTAAGCTCAGGAAGAAGCTTCGAGATTCTGTCACGTAATTACTCTCATAGTGTTGCTGTGTCACCATAGATGGCGCTTTCACTAATGATCTCACTTCATCGTAATATTTTTGAAATTGTCGGATATTGTAGGGAATATAATATTATGTATTATTTATTAATCTATAACCTACTTATAAATATCTCAAATTGTAGCGACAATATAGACGAATTACAAAATTAAGAATTATTTCTATTTGTACGTGCAGACACTATGTAAGTACCTAGGTACTATCAACAACAAAATATAAGTATTTAAATCAACAATGTTGAATTAGATTTTAAAGTTGTCGTAGTGAAAATTGTGGAATAATGCGTATCTAGTAATATGTTACAAATTGATGTCGCTGTAATTTCGTTTATTGTAAAATCCCATACTTCGACATTCCAAAATAAGTTAATTGTAAATATTCATCGCTTTATTCATAAACACCCGAATAATGGAACGCTAATCAATTTTCGAGTTCTCAAAACTAGACAATGCGACTATAATATGTATTGTTCTATATATATCTAACAATAGATCTTCTTGGTTGACTTGAGTATCTATGGCTGTAAAGACGCCAAGAAACTTAATAAAAGTTCCTCGAGAGCCGCCAGCCCCGCGATTCTGCTCTGTGGGACCGACGAGGGGATGACGGTACACAAATCTCATAGCGCCGTCTCTTCATAACAATAGAATAAGGATCGCTTTCAAAATATCAAGGAGCAGACACACCGAAAAGACGTAAGACGAGGACAAGATCACAAGACGCGAACGCATGTTTCTCCATTCATTTCCAATTGTTTAGAAATGTATGGAGAAATGCGCGTCTGCGCCTCAGTCAGTGACGGATGCCCTAAGCAATCCATGTCTGTAGGCCGTATCCGTATGTCAACTAGAATCGGTCTTTAAACCTTTACCGCTTAAAAACATTATTTTTTTGTAAAATGAGATGTAACCCTACTTTAGAAGTGGATGTACTTAAGTGAAGAAGTACGTATTTTTTTTGTGCTTCTTCTGGTGCCCCCTCAGACTCTCAGACGTGATGCCCTAGGCAATTGCTTAATTTGATTGAGGGTTAATCCGTCACTGCTTACAGTCAGTCCCAGTTTTTAGACACCTACAATAATTGTTTATCGTTCCAGAATTCGGAGGTAAAATGCTTCCTCATTGTAATTGTTAATATAAGAAATTATAATTAAATGTAAGTACTTTACTATCACTAAATGTTTGATTTATTAATGTCATATTTTAATTTGTATTATTTTGATAATAATTGTTCATGTGTAGTAGATGAAAAACATACGAAACTGGTTCTTATCGCTTAAGATTTAAGGTCTGTTTTATTACTAGGATATGCTGTAAGTAATTTGAAAATATTAATGAAGATTGAGTTGTATGATTTGGTGAGTAATTAAGCAGATCTTAGGCCTGTTTATTAATAGGTCTCTTTTAGCCAAGAGTAATTTCATAAATTTCAGTGTGGCATTTATTTTCTCTGTGTGCTAAAGGCGTAACACAAACTGTCACCGTAGTCGACACAAATCAATCCATTACAGACATCTATCTTGGCTAAAAGCGCCAGCATTGTACCAGCACTTGTAGAATATAGACCATGTCATCCACATCACCAATATCAGATTTGTATACTAAGAGAATTTTAGTGAATAAAATTTATTGACTGGTGCTTTCACAATATATTATTGTTCGTTTTATTTATATCCTATTTCCAAACTGGGGTCACATCACAGTTTTTGAGGCTCTGTCTGACTAGCTATTTACCTACATACCTACTATCGAGAATTATACTTTAGTTATTTTATTGTTAGTACCTACCTACATTGGATTGGAAGGGGTTTTAGAAATTCTTGGGTGTTTTAGATATTCTTTCATTACTCGTAACGAATAATAAATCTTTTTAATAAATCTTTTAAAAAAGTAAAGCCATTCATTTAATTGAATGCATTAAGTATCTAGGTACCTTTTTTTTATTTTTTTTATTTTTGTTTACGGGGGGAAACCTTCAAAAGGCACCCGGCCTCCAGGGGAAGAGACCGGGGAGTGTGGGATTCTTACCTCACTAAAACCACCCCGGTGCAGGTTATCACCATCAGCACATGAGGGGAGATCCCGGGTCCTCTTAAGAGACCAGCTCCGGAACCTCCCCTGCGCAACGCCTATTAGGCACATCCCCGGAGAGACTGTAAAGGGGTCTCTCCTGAGCCTCGCGATGCACGGCAGCATGTGACCACTTCGCCACCGTCTTCTCTGGGATAGGTACCTACCAATCGAGAACAAAAATATGAATTCAACATCAATCTAGAGAAGATATTATTATGGCATCCCCAATCCTATCGTACCTACCTATCCTACTATCTTTGCGCTTTGTTATCTGAAGCCATACGTAAGTAGGTACCTACCTAATAATAGAAATGTTAAAGTTTATTAGGTAGGATGTATGGATGGATAGATGTATTACTCTTTCACGCAAAAACTACACGGAGTTTGATGAAACTTTAAGTAGTAATATAGCTAATGAATAACATTATAGGCTACCTACAAATCAATTGATCAACAATTATGATAATACGCGGGCGCAGCCGCGAGTGGAACCTAGTCCTTGATAAATCATGAATGGAGCCGGTTACGAATATCTACAATTTTATTTACATGCCTTAAAATACGAAAGCAGTGTGGTATTATCGTGTAAGAGTGAGAGCGGATGAGTTCTACGTTCAAAGCAGAGTTTAGCGCTCTCTGTCATTAGTGTAAGTTCTAGAAATACTGTGCAATCGCCAATCGGCAGCGAGCGACGAGCGACCGACGACGACAGCGACACTCGGCCACAAAATAACCGAAACTCGGCAGTCGGCAGTCGGCAATCCGACCGCAGCAGTGCGGACGTACGCGTTCTGTGACGTTTTATTTTTGCCAAAATGCGAACGCGACTTCCACTGGTATACTCCATCGATGAAGTAGAGAAATTACTTGGGCTAATTAAAGAAAACAAATTTCTGTACGATTTAAATGATCCTGATTACACAAATCGTCCAAAAAGACACGAAACATGGAATATTATCGCCAACGAAATGGGAACTGGCAACGGTAAGTAAAACAATACGTATGTGTTAATACAGTGTCATCTGTGTATATTATTTAGTACTTTATAATCAATACTAAATAAAATGTTTCTATTGTTAGTAAGGTACTTACATATTTTACTAGAATTTATTGGCTTGTGGATGATTTTATAATACAAAATATAATAATTATGTTCCTCTGGATAGAAAAAACGCGTAGCATCCAAGAAGCAATTCGTATTTGCTTCGTAGTTCATGGAATCGTGGTAGTATCTGTGAAGTGGTCAAGCAGTTTACTTCATAGTACGAGTAAAGAAACACAGATGTCGCTTTTTGCTAGATTTAATAATGTCTATATAATAATGTTTATATTTATTATAAACAATAGATTTATACATCAGACATAATATTATATATATACCTACATATAAGATAATCGGATTATTAATAACCCGACTGTCTTTTATGTGTACAATAGAAGAATGAAATTAATTATAATTGCTTATTATTATTATCAAAACAAAAACTACCTACACCTCTATTGTCAGGTGTTGAGATAATAAAAACCTTCCGAAAGTACCTAGGTACCCTACTTTTGTGTTTTAAATCTCTGGGAGAAAAATGATTCCCATTTACAACTCTAGAACTGCTGGACCGATTTTCGTGGTTTTTGTATTGTTGGATTGGTCTCCGTCTAGAATAGCAGAATAGAACAAAACAAAATAAAAATGGGTTATAGGTACCCTTCGGATATGGAAGGGTAGGGGTATAGAGTATAGAGTAGGGTAGGGTAAGGGTAGTTAAATAACACGAATAAGATTTTACTGTGCTTATTCGCATATTTATTATCACATATAGATCTGTGTGTCACCCTTACCCCTTAGCCACCCTTAGCATATATTATTTAGAAATCCTGTCCTACCTATAATATATGTATAATTTTAAAATTAAAGTAAAATATTTTTGCTCAAAGAAAAATTTGATTACGTACAATATTTTAACCTATATACCTTGCTAACCTTGCTATCGAAACCGGAGGGTCGCTCCGGTTTCGATAGCAAGGGCTGTATAAGTTGTCAAAGCGTTTATGTGTATCGTGTAAGTTTAATAAAATTAAAATATTTTCTTTTACAGCTAAGTTATGGAGTGCTAAGTGGAAAAGTATGAGAGATAACTACTCCAAATATAGGAGAACATACGATCCTACTGCTTGCAGGAATTATGAGAAATACAGAAACTGGCCCTGGGCTTCACGTATGGCGTTCTTGGATGACTGTGTCGTCTTTACCGAGAGTAGACCAGTGAAATTCAATCAAATTACTACAAATATAGCTTCAGAGCCGGATAATACAACTCTAGGTGATTCTATAACAGAAAATCTGAAAAATAAATCAGAAGATATGGAAAAAAGTCTAGATTGCCTTAGAATAAAATCAAACAAAGATCATTCATGTAATGAAGTAGACCATTTCTTTTTAAGCTACGCTCAAAGTTTCAAGAAATTACCAAAACAAATGCAGATTATGTTAAAGCAGGATATGGCAACACTGTTTAACCGATACGAATCATTACAATCAGCTGAGTTACTCGTACAATCAGCTAAATTACAATCAGCTGAATTACAATCAGCTAAAGTAAAATCAGCTGAATTACAATCAGCTGAGCAAGACACAATAGAACAAGAAGACGAAGAATCCAGTGATTCAGTTGATAGTATTAAAATAGAATGTACAGAATATTCATTTGTGTGATAAATATACATTTGTCGATGATTAGTAGTGGCGTGCCTAGTACCTAACATCATTGTCAGCCCCACAACCCCTTTTTAAAATATTAGGTACCTACTTTGAAATAAAAATTGAGTAGGTAATATTGTTTTATTACTACATTAGGTACCTTTAATCACCTCTAGCAAAGCCGTGAAGTGAACAGGTAAGTTGCCATACCTATACAGTTTGGCAATAAAGAGTCTGCAAAAATTAAAGGCGTTGAACAGCACTTCACAAGATGAAACAACTTTTAAACGGATTACTCGCGTATATTTTTATTCTTCAAAACACACCTGACGCGACAGTTTCGAGAGCTTTGCAGCTCTCGTGGTCGCAGTGTTGCCTATAAAATGTACGCGAGTAAATGTTCGCGAAAGTTTGAGACTATATTACACTTCACAAGCTTAAAATAACAAGATATTTGGTACTACTACATATTTCAATGACAATTTTTTGTCATCTAATAATATCAAATTATTCTCTTTTAAGTTGTTTTAGTGCTCACAAAACTTAGCATTTAAATTTTTTATTTTAAGTTCCAGCTGTCACCGCCTCAGACTCTTTTTTGGCAAGGTGTAGGTACCTTCCTAAGACACTAAAACACCTGAGAGCAATAATATACCAACAGACAATTTCAGATATCCCCTGGCTAAAAGCTGGGTACCTAAAGCTTGGCACAAAAGAGTGAGGCTGTGACAGCTGAAACTAAAAAAAAACTAAAGTTACTAAGTAGGTACTAAAATAACTTACAAGTGATTCATTTGAATATATTTGATTGGTGAGCGTTACCCCAGCCAGATGTTGTCGAAAATCGACATTTTAGTTCGACGGGGAATTAGAAATACAGCTTCTGTAAATGGTATGCACATTTTTAAATTTGGTATGACGATAGTTTTTTAATTATTCGGTAAAAACAGTTCCGGCTGGAGTAACGTTACCCCAGCCAGATGTTTTGTTTTCTAATGGGTATGTTGAAATAAATGTTATCTATATAATTAGGTAGCAATTTGGTATAAATGGTACAACTTAGTTTTTATTTGTATTTGCTATGGTTGCGAAGATATTTAGAATCCTGCTGGGGTAACGTTTGCACGATTGCTGGATCTCGGAACTGGCTGAACGGATGATTATAATTCTTGTACAGGACATCTGGCTAATTAGGTATAATTTGGTAAGCAAGAAACGAAACCACAATAATGAACCGTTTTGAAGATATTTTCGTAAATAGAAATATGCTTTAAAAGGTCCTAGCTCTTCCAATAAGCGCTCCAAAGACTAACTTAAAACGTAATTAATTAGGTAATTACTGCCTATAAATGGTACTGAAGTTTCATTAGAATCCTACACGTAAGTAAAAAGTTCTGATGAAAATTCAATTTGTTCCGGCGACGGCGCGCAGCTGAGATATTTGACGAAAGATTAACCGAGTTTCCTGTAGTAGTGGTAACTGAATCTTACTTCTATAATTAGGTATACAGTTCAATTATATACCTGTGAAGTTTCAGACCTGTATATTAATTAATTAAAGAGATAATTGAAAGAAATGATGTATGCGTGGTAACCCGACCAAATCTAGAATGTTATAAAAAAGCGGCCGCGCAATACATTACACCAACCTTCTAAAACTTACAGGATAATACGTGAGAATAATATCGTATTTGGTACAGACGGGTACACAACTGGTAAAGTAAAACAGTTATAATTAACTATTACAGATAGATTATTCATTTAAAAATGTTACCTATGTAGATGATCATGATGTATGTATGTAAATTAACTTAAAAAATTGATGTAATAATTAAAATTAATGGACTAAGATAATATTATTTCAGTTTTGTATACAGGGTTATTTGTAAAACACCAGCATCCTTTGAAGGGGTCATTAAACTCATCATTATGAACAACGTTTACTATAAAACCAACCCTGAAATCGCAAAAAAAATCAGCTGTTCCATACATTTATGTTCATATGACTCAACAAAATGTATGAAACAGCTCTTTTTTTGCGATTGCACGATTGGTCCCATAGTAAAAGTTGTTCGTAATGATGAGTTTAATGGGTAATTTTTTAAGCATGCTGGTGTTTTACAAATAACCCTCTAAGTGTTGTTGTTAACCAACATTCGAAAAGGGGGGAGGGTTTCTTGTGCCACCAAAAATTGAAAAAATAAAAATCACCGACTCCGAAACGAACGTATTGTGTTTTATTTATTTAAAGCATCGCAAAATATAATAACATCACATTGCAGTACCTAAGTACCTACTAACATATTAATATTAGGTACGTATACAGTAGGACAAAACCAATAGTGACTGGTCCACACTGGCTCTGGATCGAGACACGTGGAAGTCAGAGGGAGAGGCCTTTGCCCAGCAGTGGGATGATATGGGCTGACAGTAACAGTAACCTATACAGTAGGTAGTTAGGTTCTACTGTTTTTTCTGATCTAATTTAAAAATCACAAATGTCTTAAGCTAGGTATCCACTATGTTCGCGAACCTCTTGCTCCACATAGTGGATACGTTCGCGCTCCTAGAGCGTGAAAGTACCTAATATTGTACAAAATATATCATATGAAATTAATTAAAACCTAATTGATTAATATGAAGAATGCCATATTAGAAACTAATTTAAAGTTCATTTAAACATTTAGTATGGTAGGTTTAATTTTTCAATCAAACTAATTTGATTCGTGACTGTACCAACTTTTAAGGACAATTATGCTAATAATTTTAGAAGGTTGGTATAATGTATTGCGCGGCCGCTTTTTTATAACATTCTAGATTTGGTCGAGTTACCACGCATATATCACTTCTTTTCAATTATCTCGTTAATTAATTAATAAACAGGTCCGAAACTTCACAGGTATATAATTGAACTGTATACCTAATTATAGAAGTAAGATTCAGTTACCACTACTACAGGAAACTCGGTTAATCTTTCGTCAAATATCTCAGCTGCGCGCCGTCGCCGGAACAAATTGAATTTTTATCAGAACTTTTTACTTACGTGTAGGATTCTAATGAAACTTCAGTACCATTTATAGGCAGTAATTACCTAATTAATTACGTTTTAAGTTAGTCTTTGGAGCGCTTATTGGAAGAGCTAGGACCTTTTAAAGCATATTTCTATTTACGAAAATATCTTCAAAACGGTTCATTATTGTGGTTTCGTTTCTTGCTTACCAAATTATACCTAATTAGCCAGATGTCCTGTACAAGAATTATAATCATCCGTTCAGCCAGTTCCGAGATCCAGCAATCGTGCAAACGTTACCCCAGCAGGATTCTAAATATCTTCGCAACCATAGCAAATACAAATAAAAACTAAGTTGTACCATTTATACCAAATTGCTACCTAATTATATAGATAACATTTATTTCAACATACCCATTAGAAAACAAAACATCTGGCTGGGGTAACGTTACTCCAGCCGGAACTGTTTTTACCGAATAATTAAAAAACTATCGTCATACCAAATTTAAAAATGTGCATACCATTTACAGAAGCTGTATTTCTAATTCCCCGTCGAACTAAAATGTCGATTTTCGACAACATCTGGCTGGGGTAACGCTCACATTTGATTGATGACAAAAAATTTGTTATAGAAATACAGGGTGGGCGGAGAATAGAGGTTCAAAAATTTTTTTTAGATGCCCCTCTCCAATAGCTATTCGAATAACCCCCATGTATGTTCAGCGATTATTTATAGTTTAAGAGCTAGATTTTTTTAACCAATTTTTGGGAAAGTATCACCTGACTTTAGATTTTATTTTTTTTCTTCTTCTGCATTGTAATTCTTGATAATATTTTTTGTTATATTAAGTCCTTATAGTATGTTCTATGATCCATAAAAAATCTGTCTGTCTAATCATCTCATTAGGTTCCTAAAACTTTGCTCAAAATGAAAAAAAGTGCAAAATAAAATATGTTCCAGATTTTCATTTAATCAAAAAAAAATCAAAAAATGGTGGCAATGACCCCAAAGTAGTTTTAAAAACTCCCTCGGACTTTCAGCATTTCAAAACAATAAAAATATTTCCTACTTTTCGGGACATTATTTTGTGCAATCATAGTTCAAAGATGGTAAAGAGAAAAAATCTCTATTAATTTAATTATTTTCTTCCCAAATTTTTATTATTTGATAGCACTTAATTCTAATGGAATACAGTTTACATTAGATTATAATACAATAACAATACAAAATTTTAGCAAAATCTGTCCTTAAAAAAATATTCTGAACTTTTAAATAGAACTTTATTAAAATGGTTTAATTTGTTGTAGATTTTTTTTCTGCCTTCAACTGCCTCTCCGTATGTCTACCACCGGGTTGTCTCTTTTTGATTGTAATAATATAGCTAGTTAAAATGCCAAAATTTATGGATTCCGATTTATTTGGCGCAAATTAAAAAAAAAACAAAGCCAATTTTCCTTTTGAAAGTGATAAAAGGTTGTTTCAATACATTATTTTCGTGATAATAATATCCTCCGGACCAATTTTGGTCACAGCGGCCAATCTCAACGGAGATTAGCCAGGAGATATTATAGTGCACAAGTGTGTGCGCAAACACAAGGGTACTTTCTATTCCTTTACTCTCATACACCAATGGGACGGCAATCCGACACGAGACCGGAGAAAGATCAGGCTCAGGGCCAACGACTTTACGTGCTTTCCGAGGCACGGAGTAAGTGATAATTAATTTATGGCACATAACTTATGAAAAGTCAGAGGTGCGCGCCTTGGGTTTGAACCTAAGACCTTTGACTTACCAGTCAACGATTACTACCACTAAGCTATCACAACTCAATGAACTTTTCATGATAAAAATGTATTAAAACAATCTTTTGAACTATCAAGTAAATGAAAAAATTAATTGAGATTTTTTCTCTTTACCATCTTTGAACTATGATTGCACAAAATAATGTCCCGAAAAGTAGGAAATATTTTTATTAATTTGAAATGCTGAAAGTCCGAGGGAGTTTTTAAAACTATTTTGGGGTCATTGCCACCATTTTTTGATTTTTTTTTGATTAAATGAAAATGTGGAACAAATTTTATTTTGCACTTTTTTCATTTTGAGCAAAGTTTTAGGCACCTTATGAGATGATTAGACAGACAGATTTTTTATGGATCATAGAACATACTATAAGGACTTAATATAACAAAAAATATTTTCAAGAATTACAATGCAGAAGAAGAAAAAAAATTAAATCTAAAGTCAGGTGATACTTTCCCAAAATTTGGTTAAAAAAATCTAGCTCTTAAACTATAAATAATCGCTGAACATACATGGGGGTTATTCGAATAGCTATTGGAGTGGGGCATCTAAAAAAAATTTTTGAACCTCTATTCTCCGCCCACCCTGTATGTTAGTAGGTATTAAATTAAGTACTTGTAATTTTGAATTGTTTGAAGTGCGCCAGTGGCGCCCCCAATTTTTGCAGACTGTTCTGCCAAACTGTACTTACGCCCTTAGAGTATATGAGAAAATATAGAGCAACCCTACAGAAGTATGAACCGTGAGCACGGGTATGAAAAACGCGGCCGCGACACGAGCTCCGTCCGCGATCATACCTCGATCGACTGCGGTTAAACTAGGCTCCACGAGCGAAAAAGTTACATTTTAGCTCATGTCATAATTAAATTTTACAAAAATGACTAGAAAACGTAATAAAAAAATGACATTTTAACATTTCAACGGTGAGACCTGTTCACGCTCCGCACAAGGCAATTTTGTTGACGTTATCACTCTATATTTTTCTTAAATACCTACTCTAAGACTTACGCCCATGCCTGAGAGTAACTAAAACACCTTTAAAGTCTACAAGGGTTTACAAAAATTACTTGTCATTCCACAATATTTGTTAAGACATCAAATTCTTTTTATATACAAATTTATTTTATTTACTGATATTATTTACGTGTCTATATAGGGTTATTTGTAAAACACCAGCATCATTTAAAGGGGTCACTATGGGATCAACCCTGAAATCGCAAAAAAAAGACAGTAAACATAAATGTATGGAACAGCTGTTTTTTAACCCTGTATAATATCAGTGTAGTGTGGTATATGTTACCTGCTTAGATAACCTTGTCGTGTAAGAGAGAGAACGGACGAGTTCCGGTTCCGCGTTCAAATCAGAGTTCTGCGCTCTCTGTCGTTCGTACAAGGCATCGGCTGATCGGCATTCGACAGTCCAACCGCAGCGATCAACACGAACATACGCGTTCTAACGTTGTATTTTTGCCAACATGCCTCCGCCGTGCACCGCCACCGAAACAGAGAAATTAATCAAGCTAGTTAAGGAAAACAGGTATATGTACGATTTCAGTGATCCCGATTACAAAAATCGACAAAAAAGACTAGAAACATGGGCTACTATCGCCAACGAAATGGGAAAAGGCAATGGTGAGTGAAACAATACGTATGTTTTAATACAGTGCCATCTGTGTATATTATTTAGTACTTTTTATGCAAAACTAAAAAAAAATGTTCCACTTGTTAGTACTTATTTTAGTAGAATTTATTGACTTGTGAGTTGTGGATGATTTTATAATACGACAAAGAATTATATTGTCCAATTTGGCATTTTCATCTGTAACAAAAAATGCATGCAAATATAAAGTGGGCAAGCAGCTTACTTCATAGTACGTGTAAAGAAACACAGATGTCGGTTTATGCAATGTTTAATATTGTGAACTGTCTGATTTGTATATTTATTTTAAACTCTAACGAGCACTCTCACAACTCGCACAGAGTTGGCAGGGAGTCTGTAATATTTGTACCTACCTATATATTTTCTACTTTACAGCTTTGATATGGAGTACTAAGTGGAAAGGTCTGAAAAATAGCTACGCAAAATATAAGAGAACCCGCGATCCTTCCATTGGCAAACATCATGGCAAAAATTATAAGAAATTCAAAAACTGGCCCTGGGCTTCACTAATGAAGTTCTTGGATAATTGTGTCAGCTTTAACGAGAAAAGACCAGTGAACTTCATGCTAAATAATGAAAATCAGAGTAGCATATCTTCAGAGCCGGATAATATGATACACATTCCGGAAGTAAACCAGAGCATTCTTCCTCCTTCAGTTGAATATGATTCGATGCCAGGGAGCTCAGGAAGCGCTTCAGAAATTAAAAAACCAGAAGAAATGAACGAAACGTCGGATTGCCTTAGAATGAAACGAAACGAAGATTCTTTATACGATGAAGCGGACCATTTCTTTTTAAGTTACGCTCAAACTTTCAAAAATTTACCAAAGAAAATGCAAATTATGTTAAAGTTGGATATAGCAACGCTGTTTAACCGATACGAATTACAAGCAGCTGAGGAAGACACAATAGAACAAGCAGAAGAAGAAGTAGTCAGTAATTCAGTTGATAGTATTGTTAAAATGGAATATGCTGATACTAATACATTTGTTGATGACTATACCAGCTCCTAGTTTATATCTTAAAATAAAAAATTTTCAGTGTTTGGTTTAAATCACAGTTTAAATACTTACCTACACTATTTTTCATTTAAAGTCATTAACTTTCATTTAAGGAATGGCTTAGGAAACATACTGTAAAAAGAATAATGGTGCTTAAAATACATGGACAGAATTCGGATAGCACTATGCCCTCAAAAAATACCTATTCTATCTTCAGAGATATATTATAGGTTGCTTACCAAAAAATATATTAGCGCCAACACATTATAAATAGTACTTAATGACTTACAAACCATTTTGCAAAGCACTACGCCTATACAACTTTAATATAAAAAGAAAACATTAGAAATAAACTTACTGGTACGTACGAAAACTAAATCAATATACAATTAAATAACGGTGTCACAAAAAGATAGCAAATTAAAACGTGATCAACGCAAGCAAGACCGCGGTTTTTTTAAATTATTATTTTATTCGTTTATCCAAAAGCGCGGAAAGGCAAATGAATATTCCATACAGCCAGTGTTTTCCGTCGGCGTTGTCATATTTTATAGTTGAAACAAATAGGTACTATTACGCAGCCATAATAAATTGTTTGCCTCAATTAAACTACTTTTACATTCTTTAGAACTGCCTTGATAACGTAAAATAATTATAGGTTGATCAGATACACACATGCATAATGAGTATCTCTATCATTTTTTCGCCGCACCGCGTTGTGTAAGGCATGTGTGTGTACAAGTCACGTACAAGTTCAAGAACTGTTTATAAAATAAATCGCCATTTACAGGAAAAAATTGGCCTGAGACGATAGAGGTAACGATAACTATACAGTTTGGCAAACAAGCGTCTGGAAAAATTGGAGGCGCCACTTCCGCAGTTCTCATACTAAAATTCAGAATTACAAGTTAATTTGGTACTTACAAGATTTTTTTGTCGTCAAATATAATCTAATGAATCACTTTTAAGTTATTTTAGTACTCATAAACTTAACATTTAAGATTTTTATTTTTAGTTCCAGCTGTCACCACTTCAGACTCTTTTTTGCCAAGCTGTACATGTGGGTCAGTTTTTTGATTGTGTGCTGTTTACTAATGCACGCACACTAGATCAAAATATATCGATAGAATCTGTCACCGCATATTGAATTAGCAAAAGTAGGTATTGGTCGTAAAAATTGGTAAAAATAAACACAAATATTTTTTTTTTATAAATGTTGAAATTGAAAAAAACAACTGATACGTTTGGAGCACTGTGTTGGATATGTAATGTATTCCGATAGATATTAACACACGACCTAGGCGTAGAAAGAGGTTTAAAAAAAATTCAACTGATTCTGGTGGTATACGGTGGTGTAGAGGTACGTAGCGAAAGCTACGTACCTCAGGTATAATATCAGGTTACCCTCAATATGAATGATATGAGCGGTTGACTGTTGATAGAAATTTCACGCGCCCCACGGTTTCATTATTTTTGTCTGTGCCCTATACCTACTGATGAGGAGTGGTGTGATGACGCCTAGGAACTACGGAATTATTTTTTAGCTTTCAGTATATTATTTTCTTGAAAATAAAGAACTAGATAACATCTTTATTTTCTTTATTTTTTATAAAACCGTGTATAGTCATCAACAAATGTATTAGTATCAGAATATTCAATTTTAACAATACTGTCAACTGAATCACTGATAGTCGTGATAGCCTAGTGGGCGTGACCGTTGACTGGCAAGTCAGAGGTCTAGGCGCGCACCTCTGACTTTTTGTAAGTTATGTGCATATTATAAATTAATTATCACTCTCAGTGCCTCGGATAGCACGTTAAGCTGAGGGCCCCGGCTGTCAATTGTAGATCTTTGACAGTCGTTATGGGTAGTCAGAAGCCTGAGTCTGACAACCAGTCTTACCAAGGGGTATCGTGTAACCTAGTATCTGGGTTGTGGAGGTCTGATAGGCAGTCGCTCCATGTAAAACATTGGTATTCAGCTGCATCCGGTAAGACTGGAAGCCGACCCCAACATAGTTGGGAAAAGGCTAGGCAGATGATATCAACTGGATCACTGGCTACTTCTTCTTCTGCGTGTCTTCCTCAGCTGCTTGTAATTCGTATCGGTTAAACAGCGTTGCTATATCCAACTTTAACATAATTTGCATTTTCATCGTATAAAGAATCTTCGTTTCGTTTCATTCTAAGGTAATCCGACGTTTCGTTCATATCTTCTGGTTTTTTAATTTCTGAAGCGTTTTCTGAGCTCCCCTTGGCATCGAATCATATTCAACTGAACATAATACTACTCTGATTTTCATTATTCAGCATGTTCAGTTCACTGGTCATCTTTCGTTAAAGCTGACACTATTATCCAAGAACTTCATTAGTGAAACCCAGGGCCACCATGCTATAAACAATTAACTTGACCTTTATTTAAAGAATTGTTTAACAATAGTGATGTTAATCAATTTCACTGAAATGAAATTTTGCTTTATCGAAATATCGATATTTTTATTTAAATTAAATAATATTTGTTTATTTTTACAGGTTTCCAGAACGCCGACATAATAAATTTCTGGATGAAAGCTGTAAGACGAAAAAAAAGGATAAAACGCTATTGCTTTCTCCTGCTGAAGAGATTACAGGAGTGAGGAGATTGGTGATAAGGTGGATAATATTTCCACCACACATTTCATACCTATTATAAAAAAAAACGTTTGAACAATTAGCAGCACCCCATGCAAAATCTCGAAGCGTGGGATGCAAGTCGGAAGACCCTTCATTAGGGCATTTATTTGAATTATAATTGAATAAAGACAATTTTGAGTTTGAATTATATTTATACTGTAGAATCTATCTATTCACGCTATTTACCACTCAATGAAATTTCTATTTTTACAGTTCCAACTTAGGTCATTAGTATTGAATTTCTGATTTTGATCATCTACTTTTGCTGTTGACTGTACCTACTTAAGTACTTATATACAATATAGGTACAAACTTATGTTCAAATCAGGGTTCAACCTATTAACCTATGAATAATTCATTAATCTTTTTCAAACACAAAATTTAACTAAAATTTATAAAATTGCTTATAGGTACAATGAGAATAAAAAGCGTAAGTAAAGTTGTAATCATTCTAGAGTAGGTACCTACCTATTATTATGATGGATAATATGATCTTTGATAAATCATGAACCCGAGCCGGTAACGTGCATAACTAATATCAGTGTAGTGTGGTGTGGTAGATGTTACCTGCTTAGGTAACCTTGTGTAAGAGAGAGAACGGACGAGTTCCGCGTTCAAATCAGAGTTCTGCGCTCTCTGTCGTTCGTGCAAGTTCTAGAAATAATGCGCAATCGGCAGCGGCACTCGGCATCGGCTGATCGGCATTCGGCAGTCCGACCGCAGCGATCAATACGAACGTACGCGTTCTAACGTTCTATTTTTGCCAACATGCCTCCGCCGTGCACCGCCACCGAAACAGAGAAATTAATCAAGCTAGTTAAAGAAAACAGGTATATGTACGATTTAAGTGATCCCGATTACAAAAATCGTAGAAAAAGACTAGAAACATGGGCTACTATCGCTGACGAAATGGGTAGAGGCAATGGTGAGTGAAACAATACGTATGTTTTAATATAGTGCCATCTATGTATATTACTTAGTACTGTTTATGCAAAACTAAAAAAAATGTTCCACTTGTTAGTACTTATTTTAGTAGAATTGACTTGTGAGTTGTGGATGATTTTATAATACGACAAAGAATTATATTGTCCAATTTGACATTTCCATCTATAGCAAAAAATACATGCAAATATAAAGTGGTCAAGCAGCTTACCTACTTCATAGTACGTGTAAAGAAACACAGATGTCGGTTTATGCAATGTTTAATACTGTCTGATTTGTATATTATTTAAAACTCTCACGAGCACTCTCGCAGTCTCGCAACTCGCACAGAGTTGATAGTTGAGTGGATATGATATAATATTACAAATATATGTAATGTACCTATATTTAATAACATCAAAATATTTTACAGCTTTGATATGGAGTGCTAAGTGGAAAGGTCTGAGAGATAACTACGCAAAATATAAGAGAACCCGCGATCCTTCTCTTGGCAAAATTAATAATTATAAGAAATACAAAAACTGGCCCTGGGCTTCACGAATGAAGTTCTTGGATCATTGTGTCAGCTTTAATGAGAGAAGACCAGTGAACTTCATGCTGAATAATGAAAATCAGAGTAGCATATCTTCAGAGCCGGATAATATGATACACATTCCGGAAGTAAACCAGAGCATTCTTCCTCCTTCAGTTGAATATGATTCGATGCCAGGGAGCTCTGGAAGCGCTTCAAAAATTAAAAAACCAGAAGATTTGAACGAAACGTCGGATTACCTTAGAATGAAACGAAACGAAGATTCTTTATACGATGAAGCGGACCATTTCTTTTTAAGTTACGCTCAAACTTTCAAAAATTTACCAAAGAAAATGCAAATTATGTTAAAGTTGGATATAGCAACGCTGTTTAACCGATACGAATTACAAGCAGCTGAGGAAGACACAATAAAACAAGCAGAAGAAGAAGTAGTCAGTGATTCAGGTAATAGTATTGTTAAAATTGAATATTCTGAATATTCTGATACTAATACATTTGTTGATGACTATACCAGCTCCTAGTATGTCTATATATACAAAAGACATTGGAAAGAAGATTTAATATTTCTATGGTTACCTTCAACAAAAAATAATCATAGATATTGTTTTGTTTGAATACACTTTTTTTTTCATTTAAAGTCGCGAACTAATGTCCTAGAAAACCTATGTACTTACTAATAAAAAAATGATGATGCTAACTTTTATAATTTTAAAAATCCTTCCCCACAATTATACCTATTTAAGGAACTATACATAGGTAGGTACTTTGTTTACGAATCTGTCGTCTGCATGTTGGTTACAAATGCTATTAATTTTTTAATCCGTCCACCGTGAAATTGACTTATGTACCTACCTAAGTACATTAGTTCTAAGTTTTCTATCGTTAGATTAGCATTGTAAAGGACAAATGTATTTCTGGTGTATATATAACATTATTTTTATTTATTTATTGACCGCTAAAAGTGAAAATGGATTCAAAAACTCTAGTCCTCCAGTAGATTCTGTAAATAAAGATGGACTTAGACAAGAAGGTATTTTTGAAATATTCATAAAAGATTACCTATATACATTATCTACTGCTTTTGAAGGAAAACAGCTAGTAAAATACTGTAAAATGGTTTATGCACAGCTCAAAAAGATGAACTTCAAGTACGCAAAAAAGTTAGCAGATCATTTTAAATATTTATCAAAAAAACATCACGAGGACATTATAGATGAATTTGTCAGGTATCGACAAGAATTTGACGACAAGATGCCGTGTCGCACGGAATTCCTGAAGTCAATGAATGAGGTATTTACTCTGCAACAAAGTATACAGTTCGATGATTACATACACAACTTGATGGATTATGCTAGTAGATACACATTGTTTATTCACGATGAAACAAGAAAACTTTTCGAGGATGTTATTGTGAATAATGTTTATAAGATGAGTAGGAAGGAAAAACGGGACTTAGAAAAGCAATTAAAGGCGGCTATTAAAGAATATAAGGAAAATAATTAACAGTCTCCTAGATGCAAAGATATTTTATTGAATATCCTACCTGCTGTGTAAAAAAATTTGGCTGGCCATACTGCCACCGACTCTATTTCTGCACATTAAAAAAGATGTCTGATTCGGGGAGTGTTGGTGTGGTTGGGAGGCGAATAAAAGTTTGAAAGACTTGCTAAATAAATTTAAAAAATATCCTTAAAGTATCGTTAACTAAGTTTAGTTAACGATACTTTAAGGATATTTTTTTTAGGATATTTAAGTAACTTAAAAAAAGAATGGAAGAATGGAAGGAAGGAATGCTCTTTACGCAGTAAAAATCTTTATAACTAATGTAGGTATAGCAATACCTACCTGGCGATAGGAAACCGTGGCTAGTTTTGTTCAGTTTGTATCAGGCAGTTCGAGCCGGGAGATACCTATATTTAATACAGCTGCTGAAAAAATTGACTAAGAATATTGTTGTGTTGTTTTTTAAAATGATAGTCTCAATCTTCGGTTTAAAGATTTATTTAGTAGTCACAATATACAATGTGAGGGATAGGCAGTGTGATCGGGTGGCTGTGACCACCTTTTTTGAAGGTTGGATCCGCGCCTGAAAGAGAAGGATTTAGTAGTGCGATGTTGAAATAAGTACACAAAAACTCTTATCAATTGTATATTTGATATCAAATCTTATTACATATAACACAGCTTAACGAAAAATATTTAATTCAAGTTTGACTCCACCCGTCTCAGGCGTTGCCTCTCTCCAAAACAGGTGAAGTAGTCCTAAGTTCAGTAAAATGTCATGTACGTGCCTTATTGTGCTTAATACGAACCTTTTGACTACCAGTCACGTAGAGATGACAAAACAAATTATGAAACGCGAACTTGTCATGATAGCATGACTGTCTAGCCGCATATTTTAGACTTGGTAGCCAAAAGGTAACCGGTATTGAAATTAGTTCGAAGCTTTTTATTTTACTAATTTATTGCGAGCATTGATATGTGTAAAGTGTTTGTGATAAATAATAACTTAGAATATAAAAACTATGATGCATTTCAAATTAAGTGCTTGGATACGGAATTTTAATTTTAAAACCAATAAAAGCTCAAATTACTACAAAAAAGCTAGACACTACAACCCAGCCATTGCATTATCTATAATGGTCTAGGCTAGGCTTTATTGCTATTCAGATACTAATTCCAATACCGCAAAAAATGTGTCATTTACGCATTTTATCATTTGCGTTTAAATGTGAACAAAGTCAAGTGATTTTATTAACATACAAAATTGTGTTTGTATTTTGATAAATAAACATTACTACATTGATTGTTACATTTCAAACTTAAGTATATTTCAATCAATTAAAGTTTGGTAATGCCCTTTTTTTTGTCAATAATGAAAATACGTTTCCTACCTATGTATTTTATTTTTCTTTTTAACAGTCACGTACTGACTGAGCGAAGAGCTTTGCGAGGCAAGTGATCATAGACACTACTACCAGGTACACTGATTACAAAAAAGAATCCCCTCCGATCGTTGAGCTATTCACTCAATCAGTTTTCACCCCTTGAGGCACACCACGTCAAAATACTACAAAGATCTGAAAGGCGAACGTTATCTTCACAAAGAACATCGATACATTCAATTTAAGAAACTACTAACAAATACGCTAACGTATAAATCACACCAGTTTTTCATAAAAACATTAAACAGCTTTAAAGTTTAAACATTCATTTCACACCAATCCAGTAACATCTCGTAGAGAGTCGTCTAGGAATCAACATTTATTAAATTACACATTGATATTGTCTTTTTTAATACAATCCCTACATGGACGTCTCTTTGATTTCATCTAGCTATGACATTTGGAGCTTTCCATTTAGAGATGCACATCACATTACGACACCGAACAATGACACTTATTATGATTAAAAATCATAACAACAAAGCAAATAGACTAGACAGACACACAAATATTTCCATTGAAGTAGATAACTAACACTTATAAATACACACAAAAAGATACGTCAATATTAACACTTATTAAAATTAAGTGACTCGCATAGATTAATATGCCACAATTGCCGAAATTTGCCATCGAACCAACTCAAGATCCGAATTATTTTTAATTTGATATGTGAGATCTCTAAGTGGAAAACGCCATAACACCAACACAAGTAGTATAAAAACACTAAACAGTGACACGATTAGGCAAGAAAGTTAGAGATGTGCGTTCTATAGTGAGAGCATCGCACTACGACTACAAATAGTTATCAAAACAATATAGTTACAAACTATGACTATCCAAGTCAGTTTATTGCTAAGAAAATAATTAAGATATGAATTCTAGTTCAGATATGTTTGAACTGTGTAGATATTAAAGTTTTTGGTCCGAAGTATCTTAAAAAGACGCCGATTTTTATAAAGATTTATCTATTATTATTTTGTATGATTTGAATTTTAATAGAATAACGAGTGTTGGTCAGATACTTGACTTACTCAGCCTTTTGTATGACATAGTGAGATCATCTATCATACCAATCATTTGTAATTATCATTAGATGGATAAATGTTTAGAGAACTGAGTATCGTAAGAACGTACTTTGTCATCTATGCGTGACATAAAGAATTGCAATTAGTAGTACAATAGAACCTTATGTAAGGTATTATCGGGGGTTGTAGGCAAATACTGAATACTGTTTTCATCTATAAATAGAGAACATTTTAGTACTTACCTAGAGTCCGAAATACAGTCAAAAATAAGTATTTTGTTAGACTAGGTTACTTATTACACCCACATCAAGAAATGCAATTACATTAAATAATATTTCTGGCTCTTTACTTAATTAAAAGTCATTTTAAAACCATATTAATGATATTTTAAAAGAACGACTTACCTAACTGGTAACTGTTCTCCTAATCTATTGCGTAATATTATTAATAATTAAAAAAATAAATTTAAACAATATTAAAAAATTCTTAATCAATTATAATACACCAACTATTAAATGCATTCTAAAATAATAATGCTGTGTAATATTAATAAAAGGCGTAAACACGGCAAGGTTACAATTCGACATAGTCAATGAAAATTTTAATATAATGTATAAAATAAATTATAATTTTGGCAGACCTACGGCAGGCAAGTTTATGTTGGAAAGAATTAAAGGAATTATTGGCATCTAAATAATAATTTGCAATGCTAGGCCACATAAGGGCTAACATTTTACATTACTGCTATTGTCCTTCTGTCTCTATCATCACTATAGTGTCAAATAGAGATAACAACAATTAACGGCTTTAGACCTTACCATGGCCATAGCATTAGAATTGTAGGACACCAGCATTATAGTATTTAGGCATTAGATTGTACCTAAAACACAAATCAAATTATAATTTAAAATGTTCAAAATACGATTGCGATTTACTTGTCTTACAGTTATGAAGTCATCAACATACATAAATATAATTGTACATATTATATTTTAAACATCGTATGTATAATTCATTGGTTTTAAACACTGGCAGTGCCCATTATAATAATGTATATATTAGAGACAAAGCGATTAAAATGTTATATAGTAAGAGAAAAGTGTGATGTAAGACATAGATAGAAATTATTATAATTTGCTGATACCCGAAAGCCAGATCCAACGAAAGGCCAATAAATTACTAGAGATATTATACATGCCACATATTATTAATATTATAATGCCAATGCATAGGTACATATTTTAACTTAAATTCACTGAGTATTCATAGAAGTCTTGTTATTTTACATCAACGCCAAATGTTTGGAATCACAGATGTGTGGACTTGAGAGAGCTTTCTAATGTGGTTTTAATGGAACTTACATTTAAATAGTAGTTTATTCGGTAGTTAGTAACAAACGCTGAAACGATAATGTTCTTCGCATTTGGCTTTGAATCAACTTTGATAATATTGTCATTCATTTACCGGTTTTGATTTCACAGTCACTAACAGTAAATGATTGTCATTGTCATTTTGATAAAATACCTGTTTTTTTAATGTGATAGCTGAATCATTTCGATCTTATAATTAAAAATTTAATCTTCCATTACATATTGCATCACTTACTAAATAAAGAATATTGTATAATATTTTTCAAAACCCAAACTAAAAACCGCTCATAAAAAAAACCATCGTGTGCAAATTGTAACATACAATCTAACTAGAAATATTGTTAATAAAAAAATTAAATCTCCATTTGTGGAGATAACGATATTGTAAGTGATCCCATAGTCGGAGTTTCAGGGACGTTCGTCCCAGCGACAATACGGCCTCAGCCTACGGAAAATCGTCCAAATATGTTGGTACGTCTAGCTTTGGTTAAGGACGGCACAGGATGTGTGGCGATGTGTGATTATAGGAGGCCTCTGTCCAGTTCCTTTCGCAGCATCCTGGATAGTTTGAGCACGTCCTCGTCGACTTGGCCTGCGAATAGTGAGTCGAGGAGCTCACCTCTGGACGCGATCGCGAACACGCCGGCGAGTCTAGACACTGACTTGTCTGAGAGATGTCGCTCCATTACTGACCTGAGAGAAATAACATATTCAAAGTATTACCGTTTAAGTAAGAAAGCATTAAATAAACTAAATGTTAATTAAATAGTAACATCACTAACAAAATAGTAGATAAATAATCCATCAATAGACAATGTAAAACAATTGATATTTCAAAAGATTTTTAACTTACTTGAGCGACTGGTGTGACTCACGCAGCGCATCCTGAAGGAAGCCGCGGTCGTACGAGAAATCCACCTCGCAGAAGGATACCACGGCCATCAGTACAGTCTGGAAGATTATATAGGATAGTAAGTGTCACCCATCATTGTTCTAAATATTGGAAAGAATTATGGAAGTAAGTGAAGTTGTTATGATAGTGAATGATAATTTCGAAACATTAGAAGGGTTGCAGTTAAAAGTAAAATATGAAAAGAATCAGACAGTCACATTCGATGTTAACTTAAACAGTGAATAAAAACAGAATGATGAAGTTATTGATATTTTTTATGGGAACTTGGGAATTTTGCTGTTGTACAAAAAAAATGATAAATATAAGTTATTGCTCATTTTTAGTATCCATCCATTTTTGTGCTCCAATACTTAATTTCTAACACGTACATGGAACTTAGAGCGAAAAGCGGCGAGTGCTCGCTCGTCGGCCGCCGACAGCTGGCCGTGTCGGCGCAGTACGCCAAGTTTCACCGCAGACTTGATCACGTGTTTTACTAACTTCTCCGCTTCACGCTTCTCCATGCGTTCGCGGAGGACTGTCAGGAACTGTAAGTAGGAGAAAAAAAAGTAAGTTAGCAATAAGATGCTACGCAAAAGATCTCTTTATCGATTTCCAAGTATATATTTTCTCTTGGAATATTATTTTGTCATGCTTATCTAGCAGGGCTCTCTGCTTCAGGAATTCAAATTATAGAGCACCTAAATAACACAGTCTAGATGTAGGTACTGATGGAGCAAAATCCTGAAACGCGCTTGTCAAATTTCAAAGTCCACTTGATCAATTATTACATAAAGTTGAAAAGACGACTAGTTGACCATCTAATTGATCATCAATCCAATATTAGTCTCAGTATTTTATCTACTCTATTCCCCGCTGTTATAATAACAATAAATAATAGTGTAATTACCTGGTCCAATAGTTTAGCAGCATGCTCGTCAAGCACGAGTGAGCGTGCGCTTGCAGCTCCTCCGACGCGTGATAGGAACTTCTTCTGCGCGCGCAGGGAAATGTCGCGAGCGCACCACGCGCCCCCTTCCATTGCTGTAAATAAAGAAAAAACGTACGTTAGTTAAAAGGCATCAAGGTTGAGAATTGCACGTGCCATGATCATGAGTCGTGACTTCGCAGCAAGTCATGAAACGACCAACCTAAATTCTGATCTGACATAGCCATGAGTAGAATTCTAGGTATACCGACAATAAATATAACTAACTAATAACCTGGCTAAGAGTAGAATTCTATAGGTACAATAAAATAACCAGACTGAAAACGAGCTGTTCAAAATACATATAATGGATCAATTCAAAATCAGGAAACAATTTTCATATTAGCATCAATGTAATGCAATTCATCAACAAACTTAAAAAAAATAGAATGCCAGATTAGAGAGAAAATGCGGTAGAAACAATTTCGACAGAACGTTAGACAAATTGCAAGAACAAAGTATTTAATGTAAACGATTGAAAGATAAGCAATGCATTACCACAGTATTATAATCATACAGTATGGTAACTACGTACAAACGCTCGAAAACGGCACTCACACAAACATGTGCAACGATGCGTCGTTGATACTGCGAGTACCGCGAGTCGCGAGGTATCGCGGTGTAGGAGTTTCGTCGTTACGCAATATTACGCATGTTTGTGTGAGTGTGCCGTTTCAAGCGCTTGTACGTAGTTACCATACTGTATGAATTTTATACTGTGGCAATACCTCGCCATTAGTAGAGCATTCCGATGCACCGTGCACGGAATAGTATTTTTTTTACAATTTCACTATTGGATAGCTCATGATTATTCGTAATTTGTCGTGATTTGCCATTGGTTTTAACAATAGCTTTATATTAGAAGATTATGAGATACCTCCTCTAATTAGAACGCCAATAATTCTAAAATTACATGACCTGAATTCAAATGAGCCGATAATGCTGGACGACGGCTGATAATGGAAAGCATCGCGAGCGAATACATAACACAATTCAGTTCAGTTTCTACTCTTAATAGTATAAAAAATAATATTTCTCGTTTATTTATGCAGTTGTCCATTTTACCTATTTCTGATGAATTTGCATTGCTGAGAGTCAGAGGAATTTAATTCAATTCTGTGCTGTACTGAGAACAATTGTTTTCAATTGAATCTGTCTTCAGATAATCTCCAGTGTTCTATTGCGTGTAGGTAGTAACAATGTTTACTGAGCATACATTATGAGAATATATTTAAGCTAATATCGTTGTTAGAAAAAAAAATTGTAGCAATTATGTAATTTATAGATTTATACATCACTAGCGACCCGCCCCGGCTTCGCACGATTACGCTAATATGCATGTCTTTCATGTATTATACATATAAACCTTCCTCTTGAATCACTCTATCTATTTAAAAAAACACATCAAAATCCGTTGCGTAGTTTTAAAGATCTAAGCATACATAGAGACAGACAGATGCGGGAAGCGACTTTGTTTTATACTATGTAGTGATGATTAGAAGGTTGCCTATCTTGTCCTGATATTTCTGAATATCGGTACGCGTATATGCAGTTTAAGCATAAGATTGTGTGTCAAACATGTTGATTACCGATTGTACCAGTCATCATCATCGAAATACTGTTATACCTATCACCTATTAACCAGATATAGATAACAATTGCATTAAACAACATGACTAATGTTTTATCATTGTGCCTATCATTGTGGTCGCGAGTCAACCCCTTAATGCTACAAGGGGTTGATTCGCGATCAACAACTATAGAATTTACTACGTAATTCTATATCTATGTTATTAATTAACAGCTTCAGGGAAAAGAAACGTGCCTTTCTGACAATATTTAGCTAGCTCTACGTTATTTAAAGACCAGTCAAAAAAGGTTGGTTATTTCAATTTATCTTTCAAAAACCATTTCCAAGAAGAGTGTTACGTAAAATCCTAAACAATTTTATTTAATCAATACGTATCGTACTCATCGTTACTATCAAACATCCAATACAAGCAGACTACTCAGGTGTCGGCGAACATGATAGCGTATCCTTTGTAGTCGGTTGCCACGGCAACGGTATCCAGACACAAGAATTGTGCGGCAAACCTCCTATTTGAACAGGTAAGCTTCAATTTCAGGATGCTCTGGTAGCTAGTACATATTGATCGGTATTTCAGCTTGTATAGACATTTCTGCTCTATTTAGGTAGGTAGGTATGTCTAAGTTTTAAGTTCTTTTTGCAATTCATGTCTTATTTTATGCATAATTCTGGTCTCGGGATGGGATTGGTTGACTTGGTGATAACGGCGAATCAGCTCTGAAACTACAGTTTTCTATACTGTCTGCAAATTGACACCCCAAAAGACGGTTGGTGGACGCATACAAAAAGATATAGGGGAATATGGAAATTGGAAACCTTATCGTCGAACCTAAGTAAGATTTGTCTCTCAGTCTATCGCAGTCTACTACTGCAAACAGGCTACCATCACAACATCCCTTTTATCAGTCAAGTAGTCGAATTTCATTGGCATTTCCTTGTGCTTTGTCTTGGTCATCTAACCCCCAAAATATTAGATCCGTGGGCAAAATGACGACTTAAAACACGTTTAATTTTTTTTTTATTAGTGAAACACATTGTTAACATTCCAGGGAGGTCAAAACCTTTTAATTGTCGTCTTACCTGTAAGTACCTTGACAAGAATTTCATATCTAAAATGAATAATAGGCTTCATGTTAAAATTACGCGATGATACGAATGAGGTCCTTAACTTTTTGGTTAATTTTCGTGAAATTTACCCATTAACGAGAATTTGACGTATCAACTACCGCAAGGACGTTTTCCTTTATTTCCTTTTGTGTCTCATATTTCTCGGATTTTATGTATTATCGTAATTTTATAAATAAATCCTTTCATAGTAGGTACACGTCACAGTACCTAATGTAATATTTAAACTCTTTTGAAACTTATAGAGAGTAGGAATTCAAGTGTCTTTCTTGAAGATAAGGAAAGATAGAAGACATACTACATACTACAGACTATTCACACATTGGAAAAAAAAAAGTATAATTCTCCGTTCTTCCACTGTAATACTGCACGTTGCAATAAGTTACATCTAATATTGCCCGTTAATAGTGAGTTAGTACAAATAAAGTGACAATCCGACAATGCAGCTGCTGGCATTTGCGTCATCTTGTTACCAGCTGTTATAATTCTTATAAAAATTTATGTCTGTACTCTGTAACTTCATTTTATTACAGTGCTGCGTATACAACGTGTAAAATAAAAAGTGTGGGACCCTTTAGGAGCTCAATCTACCCATGAAACTGAACTACTTGTAGAACACCGCATACAAGAGAAAAAAAAAACATTTCCCATACAAAGTTGCCGATCATCTGCATGAGGAACCAAAATATTCTTCGCGAATTTCGCAAACTGATGTTCTACAGGTTGTTCAGTTTCATTGGTAGATTGAGCTCCTAAAGGGTCCCACAGTATTTATGTTACACGTTGAATTTTTATATTGTGACCCACAGATAAAATGGTGCTTTTGACCTCACGTGAACATTAGAAAAGGTCAATGCAAAAGTAGGCCTTGCTGGCTTGCATGATAGAATACAATTATGTTACATATTCAGAATGTTCTTGATGACCTCAATCTTATTTGAAAAGCCATGTAAAAGAGTGTGTCAAAACCATTTTGACACATTCCTTTACATATAACGTTACACATTTTTTTAACATTTTTTTTTTCAACAATTTCTTGTTTTAAACAAAAATTGTAAATATTACATCTCTTCTTTGACCACTGAATCTTAATTCTTTACACAAAAATGCATTTCTAACACTTCTATCATTATTCAGTTCTAGCTGCGCCTTAGACACATTAATGGATTTCAGGTAGTGTCTCATTTTTCGAACTTTAATGAATTAAGCGACTAATTTCAATATTTTTTTGAGGATACATGTGAAAAATACATTTTATCTTCTATCAAATATGTACTATAATTTTTTAACAATAGGCAGAGACAAGGAAAGCTCTTATAATGTAGTACGCATTGTACTACAAAAAAGCATTTGCTTGTCTCTTAATATTCCACTCGTAGATGAAAATATACCTAACGTTCGAATAACACGACAAAGGTTTTGAAGTGTTGCCAACACCGATATGATACTGGCGCGAGGCGTGGCAACACTGGGTACATTAGCTTGGTACTCTTACGAAGCGGGATGTTGACTGAATGTTCAAATAGTTTCAGCAACTTCTGTATCAGTGATAATTTATTTGTGAAATTCAATACTTGTATACCTAATGCTACTTATAAACTAAGAAGCACCATTTTTTGAGGTGTCGTTTGTAGATAATACTTCTGAACGGGCAAACAAATTTAACACTTTGACTGACAGACAGCAGACACAATGCAAATTCTATTGTTTGTCGGACACCATGTGTCCGTCATGGCGTTTAATTAATTAATGGTACTAATGGTAAGCGTAAACTATGCGTTTGTAACACCAATGGTATCACTTGCGCTTTTCCAATCCAAGAGATATGGGGAGACATACTTTTCCCAAAGACAGATATATTTCAAAAAAATAAATTAGTAACGAAAACTGAAACAACTTTTCTTGGGCTTAAAATTGACTGATTTATTTAATGCAATTTTTTAAATTTTGATTTATCTTTAACTAAAAGTGTAAGTAATATTTTTGTGAAATTTTTACATGTTTTAGCACATGTTAGCTTATTAAATATAAATATTTAATAAGAAATATAATTTTTTTAAAAATTGGTAATATCGCATCGGTGCCTTCTAAAACTGCAAACTTTGGAACACTGAGTCGGATACGTAATGTACTCCGATAGATATTACCACACGCCCTAGGCGTATAAAGAGATTTGAAATTTCGACTGATTCTGATGGGATACGGTGGCTCAGCAGTAAGAGCGTCGGCACGGTAAGCCGAAGATCGTGGGTTCGAATCCCATCCGTATCAGTTGTTTTTTCAAATTTCTTATTAAATATTTATATAAAAGTGTAAGTATTAACTACCAACGTTTAATATTCTCTCAAGCTTTCGCGTTATTATTACTGACTACATTATTACAAGCAAGTCATCCAACTACGTCGTTCGTCGGCTTCGCTTAGTCACCCACCGAAGTTCATTCAAATTGATGTACGACTTACGAACAAAATACTGACTGATATTTTTGCACAGGTTATAAAACTAATCATAATTATCATCACAGCTAGTAAAAATCGAAATGTTAATGTCTGTTTGTTTATTTCTTTTGTGTTTGTTTAGCTCAAGACCAAAAACTTTAAGGTTAATTTAGTAAATACTGAAACTTTGATTAAGGTTTTTAGGTATGTCTTCATCATCATCATCATCAGCCTGTCCACTGCTGAACATAGGCCTCTCCCAATCATCATCATCATTATCAACCTGTAGGTAGGTATTAGTTCACTGCTGAACATAGGCCTCTCCAAATGCACGTCACTATTGTGCGCTGATTGGAGGTATTTGCCCATAATCACCACACTGGGCAAGCGGGTTGGCGATCGCAGTAGGAGATAATTGCTGTTACAGAGAAGGATGCTGCTGCCCATCCTTCGGATCTTTCCCTTTGTCGCTTCTTATGACACCCGCGTGACAAGTAGGGGTGGTACTATTCTTGGGCTGGAAACCACACGGCAGGTATGTCTTGGCGAGTTAAAAATATTGATCCTAGCCATTTTGTATGAAAGCTATAAAAACATGTGCCGCAGCAAGTTTGCATGTCCATTATTTATTGCGTGTTAAAAATGTCTGCCTCTTTGTCCGATCAGTTTTGTATTAGCGTACTAACTAGCTTCATAAATCATTAAGTTAAGTGTATTTAAAGTCTACTCTGCCATTAACCTTGTAAATACCTCGTAAAAATATTATATAGAATAGAAATCTATAGTTTTTTAATCCCTTCTATAATCCGTATATTACATACTGTTACGAGTCTTCATAAAACATATTAAAATTGTGTTTGACTTAGATCAGTTGAGGAGAGGTTGTCAGATCCTTGCATGCTCCACCCGTGACTTATTATTTTCCCCGGTTTTTAAAATGTTCTGTTTTACATCAGATTAATAAATCTGATATAAGGAGCATATATCCTTACAATACTCAATTGAGAAAAAAGACAACATTGTATGAAGAATACAAGTGGAGTGACCAGTGGCGGATTTACAACGTTTTAAGCTATAGGCTGGGAAGTTTTAGCCGCCCTTGGATCTATAATTCTCATGTGACATGAGAATTATAGATCCAAGGGCGGAAAAAACTTCCTAATCTAGGGTAAAACAGCTGGTTTGCCGCCCCCCCAACCAATAATCGGCCATCGGCCTCTGTGCCCTCAGCCCACACTTTGTAATCTTTGTATAAGTGAAAAGAGCGAAATTGCAGAAAATGTATTTCTCCCTTCCCACTATCAATCTCAATCCATACATGCCAGTCCCACTACTGGTTGGAGGCTGCGACTATAGTCGATTCATAAAATTGAAATCGGTGAAATTATTCGCTATATAGATATTTACTATATTCAATATACAATCACAAAATTATACACAAACCATCCAGTTCGCAGCCTCCAACCAGTAGTGGGACTGGCATGTATGGATTGAGATTGATAGTGGGAAGGGAGAAATACATTTTCTGCAATTTCGCTCTTTTCACTTATACAAAGATTACAAAGTGTGGGCTGAGGGCACAGAGGCCGATGGCCGATTATTGGTTGGGGGGGCGGCAAACCAGCTGTTTTACCCTAGATTTGGAAGTTTGCTATACCGAATGTACAATGACAAGTGAGAGGGGAAAGTCATCGGCAAAATTTGTTGCAGAGTTCTATCTGTAAAACATCAAGAAATCGTGATGCAGAAATCTTTTTGATTTCTATGAGCAAATTCTATGCAGCAAAAAAAAAAAAATATATATATCGATCCCCAAATTTGCCGCCTCAAAAATCTGCCGCCCTAGGCTCCAGCCTACTCAGCCTGCTGGTAAATCCGCCACTGGGAGTGACGCTAGGCTACCTTATACGCCACGACCGACAAATCGATGGAAGGAGAGCAAGAAGTAAAACAAGACAAAAGAAAAAAAAAGAAAAAGTGAAGGTCGCGACGTTATAAAGGTAAAGGAATTAGGTCTTGATGATAAGCTAGAAGAAATTAAATCGATAATAGAGTTAGTAGCTCTTAAATTATGATAATAGGTAGTGAATTTAAATCATCATCCTCCTAGCCTTATTATTCCCAAACTTCATTGGGGTCAGCTTCTAATCTAACCAGATGCAGCTGAATATCCGTTTTCTACGGAGATGACTACGACTGCCTATTAGACCTCCGCAACCTAAAGGGATACGATATTCTAAAGTTAAATGATTGGGAACTCAAATATCTCACTTTAATTAAGTTTGAAATCTTATAACAGTCTTTAATTGCTCCCATCTATTACAATTCCCTAAAATATAATACCTATAACTTTATTACATTGAATTCCAAGACAAGGCGAGGATAACGTCCGTTTGAATGAACTGATCCCGGTTAAAGTTTCCTAGCTGTTCAATAAAGTCAATAAACCTGTTAATAACGTAAGTCGGGAGGATTATAGAAATGTTCACACAAAGGGAAAAGGAAAAAATGGTTGTAATATTTGTCAGAAATTCGAGAACCTTTCAGATTTGTCGAGCAATCAGTTTACCCGGGAAATATTCAGGACCTGCTTTCATGAATCTTGGGTCCTTTAATAGAAATAGAGTTCATTTATTAAATAAAGAAGATTTTTTTATATACAGGGTTATTTGTAAAACATCCGCAACCTGAAAAGGGACCATTAAACTCGTCATTATGAACAACTTTTACTATGGGACCAACCTTGAAAATGCAAAAAAAAAATCAGCTATTCCATACATTTTGTTGTTATGTGAACACAATGTATGGAACAGCTGTTTTTTTTTTCGATTTCAGGGTTGTTTAAAAACATATAAATATAATAAAGTGAAGAAAAATGTTAAGTAATTTAGACGTGAAAAATATCCTCCGCATCGCTGTACTTGGGATCGCTGTCATAGAAGTAAATAACAATTATTTGTTTATTACAACATGTTAAGAGTTAATAAATAAGAAAATACAAATAGAAACCATAAACAGTGATGATTTTATCGATAGAATAATTCAAGACTAATTTGACAGCTGTTAATTTACCGCATGAATCACAAACCTAAATTTAAATTCTAATTAGTCAATCTACGCAATGACTAAGCTCGGCGAAAATGAGTAAGCAACTTTTGATTGAAGTTTAGGTACAAAAACATTTGATTTTAATACTTCTAAGGACTGAATAAGGTTGAAATATAACCTAGGTGTATAATAAACTTAAACTTAAAGTGCTTTTAGCCTAGCTGATGAGCCAGCATGTAATTTTCTCTGTATATGTATAAAAATGGCGCGCCCACATAGCACTTTCCGGTGGAACCAGATAAGGGAATATTACCATATCGCGTGCCTCACAAACCTTGAAGATTGGAGGGGTGCCAAAACTTTGGTACCTAAACCAGAGTACAGTCATTCACAGTAGTTTAGGACCACTATATGACGATAAACACACGGTTATCTGACTTGGGTTTATGCTAAAATATGAGCAATTTTTTTAGAAGACAAAATAGTCAGCCTATGAATAGTGTAATCCACATGATATATGACCACGGTGTATCAATAAAAATACGAAAAACTGATTTAAGAAGAAAGAGAAGTGACTTATTCCTATGATTCACGGATCCTACGAATAAGTTGTCTTTAATAAAATAAGAGTACAACAAGAAAGAAAAATATTTTATAACAATTATAAGCATAAATGCTCAATCTCACACATTATGACTATATTCAAAAAACAAAATCTATGCCGCGAAAAAGGGTTAAGGGGTTTGTTTCTAAATCCTCAATATTAACCAGTTTGTCGCTGACAATGCATCATAATAAGAAAGGCTCAACCCTATCAGATACGGATATTTGAACGTAAATGGCCGTTTTTCCGGGGAATAACCAGTGTATTACCCAAAAGTTTAATGAACGAAACAAACTTGACCCTCTGTTCGCCACACGTCAGGGGCGTTATGAACACAATGTCAAGTTCTGAACGCGCCTCCAACAATGTCAATGTTCAGATTGAAGCCGACCCAGACCTTGTAACGGTCATCTTGATTACGACTGCGTAACATATCCTCCTTTCCAAATAGGTTTCGGCTTAGCTATATTACCGGTGCTCAGTATATTATGAGGAAAATATTCAGCTTTTCGGCGACGTAGTTAGGATAGGGATTTGTGATATTCGAATTTGTGGTATTTTTGATAAAGTAAATCTGTACATGTTAAGTGATTAATTTAGCGGAGCTAGTACCTGCCTTTTTCGTATTTTTGTAAGAAATATATTTCCTAGTAATATTATGCTCATCCTACTAATATTATAAATGTAAAAGTTTGTGAGGATGGATGGAAGGATGATTATTACTATTTCACGCAAAAACTACTGAAAGGATTTTGATGAAACTTTACAGTGATATTGCTTATACATCAAAAGAACACATAAGCTACAATTTATCAACATACCACGCGAGCGATAACTAGTTTTTTATAATCCTAACAAAAGCAACTCTCCGTCTTACACATTATTTTTGAGAATTCAGCGTAGTATTTGTACTTAGTAACTATGCATAATTCTCAAAAAAAAAACTGCTCTTCATTGCATAAATCAGGCAGACAGAGAAGAGAACCGGAAGCCCTTCTATAATTCCCCTTTCTTAATCTTCCCCTTCCATCCATCCATCCCCATTCCATCCCCTTCAATAGTCAAAGGGTAGACAACACGCACATATTGCAAGCGTCTTTTGATTATGGTAACTGCTTATCATCAGAGCGGCCTTATGCTTACTTACCAGTTGCCACATAGCAGTATAAAAAAATATCCTAAAATATATCTATCCGATTCTATGTTCACAAGTAAAACTTTGGTTAGTTTGTTTTACACAAACCTTTTGTCATGCACGCTTGACATTCATATACGTGTGTGGTCATAAGAACTAGAAAAGGGTGTACCTAACATATGTCACGACTCACGCACAACGTGATGTGGTTGAAAATTGCGAAGCACTTAAGTAAATGTAAGCTTTGCACCACAAAGTTTGCGATGTCGATGATGTGTGATGTTGTTATGTATACCTGCAGCGAATCAACAACATCAACCGACTGCAAACCTTCTCTCAGAAATGAAGAAATTCCATCGTCATTCTTCTTTTTAGACGGCTTAGAGTCATGATAGCCTAGTGGTGAGCGTTGACTGGCAAGTCAGACGTCTCAGACCTTTGAATTTTAAAGTAAGTTATGTTATTATTATATTATATGCCTTATGTTATTATTCTAAGGTTTGCCTATATGAACTGAACGCCCCTGGTTATTAGCACTGTAGGTATTTATAACCGATCTTACTACACTAAGCTTTCGGACTTTTCTATAGGAACTTCCATATAAAGCAACATTTATGTAGCTATAGACGACGGCACGGCACCGGCACCAGAAACGAAATAAAATAAAAACATTAATCATGAATACCAAATTACTTACATCTGATAAAATAAATTTATTACTACAAGTCTGATGTGTGCAACTTCGAACCCGCACCCACGTACTTGCAAAGGGGTCCGTAACCACAACACTCCGTCAGATACCTACCTATTACTTGAGATATTTATGAAAATAAGTCCGTAAAGATGAAATTATTTTTTAGACACGACATGAAATCCTGTCTAAACAAACGGCACAATTAAACAAAAAGCAAGTGGCTATAATTGACAAAACAGTGTTGATAAAATTAATGGTTAATAATAAACAATACCCGCAGAAGCCGGTGGCAAACGGTACAAGCCAATTCGTACACGTCTAGGAGCACTGGAACTTAAATTTATAGCTCACTGGCATACAATCGCGTAATCTTAAAGCCAGACTATAAGGCGGCACAAAGCCTCCGGCTGAACCGGTGCCGTGACAGAATGTAAAGCTTATTAGCAGGAGACACAGAAACGGGAAGAGAAAATATAGGTAACTACTTATAATAATATGACGACGCTAAGATCAAGACTAGCATTGAAATAACACCCGTCCGAAAAAAATCCCGTTCCTTTCAAATTCTATCGTTTTTTTTCACGTTTTATTCGTAAAAACAAAATATAATATGTTGATGTTGGCTAGGGAAAAACATGTTTTTATTGAAAAGTAATTAAAATAAAAGACTGATAAGAAGATATTCATATAAAACATGGTTTTTTCACTATTCACGTGTTTCATTTCAACCAACGAAAAAAACTGCAAAATACGTTTTTCATGTTTTTTTTAACGGTAAAAAAACAACATTTTTTTTCGTCTTTTTAATGATAAAACTAATAAAACTAAAAAAACAATCAAGTTATTCTATGCTGCAATCGCTATAAAATTACTTCTAGAGACGTAACTTCAGAAGCTGAATGGAAAAAAAGGAAGGAAATCGAAGTTCTTTAGGAAAATCGATTCAATTTTCCTGTGACTGACACCTCCGTTGAACTGATCTAGGAATCACTTAATGTGTTTGGTAAGTATCGCGGTTTCAATTCCCGTATGGAAAAAAACGTGTGATTCACATTTTGTTTGTGAGTGTTTTTGCCAAACATATTGGAAAGATATTTCTATGGTTTTTGCATTGTGAATTATGTCTGTAAATCCTACTAAGTTATTAACTTAATATAATAAATGCGAAAGTTATCTGTCTGTCTCTATCTGTCTGTTACGTTTTTACGCCTAAACTACTGAACCGATTTTGATGAAATTTAGTTTAGAGATGAGTGGGACCTCGGATAAGGACATAGGCTACTTTTATTCCGGTAATCCCTCGGGAACGGCAATTACGCGGGTAAAATGACGGGACACAGCTAGTACCTACACTAGTTTCAATTCATTCTAACAATGAGTCTCAAACAAATTAATATTCCCCTACACCTTTAGCTTATTATAATTAGAGAATCTCTTAACCCTTGCCAAGTCTATACAATCGTATCACTTGATTCGGTCGCTTCGTATTGTGCGATTGTGCTCATAATGGGCACACAATATTTGAATAACAATCGCACGAGTAACGCACGAATGGGCACAAACAGGAAAGTACATATATACAAAAGAGCGAAGATCTGCGACAAAAAATGTAAGAATTGTAATGACGATTTTGTTTTAGGATAGACGTATTGGTTTGTTACGTAACAGTGTTTGTTGGTTTGTCTTCCTTTTGAACAGCAACAGAGCGAATCGACGTGATTTTTGCATTGCATCTCAATGCAAAAATCGACGTCGTTTCGTCGATTCGATTTTATGAATCAGAGAGCGTTATAGAATACTTTTATTCTGATTCTGACTAACACATTGTCTGCATTCATTCAATTAATATTTTGTAAAACTGGAAGGTTATTGACAGTTTTACCAAAGAGTTTTACTTCTTTCTATGTAATTGGGAAAGGTGATGAAAACGACTTTACTCTTATTAACTCATTAATGTAAGGCGTTCCTTTATTTTTTTAAAGTAGTAAGTATATAAAAGAGACACAAAATTGCTGACTAGAAGGAGATAGCACCTAATATAAAATAAATGACGTCATTTCAGCGTAACTTCAAACGAACTACATACGAATCGGAATCGAAGCAATTGTTTTGTCGTGGGAAGAGGATAGCAATTATCCACTCCAGAAAGTTCGATAGTTTTTAACTTTGGCAAAGAATACATAATATTATTACTGACTTTGGCCAATTTCAATATAGTTTTTAGATGTTGTATTAATTTTAAGTCTTTTTTAATTTAATGATATCAAATATAATTATATTCATTTTATATAATAGTCACTCTTTACGACATGCGGCATCCGTGTGAACCCGTTCTTAAGATATACAGATTGTTTATGACATCTGCTTGTGTTATTAACAATTATAACCTCTAATAGCGATCATAAATCCCGCCAGAAACAGCGACTCTCTCTCTCAAAGTGTTACCTACTTAAAGAGGAGGCTGACGATGTCAATCCTTCCTTGTTATTATGTAACCGACGGAACAATTTGATTAATTAGGAGAGTTTCTGAAATATTTATTTTAATTAATTTGCAAAACAATTAATACTCATTTACCGTCCCGTGGCAGGAATAGGGTTACGTTAATACGGTTACAACCCCCCAACAGGGTTCTTCGTCTTATCGAGGCGGAGACAAGCCGAAGAGCCCATAATCGTCTCGCATGCCCCGGTATGCAAAAGACCTTTAACGGAATCGGACGTAGCAGAACTATTATATTATTTTTAATGTTTTTTCATCTTGTCTCTGTAGTCTGTACATACCTTTGCCCACAATAAATAGATTTTGACTTTAACTTTGGCGCATTTCTCATGAACAAAAAAAAGGTGGTCTTAACATTGAAAAAAATCTTAGACACGCAGATTTTTTTACTATGTTAATTATGTATAATGTGGTGCCACTAAGACACAAAAAATTCATTCATTAGAAAAATCTGTATGTTTCTATTTGAACTAGAAGTGAATATTCAAAGTTAATAAAACCATTGAAGTGTATCTGACGGAGTTTCTTCCTAACTAACTGGCGCCTGTAGCAAACAGCCGGAGGTCGAGCCGAGTTAAAACAAATAAAAAAATAAAGCTACCCCATAAACGCTCACTTAGACAAACAAACATGGAGGAAAATCAACAGAAACTTAGTCAAATTACCGAAAGACATGCTTCCGTATTATTTTGGGCGTAATTTTGTTACCTCCCTTCATTGTCAGCACTCAAAGGGTTAAAGGATTATAATTGAATGCGATATTTATTTATGACTAGCTTTCCTCACGTGGCTTCGCTCACGTAGGCTATATAGAATTTGTACAGATTTAATTTACATAAATCGAATTAATATAATTTAGGATAGAAAACATGATAAATCAACAAATTGTACTACCCAATGAATGTCTGTCTGTGTGTGTTTATGTGTCACTACTTTTTTATTTATGATTTTGTTATTTTGAAAGGGAATTTTATATTGATTTTGGTAAACCAAGAGAAAATTCTGTGTAACCTTCAAAGATCCTATAAGTTATTCTTTTTAAAAGTATCTATTAATATGATGAGAAATATATTGTCTAGACTCTAGAGAACACAATTCTTTACGTGGATAAACCCAATAATAACTTTATTCGGGATGTGGTCCCGGGAAATCTCAATGACGAAAGCTCAGTCACAAGCAAAATTATATATACGTACGTACGCATAGCAGAATCCAATTGATTCTTTCCTTTATTATTGACTAGATGTACCCCGCGACTTTGTCTGCGTTAAATTAAATTTTCCCGTAAACACACGTTTATAAAGCAGCCAGATAGCCCGTTTTTTTTCCTATTTGAATCACAGATATTAGTATTTTTTACTAGAAACTAAACTTTTTTTTAGAATAAAAAATAGCCTATAGCACTCAAGAATAAAGTAGCTTCCTATTGGTGAAAGAATTTTTAGGATCGGATCGGTAGTTCCAGAGATTACCCCTGACATACATACATTATTACATACATACAAACTTTACCTCTTTATAATATTAGATACAATTCAAATATTATTTTATATCTACTGTTACCTTTACATTAATTTTTATTTGAATTTTAAAAATTATACCTAACATTACTAATTAACTTTTTTAAATTTGTTGTATCCTATGAAACGATTGGCAGCTAACCTAATCCTTAGTCAACGCCTTTGCGTGCCAGGTTCAAGGCACTTTGGCTCTGTAGCAACCTCAAAAACCTTTGTTCTAAACACGTGTTAGACTATAAACGTACTGCTAATAAAAAGTAATAGCGTACAGTACAGTATTCTACGAATCTACTTTTTTTAGAGTTCTCTAGTATAAACATTGTAAACGCATTTTCATTGTACGATAAAAAGCTTGCTGGGTCCTGAAATAATCCGACAAAGATCGATATTACGTATGTTACTAGAAGTGTCTAACTTGCGCATGAAACCTAACTAACTACATTATATACAGGGTTATTTGTTCATACATTTATGTTCACATGACTCAACAAAATGTATGGAACAGCTGATTTTTTTTGCGATTTCAGGGTAAAAGTTGTTTATAATGATGAGTTTAATGACCCCTTTTAAGGATGCTGGTGTTTTACAAATAACCCTGTATATTCATAGGTAATGTACTTATTTAAACAATAATGTTAACATATAGCTTCGAATTGGTCTAATCTGTAAGGAAGTTATAATGTTGGGAACTAATAAATAAAATAAAATGAAAAATATTATAAATGCGAAAGTTAAGTTTGTTACCCTTTCACGCCTAAACTATTGAACCAATCGTCCTGAAATTTTGCATATACGTTGTTAGGTGTACAGAAATGGACATAGAATACCTTTTATTCCTAAAAAAGTACTGCTCCCAAGGACAACAACAATAACGTTCGTATGATAATAGATGGCGCCACGGCAAAAGCTAGTAATCCTTAATCTCGACAGAATTTTATCAATGGCTTCAAAGATATGGCGTAACAGGTTGTCAATTAGTTTATCAACGGGACTCGGGAGCAATAGCACAGATTACTAATTAGTCTAACAACGATGGTCACGAAACGGTAGGTAGTTTTTGCAACAGTGACATCAAATCATAGCATAGATTTTGCCCTAGGCGTAGAAAAGAGATTTGAAATTTCGACTGATGCTGGTAGGATACGGTGGCTCAGCGGTAGAGCGTCGACACGGTACGTCGAAGATCGTGGGTTCGAATCCCATCCGTATCAGTTGTTTTTTCAAATTTTCTTATTAAATAATTATATTTTAATAAGCTATCATGTGCAAAAAAATCACAAAAATATAAGTAAGTAGATTTTGTAATTTTAAAAGGTATTTGTCCATTGGGTTTGATAAGCTAATTAAACGTTCTGTCACATCGTTACGTGCCGCCAAGATGCAAACTATTGTTCATAGATTAAAGATCCCGCGATATTCTTTTAAAAAGTACTTAGAAATAAACTTCCCATGCAGTAATCTGCTATGGTGACAAAATGTCACTCATTATTGTCTCTTGCTTTTACCGTGTATTTTGACATAACACAAACCAGCAGTTTTTTTTTATGTTTATGCGTGACACCGGTTATACAGGTTAGTAGTTTACACAAACTTGAGGTGTCGTGATGTCGTCAAAGCTTTGACAATATTAAAAATATATGTATGGGTACATTAAGTTCGCCCCATGTTCGCCCATTATTCGCGGCCGGCCTTCGCGGCTCACCCAGGAAATTGTTCCCAGGGGTAGTCGTTAACCCTTCATAACAACGCTATCTGCTCGATTGCTTTGAAATACGAGTACCTTTGTGGAATTACGGGACGAAATTTATGATATAAAAAGTAGATCAAGCCGGTTTTTTTTTCTTTGCCTATTTAATTGGCTTATGCTATAAGCGTTACCTAAACTTTTTCAGCCTTTGATCTTTCTTGAAAAAACCAGCAATTTTCGGACCATTTGTTTTGGTACTTCAAATACGTAGTAATTTCAAGGCTTTTAGTAGTAAACAAGTTTTGGAACATGCATCTTTAATTTTTAAAGAATAAATTTAAAAAATGTTGCATTACATTGTTGAGACAAGTTTTCTCATAAAAGAAAACCTAACTAAGGACAATCTTTAAGGGCAAACGGGCACCCAACACATTGTATACAATAGTATGTATTTTAATTTTATTATTAAAAAGGCATGTGTGTTTGATAACAAACGCACCTAATGGTAAACGGTATTTTGGTCAGATAGGCACCCGAATTTTGGTAAAGTTAAAACGCGCCACTACATCATTAAAAGTTAAAATCGTAACACCTCTAGGCGTAACCGACCGAAAAGCCGAATTTTCTTTTACCTTCAAAAGAAAAACGATAAAGCAGGAATTTATTGTTATAATTTATAGCTCGTACCTAAAACTTCTTTTAGTGTCAGCATCGAAGCATTAAATTTCTCTGTTACCTGAGATTTTTTCTCTCAATAACATTGTAAAGCTCTTTGTCTACATGCTTTTGTAACAGGTCAAATCAGTACACCCGAATTGAAATATCACAGGCTCAATATCAGGACTAACCAATAAAAAAAATATATGTGCAAACTGATTCCAATTGTTGCTATAGTTGTATAGATTGTTGATTGGTTAGATTGTTGATGCCATTTTTAACAATATAATTCAATTTCCATTGTTTTAAATCCTAAACATTATGATTGTTTTATAGTTTAGAAACGACTAGAAAGCTTTAATAAACAAGGCAAATTAAATTAGACGCTCTACCTCGAAGCGAACTTTTAAGGTTAGTTACAAAGCTTTGAAATTATATTGAAACTTTATTCATACCTGATTGACTTTATTTACGTACATTAATTGATATTTTGATGTTAATTTGTCTAATGGGAAATTTTATGTTAATTAAACGTATTTAGACATGTACTGCTAAGGCGTTGCGCCGCGCCAAGCATTTTAAAAAAGGTTGTGTCTAAAACAGTGGAAGGTATACTAACAGGCTAGCTATTTCTATAGTGAACGTATTATGTTTTACAATCCTCTTCCAAATCTTAATCTGAGGGTACATCTCCTGACTTGTAAGCCTCACTTAAACTGACAAGGGAACCTTAATTTACTTAGTTTCCCAAACTTGTCAGCTTGGGATTTGTCGAAACTTTGAATGACAGGTAATCCCTTATGAAATTGCTGCTATTTCCTGGTTTATTTATATGTAGAGTTGCCTGTGGCTACAATCGATTCCCTTGTGTTAGGAGGTCTTATATTTAAAAAAAAAAGAGGCAGAGTCTATTCATTATTTTGATAAAGGAAGTTTGAGCTGGAAACATAAAAATATTCGTATTAATAAATAGAAATAATTTATCACAAATATGAAGTAACCATCTTTAATTAAGTATAGGTAGTATTGACAAAATACAAACAGAAATTTTAAAAACTTATCTTTTGTGAAATAAAGGGCAATGTTTAAAAAAAACTCGTCATTAAGGCTGCTTGATACTCAAAGCTGTCCCAAGCCCCGGGTCCAAAGTTCCCGGCAGTCAAGACGATCATTAACAATGTAATAACTATGAATTATTACACAAATGATATAGGGTTATTACTTTTCGACTGAATTTATGAAGTCAATTCATAATAGTTAGTATTCAGTCGTCATCCCTCTCGATATCTGAGGGTCTCTAGGATATAAATCTTAGAATTCATGATAAATGTAATGGCAGACAAGTTTAATATATTTGGGTACCAATACGTTTATATGAAATAGGTAGAGAGATTTATCAACATGATGCCAAATATAAACATTACGCTTTATTGTAATTTATAATCTACTAGCGTTTCGTCCGCGACTTCGTCCGTGGAAATTCTCCATCTTCTATTCTGGAAAAGAAATAAAATACCCCAATTTTCATGACTGTAACTTCAACAACAACAAACTTCCCAAACAAACTTCCATTCCCTTTTTTATACCCTTTAGAGTAGACAGATTTCAATGACAAGTCTTTAAATTTTTTAACATAACTTTCATAGATTAAAAAAAACAGGATTTTCATACAATCTTCCATTCGCTTAGGGGTGGTTATTTCTAAAAATCCTAAAAAAATAAGTAATAAAGTAAAATTTCAAGTTTCTAGCCCTTTTTATTTCATAAACATCAAGGTAAACATCCAGGGTAAGGCCCTTATCAGTAAAATTAAGTTTAACCTAATCAGTAATCACCTTCTTAACCTTACGCACTTCTACTCTAATCGATAAACCATTGTTATCTGGAGACGCGCTCATTCGAGTACATTCTCCATTTGAACATTACTCTGAACAATGGCTCGTTGCGGCACAGCCCTAGGAAGTTGTTGGGGTCAACAATCTCCCTAGTATAAGACAATTAAGAACAACGTTTTGTTAATTGGTTGAAGACTTTGAGACTCGGGAATCAGCGCAGCAAGTCATGTTATGAAAGTTTAAAACAGAAACGTCCACGTTATATTGTAAACGAAATTGTTAAATGACGTCAGTTGTTTGACGGAATAATTGTTTATGTTACCGCTATCAAAGAACGGAATCCCGTACAAAGTATGAAAACAAAGACACATAAATGTACGTATGTTTCCAAACAAAGCTCATTTGTTAAGGAAACTTAAAAGACTTCAATGTCAATACAATTAGCGTCGTACCTACTTTCATAAGTGAATAAGTTTTTCTTTGAAATTTTACTCTTACTCCCTTTTCTGTTATGTTACGACGAGGCTTTTGCTATTAAGTTATCAATGTCACACAGGATTCCGGTCACAACGAAAATCTCAACGGAGATTAGCCAACTACATAGGAGATATTAAAAAGTCCACAACGTGCGCAAACACAAGTGTATTCTCAACTCTATTCTTTCCCTCATATACTTATGCGGCGCAGCGACCGGAAAGAGAGATCATTGAGGGTTTACATGCTCTCGGAGACACAGAGCATATGTTTGTTTGTTTGTTACCTTTTCACGTCTAAACTACTAAACCGATCATCCTGAAAGTTTGCATATACGTTGTCAGGTGTACAGAAACGGACATAGGGTACTTTTCATCCCGAAAAAAAAATACTGTTCTCGAGGAAAACAACGATAACGTTCTAGAGATAATAAATGGCGCTAATGGTAAAAACTAGTATATTTATATACACACATAACTTCTCAACGGGCTCCAACCTGAGACCTCGTTACTTGCCAGTCAACGTTTCTATGTCTAGAATTCTAGACCAATTCCTATTTTGTAGTCCAATTTACACAGTAATTTAACTGCATCCTGTCCAATGCAAATTTACGTTCGTTAGTACAGTTTAAAATCTAGACATAAACCGATAACCTGTTAGAGAAAATCTAGTCACTTGTCCAGTTTCAATTAAGTTTTACGATACAATTTATAGAGTGAACGATAAACCTAATTGCAGCGGTGTTCAGTATGGAAATACCTATGTTTTAAGTGACTATAGTTAACATGTTGGAGATTCTACAAAGGCATCATCCTATTAGCCTTTAATATTCCCAAACCTTGTTGGGGCCGGCTTCCCATTATATCTAACAAGATGTCAGCTTATACTGGAAATGTATAGCTTGATGCGTAGCCGTGTGTACAAGTTACATGTATTCTCTTATATTATTCACAGAGGTTGTTCTAATTTCGTCCATTGAAATTATCGATGAAAGTGATTGATTTTTACCGCATTTGCATTGTATTATGAATTTATTTTAGTTAAACTTTCTTATTTACTTCATCATCATCCCCTAGCCTTATTATTCTCAAACTTTGTTGGGATCGGCTTCTAATCTAACCATATGCAGCAGAATATCAGTTTTCTACGGAGCGACTGCTTATCTGACCCCCGCAACGACATACGATATTCTAAATTTAAATCATTTGTAAGAATTTTATGAGGGTACTGACTGTCTATAATGACTGTCAAAGATCTTCATGACAGCCGGGGCCAAACGTCGGCCAAAACCGGGGCTTAACGTGCTTTCCGAGGCAAGAAGCAGGTGATAAAATAATACGCACATAACTTCCGAAAAGTCAGAGTTGCGTGCCTAGGGTTCCATGCTGACCCCTCTGACTTGTTATCAACGGTCATGCTGCTTTCTACAAAAACGTAATTCAGAATTCACGCGGAGTCTGGGATCCTTTACAAAAAAGCTATTTACATAGTAGTGTTCCGAATGTAGAGCAACAATTGCTTGCTTACATTTGGGACGCTACAAATCCTTAGTAAGCACAATGAACACCAATTTGAAAATAGGCCAACGATTTTTCTATTCTTACAACCTTTTCAGTGAACCTGAAGATTCTTATCTATGTTTAACATTTGATTTTCTATTGTATACAGCCTTTTTTTTATCGAGTTGCCAAATTAAATATTCTAAAAATGTCGGTGTTGATATATTCACGCAAAACTAGTTGTCTTACTTGGAATAGTCCAGCCTAGCTCTCGACATGACCTACATTTATTTTATTCATGACGCTTGATAAACTGCGCTTTGACATCAAAGTTACATGACGATCAACATAGTGGCGTCGTCGTCGATACAATACGGAACATTTAAAAGGCCCTTTACTAACGACTTTCATGGAAAGAGATGGCTTGAGTTTAATTTAGATTAATGAATCATTAATTATCGTCAAGTAGAACAAATTATAACGACCGACAAGTAAATAAGAAGGAGCAGATGTTGATTGGCAATTCAGAGGTCTCAGGTTCGAACACAAAGCCTCTGACTTTTCGTAAGTTATGTGCGTATTAGAAATTAATAATCACCTCCGAGCCTCGAAAAAGCACGTTGGTCCCGGTTGTCATGCAGAACTTTGACAGGATATAGGGAGACTCATAAAATCCTGACAACTGATCTAACTTTAGAATAACGTACACCTTTGGGTCATATAGAAAGTCGCTCCGTAGATAACTGATATTCAGCTGCATATGGTTAGATTAGAAGCCGACCCCAACAAAGTTTGAGAATAATAAGGCTAGGGGATGATGATGAAGTAAATAAGAAAGGTCAACTAAAATAAATTCAAAATACAATGCACATGCGGTAAAAATCAATCACTTTCATCGATAATTTCAATGGGCGAAATTAGAACAACCTCTGTGAATAATATATGAGAATACATATTTGTACACACGGCTACACATCAAGCTATACATTTCCAGTATAAGCTGACATCTTGTTGTACGAATAGCCTATATAATACGAGGTCAGTTCATACTAGATTTGTATTGATGTGCAGTCGTGTGTACGCATTCACAATTTAATATTGAGCGTCCAATTTCTTTCACTGGAGTCTCTAACTCTCTTTGTTTCAGAACTTTATACACGATTCTCGCGACAAAATTTATATTTTCTCTCCAAATTGAAACGAGAAAAAAAGTTAGAAGGAATCGTGAACACTTGGGGCATGAATGATTCACGTACAATGTCCCTGACAGCCGCTGTACTTTTATAAGCATTTATTATTTTGCATTACTGTCTCCTATGTCCTTTACAGCCCTGGTACAATTTTATTTTTAAAGTAGTTGTTTATATAAATTATGTTTTCCTATAGCGTTAATAATATTTGTTTTGTACTTCATGTACGAAAATGGTACATAAGTCAGCATATCATTCCCTAACACTTACTGCTAGTACTTACTCTCTGACCTTTAGGTCTCAGAAGAAAGTCATTAGAAAGGCAAAAGAGGGCCAAAATTCTAAATAAAATAGTTCTACAGTAAATTAAATTTTTACACTTTACTCAAACTACTTACATAAATAATATTAAATCTACATAGACAAGCAGATTCATATTAAATACTAGAATTTGCTATTTGGTCGAAATTCGACAGTATTTTCTTTTTTGTTATCCAATTTTTGTTATTGATACTAAACACAATCGTCAATATCAATATCAATTAGAAAAAATTACAATTCACAAACAAAAGTAAAAATGGTACTGAACTATTTTGGATTTGTGTATTTAACTATTTATATAATAATATAATACCATACCTCATATATCATACCTTTTTCTTTCTACTTACACAAACATAAATATACAACAGTTATATTACCTTGACCGAGGACACTTACTTAAGACTGCGACACCAATGATTCCAGGTAATATTCCCGAACTTTTCCCATGTTATATAATATCTTGTTCATAAAATATAATTGTAATATATAGTAATATCAAATACTGTTGTATTACTTTGTACTCTTCTGTATTCTATTAGCGTTCGAAACATAAACATATTATTTGGTGGCCGTAAGTCTGGCCGTATGATTATAATCATTCCCTCGTTCCTTTTCTATTATTCATGTAATATGATTTATATTTTTGTCATATTGTCCCAATGTTTAGTGCGCATAGTTTGTTCCCTATTTCATCTTTGGGAACTCATGTGTGCTTCGAATTGATTCGCAAAGTAGAATACTTACAAATTAATCTATGAAATATCTTTAAGACTATGTAGAAAGGGAATTTGAAATTGGATGGATTCGGGTAACGATATGATAGCGCAGTTGGTTAGAAGAACGTTGCCAAGGTTCAAACCTTTTCCATGCCTTTTTCAATTATTTGCAATAGACTGCCTCGTTGGTCTGTTGAGCATGAGGTCTTGGATTCAATCCTCGGGTCGGACAAAGTGTTATTGGGTTTTTCCATTAGGAAATTTTCAGTAGCAGCACGGAGTCTGGAATTGTGCCTAGTTGACATTGTAAGGGTTGATAATTTAGCTATTTTATTTAAAAAAAGACGCGTTATGTTAAAATTCATATAACTTTCCCCATAAATCTTAGAAGTTCGAGTGGAAATTGGAGAACAGGTCGTATATGTTATGTGTGACTGTAATGTTCGTTTGGTAGTGATGTGCATTGAACGAAATCATGATATTCAAAAATTATTGAATATAGTGATATATACCTATGTATATTCGTGTAGTTATTTGTTTCGGTAACATTTAATGTTATCATATTGTAAATAATTTCATCTTTATAGAAGCTTTAATTTAAGCAAAAAAATATACAACACCTACCGTACCCTACTTACCGACTGTATGACGTAGGTATTTATACACCACCTCAGACACTCAATTAGTATCACAATATACATTGTTTAGGCAATATTGAACTATCGTTAAACGTTTTACCTCAAAGAACAAAATACCTATCTAAAGCTTTTAACACGAAGGTCACCAGACGATGGATAATGAAAACTCATAATATTAAACCACTAAATATCCGCATACGGATACTTAAAGCACATCACTACAAGTAGTTGCGTGCCACACGCCACCATATCGATCCATGTGCTTCTGAAACAACAATGTCTCTATATAAAATAGATTTTATTTATAAAGTCGCCTATAACACCGCGTACAGATTAGTGAAAGGTAACTGTTACTGATACTGAGAGCCCATATCATGCCACTGCTGGGCAAGGGCCTCTCCCCTGATTGCCACGTCTTTCGATCCAGAGCCAATGGGGACTAATTCGTCCCGCTGCCATCTCCTTCAAGGTCTGCCGCGACGCCGATATATAGTATCAGAGCTCCATTTAGTGGTTATTTTGGCCTACAGCTCATCAGGCAACAGCCAGCTCCCTAACTGGGGCGAATGATATTTTTGAAATAATTGCTGTCTAGGTACAAAATAAACATATTTGAAGTTTGTTCTGATTCATATAACGCGTCCGTTTACCATTTTCCAGAACAAAATGGTCGTTACGCATTTTCCCTTCGATACATCAATATAATTAGAAATGAAAAGGCCCGTGAGGTTCAGCTAGTACTAGTACATAAATAAAGGGCTATCGGCTAACTTAAAAAGTTTTTTCAAATCTTTCTGGCAGTTCCTAAAATTAACGCATTAAAACATGGAAACTCTTCAGCTTAATATAAAAAAAAAACTTAAGAAGTCAATGAGCGAAAATTACTTCGATTCGCATTTTTTATTGTATTTGCATCTGTCTGTATTTTTATGTATATGCGTGTCTGTCTGTCTGCTGCAGTGTCTGCCTATCTACTGTCATATTTTATTACTTTTTCTGTTTGTTAGTGAAAATTTTTATTGGCTTTCAAATATTATGTCTATAACGCTCTGTATTCTAGCTGAAAGTTTTCCGAATAAAATTAAAGAAATAAATAGATAATATTAGTGACATACGATTCCAGTCAGCCCTGAAATTTAGTTTCGGAAAGATAATGAAGATCGCTGAAATATGGGACACGACCTCGTTTTTAAGCTATTTAATTCGATTATGTAGGTAGAGCGTATCTAAGCCAATTTAATTCGGATATTTTTTTCCCAAAAGTATACACACTTGATTAAGTAAGTTCAAAAAATTGAAAACCCTTGAATTGTTCTTATTAGAACTAAGTACTTATATTAACCTCAATTTTTTTTGGCTTAGAACACTTTCGAACAAGTTACTTCAAATATAAAAACTTAACCAAAATCGGTTCATTCGTTTAGGAGCTATGATGTCACAGATACACAGACACGTAAAACTTATAACATTTATTCGTCTTTTTATGCTTCGGGGATGAAAAAATATTATTAAGTACCTACTGTAAACTTGAATTAGTATTCTAAGTTATTTAATTTTTTTTAAGTTAAAAAGATTAATAATGGCAAGGGCGCGACCGCGTCTTACAACTGCTTCAGAAATTGAGCTAAAACTTAATTAAAAGGTTACTTATTAACTACTCCCTAGGACACTAAGTGAAATTTCTACGCATTGTTACCCATTGTTTTATAAATTAAGTGACTAACAACTATATTAATTGGTTTCCAAATCTGTTAAGTATGTCTAGCTTGTTAGATGTCATCCAGAACATTCTAAAATGGCATGTATACTTTGTACATTTAAGCTGAAAATATTTTGCTTCATAAAACAGCGAATATCGGTGCTCAGCGGAATAAAATATTAACATAAAATGTTAATATTACTACTATTATTACGTAATATTACTACGGCTAGTGCCGTCAGAGGATTTTTATTCGGATTACTACAAACAGTAATAACAGCAGTGATAGCCTAGTGATATGGCCGTTAACTGGCAAGTCAGAGGTCTCAGGTTCGAGCCCAAGGCACGCACCCTTGACTTTCGTAAGTTATGTGTTACTATAGTTTATAGCTCTTGTATTTGCTTATCTGTTTTGGAAGGATTATAGAACCCTTCCACTTCCTTCGGGATTGGGCCTCCGTTGCTCTCTCTAAACAACAGTTTTTAAGTTTACAACAGTTCTAAGAAAAGCTTTAGTTCACATCTATAGATATTCTAAGAGAAGGTATAAGAACTCCGATTTGGGCCTATATGCGACACATGTAAAAGTCGCTTTACCGTCTCGAAACCTCTTCTGCCTTTTTGATTTTAATGATGCGCAGGTTGCGCATTAGCAGCTACTAATAAAGACCCTCCCTAAGACATCATATTACTCATACAATACAGGTATTATGTAAAAAATAAAACATTAGCTGCAACATCTTTCAAAGGAAAAAACCTTTTATTATATTAAAATATCGACACATTCTTTAAACATGTAAACATAATGACTGATCACCGAGCTGCGTCGAAGGTTTTATAATATTCTGCGGTTAATGTAACCTCAAGCCTCGTGGAAATCTGCTATAGAACATTTATATCTCTTTATTATATCAATAACAAATATTGTACAGCCGAGGAACAATTTAATGTAATAATTACGTAATTTAAGGTAATATTACATCACCAACCTCAATATACCTACTTCTATTATAAAACATAATTTTTTAATAAGTGTACCTAGTTTTTACTACTCTTTGGTACCTAGTTCTAAATGTCATCGGTGATAATGGCGGTGGAATAAGTTTACAGTTTACACCAAATTTTAAGTCCGCTAAACTTGCCTAGTATGTCACTAAACTCTACTAATTTTGTCAAAAACCATTACTTAAATAAGTTAAGTTTATCAGAAGTATAGAGTATGGTATAGTCGAAGATGTCCAAAACCTAATTTGATAGATTGTGGAGTGAACAAAGTTTTAAGAAAGAGATAATTTTGATTTTACATGGACGAAATTATCGTCCAGCGATAAAACTCTATTCTATCAAACACATTTTCATGTAAAATATAGCCAAGACGATACCGTATGGCTCGCACTGTAAAAAAGTTATCAAATCTCATGTAGAGACAAGCTTCTAACTCTACACGCCCTAACTACAAGCCCTAACTTCACAAACTCTATAGTACCGTAGGTAGTCAAAATATGTAGCTTAGCCATTTCGCTTTCGGGCAGATAAGGCACCCCACAGACCTACAAAATTAGACGTAATTTTGTCATAATTGCACAATTTAATAATATAGGTATTGATCATGTAGGGGTACTATTGAAGGTTATAAAATGATTTTGAAAGTACAAAATAAAAATGGGCAATAATATTGTAGGTTTCTGGGGCGCTTAAATAAAGAAAAATGACCGATTGATGACCGAATGAAGGATCGATTAACGTAATCGCCTCACTCCCCTTTGCATTTGATACCACTAACCTAATTGCACTGGCGTGGACAAGACAAGCGAAGCCTCGTTAACTAATGGATTGATAATTAATTTATCAAAATGACTGTCTAACAATGACGAAATATTAACTACTACTACTTACTTTGGTCATAAGTTGCTAAGCTTAATCGATCGTTCTCCTATGAATATGGATATCTAATAGATATCCATACTACTCTACCACCATGCTAGACCATGCTGGTTGCAGCGGGATGGGGTAATAGTACCTAATATCGTAAACTTTACAAAAAAGTAATAATCGACAGTTATCCATTACCGATTTTATCAACGATGTAATGACTTAATAATCTGATATAGGAGTTTAGCAGCACCTATTTTAAATAAAAACACGTGTAAAATTCAATATATTTTCTTGTATTTTCATCACACATGTGATTAATTCTCTTATTTCTTGACGTTCCTGAATAGAATCCCTGTTTATAAAACTTCTAAAGAGGCTATGCTGTCACACTTAAGTTGTCTAATCTAAAAGAGATCCCAACTAAGTAGACCAGAAGGGCTCTACAGTCCCTCTCACAGAATATCGGCTTGAATTACAGCATCCGTACTGTTGTGTTTAGTTCGTAAGACGACGCTACGAACTCGTAGGCTTAATACCCAAGGCCGGAAATGCGCCTAATATTTCCGCGGTGTTGAGAGTGCCATTAGTTGAGCAGCCTGTTCGTTGCTATAAAAAAAAAACCTTTAAAAAAATTAGATTAAAACAAATTCTATGATGTTTTTTTCAAAAGAGAGCGTTGATTTTTAATGGACGTTATTGACCTTTCAGCCATGACCGTGGAAGTCTTTCATGTGGCCTTTGCAGGGGGAAATCATTACTTAACGGTTGTTAGTTTGGTAAGTAAAGAAAACGCTACTCATTCCCGCTATTGAACATTTTTGTTAATTCATTTATTGATTGGAATATGATTTCAGTTTTTTTCTTTAACAATATTTACTCTTGTATCAGTGCGGTGTAGTTACAAACACAATTATAATTATATTTTTACAATTATATTTATTTTTTAAACAAACATTCAAAAAAATTAATTGGATCCAATCGCTCCACCTAAATTTTGCCCAAAATATGATAAAGTAAAAAAATAAAATGCTAAACGAACACGTATACAAATCGCTTGCCCTTTCTGTACGCAGTATGGTATATAAAGAGTCGTAAAGTTCCCACAATGGCAGTAAAAGAGAAACAACTGCAGCCGTTTTCTATTCCTGTGTTTGAGCTTTGTTAAACAGATGCCTGACAGACTCAAATGCGGACTACAATGTAATATGTACCATTTACTTTACAATGTAATTGTAATTAATTACCCGACTCCGCTTATAAAAAGGATTCTTTACCGATAAATGATTCTGAACCATATTGAAACAGGACTATCCGTTTGTGAGTTGTGAAGTCACAAACAATTGCACAGATAACATAAGCTTAAACTTATAACACCAGTGTTTTTCCCACGCGAAAAATACACAAACAATTTGTTCAAGAATTTATGTAGAAAAGAAGAAATTAAACAGTTATTAATTTAACAAAAACATACCAGTTAATAAGAACTACCTTATAAAATACGTTTAACTTTGAACATGTTTGTTCACTCGAACACGTTAAATATTCAAAAGTAGATCCCGTCTGCTCATTTATTAGTCTAAGCCCATTTGTCGCCGCGCAGTCTGCGTGATGGATGCGACACCTTCGTTTATTGCTCTTTCTAAACTCTTTATTTGTTCAAGGAAAAGAAATAAGACGTGCCATTCAATTGACATCTCTAAGGAAAACGCAACGTAAGTAACATTTTCTTTTGAGTTTTTTCTGAGATAGATTTTTCTTGATATTTTTACACAACCATTTCTGGACTCAGGTCACAGATTTTTTCCGAGTAAGATGTCGACATTTTGAAATAGTTAATTCTTAGGTTATTGCCCTACATTAAATGTAAATGGAACAACAATTTATTATAATTATGAAATTAGAGTCCTAAATACGGGTTCTTAATTACTTTAGCATTTAAATTTTGGACATGCAAAGGCTGTAATTTGACATGACATGCAAAGGAAGTAATTTATTTATTTCCTACATGCAAATTCTGATTAAAGCCATGAGTGTATGTCTAGTCTACATTCATGCGGCGTGATGCTAACTTGACAGAAACGCAACTAAACGATATATGTAGTTGCGATCCCCCGAAGAAGACCGTCGAGATAAACAGAAATGGTTCTGTAAAACGTTCAGCAGTACCTGAACTCCTACTTCAGATAAAAAACACTGTTTAGTATCATCATTATCATCATCATTTCAGCCATAAGACGCCATTCCCCCAATGACTTGCATCCAGCAGGTACGTACGTACCGGCAAGCGCAGCGTAGGACGTCCACCCACAAGGTGGACAGACGACATAATAAAGGTCGCAGGAAGCTGTTTAGTATAAATAAATTAAATGTATTAATTATGTTTTTAAATCATTTTTACACTTATACTAGAGATCGGATATTCTAACACATTTTTGTATTCCAATACGATTGAAAGTCCTTCTTCTGTATTTTTATTTATATTCTACAGTACGATATTTGGATCAAAACATTGAATGCGCTATCGAGTCATTGAATGTCGAAATGTAATGCTCACATCGACTTGCATTCTTCTTTATTTTGCGGAGGGTTTTACTAATAGGTATATGGCCTAATTACTCACACTTTGTGGTTCTCATCAAGCTGATATACCTATAAAGCTACCAACTTCTATCTATGACTAATACCTATTATTTGTCAACCAATTCTCATCGTCTGTCACGTACACAATTCGGTTTCTATGCTCAAGTCGCATTAAAATAAAAAGTGTTATCAGTTAGAACAAAGGGAGTAAATTATTCCTTTGTGATCCGTTATTTAGCGGTTAATAAAGTAAAATTTACTACGTATTTCATTCATATTGGTGCTGATTCTCTAGTACATCACGCTAAACTAATTTTAACTATATCTCTTTCTAATAAACACCATAGAAAAAGGACAGCAAATTGAACTTTAAAATTAGACCTGTCAAATTAGTCTTCGTTCTTGCAATTGACGTGAAATTAGACGAGACCTCTTATCTATGACATGCCGAATAAATTCTCGTTGATATCACACAAATGGACTAGTTTCACAGCTCTAAAAATCTTCTATCCTTTTCTAATAATCTCTGTTAGAAAGAGAGATAGTAAATCTAAATTAGTCTAAAGAGTGTGCAAGAGAATAAGCATCATTACCATTAATATATTACCCACAAAATTTACATAAGTGTAATCTAAATATATTTTTCTGTTACTAACAAAGTCTTCCTACATTTCCCTGAAGCGTCTTCGTACAAAATCACCTCTTCCATTAAAGCCACAGGCAATGTACATAAACAAGAAAGGCGAACCTCTTACATTACATCGTCGCGAGTCGTAACGGCATGTATAACAAGCGACCTGACATTTAACACACCTGCTCTACTAGGCGTCTAATTTATTTAAACTTTTGTAAATTGTAATCATTGGCTACATTCTTACCTATAACAGGGATAAACAACCTTTTTGACTAGTATAGGTACACTGGTACAGGTGATCTGACGAAAGTCTTTTAAAATCAAAAAGAGTAATTAACAACTGACAATCGAAGTCTACAAAATAACTGTCCTGCCATAATGCCAACATTGAGGTGGAAAAATCAAAAAGTTATAAAATGACAAGGTCGCAAAATGATCATCAACTTCCTGCTCATTGTCCTAATATAATTTTATTTAGGCTCGGCGCAATAGGTTTTCTTCTTCCATTCATCTCTATAAGCCGTCATATCACTGCTTACTCCCTTTCTATCTAAATCGTCGTTGATCAAGGTCGCAAAATGATATAGTCGTAAAATGACAAGATTGTAAAAGGACAAAGTCGCAAAATGACGTGGCTGTAAAATGACTACGTCGCAAATGAGTAGGCAGGTCGTAAAATGATAGTAAGAAATACAAATGAAACTCTATCGTAGTATGTGTATGTTTTTACACGTGGAAGACCTTTTATAGGTACCCCATTACCAAGGACAGGTGATGGGGACATAGAAAATATTATCATTGGTTGAAGTAAAGAATAATACGTTACTTATTTGGTACTTCGTTGGATTCTTGTCGAAACTATTAGTAACAAGTACATTGGACACCTCTGGAGGAACTGACGCTACATGATACCTACATCTCAAGAACTACAAATATTACATTAATCGTCTGAAAAGGCCTGAAAAAGATTTAGGTAAATATATATAACAACTAAACTATACCTTATAATTATGTCTTTCTGGCCGAATTTCGGTCTCAACGATATTATATAGTGCATCTGTGTTTACGCAGAAGTGGGTGCGTAAATACATACCATATGCACTCTCTATTCCCAAACTCTCATAGTCCAATGGATTGCGGATGGCGAATATGGCAAATGCGAATATGGATGAATACGGCAATCCGCCGCGACCAGAGCAAAGATATTTTAATATTTCTATGGACCAGAGAGAGATCAAACGCAGGGCTAACAGCTTTACATGCTTTCCGAGGCACAATTAATAACATTATGTATAATACAAGCAAACAATATTACCCAAGGTTTATGTAACCAAACTAACCGACACTTCCTTAATACTTAAATCCAATAGAATTTGTTCCAAAACGAGGTTTTACTACTTGGTCGTGCTAAAAATACACTATCCCATACTTTCCCCGTGAGTGTCGTAAACGTAAAAACTAAGGCATTATGTCAAAAGGTCAGATAGCACCTTCTTACCTCGTTTAATAACGTGATACTTCGCGAAACACTTTATTAAGCGCGGGGTAATACGGGTAATATAATAACACCCAGATATTTTATTAAAGCAATTTATAAAAATAGTAGGTCGTAAAGATAGAAGGTAACTGTTTTGTACCTAACACGCTACAATACAATGGGTAAAATTGCCAGAATATTCAAAAAATACCTAAAGTATTTTGTCATATTGCCTGTGTTATGTAAATGTTTGCCTGTACAAAATTCATCACTTTTACCGGCGTGTGTATGTTTAACGCTTTTTCCGGTGCTACCCTGTCAATCACCCTTACATCAGATAATTTTGTTGGTCCCTTTAACCACTGACCCATAGGTTTCAGTTAAAATTGAAATTGATTTGCTGTGAAATTTCAGATTGATCAAGCTTTTTAACCGATTTGTAAAAGGAGGAGGTTCTATGTTCGGCCGTCTGTATTTTTTTTTTGTATTTTCACGATTTCTCATTCATTTTTAGACCGATTTTGAAAAATATTTTTTCATTTTTAAAACAGCAATATCTGTTTATGGTAGAGCAGCTTGTATAAAAGTGATTTTTTTAACCTAAAATAGTGTTTGGGTTGTGTGTGTTTTTTTACTAATACATGTGTGTATATTATTTAAACAAACCCATTATCTGTTCTTGATATCGCATTCTCCAAATCTCATGATACGTAATCCCAAAGGTTTTATGCGTAAATAAAAAAAAACAAAACACGGAATGGAATTCAAATATCTTATCGAATTTATTTGTAAATACGTAATAAACCCCGGGAAAGCGAGATAGGTATGATGTCAACGACCTCCAGCCCTTCTGATTTACCCCAATGAATAAACTTACCCCGCAATATAAACAAATTTGTATATGGCTGGAAGAAAATTGGCCCAAATATTATTTACGTTAAAATTAAGGTAAAACATTGATAATATTTGAAGTTGATATTTCTCAAGTAATAGTTGTTATATTATAAGCTTATGAGATCCTCCTCCGATTTAGTTTTCAAAGAACTTAATATCAAGAACTCAAGATTATCTAAATTTAAAGCTGATAATTTTATTTTATTTGAAGTATTCCTGTATTTCCATTGGAATTTTCTATGTAGCAGCTTAGCCTAATTCAAAAGTAATCGAAAAATTTAGGTACATCTGAAGACCCTTCCGAGAATTCTAACGAAATTTGACGTGGGATAAAGAAAAAGTCTTTCGACAACGTTACCCTTAATTTGATACATTTTATTAGTAAGTTAAAGTGCTTTCCAAAACAATTTGATTCCCTGAAGATAAACTAGTTAGATCCTAAGTTACGAATAAAATTCAATTGGTCCTCTAAGACAGGTGCCATTAGTCACGTTTATGTGATAGGAAATTCTTTACCAGCCACGAGTCCACGACGCGACGCACCCGCGCTAAAGTCGCGCAGTATAAGCCGCGCATTCATGTCATGTTTATTAATGATGAGTGTGAACACGACATTGCCCCGCATTAGTGATGATGTGAAATTTGAATATTCTTGCCTAGTAGGTAAGTAGAGTTTATACAAACGCGCAGATAGCGCGCCGCGAGACGCTAGCTATGGCTTGAGACTTCTTCGCCAATACCCCAGAGAAAAATAATATTTTACGGATCAATTTATTTAATCTGGAATAAACTAACTTTTGACCACTTAGCTTTCAATTTTGAACCATTTCTCTACCAAACTGATGCAGTTCATCGCTAACTTATAGACATTGACTAGGTATACACAATTCGATATGAAAGTAGCGCAAGGAGGCAGCATATTCCAATACCTATGGAATATTTCCAATAGACTTCAGCTATAGAACAATTGTTATAGTTATATAGTTTATTTTTTAACTATTACTTTTGTCTATGATCAACTCTATCTCGCGACAAATCATAGAGATGCCTACTATGTTCCTTTGTAACAACTATCAACAGTCTCCTTTGTAACTTGTTGAAACTTGATGATTTGATTTTGTCTATGATTTACCCCTACGTTTAACGTAACCTTTCCCCCTTACTTCTACAATGGATCCGACTCTGTTCCCAGGTACTCTACCTACTTCATGCCTTTTAGGTCAATACGGCAACGCCTTAATTGAATTATATCTTGTAATTTTAGACTTACTATACAATATCGATATTTTTGGCTAAAACAAAATGTGGCATTTAATGTCGCAATTTTGTGCTATACCGTTAGGTAGGTAAATTATATTATACACCGCAAGCATATTTAAGAGGAAAATTAATAGTAACATCCGATGTTTTATATGAAAATATAGGGTCTATAATCTTCTATTTAAATATAATTGATACGCAACTATCATAGTTTTAAAATAAACCAAACCAGTAATCAATAAACCAATCCATCACACAGTATCATAAGAACTCAAAACTGCGAAGTAAAGCCCAATGAAGCGGATAGTTTATTGTCATAGAACATCCCAACAAGAATTCTTTCATGACCTCAACGATTCATTTAAGATAAGCAGGCAATATTAAAAGCCCAGCACTAAAACTGCTCCAGTTAATTGAATCTCCTAGTATCTACAGCTATAAAACCGTTATCACCTAAGCTTGTACGAGCTGGAACACGCCAAATCTCCAAGGCATTCGGTAACGACCTGAGAACAAAGCCCTATCACGTTACAGAAGATATTACGCCGAACCCAGAGAATATTATATGTACAGAATTTACACTTAATTTTTTTAAATTACACCTAGAAGGGGCCTTTATTTTTTCTCTCTTAATTCTCATAAAAAAGTGCGCACATTTTTCTACGTGCGACACGAATATTAAAAGCATCCGTCTGTGAAATTTCATCACGGTAAATGGTAAATTAAATTGGTAAATGCTGCCTCAGTGTGGCGAGGAGAAAAATTTGGCTCCTTTTTAAAAGGACGATCAACAACTGTGTTGTTTTTGATAAAAACGTCGCGAATTCGTTCACTTACCTACTCTTTAATTACGTAATGTTTTTTCAACCAAACCGAAAACCTGATCATTCGTTCAGACTTGCTTATTTCTCAAAGAACTTTGAACATCGTGCCGGGAAAACATGTTAATATGTATACATAAATGTTTGTACAGTGGTCTGTATCAAGAACATGAGGAAGTGACAGGTTACCTAGGCAACAGCATTCTAAGATTCTGAGAAATTCACAGAGCGCCAATAGTTTCAAATTCATCTATTTTAACATTCTTTTGAATTCGATAAAGCTGCATTTTAAATGGTTACATAACCTTGGCGTATTATCTAACAAATGAAAGTAAAACTGAATAATGTATAAAATACACCTTCAAGTTATCGCATTCAAACTAACACAAGTCAACATCCTGTCAGCTGAAATGTAACCATAGGCAAATGATTCACTTTGTAAATAATAAATCATAATTGTGTTTGCAAATTGCCAGCTTAAGGGTTAATGTCAACATCTGCTAGGGCTGCTTGTAGTTGATTGCTAGTCGATATCGATCTATTTCAAAATGATGATCTCTATTCTCCATCCATTAATCAAATACTTAAAAAAAAATGAGGAAATTAAATAAGATGATGTAGAAAGGGGACTTGAAATTTGATTAGTGCAGTGGTGAAGTTGGTTAGAGCGCTGCCAAGGTTCGGCTAGCGTCATAGGTTTGAACCTATGACGCTAGCCGAACCTTGGCACCGCTTGTATCCTATCATCTTTTGCAATTTACTCTTATTTTTCTAAGGCATTACATGCCCGGAACATGTATTAATAAATCAATATATTAATACCTATCTGTGGTTTCACAGTTAGTTTTAAGATTTCTATCTGTTGCACTAATTATCTCAAAAACAATAGATAAACATAAAGTGACCATTAAAAATTATAAACGAGGAATAAACAACGATAATAATAACATAACGTCAATAATTATAACGACATTTCTAAAAGGTCTACATTTAGTATGGTATTAACATAGTGATGTTTGCCGTCCATTTCTTGGCGAGCAGCACATGTGTGGTCACACGACAAACGGGGTGTGTCAAGGATATGGTGCTCTAGTTATTATTTCTATTGATAGTTACAAGGACTGTGGTCACTGGGATTTATTTGGAAATACTTAGTATGTTTTGAGAGACACAACCTTTCCTATAAATGAAAACCGATCGCTATGCAATCTATTTGTACAAGAGCAAAGAAATGACAGCTCCCATTACAATATATCAAAAATCAAAACTTGTCAAGTTTAAGGAGACTTTTTTCTTTTGAATAAAGTAGAGAAAAGTATTTATATAGACTCACGCCTGTATTCCCCAGAGGGGGTAGGCAGAGGTGTGCAGTACACCCACGTTTCGCCGGCTATTTTTATAAGTCCCATGTAATAGGGGGCGAGCCTATTGCCATTAACCGGGCACAATTCCAGACTCCGTGCTGCTTGCTACCACTAGACCAACGAGGCAGAAAAGTATTTGCGGGCCAAAAATCTGAAATCATTCTCAATAACACCTGGCTTGCTAACTTTCAAGAAAATAATACATACTCGTACATCATCCATATCATTGCCGTACATAGTTACATACCTACATCATAATATATGTCACACAACACAAGGTTCGTGTCAAGGATGTGTTGCTCCAGTTATTACTTTAGACATTCAGCCGCAAGGACTATGTGATTTCCTGCAAAAATTTCACCAACATGTTGGTTTTTAACTTAAATTACTCCAATTATGGCATTAACTTTTTCAATTAAATTACGTTACCGGCTAGCGCTAATTTGACGCATAATTATTTCTTACGATCTAGGGAAGGTTTCTTCATTAATACAATATGTGCTGTAGTAATAACATCGTCTGATAGTATAGTAATATTACAAGGGTGTTTTACTTAATTAAAGCAACTATTGAGACAAACTGAAGTACCGAATTAAGGGTTAATTGCTTTAAGAAGTTTCTGAGAGGCAAGAGGGAAACTCACTACAGATACTTTGATGTCGTACACAATATCTACGTTATACAATTAGTTGGAACTTTTCTGAAGTTGCCCTTAAGAAAATTTACTTAATAGTTTTATTTCTTTGCTAAAAAGAAAAGAGATAAAAACGATTAAGCTTGTTTGTTGTACTAACAGGGAAACTATAACAAAAATGTTGTTGTTACCCTGTTAATACAACAAATACATACTATAAGAACTTGAAAACTGTAATAAGTATCTACTAAAAACAGGTTAAAAGACACGTTTATGAGTTTAGTTCTAGATTTAAAACCAAGATATTATTTTAAAAGTTATATTATATGTAAATAGTAGTTATATTTAGTTTGTAAATACTTATTGTAGTACTGAAATTAACAAAATAAACGTTATCAATTTGCATAAATAATAAAAGTACCTTTTAAAAGTACAAAAAATATTTTCTGTTTAATTTTTTTAATGATATTCAGTGTTTAAAATATCCGATATTACAAACCCTACAAATTCCTTTCGCAAGAAGTTTTCCTGCTACAAATGACCGGTAACTTCACCAAATAATTACATCTTAAGGAAAGGAGTTTCCGTGCCGTAATCGCTACAAGCGAGCTAGCTACACAGAATAGCCATAAATAAAAAATATAACATATCAAATGCCCTGTTACGCGGAAACACGTCATTATTGCATTGGCCTTGAAACTTCCGGGCGGAACTCGTAACGGCCAAGGAGGCACCTTGATATTGGGGTGGTTTATGAACATCAAATGAGCATATTACTGAATATTTCCTTATTGCTTTGCCGGTCCGCGTCCTTTGTAAGTCACACACAAAAGGATGTGGATCGGGGAACATTTGTATTTTGTCGGACTATTTTTGTGAATGTTTTAGTGCAAACAGATTTTTAGCAATCAAAAGCGACTGCGGACTTTCTTATAGAAAACATTCTTCTGTCAAGAACCCGATGTCAAATCTCTCCTGGCTAACCATTCTATCGTTCATTTTATGATATAGCTAAATGATGACAATAAATCCAACTAGGTCGACGTGAGAATGACTGTATTACTGCACAGTGCACAGGTCCCTCAATGTAATTATAAAAAATAATTAGCACTTTATACGGTCATGTACAAATAAGTAAAAACTAAGAACCTTAACACTTGTTGAGTTGCTAACAACGATACTTTTAGCACAATTTTTTTTTATTTAATTTCAATCAGCATTTTCAATAAGCTTTCCCTGTCGCAACTTTACAAAAAAAAATGTACATCAAACTACATTCAGATTCAGCATTTTTTCCCGAAACCGCGTTATCCCACTTGTAGATAGATTTAAATTGCTGAGATACGGAACTGGGCTCTCCAGATTATTTTTACGGCATCTCTCGTCAGTCGTCAGAGCTTGGCGTAAAGCAACCGGAAAATAACGTCAAATTGAATCGTCCCGCTTGCAGGACGAGTATGTCCTTCTTCGGAAATGGAAAAATTCCGGACGAGACGTCTTGTCTTTGGAAAGATACGAAGATGTCCAATATTTGATGTGTAATTTCCAGTAGTAATTTCAGAGAAGTATTATGTTTGATATTGTTTTGAAAATAAAGTCGTTGTAACTCTTTATATTTTTAGGATAATGTTATCTTAATATTGATTATTGACTTATATTTATGTTAGTAAAAAAAATATAAGTAAATTAAAATAAAACAAATCATAAAAAAATAAAATAAAACTCACATGAGACCATGTAGAAAACTTAAAGAAACTTGTGGCAAAAATAAAACTATCAGCTACACATCCAGCTCCTGTAAAGAAAAAAAATTAAATTAACAAAAACATAAAACAAAATAATAAAAAAAGAAAAGTACCTACTATAAAACACAAAATGAAAGTGAAAATAAAAAACTGAACTCAATTACTGCTTTGCATTCATTATCAGAACGTCTAATAAAGCTAAACACAGACGATATTTATCCATTAGAACATTGGTACTGTAAAATCATCAACAAGTCAAAAGTAATAAACAACAAATATGATGCACAAAATAATTTTAATGTAGCTGTAATGTAGTTTAATTATACCTACCTCATTTTATAAACAAATAAATTCTCGTTTACTACCTAACAGAGTAAATAGTAGCTATTCAAAGATTTATTTTAAATCAACTGGCCGGTTGAATAACAAAATAGCCGTTATAAGTTTTCCCTATTCTATATTTAAAATCCTTTTATCTTGTATGTCGCCAGTTGCGTGCGGATATCGTGGTCATGGTTTAAAAAAAAAAGCAAAGCACCCTGCGGTCGATGCCATACTCGTTACAGTTTGTGTGAAACGCCTAGAGCGCTTAATCGCTTTATCGTGTAAGCGCAGTATACGAACATAGAAGCGCTTTTTTTATTGTACCGGAAAATTGAACGCTTCCGATACGCTGGTATCGAATGTAAGTTTACTATTCATAGGTTATTGGCATTCACATTTGCTGATTTTCAGCAAATTTGAATGCCAATAAGATTTATGTTTTATGAGGATGTTGTCATATCAACAAACTGAAAGGTTATGAACTGTAGATCATAACCTCTCCTCTCCGTTTGCTAAAGGTGTTTGAACTTTTAAAACGTGATTCGAATCTGTAAATTTTGAGAACACCTTCATCGTTTCGTCATTACCTCTTTAAATCAATAAATAAAAAAGAAAAGATAAAAACTAAAATTAGAAAACATGACTGTTTGTCTCTTACATCTGATTTTCTGTTTTATTAGTTATAGCCTAGTTGTACGACTGCCAATTCAATGGTAGGTTTAAAAAACCCAGGCGCGCATCTCTTACTTCTCGGATTCCTGTGCCTTTTACTAAAACGGTGAAGGAAACCATCGTGAGACTGAGGAAACTAGTATTCCTGAGAAATTTTTCAATGGTGTGTAAAGCCAAGGCTACGGCTAAGGGACGGTTAAACTCTGCAGATTGTTCATCAACTATACGCTAAAGAAAGAGAGAAGCTTCATTAGCTAAATCATATTAAATACGATCTCATTTGGCCTAGTATGTGTGATAGACGCATATTCAGATATAAACGTTACATAAGAGTCCTATTCTGCCTTTACCTGCAGCTTCCAAACCAGTTTGGTTAAGGGATCACGTTTAGAAATACGAAAGAAACTGACTTGAATTTGAATATTAAGGTCTTATTTACTTGTAAGACCTTGATAGAAATTGCTTTTACAAAGGTTTTATGACAAACCTTTTTTAAGTTTAGAGGAGTAAGACAAAACCGTTTTAAGTAAAAAAAATACTTATTTTTTTTTAGTAAAATAGTTTTGTCATTTGATATAAAGCTGTGTACCAAATATCAGATCAATCTATCAACAGGAAAGGGTTGAAATATCGATTACTAAATTTGAACCAAATAATAAACAGGGCAAGCTAAATAAAACCGTTTAAAAATAAAAATTGAAAGCGATGTTAAAGAACTCAATGTAACTAATCCATTAGTAATTTTATAAATTCGATAACATTGTATTGAAATCCTTAATGATCAATAAAGAGCAGAAATGCCCTAAGGTACTCACTTCCTTAAACAGATGTTTGAACACCTGAGAATGATGAAGAATTTCTAAATTATTTCAGAAGCCAACCCAAACTGTCGTCTAAACATAATTATGTTTAAAAATTTCAAGCAACATCCAATGGTAGTTACAGGACACTATTTTTAGTTATACCGGTTGAGCAGCAGCTGCAACTGCAGGGCGTAGAACAATTAGTTTTTAATTGTTATAATTTTGCACTACTTGAAGAGTCAACTAAGAAAGATCGGAACGTAATAACGAATTTTCTAGTATGCCGTTTCTCGACATTTCATTGATTGACAGGAACAATACTGATGATGCCAAAATATTACGTCGTCATAACATCGTACTGTTGCCATTCATTGTCACAGTGTACTATTATAGTACGTAATTACGAGATTTCGTATTGTTTCGATGTATAATTGGTTTGGTAAAATATATTTTTTTAATATAAATTTTTATTTTTTTTTATTTATAGACTCACGCCTGTATTCCCCAGAGGGGGTAGGCAGAGGTGTGCAGTACACCCACGTTTCGCCGGCTTTATTATAAGTCCCATGTAATAGGGGGCGAGCCTATTGCCATTAACCGGGCACAATGCCAGACTCCGTGCTGCTACTGAGAATTTCCTAATGAAAAAACCCAATAACACTTTGCCCGACCCGGGGATCGAACCCAGGACCTCGTGCTCAGCAGTCGCAGTCAGCAGTTTAATATAAATTTAAGTACTTATTTGTAGTTCTTAAACTTCTGTATTCAATAATACATTTTCGTATCGTTGTCTCCAATATTACAGGATATATATTATGATAATATGGTTTTGAAATAGAATATAGTTCGTAAATAGAATCTCATGGAATGACACCGAACAAACTATATATTTTTAGAACAGGAAATATAAAGCTTGATAAAATATCTTCCAAACTGGAATATAAACTAAAAATGAAGTAAATTTAGAATCTGTCGGTCATATATCTTGATCTGACTTGTGTATGAGACTACCATGTCATGACACCATACCATGATGTTTCTGAGTCATTTCGATTTATAAAGGGCACCTTGCCCTTTTCTTTAAATATCACTACTAATTTATTTACTCAAGCAATCGTTGTGGAATTCAATAATCAACCGAGATACTTTACGTAAACTATTGCTGATTTATCAAAAAGGACTAACTTTACATAGTCTATCTTTACTATAGATAATTGCTCAATGCGATGATTCAATAAATGGACTCTAATAATTAAATTGCCCCTAACATCACATAGGGATGTTCACCCAAGCACGAGACTTTGTAACTATAGTATTAAACTTGTGACATTTATACAATAGTCATTAATGATTTTTTAAAGATTTTTTTTAAATTATATAATATCTCAGTCTACAATCTCGTCGTCAAACACATTACCAATCATAAGAACACACAATAGTATGAGTCAGTACAGTTGAACAGACGGTAGCGGTGACTTAATCATTGTTTACACCATCCTTGAATTGAGGATATCTAGCGTTATTGCGTTTTATGGTTAGCTGTTATTTTTAAACCGAAGCTACGTAAGCAGGAGTACTGGGTTCTATTGGGGTCAGCGTTTTCCTTGTATTACTATTAAACAGGATTTAACGCGTTGCAAACTAAATATTTAAATAAATTAAAATATTAGATCATTCAATGTTGACAAAATTACATTGGTCGACCTTATTCATTTCGATGGTTCTGTTAAAACAGATGATATAAAAACTTTATTAAACTGCCTTAAATAATAATTATACATTTAAGTGTAAACCAAATTTTATACAAGCTCTCATGAGAAAAGGGATATAGGTAATATGATAAATATAAAACTATCAGCAATCAAACTACATATTAGAATACAAGAAATGCTTTTGTAAATACAAAAAGAGAATTTGCATCTATTGAATCACTCATTAACATTGCATATCAAATATATGGAAATGCTACAAGGAAACCAAGTTAGTGTGACTATGTGGAAGTCTATAACTACAGTTCCTTACACCTAAGGTACGCGTTTCTTTAGAAGACTTAAAATCGGACCAATTGATTTCCACAGAATTTTACTTTACGTAATTGTTCAGAGCTAGTTTCATGAATCATGTTTGCTATAAACGTTTTAAAACACATCGATTTAGCTCTATGGATAGTTTTATATTTTATTAAAACTCCGTTTCAGTAGCGTTTCCTCGTAACCGCGTCAATTCTGAAGTATTCTATAAACTATTTAATTAATCTCCAAGAATTATCTAAATATACCGCTTACCATCAGGTAAGTTCGAGGTATTGCGTAAAAACTAAGCTTGATGAAAGAGGATGAGTTTCAAAAGTCATAATAATAGATAATAAAAAAGGAGATCACAATCGAACGAATAATTACTGAAACAGGATGTTTCATAAACGAAAAAGTTATTTAATACAAAGTAAATCAATACGAAACACGGGGTAGACCACGTGTACCTACTAGAGAGTATAACAAGGTTCTAAGATGAAAAAATCCCTCCGCCTATAGACACGTAATACGGCCCGAACAGTATGGTCGAATGGGGGCCCCATCCAATTACACAGGTATTTCCATTCCTTTGATCACGTGATCACGTGGAACATAGCACACCCTTTTAACATCATAGGTACAATGCTTGACTATTTACTGAGATCTTTCTGAGCCTCCGATTTAATGAAGAAATGCATAATAACTCGTTTGGTAAAAGCAAATTCTAATCGTATTGATTTGGCATGACATGATTCTTACGTTATGAGTTAACTATGAGATACGTCGCATATGTATAGTGAAACCTTATTTGTGTACCTTTACCAACAAAATGTAACCTATATTCTGGCAAATAAATATATCATTCATTTATAATTATGATAATGATAGGAGAAAATAGAAACATGTTTATTAGGTAGTATTTTTTGGCATATTACAAAATAACGAGGCACTTTGTAATTTGCCTTCAGCGCTTTACATATGGGCAGTATATACCACTTGACTTTTTCTAAGATTTTTAAATGCAGAAAGGCTCAGAAATCCCTCGTATTTCTGAAATACTATTTCAAAGACTTTGATTCAAAAACAAGTTTTGATAACCTGTAATGTACATGTACAATGTACCTACAACCGTTGCTCTTTTTTTCATCCCAAAAACTCAAGTTACATTTAGACTTTATTAAATTTAATAAAAATATTATTTAGTACAGCATAAATTCAATGGGGAAGAGAGAATGCGGCTCGTGAGACCCGCCAAGTCGGGTCGGGTTCCGGTTCATACCAATCGCAAATATAGATGTTGTGTCCTTAAGATTAGACTGCATATTTAATTACAACATTATTGCCCCAGGTAATCTAATGTGGGGCAAAAACTCGTTCTGCCGCAAGTATGTGCATTGACAAGTTTCTTATAGCCGTCCGGTTTATGCAAATGTATATACGAACATCTGAATATATTTGCTGCGATATAATTTTGAGGGTTTTCGGTTTTATTTCTTTTTTATGTAACTTTAGAAAGTTTTTTGAAGTCTTATTGAGACAGAAAAGAGCATCACAATGCCTATCCCAAGTTATTAATAGGTAAACGTTATGCCTCCAAGTAGATACCTTCAGTAATTTAATATATTAAGTAAATAATTCATTGTAATTTCCTAATAAGTATCGAACAAAACCTTTTCAAGTACCATAATAGTAATATTATTTTTATTTGTGGTTTTACTTAATAATACAAGTACCTACTTTCCACACAATACGAAACATTCCAATCTAAGTAATAAATAAACGCTTGTTCAAACTAAAACAATAAACCTAGATCTCATCAATTAGCTGGCACTCTACAAGAAGATCGTATCGAAAGCGAAAATGCAGCCTGTCAATTAAATAACAGCGGAAACACTGGCAACACACAAACTAAATAAATGAATCATTTCCCCTGACTTTCGAGAAACGAGTAAAATCGTGAGAGATATTGAACAATAAGTAGTCGACGCTCATATTACGTCTCATAGTAGCAACGAGGTGCAATTATAACAGACATTAATACACTTCTTGCGAACATTATTATGTTAAATAGAACGAAACTGTATCTTCTCTACTCTAAATGTGTTTACGCTTTTTGCTATGAAATAGAATGAGACGCTTATTTGAATTGAAATAACAAAGAGAATTAAGTCAATATTTATGAATATTGATCATTGAAGTTTGAAAATATGCTCAAAGGTAATCAATCCATTGTTTCGTGCCATCGTGATGCAAATAATTGTTAATAGTTTAATAGTGAGAAATTTGTAAAGTGATATTTTTATCTCACAAAGCAATAAAATAAAACATATTTGTATAACAGTATTAATAAACGTATTCAGTACAGTGGGAATAATAAAATTCACAATATTTCATAACACAACAGCGACAGTGACTCAAACATTGAACATGCAGGATTTCTGAGAACATTACAGGTGTCATACAAACGAAAATCACTTATCGTAAAATATTTAACAGTATTACTCGAGTAGTAGGTACTGCAGTGATTCTTAGATAATCTACATCGACAAACATGTTCCTTGAGACCTTGACATCCTGTCACTGACTTAAAAGCGTATGAAAGCCAGTCTACCGGAAAATTAAAGCGATGCTACGCTTTCTATGTGTTTCTAATACTTTCCTTCATATATTCTTTGTCAAGATCAACTCCGGTAACTCCACCAAACATCATAATATTTATTGAATACTAGCATTTTCACGCGTTGTTAAATTTTTTACAGAATTAAAGTCGGGTGTCCAGCTCTCCAGCCTGTTGCTGCGTAAATGGATAAACCAACAAACACACATTCGTATTTATAATATTAATATGATTATAGAGCAATATTCAATTCCTAATAAAACATATTAATCTTGCTCACTTTTATGTCAGCAATAAAATGTGCAAACATATTCTTATTCTCGACCATATTTGTAATTTCATTTCTCACAGACGCTGGAAGATTACAGATGTTTTCATCAAAAACGATTTCCCATTTAATGAAAATGTGCCGAAAAGAAATTGCTGTAATGATGACAGGGATTACAAGGGAAGAGGAAAAGACACTTAAGTAATACGAAGAACCAAAACAATTTAGGACCACTTTGTCGTCAAGCAAAAAACAGAAATGTTTTCTTTAGCGCAAATTAAATCCCGACATCTTGTATATTTTTTATTTATTTTAACATTACAATATCTCTGACTAACAAACTGGAAACGGCCGAAATTAAATATGAAGCTGACGTCATTTCAAGGAACGAGAGAGAAAAACCGAATCATCTTGACAAAGAAACCGTACGTGTACAAGTGGTCAAAATGTTTCAACTTTTATACGTCTATAAAATTGCAGAAAACTATTAACTAAGTATAAGCCATGTTCATAATTTGCTGGTCATTTTGCAGTAAAGCTTGTGAATTCTAATAAAAGGATAAAGATAGATGTAGCCATAGTTCTGAACTAAATTAAATGAATAACGGAATTTTCATCGTCGTTCAAAAGCGATTAATCTTTTGTTTCGGAAGTGTGTCGTGGTCTCGTGGATCGGCATCCGGACCCGGAACCGCTCGGGTAGTCTTACAGTATTGTAATACAATCTTACATATAACAAAGGCCAACATTGTGGTGACAATGAAGCTATCAAGTATCCAAGTACTATGTTATGTAATGGAAGTACAGGGTTAGTTCAAAGTCGCAGACAATAGGTAGTTTTGCACAAAAGCTTTCTAGAAAGGATGTTTGATATTGCATGTGTCCTGTTTGACATCTCTTCAGTGGTGTCAATTTAGTAAATACCGCATTGGAATATCGATTACGTATTGCGTATTTTTCAATGATTTTACAATAGTGTCTATAAAATCGTTTGACTTTAATGAGTCTCAAGTTCGATTGTGTTCAAAGTTTAGTTACATAAAGGCATTAGAGAAAAATAAATAAATAACTGAACTGAAGGGCAAAAGCCTCTTTTCTTTCAGAGAAGTATCGAGCATTATTCACCACGGTAGCTTACTGCGTGGTGGCGATTTCGGCCTTAGTTTGGCTAAGACTTATGACAGTAAAATATTGAATTGAATATTGAATTATAGGTAAATTATTTACTGAAACCACACCCACGTGCTTTTAAAGCGGGTCGTAACTAATGCGCCATTAGACTCTATTTGACTACAGAAAGAGTGTCTAAAAATATTGGTAGATCACAATCGAAATATTTTTAGTCCCGAAGTTTCAATAAAAACAAAATACACATCGGTCTTCCTGGAACAGAATAACCAAAATTTTAATATTTAAAAAAAAGTTATGTATCGGATTATTTAATGACGAACAAAACAACTACCTACTCTACAAAGCTCTTATGAATGATTCATTACTTAAAGGACCGCATGCGTCAGAGCAATGAATAAAAAAGAAACAAATTGATATCGGCAGAACAAGTGCAAGTATTAATAACACAAAAACACATGACACTCCAATTGAGTGGTCAATTTCACAGAACCATCAAATTTCATACTGAAGCGGAATAACCAATTAAGCTGAGCGGCGCGCGCGCAACGCGGCCCAAAAATTACCTACCGTTACCATTACTGTTACAGAATCTTGTTTACAATCAGCCTCATGATTCTCATTATGAAAACGAGTTATACATACATTTCTTTATTGGAATTTGTTTAGTCGGGTTATTGGTATTTTGAGCCCAACTACAAGAATGCCTGTTTTTCAGAAAGTTCAACGCCGAACTAAACTTGCAATTGTGTAGTTAATACAGCTTCAGGTAAATATGAGAAGTATTTGAGACATCAAGAAACAAAAACCTTAATAAGTTTTTTTAACATCAATTATTATATTAAACTTATTAAAAAACAGCCATACCAACCAATAATATGACAATAAATATAGCATAAGAAACATTGAATATTTTAACTTTGTCTAAAATGTAAGCTGCTAAAATGGAGTGTATCCTATTCCTAAAACAGGCAAAGTTGCTAAGAAAGAGGCTCCAATCACTAACTATGATAAGGTATTGTTAAATCTCAATAACATTATTACCGTGAAGACATCCTACCTCTAGCTACATATCATTAAGCTTGTCTAACAGGCTGTCTGGAGGCTAGACAAAACGACCTTGCTAACTTAACCGTTTCTCAGCCCACGTAAACTGTAATCACTCTTAAACATATAGAAATAAGGACTGAAGTATCAAAAGAGATCGTTGGAAAGATTACAAAATAATACCTGTGTTGTATAGAGGTATTTATCATTTGGATAATTGACAGGCTATTATAATTTCATAGTTATGAAGATGAGGTGAGAAAAGGTGTATGGAAAATGAACATAGAGGTGTGCGTGTGAATATAGGAAATGTGTTCTGAGAGGATGTAATGCAAATGCATCCTGTAAATCCTGTTGTACATCCACACTACTTGTACCTACTAATATTATACATCTGAGAATGGCTCTGTGCTTGTTCGTTACTTCTTGACGCTTCAATTCAATATACTTTATTTGCGATATAAGCAACGAAATGAACAGCTTACAACAAAACTTTGATTGATTTTCTGATTTATGCAGGGGTTAACCACGACATGAAAAAGATATAAAATATTTTGTATCTCAAAAACTAATTTATCCAAGGAGAGCTATGGAAGTTAAAATAGTAGAAACTTTTTGTGACCAAACGATGATTCTTCACGAATGTCCTGGCATACAACCACAGTTTGAATGTCACGTCATTCCATGTATATGGCGAGCGTATAACCAATAAATAAAGACGAAACAAAACCGCACTGTTCCTGAGAAGTAATTCATTGGCAATACTAAGCTGCCTGGTCTAACCTTACAATATCGATTCCTTTTGGGTTGCAGACCTCAGATGGCGGTCTGAAGAAAATCAAGAATCCGCTTCATCTGGTAAGATAAGAAGCCAACCTTAACAAAGATTTGAGAACTTACGTAAAACTTCATAAGAAGACTCGACTTCACACTTCTCTAATTAGCCATTGTTTGTCATGACTCATGACATAACATCTTCGCGATTATTTTTTAAATGGACAAAAATACTACGTACGTAATCAAAAGAAATAATGTCATTAGAATTATGAAATCTGTCAGTAAATCCAGTAGGTACTCTAACATTTGACTTATTTTTGGTCTTTAGATTTGTTATATCAAAGGGAGTACAGTACAGTTACAGCAGTACGGGTTATTTTCGACTTTTCGAGAACCCTTTGATAGAGGTAGGTAAACTAGTACACTACCGATACTTTGATTTGATTCTCAGAATGCTTTGGATGCGGTAGTCAGACATGTGAGGCTTAAGAACCTCTCTTTAGTGCATACATTGCAGTACTCTTCAGTATATCATTTTAGGCTGACGAGTATATCGGATGGGGGTTCCTGATCAAATGCTTGTTTTTTTCATAATCCTTCTTAAAAGCCACAGTTAAACGGATTTGGATGAAACTTGGGATAGGTAGAACATGTCTTAAATGAATACATATGATACCTTTTAACCTAGTCCAACCTCCACGCGGGCAAAAGCTAGTAAAAAGTAAATGAAAAGATTTGACCGCTGTAACCGAAATTCAGTGGAGGATATTGGGATGACGGTCGACGGAAGGGGGCAGGGAGGTTAATTTTAGATTTAACTGTAAATTATGTATAGAACGATGTATAGATGTAGGTATACTACTTTAGTTATAAATACTTTTAAGCCTTAATAACTCAATACTTACGAGTATATTTATATAAAAACTACACACAAATAATCATGTAGTCAAACCAATACTCATTACTGATTTCGTTTTAAATCTTCCTACAAGTAACGTCGTACTAAAATAGAATTATATGTTCAGTGCAAAGGTTAACAACGGTAGTCTGCATTGAAAATCAATTGGTTCCACAATTATTAGTTACCGGAATAACATGAGTACTCATAAAAAACTAGATATCTGTTTTAACGGTTAGACTGGACCCGTTTGGTCGCACCAAACGGGTCCAGCTTAGCTACAAAAACAAATCGCGTTTGTGTGACGAATTTGAAATATCCTTAATTTTTTAGTCCGTTTTGATTTTATTTGACTTCACGCTGTATTTTAGAACAGTTGGATATCTACAAGACTGTCTGGTTAAAGTTATTATTTAGATTATTCAGTGCCGTTGACTTCAAACTTTGTGGTACTATGATGCCTGAATCTGCAATGCATCTGCAGTTCTGTGTTCCATTTAAACAGAGAGGAGATGACTTTACACGTACTAAATTTAATCGTACCTTCAGTCCATTAGCTATGTGCTTTTTAATTTATCTGGGATAAAAATAACCCTTGAAAGACTGGCCTTTACTCAGAAATGTGAAAAAAACCCAATGACTCTCCGGTCTATATACTATATTTCAGAGGCGGAGGGTTAATTTTTCTAAGAAGTAAGCCGGAACCCATCCGTATCAGTTGTTTTTTCAAATTTTGTTATTAAATAATTATAAGTAAGCTGGAGCCAACCCGGAGAAAGCCAATAGCACAGTCAGTAGGCATTATTGACTGTGCCATTTTTCAATGTGAAGCCGGTAGGGATCGAGTTGTATGCGGGCCTCCACCACAGCTATATTTATATAAGCTATTTCTTTTATACTCAGATCAACAACTAAATTAAACCTGTCATCGAGAGTCTCCATTTTTCAACAGAGAGGTAAACTGCTTTCCGTCGACTCTAGTGACAAATTAATGAGTCGTTGACTTCGTAATAGTTTATCAACTTCTTCGTCTACGTCCGCTTATTCACTCTTGTATTGGTCTCACATAACGTGAGAATTAAACATTGTTTTAAACCACCTGCTAAGTTAGCTAATATGAGTAATGGAGATAAGTATTACTTAGTATTCTGGTGAGACATATTACGTAGTATCACAATCTTCAATAAATAATATCGCAAAAGTGAAGCGAAAAAATCTGGAAGTGATTTGGTTGCCTTCAATGTAGCGACGGCAGATGCAACATTTTCTTTAAACTTTTCCAACACAGAACTATAAAACTTCGGGTTAGGTGCAGGAAAAAGTCATCTAAAATTGCAATGCAATACATTCCCGCAAAATAAAAATCACATAACAAAAATTCTAATTCAAAAATAAAATTCTAATTAGGCAAAAACATTACACGGTATAATCTTGACGAACCGTTCTTGCAATTAATAAAACCCTTTTTTTATGTAGAGCAGAAACATTTAAAAAATCTGAGTGAAGATGTCGCTAAATATAGAAAATTCTTTTCAGTCCATCCTGAGTGTCTTCAGAATTGCACCGGCTGAGGCCACAGGTGTCAAGTGTTTTGTATTCGGAGTAATTAACAACAGCGAGTATTAGAAAACAATTACACAATGAAAACACACCATAACATTTTTGATATCATTAAAAACAAATAACAAACCAATTTCAAATAGACACCTTAAGACTACAAGTCTAGTACCTATACAAAATGATCATTGATATATTGATAATGATATTGATATTAGAAATAAATGGTGCTCTATTTAGATGAAAGTTTTACACTGAGGACAGTAAAACTAGAAAATAAATGATGCCACATTATACATTCACTTTTGGTATAATATTTAGCAAAAAGATGGCAAAATTATTGTAAGACAAGTATTTAATAAAGAAAAATGTTTGTACAAATTATTGTGTTACCAAATTGTAACATAAAATACATAACTTAGCAAATTACTATCGCGTGTTGCTTTTGTTGTAATCACAGGATAAAAATAATAAAGACTGTATCAGCTCTAAAGAATTAGATCAATAATATCCTAGGCACGAAAGCCAAATCAGATATCTGATTGCTGAAGTTAAAGAACTTGCCGGGAAACCAATCAAACTGTTTGTTTTCAAACTACGATTGAGCTTTGAAATATCTTTGGCAAGATCCTTATTGATCCAGAAAACTCTGCCTGTTTTAAATTTGTTTGGTAATTAAAGTTAAAACAAAAATATAAACAGAGTTAACGATCTCGTTTTCCTGTAAACAGGAACCGGGCAAAAGTCAAATGTTTTGGGCAATGTGCTTGCCTTGGGCTAAATAGTTGACTTTAAAATCCTTCCAAATTATAATTCTTGCCAGCTAACATTTAAACTATGTCAGTCTCTCCTTGTAAGCAAATATGCAAAAAACCTTGCATTCGTTAATGGCTGACATACCACACATACTCATACTTAGAATTCTGTAAGGTTATTACTTTCTATTGAAGGACAAATAAATGTTCAAAGAAAACTGGACCGCCCACGTGTTTGTTCTCTTAAATATTTTAGGAGAAACACTCGCAGGCGACAAGGGTATTAAATTAGAGCTATGCTACATTGCTTTTACCCAAAGAGATTTAAAAAGGTATATAGAGTGGGCATTGGAAATATTTTCATACAAAAACTTTGATCTCAAGGGTCAGTGAAGACATGCCATGTCACTTGAAGGTGTAATTCTGACACTAGACGACTGGGCGACAGCCGACATATTACCATTAAGTAATAAGATTTTCATAACTTTTTTGTTCGCTTCGTCCGGTTTGTTGCTAGTATTTTGAGTGTCTTTGCTTTTACCAATATGCAAAATCTAAAAATCAATAAAATGTCTCTCGGTTTGCTTCGTCTTCTTATCTTTTAAACCTCCTGTAAGCCTATGTATGCACAGACTTACTAGGGATGACTACGCATGTCATACGTTTTCCTTCACCGTATCGAAAAGTCAGTAGTTCATGCTTTTTTTGTTGAATCTACGACTTTTGATTTTCCAGCCTTTAGTCTCTCAGGTTAGGTTTTACTGTGACTACACCATAAAACGACATAAAGTGACATTTATTAACTGTGAAATAGGCCTATAATGTTGAAAATTTTAGCTTATTCTTTTGAGTATAATGTACACATTGCTCAATATCTCAATCTTTTAGAAGTAGACTCTATTCGCTATTATATTCAAAGGAAACACTGATTCTATAAACAGGAAACTCAAGATATTCCCTGCAAATGTAATTAAGTACGACCATTAGCACATCATAATGAACAACGTCAATAAGTTCAATACTGTATACAGTAAGTTTATTAATCATTCATTATGAAATATTCCACACACAAGCACGTGACAACGAATTTATTATGTTCCTATAAAGAGTGACACAAGAATGTATTCGTATAGGTATTAATAGCTACGACAACCGACATTCCCTTGTGGATGTATCGTTCTTTCAAATGAGACTTATATCAGTTATATCTTATATTAACTTTGGGCTCTTCTTTATTGTCATAACTCAATAGTATTCCGATTGCCAACTCTGAACTTGTCTTACGACATCCCTTCAAGAAATCAAGCTCTAGTAGAATTTCATACGGAGCACTCTTCCTTTTTTTAGTATGGAAAAAAAAACCTTTAACTCCACCACCAAGGACCAGTGATGGGGTTATATCCGACTCGCACGGACTAAAATCTACACGATATTCCTCAATGGAACTCTGGGTTCACTTGTGTATTCACCGCCCTCCTGCCATTTCTTAATTTTTCAATTATTTTTGAATTCTGGAATCGACCATGAATGCTTAAAGATTCTAAGTCTAATCACAGTTTCCTTTAATACTAGAATAATTAGTATAACTAAACGCATAGTATAGTTGCTTATCTACTGAGTCGGTCTACTGAGTTATCTACTCGATAAGAAGAAGATAGAAGAAAAATATCGTGAAGGAAACAAGTAACCCTAGTAAGAGTTAGCAAACTACGGAAATACTGACCGTTTATATGCAAAGTCCTACACGTGTGTCGTTTTTACTCCTCGAAAAGGACAGAGTCGGATATATCACATCTCACTAAACCTGACAGTATTCGCTTGGTTAAACGCTTACGTTAACTTTGATACAAGAAACTTTCAGAGTTGATATCCCCTGGGCTGGTCATAATAGAGCGCCCTTGTTGAATACTCTGAATTAATGTCCTAGTCGGGCATACCGTCGAGACCTTAGTTATTTAATTAAGGACAAAATGGTCTGGCTTCTTGGGATTATATCTTAAAACAAACTCGACAGAAACTTGGCGTAGAAGCATATTAAAAACATACCTAGTACTCATTTCAAGAAGGACTTACGAATTAAGATCTATAAAATTACATAGTTTGCATTTTAAGGAACCTTATACTCAAAGGTAGGAATAAGACCTGGGTTTAGACCAGGTTGTTGATCAACCATACGACATGAAGATGATATACAAAATTCATTATACTAACAACATTACACAGTTGAATCAAAATAAACATAAACAGGTTTAATGATTTGTGTTCAAAAGGAAAAGTACTTTATACAAATACAAGGTACCTAGTCCTACCTACGCAATAAAGCTTTGAAGGAAAACAACAAACACGTGTGTTATTTTAATTGTAAACATTCACCAAAGAAACAAGGTTTTTAACATTTAACGATAAAATTCCGAAATAAATAGGTACTAATTTTCAACAAAATATCGATAATTAACTACAAGTATAGAATAACTTGTCAAATAAGAAAGTTTTGGACAGTAATTCAAATATTAGAGATACGCAAGTTCAGCTCGAATTCTAAACAATCCACAATTTACTGAACAAGGTTCGCGAGGCAACGAAATTCCAATTAAAATTCGTACCCGCTTAATCATGGACTTATGGTAACAGGGTTAACGAGAAATCGAAAATTGTGTAGTAAAAGGAATAAAAAAAAAACCAGCCAGTATCAAATTTTTAAAAGCAAACGTCTCCAACTTCAAATTGAGAATGGAAGGGTCGCACACGCCGACGACCGTTACAATGATGGGAAGAACAGCTGTGCTCGCACCTGCCGCCAACAGCTGAACGTCAAGAAACCGACTACAATGCTTCGTAAAAGGTCCGATAAGCACTAGTAACTTGGGAACTTTAAATGAAGAAACATGTTTGCTTCTCCTTCCCAAGATATTGTGTTGAACTTATAAGAAAAAGAAAATAGATCTCGTTTAAATTGTAGACATAACAAATATTATTCAATCTGTTTACGCCAACAATAAAGATATTGGAGGACCTTTTTTGCCTGAAAAAACATGAAATACATAAAACCAACGGTTAGACAATGCAGGTAGGCCATGCGTGGGGATATTGTGAGGTGCGAATTCACTAAAGCTCACGACCTTCGGCATTCCACACGTGGAATTCAGTATAATCCCTGTCCGAGAGCACTTCGGCAAATTGGGGCCAGATCCCCGAATTGAGATATTCATTCAGCAAAATTTTGCTTTCTCACATAATCATGGACTTTCCTTTTGAAAAGTTATTTGTATATACTACTAATATAATAAATACGACACTAATTATGTTTGTTTGTTGGTTTGCTACCTCATCATAACTATACCACTGAACCGATAATGAAATTTGACAAAGAGGTGGGACTTGGAGAATAAAAAAATATCCACCTATCTGTCTACTATATTTTATTTACCTATACTATAAAAAGCTGGTTGAAGTTAATATCGATCCAGAGTTTCCAGTTTATGATGGTATCATAGCTAATTAAGCTACTTAATTACACTTTGTTGTCCTAATTAATTTTAATGAAAAAAATACATAATTATACATTCATCACATTGAGTTCGTGGTAATTAAATACGAGTATTATTAACATGACACTCTCGTATCTTTAGTGCTATGTCAGTCGTCCAGCGAATATGTATTTAACTTGATTTTTTTTGCACACGAAGTTATTATACTGATACCAATACCAGGTATCCGGCAGGGTCTTTTGGTATTCAATTTAGTTACTTTAAAATCTTAAAAAATTCTGATCATTTAAATTTGCTATCTGCACCTTACATTACAATCATGTATTTTTGAAGAATGTTACGAAAACTTCATTAATTTTTCCTCAACACTTTCTAACAACTGTTAAGGTATATTTCCCAACTAAGAATTTGAAACATACGGTTTGGATAAAATGGTGCCAGTATCTATTACGCAACAATCTGGATTTATTCCGTGATACCTACTTCACGTGAATCCATTAAATTAATTAACTTTCCAGAATCATAATAATTACGGTTTAAATTAGGCTGAAGTATCATAATTATTAGGCGACTTATCAATGTCAGAATAGTCTCCAAAGAATCTTAATATTAGATTGAATTTCCTATTGCCTACTGGTTTTATGCAAATACGGGCGTGTGTTCAAACAGAAGGGTGCGCTGAAAGCTACAAATAAATAAAACCTAAACTTCATTGTACAATGTACATACACGTTGTACATACCCAGGCGTATTTATTGATTACACTACAGTAAACATAAAATGCTATAAACCCTACACCTTCCATGTTGTAGGGATCGTAAAGAGCTGGCCGCCGCCAAGGCCGCGTCCTTCGGGGAGCTCCTGTGTCATGAAGACTCAATCGATCCACAATTCATCGCCAAAACACTCAACATTTATGCCGAGACTACCGTACCAGTATTTACCTTCATGCCAACGATAATAGGCAAACATTTCTACCAAAACCACATCGCAAAAACGGCTTTTCGTCATCGTATTAACCGTATACTAGACGTTTCGATCTCAAAGGCCCGGTTTAAATAAGGAAATCCTTTGCTGTAAAGGCTCAGAAACATAAATGGCTCCATTTTCCCATTTTTCCATGAATTGAAATACGACATTTTCCCTTTGCCGATTTGCAAAACTGTTACGAGCTTGATTCGTTTGCCCTGTAATGTTTTATCCAAACATGAAGACTGAGTAAAGTAACCGTTATAAAAACCAAAACACGTGTTTTTGATTGAGATCAAACGTGATTTATGCTAAAACAGGAGCTCTTCCGGGTAAATTATTTCTGAACTTAATAACGACGATTTTGTTCCTCGTTTTCTTTTTAAAAAGATATCTCGTTAAAAGTTTTCCAATTTCCAAATTATTTTCACTTCCCAAAATAAGCGCAGTAATCAATCAGTCCACCGCTTTTCTACCGTACCTACATCGCGTCGTCGTACGGTTAGCTTCATCATTCATAACTGATAGATATCCCCTTTTCTAGATCCAATAGGTTCGCATCTCCTGCCTTCATATGCATGTCTCTAGTGCATAGGTCTGTCTGTCAACTTAATGATTCCCGGTAGGACGGGGCTTGTATGATTCAACAGACCACAACACCGCTCTATCTTCCATCCTGGTGAGTTCGTGGTCAAAATTATGCCTTTTTCAGTCCTATTTGTATCTTTTTCCATTCACGTTAGCTCACTTGCGAAATTTTGTCTGCTGTCAGATTTCGAAATCTGCTGATGTACATATTTTTTTTGTGCGAGGTAGTTTATCCGTATTCATCGGTCAGTCGTTAATAGGTTTGAAAATGTCATAACATTTCTTATTTTAAAATCAATTTGAGCATTACGCCTTAGCTTCATAATCATCAAAACAACCAATTTAGAAAATCGGTATACTTACATTATAATGAGCAGCACTTCAGAATGCTTGCACGCTCCATTGAGTAGTAACAGACACTGATGTCGGACTGGGCATGTGTTCGTTTGTAAAGACGGTACGCAATTAACGTTAATTAGGCGTTCGTCAAGCGCTCACGATTACCCGTGATCATTACTTGTTTCTAAGAGACGCTTCCGAAATCAATGAAGGGTTCAAACTTTGTTGTTCGTAATTAGGCTTTGAAATTGATTTGTTTGCGGCTCAGAATTTTGTTTTGGTCGCATTGAATTCAATTTAATATTTCTATGAACTCAACCCATTGAAATTATCCCACTGGGATTCGAAGGCTAACTTTACGCACTCCTCCAAAGCGGTCGACCATAGGAGCCCGTGCATTGGACATGTATTTATCCATAACAGTGCTTTCATCTGCATATCCAAGAATGCCGAGCATAAGCAAAAGTATATTACTGATATGCAGCAGAAATAAATTCCTGTGGGATCCTTGGGGTATATCGCCTGCTGATCAGACGAGCAGCCGTTAACAACCACTTGTATGGACCGATAATTCAGAAATTCGGATATCCTGTTGCATAGACCATTAGGTAAACTGTAAGATAAAAGCTAATTAGAAAGCTTTTGAGACGTCAAGAGGCACGGCCATGTTTTCACCATGTTTCTCAATGATTTCCCTCATCTGTACGTGGCATACTCGGGGGCATCCCCAATGGAACGATTTTGCCGAAAGCCATATTGGAAATAAATTAAAAATAATTTAAGTTGTTAAAAAGTCACTGAGCAGTCGTTACTTTCGAGGTGTGCCATTCCAAAGTAGCTGTTGATCACACGCTCCATAACTTTCCATAGGAGGTAATCACGATGGGGCGATTGCTCGCTAGATCAGCACGAAGAGGACCTACTTTTTTGGATGTTGGCTGGACCTACATTAGAAACCTTTGATGGTTTCTGGACTTCTTGGATAAGTCAGAGCATGCCACAACTCAACCCGCTCTACGTTGTTCGTCATAAAAATAACTATAATAGGGATCTTCACCAAATTTTATCAATCGACCTTATTCCTTACATTGTTTTGATGTAGGTATATCAGCGCTGCTGCACAATTGGACCCTGTATTAAGCAGAATAGATCCAACCAACATTTTTTTTCCAATTTTAAAATTCTGCTGCAGCATTATGCTGAGAAGCTGAGATAGGGCCCTTTTTTGGCCTCGTACAGGTATTCCGTGGTTTATTTTGTTAGTTGTTACTCATGTGTTGTATCTACTTGTGCGAGTCCAGAATAAATGTCTTTTCTATCTTTCTTTCTTTCTATGTATTTTCCACAAAGACGGCTTCGTTACAATTTTCAACAATACAATTTTCAACTTTTAATTAAAAAATATAGGTTTATCTATTTCCCTCATTATACCTACCTCAATATGATGAAGTGAGTCATTGGACACAGGTAAATCCCAAATGATGAAATGACACATTACCTGCTACATTCAGGTACAATGAAATACTGAAACTCAAGTACCTAGGTAGTACTTTGTATGAAACCATTTTTTTTTTCAGGTAATTTATGTTCAAACATCCTATGTATCCTACCTATGTATATACCTAGATACCTACACTGTATTTTACGTGTTCGTGCGTTAGTATTTATATGCCTAAATTTTTTTTTTAAATCTACCAGTTTTAAAAAGGTGGTTTTATAATATATTATAATTCTAGGTGATTTCATTTTGTACCAAACTCGTAATAATTTTTATTTAAGTATCCACAATTAATAAAATAGGTATACCTAATAGGTTTAAAAAAATCGTACGTGAGTTTAAAAATACGAGAATAGGTACTGCCAACAAATTAGGTTTAATTAGGTATCATAATAAATTATAAAATAAAGTTAAGTATAAAAGATGTTATTAAATCGGTATTTTATCGGTGTAGAAAATAAATTAAGTACCTATATAAGTATATTTTTTTATTTAAGTAGGTAATTTATTAGATAATAAAGAACTAATATTAAAAAAATATACAATCATAGGTTTAATATAAAAATTAAAGAACTAAGTTGATACTTACCTGTCTATAATTTGGTTGCTATTAGGTACCTACGCACGCATGAATTATTAAAATTATTATAGATACAAATATTACTACTTACAGCTGCTGGACACATGGCACTCATTCAGCACACATTGGTAGATAATCCAGGATTCCAATTCAATCATAGTGGAAGCGGTCATTTTCGACACAAATATTTTATTTACACACAGTCAAATATCCAAAAGACAGGTCCGTAAATTACAAATAACACATCAATATTTCACTGCATATCATTAAGCATCAAATCCTAAATATTTTAAGTCAATGTTTTCAATTTGTAAATAACACGCGCGGTCTCCAACACAGGACGTTGTTTTGATAGGTGTCGCCCACATAGATTCACGAGCGGAATGATTTGATTGGACCTTCGAGCCATATCGGCTCGTCCGACAGGAACCCGGAAATTGAGTTCGATGTTACCAACTAATTGGTTCTACACTCCCCAAAATTGCTATGAAACGTCAAATCATTTTGCATTAGACATTTGCAAAAACTATTATGTTAACTTATTGTATTAAGTAATCGGTATTGTTTACAAATGCAAAATATTAAAGAGTTGCGAACTTGAAGCCCTCATTAAATTCATAAATATTTTTCTTACCCGCATTTTTTTATTTCAAAAAAGATTTTATTTATACAATAATTCATTTAATCAGTTACCCAAAACAACAAAAACCCTAACATACCTATTAACAATTATCCAAAAGCTCAACTAACAAATAAAACTCTCCACAACATTGGAAAATAATTATCCTAGCAACATTTTTCACATAGACAACGTGCTGTGAAATAGAATTTATTTTAATTTGATTTCTCGATATTTATACATTCGAATAATCGATTAGAAACTTTTTCTCATAAAACAAATACGTTATTTGATTTAAAAGTTAATGATCAATATTTGGAAAGTTTTTTAATAATAATGTCAAAGTGAATGTAACCCATTGCTCTGATAACTGAACAACAGAAAGAGATAGCAGACGATTAAACATCGATAATAGCAATCGGATTCATCAACTCGATTACAACACTCAATCGTCATAGAATAGATATTACAAACACGGCCAACACTACAAAACAGCTGTCAATGTGGTCGGTCTATGTTGTTTGTGGTTTTTAGAAGTGCTTCGCGCAGTGGAAAGTGGTGTTTATTTGTAAATATTGTAAAATTGTAAATAATCATCAATTTCCGTGTTTTTATTATTTATTACGTGATATTATCAAAAGTGAAACTGTTTTATGGATAGAAAAACTGTTGTAAGAACTTTTTTCATTTGATAAGGTGAGTTAATTGTGAACGATGATCGAACACCTGTCGTATCGTGCGTAATATTTATGCAAATGCAATCATTGTTAAATGTAGTTGTTATTATTTTGTAATATGTTTAAATCTGTGGTTTTGTCTTGAACAAAGTGGCCACACTTTTGCCAGTTGCGCCGTTTCGTGTTAACCTTGAGTGAGCGTACCGGAGTGTCATCGTATAATATTCAGCCTTACAGTATTTGTAAAGGCAACTGCAACGCAAATACTTCGAGTACTTGTAGAGAAACTTAGCAATTCGTATCACGCACGTGTTATAAAACGTTTTCTTTTGTTTTAAAGAACGATATTTTCAGTGTATTGATGAAACTATTTCAATTAGGTAATTTTCCATTGTCGAAACATAAACAAAAGAATGACTGCCAAAAATGTCTCGCAGAGTCGCAATATGACGTCGATATTAATTAACTCTCTCAATCAGAAGTGAGTACGTACAAATGGGTCTTCATTTGTTTTTAATCAACAAAACATAAAAGCACTACAATCAATCTGTTTCTCTATAAAACAGACAATCCACAATAACAGCAGCTCCTATAGCTATTATTTCATACTCTCATAAACAAGTAGACATAATACCTACTTAGCTTCACCTCTTTATGATTTAGTAGATTGATACAACAATTTTTTTTTATTACTGATTGCAATATTCATAGCTTTTAGATTACAAAATTTAGATAGTAGTAACATTTGATGCACCTCTTGCTGTAATTAAACAATTACCTATTACTATTATAATTTCATAATTTTATTTTTCGTAACTTGTACCATTTGTGAAGTTCTTTGTAAACTGTATAATTTGAAATGTCTAAAAGGCATCTTTAACTTTTCATAAGTTATAATAGAGTTTCCTAAACTTTTTTTACTGTGGCGCCCTTAGGAGCTTACCATTTCTTTGCAACCCCCCAAACCCCCTCATCCCTCGGATAAAACAGTACCTACCAGTAGCCAAGTAACAAGTTATCAAAAAAACTCGAAATAACATTTATAATTTTTATTACAAAGTAAGATCAGAATGTGCTCGGCGGTCAGCACTTCTCAGTTGTATCGGTATTCTGTGTGTATCGCTTCCCGGCGCCTGTTATATTGTTAAAGACAGGTAATCTATGTAGATCACTTCGTGACACGGTTTGGGAAGCCCTGAGTTAAAATTAATTAACACCTTCCCCATGCCTATAAAGCCAACAGTCCTGAACCTGATCTCTGTCTGATTGTGTCAGATTGCTTGCCCATTTGACTTTGAGAGAGTGAGGGAAAAGAAAACAAACCTGTGTTTGCACGTACACTTGTGCACAATATTATCTCCTGTGTCGTTGACTAGGCTTTGTTGAGTTTGGTCGCTGTAACTAAAATTTAGTCTAGAAAACATACAAATAACATTATTTTAGGATGATGTTTTTTATTGGTGTGCCATTTTTACTTTTCTTGTCTGTGGCGTAGTATACCAGTGTACTTAGTTATAATTTTATTTCAAGGCAGAAAAAAAGCCATGTCAGAGGACTATGGGTGATTTAAACTCTAAAACCAGGTTGTTCATCAACCATACAGTAAAAAAAACAGTAGTAGGTAGTAGTTTTTTTTCTCAACCCAGACATCATCTATAACTGCCATATCTAGTTTCTATGTAGGTTCACAGTTTCTCATTGGCGCTGGCCAGAAACATAATACCTACAAGATATTGTATACTCTGTGGTTATCTAGAATGCACAATTCTGGAATTTTTACTGACATTGAACACTTATGATTATGATGAGTACCTAGATGATTATATTGTTAAAGACATAGAAATTTATAAAATTATGAATCTTAGTTATAAATGTTCAAGTTTTATAAAAATAAACAACAGCTGTTTTATGTTTGTACTGCTAGAAACATAACTGGTTTTTTAATGCCAAGTTTGAATATTTTATTGGTTTGCTTAGATATGATACAGGAATTTAGTTTTTATTCAAAGCATTTTTTTTCTATTTTTGGAATGAGAATAGATTTAATCATGAGGTACAGGCTGAGGCAGTAAAAAAAAACTAAAATGTTTGACATGGCCCCAGTGTGTCAGTAAGTACAATTGGTGTCGTATTGGTGCATTGGTTGAGGACCGGCTTTATAAGCATGTGGGTCTGGATTTAAACCTGGCAACCAATGTAATATTTTCAATGTAGGTACTTTATATTTAATCTAAGACACCGGTGAGGTGGCAAGATATATACCTAACGATGAAGGAAAACATCGTGAGGAAATCTTGGACTTAATGATCTGAAATCTCCAACACATAGTGAGCTAGCATAGTGAATTAGTGATTAATACTCCATCCCTCTCTATATTAAAAAGAGGCAGTGCCCTGCAGTGGGACAGTTACAAGCTAGATTTTTTATTAATTACACAAAATCCAATTCTCTTTTCAACATTAACTAATGTTAATGTTGAAAAGAGAATTGGATTTTGTTAATTATACTATAAAAAATTACTCATGAGCTAGTGTTTCATCCACATGAAATTGTAAAGTTTAAATTGATAAGCGTTATCAGTCAATAGTTTTATAGCCGCACCATGTCTGAGTTTATTACTCATCCAAGTGCAAATAATGGAAAAAGTAGTACACAAATACTTATCACTGGCTCTGATATTATTCACTATGTACCTAATATGTATCCTCACTTTTTCTTACGGCTTCGCCCCCGTGGTTATTCCGCGATAAAATACCTAGAATTTGAATTTTCTGGACAACTTTTCGAATTATTATTTTCCTAAAAACCATATTCGGATTCCATTTCGGAACCATATCGGCAATGTAATAGGTGACTATTACGGACATGACGAAAAAATCTTGCCAAACTTTTATTTATACACAATATATGCATTTAGACAACATGTACTACACAGCACAGGCACACATACGAGAGGTATTGTTTTAAAAACATGTTTCGTGAGTCATACTAATTTACTAAGTATTATTTAAATTTCGGCTTTACTCACGGACTGTTAGCGGGATTGTCCGACTAGTATAGAACTCTAACGGTCTATGTTTAAGTGCATGCACAGGCACTAGGCAGCGGTATAAGGCTCTAAATGTAACGGTCCGTATTTAAGAGCGTGCTTAAGCAGCGATACAAGGCTCTAAATCTAAAGGCCCATATTCAATAGCGTGGTCAAGCAGCGATATAAGGCTCTAAATCTAACAGTCCATGTTCAAGAGCGTGCTCAAGCAGCGATATAAGCCTCTAACTCTAACGGTCCATACTCAAGAACGTGCTCATATGAAGCCCGATACCGCCGGCGCCGCGTGTACAGTACGCGCTACGGTCTGTGCTACGGTTCACAGTCACTGAAGTTACCTGCGGGTACCATTTTCAATCGAGTTTCGAATCCATTTTCAAGCTTTCTTATTTTCTTTTAAATCCAACTACACATTATGGACCACCACCATCAAATACCATAATTATTACCTATGTTAAAATTCAATTTTCGCGGTTATCTCACTTATCGTACGTAGGCTGACATAGAGATGGAAATCTTGTTAAAAAAATAGCGCCGTTGCACGATAAATAAAAATCTTCGCAACAACAAACAAAGAAGCATCTGTGCAAAATAAGAACACTTATCTTTTGTTTTTAAAAAGTCTTTTCGTATACGATCGAGTGACGTCATTACCTGCCGTCAGACGTCTGGTGATCACCAGGGCCTTTTAAAATATATTTAAAACTTTATTTGGCAATGAACCACTGTATAACAAAAGGCATTGACGATGTTCTCGCTTTATTTTTACCATATTTGTCATCGTTTTTGTTTTATTTTAAGATTTAAGCGACTCATAATGTATGACACCTGGATAAAAATTATCTAGGTATACTTCTACATTTCTCTGAAATAGGTAAAGTACTCTAAAGCCGTTTGGAGCGCCTAATCTCTCTCTGGTCATGTCGTACCTACGAGAATAAAGAACGCGCTCTCTTTCAAACTTGCTAATCTCCGTTAAGATTGGCCGTTGTAATGCTGGCAAAATTGGAAACACGGGAGCGAAGCCATTGGAAAAGGCCTAGTACTTTAAGAAAAAAAGTCAGAGCGGAGGGGCTGTTCTCTTTCTCCATGTCGCCAGGCTAAGCTATCCTGGAAGACTTTAAACTTATACCTACAATAAAAGTCTGGGTTATTCAGTTCTCTACTGTTCTATCTAAGGTGCAAGCCATACGTACGGCATACGTACGACAGCCGGCATACATGTGGACAGCCTTTCCATTAAATTTTGAAATGGAACGCGGTTACAGCGGGCCATTCGATCATTTCCATATATTTTGGTCTCATTTTGGTATAAAATTAGAATTTTACGGCAAATGGCTCGCGCCTAATGTTCTTTCATAAAATCAGTAAGTACCTACATTTTCTTAAATCATCATACACTTGATACCGCAAAGAAAATCGTTAACGTATGGAAAATGTAATAAGATAAAAATGACGTCATAATTAAGATAACGTCGCCCTAATATGCTTGATTAGATTATTGATTCTTACTTATACAACATAATCTCATAAACACGTTCTCAGTCACGTTTTCAATTTATTTACGTCTAGATTTGCACGGTATAGCGCCCAACCAGCTGAGTCATAGCAAAATGATTTAAATCTGGGTAACCTAGACAAGACTTAATACGATTTCAATGACGTGCCAATGTTTCTTCCGGGTTGGTTGGTCGTGCATGTAAGATTGTTGAAAATGGCCGTAACTGCAACAACGAAACTAAGAAATCAGAACATGCACCCTTAGAGTATAGATATACCTACTCTAAGCCTGCATCGAATTTTTATTAACCCCCTTCGCAAAAAGATGGGTGTTTTAAGTTTGACGTGTCTGTGTATCTGTGTATCTGTGTGTCTGTCTGTAGCATCGTAGCTCCCAAACGCTTTAAGTAACATGATGGAGAGTGTTGTTAGTTAAAAAAAAAATAGGGTTTTCGGTATCGTTGGTTTTTTTTTCATAATTTATAGTTATTCGGTTGTTTTTTTTTTAATTCGAAGCAAAATGCGTTTGATGGTCTTCGTTACTTATTACGTTTAACTCCGAAACCCTATAGGTTCAAAACAAGCATTTCTAACGAACGTTCAGTCTCCAAAAACATCCACTTCCAAAAATGGTAATTCCTTAATGTATATTTCTGTTTTGAGCGAACCGAAACCCAAGGTTGGGTTGGGAAAAACGTGACAACACAGCAATGCCACTGGATGGTTTGGGTTAGCAACGCGTAAATGACAACTGGTGGTGTTGGTAGCACTGCCGTAGGTTAGGTTAGTTAAAAAAAACCTCGTTACTTGAAATTGAGACGTTTCAAATGGAATTACAAATAGGCTCTGTGTTACAATTGTCGCATACTAAATTTCTAATCTCTAAAACGTAATTCTTATAATGGAAGCGTTGTTGTGGCATCTACACTTGTTTGAAAAATAATGAGGCCTCTGTGCGAAGGAACGCATTATTTTTTCAATCTCACGAGAGCTGGCCAGAAACGTCATAAATTCAGAATTCAAAAATGTATTTCCATAATTGCTCTTTACCTGTGCTATTACATGTAGGAAAATCAGACGGTAAAACGCGGTATGAACACGCCATTTTTGTATTAATTACATAGGTACGTTATGTTTTATACATATAACAAATTTTATTTATTTCATTGCAAGTATGATGATGATATAAAACATTGTATGACACACGGGCGGTACGACAATTATTTACGTCAGGCTATTATATCCCTCAACTACGGCTCGGGCTTTGAATGTCCCTTTGATAGTAATTGTGTACTTACCGCCCGCGTAACACTTAGAAAAAAATTTCTTCCACTGAAGTTTTAATACCTTTCTCGCTCGTTCGCGGTAGCAATTCATTCAGTGAATTCTAAACGTAATACAATAACAACTTTCTCTAGCAATGACATGTGTACTAATACGATTCTGTTCGCAACAGCCATCGGCTCACAAAAAGTCGATGCGAAAGTTGCTCGTATAACACGTCGATGCTTATACGGTTCGATTTATATGGCACATGTAGGTGATGGCCAACCTGTCTACGTTAAACGTATCGCTTTACAATCCACACAGCACTAGTCCTTATTAAAAAGAAATCAATCTCAGCCCATGAGACTCATAAATGGCATTTTTCAGTCAGATTGGCATTACGAACCCCAAAAAAGTGGAAATCTACATTAAAAATTGTACTATGAAAATATAATATCCCTAGAGGATCTTGGTTCAGCGCAAAGCCAAAAAGGCGCCCGTTTTTCCAGATTACTGTTGTTCAGTTTGCCTTCAAAATTTTTTTCCTTAGATTGCTCTAATTTAGTCTGGCTAGCCAGACTAAGGCACATTCAACCATGCATAATGAAGGCTCAGTTTTTTAGAAACATCTAGAATTATTTTCTTTGCGCGCGCAGTACATTTTGAATATTGAAAATATTCTTGATTGCATGTTCTAAAACAATATTGGCATCCGAGAAAACAAACTGCGAAAACTAAAATATCGAAAGTGCAAAAATCGTACTTGTAAAAAATTCAATATAAATACTAGAGCGATCAAAAACTCGATGACACCGAAACATTTGAAAGTCATGGTGGCTAACGACATAAAATTGGTGATGGAAGATTGGCAGAATGCCAGGGCTCAAAAATACTTCCTACTGAAGTATCGCCGTTTCTCGTCGTACTAACCACCTTTATTTTAGTTTAGCATGTTTTGGATCATGTCTTTTTATGTGTCTATTAAATTCCTTAATATGGACACTAAACACGTTCGTTTTAAACTCTGAAACACCTCAAAACTGTGCAAGTCACGCCATTCTGCAAAATTTATTTTCCGATGAAAAAGAACGCGCCAAAACTTTTTAGAATCTCTTTTAAAAATAATCCTTGGTTTTTCTGAGTCATTATAATTAAAGTTCTAACCTTTTTATTTCGTATTGAATTTGCGGGCATTCTCTTGTCATTATTAGCTACATTCACGCTGAATTTGTCGACCCTCAAATAGTTATTAAGCAAGGTTTAACTTTAAGGCAATTTGCTTACACGCGCTAATCAATATTAACAGTTAAGTTAATTAAACATGTCGTTATGTAATAAAAAGCAAGCGGTTCTAACGAAAATTCTGTTTGTTGACTGCGTGGGTTAGGTTCGAGAATAAGTATTGAAAACGAAATATTGGTACGCACACTCCCAAAACTGGATGAAGAATAAATTGTGCTGATACATCGCAGAGAGCCAAGAATAGAACTGACAAGCTTTAGACAATATAATTATCCCTTCTACTGTAGACAAGCAACAGATCCAAAAGGATAAAAGTATTGCGCGAACCATGTGTTCTTATTGCTGAGAGAAATTTTCCGTCCCCATTCCCACATCGCGGGTATTGGCGTCGCCGTCACGACATCAATATCATCTGCACTGCATTAATATTCAAACTACCACACTACCATAAAAGTAATATCCCAGTCTCAGTGTCTCGCATCTGGAATTCAATGTCATCTCCATTCATGGGCTGTCTGTTTATTAATCTGACCGTGACGTATCTGAAAGTGCATACATACGTCATCGGATATTGTATGGTCAAGCTGTACCAACTACGTCAGAAAACAGCTCTGGAAAGCCTTCAATGTGAACTGAATCTATTAAAGAAAACATTCGCATTCTGAATTCAATTTAATTAAAAACAAAGGTAACCTCGGTAAGCAAGGCCTAATTTGGTACAACTATTTTTGATTTACTGCATCAAGTTGCGAAATCAACACACTTGGAAATTGCAATATTAAATCTGACAAGCACCTTGAAGAATTCTATAACTGTAAAGTATTTGTTAAATACATATACATATTCTAGTTTCAAATCCTGACCGGTTACATAAGTAATGTAAAGTGCATAATGTTCAATACAAATTCGTTCCTAACACATAAGTGTTAATTAGTAAACAAAAACGTTGCTGGAGTTGCTAGATTGCCCAATTTGGGAAATATATCGCTTTCAGTTAAACCAATTAGTAAATCTGACCTCCAAGTTTCCTCTTTAACTGCTTTGTTGTTGTTATTTTCAAGGAAAGCAGCCAGTTCATTTCCCTGTTTTGATACTTCGAAACGAATACAAACATGAGTCATCATTAGTTTATCTGGCAGTGTTTCTGGTGCTCTCTTATCTACGACGTGGAATGTGGCATTAGAATTTGATAAGGTATTTGTGTATTGAATTGTGATGGAATTCATGGTTGGGTCAGGTCACTAATTATTGAATTCTGAAGACCTGTCCTTGTTACATGCTGTATCGAATTGACCTTGAATATATTTATCCAAATTAACTGATTATTATTGATGTATAGTAGAGTGAGCCGCGGTGTACATAACGAAAGGGAGCGACAGAGACTACGATACGCTTGTAGCTCATATTTAGCTTGCATTCATATATCAGCAGCCTTATCAGGCAATACCACCATTAGTTCATAAACAACGCTCACTAAAGCTAAGACTGGTCAAGATCTCCTTGAATGGAATCACGTGTACACTGTGGGTGTGTAGTGTAGGATGCAAATATCAAACACGTTTATCTTCATTTAGTATTTGCACTGATGTCTTCTTATTTGTAACTTTTGTCGTATTATCATCTTTATAAATACCGATGACGGCGTTTACCTGCAAAAGCAATTGTGTTTTATTACTTCTAAATTAGATAGATATTTCTTCATTGATTTCTGAATATTGTGTGTTAGATATCTAACACTGGCTATTGTATAATTAGCGGAGCGCCCCCGCTAACCTAACCTAACCGAGATGCTCCAAGTTTGGTTAACATTTCTAAAATTAATGCAAAATTATTATATTAGACTCCGTTACTCTAATATTGTTTAAGTGTTCATAATAGTTTTGTATTAATGGCTCTGGTTTGGTGGTTTGGTTTTGTAATAATGGCTCTGTATAATGATATTTGAGGGGCATTTTATTTTAAGCCAGTAAAAAAATGACATAGGTACCTAAATGCACGAATTTGCGCATCACAATTTCATCAGATATGAATACGATAGATGGACATGTACCTGTCCAATTAGGTATTCTAATTAAGTTTACTATTCGATTACGTCACACAAGTTAACATAACACCACCAATTTACATAGACCTCTGTCCTCGTCCCTCTGATTCTAAACAAAGCTCCATAAGGGAGAATAGAGTGTCGTCCAAGTACACAATTAAACTGGTTGGCTCATACTGGCAATCTATTTTAAACTCTGTGTGGGTGGTGGTACGTGTTATTATTGCTCATACCCGGTATATCTGGCCTTAATTCGTCATTTTAGAAGCTGGCAAGTCTCGCTGTAAACACAGTTTTTTGTCAAATAAATAACGAAATAATATTATTTGAGTCGAGTGCATGTTGACGCAACAAGGGTTTATTTGCTATTGGATTCTGGGGAATCGATTAAAGTCTAGAGACGAAGTTTTAGGTAGGTAGCATTTTTATGAAAACCTTTTTTTGCAAGCATATTTTTGCTGATTCATCCCGCATCTAAGAAAATTTTCTTGTTTCAGGTTAAAAAGCAGGGATGGTGATGGAAGCCGATCCGATAGCTGGCAAACATACTGATGGTAATTATTATCAACAAAATTACAAAACCTTATAATTTTCACTTCACATATAAGTAGTCTATCTTCCTCAATAAACTTGCTATCTAACTAAAAACGGTTTCTTGATCGGTAGTTCCTGAGATAAGGAGGTTTAAAGATACAAACTTTAAGTCTTTATTGTAATTAGCACACTATATTTTTTAGACTATGATATTAAAATTTAAGATCCGTAAGAAAATTAAATTTTGTGGTCCAATTCTTGAGAAAGATGGTCAACGCGACTCAATTGCCATGACATTTATACGTTGACAGTTGCTCAATTGTACCTATTTCTACTTCCACTAGGATTCAATGCAGGCAGATTTTTCAATCACTTACGGCAATGTTTTCTTTGATAAATCATCACAGAACTGAGTATAAATACTACTATAGGTTTGTTATTTTATTACTGCTCTTATTTTAATATCATTATCTGACACTATACTAATAACTCTAGATTACTACTGATAATTACAACAACAACTGTACAAAAACATCTGAATATCGTTCTGATGTTTTAAGAGTCAACATTTTATTTTTCTAAACTCGTGAATGGCGTCGAAAAATTTTTCAGACCAGTTACAACTTGGAGCGACACAGCTTAGAATATATTCTAAGCATTGCCTACAACTATTTAAAATTCATAGGTTTCGTACCGCTGTAGTACCTAACTTCTATTCGTGATTTCGTGGAGGCGTGTTCATCATTTTCATTTACATATTTTTGCCACAAATATGTAAATGAGTCTTTATTATAAATTTTCATGTTTTTTTTTACTGAACTTGTGAATTTCTCGATACGGCTGAATATGAAAAGTACAGGCAGCTAAATACTAAGTACCGCAAACTTTCTTGTCAAATGTGAAGGCTGTGTAGGGTATGTCGCTTGCATCGGTTTTATTTATCGACCAAAAGCAACTCGAGACACTACGCTATACTTAAATTGTCTGAAAAAGACGTAAAGTTGGGAGGCCATTGTTTTCAGGACTGCGCCAAAGACATGAGTGCTTTTAAAATTTACCACCGTCCACTGAGACTGGGAGAAGCTAGCGAAAACAGTAGGTATGGAGCGATCGTGTTGCGGGGGGTTACAAATTTTTGATGAAGTCTGGTTCCGAGTGTTTGCTGTCTTAATATAAAAGACATCAAGCTGGCTAATCATCGCTAATTTTCCTTCGATTTGTTTAGCCATCAAAAACACCGTCTCTCAGACATTACCCTCATTAATCGTCTGTAATAAACAAAAAGGCCTTATTAACTATAACCTAGACTAGATCATCAAACTCTACTACATCTGTTCAAAATTTCAGTTTTATCACGTCTGGCGCGTGACGTGACACGTCATGCTTGTCCCGTTTTTAACGTGTTTAGTTTAGTTGGTATTATTTTTTCTCCCACAAAGTCGTTGGCCTATTCTTGTCTGTTTATTATCATAATCTGGCTCGGCAGTGATAGACCGTTGGCCTGTCAAGTCAAAGGTGACCCCAGGCACGCAACACGGGCTTTTCAAAAGCATGCGTGTAAACACCGTGTGAAACTATCACACCTGAGAGATGTTCTTGATGGTGTGTAAAGGCACATCATCGGCCTATGGACGGTTTAAACCATAGAAATATTAAATTTTCAATATCTTTGGTTTAAACTATGACGCTAAGTTATTTATCAACATAAAAGAAGGAGAAGGCTGTTATATGACTGACGTATACAACCGTTTTTTTTATAAACGTTTTATCACGTAAAGGAGGTGAAGTTATCCACCATCCCCGCCTTAACGTCATTGGACGTCCACTGATTTCAGATTTCTATTGGGAATGTTTCATAAATAAATGAGTCAGGTTAAATCTGTAGCGGATTATTATCAACACAATTGAACGGCAGGCCGATTTTTATCAGATTATTTATATCGTAAACGATTTCCATATTTCCTAGTTTTATTAATAGATTGAAACATGATCAGCCTATTTTTTCTCGCGTGCGGAATTTGTCGATAAAATCTATTTCAGATTTCTGTGAAACATATTTTTATTTCTTATTCGTTTTTCTTTCAGTCATTTTTCTCCTTCCCAAACCAACAGAAATTCACAAAATAACTGACTGATGTCATTCTTATTATTTAGGAACAATGTAGCCTTCTCAACTCCCCAAGGATTTTCTACATATATCCTTTTTAGACAACATTATCAAACCTACCTACAGAAAGTATATATTACTACTTTATAAATATTTACGAATGTACTAATTTCTGAAAATACCAGTAATCTGGTACGTCCATAAACGTATAATTTTAGAATCACCCAATTTGCGGGATCGGAAACAGAATTGTCTGAACGTCTGTGTACGAGACGCGTTGCTTTTGATCTTAGTACGTGATTTGTAGCCGTGGTTTTCCCAATCTTGAAAGCTTTATACATGTCTCTCTTTATTAGAAGTTTTATAAATAGGTACTAAACTAGGTACTTCTATAATAATATGATTAAATTTATTTTAAATATGTACTGTAGTGTCCTACTGTACTCCAGGTCTATAACTTTTCCCTAGAATAAAGATTAGCCTAGCTGCACCGGTTATTCAGCTACTATACTACGCATGACGCTGTGATAGGTACTCCTAGCTAGGAAAAAATAAAACCAGTTGACTGATTTATACCACAATCGGTTTTATACTCTCTTAGTCTCTCATATATTCCCAGTATTTCAATTTGACCATGTTTTCTTTAAAAAACAATATGAAGTTTTCTCATTACACGACCTTTTTTGCATAAGTACCTAGGTCCATAGCCAAAAAAGGATGTATGGCCTCCACTACTCAGTCCTATCGGCTAAAATGTTGACTGTGAATTAGCAGCCAAAGCCAACGGATTAAATAACAGAAGGCTTGCCAGTGGCGAAGGGTAAATTTTTGTAAAAGCCGGAGAAAAACCAAAGCAACATTCAGTACCTATACTGTATTGACTGTTCCATTTTTCAATTGGAAGCCGTCAATTGTAAGTTGTATGGAGCCTTCGCCACTGAGGCTTATATTAAATACAACGATATAGGTACAAGGATTCAATGTAGCGTAACTTAGCCGATGACTTTGAATGGCGCCATTATTCAGATTGTCCATTGATGTCAATCGGCTGTACAGTCTTGCTCCGTCGCTTCCATTGTGTTCAGTTTTTATTTGCATATCGGAAACATCTCGGTGCAGTGTGACGTCGCTGATAAATCAATTTGGGATGGACAGGCTACCTTTGATACACGATGGATATTTTGTAAACATTTGTGCGAATAACCTGACGATCTAATCACTCGTTTTTATATGAATAAGATATGATTAGCGCATGTAACAATACCTGGTTGACTTTTCTGTCTTCATGGTTGAGAGATTTAAAGAGAGAAATTGTCGTCGACGTCGCGTCGTCACGCTATGTCATTGTTTATATCTCACGTGTGTTTGCAGCTGTGCACACTAGAAAAGGCAATGTACCTACGTATCGATATCAATAACATTAAAATGATAAATATAAAGTACTTCTATTTTTTTGCTATGTGAATTGAATAGCTCCAACATCTTTTCCTTTTCATGTCTCCAAAATCGACTAATGATCCCATCATGTGCTGTGCATGTCATGTCAGGCGCGATCCGAAGTCCGAAGCAGTCCCCCCCCAAATCTAAGATCATATTGAAAAATCTCAAAAATTTGACAAATAATAAAAGGAAATTTCTAGCTATCCCCTAACAGTGATAAATTTATAATGTGTCATATATTGTGCAATAGTGCACACTTGTGCAATAATGTCTATTTTATTCCAGATACCTATTTTTTATTAGTGTAGTGAGTGACCCCCTCCAAAATTTCAGGCTGCGACCGCGCCTGTGTCATGTCACATGTGCAGTGAGTAATCAACTATCAAGTTGATAGTTTGTTGATAGTTTGTTGATAGCATCTTGGGTGTTGATACTATCAACACCGAAGATGCTTGACGCTTTGGCCTTATCTGGTCAGCACCGAACGACTTGTCCTGTTGCCGACGAGAGGGGACATTGTCCAACTTCTGACCTCCTACTTTAAAAAGCCGGTGTGGTCGACCATACACAACAACACCTTTTACCACCAATTGGTTTCTTTGTCAAACATCCCTTTTTCAAATCAATGAATTTGTAAGAGTCACAGTGTTAAAAACTCATCAAAAAACAGAAGAAAAACTATTCAAAGTTTAAATTAACATTTCGTGTCACATTCTGTTAGCGAATTAGGTTGAGTTAATATTTCATTGAAAAGTTAATCATTCAGTGTGTCCGCTGTCCAAATAGCCCATGGTAACATTTGGAATGCCCCCAATGAAGCGTAGAGAGGCGTATTCAAGCCATTGTTTGTGACACACTTCTCGTCAGGAAACGAAACCGTGGCTATTGCACAAACGATAAATACATTTCGTGGCTGCGTGCCCTATCTATTGTCTTACATTGATGTAATTTTCCCCGACACGTAAACCATGGTAAATGCATTGTTTACTAGATTTTTATTTAATTATCCTTTAAGGGATAACAATAGAATTCGTCATTTAAGGATACTTATTTGTCTCATGTTTTATTTTTGTGACAGTGTTTAACCAGATACCTTATTGTGCGTTAGGTCGAGCGATAGTTTAGCTTTAGATTAAATAAACAAGCATTACGCACTACAAATAAGGATCAACCGATGAGCAGAGAGTGGCTTCTTGACAAACCAACAAGCCAAAACGGCGGAAAATAAATAAGTAAAGACTTTGTTAAACAGCTTACGTTATTGGCCACCGCAGAATTTCATACGGACAAATTAATTACATAAATTGTTGTCAGTAGCGTCACCACATCAGCTCCAAAAACTTTGTTCTTTAAATAAACTAATGTGTGTAAACCTAAATTTACATATGAATCAATGTTGTTAAAAATAGTCCACGAAAGTGCGTGGTTTTATTACGGATTGTCTTTTCAGAGAGAGTGCACGGTGCATCGTTGAAGGCGCGGGCAGGAGGCGACGTGATATCTCCGGAGCGCTCCGTCGTCGGAACATTGGATCTCAACATGTCGTTCTCAGCCCCCTCCAACCTGGTCCTCACACCAGCACCTGAATGTAAGCTCTGTTTACTTATTCATATAGTTCATTTTATGGCAATCTTCTTCCAACTGTAAGGATTTGTGGTTATAGATCCATTCTGTTTTATGTTAACTTTACTTCTTATTGAAAGAATTAATGACGTCATGATCTGATGACCTGAATGCAATGACTTTATCGTATCATATATAATGTTTGACTGGGCGGGACCGAGGAATTTCACAAACTAGAACTAGAGGTCAAGCAAGGCTTCTGGTCAAAAGAACTTGGAGTCAATTCACTGACGACACGTATATCATATTATACATATCGTGGGTTCAAAGCGCACGTTACATAGGTATATTTGTGAAATCAATAGATATTTGTTTCAATGTGGGAGTGTAAGTGTATCGTGAAATTATGTATAATAAATGCAGAAAATCTAGGTAAGTATATGGCGATAGTCTCGACCAAAGGCACCACGGCATGTATGTAAAGCACCTCTGCCTTACCTTACGAAGAAATACAACCATAAACTAAATGTAGTGACGTATTGTTTTTTTTTGGCAGGTCGCAAGCTTTCCCGAGGCATCTCCCGTGCAACTGACAATGAAGGCTTGGTGTGGGCACTTCGGAATAATACAGAGCCGGAACCCAACACACTGAATTCAGATCACATACTACTGCTTCCAGATATCTCTGTCTACCCACCCGATTTTAGGTGAGCAAGCAATAAACATTAAACAAAATAATAATAAATAAACATAATAAAAAACATTTAACATTTTAATATTAAACGTTTTTATGGTAGCCCTCTAGTAGGTACTTCGTTCAAGAGATGAGATGGTTGCTTGTAGAAGATAATTTTGATATCAAGGGCGGGATTACGAATAGTTTAATGGCAAAGCTACTGCGGTCTTTAGGTCGCGGCTTCAAATCTGATAATAGACTTTTTCTTTCTGCAAAAATTTTGAATTAATACTTAATTATACTTCGATTACACAACACTATAAAGGCACTCTGTTTTCTATAACATTAGGCAAATAATCGCCAACAAGGCGCGAATTCCCTTTTTTACCCTTGTTACGGTTTTAGCTCAGTGTTCAAATAAAATTATGCAGTGTTCAATCTATGCCGAAAAGAGTTCATAATTTTTTTTCTCCTACTAAATATCTGTAGAAATTTTGATCGTATTCCGCTAAGCCGTCCGTCCGATTTTCCACCTCCCCATCTTTGTTATAGCCAGACTAAACATGTCTTCCATAGCAGAAACCTTGAACTATATAATACTCTACTAGACTGCCGAACTCCAATAAAATACCTTTGGCTATTTTCGATCAAGGCTATAAAGCTACTCTTACGGACCACAGCCCAAATTAGGACTACTACGCATACCCTTGTTTCGATAACCAAATGGATTTCCGCGGACGAACGTTCGATTTGATAAATTGCTGTAGCAATTCAAAAACCAAACAGCTAAAATGTTAGCATTAAAATATGGGCATGACTTGCTAAACAAAATAAATCGATGACAAGTAAATTGATGTTGTTTGCTGAATTCTGGATTGATGCCCTTTGAATTAGACATGTGACAAATATAGTATAATTGTCCAACATTGGTCGGTTGGTGTGTTGGTCGGCAGCTAGCCAATGTTCATTGGATGTGCACACGCAAGCCCGTTTCTTGCCGTTGAACTTTCTGTTATTGTTTACCGTTCTTTAACCTTTTCGTGTTTCGGAGACATGAATTCTACGTTAGCCACATTGATTTTGGCGAAGGTGGAATTTTGGTATGAAAAAAACTGTATCCATTGGTAACCGTTTAGTAAATACAAGTGTGCGTCATTCTTAACTATTCAATTTTAATTGGTAACGTGAAAAATGGAAGCGAATTCTTTTGAAATATTTGGCGGCCGAATAATGAATTTGATATAATAAATCGGAAAGCGATTTTGGCGTATCTCGAAAAATGGCATTTTTTTATTTTATTGGCTCATTGAAATCAGAAAATAATACTGCGTCGGACGGTCTGATCAACGTTTTCCTACGATGTTTTTTTTAATGATACCTTGACCTTTTTCTAAACTTTTTGAACAAAACGATGATCCAATAAAATAAAAAATGCAATTTTTTTAGATACTTACGACAAAATCGCTTTCCTGCGTTGATATATTATTAACTGTCTTCTTTAGATATGGTGAGGCGATCAGACCGTCTACCGCGTTAATTATTCAATTATAGGTCATTAGTCATTACCTTTAATGGAATAATGAAACACACGTAGGTACTTCATTACGTGACAACAGCTTACCGTGATATTTATTAAATTAACGGTATTAGTTAGAGATATCTGTAGGAACACAGCTTCGCCGGCTATGATATACCTACTCGTAAGTCCCATACCTATAATAGCGAGCCTATTGCCATTAACCAGGCACAATTTCAGACTTTGTGCTGCTACTGAGAATTTCCTAATGAAAAAACCCAATAACACACCCGACCCGGGGATCGAACCTAGGACCTCATGCTCAGCACTTGCGCTTGCTAATACCGACCAACGAGACAGTCAAAAACAAGGAACAAAGAATGCAAAATAAATATATTGAAGAGTGACTTTGGAACACGACTTATTTCTAAATTTTTTTCTGAAGCAGGTTCTTACTTATTTCAGGACATTTATAGAAAAAGACCTCCTAGAAACCGCTACACTTGTAACCTTAGAGTCCGCCAATATCCTCAACTGGTGGCGGCACGGGCGCGTCCCGGGAGCTCCTCGCTTGCTGCCGCTGGCCACCTCGGGTGACGGCAACTGTCTGCCGCACGCTGCCTCGCTGGCGGCTTATGGCTTCCACGATAGACTGCTGGCTTTAAGAACCAAGGTTCAGGCTCTGCTGTCTGGGGAAGGCGGTGAAGTTTTGACGAGTAAGTTTTATATAAGTGTTTAAAACTTAATGATAGTAATAATTAATCTGGAAAGACCTTCCTTGCTCAAAGTCTGGTAATTAGTATCTACAGATCGTAAAGGTTTCGAAGTTTAGATTGATACCGATCTCTGAAATTTCTTGGTACTGGTAGCAGCCCTAAACTTTACGATTGTATCTACATTATGATGGCAGCCATCTTGGGTAGTGTCTAAAAAAACAAACGTCTTAGACGTTATTGATTGACCGACAGACCGTATATGTGTGAGTGGTGTGTTGCAGACGCCATCAAGCGGCGCTGGCGCTGGTCGGAGAGCGCGTCGCTGCGCACGGCGGGGCTGACGCCGTCGGAGGCGGAGTGGGAGCGCGAGTGGGCCATGTGCGTGCGCGCCGCGTCGCCCGAGCCCGCGCGCGCCGCGCCGGCCGCCGCGCCGCACTACGCCGCGCTGGAGCACCTGCACGTGTTCGCGCTGGCGCACGTCATGCGCCGCCCCGTCATCGTCTTCGCCGATGTCGCGCTCAGGGTACCACATACTTTTTAATGGACACAATATACGTAGTCATCACACTAATTTTCCAAGCGCATAGATAGGCATTCAGTTATATGTATTTGGAATATGTGAGTACACGTACCAGAACGCCGCTTGCCAATAAATCAATAATCGTCCTTTTATAACCCAGTCATTGGTACCGAAAAAACCGGTATTTCACGGTACTGAGAGTTAGAATAAAAACCGGTTCCACAGATTTTTTTTTTCTTAAAAAGATTGATCATTTTTCTCTGATTTCTTGCGATTTACCTAACTTAATAGAATAAAACTAATTATATTTATTTTTAATTTCACAGGATTTCCGCGGCGACCCAATAGCGCCCATCCCCTTCGGCGGAGTTTACTTACCGTTAGAACTAGCAGCAGACGTCTGCAGCAAAACTCCCATCTTATTGGCGTATGACGCGGGACATTTCTCAGCTCTGGTGCCATGTGAACCATTGCCTACTGATGGGGCTAGGGTACCGCTAGAAGACCATGCTGGCAATCCAATGCCTATTAGGTAATTATATCAATGACAGTTAAAAATTCATGCAACAGGCTCTGAGCAATTGACCAATCGTATTTATTGATTTATTTCCCCCCGAGTTGGCGTTGGCCATATTGCATATTATCAAGGACAAACTGTGTACCCTACTCAAGCAGACTACGTAAGTGTAAAAGAACATAAACGCATACAAAAAACTTGAGACCAAAACTACTAGGAAACCTATATCTTATTGGCGCACACCGTGGGACTTCAATTGCAACTTATTTTGATTTACATACACACATCAAAAGTGTCTAGGGATCAACATATATTTTTGCAATAACTTTTCTCCTGATTGATATTAATTAAAATTTTCTTTAAGGATTCATCAAATAAAGTGTTTTCGTTTGTCACAGTAACGATAAACCAAGTCACCTTTGCATTAATAAAGAAATTTGCCATTTTCCTAATAAAGGGATTTTTGACATTTGAACCACTAACATTAAAGTTCAAAAAAAAGACTGAAATAACAGTTTTCTTTAAAATTTTATTGGGTAACTTAAACAATTAATAATCCGTGTTTCTACCGCGAACACTAACAACACAAGAACATCGGTTTGGCATACTCAAAATGAGTTCATCCAAATCACGCTGTGGAATGGCCGCCCATGTTCGTTGCAACAACAAAAAAAGGTCTTGCGACGGGATACCCTCCATATTCGGCAGAGCTCTTCTCTGTAGCATATCCCATGCATGCTCAATCGGGTTCAAGTCTGGCGACTGAGCAGGCCAGGGCAGGACATTGATGTTAGCTGCGGCGAGAGTATGTCTTACAACTCTTGCGGTGTGCGGTCGTGCATTATCATGCATTAACTAAAATAAGGGACCGATTTGCACTTGTAGAGGAACGATGACGTCTGATACAATCGTCTCAGCATAAATTTGAGCGTTGAGGTTGCCTCTGATCCAAATCAACTCAGTTCTTCCGCCGATCCAAATACCCGCCCATACCATGATGGTTCCACCACTATAAGGATGGACTTCCTGGCAGGATTTTAATCGCTGTTGGCGTCCAGGGGTTCTCCAGTGTCGTATACGTCTTGTATCCGGTCTCATACCAAAACGAGACTCATCAGAAAAGCACACGAAACGCCATTGTTCTTCTGCCCAATTTCTGTGTTCAAGAGCCCATTGATATCGAATCCTACGATTGTGCATTGCTATAGGTGGTACCCGTAGCGGTCTTCGGGAATGAAGGTTCACTTCATGCAAGCGGTTTCTGACTGTTTGGTCGCTAATTAAGTTCCCTGAAGAGTGATGAAGCCTCACGGCTAACATCATGGCGGTTATTGTTGGAGCTCTTCGAGTTAAGATTTGAATGTATCGGTCTTGTCTCCGTGTGGTGCAGCGATACCGTCCTCCATGGCGCTCAGCCACGGTACCAGTGCTTCGGTAACGTGTCCAAAGTCGACTGATAACACTCTGACTTGTATTCAGAGCTAAAGCCACAGTACGTTGCCGGGAACCAGCTTCTATCATTCCCACGGCTCTGAGCATTTCTTCCCTGCTTAAATGACGTCGCCGCTCCATAATAACGTTGGTTTTAATCAGTAGTAGGGAAACAGTAGCACTAATAATGTCTTCAATGCGTTGTATGTTTTTATAGGGAAAATATTGACAGCTGATTTTCATCTTTTACTCGAATTTGATTCACAGTTCCTGATTCAAATTATGAAATGCACCAAAAAGGATCCATATAAATTTATAAAATCATAAATTTATTACAAAGCCACATCTCAATCTCAAGAAATCCGCATAAAAATGCTTGATCCCTAGACACTTTTGATGTGTGTAGCTTAGCATTCTCCTATGACTATTACTTTTGTTAGAAATAGGCCTTTACCTGTTTTCATATAGTATATAATAGTATAAATAATATTATATATACATTATATATATTAATAAATAATTTAGTTTCGTAGTAAAGAGGGGCCCCAAAATCTCGTGAGGTCCCTCCCACCGAACGTAGAAACTTCTACAACGTCAATTTTTGAAAGAAGCCAGCGACCCAGTTTAGTTTGGCCGCCCCGGGCCCCTGTCAGGTTTAATCCGCCACTATATTAACATGTATAGCCAAGAAAAATGGATGATATAACACCCTCACGTTCGCGTAGAAATACAGTTTGCTAGCCTCTTCACTAAACATTAAGTAAAATTTGTTTTGCAAGATAACTGACGTAAGAGACCCGGCTTGGACAAATATTTAAATGCTTTTTCAGATTCAACGTCGACCCAGGAGAAGACTTCAGGTGGGACGTCGAGCCTGATCAAAAGACTATTAACAATCTCCTTCCTGACGAATACCAACGATCCTCCATGCTCGCAGCCTACTTAGACCTGGAACGTATCGAGTGTATATCTATAAACCAACCTCCGGAAGAGCTGCGAAGATCTCTAGACGCACTTTCTACCAAAAGTTCCAAACAATTGAATTCTGTTGCAAAACAATTTGGTAGCATCGGTAGATCTATGAGCAGTAAAATAAAGAAGAATTTCGGGTCTATGGCGAAGTTGGCCGGTAAAAGTAGTGGAAGCCATAGTAATCCCGAGGAGAGTTTAATGAGGACTCACTCTACTTGTGAGGTGTTGTGCTGCAGAGTGTTGGCTGCGCGGGCGCCGGTGCAGGAAGAAATGGTCAAGAATTATTTGAATGAGGCTTGGATTGGGTAAGTTTATATAATATAGACCTAGAATTTATTACTTTTATTTTTAAAGCTAATCTTAATAATTAAATTTAATTAAGCAACCATTAAGACGTATACATATTTGCCAACGTTGCATACAACGAGAGGTGCAACCTCGCTTTAGATGTTTAGCAGTAATTGTCTAGTAAAAGTGACGTATTCATTTATCACAAAAAATATTATCGAATTACTTTAACTTGATACGTATATTTATCTGCTGACAACTGTGCATATTATAGTTAATATAATTTTAATGCTCATCTTGCAATTCAATCTTTCAACTTAGATACACCGCAGAAAAGAACCGCAAGGAGCCCGTAGGACCAAGCCAACCGCGGTACGGAACCGGACGATCTCAATTTTACGCAGAAGCAGAAAGACCTGCGCAAGAGTCGCGAGCGCCGGCCACTAACAACAAAGCAAGTCGAGCGGCCACCGACAGGACGCTGTACCTCAGCCGCTCCACGTTCTACGACGACCGCCCCCCCTCCCCGCGGCCGTGCCGCGCCCCGCTCTGCATGTACTACGGCTCGCCGGCCACCGGGGACTACTGCTCGCGGTGCGCACGGCTGCAGTGACTTAAACATTGTGATACATTTATTTTTAACCCGGCTGTCTGGACGAACATTAAAACATTCAATTTAAAAAAGATCTATTTTAAAAGTGTTCTGTGTGATTTGAATTTCAATTTACTTTTTATGATTTTTTATGCCCACTTGTTTCTCATACTAACTTAATTAAGGTTATGTTAAGATGAGTGTCTCCCGCGCGGTCCACGCAAACGAAGTTTGAACTTATTTTAAATATTACCTACCTGATTAAAATAAATAAAAAAAATCTAAACAAGATCTAGAGATTAATATCTATGGTTGTAGATCTAGATCTCTAGATCTACCACAGACCATACCATAGATATTAATCTCTAGATTCTAGAGATTAATAATATCTATGGTATGGTCTGTGGTTTGCCTGATTTCCGAAAAATAATATTTTAATTGGGTAATATTAAAATCGAGCTTAAACTTGTTTGCGTTTACACATACAGGGAACACTCCTGTTAATCGTTAACAACTTTCGAATTAATTATTACTTTATTAATGATTTAAAAAGTAGTAATATTGTTTGAGTGGGCGATATTTTTTATTGTTATTTAGATTTAGTAAGTCACCATTGTGTTTGCCCCACCATTAATAAATAATGCATAATATTAAGTAAGTGCAGATAGTGTCTGTGATTAAATAATAGTATTTTTATCATTACTCTCATTATCAGGACAACCATAGGCGTATATTATATTCAAGATCTAATAGCATATTACGTATCAGTTGTTTTTTGAAATTTCTTATTAAATTAATATAGTTTCACAGTGTTAAAAACCATGATTGCAACTTAAGTCACGTAAGGAAAAATGTAGTATACATACGCCTGTGGTACGAAATATGCGACTGTTGCTATAATATAAAGTGCCAAAAAGTGGCTTCTAAACGTATTTTAAAAGTATTCGAAGGAGTGTATTTGTCGAGTTGTAACAAATGTGTTCAAAATTCAGTGCCAGCTGGTGAACGGGAAGAAAACTTGGACAGTTCGATGACGATGTTTCAAACATTTGTTTAAGAAATAATAATAAAAAAATAAATAAAAGTAAATTATGAAACAGGGTGAAAGCTGTTGGAACCTGTGCATACCCTAAAATTATGTTGCCTTTATAGTGTCTTCTCACACTGAAAATTATACCATGAGTATTTTATTAATTTTAATTGAAGTGTTAGCTTATAATATGTAATTAAAACTTAAATATCGCGGCTAAACTTTTTTAGACTTAAAGTGTATAAATTAAGGAAAAAAATATAAATGAATGTTGACAGTGTTAAAAAATATATATTAACCAAACCATATTATAAATGTTAAAAGAAAGATTATTGTCATAGTGATAGACCTATTTTGATTAAGAATGTGCAGCTAAAATCCTGACCATAGCCTTGGAATTGTGATTTAGAGGTTATGTACAAAGAGATACAAAATGTATTTATATTTTTTCATTAAAATCATCCGACTACCTCATTTATGCAGCAGTTTAGTGGTAAAATTTTAATTAAAACGTTGACTGATTCAAATACTATGGAATACATATAGTGCTTCCAATATTTATATAATTATTTAACTAAAAAAATTACCCAGAGATTTTTCTTAGATTTCTATCAGGACAACTTTTATGTAAAATACTGCAAAGACTGGCAACCTTTACCTCTATAAATTTCAGTTGTACGACTATAGTACCTCGATCAGTCACGTTTCCTGATATATTTTGGACTCAGGGTAAAATTTTGATGCACTAAAAATTCCTAAGATAGGACCTTGTTATCGTATCTTAAACAAAACAATTAAAAATAACGAGCTTGGAGTTCTTCTCCGCCCTTAATTTGCTTGTTTATGAAAAGGTAATAATTAGGCTTACTTTACCATTGCCAAACTGTGTTTTGAAATATCATTGAAAGTATTTGCTTAATCGAGTTAAATCTATTGTTCACAATAATTGCCGCAGTAGTGGCAAATTATGCTGGATATTTTCGATTTGTCATCAGCGCTGTTTGGCAGTGGCAAAACTAAGACTTAATTAAAATATTTTTGATCTTCTAGTCCCACATGTTAGAATAAATAGTCGTAAAAATTATAGTAATAAGTTCAAGTTCATCAATGTTAGGGTTAGCTTACACAGAGACGTAACGCGACAATGCTTGAAAGCGCCAGTTGTGTAGCGCGCCGCGCTGCCCTACTCGACGCCACAGGCCTGAGTACGTATCTTTTAGATACCTAGCTATCTTAAAGGTGCGTGTCGCATCGCGACTCAGTGTGAGTCAACCCTTATACATATAATATTTAAGAATCTGTTGCAAGTGATCATGTTGGTTTCCTTATACTTAATATTGTTAATTCTTAGAATTTTGACATACTAACTCTGTCTAATTAGAGCATATTATACCATTTGTATATCTTTTTAGATCTGTGAAACAGTAACATTGTGTGAAAAATCATGACAAATACCTATTATTATTATTACATAAAATGTACACTATAATAACTCATTTTAAAATCAGAGAGGATGTTATATTTTTTCATATATGTAACAGTATAGAGACAGCATATCATGTTTTGTAGAAATAAAAATCGATATTACATAATGCAAATTTAATATTTACTGAATTTTATTTTAAGCCCCCGAACTTAGTGGTTATTCACACCCTTTGGGTTTCACAGTATAGTCTGGTGACGATAGGAAAAGTTCCAGCTACTGGTTAAGTCGGTGGGTAGCTGAAAAAAAAACCAGCGTCCATCATAGGTAGTTAGTGGCGACCGACGCTGTGGACGCGTATATTTCAATATTTCAGTAATCCATTCATAATAAAATCCTCATTCCATGAAATCTCATAGGTATCGCTTGTGGGATTTGACTTTAAAATGACCTTTATTGCTATTTATATCCGTGCTCAGTAATAAGCTACTCACAAAAGCAGAGAGTAGATTTGAGAATTTTATACATAGACATCTTTTTAGGCCATTTCACCTATCAGTGGTTAGTGACAGTAATCATAATCTAATAGTTTTTGCATAATTTATTGCGAATAAAATAGTCACACACATACACTCTCACACACAAGCCACGCATCCTTAAAACAAGAGGTCATCATCATCCCAATTATGAGGGTAACAAATAGGCTTGTAGTCTCCGGAGTCCGTGGTGATGGACAGAGAAGAGTTACTGGTCAGAATGCTGGTCAAGCACTCTACAGAACCGTTGCAAACGGGCAACGCAGTGGCGACGATAAATTCTGTAAAATTAAAATTAAATACTAACTTATTTTCTAGAAGAAATCGATGCGCACAATATAACAAACTTAAAATTACAATTATTACTAAGTGTTACATTGTGGAATGCAATAAATAATTGAATATTGAGTCGACATAACTTTTATATTTAACAAACCTTAGAATTCCTTAAAACTTTTTTACCTAATATTAATAAATATTGGGCGTAACCAGGTTTTTCCAGGGGGCAAACCAACTATGGAACTTCACTAATCATCTAAGCATGTTTTGTGAAAATAGGTCCAAAAATGGTACTTGCCCATGTCGTAGGGAGCAAGAGCCCCATTTGCCCCACCCTGGCTACGCCCATGTTGAAATGGTACATGCCGGTGGACTCTCCGGCGGCGCCCTCGACAGGGTCTGGTGGATGGCGCGAGACTGCGCGCACTTGGCTCCTAATTTTCTTTGCCTTCACCATTTTCAAACGATGAAATTCTTCTCTCTCCTGATTGGAGAAAATTACGTTAGAACACAATGTTGCTCATTGTGACTCAATTAATTAAGGCCAACATTAATACTTATATAAATTTGTCATCCCCCAGGGAACTATTATGGGTCCCATAGTAATTGACAGTTCGTTACGTCTGTCTTTGCGTGAACCTTAACTTTATCTAAGTAAGTAGGTAGATTATGTTGCAATTAAATAATCTTGAAATTATTTTAAATTAAAACATTTACCCTTTCATCCATTTCCATCATAATATAGTTTTCAGTATTACGTAACTTCGGCATAATAACTTTTTCGATACCATTTACCTTCCTGTAGAGATTTTTACAATATTATTTTGTGCCAACGTATAATTTACAAACAATTTACTTAATTGAAAATGATCTCACCTCAATGTAGATCTGATAGATTCATCCAACAGTATGCAAGTATTTCTGAGGGAGGCGAACTTGACCAGTATTCTTACAGCTTCTCTAAACGCCTTCTTGGCTTCACCAGTGCGGTGTCCCCCGGCGCCAAGCCCAGCGTAACGAAATGAATCCCCAACTCCTGAAGAATTCTCTTCTAAAGCTTGTAGAGACACAGTAGATACACCTGATATGTTCTCAGCTATACGTTGAACTCGAACCTGGGCCTGTCAGGTTATAAATGAAAATGAAGATAACGGAATGAGGAAAGTGATATTCAAGAATAACAGTAATAAATGTGTTTTAGAATTCTACTTCTCCATCCAATCAATCCTCTCTATATCCATCTAGCTTAGCAAACTTGATTAACTTACTTGTCCAATATTCTCAAGCACCAAAGCATTTGATTCTCCATTAGTAAACTTAATAGCTGCTAGTGAAATATACGCTTCTCTCAGGGTATGACCCAAGATGGCCTGCGTAGCGGCCAGTTCTGAAGCCGCTTGCCTACCCCTGATGCGGAGGGCTTCGGCCTTGCGTTTGAGAAGCTGATACCCACGATTCACCTGCTCTTGTCTATGTTTTATCTCTTTCAACATGAATAAAGATGCTGTTACGGGGTACCGGTTTTCAGTATTCATGATTTTAGTTCAGGATAGATAAAGTAGAAATTATTAAAAATAGTTTACAATGGTTGCTGCAATTTTAGAAACGATATTTAGCTCATGTCAGGGTAGTCAATGTGACAAGAATATGAAGAAAAAAAAAAACTTATGCGTATGCTTTCTGTATTAAAAACTTTTTGTGTTTAATGACAATATTTATTCAGCGACAGCCTGCTGAGTCCTGTGAGGAAAATTTTGAAATGCAATCGAGCCTAGCCGTGACGTTGTAGTCAGTTGTTTTTGCGAGTTTCTTATTAAATAATATCATTGCTAACATGTTTTAATAGTATACCAGTCAATACAAAATTTCCTCGATAATGTAGCGCCGGATTTTTTTCCGGATCAGTCTAATTGTGAACAGCTATTAATTAATTTATGATTAATTTGATCGAGGCCACTTGATTACTACCTTTTTTTTGGTTTGTTGGAATGCCAGTCATTTTGGCAACACGGTCTTAAAGATTATTCAATAAAAAACAATTCTAGGAAATACTAATTTCATTTATTTTTTTCTAAATACTTTACATTTTATAAATGTATCTTTTTAATAAAGCAGTCTCTCTTATTAACTAATTTATTTTATTGTTATCACTGGTCAAATTCTGTCCCAATAATACTTTCTAGGTCTCAGCTGTCCGGCCAATAGTTATAGTTTCCTGAGGGAGGAGGAACGGGCATGGGAGGTCCATTCGGAGGAGGGCCTGCACCGGAGCTGTAGGGCGATCCTTGCGGGGATCCGTACCGTGGTCTGAACCACGGTCTACTTGTATACTGATACTGGTTACTTGCGTAAGCTGCCAAGTTCTGTCCAGTGGCGTTTGGGTACGGATTCTGTGGGTTCTGGTTCGGTGGGAATGCAACGTTTGGCATATTCGGTAGATTGGGGGCGGCGTACGTCTGTGGAGCCGGCGTTGTCGACGGAGAGAAGTTGGTCTGAGAGTTTTGAGAGCTAGGCGTACTAGCCGGTACATAACTCTGATTAGATGTTTGATTTGACCCATTCGCAGGGTTATAAGTGGGCGGTGGTTGCGTTGTAGTAGTTTGGTTTACGTTGTAAGCTGCGGCTTGGCTGCCATTAGACGCACCGTAGGGCGGTGTTACAGTCTGATTAGCAGGCGTAAATCCCGTCGCCTGCGTTGATTGACCGTCTGATGTAAAGGTCTGTTGAGTTTGCACTGTTCCCGTCATTGAATACCCGTTTTCTTGAGAAGAGGATGTAATATAGTTCGTTTGGTTAGTAGTTCCATTACCCTCAGTTTCTGCTGAAGTAGATTGTCCATTACCATTGTTTGTAGTATTCTGGCTAGCTGGTATAGTATATTGCACATTGGGATTGTTAGTAGGCATAGTGATTGTCCCAGAGCTTCCTTGCATCAAGTATTGTTGTTGCATTCCTCCATACTGTGACGTAGGGGTGATAAAGGAATTTGGGACTATTTGATGGACAGGTGATGATTGAGATACTGGGATGGATTGGGTAGGATTCGTCATTGGGGAGGTTGGCGCTTGGACTATAGGTATCGTTCCCAAATTAGGGTTAAGTTGATGACCTGCAAGAGCTGCATTTAGTTGCTGCGCTGATAGCTGCGTATTTAAATTAATTCCGGTGGGCATGTACTGGGAAGTTGCTGGCATGTTCATTGGCATCAAAGGCATATTGTATTGAACTCCGCCGGGCATTCCCAACTGGTTTGGCTGCATCACTGTGACGTTCTGTCCGGGTTGGAGAACTTGCTGGAACCCTGAAGGCAGTGCGCTTTGCATGAGGTTTGGATGATTGGCTGGTATCATGTAAACCTGACTATTTGGTTGACCCAGAACGGTCGGAACCTGGCTTATATTAAGAGGATTCTGTAACACAGTCATGCCTTGTGGAACTGTTATCATTTGGACATTTTGCGCGGTGTTCTGGATTTTGCTGAGGTCCTGTTTTTGCCCGTCTTTGCTCGTTTGGATCTGAATTGCGTTTCTGTCGATCTGGCGAATGTACATTCCTGTACCATCTTGTCCTAATCCGGGTGCAGAGACACTGTGAAACAAATTGTAATAATTATTGAAACCGGACAAATGCGAGATACTAAGGCGAAATATTTAACAACAAATTACTTAGCAAATGCTAAGGCTTAGCAGTATTCCTGTCTCTCATTGTCATACTACTAGCGAACTTCATCGTCATGACAGAGACGGGAACATGTCTCAACCGAAGCTTATGTCACACCCTCGATATGCCATAGAAACGAGCTCGTTTAAAAGGACAACGCGATAACATAAGCCGCGCTCTCGCTCTGCTTCACCCTTTCTTCACTCTTTCGATGCGGGCAGATGCGGGGGTCAATAAATTGGCGGGGGGAGGTGAGTGTCGCTTCTTTACGAAGTAATAGTGTATATTCTTTGCTAATGTTGAGTAATGTTATAGATACATAGACAGACCGCCAAACTTCCATTTTCACCTTTAAGATGACACCTTAGGTACATTTAAAAAGAAAATTTTGGGGTAAATTCTTAGGTTTCACTCACTTTGTCTGTTGTCCGGAAGAAACTTGAATGATAGTGCCGTGTGCTGGGTTAATTTTCATCCCCATACTGACCATTGTGTTGTCCTTAGCTGTTGATTGACATATAGTTGTAATACATATTCAATAAGTAGGTATATCGCTTTGCTTTTTACGCATAACGCTGGAGCAGTTTCCATCCTAAGTCAAATAACAAATATGTTAATTAAAATAGGTTGGAAAAGTTACGCTACGCATTGCTAATTATAAAACTCCATTCTCGAACTCTGTAAAAGAAATCTTAAAATAATACTGCATACAACAGCAGCTCTTTTAATTCAAACAACCATCTTTGTCCTGCATTAGCTGCAAAAAAGGATTTTCTATAAATATCTACTTTATATTGCGGAGGAATTAATAAAAATCTATGACAGTCGATTAAGGAGTTTTTGATAAATTATTCTTGACAATATCATTTGCCTTTAGTTTGTGGGGGTCAGATAGGCGAACGCTCCGTAGAATACTACTATCTGCTACATCGGGTTACATCGAAAGCCGCTCAAGCCAATAAGTTTAGGAATAATAAGGCTAGGAGAATTAAAGTTACAAAAAAAAGCAAGCAAGCATGCAAGCAAACAATTGATTGTGTGATGGCTGAAGTGCTTCTGTGGACAATCAGTTCACAGAAGTCAGTGGATATCCCGTCCTTGCTGACGAGGCCCGTCGCGAAGACGTCCCCGACTCTTGCCTATGCTAGCCCGGGCTGAGCCTGTAGCCATAAACAAGTCCCATAATAATTAAAATCAGATCCAGCTAGTCCCTCGAATGTCCATAAGCAACGCTCTAAGCAAGACCCAAGTCCCATTAGGGGGCGCCCGTCTGTGCTTCTTATAACTGACAGACCACGTAGAAAAAAAAATTATTAGCGTACGCAGCAAGCAGTAACCAAGGTAGACTTCTATTAATATAGTCTCAAACTTTCGCGAACACTCAACATAATGAAACAACTTTTTAACGGATATAATTCGCGTTTTTATTTTGATAATACAACGATAATTATTATATTATAATTATTATGATAATTTGAAACGTCAGGATTGTATTATCAAAATAAAAACGCGAGTTATATCCGTTAAAAAGTTGTTTCATTAGACTTCTATTAGTTAAAGATTTTACTTGGTCGGCTATGATTCAGACATTGTTGGTACCTGTTAAAAAATCTACAAAGTATAAGAATTTCTATGGCTACTTTAGTAAGGAAGAGAAAAAGTCCTAAAGTCCTAATTATACTTAAGTATTTACGCCAAACGTACTTTGTAACAAAATATATTTATTTATTATACTCTTTATTGTACACCACTTAATATAATAAACTACAATATACTACTATTATACAGGGTTATTTATAAAACACCAGCGTCTATGGGACCAACCCTGAAATCGCAAAAAAAAAATCAGCTGTTCCATACATTTTGTTGAGTCACGTGATCATAAATGTTTTACAAATAACCCTGTATACTACGCGATTGCTAATTTAAGTTAAACTTCTAAATTAAGGCGCGGATACGCGCTAATATTCTATCTCGCTCGCACATTGAAAATCAATGAATATAGTTATGAAAAATCGAACTAAACCAATTGAAGGAGAACAACAACAAAGTTTCAGCTTGATCGAAACATGTTTTTGAAAAGTTGTTTTTAGGATTGGCTAAAGCTAAGATAAGAAACTTATAATTTCGCAATCTAATATCTGCTTCACCTAATAATAAGCAAAATCTATGCTAAAGCACAATAACAACTTTACTAATTTATAAACTTTATTATAATTTTTTATAAACCCACAACATGTAACTAAGGACCTTACATGTTATGGCGGGCTAAGACCTTCGTCATCATCAGCCTGTATTAGTCCACTGCTGCACATAGGCCTCTCCCAATGCGCGCCACTATTGTGCGCTCATTGAAGGTATTTGACCATAATCGCCACGCTGAGCAAGCGGGATGGCGATCGCAGTAGCAGATGTTTACTATTACATAGAAGGATGCTGCTGCCCATCCTCCAGATCTTTCCCTTTGTCGCTTCTTACGACACCCGTAGGACGAGTAGGGGTGGTTCTATTCTTGGCCGGACACCATATGACAAAGACCTAGAGGGTAAGACCTTACAGTAAGGTTAATACGTATATGTTACGTATGTAATAAATATTTACGCTATTGCAGCTTTTAATATTAAAGTACAAGTACGCTAGATCATATTATTATATGTAATTTACGGATTACACAAGTGCAAACGGTTTTTGCCTACTTGAAAATCGAAAATAATAAGATTATAATGTAGAAGATCAGAAATTTTTGCTAAGTCATGCAATTCAGACAACTGGTTATTGGTAATTAATAGGTAGGTCTTATTTTATAAGAAAATTTGAAAACACTACGAAACGGACAGGTTTTGAACCCACGATCTTCGACGTACCGTGTCGACGCTAACTACTAAGCCACCGTATCCCACCCACACAACCAGTTGAAATTTCAAACACCTCTTTTAAAGCCTAGGGCGTGTGGAATCTATCGGAATAAATTACGTATCCGACTCAGTGCTTCAAACTTTGCAGTTTTAAGTAGTTATTGCCGAAAGCGAATCAACTACCTCGCTCAATATAATTATTTAATAAGAAAGAAAATTTGAAAAAACAATTGATACGGATGGGATTCGAACCCACGATCTTCGACATACCGTGTCGACGCTCTAACCGCTGAGCCACCGTATCCCATCGGCATCAATCGAAATTTCAAATCTCTTTTTTTACACGCCTAAGGCGTGTGGCGACATCTATCGAAATACATTACGTATCCCGACCCAGTGCTCTAAACTTTGCAGTTTTAGTAGACACCGATGCGATATCACCATTTTTCTAATATTTTTGTGAACATTTTACATGTTATTTAATAAGCTATCATGTGCTATAACATGTAAAAAATTCACAAAAATACCTCGCTCAAGCTGAGCGTGTTGTGTGTGTACTGAGCCAAAAGTTAAGCAAAACTGCGCATATAATCTCTAAGGCGCTCCGCAGACGGACCAACTTTACTGCTGCAGGTTACGAAACTAGCTGTTTATGACGATTTTCATATACATAATTTTAAGAAACTGCGCAGACAGCAACTTCTGTATTGGTGATTGACAACAGTTTTCGGTTTTTAGCGAGACAAAATTTGACGCCAATAGCAAAAAAAACAAGATCTGTTCAACGCATTCAAAGTCGGAGTCTAAAAGGCCCACCGTCTCTAAAATGGCTGGATCCTGTCAAAATTGGTGTTATAGAACGACAATGTAAATTCTGGCGTCTCCTTTGTAATCCTCCAGAAGACCAAGGTAGCATAAAGACGAAATCGAAATCACAAAATAATGACGAAACACGAAGATGGAGCTATACTGTCTAAAATCGCAGAGTCTCGACAAATAAATCATAGATCATCACGACGTCTTAAAGAAAGCAGCTGAAGTATCCTGGATGCTGAATACTTAGGACTGGGAGATGTGCACTACGATAGGGTAATTTGAATTGATAATCACGAAGATGACATTATAGAATGTCACGTATAAGTTGCAAATGGCGACATTTTCCATACATGATAAAGGAAACCTCGAGCTAATAACCTTGAGCGTTTGACTCACTTAGCCGCAGAAGCTCTGCCTCTCTAAGGCGCAACGCAAACAGAAGGAGTCGTAAGGCGAGGATACGGTGCAGACGCGATTTCTCCATACATTTCCAATCGCCGACGCATCACTCTTTAGAAATGTATGGAGAAATCGCGTCTGCACCGTATCCTCGCCTTACGTCTCTTTCTGTTTGCGTTGCACCTAATGCGCCACACGAAAATAAATAAATAACGATTTATGAAAATTTTAAATACCTTTTAAGGCCCAATTTCACCATTCACTTTAAAAACCAAGTTAAATAAAACTAAGTTCAACCCTACGCAAGTTTAACTTGATTGATCGCGTTTAGTGTCAGTGGTGAAATCGGCTCAAGTTTTTTGGAATATAATAAAAGGTGCAACACGTTCGTTTTATAATTGTTAATCCATTAGTATAGAAATATTATGTAAATACCAACAGTTTACTAATTGTTTTAAATGAGAGGAAAGCCCACTTTGGCTAGAATTTTTGGCGAGTTTCAGGGCGTGCCTTAGTATTAGAACTCGTCTCTTTTATTTATTTTTACTATCACCAGCCAACTTGTACTTAACAATCTACATAGTCTTCTTCATTCAGAATAGACGCATTTGCTTAATGTTACGCAGCGCTGCGCTTTTAAAAAGACATTGTGAAAGCGCACAAATACGAGTAGCTATATAAGGTGCTTCTAAATTATCTGCCACGGCTGCAATGGGAGATAATATTGGTGATTTATATAATACAATAGTGAAGTAATTTTTTTTATCTAACGTCATATTTTTTTTTCTTTTGCCTGCGTTTTATTGCGTAGGTCTAATTCTGCTCCATGTTCTAATATTTTTTTTACTGTTCTGGGGTACGAAATTTCTTCACTATTGTAATCTATGTACCCAATACTTTTTCCCATTGCAACCGTGGCAGATAACTTAGAAGCACATTATATAATATACCGGCCGTCAAGAGCTGTGAACACTAGTCGACAAGTTTTCACCTATGCAGCATAAAGTGGGCATGGTGCGATCTGAAGTATGCAATAGTTTGGCATGCGCGCGCAAATTTCGAGGATAAACATGCCAGATTCCATAAAAAAAATTAGCCGTGTCTTGTACGCAACTCTTGCCGACCTTACTTTAAAAACATAATGAATAATGTAAGCAAGTGTTGGTTAGTTTACCAAAACGCGAGATGACCTGAAGGAAAGCTCTTTAATAATAACTTAGAAATAGTTTCATACGCAAATAGCAGGTGAAAAATACGCATACTACCTACCTTTTTTTGAAGCCTACGATTTCAAGAATAGTTCCAAATACCCGTTTAGAAAATACCTACACCGATACCTATTAACCAATTTACTAAAGATTTAATCAAGAAGCCTATACAATGAAGAAATGTAGTAAAGGGATTCAGCAACGATATAATGCGTTCAGGTGACACTAATTGTACTAAAAATAAAATAAAAAGAGAAATACTTAATCTAAAAGACCGCTTCCAGTGGGCAATGTCTCCAAAACGCAGCTGCATTGCCACGTTGAATGGCAATGCTAAGCCTTTGAGCTAGGTACCTATAGGCCAGCGTTTTGATCCCGAGTAGCTTGTACTTGGACTTTTACGTATAGTTACGCATATTGTACAGTTACGCATTTGCCGCAGAATGCCTAGACAAATAAAGAATCAGTGAATGACGTGCAACATTGTCCAAAGCAGCCATTGTAATTTTACGCAAAAATAGCCTTATTATAAAGTAATCTCTTTTAAAAACAGCAGTAATCTTCATTATACCTGGGGTCGCGGTCCAGGTGCGCGAATCTCTGGTGGAGCTCTTGTCATGGGACACATGCGACCTGCGGCATCACATTATTTCAATTCACGCAATACAGATTATAAATTTAAAAAAGAACTCCAGTGTTCGATGTTTGAAGTCTTGTCGGAGTAGCTATCTCGATTTCTCTGAAGAACTGGCTGGTTTTTTGTTAATATTTAGAAAAGTTTCATTCTTATTAGGATCTTCAGAACTAAACATTTTTTTTGTTTCTTTATTCAACTGGTATAATAAAATCTAGGATGATGGATTGGATAATAATGATCAAAATAACATTGAAACCTTTCAAAAGTTACAGAAATATATTTTTTTTATCAGGATCTTAATTCTTGAGATCTTCTTAGCTTCTTGAACCAGGATCATAAAAGAGATATTAATATTTGGAGAAATGTATGGACTTACAATTTTTGTAAACAAATAAACGTATTTCTATTCTATTCTTGTAACGCCAAATGCTTGACAATTTGAGTTTTATAAAAAAAAATGTATTAAGTAGGTACTTACATTATTTATTCCATACATTTCTATAAATAAAAAATTTAGTAAAAAAGATTCTTGCTACTATAAGAACATAAAAACATGTTCACTGACCAAAAATTTTTTATAAATAATCGGTCATCTATTTAAATATTGTCTTTAATTAAAACTAAACACTACTTTTTTTTAACAAATACCTTTTCTACTTTTAAAAATGTGCTGAAAGAATATTAATATTAGTCTTGAAAACTACAAAATTTAGATTGAATTTAGACTTACCCTGCTGGTGCTATTGGTCGTAACTGCAGTTGACTTGGAGTCCCATCAGACAACCGCTTTTGACCTCTACTCTCTTGTCCCACATGTTTGGTAGGAGTAGATGTATTCTGAAAACATGAATACTTTTATATATTATATACAGGGTTATTTGTAAAACTCTGACAACCTGAAAAGGGGTCATTGAACTCGTCATTATGAACAACTTTTACTATGGGACCAACCCTGAAATCGCAAAAATAATCAGGTGTTCTATACATTTTGTTGAGTTATGTGAACATAAATTTTATGTATGGAACAGCTAATTTTTTTGTGATTTCAGGGTTGGTTCTATAGTAAAAGTTGTTCATAATTATGAGTTTAATGACCCCTTTTCAGGTTGTCAGAGTTTTACAAATAACCCTGTATATTAACATATTAAATATATAATAAAGATATATATAGTATAGTAAACTAGAAAGACAAGCAAAAGTACAGTACTTGTATCTGAGAAGTAAGCTGCAGATTCGTTTTTCTTATAGAAAAGTCAGTCAACGCATTTTATATTTACTGAGTTCAAATAAAAAGGCCGATAAGCATCCCCGCGTTTTAATGCATAGTCAAGATAATTGTTCTCCAAGCGCATAGCGCGCGCTGAACGTAAACCAAGTTCCCCCTTATTTATAAACGACGATTAAAAGTTAAATGACATAAACGTCTCTTAAGGCGCGCACACTCGCTAATCTGCTATCTTGCTCGCACATTTATGAAACAATCAATGAATAAAGTTATAAAAATTGCACACCGTTGAAAAATCTCTCAGTTGTACTGGTTTCCTCACGATGTTTTCGTTTACCGTTATAACAAGTGATTCTTAATTTCTAAAATGCATATAAATCCGAAAAGTCAGGTGCGTGCCTGGGTTTCGAACCTACGACCTTTGAAGTAAGTATAAATATTATTGTTCCGAGTTATTATAAAAAGAGAAATAGCACTATTATCATTCTACTAAATCAAAATAAATCTTCTATGTGCGAGCGAGATGCAGATTAGCGAGTGTCCGCGCCTTAAGTCAATTGCCATCTCTTTTTATTGGCTTGCAATGATAAGGGCAGGTATAATTTCAGTGATTAATATTGACATGTTTATATAAGTCCCTTCTTAAAACTCAACTAAACTTTGTAAACAAGCTGGACACATACTCGTATATCTTTGATTATTGTAATTGGTTTCGTGAAAACCGTGTTAGTCAAAGTTAATAATAAATAAATAAATAAATCTGCGTCTGTTGTTTGTCCGATGTCCATTTTTTTTGTCAAAATTTCAAATATTATCTTTAGAAAATCTGTCAAACATAGACGAAACATAGATATTAGTCTATAGATCTGGATTACTAAATTGTATAGATTTTTGGGTAACATTCAAATGAAGATCAAAGTTCGTTTGTACTGAGCGCGCTTAGGGGCCATTCGTTTTAAAACTATAAAATATTCTATACATAAAAGCCAACTGCAACTAACTTCATAGACACAAAGATCTGTAGCGAGTAATGTATTGTTCATATGGGCGTACCCATCGGGGGGAGGGGGGCAGGGGGGCAGCTGCCCCTCTCCTGACTCGACATTTAATATTCCAACTGGAAAATCCTAATTAGACCCCCCTAACTAAAAGTTTCTTATTTGTCCCCCTCCCCTCAAGCCAAAAGCTGGGTTGGAAAAAGGCAAATGATTGTAGATAATTAATGGAACTTAAGAAAATTAAGAAGCTGATTAATGAATATGTCAGTAGCGCTAAGGAATAACTGAATCTAATATTACAGTTTAATTAATTAAGGTCGAGAAATGTGACACAATAGAAATCCTGTGTAACGTGCCGCCGAAACGCAAAAGTCCTTTTATGGTTGAAAATGTTGTCTGTTTACATAGTAGGTAAGTACTACAAATACATCAGACATTATTTTATATAACAAAATCTTTTTTTTGTTAACTGTACTGACTTGATCTGTACTAGCACTGTACTAGTACATATTGAGCAAATAATTCAAGTAATGGTAATTTATTGAGTAAAAATGGTAATTAAGTATCTTTTTTGTTTTTCGAGATCATGTAGGTAATGTTTTATGCTATTTTAGTAACTTGAGCTAGATAAGAGATTAATGCTCAATCTCTCTGTATGAGAATAGGCCTTGCCTGTCTCTGTATGAGAATAGGCATTCACCCGGCTGATACAGACATATTTAACTATAACCTCTTATTAAGATTATTTGTTTTTTTTTTCATTATAATTGCTGAAATAGCTAATAACAAAAGAAGCCATTGAAAATTGTTATTAAATTAATAAAGAATAGTGTGTAAAAAAAATCTGCAAAAAAAAGTCTATAATAGACAAAAACAATGTCAAGAAACATAAACAAAAATGGAATGGCTAGTAACTGAAAGTTTAAAACCTAAAAACACGCTTTTGTTAAGTCTGTAAATAAAAATTGTCTTGGAGCTGAGAAAAACAGTTAATAAAAACGTGTTTTAAAAAAAATCTGTCAAAATAAACCCTGAAACCACAACACCAAAGGCTTTATGAAGTTAAGTATCATATTAGTATGTGCTAATATAAAACCTAATGCTCACGGAGATAATTTGTGGTGAAGACGCTTGCCCGGTTGATATAATGTTTATCAAAGAACCACTGCTTGCCATTGGCTGTTGAAAAATTTTTAAACAAATATAAATGTTATGTCTAAGCCTATTGTTATTCAATAATTATCAATAGAAACTATTTATTATTATCACAAGTAGGTACATTAATTTTTAGGTCTTCATTCTAGAGCAGGGCTGTCCAAACTATACACCTTCGCGGGCTAATTAAATTTCATACAAAAGCTGGAGGGCCAGAAAAGTATTTTCAGTTGAAAGACTGAAGATAAATAATTATACCAAGTTTTGAGTGTTTTGACAACGAATAATATTATCCAAACTATTTGTGTCCAAAACTATTTTTAGATTAAAATGTGTGTCGCGGGCCGCATGAAAACAAGCCGCGGGCCGCATGCGGCCCGCGGGCCTTTGTTTGGACAGCCCTGTTCTAGAGAATAGAGCTATGTGATATACCGTACAAGACGGTGTACAATATCCTAATGTAATACAATAATGTAATGCAAAAACTGGTTAGGTACTCAATCAATTTCATTTATATAGTTTTAAATCTTTATCGTTAAGATAATCAGCAATATCATAATATGTTTTATTGCCTCTATACGTAAATACTAAAGAATATAATGCTTATTATTCAAGAGAAAAAATTTACATAATATTGTACTCTCAAATCGTAAAAATAGGTAAGTATTTAATAACTTGTTTAAAACAATTGTTGAGGCCAAGGTTTTTCAAGTTATTCAGTATCAGAATATAGTTTGTTAGCTACTAAATTAATAATAATTGAATTACCTTTTGATTTAGCTGCATAAAAGTGCCTGTAGCCTGTAGTTGCTGTAACTGAGCTGCCGTCAGAGGGAGGGAAGTCTGTGGTAGACTGCCTGCTGGTGCAATCTGTACGCATAATTTAATTTCTATTATTTTAACTCCGTTTTTTTCTTTGAATAATCATGTCAACACATGGTGTCATCAGTCTTTATCACATCTACAAGACTTAAATTAGACTTTGCTGGATATATGCTGGAGTTTTTTTTTAAACAATATCAACCTGTTGGAGAGTGTTTAAAGAAGAGCACCAAAAAACTATATGGCTTATGATGCAAAAATTATGAAGAATGTATTAAATACAAAAGTTATTCCACTTAAGCCGTCAAACACCGAGAAATATGACCCAATTAGAAATCAATTGTAACATGTTGACGCTTCCTTACGGTAGATAAGTTCTTAAGGATTAATTTAACTAAGAATGATGGGTGACCTCCAAAATATTAACTAATAGTTTTTGCCATGTATCAGAGATAATAAATGTTCCTGCTACAACAAAAAGCCTACTCTTCTCATGAACACAGCTTCATACCCTCTTGATCATCCACATTGTGGTCACATATCACTCGGAACAACCTTGTTGTGGATATTTGGAAACTTATAAAAGTAAACAATCAATAATGTGAGAATGACAACATTACGCCTTTAAATAATTACCATATTAGAAACATTACACAATATTAGAAAAACATGCATATTAGAAAAGAAAATAATCTAATTGGATGTGAAAGTTTAAAAATGATTACTTACAGAGACAAACTGTTGCGGTTGGAAGTTGGTCAGACCTTGCTGACTTGATGTCAAGTCTTGTAACTGCTGGTATGGGATCAACATGGTCTGTGACCCTGGGACAGTCCATTGAACTGTGTCAGCTCCTTGAATATGATATTTCACATCCTTGTCTCCTTTATCTGTACTATATAGTATCTTCTGTGATGAATTTATGCTCTGAGCTGCACACACAACAGGTGTAGATGTTGCTGTGCTCACAGTTGTACTGTCAGAAGTAGAAAGAGTAGCTTGGGGAAACGTCAGGCCATTCGGCAATATCATTGACATAGAAGACGGCACCCCGCTTAGCCTCAGTTGAGTCACGTTCATCGGCTGCATATTAGATATATCTACTATCTGAGTCCCATAACTAGGTTGCTGTAGATTCAAAGTTTGTGCGATAGGAAGAGAGGTAAAATTGGTGTTAGAAACTTGAACTCCAGGTTGCACTATAGGTATTAGCTGCCCATTTTCTTGGTTTAAAACATACTGCTGCTGAGGTTGAAGAAGTTGTAACATGGTGGGTTGTCGAACGGTCATAAGGGGTGTTGTCGCAGGGGAAACACTCACTACCGGCGGCATGACAGTAGGATGCGCGGTAGATGTCAACGTGGGAGACGTGGACAACGCCGCCGTGACAGCGGGCGGCGGCACAGGTGGCGGCGCTGTGGTCGTTGCAAGAGTCGGCGGAGGTACGTTCAGCGCTGGCGGGGGCCCACCCGCCTGCGCAGCGCTCCATTGCGCCAATTCAGATCTTATTGTCTCTATCAAGTTTTGAGCGAGCGACCTAGCGGCCGCCAAAGCTTCCGATCTTGTATGATGCAAAGCCAAATGCAGTGGCTCTATTTTATCACCTTTTAACACAGCTACGACACCAGTCTCTGACCTAATATATTCTAGGTTAGTACCATTCTGAAACGAAAGAAGTAGAATTATTTCTTTTCTGTTCTATTCGCTGTTGAACACAATAGCACAAAACTTACTGATCCAAGAATTCGTCCTTTAATATCAAATGCGGCCGGGGCATGATCCAAACCAATATACACTTTATCCACTAGACCACCAGACATCATTTAAAAGAATTTTCATTAATATTTTACTTCATTTGTATTAAAAACAGCGAAAAGCATCATTCTACCAAAGAGGAGGAAGAAGAGCGCTTTGATTGAGTTTTAACAATTTGACATTTAAGAAAATTGAAAATTAGAGATGCGACTGACAGTCAAATATTGATTCGTAGTACAGCTTGGCAAAAAAGAGTCTGAGGCGGTGACAGCTGGAACTAAAAATAAAAATCTTAAAAACTAAGTTTGTGAGTTGCTAAGTTGAGTAAAAATGATTCATTTGATTATAATTAATGACAAAAAACTCGTCATAGAAATAAGTAAGCACTAAATAACTTGTAATTTTGAATTGTAGTGTGAAAATTGCGCCAGCAGCGCCCCCAATTTTTCCAGACTCTTTTTTGCCAAGCTGTAAAATATTGTTCGACTCATTAAAAATGTGTTGTATCGTTATTATATATTTGATTTCATTTCCACACCCAGTTTTGTTATCATTTGATTTTTGACTCTCTATACCTATCTTGCATAAAGGAAGTATCATAGTGTATTTAAAGACTCTAAGGGAAGTACAGCTTGGCAAAAAAGAGTCTGAGGCGGTGACAGTTGGAACTAAAAAAATATAATAATGACAACACTGTTTTATTTGTCAACTGCAAGTAGCTTCCTTGCATTAGTATCCCTATTATAGTTAGTCTGTGCTTCCTTGTCATCTTTACGTAGTGCAAGTAATTTTCTTTAAAATTTAAAAGATTCGTGTAATTTGCGTGTGATATTCTTACATAATACTAGTTGATATAGTTGTTCGTAATGAATAAAATCGTTTGCAGTAGTGGAAGATCAAGGATATATCAAGTTTTCTTGAGATGTTTGGCCGAAAGCAAAGCCGGACAAATTTTGTCTGAAATTGACAATGTTTACCTGAGAACTGCTCGAATGACAGGTATAGTCCATGCAATGTTTCTTCTAGAATGTAATTAAGTCGTTATATTTACTTTCTGATAGCTGTACCACCAGTTTTTGTCGTCTTGTGTACAAATAATTATTGAGGTTATGTTTTGTAATTCGACGAATCGCGTGTAGTTAAACTGTTTAACTTGATACTTGAAACTTAAGAATAGAGCTGTTAATACAGAGTTATTATTGTTTGTTTCAGGTAAATCTGAAAATACAATCAGAGCAATTGTCGATGAAGGTGAAAAAAGTAAGAGTATTTTTTCGATACCTGGAAAACACCGAAAAAGTCGCCCGAAGAAAGAACTTGATGATTTTGATTTATGTTGCAAGTTGCCGTTCGTTGTGGCGTTCAATGGGGGAGGCCTTTGTTCAACAGTGGATGTTTTCCGGCTGATGATGATGACATTTATTTTTTTGTATTTTAATAAAATCTAAAATGAAACATGTTATTTAATTTCCCTTGTTGACAATGATGATTTATTATCATAATCCACAATCCATAAATGACTCTCTGATAGGCTCGCTATAATTCTAACTCTTGAGATGACCATTCTCAAGAGTCTGAATGATAGCGATTACGTACTTACATAATGGGACTATGCATTGCGTTGTCAGATTTTTCTTATTCTACTTAGATCTCCCACAGAGCATGCCACCAAGCTTTATATTACTTAAAAGTAGTTATTGCCGCCAATGTACAATCTTCCTAAATATAATTTGGATGATATCTGTTTTGTACAATAACTACTACCAGACCATGACTATTACAAATAAAGTTTAAATCTTTCTTAATTTTAATTATGTTCAATTTACTTTTTTAATTTGATAAATATTGAAGACTAAAATGATCAAGTAACTTGTCAATTTTAGTCGTGGTATATGGGGTGGCAATCTAAAAGATTAAGGCGCCCTCAATTTATCCAGACTCTTTTTTGCCAAGCTGTATTCTCTCTCAGTCAGCAACAGCTTGGCAAAAAAGAGTCACAGGCGGTGACAGCTAAAACTAAAAATAAAAATTATAGCAACCCAGTCACATACTCGTCCGGTTCGATCGTCCCGCGGTCGGTTGCCGCCGCGTTACATGGATGGTGCGTCTCTATCGCACATATAATGTTCCCGGTCGCGCGCGCCTTCTAGTGGTGGCGACTGGCGCATGATTCATTCCCGGCGCCCCGCTCCGCAGTCCGCTACACGCGTCGTCTGAGTGCTCACGTATCACGCGCCATCCACGTACCGCGCCGCGCTCCCGCGCCACGACCTATGTGCTCCTTATATGCCCTATTTGCTGTATTTTAGTTGTTACACGAGTGTTTATTGTTCTACGAACCTACTGTGTTTTTTATGTGTTTATGTCCAATATATACTTTACTGTTTTATACCGTAGTTTGGTTTAAAGACTCCCTGAAATCATCTCTCATATGTGGCGCTCCAACGTTTGTTTCGTGTGACAATTTAAGAACAGTACAGTGGTGAATATAGTGATAATGTCAGTGACAAGAAGCAGAGCGGCTAGTTTAATTCGCAGGGATGATGCCGACGTTGCATTTGCCGACCCCACGCGATCAAACGCGCCAAACGCGCCGTCCGCCCATGTTCAACAAGATGGCGGCGACGCGCCCTCTTCGCCATGCCCCGACGCCGACGCTAACGCTACGTTTTCCAACGAACACGTGGCTTCTATTATAGCATCGCTCCAACGCTCACAGACAGAAGCGTTCAGAGAGCTGCTCGACTCGGTGGCGCGGGCGAATGCATCAACTCCGCAGTCACTCACATTACAAGGTCATAGTACCCTTGCCCGCTGCAAAGCCACCTTCTCCGGCAAACCGAAGGAATCGGTGGAAGCATTTATCGATGCCGTCGAAGCGTACAGCGAGTGCGCGCAGGTGGCGGACTCAAACATTCTACGTGGGCTAGCTTATTTGTTCAAGGATGAAGCAGCTACGTGGTGGCAGGGAATAAAACATTCCATAACATCGTGGCGCCAGGCGAAAGAAAACCTAACTAGTGCTTACGGTGACCGCCGGCCGCCTCATCGTATTTATATAGAAATATTTTCGACGCCACAGCAAACTGAAAATACAGATATTTTCGTGGCGCGCATCCGTGCTCTCATGGCGAGATTACCGAAAGGTGATGTAACAGAGTCTGCACAAGTCGATATGACGTACGGCCTCCTCCACAGTAGAATAAGGAAAAGGCTACGGAGAGAGGAATGCAAGAACTTCTCTGATCTACTCCGCCTCGCACGTAATATCGAAGACTCGTTCGACGAGAAAAATAAAACTACGACGCCGACGACGAGTGAACGCCGAGATCTAGCTACGCGCCCACCAACGTCAACGTCGCATACCCAACGCGCATATCGCGCGCCGACTTCGACATCAAACGAAAACACGACGACACGCGCGAAAGCCGCAGCCGGCGCCGCTGAGGCTCCAGCCGCCGCGGCCGCCGCGGCGCCGCGCCCTCGGTCGCCGGCCGCCGCCTCGGCGCGGCGCCCGCGGTCGCCGCCCGCGCAGTCGCCGCCGACTCAAGAATTCACTGCGAACGCAAAGAAGCAACGACCTGTATGTGCTTACTGTAAACGATTTGGACACACTAGGGACCAGTGCCGTAAGTTACAGAACCAAGGTGAGTCCCAATTTAATAACTATGTGGAAGTGCGCGCTATAAATGACAATTCGAGTGATCAGTCATCGTTTTATTGTGTCGAAAATGTCGAATCTTGTAATAATATAAAGTGTAAACAAGCCACCTGTCAAAATGGTGACAACTCAGAAATTTCAAAAAATGATTCTAATGTTTGTTTGCGTATAGGGGACAACCCAAAAATGTTTAAAAATTGCACATGTTCTAAAAATGATACTTGTTCTAAAAATGATACTAATTCAATTATTTTTCAAATAAATGATTGTATTAGTACAAAAAAATTTTGTAATAATGTTATAAATTGTAAACAAGCCGCCTGGCAAACGGGTAACAACCCAAAATTTTTTAAATTTGCAGATGTTCAAAAAAATTGTTGTGAAGATGTATATTATAATAATGTATGTAGTTTAGCACGCGGCAACGATCTTGCGGGACCTTCCTTACGCTGTTTACGACCTATTTTTAATATAAAAATTTTAGGATTTAACGGTACAGCACTAATAGATACTGCGGCTAAACACTGCATTGCGGGTCACAAGCTATATACTCTCCTGCAAAGTCAAGGAGTTCGCTTTACCTCATCTCACAGGCAAATTAAACTGGCTGATGGGTTAATCCGCACCATGGAGTGCAAACATACTACTTTAGAAGTCGGCTTAGAAACGAAAATTATTAAAATTCAATTTATAATTTTTCCGGACTCAACCAATAATGAAACACTATTGGGTATAGATTTTATTACTGCAGCTGGAGTAGTTATTGATTTTAATAAAGGAGAATGGCACTTTAGTAACAAAAATTCAGTAACTTATAACTTGTGTTTTGAACCTATTTCACGTACCGTGTCCTGCGCCTCTACGGATGTACTTAGGGATGATGAAGGCGCTCACCTTAAACCAGTTGAGCGACAGGCGCTCGCTGACGTCCTTACCAGGCACGCGCACATCTTTAAGGCAGGGGGAGGCCCAACGCCGTATGCGGAACACCGCATAGAAACAGGTGAGCACCCGCCCATTGCAGTACCACCCTATCGCCTTAATCCTTCAAAAAAACAACTTATGAAAGCTGAAATAGATAAGATGCTACAAAGTGACGTAATAGAAGAATGTGAATCGGCTTGGTGTTCACCAGCGCTGATGGTGCCAAAGTCAAACGGGGACATCCGTTTCTGCGTCGACTACAGGCGCCTGAATGCAGTCACCAAGGCCGACACATATCCGATGCCACACATCGACGAGCTGTTACAGAGCACGAAACGAGACTGCTACATGAGTACACTAGACCTGCGATCCTCATACTGGCAAGTCATGGTAAGGGAAGCGGACAGAGATAAAACTGCTTTTATTTGTCCTCTAGGTACCTATCGGTTCAAACGGATGCCGTTTGGGCTCCGGAACGCGCCGGCGACTTTCCAGCGCCTTATTGACCGTTTCCGCTCCTGCTCTGCGTTACAAGATGTAACCATACTAGCTTATTTGGATGATTTATTGGTTATTTCTCAGGGTTACCAGCAACATCTGCAAGACCTCGAAGCAGTTTTTAGACGTCTGGCTGAGTTCAACCTCCATGTGAATAGGGAGAAGTGCGCTTTTGCTAGAGAAAGCGTAAAATACCTCGGCCACGTCATCACACAAAATGGTGTCTCCACCGACCCGGGGAAGGTGAGTGCTGTCCTCGAGATGAAGGAACCTGGTAACCTAAAACACCTAAGAACCTTTCTACAAACGTGTTCCTGGTTCAGAAAATTTGTACCAAATTTTTCAAAGGTTGCTGAACCATTAACACGTTTGACAAGGAAGAGCCAAGTCTGGTCTTGGGGACCGGAGCAAACCCAAGCATTTAATGAGCTGAAGCGTCTTTTGACCACAGCTCCAATACTGGTGCAAGCCGATTTTAGTCGTCCCTTCATTCTGCGTACAGACGCAAGTAACTACGCCATTGGTGCAGTTTTATTACAGGGCGACGGCAATCAAGAAAGGCCAATCGAATATGCCAGCCGACTCCTCATTGCAGCCGAGCGCAATTACTCCACAACGGAGCGCGAAGCGCTTGCTGTAGTGTGGGCGGTGGAGCGATTCCGACCTTACCTGGACGGCCAACCAGTCGTAATCGGCAGCGATCATCAACCTCTCCGCTGGTTGCTATCTCTTAAATCACCAGCAGGCAGCGATTCTCGCGACAATTGCGGTATTTGCTCCGTCATCTGCGATCTGCCCTCAAAAACACCAAGTCAGCTTCGCCTGGAACAGACTTCAGACCCTGAAGTGGAAAAGATTATCAAAGAGCTTGAGGGACCTGATGATCTCGCAGCCCGAAGATGGTTAGAAAGGGGTTACCTCATGGATCAAGGAGTCCTGTACCGATTTAATCCGGACTCTGAGAGCGAATCCCCTCAGCTTATAATTCCTGCTGGCCAAGTTGCGGACATTTTGAAGGAGTTACACGACTCTCCAACAGCTGGCCACCCAGGAATCGACAGAACCTACCAGAAGGTAGCACAACTGTATTATTTCACAGGGATGCGCCGCATAATCAGCGATTATGTCAAAGCCTGCATCCACTGCCAACGTTATAAGGCCAATAACGCCAAACCCCCAGGTTTACTCCAGACACCAGTTATGAACCAGCGTAACGAGGTGTTGGCCATTGACTTATTTGGCCCACTTCCGGAGGGAGACCAGGGGGAGCGATGGATCTTGCTTGTTGAAGATACAGCTACCCGATGGACAGAACTGTACGCTCTAAAGGAAGCCACAGCAGAAGCCTGTGCTCATGTCCTTATCGAGGAATTTTTTATGCGCTTCGGTTTGCCTCGCAGGATCATTTCAGACAATGGAGTCCAGTTTGTTTCCGCAGTAATGCGCCAAGCTATGTCAGTCTTAGGCATCAAACAAAACTTTATACCATTGTATCATCCGGAAGCGAATCCTGCGGAGCGAAAGAACCGCGATCTTAAATCAATGTTAGCACATCTCGTGGAAGGTGACCACAATTCATGGCCTAAGAAGTTGCCGGTGATTCGTTTTGCCTTGAATAGTGCAAAATGTCGCACAACGGGCAAGTCACCTGCTTATCTATCCTTCGGCAGAGAAATGCGCTCCCCCACAGAGGTCGTACATGACCTTCGTGTTATAAACGACAAAGATAACTTTGTCCCTCAAATTTCCCCTTATCTTAGTAAATTTTTAAACTCATTATCAGCTGTTCGAGAACGCGTGGAAATCCAACAGGATAAGACAAAGCAGTACGCCGACGCATCACGCCGACCTTCTGAATCATTCGAGGTAGGTGACTTGGTTCTGCTGAAGTCGCACTTGTTGAGCAAAGGCTCCAAAGACCTTACTGCTAAATTCTACCCACGCCGCGACGGACCGTACCAGATTATGAAAAAGGTTAGTCCCACAACTTATACAATTGCAAGCACAGAGCAGCCTGATATCATTTTAGGGAAATATCATACCCAAGATCTTACCCGTTACCAAAGTAATGAGGAGTCTATACCAAAACCCGTTGTTCCCAAAAGAAAACGCGGACGTCCAGCTAATGCTGCCAATTCACCAGTCCAGGAACGGGGGCGTTCTCCAGGACTGGAGGGGGAGTATATAGCAACCCAGTCACATACTCGTCCGGTTCGATCGTCCCGCGGTCGGTTGCCGCCGCGTTACATGGATGGTGCGTCTCTATCGCACATATAATGTTCCCGGTCGCGCGCGCCTTCTAGTGGTGGCGACTGGCGCATGATTCATTCCCGGCGCCCCGCTCCGCAGTCCGCTACACGCGTCGTCTGAGTGCTCACGTATCACGCGCCATCCACGTACCGCGCCGCGCTCCCGCGCCACGACCTATGTGCTCCTTATATGCCCTATTTGCTGTATTTTAGTTGTTACACGAGTGTTTATTGTTCTACGAACCTACTGTGTTTTTTATGTGTTTATGTCCAATATATACTTTACTGTTTTATACCGTAGTTTGGTTTAAAGACTCCCTGAAATCATCTCTCATAAAATCTTATATTTCGTGACCATTTGATTATATTTGGTGACAATGTCATAGAAATATGTAATTGTACCAAATATCTTGCAATTTTGAATTGGATTATGATAAGTGCGCCAGTGGCGCCCCCAACTTTTCCAGACTCTTTTTGGACAAAATTTTAATACTTTTTTTAAATTGCTGTTTTTATTTTTGGTTTAATAATGATTTTAAAATCGTCCTAAATTTTATTTATTTGATTTCTACAGCTACTATTTCCTGCTTATAAGAAAGAAGTAATTAGAAGTACAAGTAAAATCGACGTTTATAATATATAATTTTTATATATTATATATTATATTATATATTATATATTTTATAGGTTTTTTAGCCTAAACGCATGGTTAAGTACACTTTGCGGCGCTCGTATGCCAAAACGATTGATCGTAGAAAAATATTGTTTAGGCATAAATTGTAGGAAATTTTCTCAGCTTTAATGTTGTCTAAAGTATTTTTATCGTAAAATGAGTAGGAAATGAGATATTGTCGAAAAAATGCAATTTGGCGCCATTTTTCCAAGATGGCGGCGTATGCGCAAAAGTTACGAGATGGCAAAGTCGAAATTCGGAAAGAGCACATCAAAATCTATAAAGATACCAATTTTCAAGACTCCCTAAAAACTTTCCAGGTAAACCCCTTTTTTCGTACCAAATGACTGGGGTATAAGAAGATCAAGAAATTTGATGTTGATAGGGATCCCTATCAACATCAAATTTCTTTCGAGAGCTGGAAGAAGCTGCATGGACAGGAGTGTAGCTCTTAAATTAATGATGACAATAAAAATCGGTTAATTCCAAGAAAATTATATTTGAAGGCTTAAATTACTATATGTATGTACCTATACATGCTATATTAAGGCTTCATGGTTCAGGCGCGGTCCGAAGGGGGGGTCACAGCCCCCCCCTCCAAAATCTAAGATCATAATGAAAAATCTCAAAAATTTGACAAATAATAAAAGGAAATTTCTAGCTATCCCCTAACAGCGATAAATTTATAGTTTGCTGACATCTAGTGGTGTTTTAATGAAGCATATTTAGGCCGTTTAGGGAGGGACCACAAAAGCTATATGCTCGGGGGTGGAAATGTAGGGCAAGTAATGGCGTTATAACGGGAAATCGACTCCCAGGTCTATGACCCGCGATGATGGAACCGCTCCTCTTGACGCCAAAAGCCTCTCACACCAATGTTACCCCCTTGTTATTCATACAGCCTGTATCAGTCCACTGCTGGACATAGGCCTCTTCTCAAACGCATAACTTATTTTGTGAGCTCATTAGAAGGTGATTGCCTTTAACCGCCACGCTAGGCAAGTGGGTTGGCGATCGCATTAGCAGATGGATGACTATTAAACAGTAGGATCCTACTGCCCATCCTCTAGATTTTTCCTTTTGTCGCTTCTTACGACACCCGCGAGATGAGTAGGGGTGGTTCAATTCTTAGGCCGGAAACTACACGGCTCTCTTGTTGCCTGCTATCAATGCGGCTTTTGAGAAGGCACATTTAGTGAGTTGGCGTGTCACCACCTGCCATCTTATTCCAAGTTTAGTGTGGAAAGGCAAGTGCCGTTTTCTTTTGGCAAATTATAATAGAAGTTAACCAGTCCATTTCACACCCATCTCCATAGACCAGTAATTATCAGTACCATATTTTTTTACAATTGTGCTGCACTCGCCAGTGCAGGACTACCTACATTTCTATAGTGCAGCCGTGGGTAGTTCCCAGCGAGTGCCCTATCCCAGTATGTTGGACATGACGTGTGTTCCCAGGCAAGCCCTCTAAAGAACCGGATTTTTTTTGGAAGACAGAAATGCCGTGAAATCCGAAGCAAATAACCTATACGTGCGAGTAGGAACGAGATACATCAAAAACAAAGTGTACGAGCGACAAGCAAATAGTTCTGGCGCCATTTTCAATCCCATTCTTTATCCGCACGGTTATTAACTTACTTAACGGTCATTAGCTACGATGGTAGCCAAAGTGTTTGATAGTTTACTTAACAACTACTTGAAAAACAACATTAAGTTACACGATGCTCAACATGGGTTTAGGGAAGGTCTTTCAACTAAAACTGCGATTTTATGCTTGAAAAAGACTGTAAAGAATTACACTGATAACCAAACTCCTGCTTTTTAGACATGTCAAAGGCGTTATGCCTATGATGGCCAAAATAACTTAGAAAAATGGCATATATTTTAGAAACAATTTTATTCCAGATACCATAGAGTATTCAAGAAAATATAGAGTGATAACGTCAACCACATTGCCTTGTGCGGAGCGAAAGCAGGTCGTAAGACCTTTTAACATTTCTATGGTAACATAGAAATGTTAAAATGTCAATTTTTCAAATTATGTTTTCTAGACGTTTTTCAAAATTTAACTCAGCAGTTAACCATGACATAAGCTAAAATGTAACTTTTTCGCTCGTGGAGCCTAGTTAAACAGCAGTCTATCGAGGTATGATCGCGGACGGAGCTCGTGTCGCGGCCGCGTTGTTCATACCCGTGCTCACGGTTCATACTTCTGTAGGGTTGCTCTATATTTTCTTAAATACTCCAAGCCAGATACCTATTTTTTATTAGTGTAGTGTTGTGAGTGACCCCCTCCAAAATTTCGGGCTGCGACCGCGCCTGTCATGGTTGTCCGACTAAAATTAAACAAATAAGTTGGAAGTACTAGTAATAATTGGGGTTGCCCAGCCCTATTGTAAGATGTTCCGCTCGCCATCGGCCCTTATAAAATGTACTGAGTCGAAAATACTATTCATGGTACTCATAACAACACTGGGGAATTTATATATCGATACAATCATGAGACATTTTAAAAACATCTTAAATACATCACTAAATTCTTGAGAATAAGGCGCATCGCTCAACAAGTGCAAAGTTTGACAGGTTTTTTCGTATACCAATGCTATTTCTTGAGGAAATTTTTTAACCTTTTCGTCCAATAACCATTTTTGAAACGTTTTTAATTGGGCTTTCGTGAGCAACTGTTTCTCAAGATTATGACCACTGTTACAAATAACGCAATTGCAATGAACTTTATTCATAACAAATAATTTTTCTTGACGTCTCTTATTTTCTTCCTCAGTAGCGTTCACCCAATGACCCCTGAAAAAAATGGAGTAATTACACATAGGTACCTTCAGTATGAGTCTCCATCAAGTGCAATTAACTTCACTAATTCCCAGCCTCGGATCTAAGGGGTGGGGGGGCAAGCCAGCAGGGGCCCGTGCCCTGGGCGGCACATTCAAGCTTAAACGAATTCGTTAGTAGGTACTCAGATTATACGATGGGCTGAAACATTCTGATACCTACATGTATCAAAATGTAAATTTGTTTACTAACACTAGATTTTTATGAGAACCATATTATGAGGCTTAGCTTGAAATTACATTTTTATATTCTATTCTATCTAGTGGCAATGGGCAGGCCACATCGCTCGAAGAGCCCATGACCGATGGGGAAGGAACGTTCTCGAGTGGCGACCACGAACCGGAAGACGCAGCGTTGGTAGGCCTCCCACCAGGTGGACCGACGACATTATCAAGGTCGCGGGTAACCGGTGGATGCAATCGGCAAGTTGTCGCTCATTGTGGCGTTCTATGGGGGAGGCCTTTGTTCAGCAGTGAACGTCTTCCGGCTGATGATGATGATGGTGATGATTCTATTCTATTGCGTCTTTAAAAAAAACTAAATTATATAATACTTACAAATAAGAGATGGTAAGCTTAGTTCCTTCTTTGATAGGCATAATTGTCAGCAATGCTGCACCTCTCTGTGTTCCCGTAATATGTGCATTAGGAAAACATGAATGATTCAGTTTGCCAATAAACGGGAAATAACCAAAATTTACCACATTATGGGCTGTCGCGCCGATAGTGGCTACAGAAGTTGCGTGTACCGTTGGTATGGGTGTAGCGTTCAGCGACAGGTGCATCATTATCCTTGCAATAGCACGAATGGCAGCATTTTTGTCTTCCGGAGAATCAGGCAGGAATGATGTAGTTGTATCTAAATAATGTATTACATTTGCAAAATACATACAATTCTTAAACATTTCTCCATATATGAAATGATGATTTTTAAAGGAATTCAGTGAAGAAAACTTGTCGGATCCAAAAATATCAGCCAGCGAACTGTTTTTCATTCTATCAGTACCTAATTCATGTGAAGCAGCTATCAACTCACTCCATGATTTGCACATCTGACGCATTTTGAGGACAGCTCTTACAGGTAGTATGCATGGTATATCCTGAATATAAAGCAGATCTACAATTTCGCATTCAACATTGTGACCTTCCTGAATGCTTTTTTCTTTGCATTGTTTATCACAAAACAAGGCCAAACAACAGCCATCGCAGGGCATTAAACAAAATGAGAATTTATTACAATAATAACATGAAACAAATTGATGTAGCATAGGACTTTTACTGACAAATGCTTGCTCCAATGCTATTAAACTCCCAGTTGGTATGTCTCTTGCAGCAACCACTTTTGGCTGTTGTGATTCCGTGATGAACTTTATATTTGAACTAACAGATGGTATGTTTGAAATAACCTCTTTAATTTCAAAGAAGTGATCAGCAAATGGAGAATATCTGTAACAGATAGTAAATTAGCGTGACATTCACTTACATTAACTCACATAATTAATAATAGGTACTATGCTTAAATAATAAGCTTAAAGAGTCGTGATAGCCTAGTGGTGGTGACCGTTGACTGGCAAGTCAGAGGTCTCGGGTTCGAACCCAAGGCGAGCACCTCTGACTTTTCGTAAGTTATGTGCGTTTTATAAATTAATTATCACTCTCCGTGCCTCGGATAGCACGTTAAGCTGTTGGCCCCGGATGTCAATTGTAGATCTTTGACAGTCGTTACGGGTAGTCAGAAGCCCGAAATCTGACAACCAGTCTTACCAAGGGGTATCGTGTAACCCAGTATCTGGGTTGTGGAGGTCTGATAGGCAGTCGCTCCATGTAAAACACTGGTATTCAGCTGCATCCGGTAAGACTGGAAGCTGACCCCAACATAGTTGGGAAAAGGCTAGGCAGATGATGAGGTACTATGCTTAAATATTTTGATAATAAAAAGGTTGATCTTAATATAGTAAAACCTCAATGCAAAACTGATCTATGGAATATGGATCGATGAAATAAAAGCTAGTGTCCCTCAGGGGTTGCTCGTAGGGCCAATGCAGCCTAATTGCAGTTGTTCCAGGAGTGTACGTAACGGAGCACTGAGGAAAAACACCGTTTTTTTACAAATATCGCTTTTTTCGACTCTGTCGGATAGAACACTTAAATATAAGACTAAAAGCATCCAAGTGATTTTTGTCTCCAACCACCGGTTCGTCGTAAAACTGATGAATAAAGGATTTCATTTACAAAGACGATTGGGACAGATTTTGGACAAAAAAATATTTTTCTTAAATTACTTTTTTTTTCGATTCTATCGTATAGAACACCCAAATATAAGACTAAGAACATCTGGGTGTTTTGTGCCTCGAACCAACGGTTCATCGTCAAACTGATGAAGAAAGGGTTTCGTTTTCCAAGGGACTTGTCAAAGAACAATAATAATATTTGGCACCCCCGACTTGGTCAGGTTAGGTTCAAAGTTAGGTTTTTTGTGACCTCAGATCAGTGGACTAGCGTGCCTTGGTGGAGCCCCGTATAAAAATTTATTTGGGGGCCCTTATGAAGGGTAAAGATTTTTGCTTATGCACGTCAGGGGCCCCCGTGGCCCAGGCGGCCCCATATAATTAATACAGCAGATGCGGCAGTAGCTACGCCCCTGCCTCAGATACAGAAATAGCAGTCCCACCCAGCGTTGCTCCTATAATTCTTTATCAAGATATTCGGTATGAAATAAAATTTTGTACGAAGATACAAGATAAACAAAATATATTGTATCAAGATAAGTAAAATTGACTGGAATATAATGGTAATGTGTTGCCGTGTGGTTTCCGGCCTAAGAATAGAACCACCCCTACTCGTCCCGCGGGGGTCATTAGAAGCGACAAAGGAAAAGATCTGGAGGATGGGCAGCAACCTTCCGCCAGCTTGCCCAGCGGCGTACAAATACCTCGAATGAGCGCACAATAGTGGCGCGCATTGAGAGAGGCCTATGTTCAACAATGGACTAATACAGGCTGATAATGATGCTCAAGCATGTCACTTTTATGTAATGGAAGTACTTACTTCTTCTGACGTGAAACATGTTCCATCCATGTAAATTCTGAGGCATGCGTTTTCATAGTTTTTAGCTTGTTTTTAATTTCTTTGGAACGTTCCATTGCAAGGCAGGCATCTATATCTTTGATACATGATGAGAACTGCTTAGTTTCAAGTGAAAGTAGGGCTCTTTGTTGATAAACGACCTTCATTACCTCAGAGTGTTTTGGTGCTAGCCCAAGAGCTTTATTGTACTCACATAACGCATTTTGGTAATCACCCAAGTACAATAACGTCTTTCCATTTTCTAGATGTTTATACGACTCCGAGGAAGATTTTAATGTCTTGTTAAACGTTGTGAAATTCTTACTCTTCTTCAACACGTCTATAGCAGCTACTACGCATTCTGACAAGTCGTTACTGCACATCGCCTCGTACACACTGTCTAACGAGCTTTGGTCGTAATTTCTATAGTATTCTGGACGTCGTAGTCCCATTTTGCACAAAAATTTATTGAATTCAATAAAAAATACGATAAATGTTCACCTTGGTACACTTTCGTAAATAAAATAAGCGACGATTATTGATTTTTATGGCACACACAATATCTTATCTTATCCAGTTTTTATATCTCTTAAGTAGGTATTGCAAGCTCACGCTTCACGATAATAATCTAGGTACTTTGTGCATGACACGACACACAATCATACATTTGAGATCATCGGATTAAGGGGAAATCCCAAAATTATGACTTAATGTTACCAGAGTAAGTAACTATAAAGAAAAACAAAGGACACGTGGTGAGGCGTGGATCGAAATGGCTGGTTCATTTTAGCTTGTAACGAGCTTGTAGCAGAATTCTGCGATTGCTTAATTAATTATAATTAGATCCCTAATGTAGGGTGAAGCAGATTGTGTAGCAGATCTGAAAAAATATAGCAGTTATTGGCAGAATCTTATAAAAACTCTCACAAAAAGTTTGCAGGATTAGTCATTGACCAATTACTTGTGCATCACTTGAGTATTTGTTCTAGAAATATTTAAAGAATTCTACTATTGTTAAATACTGTCCGATTTTCTTTACTCCATTGGCAACCCTCAAGTACATCTTAGGGGAATTCCCTATATGTGTATATTTTTTAGTAGATACATTTTCTGGGTGGTCGTGCGGTGGGACGTCCCGCATGTCAGTCCTCTCAGGACACATCTAGCGAGACACATCCAGAAGAGACAGCGCAGATCAAAGAGAAAGTTGAAAGAGAGAGCTGAGAGAACATTCTTCCTGCGTTTATTTCCATCCCCTGTTTAAGGAGAAAAAATGTTGCACCCTCCTTTTTCTAGGACCCAGTTCCCTCTAATTCCAACATAAAGATCAACAAAACATTTGTTTCCTAATACAAGTTTCGAGAAGGTTTCGAGACTTATTTCGACACATGACTTGTATAAAGTTTTTGTGCTGGGTTTTTTTTTAATTTGAAAAGGCATATTTCAAAAGATATGAAAATAGTACGAAATCAGATCATCGCCTATTACTCGGACATTACCAAGCCTAAAATTTTGTAAAAAAAATACGGTTTCGGAGCGGAATTAAAAATACGAAGATATTTAGAAAATGGAGGCTCACGGAAAACAAACAGAAATCCATAATATGTAGGCGCGATCTTGCAATGCGTTTACAATCTTCAATATTGCTAATAGAATAGCCATTGATTTTTTGTGGTGGACTTGTGGTTCATAAAAACTCTTTATCAAATTTAATCACTCAAATTACTTTATTGAAATAAAACAACATAAAGTAATCTATAAAACCCAGCCGTCGTCCAGTCGCTCTTCCATTGGCCTAGTAAAGTATTGGCATCTTCGGAACTTTTCCAATATTTCCCCCTGCAAATAAATATTATTTTAAAGTGGTAACATTTTATGGTATCACAGAGCTGCATCCGTTATGACCGGAAGCTGACGTATGAGAGGTTGGGAAAAGGCTATGCAGATGATGGTATCACAGGATACAGCCACGGAACAGAAAAAACAGGGTACAGCTTGGCAAAAAAAAAAATCTTAAAAATTAAAATCTTAAAAACCAAGTTTGATTTCTAAAATAACTTATAAGTGATTAATTTGATTAAGTATATTTGATGACAAAAATTTTATTCGTCATAGAAATATATATGTACCAAATAGCTTGTAATTTTAAATTGTACAATATGTGAAGTGCGCCAGTGGCGCTCCCACTTTTCCAGACCATTTTTTGCCGAACTGTAATAGCCAATTAATTATTGAAAACGTTTTACACTAAGCAAATGCGTCATCTCTGCATCGGCGTCCCATATATTGATAAAAAAATATCAAACAAAATATATAACATCCAGTTTACTTACCGGGCCAGTTTTTTTTATAGTCTCGCTGTAAAAAGTGATTGCACTAGACCCAGTGCCATACAAAGGATACTTGAGATGCATCTATAACAAAATTGAAAAATTAATAATTATATATCTGGTAATTTAAAAACGCTTTAATGAAGTGTCAATAGTCGTTCGATGAAATGGTTTTCGCCATTTTACACAGTAGCAGAATACCAAATGACGAAAAATGTTCAAGCGACACGGTTGTGGCATTGAAGTGTTTGAAAATTAACAGAGTTTGCATTGACATGGCCTGCTGAATCCAAATACGGAGATAATAATAACATATTATAATCCCGATATATTATAATGGCCAGTTTTCATGATCGGAGTCTAGTCGCACTTTACGCTGACTGAAAAACGAGACATCCCTTATAGTACCAACGGGATGTTTCGTTTTTTAGTCATGATCATGGAGCAGATTAGTATTCTCTGCTCTTTGAACATGATGAATTTGGCCAAAGTATAAAGTTAAAGTCCCGTATTTTTAGCATTAATTTACTACTTTGTAAAATACCTTTTTAGTATATTCTCGCACGCGAGTACATAATACCATAAGTGTACGGCCTGGGTGCACGCTCTATTCGAGCGTCGGGCAGGGCGGGGCGTGCAGCGTTCATGTTAAACACGGTGCTACCCGTAGTGGCCGTCCAGAGTGCCGGCCGAGCGGAGCGTGGGCAGCAGCGGACTTGTTTGCGTCGAGCGGGGCGTCGCGTGCAAGTTCAAACCAGTTTGTGTTTTGCAGCGGTGATACGAGCGTTCTTGAAGTTCTTGAACTCTCCAAATTGTTTTCTTTGCTTCACAATGTTACTAGGACCTTGTCTTGACTCATAATTAAATTTAAGCCACAAATTTTCTTCTAAATACATATCAACAATATCGTACGACGCAGACGCCATGATCGACACAAACGACCGCCACCACAAACGCTGAGCGTGCACTGAGGCCACTTAAAGAACGCGCTTTCGACCGCTCTTCCCCGCTCCGCCCGACGCTCGAATAGAGCGTGCACTCAGGCCTTACACTTAGTACTGAAGTGCAAGGGCAAGCGAGTTTGTGACTGTAAAACATAAATTTAAAAAACAAGAAGATAGATATTTAGAATAGTAGGTTCCTATATTTGGAAGCCAAGTCTAATGAAAAGTTACCAATACCTAACTAAGGTCATATTTTGATGGCAAAGTCATTGTAAGTTAGAACTGAACCTGGTACGTACCGGTACCTGTTTTTTTTTTCAAATTCATCAGAGTAGGTAGATAGGTACTTAATTAAAAATGAAAGATGCGGGGAGCAATATATACAGAAGGGGTCACGTTATAAAAGTTATTTTGACTTTATTTAAAAAATTACTACCACCTACGTTTTTGTCTGCTGTAATTTCTAAATGGCGTGGTTCGAAATCGTCCTTTACGTAGTTGGCGTCATATTCTGTACAATACTCAGAAACCGGCTGCGATGTTGCCAGCTCATCAATCACTTCGTCCAGCATTTGCTCCCAAAAGAAATCTGTTAGCATTCGCTTACGGATACCTAAGAATTGACAGATTATTAGATAGGTACATTTCGAAAATTCTTTGATGGCACGCCCTTGTTTCCCATTGGGCACTGTGGGCAAGTGCCCTGGGCTCCGATATCAATGGGGCCCCGAGTTCCTGCCAGATCATTTAACGATAACCAATTACATACAGTTTGGCAAGAAAGAGTCTGAGGCGGTGACAGCTCGAACTAAAAAAAACTAAGTTTATTATGAAATTGTAGTATGAAAAGTGCGCCAGTGGCGCCCCCTATTTTTCCAGACTCTTTTTTGCCAAACTGTACACACATAAATTCACGCCTTTTTCACATGGAGGTAGGCAGAAACTACAGAAGGTCAAACCCCAAGCTATGATTGTCGGGACAGTCTTACGGTAAGGTGGGCGCGCAACAACAGCGCAATTGGCATCACCCATATCAGGCACCACCCCATACTCACAGTATATTAAACATTTGTTATTATACTGTGCCGCAATGCACCGCTCGATTGCTATAAGTATATAAGTAAGTAGTACATGGGTTCGATGAACGACTGTATGATATTTAGACTGTGTTAGGCTACGACACCGACACAACATGATTATTCAACCTTGTTGCCTTTCAATCTGGTAGGAAAGTTATTTATAAATAGCCAAAATAATATTAAAATAAGTACCATTTTCTTTTCTATTTGTGAATCGTTTCCTGTTTGTTTGTTTAATAGGTAACTAACGTAAACTTCGAAAAAACAAAAGTTCCAAATTTTTGTAGAAAGAAAAAATCGATTGCGGGATTTGAACCCGCGAGCTACTGGGCCCCAGTTGCTCTCCCATTATGGTAGGTAGAAACCCCGCCACCGCGCCGATGCTATCGAAATTCTCTTCTACATTCGACCATCTCAGATGGTAATTACATCTACCCCTTGAACGAAGTAGATACTAGAAGGTTAGCATAATGTCTAATTTTGCGGCGCAGTTGTAACAGAAATTGCACCTTGTTTCTATACTCTAAGAATTGCACTAATTTTGAAATTAAGACAAAAATTAAAATATTTTAAATTACCTGCCACACACTACAGTGCACAACATCTATCCTCCTGCTAATCTGTCGGATTTGAACCTGCCTGTAAATCCCCTACAAAAATAAATTCAGAAAAACCATCTTACCTTCGACATGTGTAGGCTTCTTCGGAATTTTGTAGCTTTGGCGCATTACGCTACCTTTAACGGGAGCTTCCCGTCCGTCCTGTAAGATCCATGGCCGGCTGTAGTTCTTATATTTACCATATGCAGACGGTTCAATAGGAACTTTAGGGTGCAGTTTAATTCGTTCTAGTGGTCTTATTTTTATTTCCTCTTCAGCATCACTTTCTAGTTCCGGGAGGTCAGCTTGAACACCAGCATCGCTGGCTCCAGTATCCATAGTTTTTTTTATTAAAAATATTATTAGAAAGTAAATTCTGCGCTATCTTATCTCAAAAATCTGTTGTCATAGATACGATAAAATATTTGTATTTTATTGATTGGTCGTTTGTTTGGCTTTGGAACGGTTTGTCAGCTGTAGATCGATTCGAATTGTCATTGTCATTCATTTGTTCTGTCAGTCTACGCTGTCAAACAAACTTGACTCAATCGAAAAATGTCCGATTTGTTAACTCGTAAACAAGATTTGCCCCCTGCGGGGGGCTACAAACCTATTCAGTTTAAAAGAATACCGGCAAGAACTTTATTCGGCGGTGAGTATAGTGTAGATTTTTATAAATTTGCATTATAAAGCCTACATTTAACAGATTATGTAACCTAGCTTTATAGGTTAGGTTGTTTGGTGTTCCAGTTCTGTTTCAATATACCCCTAAAACGACACTGAGTGACCCATTGCAGTAGTAAATAGTAATGCCTCTCCGAAGTACGGTACGCTATAGCGTGTCGCTGTCACTGCTCTCTTACTCACTCGTAGCTCAAAATTCACTCACTGGAAAAGTGCTGTCCAGCAAGTTCAATTGAGTCTACTAAATAAAATCTTCTAACTAAACCCCTTTTACCTGCGTTTGTTTACCCCCAAAATAAATTCGCTCGGTTAAATTATAAGAATGTAAGACCCTTTGATTATTTACATACACCTATGTCACGTCAGATATAGGTACCTACTTACACAAAAATATAAATAACCAAAGACCATTGGAGCACATAAATCAAGGCGCTATTCATTCATCTTGCAACCTTGCAACATTAACTGTACAATTCCTCATATAAAAATCAATTGTAGTTTACTTCCTATCTTCACTGTCAGGTCATCACAACAATGAAGTTTGTTTTAATTTCAGGGTATACTTTATTTGCTGGGTATATAGGTATGACAGCAGCTGCAATGTACCTTTATTCCATTAACTATAGACAGATAGTGAGGGATCAGATTGAGATGCGTTCTGCCAAGATGGCAATTTTCCCCATGTTGTTGGCTGAACGAGACAGGGAATACTTGAAGCAGATCCGCAGAAACCGTGATGCTGAAGAAGAACTTATGAAAGATGTACCTAAATGGGAGGTAAGACATAATCAAAGAAAATCAATTCAAATCTATTTTATAGCAACTAAATACCATCTTTTAATAACTACTAGTTGATGTCAAACAGTAATTTTTAGATTATATTATAAATTATATAATATATATCTAAATTAAAAATATATTATAAATTAACAAATTTTTTAGATGCTATTATATTATACTGGATAGAAAAACGGTATAAATACATACCGTTTTTCTATCCAGACATTTTTAATTTTCGTTATAATAAAAGTGATATAAATAATAATTTAAATGTCAGTCTTCCATTAGATATTCCTTATAATTTCTATAGTTTTCAGTTCTCTTCTTGATGGGTAAGTTAAACTCATCATAGACTATTCTATGACTCTCAGTGGTATTTACTTTGAGATCCACTCTAGATTCCTGCTGTCATAGTAAACATTTTTTTTAATACAACAATCGGAACCTGCCTGCAAGAATTTGGTATTCATACTTTAAGGGTCAATTCCCACTGAAAGAGCAGCAGCCAGCAGCAGCTTTTGGAAGCAAATTATTTTGAATCTTATCCTTGTGATTATAAAATTCATATATGCATTGCCCATCCTTGGCCTACAAATGACTATGAACTTTATAACTACATTGATAAGATTCAAAATATAAGTTGTTGACTGGATCAACATAGACTGTCTCATACATAGACTGTCCATCTTCATGTTAGAGACTAATAATTTCCTTATTTTTTCAGGTTGGTACCTACTATGGTGAGAAAGTATTCAAACTGCTCCCTGAAGACACATGGGTTGACCCTACTTTCCATGAGTACTATGCACACACTAAACCAAGAGATTGGTACCAGCGCTCTTACCTCAAGCTACGCTCCTAAGTACACCATAGTGGCAAAGACAATGCCTTATAAGTTCAATAGTAACTATTATTATCTCTTTGGTGAGGATATTCCTTGTGTTTGTGAACAAAGTGTAATAGAGAAATAAAGCTTAGTCAATATTTGGGAAATTTTACTTTAATTTTATATTATAATTGCTATTTATAAATATTAATTAGGCTTTTTACGCGGCGACGTCTCTGTGGTGTAATTTAACCAGATCGCAGCGCCATCTGTCCAATTGTGATATAAACCATAGATACAGAATTTAGGTACCCTTCCATTACGTAGGTACGTAATTTTAAAAAGGGCTTCAAACAAAAAAGATTTTTATCAAAATCGGCTCAGCCTCAAGGCCTACTAATACCTACACATTTAGTCTTTTATTTTTAGGGTTTCTGAGCCAAAAGGCATTAACGGAACCCTACGATCAGCGCACACCGAACTGCAAAATGTAGTAATAAAACCAATTTAACTTTGTAATGGTCGTTAGGTACTAGGCACGCCACCGAATTAACCACCCCGAAGAAGAAAAAAAGCATCTCATCTTGCCTAGTTATTATTATTTCTGGGGTCTGGGTCTAAGAAGACTAGGTTATTTTGAATAAATAATAATAAAAAAGATATTTTACAAACAAAACATTTATTTCTTTACTACCCAGTATACAAAATGCCAACTTAAGGTCTTATAAATAATTATTTCAATAATCGATATTAATTTATTGAAATAACAGTTTTTATTGTTACAATAAATCGACGGGAAAACTGAAATAAATTCATCACCCCTAAAAAAAGTAATAAGTATAAGAAAATGCAACTCATTCACATTTTAAGCTCGTCATTTATAGTCATGTTTATAGTATAGTAATAGCTTCATATAATAATTACATGTTAAGTTTTATATTATGTCTATTTAAAATGTACCAATATTGATGAATTTAAATATTCCATAGGTTACAAATAGGTTAGCAAACATCTCCGATTTCCTGTTTCGTAGGGTTCCTACATGTTAACTTCATGATTATTAAGTTATTACAATGTATTGAGAGAAGCCAATCAATTGGTAATTGGCGCAAATTTCGCGATATTTAGGAAGCCTCACACGGACTGCGCGTTCCAGTGCACGCTTAGTCGGGTTTGCGTTTCCAAATCAAATCATTTATTTGCTAAACACGTAGGTATACATAATGTATATTAGGTCTTGGTACATAATAAATACAAGAATTCCTAGAATGCGCTGTTGTACCGGCAGCGGCGGTAATGTGTACGTATAGTTGCAGGTATAAATAGCGCGGTCTAGGGTACGTGCCATAGAGTATTCAAGAAACTATAGAGTGATAACGTCAACCACGTTGCCTTGTGCGGAGCGAAAGCAGGTCTCACCATACAAATGTTAAAATGTCATTTTTTCAAATTATGTTTTCTAGACGTTTTTCAAAATTTAACTCAGCAGTTAACCATGGTATAAGCTAAAATGTAACTTTTTCGCTCGTGGAGCCTAGTTGAACCGCAGTCGATCGAGGTATGATTGCGGACGGAGCTCGTGTCGCGGCCGCGTTGTTCATACCCGTGCTCACGGTTCATACTTCTATAGGGTTGCTCTATATTTTCTTATATACTCTAAGGTACGTGCATTGTGCAAACAATCGCGGGGACCGCCTATACCTACGGCGGGTCAAGACCTAGCGGAATATAATATAATAAATAATTTCTTGTCCCGATTATCCGACCCATATTAATATATTAATCTAGAATGTAATAAAATGGAAGGTAATCAGAAATTAAAATCTTCATAATGAAAATATAGAGAGACGACACTAAATTAAGTATTATTAAAACAATACGCTTGCTTATTGTTTTTCATAATCTATACTAACATAATTGCTCACCATAACCTTGATTGTTAACATAAAAATCACATAATTTACTAATAACTAAAACAATACACTCATTGCGCGCGTTTTGCGGCATATCTTACAATCTAGGGACACCGACGAGTACTCGCCAAGAAGAACGTGGCATTGAATAAATTGAATTTTAGCATATTTACAAAGCTGGAACAGTGTGCTACTCTATGGGCGAATTGACAGACTCACTGAGGGTCTATAGAGCGGTCTTTGACTTTGCTTAGATTAATCTTGCAAAATCCAGGTGTGTATTTACAGGCTACGAGAGGCGGTTTGCTCAGCTTTGTGCCCATTCATTTTGACTTTATATGCCCGAAAAAATTTAAAAAAACCTACCTAATTAATAAAAACTAACTCATTTGGTTGTAAGTTGGATAGACATAGCGGTAAATCTTATAGGCCCTGGGTGCTGAATCTTTTAACACGCCACTGGCAAGATCGGTATTTACAAAACTACCGTCGAATGCGTCTGGGTCAGCAAAGTCTAGTCCATAAAATCGACGACTTACCAAAAACTTAAGACAAACTTAAAACTATAAATTGATATTTTATTTTCATAAGTTTTACTTAGGTACGTTAAGTTTAAGCTAAGACAAAGTACGCACTATAGATCTCAGCTTCAGACTTTAGTTTGGGCAAAGTCCCCTTTCAATAGATAATTCTACTAAAATGTTGCAACACTGAAAGTGTATCTCACCCTAAGAGTTCGTGGCATTTAATAATAGAAAAAAAAAATAGTTTGACATTACGTAAATAAAAAAGAAGATAGGAATTACGCAAATCTTTGGTCAAATCACTATTGTTTGATGTTTATTTTACATTATTAATTTCATTTAGCTGTAGGTAATCTTTGGAATTATGAAAAAACAATACGAGTAAGTAGTGTTTTTTCATAATTCTAAATATCATGGATTTCTTCAAATTAACCGCCCGATTCCACTTTATATCTGTCTGACAAAAATTTACTTCCGTGAACAAATACTTACGAATTGATTTTAAAATATTATGTTATTAGTATTATTTAAATCGAAAGTTACTTTTTGAATTTACGCAATAATTTTTCATATATTTTACTTTACTAATTTCATCTTACAGCATTTGTCTGACAAAAAACAACTTTGTATACCTATTGTTACTTTTAAATGCTATATAGGGTTAAATCAAATTAATTGGCGAAAGTTCACAGGAATATTTGCATGGCGCAGAAGGCAGTATTGCTGGATGCCCTTTCTCTGGAGCCCGAATCACCGGTAGCGTGAACCCTGTTCCCGATACCGGTGGGCTACTATATTTTATATTTTTAAATTTATATTTTTTTAAATATATTTAAAAATGTATTTTATAATTATGTAATTTAATAAAATAAATGAGAATTATTATTTTTTCTATTCTATTCTACGCTAGGTCCCATTGGGCACCGAACAAAATAAGTTTTTTTTTTATTATTGTTTAACTATGTAATTCTATTATTATCGATACCTATCGTGACTTTTTTTTTGTGGCTGGGTAAACTCACTCACTAATTCGATTTAACCTTATATTTCCTTAAATCAGTAGTTACCTTTACCATCAACTTTCGAATTTGTGACAGTGTTGCCTAAATGGACTTCTTTATAACAACCTTATCCTTAAGTTTTGCATTTCTTAGCTTATGCATGTGTTTCATAACCACGTACAACCCGGGGAATGTCAGGAATAGGAGGTAGACTCTCAGGAATGTTGGCAAATGGAAGGCAAAGTTCCAATCATTAGGCAACGCAACGGTGAACCTCTTGGTTTCTTCGAAGTACGGTATGTTTCTCAGAATGACAATAGCTTCGCAAATAACTCCTAGAGGGTAAAGCGGGATCCACATCGTATACCGTAGCCAAGTGAGAATGTAGATCTCCTTTTTGTAAAGCTGTGTTATGTAGTAGGGGTACCTGAAATAGAATCAATGTGAACCATAAATAATTAGAAGTAATTAAAAGAGACAAAGTAATCTCCAAAGCCCTATGCGTTATCAACCCTAGCAGTGCACAGTTGCACACGCCACACGGACCGCTCATATGGAAAAACAAAAAAGCGTGTTTGACTCGAAAAATAAAAATCTCCGCATTTGCTGTTTTGGAGGTGATGGTGAATTTTGTAGGTACCAATTTAGGGTAGCGATCCCATTAAACATAGAGTTACAATTTATTTTAATAAAGGTACCAAATAGTACCAATTAGGTACTAAATAGTACCAATTAGGTACTAAATAGTACCAATTAGGTACTAGATACTGGTTATAGTATTTTAAAGAAACATACAATGATCCCGTCATCTTGACGTTGAAAATTGAATACAGAATCAACTTACCTAACAATTTCGATCATGCTCCACATAACGAAAAGATAAAACACGACCGGCTTGGTTTGCATTCGTGGCTCAGCTTCTATCATTACGAACAACACGAATGCTCTCCCACTTACTTGAAGGAAAGGCACGAGAGCACTACCCTGTAGAGAAAGAAACTTATTAGAATAGGAGAAAAATAATAAAGAAGACTACAATAGGCCTCTTTATCGGTTGTTGATCAACCTAGTGTCAAAATTTAAACCGCCCGTAAGCCTCTGACATGGCTTTACTTATAAATAAATAAATCAGCCTGTAACTGTCTCAATGTAGGGCAAAGGCCTCTTCTCATACAGAGAAGGATTGAGCATTCATCACCACGCTAGCTCACTGCGTGTTGGCGATTTCAGACTATTAAAATCCAGGTCCTTACGATGTTTTCCTTCACTGTTAGTCAGTGGTGTCTTAGATTAACTAAGAAAGTACATAATTATGAAATTGAAAAAGTCACATTGGTACATGCCAGGTTCGAACCCACACTCACGCGCTTGCAAAGGGTGTCCGTAACCAATGCGCTACCACGACACTTACATTACATACCGTTGAAAAATCTCTCAGATGTGCTGGTTTCCTCACGATGTTTTCCCTTGCCGTTTTAGCAAGTTATAATTAAGTGATAAGTGATAATTAATTTCTAATACGCACTTGAATTCTAAAAGTCAAAGGTTTGTATCTAGGTTTTAAAAGTAGTGATTGTTAAATTATTCAAAACAGCATTTGAATAATTTTGACGCAATTGCATCTATTTTGAGTTCACTTCCTTGTAAAACAATTTATTCCAAGGTTAGGTTGCTATTATGTGTGTTACACATTTACATAATATATTCAAATCTTCTATTAAAATTAAAATAAAATGCTATTCATTGTCAAGAGCCTCACTTAAGAATAGCAGGACCGATTTGGGTAATTTCTTTTTAAAAGTTCTTAAAATTATATGGGCAAGAAAAATTGGAAAAACTAATTTGGAGCAGAAACAAAGTTCTGAACTACTCACTCTAGTGTATCCAAACAGTGGATGCATAACTTCAAGATACTGCAACAGCTGTAGGAACTTCATAGCAGGTCCAACGTGCTCGTAAGTATCGGCTACGGAATCATACTCTAGTTTAGCGTACCGCACGCCCATCACTGCCAGAACGTACATGTAGCCAACGAATTGGAAGAGATTGTAGATTATCAAGTAGACTTTCTTGATGTCTTCTGAAATGTAAATGATGATGTTTAAACAAGTTTTATAAAAACATCAAACGAGTGTCAGAGTAGCTACACATCTTCGGCACATTTATTCAGCATTATTTTTTTATTATTATCTATTTAGATTAACGCAATGCGAGAAACCCAAAGAGTCATCTTCTACATAATTATGTTATTTCTAAAGCTTTTTTTATTTTCAAAGCAGTGATAGCCTGCCATAATGATAGCCATGCAGTGATAGTAATAGACGGTCAAGTCAAAGGTCGTAGGTTCGAAACCCTGGCACACACGAGTCTACACCTCTGTGAAGGAAAACATCGTGAGGAAACCAGCACACCTGAGAGATTTCCCAACTGTATTTAAATCAAAGTCAGGTCAATCAGGTTGTTCATCAGCCATATGATAGAGTAAAAAGACTATTTTCTTATAGTAGTAATACCTAGATAGTTTACATATTTACTTGTTTTTTTATAGCAATATCTGATTGACTTTGATTATAGGTAACAACTTTGATCTTTAGCATCACAATTATAGTCATGACTACAATTTCTTGATTCTTGTACATGTTTTAATTGCGTTAAGAGGAAAAATCTAACTATTACAGTTTTAAGGTAAATGATGGATATCAGCATTATATTTTTCCTACATAATGCCTTCTACTGCATTTTTTGGGTTAATCTGAGATCAGTCTTAAAACTATAAGCAGATGTGTTAGGCTAGGTTAGGTAACGCCCCCAGGGGATCAGACGCCTTGAGCTGGTTTAACTTGATGGCCCTGCGACAGCCGAAATGGTAGTGCCCCATTACAATCGACCGAGTTTCTTAATGCGCGAATACTGGGAGTGTAGTCATGAAGTGAGATGTAATGAAGTTTCTTGCTAGATTCTTCTCCATGAGGGGTGGGCTGCCCTTGGAATTGGCAAGTAGAGTCACTCTTATAAGAATGACGACTATTCATAAGTGCCTAAAATGGTCTACATGAATAAAAATTAAATATTACCTACCTCTTCTGTAGCCCATTTCTTCTTTATGAAGCTTGTCGTACATGCCAGGGTAGTCCTTCATGACGTCACGTTTCTCGTCGTCGCTGTCTTGCCCGTCCTCAGACTTCCACAAATCAAAGTTAATCTGTAAAAATGTTCACGTACAGTACTCGCGTTTAAATATGTATAAGAAATATGTATAAAAACGCGAGGGTTGCTAATCGGCCTCTTTATTTGATCTCTGTTAAGAAACAAAACGGTTTAAACACGACTAATCCATGAGGAAAACCAAACTGTCTGTGAAGTTAGCTATAAGATCCGTGACGCGTACTGTACGTTTTTTTTAATGTATAGTTCTTTTAAGTAAGATATTGTTGAGAGAACCATTCAGACAAAATGTTATCTTGCCAAAGACAACAACGATTTTGAGGATCATTTACCACATGACAGTTTTAATTGGTATTACCTACTCCATCATAGGGAAAAAAAAAATTACACTAACTTTTTTATAAAGTATTTATGCATACTATGCGAACACTAAACTTTAAAAAATCGATTAAGAGCGGGATTTGAACAGGCTATTTACTGGGTAAAGCCAGTCGCTCTGCCATTATTAGCTATTCATAACCCCGCCTGGGAACAATCTGTGAATTGTGATGTTGCAGAAATCAAAACAGATTCTTTTAAACATTTAAAGAATAAAATAAGAGAATAATGGCATTAGTGCACCTGTTTGCATGTACACTTTTATTCTATAATATCTCTTGTATAGTTGCATAGGCTGGTTAAGGTACAAATAGCCAAGGTTGCCGTCAGGCAGGGGTGTGCATAGACATTTTTGACAGGGTTAGTTCGACATCTGTATCTGTCAGGGTAGGCAGTGCCTTTTTGCCCATATGAACTGCATGCCCCTACTGTCAGGAGAACATTATTTTGACAAAGTTTTACCTTAAGCCAAGCAGGCTTTAGTGGCTGGGCAGTCAGACGTGGCCACCAAGATGGCTTCTCTTTCTGCAAGACCAGTTCAACCCTATTTTCGAATACACGAACTACAGTTGCTTTGTCATTATCAGCCTGAAAAAGATGATTACTTCACTTATTATTTTAAATTACTCCATGATTAGTCGGCCGATTTGAGTAATTCTAAGTTTGAAAGAGTACTCTCCGATGGTCCCGTATAAATATTGTCATGATTTGATGATAAAAGAAGGGTAAGGGTCTACTTAAAATTTAAAAATAAAATTTCTTTCAAAAAGGAGGATGACTTCAAAACTGACTAAAAAGCAAGAAGTGACACAAAAACTTTCGCTTTAGAGTTGGTGCCAAGGCTTGAGATCTGGAACTTAACCCAAAACAAATGATTTTGCATTATTTTCTGCTTGCGTGTTTTGAAGTAGTTTAATTTTGGGTGTCAGGATTTCATTTTAATTTGAATTATTTGTTACATAATACCCACTTACAAGGATGGAAAGGAAATGGCTTCTCAGTGCAAATTTTAGGGACTAAATGGTGACGACAAGAGGCGGGGTGTGTGGGGGGAGGCAACCAAGTTAGTGAGAAGGAACAAAAGAAAGGTGAAAGTTTGTTCAAGTAGCACTTTGTATCAGCCAGTCCATCTACATTCAAGCATTGATAATAACTAAAGGCATTACTCACACAACACTCATTAAAATAAAATCAAAATACCTACTTACAGTACTTGCTTAGGATGTCTGGGATGCAATGTAGTAAAGGGTATGCAAGGAGTTTTGTTTGCAGATATACAAATAATTTTATTTTAATATTATTTTAAATTTTTATATTATAAATTAATGATCCGCCCCTAAAACAACACTCTGACCGAATGAAGTATTTTTCAGGTAGTAATTTTATTTTATTCACGGTCGATAATTACAGCAGGATCAAAGTTCAAAATGCTAATCTTCAGAGGTGATAAAATCGGATTGAATCGAATTAATAATATGTATGTTATTTTACGTATTTTACTTACCGTTTTTACCGGCGAATATAAATCTAAATTAAATTCATATCGGCTTTCACCACGAGCACCGATACCATGGGCCGAAAACTTTACGTTATTTTCGAGAACTTTCACATGAGGTTCTACAACATTTTTTAAATCTATCTTCAATGAAACGGCACCCTCAGTTTGTGCCCAATAAACAAATGGACTTGGTATGATCATTGTCTTTCACGAAGATTCACATTCACAGCACAACAGTCTTTAGATTCTAGAAATCAGGCTGAACAGAAAGGTAATATTTTATGTGCAATTTATTGTTAAATAAAATTAGAAAAACATTTTTTTGCCGTCACCTGTCACGCTGTCAGTTAGTTTTAGCTGTTATGTAGTCTGTGGTTAGCTAGCTGTCAGTGTCAGTGCCCTGCCCACTTGCCCAGACCACAGAATATGTAAACCGTAAAGGAAGTATCGAAATGTACAAACATTACCGACCGGTAGCTAGGCAAAAATCTTTCTTCCAAGGCCTGTAGCATTTTGTATCTGTCACCCCCGGAGAGCAAGGAAAATTTTTCCTTCATGGTCCTTATAACAATATCATTGATGTCCAAGTTATGAATCATTGATACAATGTCCCTCTTTTTCTGTTTAAAATAACTATTTTAGAATATTTAAGTTGTCGATGCAACAAAAAGGAAGCAAACAAAGAGTCTGCAAAAATGGGGGGCGCCGCTGGCACAATTCAAAACTCCAAGTTATTTAGGCGATTCTCACACTGCCCCGCATGATGCAGCGTAGCGCGTGGATGCGTGTTCTTCCGTTGCTTGTAAGTATCTCCGTTTGTATGGAAAACACGCACAGTCTAACACACAGAAAATGCATCCACGCGCGTTCATGCGGATCACGCGCATACACGCGGAGAAACATGCACGCCCGCGCGTAGGTGCGGGGCGAGACGCAAGGTATGGCACACCGAATCCCGCAGTGCCGCGCGTGATTTTGAATCGTGATGCTCAGTACTGCACGACCACCACAGAGAACGGCGAATAAATGAGAGCCGCCGTGCGTGAATCTACACAACGCACCTACGCGCGTGAGTGCGCAAAAAACCCGCACAATGATGCAGATCTACACTCCCACAGGAACGCGCGTAGGTGCGTCGACACGCAATATGCAGCATGATGCGGGGCAGTGTGAAAACTGCCTTAGTACTTAGATAATTCTATAACGAATTTTTTGTCATCAATACAAGCAAATGAAGCACGTTATTGTAGAATTCACAAACTTAGACCTCGGTGCAACATCGAGATCGGACTAAGTACAGACCGTACCGGGTTCGGAAACGATTAAAATTCGATGAATTTGGACTTTCATGGATCTAATCTCAAAAGCGCATCACTATTCTATCATCGACTAAAGTTTGTCACTGATTTTTTTCATTCCGAATTTTTGATTGATTCTGTGTGATTCTGTCTGTCTGTCAAAAAGCCGTTTGCTGCTGTTGATGGGTGTCGAGTTTCTGTAAATTTCACATTTTAATCGTCTTTCTTTGTGGTTCAATAGATTTTCTAATAACTAAAAATGGTTTAATTCTTTTTTTGCGCTTTAAATTACATACAGTGGTTGTTCTCAGACTCTGGTAGAAGTTGTAAACAAATCCAAAATGTCCGTTCCTAGTACTGGATTGAGTAAATTGAAGAAGAAACATATTCGTGTAAAACATCAAAAAGTTAAATTGTTTCGTGCAAATGAACCATTACTGTCTGTGTTTATGTGGGGTGTGAATCACACGGTAATTATTTATTTTATTATGTACTAATTGCAATAATGGCGGGTGTTTAAATCTTATTTGATGCGATCTCAGCTAGCAAAGCAACATTATTATGTCATTTCCTCCACAAATGCTTTGTTGTGGTTCTACGTTGTTTACATTTGAAATTTATTCATTTTGTTCATGTTTTTTACATTAACACCCATAAATCCACTTGTAAATTCTGGCACTTTGTCAATATAATGTTTTTATCTATTGTATCGCCATTGAATATAAATAGACCATTAAGTTTTATTGCATTGGATAAAGTCCTAATACCTGCGTGCTAGCACGTTAGTGATATAAACATTGATTTGCATGTTGTGAAGGAGGTACATTGTTGATAACATTTTGTTTTTCAGATAAACGAGCTAAGTCATGTCACAATACCAGTCATGCTGCTTCCGGATGACTTCAGAGCTTATTCCAAGCTCAAAGTTGACAACCATTTATTTAACAAGTAAGCTCTTTAATAAGCTACAACCTTGATTGTGTTATCAAATAGGTGAATAGGCATCTCTAAAACAAGTGTGCTCTATGTATAATTTTTATTCCCATCAGGTGAGTTTCATTGGTTTAAACACATGTCATTTTTTTATGATAATAATCAACCTGTATTGAATACTGATGCTTGAGAATCATCATGAGATTATTATTTCCTGTATGTTAATTATACTGTGTTTAAGTGTTCCTACATGCATGGGACCAAATTATCTAGTATGTATATCGGTCTCTATTTGATCTTGGGTTACTAAAAAATATATTTTAAAGCAACTAAGTATAACTTTATTATTATTATTAGCCTAGGATGTCCCATTTCTGAGCAAAGGCCTCCCTCTTTTTTCTTCACTCCTCGTGATCCCCTGTTATTTCCTGCCAGTCAGGAAGGAAACGATCCAGTTCGTCCCGCCATCTCCTACGTGGCCTGCCGCTACCGCGTCTATTACTATATGTATATACTTATATAACTATTACTTACAAGAAAAAATTAATCTTGCAGCTAAATTCACAGACTAAAAGATTGGTGGCTCATATTGTATTACAATGTACTAATTTTATTATATGATTGTCAGTAATTCTTTACGTTTACAATGCATACATATATTATCTTTAACAATTGAAATACAAAGTAGACAGTGGAAAATGTATTAGTAATAATGTATTATTTGCATGACCCACATAACGTTTAAAACCTTAACAAAACTGAGTTTTACAATTTGTTGTTCACAAAAGACTGCGTCAGGGTTTGAAAAATAACTTTACAAATTCCATTGTTAGAACAAATTTAATGTAAAACAGTGCTTATTATACCTGTTTGTAAATATTGTCAAAAGATGAACGGGCATAACAATTTTATTAATTTCTTAAATTACTTTTTATTATATTCAGAATTAAGCCAATAAAACCGTTTCTGTCTTTATAATAGAGCTGAATTCAGCTGGATGCAAATATACTATAAAGCAAAAGTCCATAAGACATAACATATTTTCTACGATTTATTTGTGAAAATAAGATATACCTATTTACAAAATTATGGCCTATTAAAATTTACTTAATTAGATTTATCGATTTAAGTGGCGAAGGATCCATACAACCCAATTTCTATTGGATTCCCATTAAAATATGGCATAGTTGGTTGTGTTTGGCTAACTGCTCTATGATTTTTCTTTGGTTTGGTCTGGTTTCGCTTACAAAAACTTACCATTTTTGCTGCTAAGAGTACTTTTCAGAACTGCCCATTTTTATTATGCAGTCACTGTTCAGTTAAAAGTTTTATTTTCTCGAAATATTGATGTAAATACCTACAGGTTGTATTTTTATATTATGGGCATCAAACCCTGGTTAAAAGAGAATACAATTTATTTGTAAAAAATATTCAAACACTCAAGGTTAGATTATTTTAATACTTATTTTCTTACTCAATACATCTCATATCTTCATTGTAGTTTATGTAAACCAGATTTTCTTTTATGGAAATAAGACTTAGTATTACTCATAGTGTCTTTTTGTATTACTCATGTAGGTAGATAGTGTGGGTAGAAACTGTACAGGAAAAATAAAGATAAAGGAAAAACATCAATATCTCTGAGCATACATCTGTGGTTATAAGTAATAATTAAATTGTGTCCTGACTAAGATTTTGCTGAAAAAAAGAGATTATCTCAAGTTTAATGGCAACACTGCAAACAATTACTCTAAAAATATAAATATTTAATAAGAATATGCTAACATGTGCTAAAACATGTAAAAAATTCACAAAAATACTCTAAAAATCTTTGTAGTGTCGTCATTATTCCAACTTTTTAATTTACTCTGCAGAGCTAACTATCATAAAAATTATTGCAATATTGTCATTTTTCAATGTAAGAAAATACCAATATTGCAAAGATTTTTACAGTAATTGTTGGCAGTGTTGCCATAAAATACCTCTGCAGAGTTGCTTAGTCGGTATAAAACCGTATATAATTAATAAAATCGTAAAAAAAGCAAATTGAATATACAGAGTGAAAATTAAACCAGGCACATCCCGAAACTGGGTCATTTAATTCATCATTATGAACAACTTTTACTATGGGACCAACCCTGAAATATTTGTAAAATCATTTTTAGAATTGATCCAGTAGTTTCTGAGAATACTTTCGACATATAAACAAACTAATTTTACTGCTATAAAATATTAGGTGTATATTTCATTAAATATTCTGTTTAAATTCAATCATAAAAGCGTGCTGTGTCAGTCTTATCTGGAAATGGAAGTAATTTTTATTATTATAGGACTCAGTATTTTGTATTTTTTTTATATACAACGCAATAGGATCATCAAGTAACAAGCGCACATGTACGTTCAACGTTCCGTGGTAATTAGTTATCTATTATGCACTTTGTCGCAGTAATAACACAGTATAATAATCATACAGTAAGGTAACTGCGTACATACGCTCAAAACAGCCACATTCACACAAACACGTGTAATATTGCGTAGCGACGAGACTCCTAAGCGAACGTCGCGGTACCTGCGGTATCAACCACGCGTCGTTTTTCTGTGACGCTTCATGTTTGTGTGAGTGTGCCACTTTCGAGCGTTTGTACGTAGTTACCTTACTGTATGATTTTATTATACTGTGTAGGTAATAATAAGTAGAGATGGGCCAAAAGTGCCAAAACTCGTTTTACATTCGGCAACACCGAAATTAGTTTTACATGCGGCTACACCGAAATTAGTTTTACATTCGGCAACACTGAAATTAGTTTTACATTCGGCAACACTGAAATTAGTTTTACATTCGGCAAATCCGAAATTAGTTTTATATTCGACAACACCGAAAATAGTTTTACATTCGGCAACACCGAAATTAGTTTTACATTCGACAGCACCGAAATTTATTCGGCCGAACTGCTACGGAATATATCTCTTGTGCGGCCGTAGTCGGTACGGTTAGAACTACTATTTTCCAACAAAACTTACTGACATGCTGACAACTTTACATACTCTAACAAGTATTATTTTGATAAAGAATAGATTAGAAGATAACATTATTTGTCACATAATCATATAAAGTTTAATCATGATAAGGCCGAAGTTATGATATGATTCTAGAAGAAAGTTGAAGGCGATACTCAAATGCAAGGCTTGCGTTAGAGGCCTAAGGCCCAATTTCACCATTCACTTTAATAACCCAGTTTAATAAAACTAAGTTCAACCATACACAAATTGCTGTTCTGAACCGAGTTAAACGCTTGAACCGAATTTAACTCGATTGATCGCGTTTGGTGTCAGTGGTGAAATCGGGTCTTAGTTGACTTAGAACTCGCGAGTTTATAAACTGGCAAAAAATATTTAAAACAGATATTAAAGCATTGGTACCAATTACATGTTACTCTAAAACGAAAACTACTCGGTGACGTTGACTAAGTCGACAAAGCATCGCTTCGCGGTGCTTAAGGCATTAAAGACGTCGGAAGTTTCGGGAATTCCCGGTATTAGGGCTTACAAAAACCGGTTTTTCTTGTTTCTTTACAAAAGTCGATTGTGGCCTTTGCAGATCAATCGCAAAGTATTTTGCAGTTTTTTAGATAACAATAAACCTGATGAAACAAATGGTTCTCAAAAATTGCTTGTTTATTGCCTTAGCTGCTTTTTCTGGATGTGTGGTTAAAAGCAACTATGTAGGTTATGATAGAACTACATTTACCTAACCAATACATATAAGATTTTTTTATTCGATTTTTTTTAAAGATAGATAAAGATATATTTATTTTGTAAAACATGAGAAATACAATACAAGGCATAGCCTGCAATGTAGATGTTAAAAAATTATATAAGAGTAGCTACATGTTTTGCCAAATAATGGCGTACAAAATGTTTTATTATTGAAGAGAGAGGGCTTCTTGCCTTCCATAAGTTAAACATAAAATATAGCACATAAAATTAACATGTTATTTTTAACAATTTAAAAATTAAATAACAAAAGTTTATTAGTATAAGTTTATTTTATACACGATTTAGTGGTAGGTGTGTAGGTAACATGGTATGACAATTTCACAGAAAAAAATCCGTCACGTTGTGAACTGTACAGCGGCGTATAAGTTGTGGATAGTCAATAAATTTCGCAGGATTTATTGCAATTTTCTGGCGACAGATACGAATTCATCAATAGTGTACTATGGTTTGATCTAACCTTGAAATATTTATTACAAAGACGCACTAAGATATTCCGTTTTGCAATGACACATAACCACTAATCTGGGAACTATTAAGATCTATTAAGTCATTTATAATCTCGTCACTAAATGCGTACTGCGCGTCTACTTTATGTTAATAAAGTTAAGGTGGTTGTTCACACAGTAGCATCGTATATGTGGCTTAGTTAAATTCAGGAGCTATTTATTTTAAATTAGTTCAATATAAACTTGACAGTATTCGTCTAAATTAAAATTTGCCGAGGCAAACCTATACCGTTTTGTATATTTTTCATTTGTTTAAAAGTTCTGTTTTCAAATAAATTAAAAACATAGAATTGTAAAGGTTCGTTATTTTAGCGCAGTTTACGAAATAATTGCTTGCAAACTAGACACCACAAGAATCTATTTTTTATTTGAATACACAGTGTGCGCACCCATCTTAAACGATCTGTTTAATTGTATATTAATAGCTCGATATCTAACAATGACCCTAATAGTAGACTTTATCTAATAATATTTAAATTAACTATACGATTAAATCGTATTCTCAGCTAAAAGATAATTTAGGTTTATGATAAAAACACGATTAAGATTACGTAGAAGTTAATCATAAGCTGTCTCAAGACTTATGTTATTTTTATCTTAAATACCCATTACTGAAAAACAAAGACTGATGCGATTACTTTCATAATTTCTAAAAATAAATTGTTTGTTTCAGAGAAAACATGCCATCTCACTTCAAGGTCAAGGAGTACTGTCCCCTGGTGTTCAGGAATCTCCGAGAGAGGTTCGGAATCGACGACCTTGACTACAAGGAGTCCCTGACAAGGTACAAACTAACATTAACCAATACAGCCAAAACTGAAGTCAAGTGGACTGGCACGAGTGATACGCTAACGATTATATTATTTCTTTATTGATTATATATTTATTTATGTTTATTTTTATTCCCATATTGTATTATCTCGCATCCTCGATCCCACATCCCGTCCTGTGGTCCCTAGGTTTAGAAAGCCAGATAACTACCTGTGTTCGAGGACTCAGAAGAGGCCTAGCTGCATGCTGCGGCGGTCGGCGACAGCGCCCACCGGGGTTGCCAACTTGAAAAACGAAACACACCAAGAGAGCATATTCCACGATGCGAGCGCGTTCGTCAAACGAGGCCTGACAATAAAACGCCTGAGGTCAGCGGAGTTTTAATAAGCAGCTGTACGATATTTTTTCAGTTTTTTTTTTTCAAATAACAGTATGTAGTGTGCCTTTCGAACTGACACGGCAAGCATAAGCATAAACCACGTTCACTGGCTGTGTTGTGAAGTCATTTTCCCTGTCTAACCGCTTGAAAGAGACCTCTGTGAAAGATGGTTTTAAAATTATATGGGATTGGATTTTGGTTGAATTTTGGGTTTTTGTATGACCATTGTCCTATTTCAGTTAAGGTTAGACGGGTGTCAAGCGTGCCTCGATCCTTGATTGACCGTGACCTCCATTTATGTTCCTTAACCTCTCGTAATTGTCCCGTATGTCTCAGTTATCTAATATATCGTATATATTTTTTCTTTGACATTAACACGACATGTGCACATTAATGCTGAAATCACATTCATGTGCACCTCACTGACGGTAAGTATTATAACGATATTTGCAACTTTCGCACTTAACTTGAAATAGGAAGACGACACATAGTGTACACTCACCACGAATTTAGACAAACGATATTTAAGGAGGAAGGTGTACAAAAATAAGTTATAAATCGCGCTAAATTTTTTGGCCGCGATTAACAACTGGATCTGCGGATATCTAAGTTTAGAGTGGCCAAGATGTTTAGTGCTTACTACTATCCTTTGTGTGTGTTTGAGCGTGAAAATTTTACCTCTCCATAATCATCAAAGTAGGTTTTTAATTTCTAAGTACTTGCCTAGCAAAATAATGATGTGATGAGTAGGTACAAAGTATTTACTCAACTGTATATTGTAATCAACTAATCACATAGCTTAATCATATAATTTGCGGAGTAATTCAGTTTCTTCACGTAATATAATATAAGTACTAGCATTACGAATGCGGAACCATAAGATAAGATTGAATCATAAAAGTTAGTTTGACATGATTTTTCTGTTTAAAACCTTGATTGTATCCAGGTTTGTAAGTTGTCGGGAAGCCAAACATAGCAATGCGCACACAAACCCTCGCTTGATTTTGCGCACTAATAGGTTACACTATTTAGTAGTGATACCTTCCTTAAAATCCGAAAATGGTTAACTTAAGCGGTTCAGAGTTATGTAACATAACTTGCAACGCAACTTGCAAAGCCCAATTCCCCTATAATTAGTTTGATATTCTCGCAAAAATTTTAAAAACAATTGTGTGCAGTCTAATCGTCGGTTGTGCGTATTATTACGGGACTGGGTACAATATCGCTAAAAATATCGGTGTTGAGATGCAAGTCGAGCGCTGTAGGCCACCATTACGCCTCTAAAACCTGGTCGAACTCCAATCGGTGCAGCTGCCGACTTGTCACTGACATGTCTCCTGTCCTCAGGTCGACTTATTGCTCCACAAAATTGATCTATCTTAGGACAATCTGTTGTGTGCATAGCTGCCTATAGGGCAGCTATGCACACAACAGATTGGTAATAGTATCGGTTGTCAGGTCATGCGTTGTCTTTTTTTCGGTAAGGAAAATCCTAATGGACTTCTTCTGCCGGTCACAGAACTCACAGACCGCTTGGTGATTCCAACTCTGCTAGAACTAGAACACATGAACATGCCTCTATGCTCTCTACAAGTAGACGTAAAAGTATATAAGCAATATAACTTCGTCGATCGATCATCAATTTAAAAAGTGCCAGCTCCCAAATCTATCGGACACTTTCAACTAGATAAGAAATTTTCCAAAAACAAAAAAAAAAACGAAACGGTTTTATCGTTTTCTCTTCAGAGTTTGATAACTTTATCAAAAATGGATGCACGAGGATAAATTTCTATCTAGATACGGAAACCATACGTATGTGTGTGTGTACTTAGATAGCAAATTTAGCTGTCAAGCGTGAGTCATTGATAGAGGTCATTGTTTACAAGATAAATTTTATAGCTCGCGTCGAACACTAATTTTATTATTCTAGATGTAAAGTAATACAAAGTAAGTATTTTTATCCTTTAGATGTGGTAGTTCACAAATATTATGGCGGGATAAAAATTAAAAGTATTTATTTATTGTAACAGATTACAGAAGACAATATGATTTGTCTTTAATTTATTTTAAAAAGAACGGCAACAAATGTTCCGCCCTTTGATTATATATATGTCTAGATAGAGTGTCGCGCTGTAAAAGCATCCAAAAAAATGTGCCAACTTTTTATACTGGTGTGCGTTGACAGCTACGTCTTACACAACACGACTGTCATTCTGTTTTCCTAGTGTGCGTGAATAATGATACCAGTTATTGAAATATTCCCATTGAATTAGAGGAAAAATTCCATAGTGAGAATAAATTTTAATCTAAATAAATATTCTCTAAGACGAAAATAATAAATGAATTAGAATTCAGATAAAATATAAACGTTTGTACGTTACGTTAGTTTATTTCGGAAACTTTTTGCCCAGTTTTGATGAAACTTTGAATGTACTTATATTAACCTCAACTATGTTACGATACATACGATATTAATTTCTTAATGGAAGACCCATTAATACTTTTCCCGACACACGAATTGAACCCAGGACCGTGTATTCCGTAGTCGCGCTTGCGACCGGTAAACCAACGAGGCAGTTCATTGAAATTTTCAATGGCTGGCGCAATTCGTCTCGCAGCTTGTCATATTCGTCACAAATATTATTTAAGAAATTTAAATTTCCGTAAATAAATACCCATCTAATTTAATTTTTTTTTTAAATTACACTTCCGCCATCACTAAGTATGTATTAAACTACTGGACCACATGGGAGTTTGAATTCATAAACTGGCAACACGGACGTCAAAGACAAAATGTCGGAAAAAATATTAATTTATTTTCGAAATATTTCAATGGCTTATTTTGCTGAAATGAATACAAAATAATGTTGTTTACCGATGATATGTGACTTTTTTTGTTTTTTTTTATCGATCTTTGTAATTTCTGCATATTTTAATGGTACAAATCGTCATTGTAAAAAAACATTTTTGCGATACAACTCGAGCATATCTCGTGACAGCGCAACTGACACTAAACGCGGCGAAGCGGTTTAGTGGCCAACAGTTGGTTACTAAATTTATCGACGCTTTTACAGCTTTGACTGTCCATCTAGACATATAAATAATCAAAGGTTCCGCCATGATATGCGTGACACTCATAAGAACGAGAAAACGTATTTAAATATAGATGTCAGATGCCACTTAAATACATAGTGAATTAAAGATACAGAGTGAATTTTAATCAACAATGTAATGTATTAGATCATGGATCAATAATAAAAAAAAACATTGTTAAAGATGAAAATATTATTTTGTCATGTCAATAAGCACAAAACGTTTATCGACAAGATTGTGTACCTGTATGAAATTATACATTGGATGTTAATAAAAAAGGAAAACCATTAATATCAAAATAATAGTGCTATTATAATATCTTCTTTTGAATGTTTTATGATACACTACAACCGGTCAAGTGCTAAACCCACTTGGGTTATACTTAACAAAAATATATTTGTAAGTAATACATTTTCTGTAAAACAACCCTGTGAAAGACAGACAGATGGATGGGTGACGAGGGCTAAGTAATTAAATATGGTTTCATGACTATTTGAAGGAGGTATTAGACTTCTAAAACCCTAAGCTTGACTATGGGATGACAGACTCGTAAGTATGCATGTGAGTGTATTCAATATACCGATGCCGGAGGACGGGCAACTAGAGTCACTCTTATAACAAACAATATTAGAATTATGACTATTCATAAGTGCCTAATGGCACATGAATAAAAATATTTTGTTTTTGAAAAAATATTTTGATTTTGATTTACTGGATAGTCCTTCTAGAATAAATTTAATTTTAAAATAGTCAAGTTTTGGAGCGAGAAAATGAACATACACATCGATTAATAAGTACATTATATTTGACATAAGTAATTATTTAATTGAACTGATCGAACTAGCCTTTGAAGAAATCAGGAAGCACCAAATAAAGATGCATTGATTGCAAAAATGTACTGGATTTCACTACGTAAAGCTTACAGAAATTATATGGCTTTTTAATATTTTTCTTCCATTGAAATAGATGCTACAGCAGAGCAGTAGATCTTCTAGTGAAAAGTACAGGGAATTCCAATGCCGGCTGCCGGGTACCATTTAAACGATAAGTGGTAATTGTCAACAGATCCCAGCCGATCCCGGACGACTCCTCAGGCAAGTCCGGTGCGAAGTTCTACCAAAGTTACGACCGTCTGTTCATACTCAAGACCCTGACTTCTGAAGAGGTTGAGAGGATGCACTCCTTCCTTAAACATTATCACCCTGTGAGTAGAAGTGTTATTTTATTTACAGAAAAGGTTGGCGGACGTACGAACTGAAGAGGATTGGTATACAGTTACTTTAATTTTGCCTCTTGGAAACTGGGCTTTGTACTAATTATTTTTCTATTTAACGAAGCTTACGAGAAAGGAATAGAAGGTTTTTAGAATTGTGAAATGAGTCTTTTGCATGATACTAATGAGAATTTGGTCGCCATGTGATTCTGTTTAATTTTATATCAGTTACAAGGGTATGGATTGATTTGAAAGCTCTAAATTGATAATAAATTTTCTATCCCTTTTCCATAATTAACAACAGATACAGTGAGACTTAAAATTATTTAGTGCGATGATATGCTTCACATCGTTACCAATGGATAATTGTATAATAAATATTGGTAATAGAAATGGTGAAGTCACAAATGTAATAGGATACTAATACCAACTCTGTGACTTTATGATATTTAGGCTCTTTAAACACTACATAAAGAATGTTATAAAGATCTGGTTTTTTCGTAAAGTTAGTAATAGAATAGTCAATATCTCAGCAGATTTTTTCGAACGACATTAAATTTCATTTGAAAGCGTTATTTACCTTACGGAAATGTTGCTTAGTCTATAAGTGCAATATATTGGTAGGTACACATTTATAGAATTTATTTTTATCATTGGTTGAAAAACTTGTAATCTTATTTGCAAATGACGTTTTAAACAAAACAAAAGCAGATAAGATTGATCAGATATGCTGATAGTTATTTCTTTTAACATGATAATACAATTTTTTTTTACTTTACCATTATATTCTACAGCCCTATACTTCTACAGCCGCGCCTGTATACAAGTCATCCGTGCTTCGTACAAGTTCTCATTCAGTCATCATTCCTGAACTCATAAAGTCACCTATAGTTTGAGTCATAGTAGTATTTACTAACGTACCTAGCAAACATAAGAATGAGGAAAACCGTAGTTGGTTTTTTACAAATGTAAAAGAAAGATTACTAATGGGTCAGAAAAATAACTTTTTTAAAGGAAGTGTATTATTCTATAAGTGGTTGCTAGATGTTAATTTACGCTAATGTAAGTGTAAAAACTTCCTTATAGAAATAAATTCTGATATTATAAAGGCCAGGTTCGATATATTATATCGAACCTGGCATGTACCAATGTGACTTTTTCAATGTCATTTGTACTTTCTTAGTTAGGTAATCAAAGACACCACTGACTAACGGTAAAGGAAAACATCGTAAGGAAACCTGGACTTAATAGTCTTAAATCGCCAACACGCAGTGAGCTAGCGCGGTGATTAATGCTCAATCCTTCTCTGTATGAGAAGTGGCCATTGCCCTACATTGGGAAAGTTACAGGCTGATTTATTTATTATAAACGCAAAAGTAATTTTGAGGAGTAGGTCTAAGTTCTTCAGATTGAATCCAAACATCAATTTTCATAATAACAGATTTTTATCTAAAAGTTTTAGATACTGATAACATCTGGCCTTATTTCAAATAACCATTATTTACATTTAAATTACTCATTATGTTGAGTTAACACACAATAATCGGAAGTAACGCTATGCGCTTTCTATGTTGATTAGATAGGAAACGAGTAATGGTATTTCATATCGCACTAAAAACATATATTAAAAAAAGTGTCAATTACACGTCAGGACTATATGTTTTGTTGTCTAACAGAAGATTTCTGTTCTGTTCTAACAGGAGTTAAATAACTGAAATCTAGAACTAAGGCAACCAGTGTAACCACTTTATTTTCAGTAACATGTATAGTCAAGAGCAAAATTATGTACACATGTAGAGGAATTCAAATGATTATTTTTTCAAGTACAGTATTAATTTGTTAAAAAATATATAACCTAAGTATTGGTAAATATCTACTGATGCTTACTGCAATATTTTTACATTTAAAATAGGTACGCGTTTTTCTAGAATGGCTTTTGATAAACTCTACATGTTTACATGTTTTCGCTCGTGACTGTACGCAAGGTATGTTGCACAATATAAAACTTTCCAGATTTATTTCAGATAGCGAAACATAAAGTGCTGTAAAAAGTAATTGGTATGATTTTTATATGTAGTGAGGTACTTCTTGTTAAAATTTCATATCTAAATAATCTGATATTCTAATGTAATATAACCTAAACTAACATGTCTGTTACAGTTTTTTTTTATTTACTTAATAATTATAACTTTCAACACTATTTATGTATCGAATTTCAATCAAAAGTTTCCAAATTATAAACATTATTTTTTAAGACTAAAAAAAGCTTCCTATTTCTGTACCAGGTTCATCACTGTTCTTTAATAGGTACCTTTTTTTTGTCGTGTGGAAAACTCTTTATGAGTACCCCATCACTAAGGGCTGGTGATGGGGTTATGTCCGACTCGCACGGACTAAAAACCACACGGTGTTCCTCCACAAACCTCTGGGCGGAATAACGGCTATGACAATAAAATCGTTACGTAATATTAGAAGTTTGTGCTAAACAAGTTGCAGACGCAATAGAAATTATTTTTTATATTGGCAAATTGGCCGTAATTTTTTTTTAAAGTCAATTTATTAAAATTTAATCATAATTTTGTCTAGATTTTAACAGGAACTTTTCTATCGTACGTATACCATACCCGATATTATACCAGACCCTGAATATCTAAAACGCGTACTAGTCTATTCTGAGGAGAAATAAATAAAGATTGTTACTTATAATATTAATATTTTTCCAGTACATAGTAGAAAGACACGGCAAGACCCTGCTGCCTCAGTACCTAGGCATGTATCGGCTCACAGTAGACGGTATCGAACACTACCTGGTCGCCACTAGGAACGTCTTCTCAAATCACCTCAATATACACAGGTAACACAATATGTACTATCGATAAAATTTCCGGAATCATTGTTCTTAAATTCTTTGAACAGTAGTGCGAGCATGGATCTTTTTATCGAAAATATACCGATAATAAACGTCAAATTTGAGTACATTTTGATGAACTTTATGTCAAACTTGACATTTAAAAATGATAAATATTCGATAAAAAGTCGACAAAAAGTTCCTTGCTCGCACCCCTGCTTGCACTATACAGTTACACGTAAGGTCTTATTTGTTAGATTGCAGTGCATAGATGCTCTATAAAAAAAAATACACAATGGAATTTTAATTTTTAAAACACGACAAAAGTCTTGTCGGTAAGGTTTTGTCCGGTGGGTGGTAACCAGCCACGGTCTAAGCCTCCCACCAAAAGTAGCTTATAATAATATAATAACCCAGTCTGAGCGGCTGGTTACTAACCAGAAAGTCGCAGATTCGAATACTTCTCGTAACCCATTTTTCCTTGAACTAAATATTTAACTTTACAACCTATAATGCTTACTTTAGCAAATAAACTTTCTAATTCTGATTCTTACTTTATTTTCTAGGAAATACGATTTAAAAGGCTCCACGGTTGACCGCGAGGCGTCAGAGAAAGAGCTCGAGAAAGAATTACCTACACTGAAAGATAATGACTTTATTAAGCAAGGAATACGCATCGATATCGGTGACGCTGCCAAAGAAAAGCTTTTGGAAACACTCACTGCAGACGTTGAGGTAGGAATCTTTTGTGTATTCAAATATTTGAATCTACATAAAGGGGCTAAATCCCTACTTGCAGGTTTACCTGAACTGTATTAGCTAAATGATATAACAGATTGCTTTTTTTAAATAGGGCTGTAAGCATCAAAACCGGGAAAAACCGGTTCCGATGTAATTGAAATAAAAAAAGAATATAAATATTTAATAAGAAATTTGAAAAAACAACTGATACGGATGGGATGGGATAATCATTTTTTTTTATTAAATATTTATATTATTAAATATTTATATTTAATAAGCTAACATATGCTAAAACATGTTATAAATTAACAAAAAATATTAAAAAAAGAAAATAATATTTTTTCTATTTTGACGTTTACGATCAAGTTATAATAGTATTTTATAGACACAATGAAAATTTCGTTGTAATTCTTATGTTTGATATTATGCTGTTTTTCCAGTTCCTAACAAAGCTGCACTTGATGGATTATTCCTTACTACTGGGCATGCACGAGTGTGGACGCGGAGAGGCAGAGGCCGAGGCTGCGAGACAGCGGGACGCCGAGAATGACAGCGACAACGGAGATACAGACACTGACAGTGACACTGACAATAGGCATCATGGCGACAGGTAAGGCTTGTCATGTGAAGTAAGGGGAATGCATTGGACATCAAAGGGCAGTTTCACCAATCATTTTTTTTTTCATATACGTGTCAACCGGTCATTCTGTCTGTTATTTTTTTATTCTCTTTATTTCCTTCAACCTTGACGTTGGCAGAATCATCGTTAAAGCGATAGAGCCATTGCCTTAAAATTAGAGTAATATAAAAAAGACATGTTATATCAATATTAACTCTAAAAACGTGTGTTAAGTTCATTTTAGAGTATCGCAACCAAATTTAAAATTAGACCAATATGAAAATATTTAATAAGAAACTCGCTAAAACAACTGATTCGTACGGGAATTGAACTATTTTGAACCCGCATTTAATAATCAAAACATTAGCATAAACATGTAAAACAAATACAAATAAATATGTTTAGAATATTTGTCATTTTTAAATTGGCCTCAGTTTAAAAAAAAAAACATAAAAATGTGACCGTAAACGTTATTTGTGTCATACCACATCATACTACATCACAACACAACATCATCACAAAATCATACCACATGTTGCCTGGGCCAATATATACTACTCAAAACAAAATAAGAGCCACTCGTTATTTTCACATTTGAATGTAATTTAATGAACATAAATTAATTATTAAGTAACAAAATATTAATGGTACAAACTCTTTGATATTTAACCTCTTTGATTTTGTTCTTAAGACCAAATAGCTGGCCAGCAATTTAAAAAAAAATGTAGTATAAAATTTTCTTGTTATTTTTTTCGTTTTTTCGTTAAGTTTTGTTTCGATTATATGGATGGTATTGAGTATTATGGTCTGGAGTATTCGTAATTTTAGTTTGTTAATTTGTTTAAATAACATCTTATGTTAATGTGCCGTAAGTACGAATACATATGGACGCAATTACTGCAAGAAGAGCCGTTACAATGATCCAAAAAGGAAATTTGGAGCGATCTGTGGCTTTTCACCTAGGTTTTTCTCGAAAAGCTATCCAAAATGCTTGGAATCGCCTCCAGAAGACTGGCAGTGCTGCAAGAAGACCTGTTTCGGTTATAATTCGCATTAAAACTGTTCATGAGGATCGGTACATCCAGTTAAGTACCTAACGAGAACGCACAGTGACGGCTCTATAATTACAAAATCGCTTACGGTTGACAACAGGTACTCGTGTCAGTGACCAAACGATCCGTAACCGATTACATGAAGACCAGCAAACTTCAAAACGTCGAGTTGTTCGAATTTCTTTGTCCAGGGTTCAACATGCAAATTGTTTAAGGTACTTCCATCAATATTTGGACTGGGTCATAAGCCTGTGGAGCATGGAGCTCTTCACCGACTAGTGCAAAGTAATTTTTTTTAACGACGATCGACGCATTGGGATCTGGAGACGACGTGGCGAGCGATTTTTGGAAGCCTGCATTCACGAAGTCGATCGTTTTCCAGTTTTGGTGAACCCAGTTTTTTGGTTTGGGGTGGGATAAGTTTGCACGGCAAAACTGAACTCGCAATTTTAAATGAGGGTTCCGTAACTGCTTAGTGTTACATTGAGGAAGTTATCAGGCCTCATGTGATCCCATTTGGTCAGCGAATGGGTCCTGGATTCGTCCTGATGCAAGACAATGTCCGTGCACACACAGCTCAAGCGACCCAGTTTGTACTGGAAATCTCTCACATTCAAGTGTTGCCGTGGCCAGCAAACAGTCCGGACTTAAATCCGATTGAGCACATGTGGGACCAATTAAAACGAAGGGTTATTGTCGGTTCGCAAGAGGTGAACACCCAGCAGCAACTGATTGGCACTTCAAAAAGTGCCTGGGAAAGATCCCAGCTGAAAACGTGAAACATTTGATCAAAAGCATGCATTCCTGGCTGCAAAAGTGCATAGCCAAAAGAGGAAGGCATACCCATTATTAAAGAATAGAAAAAGAAATAAAAAGTGAAGATTTTTTAGTTTTGAGGGACTTTTGTTAAATTGTGTTTTTTATCCTAAATTGTAATTTTTGACCAAAGTTCAATAAAAATGTTAATTAATTAATTAATTTCAACAATAACTAGCTTAAACGGTAAACAATAACATTATTTTACGTTAACGTAACCGAAACAATGTGAAAATTTCATAATTTTTATGGTATATCATAAATACGTAGTGGCTCTTATTTTGTTTTGAGTAGTATAATTTTCTGCCGTACGCAATCAACTTAAAATATTAACGATTCAGAGGAAAATTGACTTTCTCTACACGCATTAAAGTTTCAAATTTCTTTACCCAAATCAAATGAACATTAGAATTTAAAATACTTTGCGTACGTTGCCTTTATAAACATCTGTGTATGGTATCTAGTGAAAAGGCGTGAACACAAAATACGGGGAGTCGTCGCATCGCAATAAAATGTGGCTTCTCGCCAAGAACTCGTTTCATTATTCCTTTTAAATACAGTTTATATCTGACGGGTAATAAACTGACTTACAAGGCTAGCTGTCGTACAGCCTCATGTGTGATTGATTATTATGATAATAATTATAATTTAATTTATAATTTATGTTGCAAACTCGTACCTGTTGTTGTTAGTTTGTAGATACAAACATAATTGAACATTTTTCTGACCAATCTGCCTTATCGACAATATATTATCATTTCGGCAAGATCTTGGAAGCGTTTAAGGGCGATAAATATGTGTGCTAACTACCGACATTCAAAAAAGCTTTATCATCACATCATTTTGTTGTTGTCTAATCATGGGCGGTGGTCAACCCCCTAAACCTCTTATTAAACCCATAACTGTGGGATAGTATTAACTATCCTGTTTATTACAACAGATGGGGGTATAACACTCCGCCGGACAGTCCACGGGGCTTCGCGCGACAGTCGTCACTGCGGTACGAGGGGATTATACCCGAGTTGGATATTTATGCCATACCTAGCCAGGAGAGTACGTATATTTCTTTATTGTTGCTCCTTCGATACTGATAAAAAATAAATTCAAAATAAATAAAGATAGATTAAGGATCAGCGTGTCCTGGTCTTGCCCTGAAAGCACGAATACATACATGAATTAGTTCCCTTGACATGTTTTGTTAATGTAATTCTATTTTTTCTTTTAGGTGCTCCTAAAAAGGAGATTTACTTCGTCGCCCTTATTGATGTACTGACACATTATGGTGTTAAGAAACAGGTAAGAATTAAAAATAATTTTGAAACATTTGAAGTCGGTTTTTCTGTTAAAAAAAAGTTTAAAAGTTTTTACATGGTAAACAAGTATATATAATAATAAGTAGATAAGTCTATAGTCTAGTCTGTAGTTTATAATATATTTAATGATTTTGTATGCGAAGTTTTAACTATTCCTCCTGACCAAATTATCTAGATTCATGATTGGCTTTTGCCTAGCACTAGGGCAGTAAAGACTAATTTATTCACCGTCAAACTTCCTTCCAGGCGGCGAAAGCAGCGAAGACGGTAAAATACGGCAGCAACGTAGACGGCATATCGACTTGCGACCCCGAACAGTATGGGAAAAGGTTCATAGACTTCGTAGCTAAGGCTATCGAGGGGAACTAGGCGCGTTCATGCACATCGGTGCTTCTTTTAGTACTTATCTATCATAGAGGTGGGATATGGAGTGTTAGAAGCTTCATGTGGACGATTTTTCTTTAGAGATGTAACGCAGGATTTTGCGTTCGGCGAAAAATTTCCTCTACTAGTTTGGGGGCCTGTAGGCAGTTTAATATCTTCGTCTCAAGCTTGCAAAGGCAACTTGAGTTATTAAACGTGGATGTACAATGAGCTCTTTTTTAATACGTCACAATTTGATGATTTTTTTGGGTTCCGTACCTTAAAGGTAAAACGAAATCCTTCTAACGAAACCTTTGCATCGAAATGTCTATAAAAGTTACCTCTGTATTTCAAATGATTTTTCTATACTTACCTCACTGAAATCAGTCTTGACATCGGCTTAGTCGTCGATTTTCCTTTTTTGACATTGACAGATGTCATATTTTAAAAAAGTGTCGTCTGAGCGAAGTTGTTCGGTTGTTAACGTTGGATTACAAAGTACATAATATATAATACCTACATAAAGTCTTTCGATTCATTTTGTTACCGTCCCGACAACAGTCGACAAGGCTTGCCATATATGTAGAATATAGAATAGAACCTAGTTTAAACGCGCTGGTGCGTTTAAATTTGACGTCAACTGAACTCTTTAAACAGCATAGAGTGAATTGTTGCAATCGGAGCGTAGGTATTGAACGCACCCTGACGTTTGAGAAACGCCTAATTCCTGGAGCTGAACATGAGGACGTTATCTATGCCTTTCGGGTAACATTGACAGGCGCCTACTACAGACTACGAAAAACATGTTAGGGCCTGTTTCTATCAAAGAATATGGTCGCAGGAGACCTTTTAGCACTCCATATCACCTACTCTATGTTTATGACAGATGGCGCTTCTATGTCTTGAAGTCTTGATGATAAATTCGTTGATCCTAACGTCGGCGTTTGATTTTACTAAGATTTGTCTGCGACAAATCAATCTTTAAAGCAGCGAGAGCTCGCCGGCGAGGTGGCGACAACAAATTAGCTTTTCATTGTGTCTCAATTCTGTCGCTTAAAAACATCGGTGAAGTTTACATTTACCTTCTAAAAAGAGGGAAAGATGTTATAAACTATTTGATTCATATTGATTTCTAGACGAAAATTGTACTTTGAACACCAGTAGCGCCATCTACGAATATTTTGGACTGAACACTTACAAATTTATCAATTAAAGGTTTTGAATTTTTTTTCGTCGGTTCAGACAATACAATTTAATAACGAAAGTAGAGGTATGAACGATTTATGATATGTTTACAATGTTTTCTTTACAATTTAGTTCCCGCTAGCTCATTTATAGACATATTTAAGTTCGCTCGATCCTTTGTTAGTTAATAAATTGGAGTTTACAGGGTGACGTAGTTATAAAGGGCTGGTAGTTTATTTAGATACGTTATCAGTTAGCTCAACTCTACCATTATCCACATTACCCAGTCAATTTCAACATTATCCGGGTAATATTAATAGTCAAAGTTGAATTAACTTGTAATGTAAATTATTTTCACGTAGTTACGTACTGAAAGAAGCACCGCTTAAATATTGTTATATCTTGTCCAAGACGAGTCCCACGATACAGTAAGTTTAATGTCGATTCTTATTAAAAATGCAAATAATTAAATTTCATAATGTTAAAAGTCGTAGTGAGGAGACATGTATTTGATATTAGCGATTATGCGAAACAATCGGACAGTTTAAAGTGTTTTTATCAAATTATTATCGTATTTATTCGCTTTGCGTGCGAATTTTAAATACAGTGCAATAGACTCGTTAAAGATAAAGGGTTGATTTTTGTGACACCGTATCGTAGCACATTTAAGCTTTGTTAATGGTGGATTTAAGCCAAACGAACGATATCTCTTCTCTTTGAAATTTTCTTTGTTTAAACAGAGAGACATTATTTTGCTGTCCTTTTTTTGTTCTCGAAGATTCTATGGAATGTTCTAAGAATCGCTCGCTTTTTGTAAACGGCTAAAGAGCGTACGAACATCTGCTTAGAGCGTAGTTTTGTGTTCGAACGTGCTCGCTCTTCGCAGCGGTGGCTTCAAAGAGATCCTCTATTTACCAATCACAGAGGTTTAAATCGCTTTAATCCAGTTTGCTCGAAAGTTCCAATTCTAGTTGTATCGTTTCTGTTGTGTTCTTTATTAAATTATGTGTAGGCTAAACTATCAAGAATATCTGGCGAAGAACGCAATCTTATTCTTCATTTAGTTTTATATTCATTTGGTCTAAACCCATCTTTACAACCTAGCTTTTAATACGTATTATATCAAATTCGTATGTCGCTCGCTACGGTGTCACAAGAATCTAAGACTAAATTCGGGTCGGTTATTGTCCGAAACAGGGACAGTTTCGAGTTTTAAGGGACCCACTTTTTTATAATTATAATAATTCTACACTTCGTCTTGATATTTGCAATACATATAAGCGGACCCTTTTTGACAATATTCACTCTTTATTCACATTGTGTCCCTGTTTTGTGCTTGAACCTAAGTTTTCCTTGATTCGAAGCTGCCTTGCCTTGATATAGGAGGTTACGACTATAAGCTTGGACACATGGGTCACTTGCGTCAGTTATAACAGGCTGGTCACGGCTCTTTTCCTTAAATTTGACGGGAGTGGCAATGGCTCGTGTGTGCAGAGCCTTAGTTTCGTGAGTGCGTTTAGAAGCAATTTATGCGTTTTTCGCAGATTAGCTTGGAGACCGAAATACGCAGAGTTATTATTGTACACTTAACATTATCTCAGCGCTAACTCGACACGAATTAAGTGTCTGAGAAACAATACAGAAATCCGTTAATCCGCTCCATTAATGGAGCTTAGAGTAGCTGGTAATATTTTAAATATTATACTATGGAATATTCGTAATATGGATACATACCGTCGTATGTACAAGGTAGCTTCGAACAACCAGCACAGCAACAGCGCACTGATTCCCAATGCCCGACAATGCCACTCTTTCTTAACTAAAAAGCTCAATTTTTACAGTCGCTTGTCATCATTTCAAAATGTAGATGATTTCGATAAGAATTTCACTTCGAGCGATTAAAAATTGAACTTTAAGCGTAGATGTAGATGAACGCGTGATCGTGTTGATATTTTAATTCAGCGATATAGTCACAAGTGTATGTGACAGCTAAACGCATCGCGCGTTTTTCTATGTGCGTGCCCTCTAAAGCATATTCGCAATAATTTTCATAACTCGTTATTAGCTTTTTATAATGTTCCGCTAATGCGTAGATTAGTATTGACAAATTATAAAATAAATAAAAATGTTAAATATCATTGAAATAATTAGAATGTTGACATGTTACGGTTGGCCAATTTAACTATCGATTAAATTCATGTATACTATTGGCAGTTGTATTATATCTTATTGTAATGCCTTGGATAATATTGATTATTGTTTAAAGTACATAATATGACGATTTGTTCATACTTAATATGTAACCTCTGGGGAATATTGATTGATTCAAAATGTATCAGAAGTGTTACTAAGCGATACGGCATTATGAATTTATATCGACTTCAAGGTCTAGTCTGTCTTAAGAGGAGGGTCCCCCGAGCGCTAAAAGCAATCGAAGTTGGATTTAAATTTGTATGTTACCTAAATAAAATCAATGACATTTTGTAAACAAAATCTAATGAATGTGTGTGGTTTGTACGATTTCCATTTTTTTTTGTTAAAATTCGATTTGAATATTATTTTTAGGATTTCTGACAAACCACAGACATAAATATTAGTTTAGATCTTTAATTTTAATTGGGTCATATTAAGAAGAGAAAGTTCGCTCTGGTACACTCCTCTTAAATAATTATCATTATAAAACATTATTGTAATTGTTCGTGACAAATGAGATTTGTGGAATCATAATTGTAATTTATCATGAGCAAATACGAATTTTATATGTAACAGTGCTCAATAGACCTAATATTAGTTGAGATCCCAGAGGAAATGTATTCGTTATACCATTAATTTGCAGTACAGAAAACTTAAACTGGCTTGTCTGAGTTTGCCAAAGCAGAATAGTTACTTTTATCATCGGCGATTGCACCGATGCTGCATCGCGTTTAAGTAACTTTCTGCGTTCGATTGCTGTATCGAAATACCGCGTTTTGACGAATTCCTAGATGTTTAATTACTACGATAGGCTGTATGTTTGTGCGTTCGGACGTGGCATCAAGTTACCGAATAGCGACTTAATTGCCGATAGCCGATGCTAAAAGAAACACTTCTGAATTGGCTACAAGTGGCTGCGCAGAAGTCGTTCACAGACGCGCAGGCGGCGCCATTGCGGCCGGGTTCGCTGTCTTATTCGCTCGTTAACGATTGACGCTTGCATGCGTCCCGCTCGCTCACATTGTCTTGTCCCTGCGCGTCAGCTCTCAAAGCCTTTAGACCAGCCAGTATATGATTTCTGTACTGTAAATATATATTCTACAAGGGCAGTAAGTCCAAAATTGTATAAAATAAAACGGCAAAGGGTCGCTGTTCCACCCAATAAAAGTAACGTCGTTTTTGCCAATATAGGTACCCATACTCTAGTTCGCTTAGTTTCTGTCTAGTGTAGTGTTTTTAATAGTACGATGTAAGATTTTGTTATTTATTATTCTATATTTCGAATAAGACTTGGATTGTTATGAAGTCTTTGTGATTTATTCTGTGAAAATTCATGTGCCGTTCCCGGTATATTGGTTAATTTTGTACTTTTAGGCGTTTCCATGTCGCCTCGACTAGTGTTGTGGTAATTCACATGTTTAGCTGACCTCAGAATAATTCTATCGCTCTTCATGTAATTCTTTGCTTTGACTTACCGGCGAAATATTACAAGATATCTAAGAAAATCAGTATTTTGGGCTCCGTTCGGTACGCTTTTGATTTAAAATAATTTTGTCAAACGTTAGTTTTTTTGTGATAGATATTGTTTACTTTTAGATATATTAATTTTGTATTAGATTTCGAGTTGATCACTTCAAAATTAAATAATTGAAGTCAAGTACTATATTGCAGTGATCTGCTTTGGTAGTGTTAGAAATCCTTTGTTACCCTCTCAGTGAAGAGGACATTTTTTTTTAAATTTTATCCAAAACTGTCTACATATTCCTGAACAATGTGTTAGTCATGAAATGATTCAAAATATGTCATATGTGTTGCCATTGTTTAGGTCGGTAATTGTATTTTAATTTGTAGTTATGTTATTTCGAATAGGTTTTATCTTGTTATCGGTGATGGTTGAAGCCACGAGCCCGCTGTGTACGGCGTATATTTATTAAACGATAGCTTCGCTACATACAAACATATTCGGCATGTAAGCAACACGGTTGAAATGTTAATTCTCTAGTCTACTACTCTTGTGAAGACAAAAAATGTATGAAAAATTAAAACTTAATTTTTTAAATATTCGGTTTATAAAGATTCTGCATTATACGTTTTATTTTCTTATAACACCCTAAACCCTTGCTTTGATAACATGTTAAAATAGCTTAAACCCGCGGCTTACCTCGCGTGGAGGACGGACCAGGATTTAAAAGTCGAATTGTCTATCCAAGGCATGGTCTGTGTGTCAAGTTTCATACAAAACCGTTCAAACATTTATAATTATTTTAGGGAAACTTTTTATGCATGAAAATGAAAAGTCAGACTTCTGGAAGGAAGGTCCTTCATGTCCAGGTAAAGTAAGTGTAACAGTGCGCGTATATTCGCAGCGGAATTATTTGTCAAATAATTCAAATAATATTTGAATATATTGATTTTATTTGAGGGTAAAAGGATTGGAGCATTCTATTAATTCTGTATAGAATTTTTTAAGACGTAAAAGAACGGAGTAGTCTGGCCTTTCGATAACGAGTTTCACAGAAAATGGGCGCATTGGATTATACGGCATAAACTTTGATTGCTTGCTATCAAAATATTGACTTTACATTGTAGAAAAATTACTTTACGTTTTAGCAAGTGATCATTAACTTCTATTTAGGTACGCATATAACTTACGAAAAGTCATAGGGCGTGCCTTGGGTTCTAACGCAAGACCTCTGACTTGCTAGTCAACAGTCATACCAGGATATCACTGCTTTTTGCTCTGCTCAATGTAGGAAAACAACATAGTTTTTAAAATATTTTTATTAGTAAAAGCTCCCAGACCACGACATATCTTACAACAACCTAGTCCATCCTCGTCTTGACGTGTTTCTCGGTGATCTTGTCCTTTTCTACGATGTACACGACGGCGCCCCAACCGGAGATAGCGTCGCGGTCAGCTGCGTTCACGAGCGCCTGGAAAATAATAATTTAATACCTAAACATTCTTTATCACCTGGAGAATAAGGTTGTGAAAGAAAGGCCTCATGCATTATCCAGCGCGGATTTTCAGAAGAGAGAGACGGCGCGATATATGAAGAGTCGCGTATTGTGTCGTAACCAGACCAACACAAGCATCTATTGATCACACAAATATTTGTCTTGTTCGGGAATCAAACCCACAATACAAATTGTAATTTTATGATGTTTATCAAAAGTTCAAGAGAAGTAAGCACTCTTTATTTAAGTATACAATAATATTAGAAATACTAGAAATAGTAATGATCTAAGAGTAAGCCTTTAAATTATACTTTTGAAGTAATTTCAAATCAATAGTTATTTAATCGAAATCTATATCAGCATTGTGCTGCTCGTCTATAATAAAATAAATAAATTTTCATGCAAATTGGGCATCAATCAAAACATATAAATTACCTGTGATATAGTTTCAAACAGTTCATCAGGCTGCAGGTTGGGTTCCCACAGAGCTTCACACATACCATAAAGCTGTTCTGAACAAGTTCCTGACACCACAAAGTCCTCAGGCTCATTGGGACAGCCAATCTGTACACAAATTTTAAATTTATTTATTAACACATGAAAGGTTTATCAGCTAATGGGAGTCCAATTAAAAAAAAAAAAAATTTTCAAACTATTTATTTCACAATGTTATTAATCTCATATTAAATTAAATTACTAATTAAATACTATTCACTCGCATGCTATTTAATACATGAAAATAATTTATGGATGTGCACGTAGGCTCCTCCTGCACGTTATATTTTTGATGGTAAAATAACGTTTTAGTATGTTTTTAGCTTGTTTTGAATTTAGAGTTGAAAAGAGTTTAACATTATTTAAAACTAAGTACCCTATGTCCCTATGACACTAACCCACTAGTGGACTAAGTTTGTCCAAGGAGGTAAAACTAAATGGGGCTTCGGTCTCCTCAAAAATAAATTTAAGTAGTAAACGTAAATTTACGTGTAAACATTTACACGCAAATTTTAAACATTGTTGTTACACAACAAAAACGTAATAAAATGATAAAAATGACATCAGTCCCACAAAGCCATTATAATTCATGGTGAACTCAAGGCCATAGAGCTATGAAAAATTATCAGGACAGTCATCAGCATCATCATTTCAGCCATATAGGTCGCAGGAAGCTGCTGGATGCCATGCCACTGATTGACAGCAACATCAAAACTGCTGGAATTTTCTAAGAACCTGGAGTGGCTTGAATAAGTTTTATTTCACCTGTAATTTGAATTAATATACTCCATAATGGCCAATACATACCAGATCCATATTGCATACATAAGGCTGGTTATCGTAGGGATCAAGACCAGCAATCACTGGCTCGATGAAGTAGGGTCCAAAGCGCCTCTCATACAGCAGGTTAGACAGCATCGCTGAGAATGTCTTAGGCCGCATCATTCTGTTCTCTTTCAACTCATAGAGGTTCATTCTGGAATAATAATATTGGTTTTCTTTAACCTTTGATAAGAGTGCTTTTTTTAAGTGTTGCAGTGTGCATTATGTCTATAAACAGGCTTTTAATGAATTTACTCCTTGTTAACAATTTGAAGTAAATGTCAAGTATGTACAGTAAATTTAATTATTGATGATGCTGATCAAGATCTTACCTGAATTTTAATCTCTGGAATACGGTTTGTGTATCAGTAGCTAAACCAGGCAGGCCTACATACAGCGTGGGGCCCATTTGATACACCTTTGGGAAGTTGGATGATATGGTTTGGGCTTGGATACCGAAACGTTTGTCTGTCGCGATAGCCACGCAGTCCTTCCCTTTCATGGCGACTACTGCGCCTCCGTTATACGCTAAAATAGACTGAAAAAGCCGAAACGTTGTAAGTAACCGGAAAGTATCGATGGATATTTTCTGTTCTATACGTAAAATGTTGATCGGTGAAGAGTGTGTAAAAGTTCCAAGAATGCGAATGTATTGCTACATGTAAATGGCTAGATTATAGTGTATTTTACATCAAAATACAAATTATGCTTTGTAATGTTCATGACGCTATCATAACCAATATTCATTAAATTAAAGTGCTTTTCGTTGTATTATTGTAATTCTGATCTGTATATTGAAAAATACACTTACCATTTTGGTTTATGTAAATAAAATCCAGCTATTTTCTAATAAAAACACAGCAATAAACTTTACACGGGAAACCGAAAAAATGACAATTCATTCACGGCAACAACGTCAAAGACAATTTGAACCACAGATTAAAAAGTAAAGTAATCCAAATCGAAATTCGCAGAACTCTGGTAACCCATAGACAACATAGGCCTACGGTTTGGCTAAAATGAGTCTGCAAATATTGGGGGCGCCACTGGCGCACTTCTTTACTACAATTCAAAATTACAAGTTAACTTGGTAAAATATTTTTATGATGATTTTTTAGTCATCAAAATACTATTAAACGATCAATAGTAGTCGGAAACTTCGTTTTTAAGGATTTTTAGTTCCATTATAACCGCCTCAGACTCTTTATTGCCAAGTTTAAAAATACAATGCTGTAAAATAAGAATAATAACTACTTATTATAATATAACTTTATATTTAAATAAATGAAAATAACTTTATTTAGTATTTCTTAGATACAATATCAATGATATTTTTACAATATGGTTACAAAAACCCGCCAGGCACTGAATATTAAAAGAATGTCTAAGAGTTGTGGGGGCGTTTATAGTTTCATTTTAATTCCTTCATAATCCGCGGGTCATACTGGTGGCGCGCACGATTTTCCATGTCACTATTTTGTTTTTGCTTCTGTTTTCTTGTTTTTTGTTACTCATTTAAATATTATGGTTGTCATATTTCTACTACTGTCGCAGAATAATTGGCCTTCAAAAATGCATCCGCAAAGAACTTGTGCATAACGCATATATGTGGATAACTACATCAATGATAACATGGTTATATCAACATCTAGCTGCGGTCGCGTGTTATTATAATATAAGCTTTTCTTTTAATTCTTTAGCGTATAAATCTAACCGAGCAGTCATATTGAATCCCCACTGATCTTTTACTTGACGGCAGAGATTTAAATCCATTTCAACTAACAGTAGACCATCTACATCTCTTGCCAGGCTTGGAGTTATGTGTCCATTAGGCGCTGTGACGTAGCTACTTCCATAATAACTTCTGGTCACATGTTTTTGTGTTTCTGTCATGAATTCTTCAGTTCCAACTCTATTGATGCTGCAAGTAAAATAGCCATTTGCTATAGCTGCGTTTCGGGCTTCTATGCCCCAAAATGATTCACCAAATTCCGAAATTGTGGCTGCAGGATTGAAAACAATTTCTGCTCCATTGAGTCCAAACATTAACCAGTTTAGTGCGTGGTGACGACCGTAACAAATGTTTATTGCAATTTTAGCGTATTTTGTCTCAAAAACTGGGTGACCGGTGTTGCCAGGAGTATAATAAGAGATCTCACTAAAGCTACCAACGCTTGGTAAATGATTTTTGCGATGTTTACCTGTGTAACTTCCATCTGCATTTATGACAACAGCGGTATTCCACCATGTCCCTTCGTCATCTTTCTCCAAAATCGGTGATATTATTACCATATCATATTTTTTAGCCAATTTACTCAAAAACAGGAAGCTGGGACCTTTATTTGTTGATTCTGCGAATTCTTCCCATGCATTTTTCTCTCGGGTGCACAAAAAGAATGGCATGTACCACGCCTCCTGCAGACATAAAATCTGAACACCTTCCGAAGCTGCAATTTCTATCAGTTTTTCCACTTTATTAAATATAGCATCTCTCTGATTTTGTATTGGTTCACTTGTCGGTAAAACAATTGAATGTTGGATTAATCCGACTTTTACTAATCTTGGTTTTCTAACCTCTTTTGCGGCATCGAAGGAAAAGGCTGCAACTTCAATATTATTTTTTTTGCTAGCTTCTATAGTAGAATCTTTCAATTTTAACTCACAATGCTCAGTTCTTCCATAATGAATTCGGTTAAACTCTTTTAACTGTTCAGGATTCAATTTATTTTTAATAATTTCGTAAATGTTTTGCACTGGTTGTGTAGCCATGTTGATAGTAGAGTAAATGGTTATAAATAGAGCTTGTGTCAAGTTGCGTAATGTTGTGTGATGAAGTAAATAGCATGATTTGAATGTTTAACTTATCGGCTCGCGAGTCTCGCGACTTGATACGAATTAATAATTAACACTAATGAATTATTTAAGAATAAACAAGTGTATACTAAGGGCTCGTTTATCAAGTGGTAGATAATGTTGATAATTAAAACGAACCCATAACTACTTATGGTAAACATTTAACAAATATAATATAACAAATTTTAATCCCAATCGCCATTCTCAACGGAGATTAACTCGCTAAGCAGGTGGCATTTTTGTGCTCAAGTGTTGCATTCACTTCTACTCTACATTCGCAAACAAAGATATTGGAAATATTTCTATGTTCGCAAACGTAATGCTCTCTCTAATTCCTCATTCTCATTGTCCGATGGGCTGGCAATCGGAAACAACCGGAGAGGGATCTGGCGCATGATGATGGCTTTACTTGGTTAGTTTTAAGTATTTCAACTATTTTTTTGTAGGCCAAATTATTAGCCTCATCTAAAAAATGGATTACAGGTTAGGTACAACACGATGAAAGTTAGAATTAAGCGTGGGAAATCTTCTGCCGCTTCTGGTGCCGTGTGGTTTCCGGCCCAAGAATGGAACCACCCCTACTCGTCCCGCGGGTGTCGTAACAAGCGACAAAGGGAAAGATCCAGAGGATGGATAGCAGCATCCACCTAACAGCAATCATCTGCTACTTGATCGCCAACCCGCCAAAGTGGCGATTATGGGCAAATACCTCCAATGAGCGCTCAATAGTGGCGCGCATTGGGAGAGGCCTATGTTCAGCAGTGGATTAATGCAGGCTGATGATAATGAACTCTTCTGAGTTACCGTAGTTCAGGAGCATCTTTTTTAGTGATGTTAAGTTAGTTTAATAGGCCAGGGCAGGAATAATATTTAAGGCCGTCTTTCAAAGCCGCGGTCTGTGGTTAAGTAACATAATAAGTATACGATAATATTATTGCATTGGAACCACAATAACTGATACTTAGGACCTGAGCTACTGATTTCAAAATTATTTGTTAATCTTTATGTAATTAGAGTACCTAAGATTTAAGGTATAGGTACGTCTAACTAATTAAAAGTATCTTTGAACTAAAATATTATATACCTACCTACACAATATGCTATTTCCAAAAGTGAAGTATGTAACTGTGTATTGTGTAAGTGGTATTATGGCAAGTCAGGTTTAACCCAAGTCACGCACGCATCATTGATGTTTTCTAAGTATCTAATATGGTACTTAATAAATAAATCTACATACTGCTAAAAATAAATAAAAAGCTAGGAAAACTTACAGCTAAACAATTAAATTATTAATATATCTATTATAATTATTAACATAATTACGCCTGTATTTTCTCTAAGGGTTAGGTACTAACATAAACATTTTGCCAAAAACATGATCAGACACCATGACCATGAGATCCATCCTTCGGGGTATTCTATGGCAATCATCCATTAGAGACCATGATTGCCTTTTATATCGCGATGCTTATGACTCGGTGTTGCATCTGAAAATTGATGTTATTTGGAAAAACACAGAACCACCTTAGCTAACAAATTTAATCATTTAAGAAAATACTTGTATTCATGAAATGTTATTTAACCGAGGAATTGAACATAGAACCTTGTACTCAGCTGTCCTGCGACTACGAGACCAACCAACGAGGAAAATATTGCGATGTCAGTCAATGTTAAGGTACGCTATAACACTAAACATAAATACCCACTCAAATTTAAGGTATTCTGTATTTAAATACAAATTCAAAACAGTAAAACAAAAACAAAGAATTAAATCAAAACACTGTAATTAATATTTACTTGATAATTTTCATATCTCATTATCACCATGCAACACAGCTTCTCATTCATTTCTCCGGTCACGTAGTCAGCTAAACGATAACCAAATATTTTTCATACAGGGTTCTAAACTTATCGCAAAGGGTCGAAGGTCGTTCACTTACAGCCGGACCACACAGATAAAACAAACCTCCGGCCAATACATCACGACAGCCATAGCTTTAAAGGTATTTAAGCGCCGCCGCCGGACTGAAAAGTGCAGTCTTTATCGGCTTAACCAAGTGTGCAGACATATCAATAGCAAACCTCAATCATGGAAAACGAAACTCTCAGCCTAGAAGCTATCATCAACAACAATCTCAGTGGCCGCGATCTTGAAGAGTTCAATAGAATTCATTATGGAAGAAAAGACAACCTTGAAGTAAAACTCAAGGACTCCTCCATCGCTGCGGCAAAGGAAGCTGATTTCGAAATTGCTGCTTATGCATTCCCTGCCAAGAAAGAGCAGACCAGGCCGCCCAGGATTGTAAAAGTAGGTGTTATTCAGAATACTATCGCCGCCCCCACTGACAAGCCAGTCAACGAGCAGAAGAAAGCCATATTTGAAAAAGTAAAGAAGATGATAGATGTCGCTGGTCAAGAAGGAGTCAACATTATCTGCTTCCAAGAACTCTGGAATATGCCTTTCGCATTTTGTACGAGGGAGAAGCAGCCATGGTGTGAGTTTGCTGAGTCGGCTGAAGACGGTCCTACTACGAGATTCCTGAGCGAGTTAGCAGCTAAATACGCAATGGTATTTGTTTCTTCTATTCTTGAAAGAGACGAAAACCACTCTGATATATTGTGGAATACCGCTGTGATCATTAGCGATACTGGCAGCGTTATTGGCAAACACCGCAAGAACCACATCCCACGGGTAGGCGACTTCAACGAATCCAATTACTACATGGAAGGCAATACTGGTCACCCAGTCTTCGCGACCAGGTACGGTAAGATTGCAGTGAACATTTGCTTCGGCCGTCATCATGTGTTGAATTGGATGATGTTCGGGCTCAACGGTGCCGAGATTGTATTCAACCCATCAGCGACTATTGCTGCTGAAGCTGGCAGCGAGTACATGTGGAACATCGAGGCGAGAAATGCTGCGATCACCAACTGCTACTACACAGCGGCTATTAACCGAGTTGGGTACGAGGAGTTCCCTAACGAGTTTACGTCGGCTGATGGTAACCCTGCTCACAAAGATATAGGACTTTTCTACGGGTCTAGTTACTTCACTGGTCCTGATGGTGTAAGGTGTCCAGGTCTTTCTCGCACGAGGGATGGGCTGCTGATCAGTGTTATGGATCTGAATAAGAATAGGCAGATTAAGGATAGACGTTGTTATTATATGACTCAGCGCCTGGACATGTATGCTAACAGTTTGAAAAAGGTACTCGACATAGATTATAAGCCGCAAGTCGTTCATGAAAATGAGAAGTAAAGTCATGGGAAGGGTTTCCCATTGACCGGTGATAATAATCATATATTATAGACTCGCTTTGATCAAAATAATCAATGCTTATACAAACAATATGTAACTTATCATTTCAATTATGTATCATTTTTGTAGCAATGTTTTGATGAGCAATAATAAATTATTTACAAACATTGCTGTTGTTTTTTTGGTGTACCACAAACACAGATAAAGTTAGGTAAGTAAGTAAACCTACAATAATATTGACATTAATCAACTAACTGTAGGTATGTTTGTGTAACATTTTTTTATGTAGATATTATTCTTTTGTTATTTTGTCTTGTTATGTTTTTAGGTACTAAGTTCATTTCTGAAGATGGTTTGGTTTCCTGTTTTCCATAACGAGATAGTCACAAGAATCTCTGAACTCTATACTCGTAAAAAATCGTTGTACGTATATACTACATGGGATTTGGTTTTACCTTTAAAAACAAAAATCTTAGATTGCCTCCAAGAGGTATGCATATTGATTTTTTTTTGTATATTATATTGAAGTGCGTAAATTTTAGAAATCAGAAGTTTTGGTTGGAAATTATTTCGCTTAAACCATAGTTTCTTAAGATTTATAGTCGACTTTACATATGTAAGTACTTATCTTTATAGGTTTTTAGAAATACAACCGACAGGCCTTTAACTAATATAGTCATAACAAACAATACCACACACAGACGATTAGAAATAGCCGATAAACATGTTATCGAAACTATTTTCTTTTATTGTCTCCAGATATTAGCATAATTGCTTCATTAAGGAAGCTATTAATAAGAATACTATCTCCACTCATTATCTTACGTATTACTTATCTCCGAGTTATTATTTAATTTCTCTATTTTAATCTACTGTTGTTAAGTTCGTCTGTATCACAATAGAAACATATGTGATTTTACAGTGGAAAATTATAAAGCTGATACTTTATTACTATTTATTACCTACGTGAATTGTAGAGGACGGATTTGGTATCTAATCATTCAGGTCTAGTCAGCCTTTAAAGTCAAGAGTCAGCTATGTATGAGTATAAAATAGTTCTTCAATACCACAAATTTTGTACGTAAGAACTAGAAAAATCTCGATAAGTAAAAAAACAGTATTGTTTACTAAGTTCTGCGCAGTTCATTAAATAATGTGCATTTAGTAACTGGTAGGTATGATTAATGAATTCTAATGTATATGCAGAGAGCCGGTTGGGTAGGTCTAGTGTATTTATTAGTAATCTGGAAAGGTCCATATTATGTGGGATGAATGCCTTATCTAGGTGTTGATGAAGGACGAGTTAGGCTGGAAAAGTATTAACATTTATATTATACTAGAAGTCGCCTAAGTCGCCTGATCGAAAATTTAAACGCCTGACTCGTGTAAGTTCCGATCGGATAGGAAAACAGTCGATTCTAATTGTGACATCAATTTAATACGGTAGATAGCTGATGCCCATGTTTAGTCTCATTAAATTTATTTCTTTTAAAATAAAACCCGAATCTGTGATGAAGTCTTTTTGAATTGACTTAGGAATAGCAAAGTTGAGAAAGTAATTAATGACCTCCTGACCGAATTACAGTCATAGCGGCCAATCTCAACGTACCTACATTAGACATCTATGCAGGAGATATTAAAAAAGTGTGTGCGCATACACAGGTGCACTCACTCTTATAATTCGATGGGACAGCGCAATTCGATACGACCGGAGACGGAACAGGCGCAGGACCAACGCAAAGGTGCTTTCCGAGAGATAATTAACTTATAATACGCATATAACTTATGGAAATTCAGTGGTTCTTAAGTTTGAACTTGAGTTGTCTGACTCGCCGTCAGCGTTCATACTACTAGGGTATCATGGCTCAAAAGACATTTATATAAAGAAGCAATAGACTTTAGCTGCAGAGTACAGACCTATATGCCTAGTTTCTGTGTGGCACTTAAAAAACAGTGGAGTACGGTATAGGTGTCTCGAGCTGAAAGCTTCGACACTCGTGAACATCGTAATTCCTCTGTAATTTTCTCACTCGCCGAGAGATGCCGCTAATGTGTTGCTCTCGCGATTGTCACACCATCTAGTCTTCGAAACTGCAAACTTTGTTGTTCGAGGCATGTAGCTTTTATTTCTTTGAAATAGGGTTCGTTTTCCCGTGTATGTAGGGTAAGGGGGTTGGTAGAGCCACTACTTTCTAGAGCACTTGTAGAGTTGCAGCCCGTGACATCCATTACAATAATGATGTCTTTGCTTTAGGGTTGGCGCTTGCTAGAGAAATGCGAGCTTGTGTTAGTAGAAGAAATTATGGAATCGTTTAGTGTTTCTATGAGTATTTCATCTGAAGTTATTGACAGGTAGTTAGTTTAGGTTTTTGAAATCGTGATAATATCAGTAGTGGCTACGGGTACCTAATAGCTTTTGGCTATACAAAAGCATACAAAATTATTGGTCCAGGGGGTAGCAAATTAGAAAAATCCTGTTGGTATATAATAATAATCTAGCTAAATGATCAGGCAAGTCACATCCAGGGGGTCACATATGTCAAGCTAAAATTAACGACAAATCTCTGAGGAAAAAAAAAAATCCGAAAGTTATAATTTTAATCAATTAAATATAAGTTTGAATTCATAGCAGTATTATAAATGGTGCAGAATTAATTTGAATATCATAAACCATAACGGACATTCTGGTTTTTATATTTAAAAACCAGAAAAAATATTTTTTTTTGCTACCGTGGCATCCCTACCCTTTAACTGGGTTGCGTATAGTGTCATCTCGGCTTAGGCGGAAGTCATAGAGCACTCGTCTCGACGTACCCACATTGTATTAAAGTGCACTTTTATTGTTCACCTACCCTCAAAATTGTTTTATATTGTTACAGTCATTATAAGACAATTAATCGCTCTCATTCTTGAAGGGTTGTATTGGTATCTAGTAAATTTTCAAATTACTTTAAAAAAAAAACACAGAATAAAGTAAGTATGAAGTGCTCTTTGACTTCGACATGAGAACAAATGACGTCATCTGTTCGTAGTGACGTTTCCGTCTATTAAAAAAATTCAAACCCTTATATTTTTTAATGTTTAATTTATCTAATTAATTTATTTTTATTTTGTGTAGTGACTGGTACTGCTATAATAAGAGAGTCGTGATAGCCTAGTGGTGGTGACCGTTCACTGGCAAGTCAGTGGTCTCGGGTTCGAACCCAAGGCGCGCACCTCTGACTTTTCGTAAGTTATGTGCGTTTTATAAATTAACTAGCTGCCCCGCGCGACTTCGTACGCGTGATTATCGTACCTCTACGCTTTTTCTACCCTACCCTACGCTACGCTTTTCTACCCTACCCTGCCCTACACTACACACCTACCCTACCCACCCCTACCCTACCCTACTCTACCCCTACCTCTACCCTACTCTACCTTACCCTAGGGGTATACATTACCTACAAATTTTTATGACTTCAAATTTAAAAATGACAGAATTTCATTCAAACTTTTATCTCCTATATATTTTCTCCCCATAGTGATTGAATATCAAATTATGCCATTTTGATGTCTCTTACTAACATCGAACTTCCTGCACAAACTTTCACCCCTTTCCCCCCTAATGGGTAGAGTTTTCAAAAAGCTGAAACGCCTCTTTTTGGTAACCGAAAAACTAAACACCAAGTTTGATTGATTTAACTTAAAAAGTGATGGATACAAACTTTAATACCCCTTTATATCTCGTTAGGGGGAGAAAATCCAATTTTTTTGATGCACGTCTTTTTTATTTTTAGCGCATAAGCTTAATAGTTATTTTTACATCTGTCACTTAAAAAATAACGAATTTTCCATACAAACTTTCACCCCCTTTTTTATCCACTCGGTTGCAGATTTGAAAAAAAAAAATCTATGCTCGTCTTTTATCTAACTACCGAAAAGCTAAATACCAAGTTTAGTACATTTAACTTTTAAAACCACGGACTTTCATACAAACTCTTATCCCCTTTTTTACCTACTTAGGGGTAGAATTTCCAAAAATCCTTCCTTAGTGCACCCCTAGGATACTTAAAGAATATTGTCTCAATATTTCAAGTCTCTAGGTCCACCGGTTTAGGCTGTGCGTTGTCTGTCAGTCAGTCAGTCACGGTACTGTTTTATAAGTATAGATTATCACTCTCCGTGCCTCGGATAGCACGTTAAGCTGTTGGCCCCGGCTGTCAATTGTAGATCTTTGACAGTCGTTACGGGTAGTCAGAAGCCCCAGTCTGACAACCAGTCTTACCAAGGGGTACCGTGTAACCCAATATCTGGGTTGTGGAGGTCTGATGGCAGTCGCTCCATGTAAAACACTGGTATTCAGCTGCATCCGGTAAGACTGGAAGCCGACCCCAACATAGTTGGGAAAAGGCTAGGCAGATGATGATGACTGGTACTGCTGAATAATAAGCATCCTATCTTCATCACATACCTTATTTACTTAAAATTTTAACACAAAATAAGGAAAATCAAGCTATTCTTAATTCGATCAACAACAATAAACGTTTCGTCGGTTTGTTTGTCGCCATTCGTAATTAAGGCCGTTGCGTTCATCGTGAAAGATGGCCGCTGTTCCGTTTCCGGCGGGACTTTTTTAATTTTTCATTTACGACTGGCTGTTTCAATTTTTCCTCTAATTTCTCATTAAACTTAGATGCACGTTTGCCCCGAGGGTTCATTTTTTAAAATGTAAATTAGAACTGTAGCTTAATGTGGTATTTTATTTTCTTTTGCAATTAGTAACTTTGAATTTTTTTAATTTAAATTAGTGTCGTGGTGGCATGGTTACGGATCCGCTTTGCAAGCACGTAGGTGTGGATTTGAACCAGGGGGCTTAGCCAAGTTGACTATCTACAATTGCTAACGCTATAGAAAACGAAAAAGGAATCGAACCTAAACTTTATGCTGCGGCACTTAACAATTAGCGATAAATTATCACTCAATATAAAGTTAAAAGAGGCGTAGTTGTATTGGAATTGGGACTAGATTACCTAAGTAGGTACTTGCCTTTCTAATTTAATCCATCTTTCGAAAACGTAGGTAAACCTGAACCTGTAGAATCTTAAGCATTCACTTATAAGTAAATAAACTAGGTACATATTATACTTACCTACACTACTATTGTATACTGGCACTATAAATAAAGAGAAATATTAACGTACGTTACAGTACTACGTCACGATGATTAGTGTTGTCAATATTGATTGATATCAAGCCGTATGTACGTTCTTCAATGCGAACGTAAAATATTTTCATTTATTTATTTCACAAATCCGTACAACATAGAAACACGCTATTCAATTCGTAGATTTAATTTACCCCAGGTGCGTTCTATTTTTGGTGGCGTTGATTTTTTTTTCTAAATTCCCGCCATATATGATGACAAGTGTCGTTTCGTTCAGGAACGTGGGTACGTGACAATAGTTCGGTAGCCGATTTCATCGACACATGCTCCGTTTCATTTCCGTTGCACTCTGTTCGCGTTGCGAGAGGTTTTTGAACAGATCCATTGTAAAAAAAAGTTTCACTATTACACGAACTTGATTTGACCAAGAACAGAAAAATCCGTAGAGTAGGCATCCATATTAATTCTTTTATGTTCCTGCTTTCTATATTAATAAGTTTGTATAAGTTTGTTTGATATTTTAAAGCATTAATTTCAATAAAAAATGGATAAGTAGGTACAACAAAAAAGGCATTGTTAAGCAAGAACAGAAGAAAAATTAAGAACTTCTTAAAAGTAGGAAATATTTGTTCAACATAGGTACCGAGAAAAAAAGGACATTTTTAACTAAATCTTTACCATACTCATTTTACATTAACTTTCATCTATCATCACTCATAAAATAGCTCACATATTAACAGATCACCAACGAAGACAATGGGTTCATCTTGCATGCATATTGTCAGTTCAAAGTGTTAATTAGTAGGTTCAGCAACATTATATTAACATAATTGTCTCTACTCCAATACCAACATAATAGAATGCCACAGATATATTTATAGTATTTTTAAATTACAAAATATTTATTTAAAAGGAGGCTCAAGGCATTCCTTGGCCGAGGCAAATTGAAAAGCACACTCGAAAACCCCTTTAGCTTCATGTGAAGGCCGCACAATAGAACACACCCCTCGCGGGAATACAGAATACTGTATCTGAACGCGTTTTATCGTTCAACATAATATTCTAACGGTATGATGAACATTGCTACAGCAGTGATGAGCAAAAGTTAGTTCGTTAAATAACGATTTCTGGAAAAATATCAATACCTAAGTCGGGAAATAGGGGAAAAATTCCGAAAAAATATTGAATAAAGTTATCGCAAACATCCAGTAACATAATTTCCTAATGTTACAACGTTACGCTAGTTATTAATATTTTATTCTTAGGTAAAGACGAAGTACGAACCTTCTTGCTTTTAATGATAGCATTTCTCGAAATTTAAAATTCTATATCTAGGGGACCCAAAAATTATTTAAAAAATATATATTTATATTTTAAAATAAAATCCTAATTTAAAAAAAGAACGTCATAGAAATTTCTACATTTGACACGTAATAACCTTGTCAGAGACAACTAGAGTGCGGGTGCTATCCATCATAGCGGTTTATTGAATTACGACCCTCTGATGGAGGCCGGCCCTCGACCCATCCAATTATTACCACACTAATTATAATTATTGCATTTGATACTGTTGTGTTGATACTCTTTGCTTGATTTGGAAAAGATGTTATATTTTTTCATACTTAATACTTTTCTTTGTGGCTTTTGACTCATCAGCACGTTTGTAAAATTCAAATCGATCAATTAACTCTCATTAAATTGAAATGATTTGATATTCTCATTAACTCAAAAGATGTGAGTTTATAAAACTAGTAGAGAAGCAGCAGCTGAGGGAGTTTAAACCACCTTCAGGCTCTTATGTGGCATTTTGACTCACTTTTCTTTTCCGGCCAAGATGGCAATGTTGGTAAGCGATTTTATGGTGGTATACCTATATGACTTTAGCTTTGTATAGGTAGGTAGCGTACTCTCTATTTCAGACAAAAGTTGTATCAATAATAATATGAATAAAAAAGAAATTACCTATTATTTATTTATTTTGTGTTTATCTATTCTCTTTCTTCCACGAAAGTTCAAATCTCCTAGAACAGCTGTCAAAACTACCCGAAAAATTGGCAATAGCTTAAAACAACTCCAACAAAACAAAACAAGAGATTAATGTTGTACAGAACACTTCGGTTATTCTGTGACACTTGTTCACTAATCCCTACATGTGACTTTCTCACCCACCTCGAACACACCACATTAATAATTGCATAGCTCCTTGACAGTACAGATTCGTCATACAACAACAAACTTGCAAACATTAAATAACTCACACACATCTAATCAACCTTAACACGAAGCAGTAAGATCTAAATTATAATTTTTCAACAGCATTGTTAAGTTGGTAATATAGAGTGGAGTTGATCACCCCCGCGGGTGCCATACGTCATCAGGGCTAGGGACGACATTGGACAGTTTAAATTTCGAATTACACGCAATCCATTTTCTAAATTGTGAGTTTTGGCATAAGAAGTCCGTTTTTAACTATCTTTTTACTAGCGGTTTTGCTCTGGGATAAAACCCCTATCACTCTACTTCTTTTAAATTATATCAATGCAAAAAATCACATCCTTCCATTGCTCTGTTGCTGCGTGAAAATAGGACAAACAAACAAACGAACATAATTTCGCTACTGTATGTCATGCATGATGCAAAAATGTGTTTGTTGTTTAGGCATGCTCCGGAGCAACGGATCGACGTAATTTTTTGCATAGATACGAGTACTTATTTCCCGGTAAATTGTACCATGGTAGCGAAGCCACGGTAAAAGTTAATATTTTTATAAAGGAATAATCAACGAAGAGAACTTTGTTCTGATCGTAGTTTTGACTTCCAGAATTATTCTTGGAGTACTTCGAAAACCACGAAAGGAAAAACGGAAAATCCAAGTACTTAAATTAAATCTACTAAAAAAAACAGTTGCGATTGTAACAGATTAAATAATGCCGGACTACCTAAACTGGATACAACATGGTTTAGCCACGACACATGCCTAACTTTCTCACAATAGTGTTTAGCGGCGGTGCTTATGGTATTCCTATGGGGCCAAAGCGCAAAGGGCGCGACATTTGGCTATGGGGTCACAACCTTTACAAACGATATGGTGATGATTCCACAAAGGGCGAAAACTACATAAAATCTATGCGGTCGCTTTTATAGTGGTGACATTTTTAGCTTTTTATGGAGTAAATTGGTCCTTGTCTTACGAATTAGGAATGGTACTATAGGTCACGGAAAGGCAACTCCTTTCTACCCCTGTACCTACCTATATTAGTACTATTTGTAGGTTACACAAGTTTTGTAGCGATTAGAACTTGCGCTGGAGTGGGAGTCGTTGGCGGTTTGTAAAAGGAACTGCATCATTAGGTAGCGATATTGCTAAATAGGTAAGAAAAAAACTAATCTTCCTCGTGTGATGTCGGAGTCACTCGGGGAAGAATAACACCAACGGGGAAGAATAACCTCCTTCTTCTACGTGACTAGTGATGGGAGCAAGGCAATAAACGAGCAGCGATCAAAACCTAAGCTGCTTCGGGCAGGATTTGATGGCACGCCAGGGATTGCGGGTTCAAGTCCCGCCCGAGTCAGTTGTTTTTGCGAGTTTCTTATTAAATAATTTCATAAAATGTTGTCTTAATAAAGCAATAATTTATTACTCAGTCGCTAACAAACCGAGATTATGTACATTAATCGCGATACCATTATTACGAACACCGTCACTCCGAGCTATTAACTTGAAATTCCTACTTAAACTCAACCATTTATTAAAGATCTCCCCCTCACCGCTTTTCCTAGAAAAATAGGAGTAATTAAAGCACGTATTCGTGTATGGCTAGGTCTTGTTACGTTGGTCATAAGACAAAGTATTGGTATATTTTGATTAGATATTTTCGATCTTAGTTCTTCAACAATAAGGATTGTTTCGGTGAAAATGTTGTTCATATTGTAGGGATTATGAAAGAACCCTTTCTTTTCCAGATAATTACGGACACCTGTGGTTAAAGTCAAGAAATGTAATGGTGCAATACTGGAATTTCGTTGCCATTGGTATTCCCTTTCTTATAGAATTCTTGCTTCGGGTAATTGCCTTAGTTGACTCGGTTTTACATACTTTTTTCTTACCTGTCTTAGATTGTTATCAATCTTCGCACATTAAACATCTAAATTTAAATAAGTAATATTAAAAACTAAAAATAAAAGAAAAACTTAATGTAAAAGACCGCTACCAGTGGGCAACGACCCCAAAACGCTGGCTGCATAGCCACGTTGGATGGCAAAATTATTAAAATACCTAGGTAAAAAAATAGTTTGTTAGTTTTTTTAAAGCAGTTTTTACTAATTAGAGTTTCCACACATAAATTCAATTAAATAGACATTTATTCCAGACAACTAATAGTTACCTACTCGTTAGGGATTGCAATCCAGCGGCGTTTTCAATCCAGCTGGATTCTTGCTGGATTGACCTGAATCCAGCTGGGTCCAGCGCGGATCCAGCAAAATGTGGAACGAAAATAAAAAGATAACATTTTTAAGACTTATTTTTATTAATTTGTACTTCTTACGATAATTTATAAAATCTTTCATTCATTTGGTGATATATCAATTTACTTTGGTTTCTTAATCATTTGAGATCAAAAGAATTAACTTAAAATTTTGGGAACGTTGCCTACTGGTAGCGGTCTTTTAGATTAAGGGTTTTATTTTTCTTTATTTATTTTTAAGGTAGTTAGTTTTGTATATATAGATAGTTTTATTTTGTATTGTTTATTTGTATTTTAAGTTACTTAAATAAATAAAGCAGTAACATAAAATTAAATAACAAACATATAACCTCATATAACATTTTAGATAATTTTTCTAAGTAAGCGATATCTTATTACGTTTATGTTTAATGATAGGATGGCTAATCAGTAGCAATCAGTCTTACAAATTCTTTTAAAATTAACTATAAAAAAGTACCGTAAAAAATTGATTGAGGATTAAAATAGTATTATCTTAATCAATTTTTTGTATCAAAAGAAGCTCCAAAATAATCTTCTCTCTAGGCAGTTTAAAATCTGACGATAAGAGACTGACTATTTCTTTTTTTGAATTCTCTGAAAGTAAGACCTTACAAAACAAATTTTATCTAGGTAGTCTTATCTCTCAACCTGCTTCGCACAGAACTGCATATGTAGCCAGCTGCTGAGAATGCCTTTCGGAGAGAGAAAGCCCTTTCGGCCTCTACACTGGTCGGCTTTAGGGTCATTAAATACTCATAAACCATAGATAAATGTTCACCTCGCACTCCTTCGGTCTCATAAACGCTCATTTCTTTTTTCAAGACCTTTTCGTTATAACTCAAAACTAAACAATAGAAATTAATACGTTTGCGGATCCGCATCGCTGGATCCAGCACTGTATGCTGGATCCAGCATGTTTAAAAAGGCGCTGGATCCAGCTGGATTGCTGTATGCTGGATCCAGCAATTGCAATCCCTACTACTCGTATCTTATTTCATAGTAATTTCCTTTGATACTACATTGTGAACCAAAAACTTCATAAATTATTGTAGAAAGAGAAAATTGATTACGAGCGGATTTTGAAGCCACGACCTACTACTACTACTAAGCTATTCATAATTCTGCGCCCGTGTATCTTTTAGACAATTTTTATGACGATTAACAAAGAGATACCTAAAATTTGTGTATTTGTTTATATGTAGGAGATTATCTATGAAACGTCTGAATCGATTCAGAAAATTCTTACACTTAATTTTAATAGAAAAGCTCATGGCCCCTGAGTAGTAGAGCCGACACTCGACAGTTAGTCTACAATACATTGAGAAGAAAAATTAAACAGTCAGTCATCGAAACGGTGTGCTGTTTATCCGATTGTGCACAAAGGGGTAAGAGGGTTGTGAACAAATCGACTACTCGACTGTGAATATCTGAGCGCCGACGCCTTATAAAAACACCAAATAATACTCACTTAGGGGAGATACGACAAAATGTCATTATTTTTTTTTAATAGCTAATGACTATTTGTTTGTTAATTCAACTTAGTTTTTGAGCAAAAAGTTTTGATGACGCTAGATTTCATTTGGTAAAGTGTAAGTACCTATACAAAACGAATGTTAGCTAAATATTATGACGCATCATAATTAAAAATATGGAATCGATTAGATTTATTCAAATAAAAATTATTTTAAGTTTAACTTAAGTTTTAGTTAATTTTCAGTTTCCAAATTATTATTATTTGGTTAGCCTACTGCGTCCCACAGTCCACAGCTAAGCAAAGGCCTCCCCATTTGTACCTACTTATTGTCAAATTATTTATTTTGGAATAGTAATTTTCGTAAGTCTATTATTTACCTTAAAACTTGTCGTGACGCCTACAAAAAATCCGAAGTAAAACTCACTTCTTCAACAAAGAGTAGTAAATTGACGTAAGTAAAAGTACACTGACACTTCCAAATTGACAAGAGAGACAAGGAATGACTGTATAAATATAAAACTCGAATAAAAAAACCACACTTCCGACGTTCTGCGGAGTCGTTGACTTTGCTTTGCGTTTTGGGGTTTTTTTACGTCACGCTTCTGGCGGGAAAATCATGGAAATGTCACCTGTGTTGTAGCGCGGAAAGGTTTTGATACTTGAGTTTATTTTGGGTTGGAGTGTACGAAACGGGGCACTGAGGAAAAAACAGAAAAATTTAGACGAAAATATTTTTTTTTTAAATATCGCGTTTTTTTTTATTCTATCGTATAGAACACCTAAATTTAAGACTAAAAGCGTCTGGGTGATTTTTGTCTCCAACCATCGGTTCGCCGTAAAACTGATGAAGAAAGGATTTCATTTACTAAGGCGTAAGGCGACCAAAAAGCCGAAACTGCGGAATCGAGCGTCATAATATGGTTAACACCCCGACTCAGAGTACCCCGACTCGGATAGGTTAGGTTAGAAGGGGATGGCGGGGTCGAATAGACCCCGCCATCCCCTTCGTGGTTATTTTTTTATAAACCACCTAGAAGTAGGAGCCCCGCGAAGCGGGGCTCCGTCGACCAAGCCCACCCTCGACCATGCATAGAATAAAAATAAGTCTTTTTTTCATAGTGCCCCGTTTCGTATCCTCTGACCTTATTTTGTTCAGAGATGTGCCTTCTTTTTATTTTAGCCGGAAAACTTCTAACAAGCTTCTTTAACAATTTTAAAGAAGCTTGCTAGTTTTTAAAATTTTTCTGGCTATATGTCATAAAATGCCGGCCGCACATCACCGTGAGAATTTTTTTTGTTTGAAGTCCACCTGAAAGTACTCTCTCATTTTAAAGAAAAAGCTTTTTTATGTGCAGACTTTAAAATAAAAACTCTGCTTCAAAATTTTCACATTGCGTGGCTGGCATTAAAGAAATTGGTTTAACTAAAACTTTTTTCCCAGGTATTTATTCCTAAACGTTTAGCTTGTTGAGCGTACTATAGAGACAAAGAAGCGTTGCCAAATATTAATTAATTATTAGTTTAGTAAAAGATTAGTTTAGTATTGTTGCAACGCTGAGAAACTATCACCATTCGCCCTATTCTCACCAGTCTGGTGGCCAGTAGTAAACCTGGTGTGGTTAAAATCTCTAATTCTGCGTACAGCTTTGAAATCAGTATGTAGACTATCTTCAGGTAGATAAGAAGTATAATCTAACTCAGTTATATTTATTAGATACCTATCTGTCTTCAAGTATCAAAAATGCCTAATCCAACAACACTGCCGCGTGTAATGCAAATAGCCGCCGAACAATAATCACGAAAGTAAGCGATACGAATAAAAATATCGTCTCAACCGCGTTCCAGCCCCCTGAGGGCCGGGATTTAACATATCTAATGCGATTTACGTGTCGCACTCCCCTTCACACCTTGAAGACTGTCGGTAATCGTTTTAAGACGTTGTTGACTCGAGAATACGCACTTCTTTCGTTGTTGGTATTTTTTAAGAGGGTGCTTTTTTATCTATGAATTAATCTGATGTGAAGAAATGGCGGGTAAGGGTTGCCCCACATCTATACACCTTCAAAGACATCTTTACCGTCATCGGTGGTACTGATTCTCGAAAGCAATCCTTTTCGCTCTGGTGAACGATGCTTCTGTCCGACATAGGAAGGATGTAACGAAAACTTAAACCATGTAGGTATTCGGATCATGGTTTTAGACTGCCTTAAAATTTTTCGTCGATTTTTTTTTCAATGAATCGTGGTACTAAAAAATTAATGATCAAAAATTAATTTTAAATACTCTGATGCTGTAAAGTAATCTTGCTAAAGATGATAATTGCTGTCGTACTTCCCTATTTGATGAAAAAACTGCACTTGGCTTCAAAACGCCTATGAATAAGAAAAAAAATGAAGACTAAAATTCTTTCAGGATGCTTAATTACTGTGAAATTAAGCCCTGTTACAGAATTGCGTGCTAATTGTACAAAGTGCTCACAAGTCACTAGTGTACGTCTAGTCTCGTAGAGGGCGCCACGCATTAAGCGACAGACAATAGCAGGTGTAGTTGGCGACGCTGTTATGCATTCTGACTTTAAGTAATTGGCCTAAACATAGGGTTGGCACAAACATGATTTACTTCACTTGAGTTTTTTTTTATTTATATAAATATTCGGTTCCAATGATGGTAGTCGGTTACCGAAACTAATAGACTTTGTGTGTAATTATGGTAGAGGAAGAGATTGTGTCCAGTGCTCTCATTTTGCCTTATGAAACCATTCTTCATAGATGGCTCTACCAACAATCAAATATTTAAACATTATACCTGTATTTCTTCGTTTTCTTTTTACGTCCACTCTTCGTCACTGATGTTATGTGAGTCTCTTGTAATTGGTCAGCTACAGATTTAGACTACGTAGGTAGTACTACTAAGAATTTACAGTTGGAAAAACCCAATAACACTTTTTCTGACCTGGAAATTAAAACTAAAATCTAGTGCATAAGAGTTGCGTTTGCGACCATTACACTAACGAACGGCAGCCCAGCCAATAAACATTTATAAACATAAATAACAGAGTTATGGAAGCAAAAAACACTACTACTTACAAAAAAAACAAAATCGTATCGTAATTTTTAATTGCATGGAATCCTTGATTGAGACAGCTTCGTCTCAAATTACCTAAACCATCTTTTATTTGTTTCATGAGCTCATATCTCTAGTGACAACCCTACCGTGTAGGGGTGTGGTTAGGTCGCCATCAATGGTACTTCAATCACAATGAGTGGCGCCTTCATTATTTACAAATGAGCGTATAAATCTCTCGCGAACGATCCAGTTTCATTGTCGCGCAAATTACAACTGTTTCTGCCTCTTTCTCTCTAGTGATATATGATAATGTAAGAATGAGATAGCATTGTTGAAAATTGACAGACAGAACAAATAATTTGAGATGAGGCTCAAGCGTTACGGATAGCGATTTATTATTTTCTAAAATGTCAAAAGAATGGCAAGTCCTTTTTGGAAAGTCATTCTTTGAAAAGCGTTAACATTCCTTATCGTCACTGAGATTTCAGGAATCAAGAAATAAGACACAAAAGGAAATCAATTGTTACGCGTCGCCGGCGTCCTTGTGGTAGTTAAAAAAAATGAAAGATCTGTTGCCTCCGTCGTCAATGGTTTTCTAATTGGATCTCATTTCTCGAGGTTTGATAATATAATCAAAGACTAAGCACATACATACATACATTACATAATATTAATAATGTCCTCCTGACCGAATATCGGTCACAGTGGCCAATCTCAACGGAGATTAGCCAACTTCGCAGGTGATATTATAGTGCACAAGTGTGTGCGCAAACACAGGTGCACTCTCCATTCCCTCACTCTCATAGTCCGATGCGACGGTTATTCGACACGAGCGGAGAGCGATCAGGCGTAGTACCGACAGCTTAACATGCTTTCCGAGGCACGGAGTAAGTGATAATTAATTGATAATAATTAATTAATAACTTACGAAAAATATCACTGATAGCTTAGTGGTATGACCGTCGACTGACAAGTCAGAGGTCTCGAGTTCGATCCCAAGGCGCCCGCCTCTGACTTTTCGTAAGTTATGTGCGTATTATATCTTAATTATCAGTTTGCTAAAACGGTGAGGAAATCATCGTGATGAAACCAGCACACATTTTCAATGGTGTGTAAAGCCATGTCAGAGGCCTACGGGCGGTTTAAACTCTGACACCAGTTTGTTTACCAACCATACGATAAGAAGAAGACTTACGAAAAGTCAGACTTACGCGCCTTGGGTTCGAAACTTCACACTTGCATAATAATAATGATAAAACAGCTATATATACCACTGACATGTTGTCTTTGCAGTGGGACTTCTCCCTTACAACAATTACAGAGTTCTTCAAAATTTATGAGGTCATACAGATTACGTGATGATACGATGTGTTTAGTATTCCAAGTGCGAATGAGCTATCATTATTCATATTGAATATACAGTGAGGTCTTAATTGAAGGAATACATTATAACGGAAGGCACGCCACACGCGTCAATGTTTAATGATTTCATTCGTTATGGAGAATTTCGTCACTAATATAAATAAAAACTTAATATTAGTGACGAAATTCTCCATCTTTAACCTCTTTCTCCTTCTAAGTCTTTAAACTTTAAAGGGATAGCCAATTTCCCCACTTTTTTATGTTAGTACACCGATTATATATTCTGTGAATAATAAGCCGTTAGAAAAAGCTTTTTTTTTCGATAACACTGACTTCAAATCATCAAAGAGCTAGACTGAGCTCTTTGATGATTGGAAGTCGTTTTACTTTTTTGTTAGAAAGTTTTTATATTTTCTCAAGTTTGTCTATTATATTGTAATCAGAAACTTAGATCAGAAAATCTGTAAAGCAATACAATCAACTGTTATGTAAAATAGTTGTATGACCACGCGCAATCCTGCTAATTGTGAGGATGACAGTGGCCTGCCCCGAGCAGTATAACCCGGGAATTTCATTACGCCGCCAGCAGGCTCGCTGGATTAGAATGCCCACTATTGTCCATTGAGTTATAGCGGGAGCTGGATGGTATGGACGTAATACATGCTGTAGTAACGTTTAGAATCGGGATTTAAGAAAATGTCGAGGTTTTTTTGGATGGAGAATAAAAATCTCGATTGATTAGTTTTTACGTAAAATTTTACATAATGTTTTTTTTTCACGTTATAAATGTTTTTAATCTATTAAACGTTTAGGTACTTACTAAAGTAAAGAACATTTAATTTTAAATGAGCTGTTTTATTTACTTTGAAAAAGTTACTTGCTTACATTTTATTTTTAATTGTGGTACAGCTCAGTTGTTTGCAATACTAGTTTAATAAATGTATTTCCATTTCAAGTCGGAAGTTAGAGGAAATTTCTCACTTCCTGATTCAGATTTTTCTTCAAATTGAAACGTTATTCATAACGTGATAACAAACGTAGCCTGACACTAGAACTTCTTTCAGTATTATAGTGAAAATACGACTATTTATAAACATATCATTTTACAATGCACAAACACCCACACCGGTACTGACGATACGATATCTGTGAATTATACAAAATATATTAGTCCCAAGCGAACCTGCTGATTGAACCTGCTGAAATTTTATTTTATGCAGTTAATTCACGCAATGTCTGACTAGCTGCTACTGAAAGCGACATGATAGTGGTCGGAGGCTCAAATTGGCCGCGATTGAGCCGCCTAATTGTTTGAAATATGCGCTCGCCATAAGGAATAGTTTAATAGTTCCCGTGTGTTCCTACATTTCACACTGCTATAAAATTGACCATATTTCGCCGAAACCCATTAGATTTACCAGTTTCGTGTGCTAATTATGTGTTTTATTAATTAAAGTGCCAATTAACAGATTTCCTTACTGATGTCAGACTAGGAGAAACTGAAATGCTTGAACTTTTGGATGAGAATTGCATTGTGAATGTGTTATGTGCATTGTGAATTTATAAAGATTATTTATATTATTGTATTTTTATATATATTTATATTATTATTATATATTTATATTATTATAAGATATTATATTATTATAAAGATTTATATTTGAGGAGGTAATCAGGTCCATGAAACTGAACAACTTTCCTCGAGGAACATAGGTCGAAATCTCAAAGCTTAAATTTAGTTTTCATAAAAATGTCTGGTCACGTAACTCACATTTTGTATGAGAAGTCGTTTCGAGTTTTCTGTCTATGTTTCTTGATGAAAATTATACAGTATCATAGGTTTGATTATCTTCTAAAATTTGTCTGGTCTTTATACATTCAGTATGTATGTCTGTAAATTGTACTTACGATACAGTAAAAAAAAATGTGTGGGGCAACGATCCTCCTCCTCAAAATAGACGACACACCATAGACCATACACACATTACAAACAAAAAAAAACCATTACATCATAGATTACTCTACCATAGAGTTCCTTATCAATGAGTTATGAAGCTGTGCTATCGCTATTAATTTGTTTATCAGCGCAGTAGATATGTTACTAAAGAATAGATATGCGTTGTACTACAGTATACATTATCCTTGTAAGATTTACGACCACTTTATCACATGTTTGAAGTTTATCTCATGCAGTTTTGGATACACGCATCTTAGTTTAAAAATATCTTTCTAGTGGTCGATAGGGATTAGAATTTTTAAAGTGTTTTACAAGTTTCGTTTCTATAAAACATAAACACAAAGCTTCCAAAAAGTGTGCGTGTGCCAACTTTATTCGGAACTTAAAAATAAAAACTTTATTGGAGGAGACTAGTCAACATTGACAATGTTGCCCTGTAATTATAATTACAGAGTAGGTCTTACCAAATGTCCGGGTTTTAATCCGGTGTAGGCAATTTAGGGGATGGTAACCTGTACCTAAACCTATTGTCTGTGTCTGTGGTCTGACAGATGTCAGAAAAAAAAATTGAATTTGATTGAAATATTTCATTCTTAGAGGAAAAATTTTGCCTTTGATTTCATTGAATGAAATATTAAGATCAAAAGTCATCCCTAATAAGTCTGTGAGATCAAACTTCGTTTATGTTTGCGCGCCTTATTCGCTTAGAAGCACTTAAAAGCCATAAAATTTTCCGAAAAAAGACATAGTACATCAACCCTCCAATAGTATTGTATAACATTTCTAAAAACTCTGTCGAGTGCTAAGATTGCTTTAATCACCTCCTCAAAACAAAAGTAACTAAAATAAATAACTTTCACGTCAAACAGAGGGTTACATACATAGTGACGTCACTATGACGTTCACTATAGGGAGTCCACCCTCACGGGGAGGGGTCAAAGGTGTCCGCCAATGGCAGGCGGAAGCGACTACTAGAGCGGAACTTACTTCCGGCCGATATTTTTTTAATTATTGCATTGGTTGAGGCAGTGATGTTTCCGCCAGGTGCGCAAAATAGAATATTTGATTGTGTGTTTATAATATTTGCTGAGATTTAATAATTACGTTGTTTTTGTAGGTTTGTTATTTTATTAATGCCCAAATGCCACAAATATGTGGCAGTATTTGTTTTTAGCATCTCCGTGCATTTGAAGGCAGTACATAATATGGTACTTTTAAAACCGAGGCCTTACCCTGCGCCACCTCGAACCATCCTTCGCGATAGGCGTCTAAGTCATCCCGCCACCTCTTTCTAGGCCTCAGGCACCCATAGCACAGATTACTAAATAGTTACTACGTCCCATAGTGTGGTAACTTTTGCCCAGCGGTCATCATGCATACGACTGACGTGACTCGCCTAATTGCATGTTGCGGTTTGAATCTGTTTTTTTATGCGCACTGCAAAGCTACATCGCTATCCTAAAACCAATCAACAATTATTAATAGCGATACAAAATAAAGACGATGTTAGGTGACACGGCATTTTGTAAGTTATTGGTTAAATAATAATATATGAGGACCTTTATCTATCCCAAAAATTGTTGTGACAGAGGTGTACTCCTATAAGATTTCCAGAAATAATCTTGACTAATACATTCTAGGGACAACATCTTTATAAAAGAGCATTAGCAGGAAGCACAAATTAACTTGGTCTTAACTATCGCGCGTGTTTTATTGTTGCGCGGCCAGAAACAGGATGGGCTTCATTACAGACGTCTGTCTTCAAATAGTTGGAATACGGATTTGTTAGATACTTGTTAAATAATACGACGGCGACAGTGGCGTATAGATTTCGCTGCCTGGGACTGACTAAAAATTCCCCCCCAATTTTTATTATTTGTCAGTTTTACTAGTGCATTCAAAGTTCTATCGTAACATTTCATAATTATCAAAACGACAGCACTGATACCCTTTTTTTTTTTTTTTTTTTTTTTTTTTTTTTTTTTTTTTTTTTTTTGTGGCCGGGGGGAGTAAAAAATGCCTTCCGCATACCGCACGTCCGAGGACATACGGTTATGTGGGGCTCGCACCCACTCGCGCATCGTGCTCCCTGACCCGCTCCGCCGCTTCCTTCTGCGAGATGACCTCCTCGCAGAAGGACGCGAACGCCTCCCAATACTCCTCGCTGTCGGCTGCAGCTCGCACTATGGCCGACAGCGAGACGCCCTGTTGGCGGATGGCCGCGCTGAGGGCACGCCGCTGCACCTCCCAAGCCGGACACTGCTCGAGAGTGTGCTGGGCTGTGTCCACAGCGAATCCGCAGTGGTGGCAGACAGGGGTCTCCTCCCGCCTCGCCACTCGATGCAGGTATTCCCCAAAACAACCATGCCCGGACAACACCTGCACCAAGCGGAAAGAGAGCCGGCCGTGCCGTCTCCCTAGCCAAGCCTCAAAGTGCGGACGGATCGCCTCAATGGTCCAGAGACCGTGATTCGGCACCGCCAGCCGTGACAGCACTGATACCCTAGTGGTATGATCGTCGACTGACAATTCAGAGGTCTCCAGTTTAGCAAGTTAAGGCACCTCTGACTTTTCGTAAGTTATGTGTGTATTAAAAATTAATTATCAGTTGCTAAAACTGCGAGGGAAAACATCGTGATAAAACCAGCACAACTGAGAGATTTTTTTTTTAAATCTTTATTTATTAGGGAGGGTTTGATCACAATTTGATCATGTCACCCTCATAGGAAATGAGAGATTTTTCAATGGTGTGTAAAGCCATGTCAGAGGCCTACGGGCGGTTTCAACTCTTACACCTGGTTGTTCATCAACCACACGATAGGAAGAAGAAGAAGATAATTATCAAACACTCCTCTCTTTCTCACCCGGTTTCGCTTGGCCCTTTATATACGCGCGCGATATAAAGTAATTATTTTTATTTCCAAATTATAAAATCGCTGACCGCCGCCCCCTTTCATATGCTGCCCGGGGCCGTGCCCCCCCTGTCCCCCCGGGCTACGCCACTGGAGGGACATCATGGAGCTGTGGCTAAGTGTAAGCCAGAGGTAAACTGTAATATTGTACTACAGCACGATTTGCTTTGTTTATTATTTATTTAGTCCGGTGACGGACGTCCGCGGCGGGTTTGCGGATGTAGTACACTAGGGATACCGCGTTCCCGCCACTATGCGGAAAGGAGGTGACACAGAAGGGGTTTTAGTCGGTATGCTGGCCGCCTACTATCTCTAGGCCGGAGAGCCCGACATAACCGTCTCGCATCCCCGAGCGAGACGGTATGCATAAGGCGCATTTCCCCTTCTGCAAAAAAAAAAAAAAAAGGACGGACATTTATAGGGTATGAAGTCATTAACACTGACCTAAAAGGTTAATGATTTAAAAAAAAATGTTTAAAAAAATTGTAGGTTCTGTATACTCTATAGCCCTGAAAATACAGACAAGACAGTTTCCAATTTATCATGAAACCCAAGTACATCACACTCGACATGGTGTACCATGACAAAATCCAACCATTCCATCGCCCCACATTGTTTTCCGCTAAATTGGACTCCGTGATTAATTTGTTTAACTCCCCTACCGTGTAATTTGTCATCAACAACTATTTCCTGATCTCCCGCACCCCCCTTTACGCTTACAAAATATAGAGATAAAAAGGGTATGTGAGATAGAAGAGAGGTCTAGGTAAATAAGTCGGTCTGCTTCTAAAATTTCTTGCTTATTTGGTTAGTTGACATTGGCTGCTCGATAAATAGTGAAATTCATGAGATGTTTGCCAAGATGTAATTAAACATGTTTGTTTCTTTTGCTTGGTTGATTCTGGATGATGAAGCTGGATTCCAGAAGGAGTATGGTATGTTCTGACTTCTGCCACAGCAGTGTTCTGCCGCAGTACCTTTGAAAAAATATTTTTTTTAACCGTCACAGAGATTTCAGGAACAAAAAACTTTATTTCAAATAATATTTCTACTATTTCAGCACCATACAACAGGGGAGCAGTTTACTTGCTTATTTGCCATGCTATGACATGCTTATTTTCAAATAATGGCCCAGTGTTCAGTCGAAATTTTTTTGTGGAAACCGTGTTTTCGAACTAAAATCGGGTCGATGCTTAATAGCATTATCGCACTAGTGTGATTCGAATTTCAAAATCCTAAGTCGAAATCAAAATTTATAGTCCTAGTAAGGTTAAAGAAAAAAATGGGTTATACGTTTTTATTGGCATTAATAAAGTTAATCGTAATTTGTGCCCCTACTAGTTTACGCTAATACATAAGGTATATTCGAATAATATATCTAATATTGTAGTAGGTACTCTAGAAAAATGAGAATTGCTTACAAGTGTGACTAACTAAGCCTTCCCTAAAATTACGTATTCTCTAAAACAAACCATCGCCACCCAAGTCACGAAACGTGACTTTATTTTATCTTTGGTTCGTTTTTCACCCGGCATCTGGCGCCGTATCGTCTTGACGATATCTCTGCTGTCCCCAGGGAGCTTGTTACACCGCCGTAATTACTGGAACACCTATCTGCTTCAATTAGAAACGAGGAATTATTTGCTTACCCGCTGTCGCCCGAGAAGACGGTGTGAATGGCGGCCGACTGGGTCTGTGGTTCAGAGATTATGTTAATGCAAGATTGGAGTTAGGATGTTTATATTTTGAAAATTGTAAAAACTAATTAAATTTTATGCAATTTTTTTAAATAAGAATTATTGAAAGGTATTTTCTATTTTTTTTTAATATATTTTTCTTTTAGGGCCACGGAGATTCGATTCTGGTACTGACTCTGAAGTGTGGGATCCAATTTATTAACAATATTACAGATAATATACTATTTTTTTTTTATTACGAGTAATAAGGAACAGCAAACAGCTACATCATATGGGTTTACAGTTATTTATGTAGTTCTATGTAGAGAGGGCTATGTTCAGCAGTAGATCATCATCATCAGCCTATATTAGGCTGATCATGATGATACTAAAACGAAATATCTTACTTTTACGAACTTTTTATTCGCAAAGAAAAATGTTATATCGATCTAAAAACTCATTTTCTTGACTTGACCTGTGCTTATCCTACATTCATTCTCTGCAACTCTATTGAGTTTTCAACAATTATGCAAGCTATCTAAATTGGCAAAACCTTTCCTTATCCTTCGCTACCATTCCTTGTAGTACTCCATCAGAGCGATAAGGGGTTACGAATGGGTATCAGTGTAAAATCTTGGGTTTCAGAGAACAAGGGGTAGATTCTAAGTTATGGTTGTACAAGTCGACGACAAGGGGTGGCAATTGCGTTGTCAACGGGTTAATTTAAGTTATTTTTTTTCTTTTTGTTAAACCGTGATAAGGAGTAGGAAGTTCATAAATTCATTATTATTTTTGTTGAGGTTGGATTTTTAAGGATTTTGCAGTAGTAATGTAGGACCCTATTAGCAATGTTTTTTTTCTTAAATTTGTTTAACTTGCATTGGACAGGCTAGAGTCATAGACCATACTGCTTCGTCTTTAGTCAAAATAACTTTAAAATAACTGTCATGATGATGATTGATGATGATGATGGTTCATGTCAAAGTAAAGCGGTGGCTACTTTACTAAACTTTAATTGAACAATTTGTGCTATCAAATCATTTCGCGCTATTAATTTATATTCACTTTAACAAATACACTTTAGTCAAACTAAATCTGGTAACATTCCACCGAAATTATGCAAATTTAGATCAAAATAACATAATTTTCACATAACATCAATAAAAATGAACTACACATGACTTTTCGAATTCCCGCCAAAGAGCAATACTGAGGGAAAATGTATTTTTTTTAAACGAAGCTTACTTAACACAAAGTCTTTTTACCCACAATTGGACGTAGTTAAGTGAAAAGGATCCAAACCACATGATGGTATCCTACAGTCAAAAAAGTATATCGGATTATATTTTTTGGCCGAGATTGTTTTCGCTCATTGAAAAGGCCTACTTTAGGAACATGTTAAAATGTTTTTTTGAAAATTGTGTGGATTGGATCCATTTCGCTTAACTACGTCCATTTTTGAAGTACCATAATCCAGATATTATTTGTCATACTTTTAAAACTGGAGGCACTTAATCAGCAGGATTAGTTTTGGACAGTGTAATCCTTGGGTCCGTACTCCACCGTCCACAATCCTCGATACCCAGCTATAAATCTGAACTGACCTTCAACCAGCAGCGTGTTGTTTATTTAATTTGGACAATTAATCTCCTAGTATTAAGTGTTTCAATTTATGCTCAATTGATTAGAGGATTTTGCTGCTATTTTTAACATGTTTTTTGGGTAAATTTGTTGTTTGTTTAAAAAAAACGCTCTTTAATAGGTTTTTCTTTTTCGTGGGTTCTCGCTTAATCATCATGAATATAGTAAGTAAGTACCTACCTACAAATATATCCAGAGGGAGAGGTTTCTTCTTTTAAAATAAAAGTAATAATTATTATACATTTCAAGCTCGTTTTTCTGGATTTCATTTACCTTACTTTTACCACAGTCCATAATTTATTATCTGTGGATCCAATGAAGTATAAGTAGTGACCAACCATAAGTTTAAATTAAAAAAAAAATATACACACTTTTGTTTTAAAGCCTTTCTAAATTTTAGCAGTAACTGAATAACTTTTTCCTAGGAACACAACAGGGAGTGCACCTGTGTTTGCGCACATACTTGTAAACTCTAATATTTCCCTAGTAGTTGGCTAATCTCCGTTGAGATTGGCCGCTGTGACTGAAATTTGGTCAGGAGGACATTGTCATTGTTATAGATTTTGAATTGTTTTATTGTTTTTTTTTTAACATACTTGTATGTTAATGTGAAAAAAACTTAAGTAAAGTGTGCTGATAATAGTACGCTTTTTCTATTCATAATACTAAACATAATATTTTTTTAAAAAAATATTACCTTAATATTAAAAAATATAACCTATACAGGTATCATTGCATTAAGCAGTGATAGCCTAGTGATATGACCGTTGGACTGCTAAGACAAAGTTTGTAGGTTCGAAATCGAATTCGAAAAGTCAGAGGAGCCTGGGATGCATCTCTGATTTTTCGGATTCATATTGCGTTTTAGAAATCAATTATTTCTTGGTAAAACAATAAAGGCAAACTCTTGAATTCGTGAGGAAACCAGCAGACCTGAGATTTTTAAGTTTTCAACGATGGGTAAAGCCATGTCAGAGGCCTACGGGCGGTTAAAACTCAGACACCAAATAGTTTATCAACCATAAGATAAAGAAGATTGTATTAAGTTTCAGATTCAAATCGACACTATTTTATTTATGTCCTACCCATTCAACTGGACATCTGCCTACAATTACTTCATTCCCAGATTTCTCTATAACCATAAATTAAGTAAGAATAAGTACAATTTGTCCGCTAATCCCTGTCAATCGAGGATTATCCGTACAATTGGTGGTAATCCCACAACATTGCACCAATTTACTGGGTCCGGTATTTATTGGGGGCTGGTCACCCTAATCCATTGGTCTTCAACAGTGATTACAAGTAGATACCTACTAACTGATTTTGTTGTTTAGATGTTAGATTTAGTAAATGGATGGATTATTGTAGAGATCAATAAATTAGCATGGTTGGTAATTGGAGTTTTATCATGTTTTTACAAGCTTTTATTTAACTTGCAATGTATGTTTGTTCGGATGGAATCTTGCAATCAGGGGCTCTACTCCGAAAATCGAACAACAATGTTTCGGATCGGAACGTAATAATGAAACACAATCCTAACCACCAAATTACCGCTGTTTAATTGTACTTAGTGCTTTCATCTGTCGTTTTGTTACAAAATCCATAAAAAAAAACGATCTATTAGAAGGTAATTTAACAAACAAATATGCGATCCGACAATCGAAGCTTCGTTGTTAAAATTTCGGAGTAGGCCCCCTGAATTAGAACTACTTCCTTTACCATTAAGTTTCATCAAAATAAGTTAAGTAGTTTTTACGTGAAAGAATACCAAACGTCCATCCATAGATCTTCACAAACTATATTTTATGTACGTTTTTTATATGTTTATGCACATGATTTGCTTATTAAATGAAATTATTTAATAAGAAACTTCCAACTGACTCGGGCGGGACTTGAACCGCCGGGAAGCGGGAAGGACTCGGTAGCTTAATTTGTGAGGCGATGGCACGGCACGCCAGGGATCGCGGGTTCAAGTCCCGCCCGAGTCAGTTGTTTTTGCGAGTTTCTTATTAAATAATTTCTTCACAAACTTTTACATTCATATTATTATTAGGACTTCGCTCACATGGTATGTTGATAAATTGTAGCCTATGTGGTATTCTGATATATAAGGTATACTGTAAAGTTTCATCAAAATTCGTCTAGCAGTTTTTCGTGAAAGAGTACAAACATCCATTCATCATCACATTTAATTTAATTTTAATTTCATAGTAGGAAAGTAGGAATATTATCCTAGTCGTGATAGCCTAGTGGTGTTGACCGTTGACTGACAAATCAGAGGTCTCGGATTCGAACCCAAGGCGCGCACCTCTGACTTTTCGTAAGTTATGTGCGTTTTATAAATTATTTATCACTCTCTGTGCCTTGGATACCACTTAAAGCTATTGGCTCCGGTTGTCAATTGTAGATCTTTGACAGTCGTTACGGATAGTCAGAAGCCCGAAAGTCTGACAACCAGTCTTACCAAGGGGTATCGTGTAACCCAGTATCTGGGTTGTGGGGGTCTGATAGGCAGTCGCTCCATGTAAAACACTGGTATTCAGCTGCATCCGGTAAGACTGGAAGTCGACCCCAACATAGTTGGGAAAAAGCTAGGCAGATGATGAGTAGGATAGTAGGAATAATTTAGGAAGTGTGTTAGTTGATTTTTCCTTATTTTATACAGCAAGGAAGCTAAGCGATCGACGTGAGTTTTCTTGTATCATATTTTATGGACTGTAGAGTACCTAACATAAGTTAAAAATAAGAACTATTGGAGCGAAGCCGCGGAAAAAAGCTAGTCACGTAAAATACTGAAGAGGTTTTCTTTAAAGTTTTTCCGGTTTCTGCCTGAGCTAGTTTAAAAAGTACCGTCCACTTATATCGTTAAGCTAATTGAGGAAGGGAAAGTTTAGTAAGAGTATGAAAAGTTAAAAGCTCCTTTAAAGTTTTTTTTTCATTTTACAGTCGAGTTAAGATGACAAAAAAAGTAGTCGTCTAAAGGTAACTGAAGTGTTGCATTTACGAGAATAAGACATGGCTAAGTAATTATACAGAAGAGCAATACTCGCATTTGCTATACGAATTAAGGGGTATATAATATGAATACTAACTTAGAGGAGAATTTTAGTAGGTCATCATTGCGTTTCTCTCAATTTAAGTTGTTCAATTTGTGTATTCTAGTGTACAGCGAGTACAAATGCGGAGTGTGGACGAGTGGCAATTTTTATTCCCGATCGTCAACACTGTTGATGAGTGCAGATTGCAGCCGTGGCAGATTATTTAGAAGCACCTTATATTTCCATTTGCGCCTAAACAGTGCATAAGTCCGGCACTCAATTCACAAAGTGCCAAGAGGGCCGGCGCGGGTGTAATGACAGATTAGCCACAGTGGCGGCCACCTGAGCTGGCCAAAATATGCAATAACTCAGAATCCCCTCTACACCGACAGAGCCAATAAATTCGTCACTGTGATTAGTGTGGACTACTCAGATAAATTGTATGGAGCCCGTTTCAGTATTGTACCTATAGGATAGCATGTTATTTTTTTTTTCGGTTTATAATATCCTCCTGACCGAATTTCGGTCACAGCGGCCAATCTCAACGGAGATTAGCCAATTACGCAGGAGATATTATACTGCACAAGACGTGTGTGCGCAAACACAGGTGTACTCTCTATTCCCTCACTCTCATGGTCCGATGGGACGGCCTTCCGACAGGATCGGAGAGAGATCAGGCGCAGGGCTAACGGCTTTACGTGCTTTACGAGGCACGGAGTAAGTGATAATTAATTTATAAAACGCACATAACTTACGAAAAGTCAGAGGTGCGCGCCTTGGGTTCGAACCCGAAACCTCTGACTTGCCAGTCAACGGTCACAACCACTAGGCTATCACGACTCAATTTTCGATTTAAACCTTCTACTAAAAGTGTAACTTAAGACTTATTTGATAACGAGCTGGACACAGAATTGTCGGCCATTTGAAAGCCATGGATACGAAAAGGATAAAACCGAAGCGCCACCATTAGATACGGAGCTTGATACGATACGACGAATGATATGGCGATAGGGATACGGTGATCGGATCAGGAAAAATGGTACATGTAGACGCGGCATAAAACTCTAAGGTACTGACACATGCTTATTGTAAATATGCAAAAGAATAGCATTCTTTTTACAAAGCACATTTGTTACGATGCATTTACACTTTCGCGCGAGCCACGAGACGAGTCGCGAAACTAGCCGCGAGTCGCGAGACGCGAATGTAAACGTTGTAAATGTAGATGGTTGAATTTGCCAACAGCAAAATTTACTTGGCACGGATAAAATCGGTAGTGCACAACTATACAGTTTTAATTATTTTTTTTGGGTAGAAGACATGGTTACCTATACGTGCTATAAATATTTCTTGATAAGGATTGCAGTAAATTAGAAAAAAAAATTGGCAAAGCCCCTAATTTCTCATTTCGGTAGCTGTCCGCATTACACTTGACAGTTTTATTTCTCTCGTACAATGAAAACTATTGGTTATTTAGGTTTATGGTTACTTTTATTTTAATCTTGAATAGTGATAGTATTATCACAAAGCAGTTTTATAATTTTAGTAAGCAAAAATGGATCTGTCCCAGGAAAGCACTTTCATCTCGGTGAGTTAAAGTTTATCAAGAGTATTTTTGCATAGAACAACACTAGATCCGTGAGCTTAAAACGTACGTACCAGTACCGCCTAAGCGCTTATCGTGAGAGGAAGTGTGTTGCTTGCCTGTTTGTTCCCGTTAAACGCGAAAGTACTCGTATGTCATATCGGTGTCATGATTGAATTTTTTTTTTATTTCCATTTTTTAGTATAATTTGTTTTCCAATGAGCTAAAAAAATTGAGTGCGCTAATTGTATTACGTTTATTTATGTAGTATTTATTACATCATATAATAAATAGTTTTTTTGATATGCTAATTTATGTTCTTGATTTTAATTTCGGTGTTTCATTTCGGTTGATTTGGTGGACTAAACTGTCATGATGAAATGATAAAAATTTTCATATCGGTGGGTGTTTTTGGTATTTGGTGCGTTATTTTTTCATTTCGGTACTTTTGTGTTTCATTTTGGCGCATTGCTTTATCATTCCGGTTGATATTTTTTTTTATTACGGTGAAAATTCAGGCCCGTAGGTAATTTTTTGAAACCTTTGATTGCATTTTCTATTGTTTTCAAGTCCTGGTACCTACTAAATGCTAAATTTTACTAAAATGTAAAATAGTTTTTGCCCTTGATTCAGTTTGCGTGAATTTTGACATTCCCTTACAATATTTTTGTGAATTTTTTACATGTTGCACATGATAGCTTATTAAATATAATTATTTAATAAGAAAATTTGACACGACACGGCACGGTACGTCGAAGATCGTGGGTTCGAATCCCATCCGTATCAGTTGTTTTTTCAAATTTTCTTATTAAATAATTAAATTCTCTTACAATTCGTACTTTCCTTTTTAACATTGGTTTCCCGTATGATGTAAATGCCCGATGAACTCTTCCTGTTTAGGGTTTCGTAGTCAACAAGAAATAGTACTCAAAGGGTAAAACGGGACCCTATTACTAAGACTCTTCTGTCCGCCCGTCTGTTTGTCACCAGACTATATCTCATGATTCATGAACTGTGTTAGTAAGACAATTGAAATTTTGACAGATAATGTATTTGTGTTGATGCTATATCAACAAATAACGAAACCGGTCGAGTTTGAATTATGCCATTGTGTGATGGTACGGAACCCTCAGTGCGCGAGTCTGACTCGCACTTGGCTGTTTTTATAATTATCTTCAACAGTTTTGACTGGCAGGCACGCACCTCTAACTTTTTGGATATTTGTCCGGGTAATCTAAATTAATTATCACTTGCTAAAAAAGGTGAAGAAAAACTGGTAAAGAAGGTGAGATTTTGATTTGGATGGTTTAAACCTTAATACTGGGATGTGCATTAATCATTTGATATGATGATGATAGAGCCAGATGAATTCAAAGTTGTAAACTTTTCAATTCACATTTATTATTAATGTGATACTACCAAAAACGCAGTTTTAATATTTTTTTGGTTAAAACTTCTTATATTATTTCAAAAGTATAAAGTTGTTTTATTTAGAATTTTCGATGATGTTAAAATAAATGTATGATTTTTTATTTATTATTTTATTTTACTTTTTACTGTAGATTTTTATTTAATAACCAGAGAAATATCTATAATTTAAGAACAGACCAACCAGTATTTATGTACTAGCTTCTTGTAGTAAATTATATTTTGATATAAGTCTGTGTGTTTACATATTCCGTGAACCTTATTTTATTACGGTGGCTAGTTATTTCATTTCAGTGCACAAAAGTTTCATTTCGGTGTTATCAAAATTTTAGAAACGTATAACTCATAAGTTTATTTAGATATGATGCCATTCATTATGAGCACTAACAATATCAAGAAGAACACTAACCCACAGTTTAAATTTGAAAAAACTTAATAATAAAAAAGTCAAGCGAAATTATACAAAAATAAGGACTTGTTGAAATTCAGCCAGATACACACTCATAGCTCGTCTCGTTTCGCGTCCGCGCATCGAAGGCGGTTTTTTTAGGCAGGATCAAAGAGCTCGTGGGGGATGCAATTGCAAGCGCGATGTTCACACTCACGTTGGCGTTTCATAAAATTACAAACGTTTGACTGTGCCGGTTGTGTTGTAACTGGCAAGTGATCTGCATTGTTAAATTGTTATTAACTGTTAAAAGAAACCAATTGAATTGTATAAAAATAATTTTAATAACACTATCAAATTAACTATTCTATAGAACATATTATAATTATCATCTAAAATTATAATATAATAAAGCTAATCATTCTTAATCGTGGCGAGATGAAGCTTTACTTTCATTGGTACAATAATTGTTATCATTAAATCTTATTACAATGTTTCGTTTAACTTTTTTTTTGCGTTCCTACGATAGTGTGCCAAAGCAATATCATCAACAGTTTTATTTTTTGGTTGTCGAATGAAGCTTTTACTTTTTTCCATTGGACTCGAAGCCCTGTTATGTTTTATTGTTTGACATGTAGGAGTTAGTACATGGTGAGCTGTGTTTACGCTTAGCTTAGGTATCCTACTTGGCCGTTGCTGGCCTCTAGTTACATCTACACATATTTCCGTAGCGGGCCTGTCTATGGTGATCTCTAAATAAGGCTTCCCTGAAACAAGCTTGGGGCTTTTTTTTGTTTTGTACTCTTTTATTACTTGGAAACGAGTATTATTTCTATCCAAATGTTTGTCAACAAGTATTTTTGACGTTTTGCAATTATTCTTCATAGTATTTTGTTGCATACATTCTGGATTTGGGCATGGAATTAATGATTTTCGGTTGACTGACTTAGATGGTTGTGGGTAAGATGATTCACATAAATCACATATTTTTTTATTCGCTGGCTTTTTATTTTTTTGGCTTGAATGGAGGGTATTACTCTTACCTGGTTGTGAGATAGAAATTCCATTGCGACAAGCCAAACAGCTGGTGCAGTTACATGACCCAACATTGCTACAGCGCTTACCAACTCCTTGCGTCTCGAGTTTTATCCCATAATTTTCAGGTTCTGCTTCTGGTGTTCTTCTACATTGACCTATGCATTCTTCTAGCGATTCAACGTTTGCCTTTCTATCTTTACCTACGTACTCTTCTTGTGGTTCATTGTTTGCTCTTATACATTGGCCTGTGCATTCTTCTAGCGATTCAATGCTTGCCCATCTGTCTTTATTTCCGTACTCTTCTTGCGGTTCATTGTTGGCCCTTGCACATTGACCTGTGCATTCTTCTAGCGATGCAATAGTTGACCTTCTACTTTCACTTCTGTATTCTTCTTGCGACTCATTGTTTGCTTTTCTATATTGGCTTGTGTATTCTTCTATGCATTCTTCTAGCGATTCAACGGTTAACATTATACTTTTACCTCCGTATTCTTCTTGCGGGTCATTGTTTACTTTTCTACATTGGCCTTTGCATTCTTCTAGCGATTTAATGGTTGACCTTCTACTTTTACCTCCGTATTCTTTTTGCGGCTCATTGTTTGCTTTTCTACATTGGCTTGTGCATTCTTCTAGCGATTCAATGGTTGACCTTCTACTTTTACATCCGTATTCTTCTTGCGGCTCATTGTTTGCTTTTCTACATTGGCTTGTGCATTCTTCTAGCGATTTAATGGTTGACCTTCTACTTTTACATCCGTATTCTTCTTGCGGCTCATTGTTTGCTTTTCTACATTGGCTTGTGCATTCTTCTAGCGATTCAATGGTTGACCTTCTACTTTTACATCCGTATTCTTCTTGCGGCTCATTGTTTGCTTTTCTGCATTGGCTTGTGCATTCTTCTAGCGATTTAATGGTTGACCTTTTACTTTTACGTCCGTATTCTTCTTGCGGCTCATTGTTTGCTTTTCTACATTGGCTTGTGCATTCTTCTAGCGATTTAATGGTTGACCTTTTACTTTTACGTCCGTATTCTTCTTGCGGCTCATTGTTTGCTTTTCTACATTGGCTTGTGCATTCTTCTAGCGATTCAATGGTTGACCTTCTACTTTTACATCCGTATTCTTCTTGCGGCTCATTGATTGCTATTCTACATTGGCTTGTGCATTCTTCTGGCGATTCAATGGTTGACCTTTTACTTTTACCTCCGTATTCTTTTTGCAGCTCATTGTTTGCTTTTTTACATTGGCCTGTGTATTCTTTTGGCGATTCAATGGTTGACCTTCTACTTTTACATCCGTATTCTGCTTGCGGCTCATTGTTTGCTTTTTTACATTGGTCTGCGCATTTTTCTAGTGATCCAATATTTGACTTTCTAATTTTACCTCCGTATTCTTGCAATTCACTGTTTACCCTTCTGAATTTACCTAGACATTTTTCTTGGGATTCAACGTTTGCATTTTGAAATTTACATGGTAATTCTTCTGGCGATTCTGGCTTTGTATATTTGCATGAGCTCTCTTTTTGAAGTTCATTGCTCGCTCTTTTATATTTAGCTGTACATTCTTCTTGCAGTTCATTGTTTACCTTTTTTCTTAGCCTTTTATCTTGCGGTACATTGTTGACCTTTTTACCTTTTCCTTGGCATTCGTCTTGGTATTGATTATTTGTTCTTCTATTTTTGCCTGCGCTATCTTCACTGTCTCTAATACAATCAACTAATATAGTCTCGTCCTTGTGTTTTTTACGATCTGCGTATTTTCTACGTGCTTCATATTTTTTTCTTTCTTCATTTCTTCTACATTCTTCAGTTTTTTTTTGTTCTTCTAGTTTTTTACTTTCTTTACTTTTAATTTGCTTTACAAGTTTCAATAAATTTTCAACTCTCTTACGTTCGTCATGTTTCTTCGCCTCTGTAGCTTTTTTACGCTCCTCATTTTTTTTATTTTCCTCAAATTGTTTATGGTCGTCGTATTTTTCGCGCTTACATGTCTTCTCTCTTTTATTTTTTTGTATATTATAATCATTATCTAAAGAAACTGTGTTTTCAGATGAATGAGTGACCATGTCACTTACAATATTTTGTTTGCAGGGCCTAGAAGTGTCTTGACTTGAAAGGCCACTAATAGGTTGAGTAGAATTACTCGGAACTGATGGTAAAGTATATGAAGATGTTTTATTCAATGAAGATTTTCTAGGACCCGAGCATTCCGTACGAACTTGAGGTTTGATGGCACCGGAACCCTGGTCTTTATAGGTAAAATACGTTCGTGTTTCAGTACCAACGGTATTTGAGGATACAGAAGGTGGATATGGATTTTCATATTCCATGGTGCCAAATCGGGATCCACAAAATAATTTTACCCCATCAACAGGTGTCCCAATATCCTTCTTCGTGATTTCTGTAGTAGAAATACAGTAGTCGTGACTTCCTTTGAGTTTAGTTTCATTGTTCACAGCTCTATCTACTTTATCTCCTTTATTGTCTATAAAAAGATAGACGTTACTACTATAATCTTTCTTGTCTTTTCCCTTTTTTGAGAATAATATATAAAGCAATGCTGGAATGCACCAGGCTATTTCAATCAGTAGTATAATAGAAATAATCCACACTTTCTTAGATGATAAATCTATTGGTAGATGACTGGTAGGATGTATAGATTCCTTAGGTCTGTTACCATTTAGCTCTTTGAAAATATCACCGGTTTTGTTTACTAAGGTGAGTACACTGCCTAATGCAAGATACAAATTCTCATCTTTTAAATGTGGTATAATTTCGGTAGCAAGCCAACGTTGAAATTTCTCTTCAAATTTATCTTGTTCCTTAGGGTTACTTGCCTGTATACAACTTCTTGCTGTCGTGTAATATTTTGCTAGATTTCCAGATGAATCTGGAGCATTCATTGAAACTAATGACACGTTTTTAAGAGGAATAAACATAGTGCTCATTTTATCGTTCCAATTTACGTATGGGATGGGTATACTCAAGCCATTTGAGGTTTTTTCAAAGTAAGCTAATAGATCACAGGGGTCTTTCATACTTCTTATGAAGGAAATACATTTTAAGGGAGCAACATTAATTGTTAAAGAGTTGAGTACATGATCATCAGGTGTGAGCCATCCAACACCATCAGTATTTAAATATCTTTTAACTTCATTGTAAAACTGATATATTTTGACCACATTGTTTTGAGAGACGGTGCCTCCATAGTAATCTAACTTAGCAACGGGAAGAACCCATACTTTAAGATAGCCTCCTATAGCATCTGAAAGTGCTGTAGTCATGATAGCGTTTGTTTCACCATCAACAGTTTCTCTTTTGATGGCAGAATAAGCGTCTTTGAAATATCCAAGTAGTATATCGACATAGTCTTCGGTGAAATTATCAATGAAGACAGGAGGCGGAAGCAGAGTTTGAAAATGCATTCTAGCTCGCAGCAGTCCTATATCTATTTTTGTCCACGCTTTCTTATTTAGATCATTGGGGTGAAACAATACTGTGCCTACATTAGGGCTATAGTCTTTGTCCTTAACAGCTTGGAGTTCACATACAATTGTTAAAACTAAAGTGCACGCGCTTATGAACATGGTGTTTGTAAAACAATTAAAAAATAAACTATTATAAAATACACGCGACACAAAATGACATCCATAATAACAGATTTTGACAAGAAAGCCTTTATTTTTCTAGATGGGTACCAGCATAACAATATTATACCATGGGTACCAGAAAGAAAGATAAAAAGTTCCTTTATGAGAAGTTTGAGAGTTGATACAAAGATTTTTATTATAATTACCTACGACATATCCATTAAAACAATATGCTTGTTTGCTGAATTGATTAGCGGGTTGAGGGGTTAGAAACTTAAAATTACCGACTTGTTGGAGTAGAATATTGAATATTATCGTAATATGTAATTTATGGTTCATTTGATTATCATCATTATCTCAGACGCAAGACGCCCACTGCTTGGCATACTCCTCCACTACGGTTTTCCATGCGCTGTTCGCATCTATATTTTACATAGTTTCGGACGTTGGTAAATAAAAAAAAAAACTACCTTTGTCGACATACAAACGTTCATTTTTAATTTGCTAAAGCTTAGGAAAAGAACAGTTTATTCAGTTGACCCAGTTTAACCGGTTCATATTTCCGAACCATCCATTTCAAGTCCATCTAGTGATGGTCTCACTGTTCACGAAATACGTTCTGTTGGTTCTATTTTACAGGATAGGTTGTAGATCAAAAAATGACGAAAATTCTCTTACGATAGACGTACTTGTGTTGGGATGAGATGAGAGATGTTCAGAAATTCACACAGCGATTTCATATGTGCTGCCTTAGGAGATATTGTATTATAATAAAATCCTATTAATAATAATATGAAAGTTTATGAGGATGGATGGAGTTTAAATACTCTTTCACGCAAAAACTACTTATGGAATTTGACGACACTTTACAATAGGTACTTCATACATTTTTGCCGACTCTCTTTTAGTATAGGTTTTGGCAAAGGGTTCTGGTATAATACCTTATTGTATTAAATCTATGGTATTAGCCATAGATTTAGTACAGTATAATATAGGCTGTATAGGTTTATCAGAACAGCACAGATCAGCACACTATTAACTTTGCTAACTACGCAAAATATTATTCCGACAGTTTTAAAGAGAAGTTTAACTGTCTTGATTTTTAAATTTCGGGAAGGACAGGGACGGGTATATAACGTCCGTTTAAAACTATAGTATTACATTCACTTGGTTTACAAACTCGTACTAAGGGTTAGGGGACCACAGAGTGCGCCCTTGGTTCGAACGTTACTCCTCTGTCCGTGTCAACATGGCTTTATGCAATCACGATATTTTAGGACAAAAGATTTGTATATACTACATACAAGTTAATGTCAAAATAAAATAAAAACGAATAATTATCGTTTTTTATTAAATAAAAAGCACATTTATTAACTAAAATTAGAATAAAATAAAACTAACTTCATTCTTAACCGTGCGATACTTATCATAATCTTATTAGTATGAATCGTTTAACCTTCTTATTTCCATTGTGTTACCATTCCATTGTGCTAACACGATATCATCAACAGTTTTCCGTTTTAGTTGTGGAATCAAGCTTCTTTCTCTTTTACATTTTTCTGTTGGACTCGAAGTCGAAGCTCTTTGACTTTGACGTGTTACTGACTCAAATGTAAGAGGTTTTAATCGTTGTGTTACATTGTTTTTATTCCACGCCACAGGCTTAGGTATCCTACTTGGTAATTTCACTTGGCCTTTTACATTTACAAATACGTCCGCAGTTGGCTGGTCAATTTTGACCTCTGCGTAAGGTTTCCTAGCATTATTATTTACACCTTTTCTTGTATTATAATATTCGTTCGATACTTGGGAACATCCTTGTTCCATGAGTTTATTTTGTTGGACTAGGAATTTTGATTCCACAATAGCAATATCTGCACTAATTCTTTCAGGAAAAGGTTCTTCTTCTAAGTCTGTTAGTTGAAGAGTTGTATTTTTTTTGCAATCAAGCATAGAGCCAGTGCAGATACATCGAGTGCAGTTACTATGCATAGCTTTGCAAGACGCCTCAGTTGAGTTGGTCAAATTCCTAAATTCTTCTGATTGTGATGCCGGTTCACAGTTTTCTAGTTCAATAATTTTTTTGTATTCTTCTTTTAATGTATTTATTTTTCTTATTTCTTCAGAAGATGTTATATGTTCGTCTCGTTTCATTTGATGTTCATTTATTTTGCACCGATTAAGTTTTTTAAGTTGCTTAAGAATTTTGAGCTCATCAGTGTTTTGGCGTATTTCATATCTTCTACATTCTTCAGCTGTATTATGTTGTTCAAGATTTTTATAGTCCTCGGCTTTTTTACGCTCTTCATATTTTTTAATTTCATCAGTTTTTTTACGTTCTTCTTGTCTTTTACGTTCTTCGGCTTTCTTGCATTCTTCAATTTTTTTATTTTCTTCAATTCTTTTACATTCTTCTTGTTTTTTACGTTCTTCGACTTTCTTTCGCTCTTCTTCAACTCTTTTACGTTCTTCTTGTTTTTTAAGTTCTTCTTGTTTTTTACGTTCTTCTTGTTTTTTACGATCTTCTTGTTTTCTACGTTCTTCTTGTTTTTTACGTTCTTCTTGCTTTTTACGTTCTTCGACTTTCTTTTGCTCTTCAAATTTCTTAGCTTCTTCATTTCTTTTACGTTCTTCTTGTTTTTTACATTCTTCAGTTTTCTTTCGTTCTTCAAGTTTCTTTGCTTCTTCAAGTTTTTTACATTCTTCGGCATTTTTTCGCTCTTCAACCTTTTTTGCTTCTTCTAGCCTTTTATGTTCTTCGGCTTTGGTTTGTTCTTCAGATGTTTCTGAATCATATTTTATTTTTTGTTCTTCATGTTTTCTAGCCTCTGCAACTTTTGTACGCTCTTCAAATTTTTTACTTTCATCAAGTTGTTTACGCTCTTCTACCTTTTCACGCTTTGACACATTCTCCCTTTTAGGTTTTTGTAGTTGTGTATCAATATCTAAGTTTGAAATAACCATTTGAGAAACATTCTCAGTAGCTACATCGTCATCAATAGAATTTTGTTTGAAGCCATTTAATGAGTTTTGACTTGGAAGATGAGTAATTTGAGATAATACATTACTCAGCTCTGGTAAAATACTATGCGAATTGAATATTTTCAATGAAGATTTTCCAGGTAGAGAGCTACAGCTAGTTTCAATGGAAATTTGAGGCTTGATAGCACTGGCAGCCTGATCTTTGCATTTGAAAAATGAACGTGTTTCTGTTCCTATGGTACACGGCATATAATCCTCAAATCCCACACCTAATCGGGGTTTACGAAATGGTTTAACTCCATGCTTCATCCCAAGTCCACTGTTATGGCCCCCTGTCGTTGGACCATCATCCAAAACTTGTTGGCATTGTTGAGCACTGTTTCTCAATTGATTTATTCTACCTTTCTTACCATTCATCTTACCATCCATGTAAAGATAGAGGTTACTACAGTCAGGTACAGGTTTTTTGTTATGCTTTTTTGAGCGTAATATAAAAACTAATGCCGGAATACACCAGGCTATTTCTACGAGTAATATAATTAATATAATCCACATTTTCTTAGATGTGGCATCGAATAGACAAGTTTGTGATTTTTGCTCAAGTTCTTCTGTATCTATGTTTTGTGTGCACCTCTCGACTTCCGAATTTGTCTTGTTAATCAAACAGAGGACACTTCCAAAAGCAAGATACAAATTTTCATCTTTTAAGCGAGGTACAATATCACGTTTAAGCCATTGTTGGAATTTTCCCTCAAATTTTTCCTGTTCCTTTGGATTAGTTGATTGTATACAATTTCTTGCTGCAGTATAGTATTTGAGTAGATTATCAAATGAATTTGGAGCATTTAGTGGAATCAATGACACATTTTTAAGAGGAATAAACATAGTACTCATTCTATTGTCCCAAGTTATGTATGGGATGGGTATACTTAAGCCATTTGAGGTCTTTTCAAAGAAGGCTAACTGGTCACACGGGTCATTCATACTTTTTGTGTATGTTGTCAATTTAAGAGGGGCAATCTTGATTGATAAAGTATTAAGTACATTGTAATCAGGTTTTAGCCATCCAACACCATCAGTACCTAAATATTTTTTGATTTCACGGTAAAACTGATAAAGTTTGACCACATTGTTTTGTGAGACGGTGCCTCCATAGTAATCTAACTTAGCAATGGGAAGGATCCATACTTTAAGATAGCCTCCTATAGCATCTGAAAGTGCTGTAGTCATGATGGTGTCTGTTTCCTTATCAGCTGATTCTTTTTTGATGGCAGAATAAGCGTCTTTGAAGTAATTGAGTAGTATATCAACATATTCTTCATTGAAAGTATTTATGAAGACTGGAGGCGGAAGCAGGGATTGAAAATGCCTTCTAGCTCGCAGCAGCCCTATTTCCACTTTTGACCACTGTTTTTTATGTAGATCTGTGACTTTAAATAATACTGTGCCTACATTAGGGCTATAATAACCTTTATCGTAAAAAGCTTGTATTTCACATACAATAATTAGAACTATAGTGCACGCGTTTATTAACATGGTGTTTGTAAAACAACTAAAAAATAAATTATTATAAAATACACGCGACACAAAATGACAACCATAATAACAGATTTTGACAAGAATACGGTTTTATTTCCTTTTCTAGATAGCAAAGATACTTTTTAAGAAGTGACATACGTATGAAGACTTTTTAGGTGCGATATATGCAGATTTTGCACTACATACAAAAGTTAGAACAAGCAGTTCAATCTTAGAAGATTTTTTTTGCATTTGAGTTCAATCGTTCGTGCAGTCACAAATTGCATGAATCTTGCATGAACTTGAGGGAGGGAGGGGGTTCACTCTCCCACACAAATAAAATGTCCGTAGTTAGGTGTATAACAATCACTGTTTATTCCACAAAGAATACAGCACAGGACTTACACTATTAAAGTAACCAGGATAGGTACGTGAATTATACAATTAACTTTTTGCTACCGTAAATGTAAAATCATTTTATCTCCTATAATATTTTTGAAATGAAATGAATATGAAATGAATAAAATTTATTTGAGACAGCACATGAAAACACAAACAAACAATAATAAAACAAACAAACAAAATAAGAGAAATAAAAATAAAAATAAAAAACATGAAATAAAAGAAAAATAAATCATGAGGTTTGTGTCCCACGGCTGCACCTAATAGGTCTCCAGATCAGCTTAATGTCAAGTACTGGAAGGTACTTGACGCTGATTTTCATCTGGAGCCTAGGTTTCACGGATGTCAAGCAGCCAATCGTCTTTCCGTGTAATCCTAATAGTGTAAGTAGTAGTGAGGGGGAGACAATGCCGCGAACCTGTCAAAACATTTTTTGGCGGGAGGTTCCTGTTAGTGGCGCGACATCGAGTACTAGATCTATTCGCCACAAGCTCTTCTCCACATTTCGACACTCTCGACCTGATAATATCGATCAATAATAGCGAAAAGTATAATTTGTTCTATAGGTGCATCTTAATTATCAGGTGACTGGTGCACCCATAAATTTACGGGCATAATACTACGGGAAGGGTAGGCGACACGACCGGGAAGTTTAATTGTTTAATTAAAACCAGTATCAAATTAGGGGATTACTCACATATGTGGGATACGAGATGTCGTTGGGGTAATGATGTTGGTGCAGAATTGAATTGGAAATTTCTTGAACCTTTATTTGGGGGCTCAGAAATTCTTAATACAATTTTAAACATTTTAGATTCTATTAAAACGCGTTGTGAATAAGTTACAAAATCAGTACAGAAGACCGAATAAAACAATGGTGCTGATTCTTTAGTAGGTACATCCCGCATAACTAATTTTAGTCTAACTATATCTCTTTCTAATTTAAACGATCGAAAAAGGACAGCAAATTAATGTCAAATTAGAGCTGTCAAATTAGTCCATGTCATCATTGCAGTTGCCGTGAAATTAGACGAGACCTATAAGATATGCTGACTAAATTCTCGTTGATACCACGAAAATGGACTAGTTTGACAGCTCTTAAAATCTTCTATCCTTTTTATGATCTCTGTTAGGAAGAGAGAAAAGAAGTCTGAATTAGCGTGTGCAAGAGAATTAGCATCAATATCTATTTGCATTTTGAGCTATCTATTTGCCGACATACAATATGACACATATTATGATATAAGTTGTTTATTGTTGTTGTTTATTTACACTTGAGGCTGGATTGCAATTGGAGAGCACACAGTCACAGGTTTATACAAATCTTAAAAAAAAAACAATAAAATTATTCTTCCAATATTCAAATACTTATGAACAATAGCGTTCGGATTTCTCGTTTTCGCGCGTCGCGTCGTGTGAGCTATGAGCACGCAGGTGGAAGTAGAGGCACAGACAAAGCCGGCTTACAACCTAATGTATCAAAAATACTTACGTGTTTTGGACTCAAAGTAATGTTAGTCTAGAACTACAAGGGCCCGGTTGAATGGATGAATGTGATGGTTGAAAGTAGAAAAAAAATTTGAGGGCACGGGGGAGAATTTCATAAATGAATTTAACAATTTCCTAAAATTTCATTTGTGTAACACGCTGTTAACATTCCAGGAAGGTAAATAAATAAATAAATTAGCCTGTAACTGTCCCTATGTAGGGCAAAGGCCTCTTCTCATACAGAGAAGGATTGAGCATTAATCACCGCGCTAGCTCACTGCGTGTTGGCAATTTCAGACTATTAAGTCCAGGTTTCCTTACGATGTTTTCCTTCACCGTTAGTCAGTGGTGTCTTAGAATATCTAAGAAAGTACATATGACATTGAAAAAGTCACATTGGTACATGCCAGGTTCGAACCCACACCCACTCGCTTGTAAAGCGGGTCCGTAACCAATGCGCCACCACGACAGGAAGGTCCAGGAAGGTCAGGACTTTTAAATTCTTATTTTACCTTTAATCCTAAATAATAATTATTAAGGTAACTTACAGTTACCTTAATAATTATTATTTAGGATTTCATACATCTAACCTGAAATTAATAGGCTTCCTGTCTTAATTACGCAGTGACACGAATGAGATCCTTTATTTTTTGGTTAATTTTCGTGAAATTGACCCGCCAGGGTTACAAATAGCTTAAATGGCGGAGCGGTTGGTTTTATTATTATTATTTATTTATTCATTAAACAATAAAATTTACAGTAAGTATACATAGCCCCACAAAACCGTGCAATCAGTTTGACTGTGGGTATAGAGTCTCTCTACTAGGTATAGAGGTTGCCCATACAACCATTTTCGTCGCTGTGTAGGAACTTTCACCCTCGTTACGGTAACAGTTTCTACACAGCGACTAATATGGTTGTATGGGTGCCTTAACAAGTAAATCGTTCACGTCGCGACAAAAAGTGTAGCATAATTTTAACAACATTTAGAAATGTCCACTATATTTGTCACAAATGATTTTAATTACAAATTCGCGCGCCACCAACATAATTCTTAATTGCATTATTAATTAATAGACATTTTAACATAAAGCTTGTTTAAAGTCGCGTGACTAGTGCTGTTTCGATGGTGTGGCCCGTTAATTGCTGTTATTATGACAAATGTGCTGGTTAGATGTCACTGTGACTAAATGTTTGAATGTTTGTAAATCAGCCAGTCTTGTACAGAAAACAAAAAAGTCCTCACAAGCCAAGACGAGGCACGACTTTTTTAATAGATAAATTGTGGCATTTGAGGCACGAATAGATTCGTCTTCCATAATTATTAAATATTTAGTCAGGAGGGAGTATTTTTTTTATTGATTCATGTTCAGTATTAGAGATATACTCACCTCTCTGAATATGGCATGGTTACAGATCAACAGATTGTATACAATCAGTCAGACCAGCTTGTTTGCCACCTAAGTAGTATAAAAAACCACACCTGTACCATAAAAGTTATACAAACACTAATCAAAACAATAGTTGATTACGTGTCGGTAATTAAATAGTGTTGTGGTAACCCTCCGATAGTGATGTTTTCGGTAACGGCCCTTAATGACGCGTGTAACGGAATATCGTTGCGCATATGTAAGTTAGGGCTCGGGTACACTGGCTATAACTGGTGTTAACATTATTTAATAAATAATTAATATTAACAGTAGCAGTAACTGACTCCATAATTTATTTTTTTATTATAAAAAACATGAAGTATTACAATCTGAACACACGATAAAAATCTGACCAAGTTTGAAGTTGAACTATAGAATTGGTATTTGATTCTTGATCGGCGTTTTATTAATTAAAGATATGTTAAGATATGATAAGTTATGTGACTTTAGAGGTTTAGATTATAAAAAAAAATATAAAGTAAAGCACAACAGGATAAAAAGATTGAGTAATCCGTAAAATCGAAGACATTATCGCTTCAATTTTTTTTACAGTCGATTTATTTGCAAAACAGAAATAAGTACGAGACGTTTGGTTTTTCATCTTAATCTTACTTAGTAACACATAAAAAGACGTCATTATTCTTTTACAATTAATTAAAAGGCAAGAAATTTTTCATCATTAATTCAGATTTCAGACTATTATGTCCAAGTTTCCTTACGATATTTTCCTTCACTGTTCATCAGTGGTGTTTTAGATTAACTAAGAAAGTACTTACGACATTAAAAAAGTCTCATTGGTTCATGCCAGGTTCCACAACCACGTGCTTGCAAAGCGGGTCCGTAACCAATGCGCCACTGCGACACAAAAAATTTATAGTAGGTACTTTTTAATATCTTAGTAATATTTGGTTTGTATGAACTTACCTTTACGGCCGGTATTATCGGTGGTATCAATCAAATATTATCGTTGTTGTCTAGAGTCACCAATTAATACGCAGCGCTAAAGGGTTGGTTACAAACGACTTGTGTTCTCATCGTGGCATTAATTGTGTTAATGTCCCATGCAGAATTGTGACTTTTAAATTAATACTAGCAACTATGGCAACCAGAGCTATTCTAGCTAGAACTATTTCTTATAATAATATTAGAACTATGACTATTCATAAGTGCCTAAAATGGTCTACATGAATAAAAATATTTTAAATTTATTTTTTAAATAATTTGGTTTTAATTTGTAACAGGAAAAATATAACGTTACAAGAACTTTTGTTGTGTTTATTTATATATTTTTTTAATTTACACAGTATATTTATATTATTTGTATGAGAAGAGGCCTTTGCCTTGCAGTGGGACAGTTACAGGTTGGTTTATATAATTAAAAAAATGTTTACAATTTTTTAGACATGGAAACTATTTGATGAGGTAAAAGAATTAAAGATAAAACAATATAATTAAAAACGATTGTAGGATGTATTTATTAATTATGACAATCATGTTGTACGTATAAATCGCATACACATTATGCATAACAACATTAACAGCAGCATTAATCGTATTTTTTAAAAAGAAAACAGCCTTTATTACGTATCCTAAACAAAAAAATCCATACGCTTAGAAAACCATCCATAGATATTATCAGTGCTTTGCATATTCTGTTGTATAGTAATGTGTACCTGGCTTTACAATCGTTACAACTTTTGCAAAGAGTTCCATATCTATTTTTCTAGAGAACCATAATCTAAAATTGAAATGTTTTTAACCTTTTTAATTTTTTTTTTTAAATGTAAGGTCAAGGAAATGATACTTTATTTTACCTACATTAACTACTAATTTATTAGCGTTTAAGGATTAGAATTTAAGCAGAATGTACATAATTCCGGATAAACCTCAGTGGTTTTTGGTCTCCTGTGTTATGTTTATGTTATGTTTGAATAGAAAAATATAAAAGTATAGTTACAAAAACTCCAATAGGTATTATATGAATAACACAACACTTCTATAAAAGTATAAGGCAGGTAATTATTTTTATAGCACCCTAATTGAGGGTAGGATGAGGAGAGTTATGGCGGAGGCACTCAGATTTATCGCCGTGCCCAATGAGCGACTTATGATTAGTGGGAATGGTTACAGATGTTGAAATTATGGAAACGACTTGTAATGCAAGCTTTGAGCGTAGTTGAAACGAGTTATTCGTATTGGCTGTTAATTCCGTATAAATATTGCCTAGGAAGTGAGGTTCTGGCCAAAATTAAATAGATACACCAGTAAAAACGCCCCTCAAACTTTTTTAGACCTTATAAAGTCAGCTACCTGCTAGTGAAAGTCCCATCAAAATCAGACCTTCCAAATTTCCGCGGTAGTACCCGGAACAAATACGACAGAAAGACAGACAGACAAACAAAAAGTTTAAATACAGCTTCTTGGTTATAATTATGTAACTTGAAGACAAGTGTGTGAATTTATAAAACAATTATTATTTTGTTATTAAAAACAGATGCTTTAATTTTATTTATTTGTTCAGATATAGAGATCTTTATCCTTTTTTTCTTTAACTTCCAAAAATGTCAAGGAAAAATTATGAAGGCTGCTCGGCTTTCGATTTTTAAGTGAAACGTAGTCTAGTTGGAAGATATCCAAGTTTTTTTTTGGAAATTGCTTAGCGATCAAACTTGGAAAGAAGTCTCTTTGCCAAAGTTCCATATGGCATTTTATGTCTGCTTTGAGAAGTTTCTTTGCCATATACCTACTTAAAGCACTGTTCAAAATTAAAATATTTTTATTCATGTAGACCATTAGGCACTTATGAATAGTCATAATTCAAATATTGTATAGTAAGAGTGACTCTTGTTGCCAGTTCCAAGGGCAGCCTACTCTTCATGGAGAAGAATCTGGCACGAAACTCTAAATATATTTTTTATAAATATATCTAATATATGGCTTACAATATAGTCACATTGTTCCATATGATATTTAAGTAATGCCCGTTTATTTAAAAATACAACCGCTCCTGAAAATTTTGCCAAAATATGCTAAAATCTCATCTCTTTATTAAACTTGTAGCACATCCAGCTAACCTAAACCAATGTTATCTGGCGGATAATCCTCAGATCCGTGTGTTTGTTCGAGTAAAAAGCTCTTCAAGTAATGGAATGATGTTAATAGATATTGTATGCCGGAGATAACGGCTAGCGGCTGAACATTTATTTTTAAGATCGCGAAGTACCTACTCTTGCAACGTTCTAAATCTACGTTCATTAAACTACGTTCTACGTTATGAAATAGGACTAGATTTGACAGATGTCAAAAAGATTTTCTAAACTGCAGATAGCTTTAGTAAAAAAAAAAATATTTCACCCACAGTATCTAGACTGATTGGAAGGTAACCGGCTGTCCTGGTATGGGCATGTGATGAGAAGAGAGGAAAATCATGTAGTGCGAAGAGTATTAGGATTGGATGACGATTTTATGGCTGATCGGCCTTTATAAGAGTCAGCCGGGTAATGTAGTTACGAAAAACGCTCAGATTTATTCAAATGACGATGAGTGACTTATGTAAATCAAAAACTGAATTGATGGATTAAGTATGGTTGCTAATTTATATTGTAAGGCGCTCATTAACATTTTATTGAACTGCCGCCGGCGACTTACTTAACACCTTCTGATCAGGATCGCGTATTTTTGCGAATTTAAAACTATGTACTAAACATCACAAAAAAGGAACTAGCTGACCAGATAAAAGTACAGAACTACTTTTATCTAAATTTCAACTAAAAATTGAATTTTCCGGGGTTTTCTAATTAGAACTAGTAAATTTCCTATAAATTATTAGTTATGCATTAGTTTGAGGTCTGACACCGCTCTTGAAAATGGACTCCGTTTGAGTTCGCATCTAATCGGGTAACCCCGAAATAAAACCGTGAGTAAAGCCGTAATAATTTTAATATTTAACCATTTATGTATATTTATTATATACATATAGTGATAAAACCATTCTATTATTATAGGTATGAGTATGTACTACATCATCAAATCAGAATCTATATTTTCTACAAGTTCAGAAGCCATTTCTATGACTCCATGGAAAACCCATGGGCGTAGGGGACAAATTGTACAGTCCCACGGGAAATCTGCGGTTATTAGCTGTCAATCATAGCCATAGTGTCGCCCCCTATATTGGAAATGTTGAAACGTCATGCTGAGATTTTTTTTTATTAAAGAATAATATTGTTGTATTGAACAGTAGGTGTGTCGTACTGTGTTATGAAAAGCTTATGATTGATGGCTGAGTTTTCTTAGACAAGAGGACAGATTTCAGATAGTAGGCAAACAAATAGGATAGGTAGGTAAGAGTATCATTGCTAAACCAATAATAATAATATTCTCCTGACCGAATATCGGTTAATCTCAACGGAGATTAGCCAACTACGCAGGATATATTATAGTACACAAATGTATGCGCGAACTCAGATGCAATCTCTATTGCCTCACTCTCATAGTCCGATGGAACGGCATTCCGACAGGACCGGAGAAAGATCAGGCGCAGGGTCTACGGCGTTTACGTGCTTTCCGAGGCACCGAGTAAGTGATAATTAATTTATAAAACGCACATAACTTACGAAAAGTCAGAGGTGCGCGCCTTGGGTCGAACTTGAGACCACAGACTTGCCAGTCAACGGTCACCACCACTAGGCTATCACGACCTAAATACGACGCACGGTAATAATATTATACCTACTGCTTTAAGTATATATAATACTAAACGATGCCTGGGTGATTACTTACCATAAAAAAGGAGTGTGAGCATAACTATTGGTTGAACGAATCTACCTTTGTTGAGGCACAGAAAGGGATATACTCGAATATCCTGAAAAAATTCCAACCCAACCTATGCTGAGGAGGTGTGGGGTGACAGGCGATCGAGAGATATTTAATCCATTCTTCGACAAACATGACGTAAAAAAAAACCATGGATATAAAATAACAGAAAGGCAAAAGGTATGATATTGTCGCGCTAGATTTCCGAGCGGATTACCGCGCCGTGGAAATTGACTCGCCACTTCATTTCCTGAGTCGAGCAAAGTTTTCACTTGTGTTCGTGTTTCCATATTTTTATGTCGTCGCTAATCTGGTTTCAACAAATTTGTGGTTCATAAATAATAATATATATTTTCTATGGTTATATTCTGTCAGAGTTTTGGTTAAGAATAGGAAGGTACGTATTTAGGACTCTTCTCGTGGATGTGAATTGGCATATAAGTACTTAGAGCTTTTCTTTATTTCTATTACTATCTTTCTATTACCTACTTATTATTTATTACTATTTATATATTATTCTATTACTTATTTTCTTTTTATTACTTTGCTTATGATTTTAATAGGCACAAAGGCTGAAATGCATTTTTTAAAACCCAAAGAGTATTGTTTAGAATAATAAAAATTGCGTCTCTATAAAATTATGATATTTTTTGTATTCAATTTTTACAGAATATTTCTTATTCCTCATTTTAACAGAAGCGTAAACATTAAGCTTATTGTGCTTATGTTTAACACAAATGGTTGCAAGAGAACGAGAATTATGTTGATAATTATGTTATGTTGATAGTTATGTTGATAGTTACAATGATATCCACAAAAATATCTACAGATGAATAAAGTTCATCAAATACGATAACATTAAATTGTCCATTAAATATTAACAGAATTTTGGAAATGGAAGTTTAAGGCACCAAATTATATAATGCGAAAATGAGGTTATTTTTTTTTTAGTATCTAAATAGCTATTTTTTTATCGTATGGTTGATGAACAACCTGGTACTAGAGTTTAAACCGCCCGTAGGCCTACTGACATGACTTTATACACCGTTAAAAATCTCTCAGGTGTGCTGGCTGCCTCACGATGTTTATATGCGCTGTTTTAGTAAGTGATAATTAACTTCAAATACGCACATGAATCTATAGAGGTTGGGTTTCGTCCTGGGTTTCGAACCTACGAACTTTTATTCTGCAGTCTAACGGTAATACCACTAGGCTATCGCTTGCACTACTGCAATAGTAGGTCGATTTTCGACCACTTAACAACCTCGTTTAAACCCGTCAATCTCAGAATCTAATCTACCTGTCCGATTTGAGAAAATCTTTTTGCTCTAGTTAGCCCATTTTTGGGACATAATATAGGTTATACGGGAAAATTAAATTTACAACGACAGCTAGGTAAATAAATAAGAAACCCTATATACAACTCTGCAATATTGATTACTATTTCGGCAACTGATGAAGCCGTTCCTCATATATTATTCCATTTGGACTGACATTTTGGTGGCTATAAACTATTCATTTAGCTGGTCTGTAGTTAATGGGGTTTACCTTTAAAAATATAGTTGGTAGCCTGTGGAGCCACGTGATCGAATGAGTGCTTGACCTTTTGACAACGGTGCCAGGGTTCGCTTTTTAAATTACTTTTTTTTTGTAGTTGTAATAGGCTTGTGCTTTCAATAGGTTGTTGTTTATTTTATGGTTTAGGAAGGCTCTAGAAAGGTTTTAGCCATGGAGGAAAAACTTTGCAATGTATAATATCTATACATATAATAAAATCGTAACGAAGTATGTATGTAATTGATTGGCGCGAAAACTACTGGACAGATTTAGTTGAAATTCGGCAAATATACTTTTTAAATTCTTGGTCAACTTATAGGGTATAAATTATTACGTTTATAATTATGGGGGATGAGCAGTATTGTAGTAAGCAGCGTATTTCTAGAATTTGCTGCAGAATTGTTGTTGTTGTTGGGAAAAATATTATTAAATTTCAATTTACAAAATATTATCACGCTATATCCACAAGGAGCTAAACATTACATAACATAACATAATAATATCTTTTAGGAACGATTATTTTGTCTACATGTCAACAGACTTCATAGCCTTCCGGTCGGGCGAATGCCTTGGAAGTGTAAAGCTTTGGGTTCGATCCCCAGTTCCGCAAACTTTTTGTGGATTCTTTTGTATTTTTTTTTTGTCATTGAAATTAATATGTATTTTTGTGGTATTTCATTCTTAATGACTTTTATTACTTACCGGCTGAAACCCGAAGGAAACATGCTTTTTAATAATTTTTCAACTTATAAAAAACGTATATGCAACGAGGTATGCAAGGATCGTAGCAAGTGGAAATCCGTTGTCTCTGCCTACCCCTCTGGGAAACAGGCGTGAGTCTATGTATGTATGTAAAAAACGTCACCACTTTAATTTGAAACATTTATAAAATTTATATTATTTAAAACATAGTGTTCTAGATGGCGTTAGAGTCTATTTAGATCAGCGGAATTCTTTTTTAAATATTTCAATTTGAAACCCGAAGGAAGCAACGCGCATCGTGTGGGATTATACTTTTAAAAATTTCAGCTTATAAAAAAAATCCGCTTTAATTTGAAGCATTAAAATTATTATTATTTAAAACATAATGTTTCCTTTTTCTTAACTAGATGGCGTTAGGAGTCGATTTAAATCTGAGGAAAAATAATTTTCTTGGATACTCCTGATGGGACAGGAAAAATATTTATAACCACTGGCATTCTTGCAGGGAGGCAGGGCAAAATTACAATTGCAGTAGCGTCTTCGGCGATTACTGCCACGTTGTTTTCTGGTGACAAAACAGCGCACACCATGTTTAGGATTCCCATCAATTTACAGAGCAACGAAACACCTGTTTGTGATGTGTCACGAAATAGTGACAAGGCAGGCATTTGCTTAAGAATTGTTCTTTGATCGTATGATGGGATGAATGTATAATGGCAAACAGAAAAGCAGTTGATGCGGTACACAGAACTCTAAAAGACATCCGTAGGAACCAACACATAATGGGTGGTGTCACAGTTATGTTCAGCGGCAATTTCCACTGAACGCTGCCTGTGGTGACGCGAGGAACTGGGGCTGATGAGGTGAATGGTTCTTTGAAACGATTATTTTTATGATCCTGTATTCATAAGTTGAGCTTGACAATAATTATGGGCGGCTGAGTAGGAATCCACATGCTCAAGAATTTTCCAACTCAAAACGCCCAAAAATAATCAAGCTGCAGCAATCAACGAATGCATTCTTTTATAAATGAAAGGGAATGAAGTGTTTTACACATTTATAAACACTGTTGTCAATCAAGATGACGCCACTCATTATTCTGTAAAATTCCTGAATTCCCTCACTGCAAGTGGACTTCCGACGGACGTCATTAAGCTGAAGGTCGGTGTCCCGATTATGCTTCTTCGGAACTTAACGCCTTTGAAATTGTGTAAAGGGACCCAGAAAATGATGGACTGATGGCTTAATGTAAATTATCTGCAAATCATCAAGGCGCAAATTCTAACGGGTTTCGGTATTGGCGAGACAGTGTTTACACCATGTACCACTAATTCTCCACATTTATCCCTTTCAATTTAAGCGAGTGTAGTTTCCTGTGGGCGTTTGTTTCGCCATGAGAAGTCTGCGAGTGTCGATCTCAGGACCAGCTTCTCCTCACATAGACTGTATGTCGCTTGCTCTCGGGTCATCAGTCCTGACTCTCTGTACATTTTAGCTCCCGAGAGCAAAACTACAAACAAAGTAATCTGTATGTTTTTCTACATATCCTGGTTCGGATTTGATATTGATACGAAACTTTTGTTCTTTTACATAGGTTTTTCGCTTTATTAGGTCAGAAATTATGCAATAAAATATGCGAAGCGCACTTATAACTTTTTCTTTTGCCCTATACATTAGTAAGACTTAAATATAAAACTAATCTTTGTTGGAATAATTGCTCTCAAATGTGCAAAACATATACAATAGGTATATTTAAAAAAATCTCTCATTCTCTCCTGTGCAATAATTATTCCCACATGATAGTGGGGTCTGCTTTTCGGGTTTTTCGCTTCCCCTTCGCTCTATCCATTGCATCGTCCTGGATAATGTTTAATGGCAATATATAATGTTTTCAATAATAAATATTTTGGATAATTTAAATGTTTATGCACATGTTTTGCTTAATAAGAAACTCGCAAAAACAACTGACTTGGGCGGACTTGAACTGTCATATCATAACATTACTAATCTGCACTAATAAAAGTTTGTGAAGATGTTTGTTACCTAAACACTTTTGATTTGAATAGAATTCGGTAAACATAAAAACCATATTTCCTGGATTAACAAAAAATATAAATTTTATCCTGGTTCAACATCCACGCGGGCGAAGCTGCGGGCAAAAGCTAGTTAGGATATAAATAGACATAAATGACGTCACGAATGTTACATTCATTGCAGTGGATTATTCGGTTTTCCCTACGCTTAATCATTTTAGTATATTGTCATCCAAACTAAACGTGCAGGTAGGTATCCAAATTTCACCTTCATCGGTTGATTGCGTCAGAATCAGATTTGACTGAATATAAATATCGAACACAGGTACATTGCAAGTTAAAGTAAAGTAAAGTAAACTTTTATGTTTTTGATTGAGTAAGGCGCACCTACAGATGTTATTTATACTAAGATAGTGTTACATTAATCAGCCCATTTTGAGCATACAATAATAAATAATTATAGGTAAAGAAACTTATTAAATGGGAATTTATACCTACCAATAACAATAAAAATAAAATAAGTAAGTACACCAGTTTACAATCAAAATTATTAAGGCTTATTTTTTGATTCCAGATATTCCTTAATAGTGTAGAAACATTTTTCAATTATCCATCTTTTATAAAATCTTAAAATAAAAATATTGCGTTCCATTAACAATGAGGTGATCAATTACTTAAATAAATACTTACCACACAATAAAACATATTTGAATGCATTTATTTGATCGTCCAGGTGCGTGCCAATCACAGACATTCTCTAATAATAAGTTTATGGTTGTCCAGTTGTCCACGTGTCGCGGTTTTATGCTCCATTGGCGCGTGACGTCATCGCCCGAATGAGCTTGACTGACAGGCAGTTCTGATTGCTCTTTATTGATATATGTATTATGTATTTGTTCTATACTAGTATAGATATAAGTAGGCAAGACCCCGGTCCCTGAGACGTTGTTGCATTGTGCTGAAAAAAACAATAGCTTACCTACTTATTTTGATATTAAATTAGCTAAAATAATCCAAATACTCATTGTGACCCTTAAATATAATCTGTTTGGGACATCCTTAAAAATGTTATACTATCATGCCTAATCAAATCAAAATATTAATTATATCAAATCAAAATATTAATTAGAAATCAATAGGCATTAGGTATTATGTACTTATTTTAAATGTACTAATTGTTGAAGAAAGATGAAATAAAAATATATTCCTGATTATGTATAATGTTTTGTACGTTAAATTTATACATTTAACGTGAATAACGTTAAATATTTAAAATTTAAATGCAAAAAGAATAGTGTGGAGATGCTGGGATTTGAACCCAGGACTTTCAGCATGCGAAGCAGACACTCTACCACTGAGTTACATCCCCGGTTGAATTCAGGCTCGAAATAGTTGACTACGCTCTACAGCAGTGACATCATCAAGCTGATTTAAACAAATTGGGTAGGCGTTTTAATAAATCCTTTAATGTCATTTAGACTATTTTGAAAGTAACTTAAAAGGAAATTATTTTTTTTTGTTTATTTTAATGATATTATTGATTTCAATTGATCTATTAACTATTTTATTAAAGCACATACCTATTATTTAAAAGTATTCTTTGTTCAACAACTTAAATCTACATTGTTCACTAGATGGCGCTGTTCTCAATTTAATAATTCCGCCGTTGTATGTTTTCACTTTCAATTTTATCAGCAAAATGTTTTTGCAGTGGTTCACTTTTAACTAGTGAAAATATCAAAATAACGGGGTGAAATCATTTATTGTTACAATTCAAATTGTATAGTTTTTGGACGTGGAAATGTTATTTACGGCCTACGCATGGCTTAAACTTTGAAACCTGGTTGTTCATAAACCATACGATAAAGACTAAAACTGTAGTTATAATAATAGTATGGCATGAATCTGAGCTTAGGTATAGCAAAGAGTAACATTTTACAAATAAAACTTCTATAATTGCAGTGCTGTCGAATTAAAGATTAAATAATTAAGTACCTACGAATTAACCTTGACATTGGCAGAATCATCGTGTAATTGCGATGGAGCCAGTATAATAAAATTGGAATTGGGTTGGAAGTACCTACGAAGATTTTATGATAAATAATTTACTTACTTACTGACTGTTAGCTTATATCATCCCACTACTAAACAAAAGCCTCCTCCCATGATTTTCATACCTTTCGGTCCATAATTTATTTACCTAAAAAGAAAAAGACTCATCCGTCATGCAGAAGGTGACCAGCCTAGTTTCACTTGAGCGTAGCAGCTGTATAACCGACATCAGCGATTTGTGTTTTAGAACGCAATATAATGTTCCTAATGCAGTCTTTAAGTTTCACTCCTAATCACTACATAGTATAAAACAAAGTCGCTTTCTCTGTCCCTATATCCCTATGTATGCTTAAATCTTTAAAACTACGCAACGGATTTTTATGTGATTTTTAGGGTTCCGTACCTCAAAAGGTAAAAACGAACCCTTATAGGATCACTTTGTTGTCCGTCTGTCTGTCTGTCTGTCTGTCTGTCTGTCTGTCAAGACCTTTTTTCTCAGGAACGCGTGGAGGTATCAAGCTGAAATTCATATCAAATACTCAAGTCTATGGTCTCTTGGAGCTGTGAAAAAATCAAACTTCTAAGTCAACGCGATCAAAAGATACTCCCGTTTATGCCGCAAATTTTCGACACTCGCAAGGGAATCAAAACCTACAGGGTACTTCCCGTGAACTCAGAATCTTGAAATTTGGTACGAAGCAACGTCTTATAACACAGATAAAGGAAAAATTGCGAAAAGCATAAATTTTTAGTTACATCATATAATAAAAATATTTTTAATAATTTTAAACTTATTACCCCTTTACTCATGAACGCGTAGTGGTATTATATTGAAATTCTTAACAAATACTCAAGTCTATAATATCTTTAAGCTGTAACAAAAATAAAAATACCATAACTTTTACTTATATACCTACAGGTTTGTACGGAACCCTCGGTGCGCGAGTCTGACTCGCACTTGGCCGGTTTTTTTTTTAATAGATAGAGTGATTGAAGAGGAAGGTTTATATTATTATGTACACTGGCCGCCAAAACTAAGTAGTACACTTTTAAAATTGCAATAACTTTAAAAGTACACAAGATATATTTTCGAAATAAAAAGGATTAGAAAAAGAATTCTTTTTTTTATTTATAAAGTTCATAGTTAATAAAAAAAATTAAGGAATGGCTAAAAAAAACTTTACAAAACAAAAACACTCCTTTTCAAATTGCTCTCTTACTTTTAACTTTTTGTTTTGTGATTTTTTTTTACATTTATTTCTTGATCTATGAATTTGGATTCAAAAGCCTAGGTAACTACAGCACTTAAACTTTATTTCTCATGCCTCTTTGACCTTAAGGATGTGCAAAAATCATAAAACTTTTCTAAAACTAGGCATCAGTACGTCGGAGTGTAAAAATGGTGGGTGTAACATTAAAAACGGTCCGAGAGGTAAAGGAAAGGTTCGAAGAAACTGAAAACCATCTGAAAAGATCTTGTAATGGCAGACGCAGGTACACTAGTACTCGAGAAAACCGCTAAATTGTTTCCACTGTGTTGAGAAATCGCCACCTCAATGCAGTTAAAGTTCGGCAACAGGTTCTTCAGATGTGAAGAGACTACATCAGTGATAGTGTAGTGAGAAGAAGACTTGCTAAAGCAAACCTGAAACCCAAAAGGCCAGCAGGTTGCCCCAAACTCCACAGGGGGCATCGAGTAGCAAGACTACGCTACGCACGTAAAACATACAGGGGTGTGACTAAGAAAAGGCAAAATTTTTGTTCACTGATGAGTCTTAATTCTCACTATTCACTTCCAATTAAAGGTGAAGAGTCTACAGGTGACCTGGTGAGCAATACATTTAAGCCTTCTTTACAGAAAGAGCCCAATACGATGAAAGCTCTGTACACGTATGGGCTGACAACTTTTCAGATGGTCGCACAGAGTTAGTGGCTATAGATAATGGCACCCTGACTGGAGAGAGATATGCTCAAGAGGTCCTTAAATGAGTATGTAGTAGTATTTAATAAAAATGGTTGATGGATCAATGCTGATGCAGGATAAAGCCCCGCCACACATCGCTTGGATCGTACAAGACATGCATTTATGAGGTTGTTATCAGCTGTATGACTTGGCCATTAAGAAGTCCTGATCTCAACCCGATGGAGCATACCTAAGAGGAACTCAGGAGGATAGTCAAAAGCAGCAAGCCACCTTTTATCACCCTCAGGACCCTAAAACAAGCCCTATTGGAAAAATGGGAGAATATTCTCCAAAATCGCCTCCAAAACCTAGTATTCTGTATGTCAAACAGGCTTGAAGCTGACACCAGAGCCCGAAGAGGCAATACCATGTATTAAAATGTAAATAAGGTGTAAAACATACTTATAAATGTTGTTTAAGTTTTTTGCCAGTAAGTAAACAATTGCTATATTTTTGGTTTTTTTCTGTTTTTAAGATAATAACGTTATTAATGTATAATAAACTATAGCTTCAAAGAAAGCTGATAAAATTTGCTATAAAACGTTCCATTATTTTAATACTCAAACTTCTATAGTTTAGGAGAAATTGCAATTTTAAAAGTGTACTACTTTGTTTTGGCGGCCAGTGTATATTGCACCGTGCGAAGCCGGGGCCGGTCGCTAGTATACTGATAATTATAATGATCTTTAAAAAATAAATAAATACATAGACAAACAAAAGAGGACACAAAACAAATGAATTCTATTCATTACCACAATAATAAAAATACTGGCTGTATAACGATTTCCTGTGCCTGAGCGGCGTTGCGTGAAAATCACATAAAAATCATGGCGCGCCTCTTTTGTAGTCATCCCCTGCTCAACCCCTTACGTCAATCGAGTGACGTAATTACATTGTCTCATTATTGTGTTACAGTTAAAAATTTAATACTTTATGATATTATGTCTTTTTTTTGTTTTTTATATTATCATGTTTTGCTTATTAAATGAAATTATTTAATAAGAAACTCGCAAAAACAACTGATTAGGACGGGACTTGAACCCGCGATCCTTAGCGTGCCTTGCCATAATAATATTATGGATTTATATAATAATAATAATAAATCAGCCTGTAACTGTCCCAATATAGGGCAAAGGCCTCTTCTCATACAGAGAAGGATTGAGCATTAATCACCACGCTAGCTCACTGCGGGTTGGCGATTTCAGACTATTAAAGTCCAGGTTTCCTTACGATGTTTTCCTTCACCGTTAGTCAGTGATGTCTTAGATTAACTAAGAAAGTACATATGACATTGAAAAAGTCACATTGGTACATGCCAGGTTCGAACCCACACCCACGTGCTTGCAAAGCGGGTCCGTAACCAATGCGCCACCAATATATTCATTTCAATTTCTGTGTTGGTTGGATTCGAATTTGCAGCCGTTTGACTTGACAGTCTAACGGTCATTCCGAGCTACGAGTACCACTGCTGTTTGTTAATCGAGAGTTAGATATAATATCTCGCGGATATTTTACCTGTATGTGGTGTAATAAGTGTAAAGGTACAGGTAGACCCGATGTACAGTTAATATGTACTTATGTGTGAGCGAGCGGGAAGCTTAGCGTCTTCAGATTTGATTGTAACACGGCTCACAAGTTGATACTAAAACCTTGGACCTTATAGTTAACAGATATTTTTATTTCTGATTATATTTTTGTTCTTTCGACTTATTATACTTAGCTGTTCCAAACCTTTATGTTCACATGACGCAAAATGTAGGTATGGAACAGCTAATTTTTTTTGCGATTTCAGGGTTGGTCCCATAGTAAAAGTTGTTCATAATGATGAGTTTAATGACCCCTTTTAAGGATGCTGGTGTTTTACAAATAACCCTGTAAACTTACTTAATATGTTTTGTGATAAAAAGGTCAATAGTTTTTTTTTCTTTCTTCTCCTGATAATAATAAAAAAAAAAATTAAGCCGGCCTGTAATTATCCAATTGCAGAAGTAAAGGGCTCTTTTCATACAGAAACTGATCGAGCATTACCACCACGCTAGCGGTCTTTTAGCGATTTCAGACCATTTAGTCCAGTTTTTCTCACGATGTTTTTCTACACTGTTAGTCAGTGGTGACTTAGATTAACTAAGAAAGTATACAATGACATTGAAAAAAAAAAACATTATTATATGCCAGGTCCAAACCCACACCCACGTGCTTACAAAGCGTCACTACGACATCTAGCCTTTTATAGCACAGGTAAAATATTTTAATACCAACAAAATCCACAAATCTTGTACCGAGCAAACAACTGCAATTCTGAGGATACCCGGATCCACTCGGATCGGATCGTGCACAGCGGGACAAGGATGGAGAGATATGTTGCAGTTGGCGTGCGAGCGAGACAGCAGACGTCTCGAGATGACCAGAGGCAGTTAGGGGTCAGGGGTGAATGCTCTCGGGTGAGATGTTACGGGTTCATAGTGACTTTGCCTTTGGCTGTGGTCCATAGGTTATGGTTTTGGGATCAGTTACGGCTATTACGTCTATTTAAATAGTAAAATAGATAATTAATTAATCATAATTATTATAATCCTTTTTATGCGGTTTTCGTACAATCTCAGCATCCGACAACACAAGTGTCGTTAATGTTTTAAAATTAATAATAATAAGCAATATAATTGATAATTATTAGTAGATTATTAACCAAGGGCTGTATGACATCAATTGCATACGAGGTTTTTGGCGCCTGAGCGAAGCGAAGGCGCTAATTAACCCGAGTATGCAATTGATGCTTACGCCCGAGATAAATACTCTGCTTTACATATCGATTGTGAGGTAAGTAAACAACAAGACAGCAGGTTTCAATGAACATTTATTAAGAAGAAAAAAATGTGTATTTAATTAAAATTAATAGTAAAATTATTACAATTTGTAAGAGATATGGTCACGTTCTTTTTAGGAATCTAGTAGACTGCCTTTTTTTTTTTCACGCACGCAAGCGCGTCAAATCTTGCTGGCCAGTTTGATTTTTAAATCGATTCCATCTAACATACGATGTGGAAACAAATAGTTCCATATTTAAAATAAATCTTTATAAAATAAATTGTCTAGATTCCGATTCGAGTAATTAATCGATACCAAGAAAAAAATATTAACTTTTTAAAAATATTCTTCGTGCAGTATGAGTATGACAGTTCTTTTTTCAAATTCCAAAACCTATGCTGTAATGATAGTCATACACCCCGGCATTCAGGGGTGTAAGGGTGTACTTACAGAGCAAGAGATATGTAAAGTGTATTTATTGTAAATAGAATGTAAATAATTATAATTAACTTATATCTAAGTATGTAACTTATAATATAAAGAAAATTGATTTATATACCTGATTCCATTCTTAACTCTAAGTAATTTTTCAATTTTCTGCTTATTTTATACAAAAATGACATAATATATGATTTTAAAATGTTAAGGAGATTAAAGAGCAAGGTTAAGAGCGGGGTTTAAACCTGCGATACTTACCGTACCGTGGCAACTGGCAACGTTCTTACCAACTGAGCTATAGTATTGTTTTTTTCTCGGAATAAATGGTGATGTCCGTTTCTGTACACCTGACAACGTATACACAAAACTTCAGAATGATCGGATCAGTGGTTAAGCCGTGAAAAAGTAACAAACAAACTTACTTACACATTTATTATATTACTAGCGACCCGCCCCGGCTTCGCACGGGTGCAATATACATATAAACCTTCCTCTTCAATCACTCTATCTGTTAAAAAAACCGCATCAAAATCCGATGCGTAGTTTTAAAGATTTAAGCATACATAGGGATATACGGACAGAGAAAGCGACTTTGTTTTATACTATGTAGTGAAGTTAAGATAGCATTCACTTTATCATGATCATAATATTATATCATATCATATAATTATATCATCTGCCTAGCCTTTTCCCAACTATGTTGGGGTCGGCTTCCAATCTTACCGGATGCAGCTGAATACCAGTGTTTTACATGGAGCGACTGCCTATCAGACCTCCATAACCCAGATAAATAGGTTACACGATACCCCTTGGAGAGACTGGTTGTCAGACTTTCGGGCTTCTGACTACCCGTAACGACTGTCAAAGATGTACAATTGACAGCCGGGGCCAACAGCTTAACGTGCTATCCGAGGCACGGAGAGTGATAATTAATTTAATAATACGCACATAACTTACGAAAAGTCAGAGGTGCGCGCCTTGGGTTCGAACCCGAGACCTCTGAAATGTCAGTCAACGGTCACCACCACTAGGCTATCACGACGCATTCACTTTATCATACCATACTTTATTATGATAAGGTATTTAACCATTTAACCCTTCAACTGAACCGGAAAATTTGTAAACCCATTAACATTCTTGTTTTGCGAAATAAATAATATGATTTGAATAAGAAATAGTTATTGCCTTTTTGAGACCAAAACATGATTTGGGACACATTAACGATTGTGGCGGTGCGTGAAATTCAGGGTTAGTTCCACGACATTAGTGCTGTACCACTGGTGATTTACGAGCAGTGGCTTCGATTCTTGGTGGTAAAAATAGCCTGATGATTGGACGGTGGAAATGTATTTAAGTTTTTATCGATTGCTGTTTGTAGATACGTGTTGTATGCCATTTTATGTTACGTAACATTTTTTATTACTTTTTAATACTATTTTAGATGGAGTACCAATTTGACTGTTAAATTTGTCTTATAGGATTTGTTATAGTTATTATTCTGATAAGAGCAAAACAGTATTCATATTTTTTTAAACTTTCGATTTTAAAACTTCTGTGAAGTGACGACCACGACCATCTTTAAAACTAAATAAATGAATATAAGTTTATGATTTTATTGTTTCGGAACATGTAGGATATTTACCTTAAAATAGGTACTAAATATCTAATTATTTACATTCTAAACCTGCTTACTATATTCACTTACGCGAATTGGAATCATGTTTTAAATATCTGTGCGCGAATAGACCCGAAATAATATTTAAAACATAAGTAATTCACTTAACCACAGGGTAAAAAAATATATTTTTATATACTGTCTAAACCTAATTATCACACTTACAACTATAGTATTTTTTTAATACTGTTCATTTATGACTAAAAACAGAAAAAGGTATTTTTTTTTTAAATTGTAATGTTTTGAGATTTTCTTTAAATGTAAATCGCACTTCATTCCCCCGAGACAAAGCAGTAGACACACCGCCATTGTTTATATTCTACTAGATTAGGACGCCTCACGGAATTCTTTCAGCCATTTGTACAAAGAAAATGATATACTACTCATCCGTGCGTGTGACGACACGCATGCAATTCACAAACTTTGAAATACCAACAAACGTATCAAAAGACCTATATTCAAGACCCTTATTGCAAAGTTGCAAAGACTTTGGGTACGGGGAAATAGTGGCTCGTGGCGGCAAAAGCAATGCAGATTGCAAAGCCACAAAATGTCGAGAGGAGAACAAAATATGACATGTGTGCCCCCGGATGCAATAAAATAACAATTTCTCTGTCCGCCCCTCAGGCATAGTTTTAGTTTTTCGAATAGTTTTGCTTTGAGTAAGTAATTTTAGATGGTCCTAGTCCGTGAGGGGATTGTATTTCTACACTCTTTTATTTATGCAGTCAGAGGTACCTATATTTTAGTCTGAGATCTCAGGTTCGAACCCAAGGCGAACGAGAATGAACTTAAGAAAAGTCAGAGGCGCGCAATTCAGACTTTTCGTAAGTTATGTGCGTTTTATAAATTAATCATCACTTACTCCGTGCCTCGTAGCATGTAAAGCCGTGGGTCCTGCACTTGATCTCTTTCCGATCGTGTCAGATTGCTGTCCCATCGGACTATGAGATTGAGGGAATAGAGAGTGCACTTGTGTACTCTGTGCGTGTACACTGTAGTAACTCCTACATAGTTGGCTAATCTCCGTTAAGATTGACCGCTGTGACCGAATTTCGTTTAGTCGGGCATTATTATTTATACTTAGTATAAACAAGTCCTAATAACTATAAGTTATAGTTATTTTACTTTTATGCCTAAGAATTTGGATCTAACATAAATAACAACGGAATTTAAATGAGATCTAGCTATGAATTAATAGAATTATATTATTATCTGTTTAGGTTTAATAACCATTCACTAACTCATTCCCCAATTGGTAATAGCGTTATTTCCATGTTTTTACATAATTGCTACGTCTAAGACATTAATAGGGTAAGTTTAAGAATTATCGGCTAATAAAATTCTATGACTATACAAAACAAGGCATATTTCAAGCTTTGTTTAACAACTGGCCAGTGTACCACATGCATACTTGTATGCATAACAGTGCAAATGAATAATTCAGAGAGCTTCGTATCACACGCCACAATTAAACTGGGACAAATAGAAATCAATTAGTGGGAGCCGCGGGCTATTGACGAATTATTCCATTTACATATTGAGAGTGGGGAGTGTTAGATATGTAGAGGTTTAATTGTTTTATGTTGTGTCGAAGCTTAGGGTGAATATGTGACGTAATAGCTGAGAAGGACTTGAGAATTTTGTAAATTATTTAAAAGTTGAGAGTTTTATAGCCATTGTGTCAGTCCATCTAGCTGGTCTGACCAGATTTTTTTAAATTTTTAGTTAGCTCATTATGAATACCTTAATGTATAAATTAGTATCAATTTTTTACGTATAACTTCCAGGCCCAGTGGCCGGACGGTTGTTTAACCTCCATGGTTGACCTACTTCTATTCCTATTGGTTTCTATTAGAAAAGTTCATGGCTGTGTGTCACGTCATCTAGTTGGCCCCAACTAGATTTTATGATGAGCATAGCATAGCATGAAGACTTTTTTTGTACCTTTATAATTTTCATTATAAATATTTCGTACCTTAACAGTTTATATCTTAATAATGACATTATAAACCAGCGTCTAGCTAGAGGGCCCCTAAGATATATTTTTTTTAAATGGTATACTTTTTATAATCTAACAGTGATAAGATTTTGTACTATTTTATACCCTACAAATCCTAATTTAAATTGCCTTTGTCAATGGTTTTTCCAAAAGGTCATTTTACATTACTACTCATTATTATGACATTTAAACTGTCACTTTCGAGGATTCCTATTGGACAATTTGACGAGGCGTATTGTTCAGAAGTCAGAAATGACTTAAATGTCGAATAATTACTTTAAATAAAAAAAAACTATGAATGTCTGTTTTACCGCTTACTGGTAGTATCATTAAGTAACCTGACAGATAATTGGGCCAGTATAATATCTATAATAGTAGTCTATAGTAGTAATATCCAGTATAATATTGTTTACACCGTTTTCTCACTATGTTCTTTTCTATCTATTTTAGAATTATTTACCTAGTATGTATCTGCTGTGTAACAGGTGCTTAGTATTTTAAGTTGTACCCATTGGACCTAATTGGCATTGGATTGATCATCAAAATTGACAGATGTTAATAAAAGTGCGTCATGTGGATCGATGCTCGGCATGTGGATTGTGGAGTCGGGGAATTGGAACAACTTTATTGTGTAGAGCCAATATCTTTGGTAGAGCGCCATTTTGTATATTAATTAGGCTAATGACTATTGAAGTTATTTTTCCAATATTCTTAATTCTTTATTGTACACAAAAAATTTTTTTACACAGATCAACATACATACAAAAGTACATGTACAAAGGTAAGCTTAACTCAATACTGAGTTCTATCATTTGACTGAACTCTTTCAGTCAAAGGTTTGCTGGTTTAAATTATATAAATGATAGAGAAATGAGAAATGAATATTCATTTCTGACAATTACCGACCGTGGCTGCAGCTTCTGGAAAATGTAGGTATAGGAACCACTAATCGAGTACAAGCTATAGATTCTCTAGCATCTGTAGCTGCGGACGATTACTGTCGACGGTGTCGGAATTTTAGTTTCAGTAAAAGTATCAAAATCTACTATCGAAATCTATATTTGCAACAAAGAATATTCATCATTCTGGTCCATTTAACATTTTAACTGTCAAAAGATTGCAAACCGTTCCCACGATACTTATATAACATTTAAGGAGAATCAGAACACTAATCCTGCGCCTACGTCATCCAATAAATCGCGGCTAACCAAAGATTGACCCTTGAACAAAAAGCTTCTAACCATGTGTTTGGACTACTACACCATACGGACAAAAGATCCTTTGTTACTTACAAAGATACATTTGCAGATTTCTAGAGCAAACTCATTAAAAATTCAACTTTATTTACAGGCACATAAGGGTGTGTGGGAGTTTATGAAGGTGCATGTATTGTGGTGACCTTAGCGGTATTTTTGAGACAGTTTTGAATTGTTTTGTGGGACAATGTCGTGGGTTATGGGAACTTAGGGTGTTTGTAGTATTTAAGTTTGAATGTATTTTATTGACCGCCGGACATCGTCGGTTAGTTTATAACACGGTATTTAGCGCTTGTTGCCGGACGAATACGTTTTGATACTTTTCCGCCATTGTACAATTACGTTTTGAGAAATAAATTACAATAACTCATTGTTGTTACACAACAAAATGAAACAAAATTTTTAACGGATTTCCGCCATGTAAAAACATTTATTTACTTGTCAAGTCCTGACGTTTTGAGTCCTTTGCAGCTCTCGTGGTCGCAGGCAGACTGAGGTGTCAAGCTTCTGAACAGCTATTTAAAATTATTTTTGATCTACCGTCAACTTTATTTAGTAAATTTGATTACACAACTTTAAATTACTTACAGCTACAACAAGCCGATTTTAAGTCGTAACTATTTAAAGAGTCTCTCATTTTCTATCCGCTTTTAGCAGAGAAAGAATAAGAATACTTACATAATATTATATTTAATCAATCTATTGAAGTATTGGTGTATTGGTTTAAAGTTTAATTTGATTTTGTTTTTAACATTTACCAACTACATCAAGTATCAAAACTCCACAAGCTACAGGCATGCGCAAGCGCCGGCTGCTCGGGCGCCATTGTTCGAGCTTGCCTCGATGATATACGGCCACAAACATTCATTGTCCGAGTATTGTTCCTTACTCGATACACTCAATATTCGAGTACGAGTGATGTTGTGTTGTTAGACGTTGTTTCTGTAAATATGGAATTCTTGGTCCTTTTGCCCTTACTTCGGAAGGAAGGGAAGGGAAGGGAGTGGAACTTTGGTTTGTTGTTTGAGATAGAATCTAAGGCTGAGATCTACATAGCGTAGTTTAACTTTGCTTAGACTTAATATCAAAACTTATGAATATATAAATTGGTGGTTTACGGTTATACTTAAGTCAAGTTTTTGGTAAGACGTGGGTTTTATGATTTATAAGTAAGTTTTACGTAAGTTAAGTCTAAGTAAAGTCAAAGTAAGCTCCATAGATCTAACCAATATCTTTGGATCTAAGCCTAGGTATGAGCATAGGTTAGCTTGACAGATGTTCTATGATATAACTACTTCTTAATTAATCATCTATGTAATAATCATTTTAAAGTAGTGATAGCCTTATGATATGACCGTTGGACTGCCAAGTCAAACCCAAGCATCTCTGACTTTTCAGATTCATGTGCGTTTAAGAAAATAATGATCACTTGCTGAAACGTTAAAGGAAAACATCAATAGGAGGTCATGATACCTGAGAGATTTTTCAACAGTGTGTTATACCGGAGGCCAACGGGCGGTTTAAACCCTAACACCAAGATGTTCATCAACCAAGATCCAAGATCTTTCATACATTTTACTAGAAAGAAATCTTCATGTAACACGATAGATATTTAGAAAGTAAAATCAATAATTTAATTTCCTCGATTATATTCGTGTCGGTAGCCTTCAGGCGCTAAAGCTTTCTCTGAACAGAACAGTTATGGTTCATGAAGCTTTTTCGATTTCTAAATGATTTTGTGCTATTCCTTTTACGTTAGGTTTTTTTTATACTATCATGTCTAGGCAGACATATAGGCATATGCCTGGTACGCGGATATCTATTCCTATAAAAAAGAAACCGAGACTGATTGACTGATAGACAGCCAACGCAGGACCTAGAGGCTTGTCATTTGGAGAAAATATTCCTCAAGTAAGTACCATAGAGGTGCACTAAGGAAGAACGTTTAAAATAGGGAATAAAAAAGCTGAAATTCACGCAGACAACGTTGCCGATGACGCATTACTATAGATAGACGCATGTAGAGACGCTTGTTTGGGTAAAACCTGCATGTTGCCGACCCTGTGTAGGATTCTGGATCATGTCTGAGAGCGTTCTGTGAATTTTGCACTTAGAGGCTCGCTCTAGTTTATAATTGCAATAATTGTTACACTTACGTGTTAAAAATTCTAATTAAAATCATTCAATCTCACATTAAATCGATATGCAAGTCAATCGGAATGGGGAGTCAGGAACGCTCCCATGTTTTTCATTACTGTTCGCCCCTCTGCCATGTCGAACAAAACCAAGCTGGTATTGTCTTCTAACCATTGCGGTTGTGTTCCCGGTAGTGTCACTGTAGTATCTGCTTGTTGAAATGTGGTAGATCCATCATAAAAAATGTCTTCGCCTTCTAGCTTTAAAAGAAGTGCTTTGTTTGTTATTTTCACAGAAATAAATGACGACTTATAAATGTGGTTGTCGGTAATGGTTTGATTAATAGATTTAATTATAATAGCCCGCGTCAAAAATCATCTACATTAAATTGCAGATCTTCGAATGTCATAGCTTTATTTATCTTTATCCACACAGTTTAAACTTTCTTTCTCTTTCTTTCTTTATCTTTGTAATAAACTTGTTAAATAAGGCATTACCGCACATTATAATAGGTACATTATCGCTAACAACGGCCTACAAAAACAATAAAAAGGTGAAGTTGTTATTATTTTACGATGTGACATCAATAAAGACTTGATCGAAGTGTCCCCGTCAATATTATACGCTGCCGGACGCCATTTTATAGCACTTTTTGCATCCATTATCTGTGATTGATTTATAATCCCCTGTCTATGTACAATTTACTTATCATAAAAGTTATTATTAATTTATTATTTGGTACTTTGTTTAAATACACTTTTAGATAGTGTTATTTAGCTTGAATTTGAGCCTAAAACCCTTATTATAAATGATTCCTTCTTAGGCTCAGTAAAGAGTCACAGCTTAGATTCGGTGGGCGAGAAATGGTACTTTCTTAACTATATTGTGCGCTTTGTCTTAATAATTATTATTCCTAGATATAATACGGCGACATTCACGCGACTAACACAGTACAAAATAAAGTTTTCCCTGCGATTAGGAAGGAGTTCAAAGTAAGAGTTTTGTCATCGGCGCATTGTGTCGTGATGGGTTCTTTAATAACCCCTGTTTTGTGTCTCGTGGTATTCACCCAGCTATAATGTGCAAAGTACCTTATGTTTTGCGTTCCTTTGCGGGTGATTTTTTCGAGTTGATTAACTTTTGCGTTTTGTTTCTGGTGTATTTGTATTGGAATGTGAATTGACGTTTGTATTGTAAGAAATAACTGTAGAGGCCACGGATTTCTCAATCTGTAAATCAGCTGTGGGATGATTTTTCTTGTGGAATAGTAGAACCGATATCAAATAAGAGCCTGGTCGCGCGCGTTTTCATGTACGAAGGAACATTATGTTTAATCGCGAGTATTCTGTGCGCAAACGCCACCCGCAACTAACTTCACAGAGTCATGGCGCACATACTGTATGCTGACTTAGTATTTCATTTTTCACTATGATATTGATAGAGCTCACTTGTAAAGATTCACTCTTGAATCGAAGATCAAGATTCTAGTGGGATCATGTTTCTGAGATTATTCTTTTCAGTTCAACTAAAATAAAGGCATTAATGAAGCAGTAATAGTGCTAGTAAGCAGCCTAGTGGTATGAGCAATCGACTGCCAAGTTAAAAGTCGTAGGTGCGAAACCCAGGCACGCACCTCTGACTTTTCAAATTCATTAATTATCATTAATTATCACTTGCTTTAGCAAGACCTCGTGAGGAAACCAGTACACCCGAGAAATTTTTCATCAGTGTAAGCCATGTCAGATGCCTACGGGCGGTTGAAACTCTGGTAACAGATCGTTCATCAACCATGCGATCAATGCATCAATAATTTTGTTTTTAACAAGTTTAAAAATTCAACACAAACCACACTTTTTCTGGCTTTATATATTTCAATTAGTCTCACGAGGTGCAAAAAGTTAATATAATTAAATAGCGCGGGACTCGAACCTCGAACACACAAAGCCCATCAATTAGCAAGCGACCAGTGATCCATCAGTGGGGTGGTTCAATGTTTTAATTAAAGAGTCTACTCGGCCGCGGCACCGATTTGGTGACAAAATACACCCTTTTTTGAATAATGAACTGGGTATTTCAGTTATACCGCACATTTACCTACCTTTGTTTTATAATCTGTACTAATTTATTAAAACTAAAGAGTTTATATGTTAAAATGTCTATGGTAATAATAATGGTAAAAGTCTTATTTATCAAAAAAAAATTTCGAGTAAGATAAATAATCTTAAACTGATGTATTATATACGGATATATTGCAGAAGATAGAGCAATAGAAATAAAAGAAAGAAAGTAGTTTTAATTTGCAACCTTACACGGAAATAAAGAAACGATATCTCTGCATCTGTGAGCCCAAAATATAGTGCCTATCTCGGCTAATGCTGCAGCAGGGATATTGCTGGAGCGCTGATATTTTAATAGAAGATAAGCTAGAGCAATCGCCGAAACTATTGCCGAAACTTTAAGGAATGGCTTGATCGCTCGGCTACGGGCGGGCAACTGCTTCTTTCTTCGCGCAAATAATCGAAATCAATCACAATCGAAAATAGAATCATATCGGAGCAGTCAAATGTTACGAGTTACCCAGCGACCACGGAGTCCGCAAAGGTTCTGGGGACTCCGAAAATCGAACAACTATGTTTCGGATCGGAACGTAATAATGAAGACCAACAAACACAATCCTTGCCACCAAATAACCACTGTTTAATTGTACTTAGTGCTTTCATATGTTGTTTCGTTACAAATCCATAAAAAAAAACAATTATTAGAAGGTAATTTAACGAACAAACATGTGTGATCGAAGTCGAAGCTTCGTTGTTAAAATTTCGGAGTAGGCCCCCAGAAACGTCAGGATAAGAAACGTTGGTACGAATACATGAAAGTTATCCAAATTAATTAAATTTAATTCCAGTCTATTTTCTTACTAATCTTCCCATTGTCTCTTTGAACCGCCTTTATATTATACTTACCTACAAAATCATAAAATGTTAATTCCAGATTTCTTACAATTTTACAAGTAATTCGACCTAATTAAGTCTCATTCGCCAAAGACAAGAGTTATCTTTGAACTTACCTGCTTTTGAATGCTTTCTACCTTGTGGTGGAAAATCTGAGGGATTTATTGGGATTTCAACTTTAGGATTTAAGGAATAGAGTTTGTTATTCGGTGTAAAGATTAGAGATTCGAAGATTTTCGTCGTGAAATAGGGTTGCCGCTAAATCGAAGATGATTGAAATTGTGTTACATTTAAAATGCAGTAAGTTAATTAAATTAAAACAATTTATTAACAAATATTATTTTTCAAATAATCTACATTAATAATATAAATTCTAAAATGTGTTTTTGAGTTTGCTCTACATGATGCCTTCTTTCACTCAACAAGAGAGTAACGGAATGACGTGATATTTTGCATTTAAATAGTTTATGCGCAGAAGAGTGACTTAGGCCACTTTATCCCGTAATAATGTGGACGAAGTCGCGCAGCACTTAATTTGAAAATAATTATTTCATTACCTTTTTTTATCTTTAAAACGGATAGTTTATTTTCAATATAGGATACAAGGTCGAGCACAATAATAATAACGAACATTTCATTTTCTAGTTTTCTTCATCTAACTCAGGTAAATCTTATTCCTGGCAGCCCTACACAGAACCCTCCTTGGCCAACATTAATAAGGAGAATTAAGATTAAAATGATATTAAATTTTGATATTGTGTTGTGTACGGATTATTCTGAAGGAAATTTTAATATGGGCCTCGCTCTTTGAGTCCTTTGTGGCCTAGGGAGGCTTGGGAGGCCTCTCTGTTTGTTCTGTTTAAAGTATTATTGAAGGTAAAAAAGGTAAGGAAAGTACATCACGTACGTGCTCATGTAAGTACTGATAATAGAGTAGGGAAGCGTGTGGTAAATGGTACGTGATGTTTTAATGTAAGAAGTTATTAAAAATATAGTAGGTATGTTTAGATTCTGTTATTTTGTCTTTCACATACTTGTGTAAGTGTATGGTAGGTAACTGACAGCTAGCAATACAAGTAAGTAAGTAGGTTAACATTCTTTAAAAAAAAACATGAATAAAAACTTAATACTTAATACTTTTTTTTGTAAAAGTTATGATAAGTAAATGTTTTTTTTAAATCTTAATGCTATAGGATTTTCTTCTGCATTGTGGGTGCAGTTACAGACAAAATTTTACAACGCACAAACACCTAGAACGGAATAAATGCCTATAGATTCCACAAATATTTGTCCTTTGCGGGAATGTAACTGGCGACACCAAGCGCAGGCATAGTTTAACCGCTATGCCAATCATGTGTCAAATACAACTTCATCTAAGTCTAAATTAAATTGACAAAGCGAAAAGATTAGATTTTTGTATGTAATAGATACATAATTTCAAAAATACTTTAGGTACCGATTAAAAAATAAAATCTACAGAAAGCTATAAGTATTATTATTATTAGTTTATTGGCTGAGATTAGAGAAACTTGGGAGGAAGCTCCACCGACAAGAGCAAAGCTTTAAAAAAAAAAAAAAAAAAAATAGAGATCCCTACAAAAACTACAGTAATTTAACTCAAGGTATTGAAAAATTAAGAAATATAAGTCATAAACAGACTTAGATATACAGGAAAATTTAATTTCCCGCTTACAAATTCGCGGACGACATCTAGCTGTTAACAAAAGACATTTCAAATATTCTTAAGACCGTAAATCCTACAAAAGACCTTTAATTACTCAAATCAGTATTGCGATCACACCAAAAATGTAAGAACCAACAAACAATATCAAGTAACAAGACTTTCTTGAAACTTACTTTGAATAATTAATTTCATCAGGTCAGTACCCCTCCGGACTTGAAGCCCAATGATCGCTAATCAAACCCTATTGTGCTCGGCCTTTTTATAAATGCCTCACGCTTCAACTTAAGTGGGATTGATATGTAAGTGATAGCATTTGAAGGTTAAGTTTTTGTGTTTACCATGTACTTAAGATATTGATAACATCTTATTGCAGGTTAGTTATAGGTACTTAATTATAATCATATCCTTCTAATATGAAGCGAAAACTGTGGATCCCTTTTCATGAATATTGTGCGCACGGAGGAGTGTGAAACTTGGTATAGTAAATGTTTATATGGAGAAGTGCAGAAAGCTAAAATTTATAAAAAAAACTATATACCTAATTAATACGTGAAGCGAAAACAATTCTCAATTCTATTTCTAAAAAACAAAGTAACCTATTTAGTATTTAGTAAGTAATTTTAACTACAATAAATTTGAATATTTTGGATGTAAAACAAACCTATAAATTTAGCATAAGCTTTTCATAGACGAATCGTAGGTAGTACTACCGACGATGTTCAAAAATTGCGTGGGACTAGGTGATAAAAAAAAACTTCTTTTTATTAAAAGGTAAGCTATAAACTAAAAAGCACAATTATGTTAAGTTACTTTTTAGTGTCTTCATCATTTGCTACATAAACCTTTCACCCGTTATTGACAAACGATGTGTTATATCCACATAACAAGAGATACGAGTATACAAAAATAAGATAAACGCTGGCTTCAACTTTAGATTTTATGTTCTTTTTTGTTGTATAGATATTTATGTTAATTCGAATGTTTTATTGTTGCCTCTTACAATAGCTCATGTTGTATTCTATAATTTCTCTATTTAAAGATTGATAGATGACTTCATTTGGAGCTTTTTGTTAAAATAAACGATTAGCACGATGATACAGGTGATATAAAATTCGTAACAATTTTTTTTATGTTAATATTTTGATGTGTGATTTCGGATTTCAAAAATCGATAGTATTTATCAGTTACTTTAGTTCAAAAGTTGAAAAAGTTGCTTTATGACAAGCCTCAGTTTATAATTATTTCAAGACTTCTCAGACCAAATCCGTCATTTTAAATGCAAACTTCCCTAATCAACGACACCACATCTTCGCTCCACATATCAAATTAACATTTCAATTTAATTTTTTTCGTGGTCACATGAAACCCTTCATTAATTGGGTTACGGAGGGTTGTACCTCAGGGGAGAGAAGGGTTATTCCTCAGGGAGGTGCCCACAATTGATAGAGATGGATGTTGTCAGCGAACAAATTCAGAGACAACTTTTCTCCTCTGTATTGTTTTTTAATTTTTTTGTTGAAAAAAGGGTGGTTTATAACCAGCCGGTTAGCAAGCTAATTGTTTTTAACTTCTTGAGTGGTTTTACGATTGGTTGTAAAGATACTTTTTGTTTTGTTCTCTTCTTTATGGCTTTTGCTAAGGGGAACTAATTTGGAGTAGCGGCGGAACTTTTTGTCATAGCTAATCGAAAAGAAATGAATGTTTAATTAGTTTTTTTTAATTACCTATACTTTTATGCAAAATTATTTTTAAGTCAGACAAAGTTTGCAAATAAATAAAGTGTGTTTGCTGGTTTTTATCAGTAGGTTGTTGGTTCAAATCCCGCTTGTAATCGAATTATTTTCTACAAAAATTTGGAATTTTAGCATTCATTTCGCTTGCATATTTATAAACACATTATATAAGCACATTTTTATAAACCATTAATTTTAATGGTTTATAAAAATGTTATTTTTTAAAGTGTGTTTATTCATTTGTCCTTATTTTAAGCAGCAACGAAACCACAGATTTTCGTGATTTTTTCACGTAGACATAGTTTATGGGCCCGAGGGGGTACTAAATGTTTTTATCCTAAAAAGAAAAAGCTAATAAATACAGAAATAATAATTAATCAGTTTCAAAGTGTATGAATAAATCAAAAATAAAAAAAAATAAGCTAAAATCAGTTACCAAAACTTCCTTCATCTCTCAAATATCGCCGATCACTTCCCATCTGCCAGTACAACAAACAATGCCAATAGTTTCCTTAGACAATGTTCCTATCTCTCCGTGCGATCGGCCAGGACGATACAGCTTTACATAAATACCTTATGTAACTAAGATCACGCTTCCACTATCCTAAATAAACAATCGGCTTTTAAAACGACAAACGAAAACTCCATTACACATTGCTGTTTTACTTCAGAAACTTAATCTTTTCATTCATAGTTACACAGTAATGTATTGTGAGTTTTAAGAAATGGTTGTGCGTGATTTGGTAAGAGACAGATGGGCGATAACCCAAGATAATCCTACGATAACCATCTTATACGATTTGCCTGAGCGCACGGTAGTACGTCCAGAGTCCGATCAAGACTGTCGCGTAAGTCGGGGCCGCCGATTGATATTTGATAGGTTTTACGTAACATCTGCGCTGTTTGGTATATGGAGTATGTATTGGATATCGTTTTGATAATGGGAGTTTAGATTGAGATGTTGTAACTGATTGGACAAAACAAACCTAAAAATTAATATCTAAGTGGCCAGGGCCTACTATTTTTTTTTTAGTGCCTTCAAATGCATAGTGATGCTGAACTTCAATCACCTTTCCAGCGTGCCATAAATTTAAAAATCGATCGCGTCAAGCCCGTTAGCGTTATTATATCTGTACAAATTTTCAAGTGACTTCAGTAGTAGTTATAATAATTATAGGTATTGTTTTATTACGTCTCACATTATACTGAAATATGTGATACCTATAATAACTATTATTGTAAAATGTGTAAAAATATGTCTTTAACCCTTGTGGTAGTTTACTATTATAATATACATATTATAGCTACATCTATGACAGGCTTCAAGCGCAGTAGCACAGCTACGAGCACGTCAAGGACCGACATAAACAGAATTCCCTCAAACTATCATCAAAGCTCCAATCAAGCGAAGAGCTGTGACAGCGGGCACTACCAACTGTGACAAATGACTTATGACACGCTAATGAAAGTATTATACGACATTATACTAAAGCTGATGAATATCTGCTTTGTGATGCTAAAGATTGGAACGAGGAACGATGAAAAATACTGAACAGGGATTGCCTATCAAAAGATACTTTGCAGTTGAAAGTTAGTTAAATAGATAGAATAATCTTTATTGTACACCATTCAACAAATATTTTAGAAAATAAGTACAGAATAACAGGGCATTGACTTGTAGAAGACCTCATAATTAAAACAGTGGTCAATACCTATTTGTTCTGATCTTAGGTATAATGCGTGTGTTTTTTTATATTTTATTTGAGACTTCCGAAAGAATTGACCGCAAATTTTAATGATTTGTCTCACAAAAGAGATGTTTGTGATCGCTACCGTGACGAAATTAGATCATGTTGTATTAATTTACTCCTGTTTTTGGTCCTCTAAGTGATTTTATCTTAATTGAATGACTGAAATTAGAAATGACATGACTAATAAGTTCTTGGATTCAAAAATCACTTAAAACAGAATTTTGGCTCGTGCATATAAATCACAAATAACATGTGACAGCTACTTCATCAAGTAATATTTATTAAAAATATCGTTAATGAAATATTTCTAGCTAATAAACTAATATAAAAACAAGGAAAATAAAAAAAATAAACATTCTAAAACATATTGACACCACACAAAAGATTTTCGACTTCATCGCTTGGACTACGTATAAATTTTATGCTAGCCATATAAGCTTTGACATTTTTATATAACGTGCATATTTACCCGACGTTGTTTACTTTCTATTTAAATTTTACTATCCGTCATCATGGCATAACGGTCATTGGATGTGTTTACGTGTAATAAATTACTGACCAATACAATATACAATCCGACCGGTCTTCACAACTCGGATAATCATTAATTTCCATGCGACATTGAATTCTTTAGAGAATCCGTCTCAAGCATTAACGTCCGCTAAATTTGTTTTCACATCACTATTTCCATTAATTTTGTTTTATACAGCTATGTCACTGGTAGCTATTTCATATTTATGCAAAATTTTAGTATCATGCATGAAATATTTATATCTAAGAATGTACTTTCCTCTATTTCTTTCTTCATAATAATCTTCAGTTCTATTTATATATAAATATAAGTTAAATTCATGCACGTATTACCGACAAAAATGTCTGTCGTAATAAACTGAATAAATTTAAGTGGGTAAGTTCAAGTAACATTAACATTTTACAATCGCAACACGCAGAGTTCAAGTTATGCTAATGCCAATTTGTTATAATTCCGAGATCACATATATTTTACTTTCAAATCTCTTATATTACGTTCATCTCCCCATTTTTTACCGCGACATGTGCCCACTGTCACTACTGGATATTAAAAAACATCTTAATTTCTATGTCATCCCCAACTTTATTGGGAATTTGTAAAGAAAGCGTGTTAGGCTCGTGGCACTCGTAGCCACTTGTACAACTGGCCTTTGACCCAGGGATGCTGTGGTCATCTCGCTTTTTTATGGCGACCCTACATTGATATGTTAATATTGATGATCTTCGCATTTTTACGCAGTTTAATTTTTTGAATGGGATATGCTGATTATGTGTAGTCGTTATTTATATTTACTTGACACATACAAACTAAATGAGTATATTTAAATAAATTTCTTCTTTTATGTCATAATTTTACATTTATAATAATATTAACTTGATACGCGTTCCCTAATCTTCTAATTATGCAAATGACGTTGAACATTTTAAGGTCCGCAAAATTAAATCCAAATAATAATAACTCCTTGACTGACCCCTGTCCAGCCGCTAAATTCCAGCACATAGATTTTATGGGAACCCAAAATAGCTAATAATTCATAAATATCGGACACCGGACTCCTGTGTCCGGTGCTCAAAATCGCTAATACCAAAACCCGTTGGGGCCAAATACGTCATTAATTTGAACATGTCCGGACAAAGGGCGAAGACTGCGCCCTTTCAAGACTAGAAAGACTACACGGCGAAGGATAATAGTGGATGGTCTCCTCACTCGTTTAAGAATGATAAATTACCTAAATGGAGTCGGTATGTCCATTCCCACAGATATTAAAGTGGAGGACAAAAGAAGGACCCCCGAGTAGTTTGGACCCATGCTGGGGTATTGAAAATATTGCAAAATACACCGTTCATTGTATAGACCACATGCAAATCTCTTTGAGAGCTTTCTTTCGGATAGAAATTGGAAAAGTTTTCGTCCTAATACCTTTGATGTAGTTTGTTTTAAGACTAATAATGCTAATCGGTGATGAAATGTTTGATGTAGACAAGTAGGAATATTTCAGGACAATCTTACAAAATATACTTTCTGTGCTGTCTATAAGTAGATAATCAAACGGTTGAGCTATACATCGTTAGTAGCAAAAAAAATGCGAACACCGTAATATCCAAATTTCCTTTCTGCTATTTGTTGTTGAAACTTGATTTTTACCAACAATTAAAGTGTCACCTGTCACTTAGATTTGATTTTGCGTAAAACAGACGGCTACATGATTCTAGTTTTGAGATCCTCATATCGTAAGTATTGTAATTTGAAAGATCGTATTATATTTGCTGAAGGTATACTATTGAGAATAAGAGAAGATACTTATAGAGAGAAAATCTTGTAACTTACTAACTGTTTGCTCGTTTAATTCCTGCTTATCAATTTTATAAGACAAAGTCACATCTCACGCATGTATGACTCGTAAAGTGAAATGTGAAAATGTTAATTGGTCAATAAAAAAAAAATGATTAATGAATCTGAAGTGACTTATGAGATGAGATTTAGGGATTTTCTGAATAGATGTGATGGTTGTATTTTTTTTTATTTTAACAAAACCTAAAATTTTGATTAAACCCTTTTTATCAACAATCAATTGAGTATCTAAACCTCAACAATAGATTTTCCAACCTGACCACTACATCAAACTAAAAAGAGAAAATCCATGTAATATTATCCCTTTATTTGCGGTCTATTATCTATAAGCCCATTATTACTATAATACAACACCTGAGTTGGTCCGATTACGCATAATGAGTATAAAACCCTTTGTGCCCATTCAGCCACCGATATTAATAAAAAGGGATAGTGAGTAAGCTCTTTGTATGGACTTGTTTATTCTACAGAATGACATGAATGTTTAGAAGTGAAAAAGGGAGATGTAGTGTAGTGAGTTTACAAAGATATGCATGCAGTTTGGTAATGTTAAATTTGATATTAACGCCACGGTATAGGAACTAATTTTGCTTGGCATATAATTTGATAGGTTGAAGGAGAAAGGTTGTATAGTTTTAGAAGACGATGATCGGTGACCTCTGCCACCCAGTGTGGTTGATTGACGTTTGTATGACGCGCGCAGCCGGAGATATTTGGAGAATTTCGAATATGTTTTCTAATTGTTTTCGATGTTTCGTTACTACTGTATGTTTTTTTTAATATTTAAAATATGTGAACAATAGCGCGAGTATGCAGAACATGTTTAAGATTACAACAAAAAAAAAAACAAAAAATATCGTATGATGGATAACAATTAACAACCTTTTATTAAATATTTCATTCATATACAAATAATACCAATTAATCTCATAAAGGAAAAGGTAAATAAGTACTTTTTGTCTTAAAGCGGCCATTGTCTAAGTTTAGATACAGTTCTGCTGATATTGCTTTAGTATAGTCATGCAGCGTAAAGTAAACGAGCCAATTCTTTCGTGCTATAGCTTAGGCAAAAGGTATCAGCCTTCTGCCATATTCCAAGCACACGCTCGGCAGTTAATGCTAGAAATAAAATCCCAAATTAACCACCAGTAGCTTTTAACAGCCATTTCAGTTGTCTAATACCACACAAAAGGTTACAAAAACCCTACAATAGGGCACAAAGGTGACAATGAATACAATAGAGCCTATGGGAAACAGTACAAAAGTCCTTCGTATTTATTCATTGTTTGTTTTACTAAGAAGTGACTGATGAAAACAAATAGCCCTTTTTAGAATAAGTTGCAACCCCATCTTTGAAATTACCAGCGTAATAAAACCTCTAGCTGCTCCACCTTTTATTATTTCTACAGGTCTTTTTACAGTGGTCGTTCTATCTAGTATAAGTTGATCTGTATCATGTTCAGTGGGTGATACATCTTGGAGGCCATGGTTAGTTGGAAGTGATGTTGTTTCTTCACAGTTCTAATTGCCTATTATAATGATACCTGATATGTCTGGACTTGTTCGATGTTCTAGTTGGTTAGTTGCTATTGTATCAGGTATTGGTTTCTTTTGTTCGATATTATTTGAATTAAAATCTTCGTTCTTTAGAATATTGTATTTTATTATAAACTTTTTTTAAGATTGAAGCTACTGGCAGACAGGCTACATAACATCTTTAAGGTTGGTAAAGCAATGGTGCCAGAGATCGTGAGTTCGAGTCCCGCCCGAGTTAGTAGTCTTTGAGAGTTTCTTATTAAATATTTTTATTGAATAAGCGTATAAATAAACATGTAAAACATACATTAATTTTGAAATTGACTTAGGGCCAGTTTTTGAGTTGTCTTAATTTGAATTAACATCTTAAATATGGTAATGTATAAAATAAGCAAAAAACAATAAATTATTGTTATTTGCTAATCATATTTAAGACTTTAATTCAAATTAATAATTTGGTGAAAGTCTTATTGTTATAATTTTTCACTTTAGACTTTTTTCACTTTTTTTCAATTAGAATTTCTTATGTTTTTTTTTTGGTACTGGTACATTTTTACAATGCACTAACACTTTGACCGGATCAAAATATGTCTTCCATGTGGAAATCGACAACGCACCAATCAAATCGTATCTAAAAACTTTAGGTATATTTAGGCTCCCACTATATGGTACCTTTATTTTGCCCCCAAACCGAAGGAGGGTTAATTTATTACCGCCAAGTCCATACGTGAACCGCTTAAGTTTTTTAAATAACCATAAAAGTCGGAACTTCAAAACAATTCAAATTAGCGTAACAGAATATATCTTGTGCGTAAAACCGGAGACCAGAATACTTTAAACAAACATCTATAATGGACTTAACACTAGATCGTCCACGACCGGTCTAACGGACCTCGCATGATTCATCTATCACATTAATATACCTTTTTATACCTTTCCCCTTTGTTTAACCCTTTTGTGCTGAAGCGAAAATTATTCCGGGGACATCCCATTAACTTCTTGAGGAGGCTATTGTTATTTTTGCGTATGCTAATCTTGGTTCCGGGAGCTGTGACTGATTGAACAGAGTTTCTCATGGCAGGGTGACGGTCAGTAATGATGAGAACCGAACAGTGTATGAATTGACAAATTTTCGTCTATTAAACTCGACTGGTTTCGGAGTTTAAGAAAATATGCTAACGAATAAATAGCTTAACTAGTTTTGGTTTTTAAGCAGTAATAGCCTAGTGGTATGACCGTTGAACTGCCATGACAAAAGTCAGTTCGAAACTCAGGCACGTACATCTGATTTTTCGGTTATGTGCGTTATAGATATTAATAAATTAACACTTGCATAAACGGGTATGGAAAACATCGTGTCAGAGGCCTATGTGGGTTTTAAACTCTGCCACCAGGTTGTTCAGCAACCACACTACGTGTGTATGATGGTGATAGGTAACTTGTTAATATAATATTTCAAATTATTCAAAATAAACAAGTTTAGTCAAAATACTTCTTAAAATGTTGCGTATGGTATGTTCTTTCACGTAACAATAAATATGGTACCTAATTGGCGAAAAGTCTCATCTGAGCCACCACTAGGATTTGTCGTAAATAGAGACATTGAGGCATCGACAGAAACATAGTTACCATTTTACTATCTCTAAGTATAGTAAACTCATCTAATTCCGTGACACTCTTAATTTGGTAGCATTAACTTTTTTACTATCTGAATTCTACTTACAGAAATTTATAGTAGGTCTCAAAGTTAATACTACCAAATTACGAAAGTCACAGAATTAGACGATAGCTTATTCATAAATGCTCTATCATAGTCTTATGTAGATGATGGCGCATGATAAGTGCAAGTAGGTACACCATTTATGTCCACATAAATCATCAACACATCAGCATATTAAACAGAAACCTAAATCTATAATAACATAATCTGTCCCCAACCCTTTGCGCGATGCGGACGGCTTTAATAATGCATTCGCCATTAGTTAACCCGCAGATGCTGAGCCCGTCTTGTCTCTAATTCTAATTGCACAGAAAGGGTGAAAGGATTACACTTGCCCGATTTTACCCAATTCTGTTTTAACTTCGTACCTTACTTTTTGAGAATTAATTATCTACCATATTTTCACAAAGGTGGGAATTTGAATCTTTTGTAATGGAAGGCAAACATTATCTCTATCCCACAGAATTAATTATCGTACGTTTACAGTATAACTGCTACTTTTCGCTTCAGTGAAGGATATCAAAAAACCATTAGCTCAAAGTCTCCTTTTTACAGAGTAGGACATAACGTAATTAATTTTTGACGATCCCGTTGACAGAGTGGCTTTTTTAAAAGCCGCAGAGTCACAGAAGGTGTCTGGACGCAGCTGGGACGGCATTACGCTAATCTGTGTGGCGTCGCACTTGTTAAATATTAACGCAGTCTAATTACAACCTCCGTCCCCCTCGTCCTCTAATGGCTTTTAAAACTGATTCCCGCCCTCGAAGGATGCGTATTTGATGACAACTCTAGTCGTTTTGGCGGTTTTAAACAAGGGCTGTGCGACTTGCAGACGTGTCGGTCTCCAGGCCAGTGTTGCGTTTGATATGCTCTCAGGATCAAATCAATATTTCGTAGAAATGTTATCTACTTATAATATAGTACCCGTAGACACTGGGATCGTGGGGTCTGGATTTTTTTTTAAAGACCAATTGGGGCATCTGTTCGAAGCTGATAGGAATCAAAATGCTGGTTTATACCTAGCCCAAAGGGTTAGAAATAGCAACCAACATGGCAATGCAATCAGCGTTTTGGGGACGTTGGCCACTGGTAGCGGTCTTGAAGCTTAAGCTTTTCTTTTAATTTATTTTTAGTTTCAGTGTTTAGTTATAATATTCGATATTTAGTTATGTACTCGTATGTATGTAATGTGCATATTTTTGATTTTTTCAGATTAAAATTTGTATCCTAGCTAACTAGCTATAAATCGAATGTTTGTGCATTATACATATATGTATGTATGTATATTCTGACATACCTACTTTCAGAAGAGTTTGCGTTATCCTTGAGTGTGAATGCAATTTGAACAATATTGAAAAAACAGAACCAAGCATAGCCTTATCAGAAAGTATTTGAGAGCTAAGTTAGACAAAGTATAGCAAAGTATTTCAGATCAAATGAACGTTAACGATGACAGTAATGTTTTATGATGTAATACTTTAATGAAAGCTGAACTTACAATAATTTGACTTCTAATCGGTCTATTGTTACTGTAAGTTTAATACATCTGACAAATGTCAAGGAAGGGTACCTACTAACGGATCTTACCTAGGCCGCCTACCAGGACCATGCGAATATTGGTTTACAAAGCTCATAATTAATGATGTCTTGACAGTTATGTTTGTCCAACTGGCCATCCCAGAGCAAACAGGTCGTTCGCAAAGACCCGTTTATTTCGCTAATGGTTTTAACAACAATTATTTCGCGCCATTACGTAAATCATTAGTGTATGAGTTTTATTTGTCGTTTCTTTTCTTACCGGGACGTTTGGACCCCGTCGCCGCGGTGGCGGGTTACCATTAATCAAAAGATTTCGGACGGTATCTTAACAAAAGTTTTTTTGCTGTAAGCAAATATGGGAATGTGACGAGAAGCTTCAGGTGACAATTTCAAACGATTTTGGACGTTATTCATTTTTAAGAAAGGTGATATTTCCTTGAATGAAGGTTAGGTCCGTTGTCACATATCCTATTGTGTTTAGGAATTTATATTTGGTTTGATAGACGTAATAGTTTCGTGTTAGATCAATGTGTCGATCTGATACTGACGTGTGGGAAGATTCTGTAGGAAATTGTATAAAATAATTCATAATGGTTTTATTTCTTTATCAGGATCAAACTGTCTAAATGGCCGCCGTTTGGATTTTTGACATAGACATGATTTATTGGGTTAGGTACCTATTTAGTTGCGAACGTCGATGATTCGATTTTTAGTATACCTAACCTATCGAATACGGTGTGTCGATAATTAAGTTGTGCGATGTTTTATTTCATCGATCCGATGGTTTATTAGAGCAATTTAATATTTGTGCGAAAAATTCTGTTGCGACAAACCTTACATCGCCTGTTCATTAGTTCGGTAATTTATTAGTTTAATAGTTAGTATGTCGGTTCAAAACGGCTTCTGTCTGCCTTCCTGATACTGTTGTTATGTGTAATTATAGACAGTAAGATTTTATAATTACTTTTACCAATAATACATAAGTAATTAGATCAAGTATATGCACTATAATACTACTGACATACGTTTCTCGAATAATATATTTTTTTTTACTAAATATAGGTACCTATATTATATTAACAAATATTTTATATACATATATTAAGTATATCTTGCTAAATAAGTATTAGGTATATATTTTACTACATATCTGATGAAGAATAAAAAATAACTGTAATATAGTCAGAAATACAAAGAACGATGAAGTTATAAACAGAATACTTATTTAATAATCTGCTTTAATAAGTACTTATATCTTATTTAACTAAATAGATGTAACTAAAACATCCCAAAGAGATGACAGATAAAAAAGCGCTCCAGACGAATTTACAATTCACAAACTTACATCTCAAACAATTTAAGGACTCAAAAACTTTTCCGAGACATTTTTTATCGTTAAAAAAGTTACAATATATCTCTGCTTTAACATCTGACAATCTCTTGTTTTACTTACCGACTGTCGCGACATCTGTCAAGCCTTGACATGCCTTATCTTAAGGGTAAAAAAACCCCAGGGGTGGATCCTACCCCACGGAAAACCTCAAGACAATGTCGGAAATCAAATATATTTATGACTATGTAAATTGGTACAATTCACACCAGAATTTGAAATTTTCCTAAAAGGTTGGTTAAGTTTGGGCTCAATTTTATTTTTTCACGCCAGATGTCTTTGAGTGGGGTTTTTTTTATTTTCTCGTGTTGTCTTATTGTTTTTTTTTTATGTTAGATTTTTCGCTTTATTAGTGCGAAGTGACGCGAGATGAAACGATAAAATCGGAAATTGTATACAATAAGGAACGAGTGTATAGTGTAAATTGGAATTTTTGTAAATAAATAAAGAAATTTCAGAATTTCTGTGAATTTATTGGTTTATTTTAGTACCGATTATTTATCTTGAACGGCAAGCCTTTTGTTTTTGATAACTTTAATTTTTTCATCAATTTTTTTTCTGTTAATTAAGGTAAATTACAGTACCTATGCCTTAAATTTAACTTATCTCCTACACACTAAATATTTTTATGATTAATTTACATTCCTTCCAATATTATTACTTAAAAATGGTAACTGTTGTTTTAAGGCCTCGCTTCGATTTATCAGCTTTGCAACATTGTTTATAATTAGGTAAGTAGGTAATATAAATTGAGTCCTAACTCCTGGTGGCTACGATTTATAATTACAAAAGTCATTGGTACTAGGTAGAGTAAAGGATGAGTTCTATAATCCCATCGTTTCAATGACTCTCTATAAAAAATCGTAGGAAAACAATATAACTTACCAACTTTCCCGACATTATTGTAAGTAGTAACACGAGAAAGCCAACAGGCTTTCCTTATTACCGCCCTAAAAAGTGCGGATATATTTTAACGTTAAGTGGATGACGTCACGATGTCCGCAAAAAGTGCGGATAAGCGGACAAGGGACGAGACGTTTGTTTTTACACGTCCGCGCCAATTCTTGTGTATGTGTACTGCTATACAAGGGAGTATAGCCAGCATTTATACATTTACGAGTCGGTATTGGTATAAAAAAATTGTGCATTAACTTTTTTATAAGTATTTCGATCTGTATTCGATTTTTATTCGAAATAAAATCTTGGTTTTATATTATCAATGACTAAGCAAGCACTTTAGAAGCTTGCTAAATAATTAACTATGATAATATTATTATTCTTAAAATAGATATAATATAATAGCAATCTGATCAAACACAAAATAGTTATGAACTTTTTTTTCTTATGTTGGTGAATAGTTTTTTTTTATTGTAGTGTTATCAAAATTTAAAAAATCGTATCGAATTTCGACCAATAGACAATCTTTACTCACAATAAAACCTTTGTTCTGTATTCGTTTGTTAAATAAAAAAAACTAGTTACTATTAAAATAATAATTATTACTATTGTTTTTTTTAAATTTATACAACCATCGTTTCCAATACTCGCCTTACTTCCACAGATTCTATCTTCAGATATATCTCCGGATTCTCACGTCGGTGCACACCGCAACTCGTCAATTTCATTAGGGTCGCGCGTTCGCAGTAAACCGTCCAGGGCGGCGTAGGGCGGCGGAACGGCTCATAAATTGTCACCGTCGATAGTGCTCGCTGGATTAACTATTTTATTGTTTCTATTTTTAAGTGTTTATTTTTTGGGCTTTTTTGGGATTTGTCGTGTGAACTCATTAGGTATTGAATCCCTAATTGAATATTCAAGGATAAAAATTAAGTCATACTCCATCATTAAATTTTACGTGCTCCGTACAAAGGGTGGATGTGACTACCATCTGAGATGGTTGAATGTAGACGAGAATTTTGGTAACACGGGCGGGGTTACGAATAGCTTAATGGCAGAGCGACTGGGGGCTTTACCCAGTAGGTCGCAGGTTCACAGCTCGTACCGATTTACCGATTGTATATTTCTACAAAATGTCAAGCTTTAGTATAGTATGCATAAAGACTATAAAAATGTTATTAAAATAAAACTAAGCTTATTAAAGATCACAAAAAACCACATATTACAAAAATATATAGGGTTAAACTAAATTAGTGAGCGGAACTTCACGTACATAGGTATCGATAATATAAATTACATAAATAAAGAAAGATAAAGATATTTTCTTTGCGTAAACATGTGTATACAATTGCATGCAAGATGTTACAATAATAAAAAAACCAAATAATAGAAAAAAAAAATTTTTTATGGCACTTGGCACCTTCGGCAACCCTATTCAACGCACATAACTCATAATTACAATAAAATTACTAAAGAAAAAAATACACTATACATTTTTTTTATCATACGCACACTACATCCAAGAATGACGTCATCGTGAAATATTTCGCCGACATACACAGATATATAAAGGTCTGTGCCGGCCGTGCTTATTGATATACATATCTTCAATATACAACATAAGTATGGCACTTACTTGGGAACTCTTTAGTCCTCACTGCTGTCAGTCCATACATTACCGCGCCGACACTTTCAAGAAACCAACATTCAAAAGGCACATTTGAAAGCCTACTAACGTTGAAACACCTATTTAATAGCCTACTGAATTCATCTCTCTAGCATACATTGACCGTTTTGTTTGAAGCTGAAGGGAAAGTTTTGTAGTGATGCCGTAATGTGTGGTGTACAATGCGGGTTTGTAGTGAGGTTTAGGAAGTGAATGCGGTGCTGTGACGTGGTGCTGTCAATCACAATCAAGCTCGACCACCCGCACGATTAGGCGCGGGATAGTGAATTGGACGTGTGTGGAGGTGATTTAGTCTATTTTGTTTTGGGCAATTTGACTATTATAAAATACCTAAGTACTGTAAGCAGACACAATTTATTTGTTTCCATGGTTTCCAAAATCGAATGTCGATGTTTGGGATCGAAATGTATTTAATATAATAACGACCATCAAACACAAACCTGGTTCCTGGGCATCGCCCCAACATGCTTTATGGCCTCGGCCTCTACCTATGGCCTACCTAGTCCTTAATGTAGCATATTACTGTTCTTTTAAATAGTAGGCTTTCCATTCACTTAGTTGCTATGTTCAGCCGTGTACTAAGAAAAATACCCCATAAATTTTGACAAAAAAAAATTTGACAAAATTCTCTCAAGAGATTCAATTCTTAATGGAAATAAAGAACTTGGATATATTTTTTGGTTAATTTCTAAGTTCTAGAACTGTTCACTAATTAATGGTGTTAATGAAAATGTGTCAAAAAAAATGTGTCTTTAATGAACATTGATATTAAACATCAGCCAGCCATCGGCCTGTAAATAAATCCCTGACGACGTTGACTCCATGCCTCTTCTGTTCCCAATCATCTAGGTGTACGAGCACACGTTTACCAGATATCTGTCCGACTGTCCGTCTTATCGGTCCTATCTCCACACCTCACAATGGTAGGAGAAAACAATATTTTTGATTTCCACATTATACTGCTTGCACCGTTAGACATGGTAAGGTACTCTCATTGTTTACTGACGGTATGGTCATTTGGGAATGGTAAAGCTGCGTTTTGCGCAAATTAGGAGATGTTTGTGGCTTCGTAACTGACGTAAGACTTTTGTGGTAGCACCAGTGCCGTAACTAGGGCTGTGCTTACCTGTGCCAGATGAATGAAGAAAGAAAGCATTTATTATTTGGCATCAAAAAATACAAACAAACAAATGTGTAACAGCACTACAATATTGCCATTTGGACAGAATAACTAAGTATCTATTAATAACAGAATGTATACCTATGCATATATACCTACTATATAGTACTATTATACTATATATTACCTACTATAATGGAATAACAAAATAAGTTTATTGTGAGGGCCTCATGATTGTGCTAAAAAAGGAATTAGTTCAGCAGGTGCTTAGGCGCTGATCCTGAAGGGGCGCAGAATTGATCAGACCAGGATCAAGTATAAAGCATACTCCGGTACAATTACAGAAGCTCGCACCGGACAGTAAAAAGCTAATTACGGCCAACGGCAGGGCCTACGGCTTAACGTGATTTCCGAGGCACGGAGTGAGTGATATTTAATTTAATAAACCCACATAGGTACCTAACTTATGAAAAGTCAGAAGTCCGACTTGGGTTCGAAACTGCGACCTCTGACTTGCCAGTCATACCACTAGGCTATCACGACTCACTCTACTACATTCTATACTCTTCTACTACTCAAATTGTTAGGTACCGCTGCTAACAAAATACCGAAAATAAAAGCATCCTTTTGATATTTAACTATATAAAACTATTTTCAGCCTATTTCTAGTACAAAATATCATCTGATTTAGTTTTCTTGTCTTTTTATTCTATTAATTGACCCTTCAGAGACATTAAGTACGTAGTATATACTTACTTAATAGGTACACATCGATATTAGTATTACCATCTCCAGAAATGTCTACATCCTTACCTATAGAATATGGGGCGTCAAGCACGAATCAATCGTTTTCCGCGGAGGAGTTTGCGCGAACTCGCGGGTCGCACCGGAGGTCGGAGGGTCGCGACCTCCGACCTCATTGGGCGACCTTTGACACGCCCCACGCCTCCCTGAAACCGCTGAAATCTAACTGAAGGACGACATGAGGACAATTATTCAATCTTTTAATAATACTTAGAGGTAAATGGTAACTTAATAATAATTATTATGATGTTATGAATATCAAAACCATTTTTTTTCTGAATCTTCCTGTTTATTTGGTAATAACATTTGCCTGAAGATGGTTTTGTGACAATTGTCCTGTTAAAATCCTGCTGGTTTTGAATTTTGTACTTATTATATATATATAATTATATTATAGCATTTAGAGTTAGGTATTATTGTTGTGCTCGACCTTTAATCTAATTTCTGAACTTAGATAAATATAGAACATAGATGTAATAATAACATTTATTATAGCATTTCAAATCGGTTTCATTCTACTTAGGTACTATGTATTTAATAATGGGTTTTATATACACGAATAAGCAAATTGATCTTTTAAAATCAAAATCAAAATATTTTTATTCATGTAGACTATTAGGCACTTATGAATAGTCATAATTCTAATATTGTTTATTATAAGAGTGACTCTAGTTGCCAGTTCCAAAGGCAGCCTACCCTTCATAGAGAAGAATCTGGCAAGAAACTCCATGCTCTTTTAAATATAATGGCTTACAACATTTTAGGTTACATTGTTCTGAGGTCTTATGTGAGAACAATGTCTTTACTAAATATGTATTATGAATACAAGTGTGTTTGTCCTTCTTTATTGCAGCAACGGAGTAACGGATCGAGGTTAATTTTTGCATAAAGGTAGTTTACGGACCGGGTGACATAGACTAAATTCTATCCCGAAATAATTAGAATGACGAGAGCGAAACCGCGGGGATAAACTAGTACTCAAATAAGTCATATGACATAATTCGCTGACTGAATTCAATAGTGACACAAATCAAAATCTTCCCATTTTGAGCTAGTTATGGATTTTTGTTCTAAATTACGTACTTAAGTACTTAATTTTATGTAATAAAGAACCAACTTTTAGTTCATAAAATACCTTGTAAGTGGAGCTGTCAGTAAGGAGGAATAGTGTGCGCGCACTTGACAACGAAAACTTTAAAGCGTGATTTCTCAAATTGTAAAATTTTGTCTTGTGCCAATATTGAACTCAGTCAGCGATATTATTATTTGCTTATTTAAAGTGTTTAAAGACACAATTGACAGTCCAGAAGCGCACCTGTTGCCAAATTTCCGGTAAATCTCCGTGGATGATTAAACACAATAATATTTTACCCAGCCCGGGAATAGTACTCGGGACCACCTAATCAGCAGTTACGTTAAATATGACTACCAACAAAGCAGTCCGCTACTGTAAATTGAGGCTACTTGTATGGCTGTCGGTTTGACACTGATTGTCCGCTTCGTGCGTGACCGACGGTGACCGACAGTGTCCGACAGTTGGCGACGTTTGACCTCTTGATTGTCAACACCTGCCGCGCTACGGATTTTGATGACTTGATACTTTTTTTAAATACTTTTTGTGCTTTTCGGTGGGTTGATTGCTACGCTGTATTTTAAATGTAGGTGTGTTGTTAAATTTATAGGAGCACACAATTGTTAGGCTGGAAGGTAATGAATGAAAAAAATTCACAAGAAATAAAAAAACGTTCTCCAATCGCATATTGAATTTTATACTACTACACTACTACTACTACTATATGAATAAATAATCAAAAGTTCTAAGTTATAAAACAACAAATACGAACGTTTTTCTTTTATTTGCCGTAAAATTGTTGCTTAAAAGTTGCTTGTGCTGTTTTTCTAAAAACCCTTAAATTGGTGGGCATTTTTTGAAAAATTCGGCCAAGAGTTAGGCATGTTCTTAAAGTTCACTCAAAAGTATTACTACATGTATGTATGTATTATGTAGGTATATATGTATATTATTATGTATGTGTGTATTATTATACTACTAATAGTGTATCAAAAAAATACAACAAGACTTTTAATTAGCATAATGATGTTCAGCGACTTATGGCGCTTTAGTGTTCAGCGATTATTGTAACTTTCATAACCACTTTGTTTTGTTACTCTACTCTATAAATGATTTATGGTCAGTTTTAGTGATGATTCGTTTTGTAAATGTGTATTTTATGAATTTTCGTTGCTAAATATAAGTACACTTTGTTTATGGTGTAGGTACATCTGTATAATAGTCGATATTATTATTGTGCTGTAACTATCATTCTAACTGCCCTACAGGGGACCCCTGTGCCCTACAGGGGACTAATATCGGACTCCAATCATAATTACCAAAAACATGACTACAACAACACATATTTTCTCTACTCAACAACCAAAATCTAATTAGTTAACTGTTTAACGAATTATGTTCCTTGTTCTCAACTTATCACAGTAACACCTTCATAACTTAAAGTATAACCTCCTGCGGCGTACATAACATCTAACACATTAAACAGTGATATAAACAACGTTATTTTATAAAGCACCAACGAGTTTCGTTTAAAAAAACATGTATTTAAAATGAAAAGCATGATGATTTGTGTCGCACCTCTATTTTTTATAGTTGCGTCACATGCGATCGTCATATTTTCTATGTATTTTTCTTTGTAGTTGAAATCTGGGATGCCTTCTTTGATAGCAGAGCAAGAATGAATTGTTTTAACGAATGGCTTGACAGTATTCGTACTTATTTAATACTAGCTTTTCCCGCGTGGCTTCGCTCACGTAGACTATAGAATATTTTGAACATTATTTATTTATTTAAATCGAATTAGTATTATAGATACCTAGAAAAATGATAAATCAACAAACTGTACTGCCCATAAGAACAAATTGTACTACTCTGAGTCGATGCCACTACTTTTAGCGTCATTGTATAAGCAGACTTAGGTACAGGGCAAATGACAGTCAATAATATCGTCGGTATAGCAATTGCAAATATTCGCTATTATATAATAATATAATCTAAGAGATTTCTAAGGAATTTTCAAAGGAAAATCAAGAGTAGGCTGGTAAATTTTTCTTTCCAGTATAAGAAAACAAATAAATATGAAAGGACATTGACAGGGTTTGGACCAAGTGCTGCCCAGGAATGAAAGTAGCTCCAGTGGTATCGTGGCATTAATTTACATCCAAAACAAATATTTAAAAAAAAATTCGTTCCAGGAAAAAAAAGTTTTGTTGTTAATAATTATTTTTCATTAAATTATGAGTATGGGATGTTTTTCCCTCCAAAATACATAAATCTACATCTAATATATTTTATAACATTGTCCTGTAGCACCAAAAGCGGTACAGGAATGGAAAAATCGGGACGGAAATATGCCTAACCCTTTTATTCAAAATCACAGATTTAATTGGGATCAATCTCATTAATTAATTGGGGTTGGTTTTTTTTTCAGTAGGGCTGAAATGCGGGATATCCCGCCAAATCGGGACATCTGGCAATATTACGTAGCATGCAAAACACAAAAAGCTGTTCTATTGTGTCTCGTTTGCACCATGCCATTATGTATATTGGTGCGTTGTTTATTTAAACTTGTATTGGGCACCAATTCCAGTATTCTAATATGGTAGTTGAGAGTAGTCAGTACAAATAGTGAGGTGGCGTTATGTTGCATTCCTATTCAAGTTAATTTTTGTGGAGCAACATTTCAGCCTAATGCTTGTTCTTGTAATGCTTTGATTTCTTGATTATATTTATGTCAAAAATAATGTATATTTTTTAATGTTCATTAATGTACACTTGCTGATAAATTACATTATTATTGTAACATAAAAAGTACAATTAATACACTCACAATTACATTGAAAATAATTCTTAAGATTGTTTTTTTCATATAAAAAATGCATAACAAAACCCTGTTTTTCTCTTGACTCCTGGGACCGATTTTGATAACTATTGGCCTAAGGAACAAATTGTACTATGTGTTCATTCTGGGTAGCACTTGGTCCAACTTCCATATAAAGATTGGCAATGTCCTTTCGAATTCTAATCCGATTTATATTTGACATTCCAATTTTAAAAGGTAATTACATTGCACCAAGCCAGTTTAAATCAAAAGCACTAAGGAGTATTGATATCAACTTCGATGCAAATCACCCCCAAAATAACTTTCTACCCCTTTTTAACCCTGTTAGGCGATGAGTTTTAATAAAATACGAAACACGTGTTCCATCAATTCTGAAAAAGAATGTTTATGCAAAATATGAAGTAGATTGGACCAAGGAATCCCGTTGTCCCATACAAACTTTGCCCCTACTTTTCACCTCCTTAGAGGTAGAATTTCAAAAAATCCTTTCTTATCGGATAATTACGTCATATAAAGAACACACCCTCCAAGTTTCAGGTCTCTACGATCAGCGGTTTAGGCTGTGCGTTTTCCCAATATTTCCCTTCACTGCTCTGCTCCTATTGATCGTAGCGTGATGAAAAGTATACTATAACCTGCCCAGGAATATGAAGAATAATTGTGCCAAATTTCGTTAAAATCCGTCGAGTAGTTTTGGTTTCTATAACGAATATACAGACCGACAGACAGACAGACAGACAGACAGACAGACAGACAGACAGACAAAAAGTTTACTGATTGCATTTTTGGCATCAGTATCGATCCCTAATCACCCCCTGATAGTTATTTTTTAAATATATTTCATGTACAGAATTGGCCTCTCTACAGATTTATTATAAGTATAGATAAAATTTGAAAAAACTACACGATCTTCGGCGTACCGTGCCGACGTTCTAACCGCTGAGCTACCATATCACATCAGAATCAGTCGAAATTTCAAATCTCTTTCTACGCCTAGGGCGTGTGGTAATAATATTTATCTATCAGAATACTTTTTGTGATTTTTTTACATGTTATACACATGATAGCTTATTAAATATCGGAATACATTATCCGACTCATTGCTTCGTACCGATGCGATATTATCAATAATTATATTTAATAAGCTAACATGTGCTAAAACATGTAAAAAAATCAAAAAGTATTCGTACTGTTGTGTTTCATTCGGTCATGAAGAGAACCTGGGTCCCAATTCCTCCGCATCTGCAATGCTTCTAGTGTTGCGGGTGCCTATTGGCGGCGGCGGTGGTTCCATAAGGAGACCCTCTTGTTCGTTTGCCCCCTTTTTCCCATAAAAAAAGAGTTGCTAGTCAGATTAAACCAAACAAACGGTGAAAACATAAAAGATCTCCGATATACACGTCATGACTCGTGTGGGCAGCAGGTGTCGGTGATGTGATTGGACAACCCGCCGTGACTTAAAACAGGTGTCAAAAACTAACTGCGAGCTAAGGAAACATGACTACCTGATGAGTATTTATCTAGAATTTATGTCGCTTACTGTACCTTTGTAATAATTATGTGAGCACCTTGTAGATATTATTTATAGTGCTACTAACATATTGTTCAGATAAAATTGGAACAAACCTATTTAAGTAGAAAAATTAAAAAAAATACCTTTAGGTGCTTACTCAATACAACAAGATAATTTTGATAATAATTATAATACGTTTAAAACGGGGATAATAGGGGTCAGTTATATGCATGACGACCGCTGGGCAATAGTTACTACACTATTGTGGCATGAGGACGGTCGGCGACGCCGGCGCCGAAGCCGGCCTAGAAAGGGGTGGCGGAATGACCTAGACGCATATCGCGCGATGCATCGATGGCGCGGGAAAAGAGTAGGTATAGCAAAGTCATCTAATTCTATGACACTTTATTTGGTAGCATTAACTTTTTTACTACCTAAATTCCATTTACAGAAATTTATTCAATTCAATTTTTCAGGTCTCAAAGTTAATACTACCAAATTACGAAAGTCACAGAATTAGATGATCTTACCCTTTACCTGGAAGGACTTTTGAAGGCTTTTGCTCACGGTAGCGTACTATATTCTTACTTGCATACAGTACGCTAAAAGAGAGGATTGCGAATGGTTCAGTTGGCAGAGTGGCTGGAGTTCCTAAAATATTACAGGTTCGCAGTTGAAATTATATTCAGTTTCAAAAATTTGGAACTTTAAAGTTGTTTTACAAATTAACCACCCCTAAAATCTGATGTGGTTAGAAGCGTGGGACTATGCCATGTCAAGTCGTGATTGCGTGAACATGCCCGCGGTGACAACCCTAGTACAGGTTCTACACCTGTGTTAGGGTTGTCACCGATTGTCCGTTTAATTATACTAAAGCAGCTTTGTAGTCAGGTGCTGTGACATAATTATGTTGTGATTTTAGTATTTAGTTTTTTAATTACCCATTAAATTTGAACAAATAAATAACAAACGGGCAAGCTAAATAAAACTGTTTAATTAGATCGATTCCATTTCGCTCGAAACTGTGTTTAAAAGGTTTTTTTTGGGATTGGTGCTTTTTCAGAGTTCAAAACGGCCTGTAGGCTTTGAAAAATCTCTCATCAGGTGAGCTAACCGATTTCACAAATGATAATTAATTTCTAAAACGCACATGACTCCGAAAAGTCAAAGATGCATATCTGAGCGATGAATCGCTGAATTTATAGGTCTTCATAAACATTAGCATCAAGGGCGTCGTGTTCAAGGAGTAGAGAATCGAAAAAAAAACATTTTACTTATATTTTATTACCTAATAACTATGTTTACAACTTTTGTTTATTGTACAGTCAAGAGCATGTAAAAGTTTGCACTTGATACACAAGCTCTCGATTGTACGTAAGTAAGTAGGTACCTACATACTTTTCCCATCTTCTATACTTCTACTAGTCCTCCCTTGATCATCGGCTGGCGATGCCCTTGTATAGCATCATAATTATCGAGAAAAAATCTCGAACTTGAAAATGGACTTCGTTTGAGTTTGAATCTAATCGGCAATACCGATATCAATCCATGAGTAAAGATTATAACAATCTAATTAATACATGAAGCAAAAACTGAGGATCCCTTTTTAAGAATATTGCGCGCATTTAGGAGTATAAAACTTGGCTTAAAGCGCGTGGGTGTGGGTTCGAACCTGGCATGTACCAATGTGACTTTTTTAATGTCATATGTACTTTCTTAGTTAATCTAAGACACCACTGCCTAACGGTGAAGGAAAACATCGTAAGGAAACCTGGACTTTAATAGTCTGAAATCGCCAACCCGCAGTGAGCTAGCGTGGTGATTAATGGTCAATCCTTCTCTGTATGAGAAGAGGCCTTTGCCCTACATTGGGACAGTTACAGGCTGATTTATTTATTTATTTGCAGATTTGTTCACCAACGTTGTCTCTGAGCTGTAGTTGTTACTCCTTACCTTTTAGTTCTCAGCAGCAAACTACCACTTTCAACAAATTAATTATACTAATCGGACTCGAACTAATTGCCCAACATACAAGTGTATATTCCCACGTAAAAATCAGGGATCGCGTGCGGTCGCCACCTGCACTGCGCATGCGTGGACGGTAGTCTCACGCGCACCTATAGTTTCACACACGGCGGGCGGGTGGCGACACTCGTTAGAGGGGAGGTAAGTCAGAAAGTCTACGAGGAGAATAATTTTCAGGTTTCCCACCAACCAACCAGCTTTTATACCCATCGGACTATGAGAGTAAGGGAATAGAGAGTGCACTTGGGTTTATGCACACAATTGTGCACTATAATATCCCCTGTGTAGTTGATCTTCGTTGAGATTGGCCGCTGTGCACGAAATTCAGTCAGGAGGTTATTTATGGTAACAGTAGAAATGAAACAACATTCGAGTTGTAGGTATATCCTAAACTAACTTAAATTTAAGAAAATAATCAATTGAATGCTGCTTCAATAATAAATTTATTTTTACCTTTGCAGCCTTGTATCTCGCAGGATTTGGACCTGTGACCAACTCGTATACAGCTGGTCCGCTATCCTGCTCGTGCTATCGAAATTTCCTTCTAAATACTATCGTGGACAAAGCCGGTGCACCACTCTTAAGGTTAGAATCGCTTGCACCCTGCGTCAGAACGTAGCGCTAGCCTCCCCTCTACGTACGTAGCACCGTTCAAAACATTTTGATGGCAAAGTGGTGCACCGTTCGTGTCCGCGATAGTACAGTCGGCAAAGTAGTTAGGTTGGCAGGGGCGCTAGTTATGGTTGTAATTTTTTCAAGATGTTTTCAAAATAATTTCATTTTACCATATTTTGTGAAAAGGTATGACTTCAGTCATACCTTTAATATAGAATACTAAACACCTATAGAATACTAAACACTTTTACACATCTAACATGCCTACATTTCTACAAAAAACTTTATCCCTAACTAGCGGCCCTGCTAACTTAACTCCTTTGCCGACTGTACAACTCTTACACTAAACATTCGCTATTCTTCGTTCGATCGGAGTTGTATTACTGTACTTACCTATACTATGGTTAGCCACGACACCGGATAGACTCCTGTCTGACATAATTGGGTGATTAGTCTAAATGGCCGCTTCCGTGTATGGCTATTTGATTTTGACTTTTGATTTTTATGGGGTGAGGGAAGTAGTGTTAAGATTTATGGTGTGATATTGATAGCGGACGTGTTGATTATGATTGAACTGTATTGGGGTAATTAATGTTACATTTAAGCCGAGTGACCGAAATTGATTTCGTCGAAATTGTTGAATTTGTTATCTATAGGTAGGTATATTAATACTTGAAGCGAAAACTGTGGATCCCTCTAGAATATTGCGCGCACGGAGAAGTGTGAAACTTGTCATTATAAAAGTTTATATGGAGAACAAGTCAGAAAATAAAATTTATAAAAAAAATACGGACGAAATTTGACCACTGATTGGAAATAAAAATACTGTAACTGTCCCACTGAAAGGTAAAGACCTCTATAGATCGTACAGAGAAGGATCGAGCAAAAATCACTGCGCTAGCTCAGTGAGTGTTCGCGATTTCAGACTTAAAATTTTTCTTAGGTTTCCTTACGATGTTTTCCTTCACCGTTGGTAAGTGGTGTCTTAGATTAACTAAGAAACTACATAGACATTGAAAAAGTAGAAGTTACCTTTTCGATTTATAGATATAGATATAATATCGAAAAGGTAACTTCTCATACAAAAGTAAGTCACGGGACTAGTCACTTTGTATGAAAAGTCAATTTTCGATTTTCAGATTTCGACCTATGTTCCTTGGGGAAAGTTGTTCAGTTTCATGGACCTTTACCTCCTAAAATTTGGCAGGTCGTTAAAGCAACAAGGTGTATGTTCAGTCGGAAAAAATTGAAATTAATTGGTTTTCATACTTAGTCATTTTCTTAAATTGACAACATCGACGGGCCAATAAAACGAAATCAATCAAAAATCCAGAGAGACATTTTTTATTCCTCATTAATTATTTAATTTTTTTTATACAACTCCATACATTTCCATACACACACCGACATTATTTTACACCGTCCACTGTACACATTATTGCGAATAAATACATTGCTTCTCTTTTACATAATGTTTACAATTTTACTAACAATTTGGCTGAAAGGTTTACTGCTGGAGGTGTTACATTTGATTGTAATGTAACGTTCATTGTAACGGATAAATAATAATAATTATTATTTTTATTTCTTTATTTAATTAATTAATTATTTCCTTAATTTAAATAAATTAAATGACGAAAAATTGGTAAATACCTACATGAAATTGAAATTAGTAAGTATTATTATTCATTTAAGATTCAAAGTACGTGCACTTAATAAATTTTGAATTTTAAGCACAGGAAACAATAATAATAATTACATTTTATTGTTACATTACAAGCAAATGTTTAAATAAACAAATTAAAAACCTTGATATTTCGAAATTATAATAATCAAAATTCAATAATATCTAAAATGACTATGGTCATTAAAATATTAAATTAAATATATTTCAATAGAAAAAAATCGTTGCGCTGGAGATTAAAAATTTAAATAAAACATTATAATATATGTAAACTATTATTACATAATTCGTATTTCTCACTATTGTTTATACATATAAATAAACACACATAAGTAAAAGAACAAAAACATTTTTACTCAAATATGTTTTTAATTTTATTTTCTTATAGTTTTTTTTTCAAGGAACGATACATACCTATAAATGCTTTACGGAATCAGTAAATAAGAAAAAAAAAGTAAATATTTGAGTTTTTACAGCACCAGTCAGAAATAAAAAGAAAAAATCTTCTCCTAACATATTTACAGGTATAATGCAACTGATTTTTATTGTATGGTTTTAATCTGGGAATACTATCCGAAAAAATGCTAAGCAAAAGTAAACTTAATAATAAAGTAAAAATAAAGGAGATTATCCTTAGACATGTGATTGAATATTTATTACTTTTCTTTGAATATTTATTTCTGTAAGAAAAGTGCATGCCAGTAAAAAAGGTTGTTAACCTTTTTGAAGGTAACACTGAAATAAAAAAAAGTATTGTTTTGTATTTTATATGACGGGCTTCGGAAAAATGTATGGTAGACATAGGCATGTCCCTGGCCTGTCCTTGATATCATTCCCAGCTTAAAAGCACCCACAATTGATTCACCCCCTAAACCGTATAAAAGTTTACGGACATTTCGATAAACTCCATTTATTTATCTCTATACATTTAAACTACACATCAACATTGCACGACCGATGTAAATTAAACTGCATTATAAATTTATACAATTTCTACTCACAGAACAATCAGAAAAAAAAATATATAAAATAAAAAATAATCCATCCATCATCGTAGAAAACTCTTAACTATCAATTTACAATATTAAAAACATTTGTATTTACAATATTAAATAGTAAACTATTTTTACAGAGGAACAAAAAAACTTGATCTAATTCACTACAGAGCCCACTGAACAACATTATTTCATATCTGGTATACTACACTCTTGGCGCAGGTTCAACAAATTGTCTATCATCAGGGATTTTTGCGCGTTCTTTTGTGTCTCCGAAGTGGTCTCAAACTCTTCGTTCGACTTCGGAGCGTAGAAAGCTGATATGGGATCAAAAGTACACGGATCGGCTCTCTCGCTTTCCCTGCTGGTCCTTGACCCGAAGTACTCGTCGCTCGCTTCTGTATTTTCGTGGAATTCGCTTGAGGACGTGACCGCGTCTTCAGGCTGGGCGGCTTCGCGCTGGTACCTTTGGAAAGGGTCGAACCGCTGGCTCGGCAGGTACGGCGGGAAGCCGTAAGGCGTGGATCATGCCGCTGCCAGCTGCCTCCACATCGTATGTCACATGGTCGCCATGTAAGGCCACGAGAATGAGCTTCCGGAGAGCAGCATGTCCCTGATGAGGGTCTCGATGGGAGTTTTTCCGACTAACCGCACGAAGAAGAGTTGTTCTATGACTTGTGAGCTCACTGTTCGTAGCGAGGGTAGTCGTAACAGCAGCTTGCCGAACCTTGTGGGCTGGTTGGGGTACTGACTCCTGCAGTACTCCTCGAGGGCGCACTGGGACTTTTCCTGTAGACTTTCTATGTGTGGCACGTCTGATAGGCCGCAGGCATCTGGAAGAAATACAAATATGCATATTACTTTTGGAACAAGGAGCAAGCCATTTAGGAACTTTCAGATTTCAGTCCAAGTTAGATTAAGTAAGTGATTTCCCCTATGGCAAGACCTTATAATTGAAGTAACCTGGTTACTTCACGTCTTAAATACTATTATAGTAAGTATATTAATATTTTTTGGAACACCAGTTTTTAAATGCAATTGTATCACCATAATAATCTCTGATTATTGCTTTTAATGCGACATAAATCTATTTTATTTGTCCCTAACGCGGATAATACCTGAGCTTAAACTAATGCCGTCGTCAAAAAAGGTTTAATGTAATAGAAAAACCGCTTGCTACATTAAACTTGGTTGTTCTTGCTTTGTCAATAATAAAATATAAAGACTATGACACACTTACACGATTTCGATTAAAAATCGCGCGGTTTTGTGCTTCACTATCGATCAAAATATTGTGATTTGGATTTATGTTTTAATGAAATAAATCTTACTACCATTAAAGTTCGTAAATATTTATAATTACATTCCACACATCAATTATAAATTTATGGATGATGTAACATCTAAAGAATACAAATCAACGGAGCTTTAAGCCTTTATTAAGTGCTTATTTCATAACACTTCTGGGAAACCTTTGTGTTCTCTCAATTAGCACTTATGTGTTAAATTGTTGAACCAAGTAAGACGATGAATGTATAATATTATGTATTTCATAACTAACGATTCAAAGTATTAATATAAAGCGGTTTATTACGAAATTATCGCGGAAAACGCGAAAACGCGTGTTGTAGAAAGTGAGATAACTTTTTTTATTGGTCTCACAAAGGAAGTAGTAATCTTGGTATAGTCATCTGTGGTTTTAAATTTTTAAACCAGCGATGGCCGGTGAATAACTTAGACAGAGTCATTGACATAAAGGTATTATTTTCCAATGACGATATATAAATATCGGATTAAATAAAAACCTGTAGAGATTTAGAGACATAATAGATACTCGCATAGCTTGCCGCGTCACGTGTTCGGTTCGTTAAACGCGCGTTCTATTGGCCGCGTCACATTTGTGTGAGCAATTCTTTACATAAAACAAATAAAAAGCAATTCGTAATTTATTGTTGTCTTTAATGGCAAGGTGAAGAAATTAAGATGTTGGGTCATCGTACTGAGATTTCGTATTTATTATAGAGATAAAAACAGTGTTGACTGAGTTGAGTCATTGTAATAAATACATGAATATGTTAAACATTACCTATACTTAGAAATATCTTCTTATTATAGTGCCCTTTCCTGTGGCAGCTAAAACGTAAACATTTAATTTCGCAATTAAAAATTTTGTAATAGAAAATTAAAATATTAAAAAGCAAACTAAAAATGCAAAATTTACATTCGTAACATTTATAGTCTTTAACCCTTAACGAAAAAGTAACCGTTGGCACAAAATTCTTTAAGAAACCAAGTAACCTAGCCAAAACAAAGGAAAGATTAATCCTAGCAACCCCCAAAATAAAAAAGAATAAGCATAATAACCCGTGAATGGTTGCAGGGACGGTTGTAGTCGTAATGCGATTAGGCCCCCGGCACATTTGCGCGAAACATTAATATTTTTTATTGTTATATAGTAAGATATGGGTCGGTAAACAAGAACTGCGCTGTCGTTATGACGGCCAGATGTCTGCTTCGGTGGATTCGGGTAAGTGTTATAAATGTCTATGTTGTGGTCATTTCGGCATGATCATGGTTTTATGGAGTGCAGCATGATATGGCAGGTGTTAATGGGTAGTAATAATGTAGGTAAGTTAAGATTTTACTAAAATAGCATACCTTCGTTTGACGTGTTAGGATTAAGAGCTACTACTACGAATAAGAACGCATCAAGCATCACTTTCGCGTACATTTTTAAATTACGATTTGATGTTTCGATTGACGTGTTAGCTACCACTATTACCGAAGACAAAGATGACCTAAAGACACGAAATTTTGTCACTTAGAATAACTTTATATATTACAATTTTTCGTTAGGAGTTCTTCTTATTTCTGTTTTTCTTAAGCACTGATAGCCTAGTAGTATGACCGTCCACTGACAACTCAGAGGTCTTGAGTTCAATCCTAAGGCGCGCACCTCTGACTTTTCGTAAGTTACGTGCGTATTATAAGTTAAGTATCAGTTGCTAAAGCGGTGAGGGACAACATCGTGATGAACGTACACCTGAAATATTTTTTTAATGGTGTGTAAAGCCACGTCAGAGGCCTACCAGTAGTTTAAACTCTGACACCAGGTTGTTCATCAACCACACGATAAGAAAAAGAAGAAAAAGTGTACTTATTGATATCACTTGCTCTATATTTTTCCGTCTAAATATTTTTATAATTATGATTGTACTATGTGCCATTACCTATAATAAACTAGGTACCAAGCAACTTGCTGTTTCAAACAAGTCATCACAAAACAACTGGGTTATAAAAACACCAATCACTCTAAGTATATTTTAATTAAACGTGTATCTTCAACATTAAAACTGACATGTATCGCGGCCGGGTAATTAAAAATTAACCTAGATGTGCGATGAGAATGCCTCAAGTGGCTAAGACAATTATCTGTTAGTTAATTTAACTTTACGTAGTACTGATAGGTATGTTTTAGATAGGCTATATGCTCTAACTAGCAGATGTTCGCGGCTTTGATTAATTCATCAAAGATCGAGAAATAAGACGCTTTAGGAAATTAATTGTTACGAGCCGCTAAAGATGTTTCCTATGTCAAAGTATCCTATGTATTAATTGAAATTTCATCTAAATCTGCTAAGCTCTTTATGATTGATTGCCATTCAAACATTCACATTGATACATTTAAATTAAGCAGGATTAATTTAGAAATAAACTAAACTATTACTAGCTTTTCTAGCTTTACCCTTTAGCACAAGCAACTGCGACTTTTAGCGAAGATATTTTGTGTGTGAAAACAGATCTTACTCCCTCTGAATTGACAAAAAGATGGTATGAAAACGAAGAAAAGAAGAAAGCAGTATAGGACGCAGAAGACTGAGAATAGACTGTTCTAAGGAAATAAAAAAAAGTTCTGATTAAATAATTCATGCGAATAGTGAATGATATATCTAAGTAAGAAAAAAGTATCTAAGTAAGAAAGTAAGTAGTAAAGTTTTTTCGTGAGTATTAATCATGTCCCTAATGATAAACATAAAAGAAAGGTATCGCAAATGGTCATCACATCATTATGGCTAAAATGGCTTCAAACAAACCCATAACTGTAGAGGTGACAAAATCATGAACTCAGATCATATCATGTAGGTATTTCACTGTTTTATCAAACTGACGTCATTGGGGGGCCAAAGTTACGAACAACCTACATTTTCATTCAATAAACGGCAACTATTAATTCTAATTCGTGTGTCTACGCTTCGCAGCGTCTTGGGACACGATGACGCAATCCTGGGACCATAATTGTGGTCACTTGTCCTAATTGTTCCAGCGATGCCACTAAATGGTGACAGCTGCTTGATAATTGATACACTTGGTAACAATCAAAAGAAATTCTACCATAGCTTTATGAAATTTAAGCTCAGTTTTGACTGAGGATGCTTTAGGAGAAGAATATAAAAATCCTTGTGCGGGATTTTAAATTTTTTGCTTAGATGTTAAAGTTGAAATTTGAATGATGAATTTTTGAGGTGCTTTGAAGGATGTTGTGAGGCGTTTGTTTTGTAAGCTGGACAATATGTTATGTAATTTGCACATCCTCGCAAACAAAGTGGAGGAAGATGGATTAGAGGTTTACGACGTGTAGTATTAAAATGTGGGAGTGAAATATAGCTACTAAAGTTAAGAATTACTCAATTTATTAAAAGAGTTTAGAAGTGTTTAACAATAACACGGGTATTGACGAAACTAATATTTAAATTGTTGATGGAGAAGATGAAGAAGTACACGCTAACTAAGTTCAGCTTATTATAATCATTTAGAGGTAAAGTTAAGAATTACTCAAATTATTGAAAGAATTTATGAGGTTTGGAGTATTTAACAATAACACGGGTATTGACGAAACTAATATTTAAATTGCTGTTGGAGAAGATGAAGAAGTAGACGCTAACTAACCTGAGCTTATTATAATCATAGAGGTAATTATATCAGCAAGATTTTTATTAACATGTAAGTATTTGAATGTAGGTATGTCCAAAACAAAATAAAAATCTGGAGAGAAGATTATCCACATATCCTAAAGCTATAATGGCAAGATCATTTTAGTTCCCGGGAATTTATGGATCACCCGCAGTTGCAGAGGAGTTTCTTCCCGTGAACGCTCAGGTTGTAGAATAAGCTTCTCACCGAGGTTTTGACAAAACGCAACAGCATGTTTTTTCAAAAAGTTCCTATATTTTGTTTGGGGTTTGACTGTTTGCCACAGTGTAAAAGCAACTATAAAAAAGATTCAATTATTAAATCAGGTGAAGTCTTTTAAAGAGAATCCAGATAGTAAGATTCAAACGTCTGTACATTTAAAACCGATACAGTTAACAACAGCGGACACGAAAGAGGTCAAGACTAGACAGCGAGGCAGGTGGCTGCAGTAACTGGCGCTTAATAGCTCTAATAGAGCGATCTTCAACCGCAGCCTTTTAGCAACTCATCAAGAATCTGACTTGGATTCTTAACAACATGGAGATGTTTTATTACATTTTTATTACGCATTTAAAGCTTTGGAAGTGAAATTTAAGACTTTTCAAAAGATTTTTACTTAAATATTGCTTTGACCGTGTGGTGATAATGGCAAGTACAAGATAACGATTCGAAGCTTTTTTGATTTATTTGTCTGACAATTAGGTAACCAGTTATTTACTTTTTAAATTGATATGTGGCGACATGTGTCATTTTGATCAGTCACGTTATGCCAATACTGAGCTTTTGAAATTTCTGGAGAGAGATTTTGCTATTCTTTTCCCTCAAAACAAATCTCGCTCAGATTTGAAGAGTTACCGAACCGAATTTGAACGTTACCGGTTTCTGACGTCATTTGCTTCTATTGCTGTCTCTTTTTAGTAAAAAGTGTTCAAAATCAATGAACAGCAGTGATCCATTTTGAGGGCAAGCCTAACAAGAAACATTAGGACGTGTATAACAAATCTAGTGATGTCGAAGCCATTTCAGGTTAAGTAGCATTCATCATAATCGAAATCGAAACTGCTTTTGTAGAACCAAATAGGACTTGGAGTATCTTTTTTAGAGCGTTCCTCAATATAACTTCAGTTGACAATAAAACGTGAGCGGAACAATCGTATAATACGCCTACAATAAAGCTTACGCTTTGAGTACCCGCAGAAAATCCAATTTCCCCTAAGAATCCAAGGGCACGCAATCTCAACCCTGCAGCTATCAAATCGAAAGGTGTGCGACAATGATCCAAAAGACCAAAGATCAGGCAAAGACGGTGCAATAGCAATTAACCCTACGCTCGCCGGACATCGTAACAATGTAATATATTTTAATTGAAACGACCCCGCGGTAGATGCAGTAAATATTGGTCGGAATGAACGAATGAACCTAATTGAATGGATGAAGGAGTGTCGTGTTAAATTTTTAAGTAGGCAGTGAATGAATGACGTCATTTCTTAGTTGTGTAATTGTTAATTGCTGTTTATGTGTTAAGACTTTGTTTTGATCTTCAAAGCAAAATTGTTTTAGTAATCAGATAGCGGGAGGAACTGAAATCTGGTCAGAATCTGAAAGACTGGTTTCTGATGACACTAGACACAACAAACAAGTAGAAACAAGTAGATGGAGAGAGGAAGACAAGTATTACATTGAAATGCAATAAATATTTGAGATTAATTAGTTTGCTCTGCAGTAAGATGCTTTAAACTAAATAATAATAATAAGAAAACCGGAGCCTCGATCAACACCTTAAGAGGCTATCGTTGGATGGTTGGATCAAGGGCTTGATGCAGAAGGCGGTACTCCTGGACACGGCTTGCATAGTCAGGAGATTCCTTTCTCTGGAGCCCTGACCAGTGTAGCTTGTACCCTGTTCCCGATCCCGGTGGGCTACTATATTTTAAATTTTAATGTATATTTTTATTTTTTATGTAAACCGAAAAATCTGTTGTCATGTTTTATTATTTAATCGAATATTACGGTAATATTTATGCAGATACTAAACATAATCATGTCCTGCTCCTTTAAAATGTGTCAACGGAGTAGGTACACAACGCATACCAATAACTCTACATGAGCATGATTCGAAGACCGCTCTTAAACAGTATTGATGGTAATGTCAACAGATTTGACCCAGTGAATCAATGTTCTATCGCGACCAATGAATGATTATGAGTTCGACTGTTGGCGCCGCGGAGTCCAGACCCTGATATGTAAGTACTACATATATATACAGAAATATATGCCCCTTGCAGATTTCAAGGGCTTCGATAGTGTGCTCTTATGTGGCTTATGTATCCTATTTTGGCAAATGACCCTGATGTGTATTCAAAATGGATAGGTAATGCAAGGAAATACGAGATAAGTTTGAAAATTCAAGTGACAATATTTTTTTCATAAGAAAAACATTCTGGACTTTAACAATTTAAATTTAAAAAAAACTGTGTTGTTTTCAGGCTGATCTCATTTTATGCGACTCAGTCATTTAATATATTTTAATTTGTATTAAATGTGACTCAGATAAAAATTGTGATTAGATTGCACTAGGCATTCGTGGATCTAATTGTATGTACCAATCATCATTAGAATTAATTAACAACAAAGTTTATACAAGCAAAGTTTCATAAATGTTATCAGTAGGTATCTAGTATTCAGTTTTTAATTAAATAATATATAAATAAATCGTTATTCTACGGACCTATTGCCCTCCAGATTTGTGTGTGACGAATCTCATTGACTCTCATTAAATACTCGACTAAAGGGTGATAATCGAGAATTAAATCGATGGCCCGCATCGATGCCAGTGTATCGTTTATGAAAATAAAATAATCGTCACTCATTAGTCGATTTACGGGTTATGCGGGTGTTTATAGAGACACGCTTTTTATATCAATGGGTTTCAACTTTCATCGCTCCGTTGATTGTATTTAATTTGTCTGTTGTGTTTTCTTTTTAGTTTACGTTTAGTTAGTGATTGGAGCATTTTTTATCATTTGGAAGTTTTATAGTGATTGTAATTGGCCGTAAAACGGTTTCGTATTGGCCGTTTTAGGAGAAACTTTACGCTTGTTGTAAACTTTACGAGGCTTCAAAGTTATTTCAAATATTTATACTAAATTGTTTTTATTAATAACAATAAATATTATGTATGAAGAAATCCGTTTTAAAAACAACAAAAGCTTAACTTAGTCGTAATCTTAACACACCATAAACGTATTAAAAGGCCACAAAATGAATGAACAAACACACGTCTTTAGAAATCCATGATCTTTTGATGCAAAGAGGCGGAACGGCAAACTGTAGGCGGTAGAGCAGATGTTTATACAGGGTCCGAGGATACACGAAGAACGCCCGACAATAAACGAATAATGGACGAGCATTACCGATGTATGTACGGAGATAGGCGAAGAATTAGGTGAACAATAAGTTTGGTAAGAAAAGATCTTTGTGTTAATAAATGCGTATAGATTTTATTATAACGGAAGAGTGCTGTTTGATTGTTTCAAGTTAATGAAGGATGGGCTTTTCTAATAAACTGATTTCAACGCAATATGGAAGAGTTAAATACAAGAAAAAGGTAATATGACAAGTGAAATGACACTTAATAATTTCATAACGTTTAAACGTTGACCCGTTTTCAATATTAGATAATATGCCTAGATCTCTTAAAGTTTTCAGCTAATTATTATTTTATTTCATTCATTAAACTTATATTATTATTTCTTCCTGCCTCGATTTTCGACTGCCTCGTTGGTCTAGTGGTAGCAAGCGCGACTGCTGTGCGCGAGGTCCTGGGTTCGATCCCCGGGTCGGGCAAAAGTGTTATTGGGTTTTTCCATTAGGAAATTCTCAGTAGCAGCACGGAGTCTGGAATTGTGCCCGGTTAATGGCAATAGACTCGCCCCCTATTACATGGGACTCATAAAATAGCCGGCAAAACGTGGGTGTACTGCACACCTCTGCCTACCCCCTCTGGGGAATACAGGCGTGAGTCTATATTATTTCTTTGTTTGTGCCTTTTCTTGTTTTCGAGAAAATCTAAATCAAAACTAAATAAAATAAAATGAACATAAGCCAAATGTGCTAATTTAAAAACGATGTTCTACATCACTACAGTGTAACGTAACCCATTTAAGATCTATCTACATTTTGGGGCACGATATAATCTCGAACGGCTTTACAATAATAAAATAATCTTGTAAGAAGATCGGAAATAGCGAAGCAAATTTAGCCACCACAATAGGGCCGCGGTGTTTGTCACCAAGATTCTGATCTTGAGAATAACACCCCATCGCTTATCTGATACGAGATGTTTATTTGCGTTTATAATGCGCTTTTTAGTGATGTAGGCGTATTGCCGAATATTCGGTATCTCGTAGTCGATAATTATCGGCGTATAATTATTAAAAAAATATGGACCAAACGGATTACAAATAGGAATAAAACGTTTAAATAAGAGAATGTTCAACATTTTAACAAAAATACATACTGGCTACTTTGTGAACTACATATGACCTCATTTTGTGACAATCTGAGTTAGGTGACCGCTCAGGTGATCAACCAACAAAATTTCTTTAAGTAAATCACAAGAAAAAGGCAATTAAGAGCAATTTCTTTCTTATGAATAAAAAACTTTCTTTAATAAAAATTGGTTCACATACATATATTATTAAATCCCGATCGAAAAGTCTGGAAATCAAAGATCTTTTTCTAGCAGGCAATGTTCTAGGATAGCAGTGCTTTGATTGATTTTTCAGAAAATGTGGTTTCGGCTAATCGACTATTTAAAAGCCAAATAGTGGTCGGTATTAGGTCAGAATCAGGACAGCACTATTGTTGAATCCATAAGTATTGCGTGTTGTGTATTGCGTCTTTAAGGTTATTTTAAAATCATTATGTAATAGATTTGTAAGGAAACGATATGTATTTATTTATCTTTGCGTTGTGCTTATGTGTAGTGATAAACAAACTACTTACTTAGGTAATATGACCGTTGATTGGCAAGCAGAACTTTCGGGTTTAATTCCAAGGCACGCGGTTCCGACGTTTCGTAAGTTTTACGCGTATTATAAATTCTGATTCATAATTAACTGATTTCCGATTTTTATGTACACATGCGGATTTATTGACATTCTACAATACATTTGACAACTTCCTAAAATACATTTTAGGAAGTTGTTAGGTATGATACAAAACGAAGATTGATTTTGATGCGAGATGGTGTAACATGGTACAGAAATCCATGGTGTTAGCGTCATTGTGATAAACGTCGTCTGGTCTAACAGATAATATAAAATTTATTTCAAATTCTAACGAAAAATGACTAGTTAAATTTTGAGCTCAATCACCCCGAGAAAAAGAAGTACTGCATAATATTATTCATACTATTAATATCTTTAATATTTTGGACAGTAGCCAACTGTCATGGAAAAAACCGTAAGCGAACCGATAATGCAATTACAGCTAAGTAATATTCATTTGTTACATTCAGCAAATACGTCGGTACAACGTTAAAAAAAATATAAAAGAAAAACGAAACCTATATCTAACTTTTATTATAGATAATAACATTGAAAAGTATTAAATTCAAAAGATTTTCAACAATACATCAATGGACACAAATTGGACGTCCATAGACACTGACATCCGAATAAAAAAAAAAGAAACGGCCAGCTTTATCAATAATTCGAAAATTCAGTTTTTTCTTCTTTAGAATGTATTTTTCGTTCTTATTTCGAATAGGTAAGGTAGAAATTTCTGTACGAAATTGTTAAAGAAATACAAAATCTAAGTTGGTAGAGACAAACAGCATCAAATGGCGCGAAAAGTGAAAAAAATTGACATTTTAGTATTGTGAAATAAAATTTTAAATAAACACCTTTTGAGTGGGCGTTAGCGAAGTATTTGCAAATAGGTTTTTGTTGATAACACAATGGGATTTTTGACAACGGTACCCTGCGGGGGTGTTGTCTGACAAGGTCCTAATGTTGCCACGTGCTATAGCCATTTGTGTTGCACGGAAAAAATAAGTAATAGTTTTAATTTTATAGCCCGGCGCAGCGAAGCCGCAGGCGCGATGCGCGGCGGGGATTTCGAAACAGTTACTGTCAATGTCATCTTTTTGCATGGATTTTGTGACATGTACCTACATTTGTACATAAGTTTTAATTTCGGCTAAAAATTCGGCCAGTTTCGGCTGTAAATCTTGTATCGATCACAATAAAAAAAACTCTCTGCAAATTAGATTTACCTAATACGTATTTAAAGTAACTTAAGTTAAATCGCATATAACTCCTAAAGCACGTAACATAATACCATAAAGGTGCGTGCACATAACATTTGCGCGATATCGCACGATCGCGCGGCATAAATAACGCGGCGGGTGGCGCTACCGACACGGCGAGGTTCAACCACACTTTACGATCGCACAAAATCAACCGCTACCGTACTTAGGAGTACTAATACCAACTTTGTAAAAAAAAACTCAAATTATTCGATGAAGAAATTATAAAATTTGTTGACGAATATTTTCGGGTTTTATGTGAATTCTTTAAACATAATGATATTGTAACGGCATATTGAATGACATACCTACATAATTTTAAGATGTATATGCAGAGAATGCGTGGCAGTTATAGTGAGACTGTCTTTTTAATATAGTCATATTGTAACGGTACTTGATAATTTTAGAGAAAATTCAAGTTCTATTCTGTAAAGTTTGCTGCGTAACGCATTACTCGAATGCACGACATATTTTTTACTTAAATGTGCTTTACTTTTGTTGCTTACATAATTTTGTATTTAAACGAAAGAATTTCTTCTACAGCAGTGGTTTTACGCATTGGATTACGTAATCACGCATCATATTTAAATGTCAGACGCTGTAAGCATTTCAAAATATTTAAATTTGACTCAATACGACTGAAAACTGAATTTCCATGCACTGAATGGAAAATCGCTACATTTCCCTCATCTATTCTGCAAAGGGCAAGCAGCGATGTCAGGTCACCACACAAAGCACGTCCTGAATACAATCATTTGACTGACAAAAGAACAATACAAGTTTGCAAGTAGGTCACAGTAGCTCACAGCCCGGTGTCACTGATAGCGAGGTCCCGAGTTCGTCCCGCATAATAGCGTGACGTGACATAGTGTCAGACGGAATGCCGTTAGTGTGTGTGTTGCTTTAGTTCTGACAGGCATTCCTTTTTTAAATGAAGTTAGATCATCGTTTTGATCCAATGAGTTAGTTGAAGAAAAGTGCTTGGCGTCGCGGGTTCGATTCCTGCACGGTAAATATTAAAATGATTTTCGGTTTGGGTGTTTGTTCATTGTGAAATTAATTATGTAGGTACTACACGCACGGGATAAAAATTCTAATTTATACAAAAACCAAAAAATATACAAAACTATCTCTTGGTGACAATCATATAGGTATTATCGAAATCCTTATTTTTGAAACTAACCTTTACAGACAGGACTTTAATTTATATGTAGAGATGATGAGGATACATTTAAACAATCGGAAAACTTAATTAAGACTTACTAAGTAGTAGAACTACTGGCTACTAATTACCAGTTTCCACAGACCACAAAAATAACGAATGCCTAAAAATATGAATTCTGATACAAGCAAGAAAGTGAAAAGTTAATAAATTACAATTTACGTATTGGCTATTTATTTATTGGGTATTAATTAGATAGGCAATTATATTTAAATAATTAATTATGTTGTTTATAAATGGCTTACCAACTCCGTTGATTGGATCAGATTAATTTGTTTTTTATTATGATTAGAGTATCGGAAAGAATTACAGATGATATCAGTTATGAAGTTAAGTTATGGTCTATTAGAAAACTTGTCATGAAGTTTTAGACCATATCACAATTATAAATTGTATGTAGAATTGGCTACTAATGTATGGAAATTTTCCCATGAAATGATGTACCTACACACGGCTAGACATCAAGCTATATAAGTATACTAGCTGCCCCGCGCGACTTTGTACGCGTGATTATTTTACCTCTACGCTTTTTCTACCCTACCCTATACTACCCTACGCTACTCTACCCTACCCTACCATTCTCTACCCCTACCCTACCCTACGCTACCCCTACCCTACCCTACTCTACTCCTATCCTACCCTATGCTACCCTACCCTACCCTACGCTACCCTACCCTACCCTACGCTACCCCTACCCTACCCTACCCTACCCTACTCTACCCTACTCTACTCTACCCCTACCCTACCCCTCTATTCCTACCCTACCCTACTATACCTCTACCCTACTCTACTCTACCCTACTCTACTCTACCCCTACCCTACCCCTCTATTCCTACCCTACCCTACCCATACCCAAGGGGTATAATTCCATTTTTTTTTTCATCGATTCTTCTATTATAGGCGGAGACTAAAGGTGCGCGTGCACCGCGTCCTCATCGCAGCGGTCGCAGCGGACGGATTTGTAAGCATGTACTGAATCCTATAGAACTGCGTGCACTGCATCAGCAAATCCGAATAGGGAGTGAACAAAAATGGCCTGTGACGTCACCCGGAATGAACGTGGGTCTCAGAGTTGCCACTTTAACGATTTAGCTGCTAGATATGGTGTTTTTTTTATTATTGTAATGAGTTGTAGTTTGTAGTACTTATCAAAAGTGCGCTAGTGGCGCCCACAATTTTGCAGATTCTTTTTAGTCAAACTGTAAAATATTATTTTCTTTTTGTCTATCGTGTCTATTTAAAAACTATACTTTTACTTTAAATAATTCATTGATAAATTCTTAAAAATATTTATGTAAATTTACAGATTATTTGCTTTGTAAGATATTGAATTTAGGCTTATATATTAATTTATTCTAATACGGCAATTTTAGGCCCATTATTGGACTTATCTACTGTATTCTTGATTTTGGGTGACAACACTATTGTTAACGGTCATTCGTATTCAGATTGCTGCAACCGCGGTCGCCAAGGTTTAGCTGGACTTTGTTTAAAAAGAGGTAAATTTAAAAAACATCTATAATATTTAACCTTTAATAATAATAACAGACTTAACAATTAGGCGTATTGTACGGGGCTTAAAAAATGATTATTTAAGTTTTAGTTTTTTTTTCTTGGAAGCTAAAGGTATGATAGTGGTACGACCGTTGGACTGCCAAGTCAAACCCAGGCACTTTCAAACTCTGATTTTTCTACGCTGTGTAAAGCCATATCAGAGACCTAAAGCTGATTTAAACTCTGACTTCAACCATACGATAAAGAGAGAAGAAGAAAGAAAGAAGATCTGTAAAAGACCATAAGTACCAGCTTAGTGGCTATAACAAAACGTAACTTATATCGTGCAAGGAGTATAAACCTGGTCAAGCCTTGGAGGAAAGGTTTTGGCCTTCGTAATTTTTTCAAGGGTCAAGCTCAGAGAAATAATTATAAACTTCTTGGTCAAATGTCATTTAGACTTAATTAAAAAACCCGAGCATAATGCATTTTGAACTAATATTATCCATACAGTTCTAGACCTTCAGGGCTTCTTATTACATTTATAAGCTGAATATATGTTTTCTTATATTGTTAGTATTTTGTGGGTGACCTACAACCTGACCTACAATTTTTAGATAACTATAGGTATATTTAAAAAAATAAAACCCGCGACAAAAGGTAAACCTCAATTTTGTTTTTAATTTTTTTGTAAAATCTGTTTACAAAAAAAGTAGTAGTAGGTACTATCCGAAACATAAATTACGCACTTTGAAATATAAAAACAGATAAAAACGTTTAAAAATAATTATGTTATATTAATCGCAATTATTTTACACAAATAGGTCGTGTAGGTACCATAAAGTGATGACATAAAAAAAGTAAAGTATGGAATGTCATAGTCGTCATAGTAACAATTTTGACAAATTAAACAAGTTGTGTCCACAGACTTAATAGTGATACTACGCAAACTGGAAGAATTTGTTGATAAAATTATCATTTGCGAGATTGAATATTAAGTAAATTACTACTATATCAAAAATGAGAAATATGTGGTGAAATGTCTTTGATAACTGGTATAAGCTACATAATTTTTGATACTCGCTAGAGCGAGTAGACCTTATAAGGTATAATTGTTTTTTCCAAGTTAGCTTCCTTATCGTATGGTTGGGGACCTGGTGTTCGAGTTTAAACCTACTAATAGTATGATTTATTTACAGGAGTGTCTAGTCGTAACTGAATACATGTGAACCATGGTTAATTTTTCGCGCCTGGTTAGAGAAGGAACTAGGATAAAAGAAAATCCATTTGGAGAGTTTTGTGATTTATTTGTGAAAATATGTGATTCGAAATACTACTACCTAAACCTCCTTTCTTTCTCCAATCCTCTTCATCCGATGAGGAGCAAGAAATAGAGGCAAAGTTTTTAGAATCATTTTCTAGCTTTGCATAATAAAATACATGACTGGTACATTATTGTTTTATTTTTATAATAGAAGCCACCAGCTGTAACTCTTTCAACTGGTACTTATTTTTATTATTAGAAGCCACCACCTTAAGCTGTGTGTACTCTTTCAACAGTAACTGTCTAAGTAAAAAAATTGAACAATGCGCAATTGGTCAATAACACAATTATGATTTTGAAGACAGTCTAAAACACTATTGCAAATGGTTATTTTAAGGTCGGTATGTAGAATTGTCAGTCCAATAAGTAAAGCGAAGTCGCAAACGTAAATAACAATCGTTTATTTATTTAATTAAGGTAACAAAATCAATCAAATCAAATGCCGTTGTAGGCATTGCGTTCTGAACAGGTTGGAACAGAACCTTGGTCTTTTTTCGGAAATCTTTATTTTTACTTGCTGTTGTTACACGATGAGAGACGGATAGATGGATGGAAGCTGCGTAAACACGATTTAGTTAATATCTATATTAGAAAAATCGGCAATCCACTTCGGAGCTGATTTAATATTTATCCAACACTGTCAATTTGACTCAATCACGTCATCTAAGTCTGTGATATAATTACACATAGTGGCAACACATAAATACCAATCTCATTCACAGTTTACGCTGACATTTGTATGTATCGCTCATACGTATAGCGCTATTTCACTTAACGTACTGTGGTTCCCAAATATAGCATTCCGTTCAGCAAAATCACATTATTATTTTCATTTTTTTACGGCTAATTTGAAATTTGAAACTTAACACAAAACTTGCAGTTAATGATCCGAGTTATAAATGTAAGTGTAAACCGGTAACAATTGATGGTAGAATTTATTAAATTTTTGCTGAATATTTGCTAATTTACAAATATAATGAATCAATGTCATAGCGAGGGTTCTCTTGCCTAGTATATTCGAACATGCTACGTACGAATGTGCAGTAAAATATCTTCGAGCTCTTTTCTAATTATTATTATTATTATTATTTTAGCCTATATTATCCCACCGCAGGGCAAAGGCCTCCCTTTCCTCCTTACACTTGTCTCGGTCCAATGCAATCTGAGACCAACCCTAAAGAATTTTCTAATGAAAGACAAAATTTCGTAAACCAATAAAAGTGTGCATAGTTAGAAATGTGGTGTATGTGTGTGCATAGTTAGACATGTGGTTATTTATATATAATATATTATAATTTCTAACTGTTAACAATTGCAAGTCAATTTGCTGAAATGTTTGAAGTCCACCCGGACTTCAAACATTTCAGCAAATTGACTTGTCGGCGTAAAGCCACCCAATATGTATTGCCTTTGCATCATGCGGCACTGCTCTTCGGATATAGCATGCGGGCGATGGTTATTTATCCGTAAGTCATTAAGGTTTCCTTCGTCACTGTACCTCACTTCGTCGTCGAACCCATCGGCAAACTGTGTTTCTAGTCACTTTTAACTGTCGTGATATCTCGTGAATCCCTACACCTTAATATTTTTGTAAAAAAATTTCAAATTTCTTATTAAATATTTATCCCTACTCCTTGTTCGTGTAACTCAACAATTTGAACTCTTAATTGCTCACGATTAGCTGCAAGCATATTTGTTATTCTATTCTATTGAATGGCAATTGGAATTATATTTTATACAGACTTGTAATTTTCTTGCCTGACACTGACTGACAAATTCGTAATTAGAAAACCGTGGTAGCTTTGTGCAAAGAGGTTATCAATGCTAATAAAAGAATAATAAAAGGTTAATTCAATATTTACATGACTTAATTTGACAACTTCAGTGTTCACCACTATTATTGAACTGACATTTTCGACCTTATTGCAATTTGAACATTCAAATAAGATTTTAAGCAAATGGGTTTATGACTATATAATCTTATAAAATTTGCCTGTCAATAGAATCAAAGTTGCCTATTGCCTATTGGCTACATAAGTAATTATTACTTTACGGTTTGTGAGCATTCCTGCATCTTCTAAAATCCAGAGATGACAACTGCATCGTAGCGAATCTACTTTTATGACTATCTGCTTTGCAGTAATTAACTAAGTGAGACGAAAAATTGGTTGAAAAAACTGCCGCTTTATGAACTTAAAGTACAAAATTATTTCAGACCGTGCGTAAAGACAAAATACTATAAATGATATAATTATTTAATAAGAAAATTTGAAAAAGACAACTGATACGGATGGGATTCGAACCCGATCGACGATCGACCGACGATCTTCGACTCGATTCGATTAATTTCAAATTTTCTTATTAAATAATTATATTTAATAAGCTATCATGTGCTACATGTAAAAAATTCACAAAAATAAATGAATCAATATTTTTATTTTATAAGAATAATGTGTTTGCTTTGAACAACTGAGCCATTTTGAGTAACAAAACCAACTTTGGCTTTGGTACTAAAGAAAAATAATAAATAAGAAAATAAAAAAATATTTGTACATTTTTAGCTGATGGAATGTTTGGGAACCACAGTGGGGGAAGATGGGTGTCTTTGGACAATATTTACTCCTCATCCTTGTAAAATTAAAACTAACAGCACTTTTTCAACTTTATTTCTTTCTTCTTGCCCTTGTTTCTTTATCTTTTCTGCTATTTTTAGATTTTTTTAAGTTTGGAATTTTTGAATATTATTTTTTAATTTTCAAGATTCATAATTTCTTAAAACCTTTTTTAGGTTCTTTTAGAAATATTTTAAGGTGATATTTTTGAAGCCATCAATTCTGACAGGTCAGGTTAGAAGTGGTTATTTATTTACAAACCACCCAGAAGTAGGAGCGAGCGACGTTTTTGGTGGTAATTTCGAATATTTTAATTGAAAAAAAGGGGATTTACAGTTAAAGTATTAAATACCACCAAAAAATAAAAGCTAATAATATCTAAGCTTCTGTATGAAAACCTGAAAACACCAATGAGATTTTATAGGTTTTTATGTTTTCATGATTTTTTTAGGTTTTAATGCCATGTCAGAGGCCTACGGATGGTTTAAATTCTGATACCAGGTTGGTTGTCAACCATACGATTAAGAAATAATGAAGAAGATGTAAGATAAGATCTAGGTATCTTAACTACACCGCCGCTTTATCTTAAAGCTACTTTCGTCTCTTTTTTATCTATCTCTTCTGACGTAATCCCTTTTTATAATAAATACACGCGAAATTTCTTTGAAATAATATTACTGTAGGTGAACCAACTATTACTTACAACACATTATGTACACATTATGAATAAGCCCTAAAAACCCAAATAATTAATAATAGTCTAGAGCCGCGGGCGAGGAATATACTGGCCTGACGCGTCGGGACGTTAGTGATTGTTGTCTTATTTTTTATTTTTCACATTAACACTTTATAATACAGACTGCCTCTTGCATAAATTTTAGTAGCTCTTTCAATATAAAAATGTTATGAAAGAGCCAAAATTCTAATTTTTTTAAACTGACTATTTTGTTGATATTTTTATAGTGTTTAAGGTTTTTCATAAATTTTTATTACCTCCTTTAATAAATAAATAATAAATGAAGAGATAAAAATATCATTTATTTCATTAAAAGTACCTACATTTTTTTTTTGCTCCGTTTAGTAAACTGGCTCTTTCATGCCACCTCTTCCCTAATACCGATGTCAATTGAAAAAGCGAATAGGGACCCAAAGTGAATGAACCAAACCTATCCCTAACCGCATGCGGCCGATGCGTCCGGTGCGATGCGACTCATGTCCACGCGTACCTTTATCCAACAAATCAAATACCATAAAAATCGATCCAGCAGTTCTCGTGTATACCTACTTTCATGGCTCCAACTTTGAAAATATATTATATTTTCTCCCCAAAGTCAAGCTATATAAGTATATTACTATAAATGAACAGCTGACCGCGCATTATATAGGCTCTTCGTACAACAAGATGTATAGCTTATACTGGAAATTTATAGCTTGATGTGTAGCCGTGTGTACCTACTGACAAATTAATTACAGCAGGTTGTACTTTGAGCATAAAAAAAAACTTTGGAACTTTATTGAGTAGGTAATCTAATTTTCTATATCCTATTAACTACTATTTAATGTTCTCTTGACCGAATTTTGGTCACAGCGGTCAATCTCAACGGAGATTAGCCAACTATGCAGGAGATATTACAGTGCGCAAACACAGGTACACTCTCCATTCCGTCACTTTCTTAATCCGATGGGACGTCAATCCTACACGACTGGAGAGAAATAAGGCGCAATCTCAGACGATACTGCAGCAGGGTAACTGCAGCGCTGGTATTCTGATACGCCCAACGTTTGAGGTCACGGACAAAGAGTATCCTATGTGTGAGTTCGCGGTCAAATATATCGTAAGAAGTATAGAATAGACAAGATTTTTTTTTATAGAAATTTAATTGCCACCACATTGATAATGATGGTATTTAGGTTATTCTGCTTCGAGTTTATTACATCCAATAAAACCTTTTCATTTTATTATCCACAAAGGAAGTTGTAAACACCTCTCAAATCGCTACAATCAATTAAAAAATGAACATTTTTCTTTTTAAATTTCCGATTTTAATTATATTAGAGTAATAATAAATTTTTATCTACAACGATATTGAACGAATACAAATAGCGTATTATCAAACAACACTACACTTAGACTATAAAACGAACTATCGTTTTCGCATAAACTTTAAAATAGCAGTGTCACCACCCTACATTTTATACTAGAACCAATAAGTATAATACGGATTAAATTTCACTACAAATTCTATTGCTGGCGCAACATCGGTACCAATAACGTAAATTTAGCTTTTAGCGAAAAAACTAAGCAATGTAACGTAAATTCGAAATGGGTATCGTAACATTATTTCATAGTCGGACACCAACTAACGCAAGTTCCGTACGCTGTGAGTTTGTAGCGGCGTCCCATCGCATCGTTGTGATAACATTAATGACGTCGTAAACCTGCCCCGCATCGCCAGAGCGAGATAGAAACAACACAGATACGCGAGAACGCGGAAGAATTAGCCTTCACTAACGATGGAGTAAATCACCTGTTAGGCTGGATCCTAGCTTTAGTAGTAAGATTAAATTTAAAGTAAGCTTAAATCTCACGACATATAGGAAACTTGTTTTGTACTGTTGACTGACCACATATAATGTTCAACAACAATTAAAATGTCAATTAGTATTGAAAATATTAAAATAGCCTTCTGAATACATTACTTCTTTACAATTTCGATGCTAAAATGTTTCCATTTATGACGTAAAAAGGTATTTTAAAAATACATAAGTTAATTATTCCCCCGTGCGCGTCTGGCCAGCTGGGCGTGTTTAATTTGAATAACAAAGAGGTCTGACCGTGCGCTCGTGGCGGAAAAACGAAAGATTGACACTCTCGTGTTCGGGGGCGAGCCACCGATTATGATATGTGGCGCGAATGAAAATAAGAGCATTTTATGAGCCTGTAACATTAAATGACTGACAAGCATAGATTTTTATCTAAAAGCGTGTATAATTATAAAACCGAAAACAATAAAAAATATGATAAGTCTCTGTTTTGATTGTAACCCTCATTGAGGCTAATAAACCCTTTTCAAAAAACTTTCAAATTCCGAGTTCAAAAAGGTTTTCTGCTCTGCAATATCTAAAACGCAGTCGCTCGAAAAAGTCTTTAAAAGAATAATTTAATTTTTATTACAGCTTTAGCTACTTGCGGCTTTCTGGTTAAATACACAGACATGTAGACCATGCACTCATTTTGTCAGCACTCACTTTGGCAAATTGTGGGAGGGCTGCCCGTCACTACCAAGTAAGGAGCAGAAGCAGTCTTAAAAGTGACTCGCAAGTCATACAACAACATATTTTACTTCGTCTTCTTGGTCCTTTTCCTTAAGATTCTTTGGCTGTCAAAGTTAGCATCATCTGTTACCTTAATCTGCAGGTACATCTGAACGATGTCCGCTCTGCCAACTGAGCTAATTATAATGCCCGCGCTATCGAAATTTTAGGTTACAATTAAACGCGCCAAACGGTAGTATTGCCATCTACCATTGTTGATATTATGTAGTTGCAAGTTCTTATCAAATCCGTCAGCGTGCTTCAAAATACTTTATATCTACGCTGTCGTATAACAAGGATTTTTTTTCTACTGAACCTAAATGTTATTACCGCAGTGTAGTTAGTATGGCATGGCAACTCGTTTGATATCAGCGCTAGTTTCATACAACAAACCAAATGAATACAACCAATAATTATGACCTAAGCTATAAGGTTCCAAATTTAGTAAAATGCGAGTTAGATACTGAGTTTATAAAAACATTGTCTATATACTCCCATGCGGGTAGATACAACACCAAGATATCCTTTTTATTATTAAAACATAAATCTTTACTACCCATAAGTTTCCATTAAACCGCTATAAAATACGCACATATTACTTGCCGCGAGCTATTTTTTGATGAATGAATACATCAGAGCGGGAAGCATTGACTGATGGGTGCGCAACAAAGGGCCGATCTTTGCACTTTGACATTCGTGGTTTAATCACGTACTACAAGCTTTGTAGTGGCGATCGACGAAGATCAGTGCACACTTGACACCGCCGATACCTCTTGACAAAGTCACTTCGGTCGGATCTGAAAGTGCTCAGCTTAACGTATTGTCTAAAACGTATAACACGTGCTTCGATCTTTATCGGGAATAGAAGAGCGCCTATTATGGCATTAAACTTTTAATTTACTAACAAAAATGTTATGGCCATTGTCTAAGATCAGAGATTAAATCGGTTGAGTAACGACATAATTGTTCCTCAATTTAAAGATTAAACTCGATTATTGCTCATTGGGCATTATCTATTGTGTTTTATAATGGAATTAACAAGTGGATTGTTCGTTTTTTTGTGATATAACTCGAAGTGATTGGGTTACGTGCCTCAATGGTGGTTTGAAATCGATTCCGTTCGGTCTGGTTCCGAATGAGCAAGATGACAGTGTCGTTATAAGCAGCGGTTTTATTTAGAATGTAAGACCAATATTGATGAATGAATGCAGGGAAATTAAGGATCTTAGTGGAATTTGGAACCAAAGATTAAATCCCAATACTTAATTATTTTTAGGTCAACGTAAGGGTCGGCCGCGAAACGATGGCGAGACGATCTCGATACTTTTAAGAACAATAATATTAGTGGTTAAAAGTGGAAAGATTTGGGGGAGACCTTGGCTCAGCCGTGGGACAATATAGGATGGAAAAAAAATATTAGGGCCCCGTTTCACCGTTTCTTGTAGTGTTATTTAGTAACCAGTCAGTTGACTGTAGGTAAAACAGGCCCTAAAGATTTAAGAAGTGAATTGAAGGTAAAATGAAGAGTGCATGAAAAAAATATAATAATAATTAAATAGTGTACAGTCGGGCACATTTTCATTTGTGATTCTGCTTTAGCTGGACACGACTGTACCTACATGGAACGGGAGGACGGCTACTGTCCGAGTTGGAAAACTAATGCGAGAATAGGGTTGTCGCGTAAAAAATTACCTTTTGATTTTGTTTTGCAATTTTATAATCTTAATTTAAAAGAAATTTAATATTGATCGTGTCTATTTCAATGAATATGATTAAGTAACAATCTAAATAACAACTACCATGAAGTTTTTTTTTATTATAATGCAGATAAAATCTTGCCATTCAAAGCTCCTTTTCAAAATCATATTAACAAAATACTCATCACAAAAAGATCAACTGAAAATTAGCACCATATCTTGGATAAAAGGTAAAAAAATAAATCCCATCAACCCTAACCGCTGACGGGGTGAAATAAAGCTCTCCTGCATGTCGGCCAAATGGAGTGAAAAAATTTCAGTTCAAAAAGCCATGGTCCGACCGACCGACAAAAAGTCGTATTGTCGTACAACATGTATGTAGTGTGCGATTTTTTCACCAGACTATTGAGGCGTTTTTGTTCGCTTTTCGACCGTCTGTCTAGCTTAGAACAGTTGTTGTAATAGACTGTTTGTGACGAGACGTAACGAGAAATAAAATAAATTGGAATGTCAGTCAGTTTGGAATCCAAAAAGTAATTTCAAGTTTTTGCGATTTAAAAACATAAGAAGACTGGACGTTTATGAGATGAGTATTAAAAAATAAATTTAAAAAAAAAACTACAAAAAATACAACGTTCGACAACAAAACGCACACTTCTCCGACTGTAAAACGATACGGCACTGATAACCGATAATTTAAAACGGGGGACATTAACAATACAAGTTGCCCTCAGGCACCCTCAAAAATTGAATTCTATACAACGAAACACGACACTGCGGCAACCCTCATTAGAGTTGCCACTTAATTAAATAAAAAAATATTACCAACCGTATCACAGTTCGAATTTTGAAAATTAATAAAAATGTCAAGCGTTACTAAATGTAATGACGTTGGGTTCCAAATGTTCCAATGCGGGCCCGTAGATTAGGAGGCAGTAATAGAATTGCAGTGCCGTGAAAAAAGAAAAAAAGCCGATGACTTAACACCCTCGCCCCGTGGCGTGGGGTGTCAGTGCGATTCAGCACTTTCGCAGAATAAGCTTAAACGTTGAAAACCCAATTTGACGGCTCGATTAGCACAGTCGGGTTTTGATTCGCGTAACATGATTGATTTTCGTGATACACTAATCAGCCTTAGAATGATGTAAATATTGCGGATGATTTGCCGAGAGAATTTCACAATACCAATATCGTATTAAAAGATATCTTTTCAGCTGCCAATTGCAGACACAATAAAAAGTAAATATCATTTCCTGGTTGATTGGTGACTGGTTTTAAAGTGTAATCCGTCATCAACATTTTACACTTCATAAAAAATATTAAATTAATTCGGTGCGATGCAATCGTCAACTTTGCTAATTACAAAATTAATTTTGCCTAAACAAACGCATCTTCCGCATTGGGTGCCATCGCATTTCAAGGGGAACACGGACCAGGCCGTGTTTGGCGACCGTGCGCCTGAACATTCCCTGTAAGTCGTGCAGACTCGTGCACAGGACGACCATTGTGCTCAATTCGGGTCCCAGTTAATTGTTTTTAATTCGCCAGTACTGTATTGTAACTCTTTTAATTACACCTACGTTGGAGCGCTAATGGCGGTTTCGTGAGCGCTTGCGCCGATCACGAAAGTCCTTTTGTTTAATTGTACAGTTCCACCGAGATGCGCTTTGGATAAGCCTCTGTGTGGGCAAACGCATTAGTTTTTAATACTAATTATGGGTTTTATAAGATGATTTAATGACATATGAGATCATGTTTCGTTTTCGTCAATAAAATGAAAAATGTTTCTTTTTTAAAAGGTAAGAAATATAAAGATTATTTTGACTTTAAAAAGTTTATGACTTGGCTGTTTATAGACATATCATATTTTTAAGTTTGAAAGATACCATTTTATGATTATCAGTCTAAAAAATAATGAGTTGCCGTTGTCATATTTTAGTTTTTTAACTTTTAAGCCTTCATAACGTGTCAAATAAAGACACATTCAGAACTATAACTATTGAAATAAATGGGAATAATATTTCCCATTCTAATAAGCAAGTTCCTGGCGATTGTACTAAAGCAGAAGGCAAGTAAAGCCAGTGTCTCGCCCTCATTTGGTTAATTCGCAGTGTGTTCCTCAATTAAACAGCACAAAAGAAGAAGTTGGGCGACAACGGAAATCACGACTCGATATTACACCCATGATTCTTTTAATGAGCCTTTCATTTGCGAATTTTGTGAACGCGGGATTTTGGCTTATTGTTTTTAAACCACATTATAAACTACTAGCTGTTCCCCGCGACTTTGTCCGCGTTAAATTAAATTTTCCCGTAAACACACGTTTATAAAGCAGTCAGATTTCCTGTTTTTTTTCTGACTTGAATCACAGATATTGTTATTTTTTACTGAAAACTCACTCACTCACTCACTCACGCACTCAGGGATAAAGTAGCTGCCTATTGGTGAAAGAATTTTTAGGATCGGATCGGTAGTTCCAGAGATTACCCCTAACATACATACTTTATTACATACATACCTACAAACTTTACCTCTTTATAATATTAGTATAGATTAAGCCCGCGACTTCGTGTTTTGTGGACTCGTATTTAGGGATAAAAAGTACCCTATGCCACTATTTGGCTCATAAACTATATCCATGCAAAAAAACAGCCGTTGCTGCGTGCAAGATGGACCCAACTACAAAAATCCTTTAAAATTTAATGTTCTTAGTAGGGTAGGGATTTAATAATGACGAGAAACTAGGCTAGAGTCAAATCTACTTAATTAGTTGGTAAAATAAAGCTAAGCTATCTACTTTAACAGCTTAAATCTAACTACATATATCTAAAAGTATTTAAGTAATAGCTAAAATCTTTAAACGTCTTTATTTTTTAATTTTAATTTTATACTCGCCCTTTTCTTTTTCCAAATAATTTTAAACACTGTAATTTGAAGTCAAATCTGTCATCAGCATCACACCTTTATCTATGATACATTAAAACCATTCTTTTTTTTACAAAATATTGCATAAACCTCTCCATAAAATGCTTCACAAGAAAATAGCTGTAAAAACCTCAATAGGATAACCCTAAAGTCTAAAGTGTGACAAGCCACAAACTTGTAACCCTAAAACGCGGGGTACACGCAGGGTGCGACCCTCCGGTCCCAACGACCGCAATCTCGTATCAACCGCGACTTTTGCCTCATAATACTCTGCCTCTACAATCAGATGGGTTGACACATGGATGTTACACGAGGGATAAATCTTATGATTGTTTGTTTTATAGTTGTTTAAAAAAATCTTAATAACGGCATTTCAAAACTATGTGAAAGTATTTTCCTTAACAATTTTTTTTTTACTTTAAATATGATTTTTACCATGGTTTTAAATTAAGAAGCGTCGTTACTAAAGAAAAAAAAAATAACACCCTTGCACCCTTAACAGAAAATGAATCGAAAAATTCTGATAGCTAAATATTTTTTTATTTATTTATTTATAGACTCACGCCTGTATTCCCCAGAGGGGGTAGGCAGAGGTGCAGTACACCCACGTTTCGCCGGCTATGTTATAAGTCCCATGTAATAGGGGGCGAGCCTATTGCCATTAACCGGGCACAATTCCAGACTCCGTGCTGCTAATGAGAATTTCTAAATGGAAAAACCCAATAACACTTTGCCCGACCCGGGGATCGAACCCAGGACCTCGTACTCAGCAGTCGCGCTTGCTACCACTAGACCAACGAGGCTAAATAATAGTCAAATTTTCGTGAGTGATTTCATCAGATTTATCCACGACCTACGCACGCACGTATGCAGTTTTTTACGCGCCACCCCTAGGGGTGCGAATAATCATATCTGCACACACGTCACTTGATTCGCGACACGTCGAGTTGACACCCCTACACTCTGACCACTAATCAATGATCAAAAAAGTTTTCAAAGGCACCAGATAACCATTATTATGTGTAAAATTAAATATTGCGAACTCTACAATTATATGTTGAACACTAAAGGGGACTGTAACTTATAACCATAACAAAAACCGCGAAACCAGTGATCAAGTAACCCTACGCTGCAAGGCACGCGTCAAAACGACCGCGTGAAAAAAATAAAATTACAGCTTCCCATTTACTGTTGATTACACTCGAGACAAAAAACCATGTGATTATTTTCACAAGGTATTAATCTCATGCGTCAAACGCGCGATTAACTTATAAATCCGCCATGATTGCGGGTACCGACAGATGTCGCTGGCGGCGCCGCCACTGGAATTGCGCAGGCGCATGTTTTATTATGTTTTTGTTCGCACAAAGAGCACCGCCTACGTTTGCCACTGTTAAGTATTGTGACACATTTTATAAACGAAATTAAAATCTTAGTACCTACTTATACAAAAATAGTTTTTCTAACATAGAGATAATGTTATAGCCAATATAAAAATCGTAACGTTTATGAGCTTAGATTAAAAACAAGGCTTTTTATCTATTGGTAATGGCAATTTTATCTCGATAAGACACCATCATTTGTGCACATTAAGAAATCTTAGAAATTTTAATATATATTTATGTTGATTACTGCGATACGAAGGTGGAAATTATCGTTACATTAGGAACTTTCTAAAATTAACAGCTTTTAGATTACTTTACCAACGTAATATCACTTACTAACTAACAAAAAATAGATAATAAATCAGAAAAATATCATCCTACGCTACCAGGATATATAATAATAAAATTATTCACATAATAATTATAGGTAGTACAATCAGTTAGAGGAGTACTGCAACTTTTTTACACTATAACGTTCACTTAGCTGACAGATTCGATGTAAATTTTTAATAAAATCCGTTTTTTAACTACGATACATCGGTAGGTGCGGACAAATTTAATTAATTCGTCCTTGTGGTGTCGCTGCATATTCATGCGGTCACACCTCGTTAGGTCGTCGGCGGTCAGTATTAACAATCTGTGGCCGAGGGGTCCAGCATTCAGAGATTTATTTGTAAATAGCTTCTATCCACGTGGACTTACTTTTGAACATATGTATATTTTTTTTATATCTTATTTCTTATATTCTATCTAGTTTTTCCTGCCAAATTTATTTGTGATCGGTAAATTTTATTAGCCATCCAAATTTCAATGAAAATTAAAAAACGTGTAGCACTCGGGGACTGCCGCGGTAAAGCTATTTATTGCATAGCATTTTTTATCAACTTATGCAATTATGTTAGGTTTTTATTTTCGTTACGGAATTTCTTGATTCGGTCGCCGCGCTCTCAAAGCCCGCGATAAAATCTATGCAATAGCTTGTATACGTTGATTTTCGAAAGGATATCGAAGCTTTTATTTAGCTTACAACGTTTGTATGATAATATGTTTGGGTCAAATCTTGCTAACTGAATTAAAACCTCTTCTTCATCCTACAGAGTTGAATTTTTACATTTTGATTCAGTTCCAATGACAATGAATTTTTATGGTAAGCATGACCTAAATCGATCGGTTGTAATTTATAATTGTATTTTCTTTAAAGTAGAAAAAAGTTTTTCTAAGTTAGTAGTTATTATAGCTGAATATGAAATTATAAGACTGTAAGTAAATTATTTTGTTAATCAGTCAACTCGGCATTCTTTGGTGAACATACCCAATAATAAGCCTTATAATCTAGTTTAGTAACTACTAGCAAACTTAAAAGCCACGTAATTTCACATATCAATCAACTATTCATACATCGTAGGTGACAGACTCCAAGTGACAGGCTGTGACAGGCCGATGCTCCCTTCGTGAGCTACTAATGAGCAAACATGCTCAAACATGCCTGGACATGGGACACATCGCTCAACTGCACTCATGGTGTTTACTTTGCCGGGATTCGCTTTGATTTACAAAATCTCCGTATGTTTTTATATCATTAAATCACAGAGTTTTGCATTTGTTTTTGAATCGAGTGTGGTTATTATCATTTTATTTAATTTCTCCTTTAGTAGTTTTTTTTAGCTTACCTTACTACCTAACATGTTGGTTAGATGACCAAAATAGTTTTATTAAAATATTTTTCTAATTAATTTTTACTTTAAAAGCTCGGTACTTAATGATAATAATCAACTAAATTAAATTTATCGTTTAACTTTTATGTGGTTTTTATCTAAACTTCTAATAACACACTTAAAATAATTATAAGAAGAAGCTTTCACCCGTTAATTACCAGCTCAAGTACCAGTTATCTCATTCCCTCAAGACTAAAATACCGCATCTAATCTAACACTAAAACATCCATATTTCAGAACAGGAACAAGATTACAAGGGAATGAATGAAATAACATAATCTTGTTAGGCTTGCCGTCACCTACCTCCGCCCGGTGCGAATAATTAGCAATTCCCTTACAAAGTAAGAGCGTTGAGCGAGATAACTGAATCTAGGCTTAACAAGTTTTACGAATTACACGATAACCTCAGGAGGAAGATAACAGGGGGTTTGATAAAAACCATTAAATACAAGAATTGCTGATACGTTGGCACGATAGTCCCGAGTTAACACCTCGCTACGTGGGTTTAGTGGTGAGACTAAATAGTCAATAATCTATAAGTAAAGTTATTGCCTAAGATAGGGCTACGTGGAGTTCTTCGTTTAATGTGTTTTTATGTGAAGTTTACTTTTTATTTATGCATCATTTAGATACACGTAATTATGATAGTTAATTACGATTTAGATGCGTAATGAAAAAGAATTTTTATGAAAAGAAAAAAAAATAGATTTTAATAGAATTTTAATTAGAGGTGTTCTTTCTTTATCGTATGGTCGATAAACAACCTGGTGGCAGAGTTTAAACCACCCGTAGGCTTCTGACATGGCTTTAGACACCGTTGAAAAATCAGGTGTGCTGGTTTCCTCACGAATTCACGATGTTTTCTTTCACCGTTTCAGCGATTGATCATTTCTAAAACGCCCATGAATCGAATCGAATCGAATTCGAACTGTTAACTGGGCAGTCCACCGGTCATACAACTAAGCTCTCACTGCTTAATTTAGGGGTAAAAAGGTATAGTACAAAATAATATTCGAAATATGAAAGCTATGCGTACATCGTAGATTATATGATCCAAAATAATTAGAAGGCCGTCATCCCTCGACATTTGGACAAACAGTGCCCCGCGGGGCCCCGGCGTCTTTTTATCGGCGGGGGACCGCAAATTTCTATTTGCATATCTGTGCACTCATAAATCTCTGTTTCACTTATTAGCCCGTCTCCCTACCGGGGCCGCTTGGACCCACCGCCGCAAAATAGGGTTAGTTTGACATTTAGTATTATGAGTTAAAATAAAATAGCAATAAAATTTTGCAAAGCAAAGAGTGTCGATATGATAAATAAAGAGTTAGTTAAAAAAATAAATGTAAAAATGTATTAATATACTGATACTATTAAGATAAAACAAATACCTTAAGGTTCAATCTGCAAAAAAGTATTGCAATTTATTCACACAACGCTAAAAAAGTTCATACAAAAGTGAGTGAAATCCGTTAGCAATGATTTGAATGAAATTTAAAGAACAAGTGATCTGCTACACTACTTATACAACGTGTTGTTTTAAAGACCTGCCAAATTTTAGGAGGTAATAAGGTCCATGAAACTAAACAACTTTCCTCAAGGAACATAGGTCGAATCTGAAAACGAAAACTTTACTTTTCATACAAACGTGAGTCATGTGACCAGGGGGCTAATTCCGCTATTTTACCAAAAATGACCATTCTGACACGATGCTATTGCCATTGTGTCACTGGCCTCAAAAAGTACTTGCGGAATACCATATGACGTAAAATAATGCCATTGTCATTACACTGCCACTCTATTATGACGTTTTATCGTTACGTGAATCGGGCCCCAGTCACTTTGTATGAAAAATCGATTTTGATTTTTAGTTTGCGACCTATGTTTCTTGGCGAAAGTTGTTCAGTTTTATGGACCTTATTACCTTCTAAAATTTGGCTGGTCTTTAAAACAACACGTTGTATAACAACAATTTGCAGATTGTACTTTTAAAAGTCATTTTACAATGGCATAAATGTTAGAAATAGGCCTAGTGTTTATTGAAGCAAAACAACACGTCTTAGACTGAGGATTTGTCAATGCAATAAGATTACACTTTTCACTTAGACGCTTCGCTTCAACAAACCCTACACTGCTGAATTATTTTTAATACTTACATTATTGAAGTCGGTCGATCGTACCCCGATGGTCCTCTACCTCCGTTTTCGTATGTTAGTGACAATGCTACTAGTGGGCTGGTTACTTTAGGTGAATAATGCTCAGAACAGAAAAGGGTGTGGTTAGTATAGTGTTATGACGATATTTAACATTTTACCACCACCAAGAGTAACCTTCACCACAAAATACTAGTTACATGCAAAGCAAACAGAAGAAAAACAACAAAAAGGAAAATGCATGCACCACACAAAAAAATAGTAACATAAGTTTATACGTAGGTATCGATAAATACTCGTAATGAAAATACTTATGAGTATGGATACCCAATACGGGAAGATCGACCAATTTGGGCTCATTAACGCCAAATTTGAGCGGTCTTCGAAGGTCGTTACGAAAAATAATGTAAGAAAATTGTTTCAAAACGATAACGAGCCATTCAAATCAATTGCCTTGCAAACAGTTTCATAACGTTTTGGAACGCATATTAAAATAAGAGTTTAAATCAGAACATTATCTCAAAAATTACCTAGTATTTCATCATGCAAATAACAGCTGTTCCTTTTTTTCTTACTTTCACGGTTTCACACAAAACAAAACATACCACTTAATATCTAGCCTAATTTTTTCGTCATTAATCTTTCATGTTCAGCATCTTACATCAACCGTGAAATTCTTCCGTGTAATGTCGTGACCGATAATGAATCTGTGACTGATAATGTTACTCGTCACAGCTCTGAAATACGATTTGTCATACCCGTTCTATTTCCACGAATGGACACGCATTTGTGTACGAAATTATGTAAAGAGGTTGAAAATGGAGGTTAGATTTGAAGCGATACTTTTCACGCTTGATTCAAGACCATCTTTACTGATTACAGATAAAAAGAAGAAAAGTGGGTTTAAATAAAAATAACGGTGTTTAATTTTAAATAGGTATAAGTTATGTTTAAGTCAGCAAACGTTTAAATTGTTTACGAATTAATAACAACAGAAATATTGATAAAAATCGACTATGAACATTTGCTTTTGCAAAAAAGACATCGTAAATAAATCGTTTCAATAAAAATAGCACTAATTTAATAGATAACAGACCAGTTACTTTGTATTCTATAGCTTTTTTTTATTTTTTATTGGGAAATTTGAGATAATTCTAGTGATCATTCTTTATCTGCGACTTCGAAGTTTTGTTACCTATTTGAATTAGTAAAAATTTCAAGTACTAGTTTAAGCACTAAAAACTAATTCGTTATTTGTAATACAAATATGTTACATATAGATATGTTAATTAATTGAACCGATACAATCGTGGTCGGGTATCGTATATCACTCGGAGACGCCCCCGGCGCCGCCTACGTCGTGTCCATAATGTTTATCTTTAGACGAAATCTGTAAATGTAAAGTTGCGACTTTTACCGTCGCATCGCAGCGAACGGGTTGATTTGTAATTCGTACATTCAATGGTTAAGCATGCATTCTTCATTGTATATTTTTTTATTACTAGCTGTTCCCCGCGACTTTGTCCGCGTTAAATTAAAATTTCCCATAAACACACGTTCATAAAGGAGCCAGATTGCCTGTTTTTTTCTTACTTGAATCACAGATATTGTTTTTTTTTTTACTGAAAACTAAACTTTTTTTTTTTTCAGAATAAAAAATTGCCTTAGCACTCAGGAATAAAGTAGCTTCTTATTGGTGAAAGAATTTTTAGGATCGGATCGCTAGTTCCAGAGATTACCCCTAACATACATACATACAAACTTTACCTCTTTATAATATTAATATAGAAGTATAGATTAGTATAGACTAGCTTTTGCACGGCTTCGTCCGCGTGTTATGTTGAAAATCCAATCATGATTCGAAAGACACGTGGCGCCATCTATTATTATAAGAACGTTATTGTTATTTTTCTCGGAAACGGAACTTTTTTTCGGGATACACTTGACAACGTAGGTACCTTTATGCAAAAATTTATAATGATCGGCTTAGTGGTTTAGGCGTGAAAGGTAACAACCAGACAAACTTACTTTCGAATTTATAATATTGATAGGAGGGTTGATGAAAAACCTAGTGTTAAAACCCGGTAGGCCTCTAATCTTACAAACCCTTGAAAAATTTCATATGTGAGCTGGTATCCTCACGATGTTTTCCTTTACAGTTTTAGATGAGTGATTATTAATTTTATAATACGCAAATGATAACAAAATTCCGTGGTGCTTGCTTGGGTTCGAACTTGTGACTTTTAACTTGGCAGTCGGTTATTTCAATGTAAGTGGAAACGTGTCTTAAATAAAGCACTCAGAAAGCATATCCAAAACCCAAAAGACAATTCAATTTTTTTTTATCAACTAAGAAGGTCCCCCAGAAAGGTTCATACTAATATTTTTCAAGCAATTATTGGTACCAGGCGCCCAGACCATTCAAGAAAGTGCGCGGTCAAGCCTTAAGATCACCACATCTAAAAGACCTTTCTCATTGTTCTGAACTCTACATGTTTGAGAATTGAAACCCCAGCGAAAGAGGTCAACGTATTTTGGGCATATGATATGTGAAAGAAATATGGAACTTCAGATAGAGTTAGCTAAAATGATCTTTAGTCCATTGAAATAAGAGTTATGTGAAGTGTATTTGAAGTTGGTGAACGAAGTATATCAATTTCAGCAATGGACACAGTGACAAGTAAGAGCGAACGTGACGCGAATGTCCATTGGTGGACCTTTTATTGACTGACCGTATGATATTAAAATACGTATAGTATTGCATTTTTAGGGGAATTTGTAGCACGATAATTTAACGTTTTGAATTAATATAAAATGTAATATTGAAACAGTTTTTGCAAAATCAACTTAAATAATAAGAAACTAAGAAACGTCCTTTCAATAAATTTTTTAGTCATCAGTTAAAATGAGTGGTGTATTCTTTTATTTAAGGTCAAAGGTCACCAAAATGGTCACTACCGGTTTGATCTTACTGGCCTGCACCAAATTTCAATTCGATCGGAATTTTTAGATCAGTTTTAAAAAAAGATTTTCTGAAACAAATACGTATCAACTATCATAGTTTTCACATTTCGTGTAAAATCATGTAAAATAGTCTGTTCATTGCCCTGATATAAAAAAAGACGTGAATTTAAAAAGTAAACAAAATAAAACGCTAAATTAATTCCATGTTTGACAGCTGCTAATGATCTGTGTAAACAGTGTTCCATTTTCAAACAAAAAGAAGAAATAAAATTTAAAAGCCCAGTTACACGAGTCAAAACGCACATCAACGCGAATTTATTGGATTAATTGAGCAATAAAAAAATCTGTGGCTAAGAAAAGAGGGAAGAAAAACCAAAGGGGGAGGGAAACACTTCATTTCACGCGTTTTATACGAAGAGGGCCTATGCTGTGAGTAAGGTGGCCTATAAATCTTCTGCCGGAAACATTTTTTTGTTCGACGAAAATAGTTTCCTCTTGTTTTTTGGAATATAGTTTGGGGGAGTCACGGAATGCGAGGGGACATTATATTTTCACTTAGTTATTAATGTTTTTCGGTATTGCAGTTTTAAAAATGTTTTTTTGATGAAATATAGGCGGTTTGCCAAAGCAATTTGTCATTTTATTTCATAGAAATGTGTTGTAGTTTTCGTGTGTGACATTTTTAATGTAATATTTATGTTGCGAGTAGCAATCAGCTCATTTTTTATTTTTTTAATAAATACGAGTGTATTGTTTGTAAGGTTTCTTGATCAATAAAAACTCTTAAATCTTGCATTTACCATAAAGGAGAGAGACAAATGGCCGCCCGGGGCCGTTAGTTCTTTATTCATTCCGGGGGTTGGAACATATAAATCAATGGCAGAGCGTCAATAGCAATGGCGCTAGTGGACAGGTCCGAGTCCGAGTTGGTGAATACCATTCAGTATTGTGGTAGTTTAAGAGGTAGGTAGGTATGTGATATTTCATCGATTTTCATTTTATAAACCACAATAAAGATTAATGCACCATAACTGTATGTTTTGGAATAAGTATTATTAATTTAATGTTACACATTATTTCTTTGTTAACAGAGTAATTTTAGGGTTATTATACTAATTTCAAATGAAAACGCAGTCGAAGGCGAAAGAGCCGCCGTGCGGCAAGCGACATGGCATTATACTATAGTATTAAAGACACAGGTGTGCAATACCGCCAATAATACCATACAGGGCAACTTTTTAGGAATTGATCAGAGAGAACAGACAGATAATAAACAAAGCACGTCTGCGTCGCGCAAGCGCATTCATCATTCAAAGTTTTTCAAGATTTTACATTACACGGTGCGCGTGCGTGTGGCGTTTTAACTTTGCTCGTTCAGTGACCTCTACACAGCGACATATAGGCATGAAATAAAAAAAACTGTAAATTTAGCTAATTACATCTTAAACAAACGGTTTGTTGTTTATTAAGATTGTGCGTCTTAATTACCTATATTTTCTGTTAACAATTCTCCTAGGTAAATACCTAGTCAAACATACCTACTTATTAGCTAAAATACTGCATAGTACACGTACATAATTCCCATTCCGGATACCATAAACACCAACTAGTAATTGCAAGATTGCATCCAATCGCCTATTCAAATTAAATTATGAATCAGCGAAATACGATATCAGTAGTAAACATCGGGCTTTCAACAGTTATTTGGTTAAAATTGTGTGATTATGGCCAACATTTCATACATACATAATCATTCATTAGTTTTACATAATCATCATAATACAAAAATGTCTTTACGACGCGGTCATCATAATCCTGCGCATTTAAATAAGTTGTTGTTTAATTTCTATAAAAAAGTTTTGAAGCTGTGATAGCCTAATGGTATGATCATTGGACTGCCAAGTCAAAGGTCGTAGGTTCGAACCCCAGGCACTCTGAATTTTCGGATTCATGTGCGTTTTAGAAATTATCACTTACTAAAACTTATCTAATCACTGCAAGTTAAGTTGGTTAGTTGTGATTTTTTTTTGTTTTTGATCGGAACAAGTGTTCATACATAAAAAATAACCTAAATAAATTTTTGTTTTGCAAGTTTTTATGTACGAAAACTTGTTTTGATCAAATTGATATTTTTGCTGAACTTTTGTAATGTTATTCGCCTTAACTTGTTTTTTTTTTTGCGAATTTTCATAACACAGTGATTTTAGATCTTCAATGTGCCACTGAGATTCCTAGTCTGTAATTGAAGTGATACCTCTAGTGTTAGAATTGTTTGCTACCTTAGTAGAATAAAAAAACTAAAAATGCATCTACAAGCTCTACAAACAAGCTATACAACATCTGCAAATAAGCCAAAGCATTAACGTTCATCTCAAAAAATCCAATGATAAGTTGATAACTTAATAAAGTACGTGCATTGATTAATTTTGTGAATAAATAAATTAATTGTATACAGTTTTATGTAAATATTTCAAGTAATGGTATAAATAACGAGACACACAGCTACGTGGCTTGACACTTCATTAATTTGTAATTTGAGATTTTAATTTCATGGTTTCGGCGATTTACTGTCTATGGTCATTGGTTTTATATTTTTATTTAGTTGATAAGTAAATTAAGGTTGCATATAAAATAGTGCAACTACTTAACAATTCATTTTGAATCAACATATTTTATAAGGTGAATGAACTCTGTAATTAAAATTGTGAAAATAGGTAATGAACTGCCCGTAAGTTTTAATGAAATAATGTTTATGTAATTAACTTACGACTTCGTCCGCGTGGTTTTCGAATTATCCCAATTTACTCAGAAAAAGTGTAGCTAAAGCTTAGAAGGAAATTTCAGAATCGGTTCAGTAGTTTCTAGAGTCACTCTTACAATAAATAATAAGAATCATGACTATTCATAAGTGCCTAATGGTCTACATGAATAAAAATATTTTGATTTTGATTTGATTGAAAAAATAGCCCCTTTATAAACAAACTTCATGCTTCTAAGATTAACGTGAAGATTAAACGACTTATTTTCAAGAACAGCCATAAGTAGGTACCACTAACTAAAAAGAATTCCAAAAAAAAATACGAAATTTTTTCATAGGTACAATTTTTACGCAGACAAAAAAAAACTACAAAACCATAAGTACAATATAAAAAAAACCCACTGGTTTTTCCTGACAATCCCTTAGAGTTCATACCTTGTTATAAATAACAGGGACATTGGATAAAGAAAATGGCGTGAACTAAAAAGCCGTAAGGGTGCATAAAAAATAAGGCTTTTAGTCCAAGTGCGTTCACACCGCATGTTACTGGCTCTTTCTTAAATTGTATTAAAATTTATTAAATGGGTATATGTATATGTCATAATATTGTTGTGATAGTTTATTTTCAATTCACGATTAAACGGGCTAATGGATTTGGATGATCATAATTTTCAGGATCAAAAACTCATCACTCACACATTATTAAATGCATAAATATTTAAGAAAAAACGCAATTAGAAACATTAAGAATTTTAAAAATATATACGATTTATTATTTAATAAGAAATTTAAAAAAAAACAACTGATTCGAATGGGATTATTAAGATGGGATTCATAAGCTAACATGTAAAAAATTCACAAAAATATTTAAAAAATATAATACGAAATAAAAAATAATTTTCAACGTCAGTCGCGCGTCGCGTCGTAAGTTTGTTTTAAAATATTCTAATTATTTTGTAATAAACTACAATCATTTACTATTTTTACAAGACACATAAAGAAAAAGGTATAGTTTATGGTCCCTTCTGTCACTATATTTAAAAATGCATTTACGTCCTTTTTATAAAGCGGTAAACAGACTTACAACGCAATATTTAGTGCGCCTTTTACCACTAAATCTTGTAAGATACGGGGAATATATTATGAAGATGCTGCGCAGTATTTCACCTGTGTTTTCACGCCATTGATTAAGAGCGTATCAGGTAGCCGATGTTATGTATTTTGTTAAAAATAAATCTTAGTTATTTACTTAACTATTATTGGGCTTCTTCTATACAATCAAATAAAAATTTAGTGTATTTTTTTTAGCTACTCGCAATTTTTTGACGTTTTAAGAATGGTCGACCAACTTAGCATACATTTTTTTGAGGTTTCCAATTCTTCTACAATATGTTTTTTCGGTGTTAGTAATAATATGTAATCAATAAAGAAAAGATTAAAGACAACTAACGTACTGAATTAAATATCCTGCCGTCTGCTTAAACATTTTCCATCTCGCTTCTCAGAACGGTTTTTCTTTATCAAAATCATAATATATTATAACTATAACGAACTAAGCATTGCCATTTACGGCTGGATTTATAGCCCTATAATATCTAGCAATTATAGGCCATAATAATCTAAGACTAGAACCGGGACACTGTGAACTTATAATCAGGTTGCATCTCCCAGGTCATAAAGTAAAGTCGAACACACACTTGCCACATCAAGTTTAGAATGACGCGTGCTGAAGCGATATAATTCATCGCGTGTGGCCAATGAGCACGTGTGAGGTAGCGTGGGTAGTTATAAATCTGTTTCCGGCTTAATTAGCTGGGCGAACGAAAAATATTTGGTAAACAGCCTTGTTTTTTAAAGGCTTTCTGTAAAATTTCGCCTACATGTATAAATATGCCTGGACACTTCTTCATCAAGCGATATATTTTAAGAGATAAAATGACGATGAACCCTAACTAACTCTTCCTAAGCTATAGGTATCGTTACAAATTCTAGCTACAAATATACATTTCAGCCATTCTGCAGTATCAGAAGAGCCACAAATCGCAGTAGGACACATGAAAGTGCAACAGTATTAACATTTAGCCGTGCTCGGTAAAAACAGATTGCGGTAATGATGGTGCCTTTAATTGACTCGTTGTGAAATGCATCAGGCCCTTACTTTGAGACGGACTCGAATGTTAGCGGGGCGATTTTTAAAGACGCTTTAACGCGCGGTATGTTACAAGTATGTTTTTGGAATAATAAATAACTACTTTTTTTACATTAATTATGTGAAAAATTATGTTTTGCGAATAAAATCTGAAAATAATGGGAACTTAGAATAAAATATTTGATGTTTCTTTTTGATAGTTTAGCCTATTCTGAAAGCTACAATTTGGTTTTAGCCACAAAATAAATAATAAGTAGTACAAGCTTTTAGCTATATTAGCCGCCGTATTTAAGGAATACACTTACACTTTTGATTACATAAACACTTTTATAAACTATTTATGCGTATTATGCAAACACTAAATTCGAATTATGTAAAGAAAAACCCTTTTGATTGTTTCATGTATCGTGGAAATATTTGCGCCACATACTAAATTTCTGTGTGAGTGTGATTTCAGTGATTTATCTCTAATTTCTTATAACATAAGACACTTCTATCTGAGTGCTTCTAGACACGGAGCATGCCCGCCGCATGCCTGCTAGCCGACACAAATTTATAGGTAAAAGTTCGCGACCGATCCAACCGGTTCGCGAACAAACACCTGCAAAATATAAACCTAAACACATTCTAATACAGTTCAAAATCAAACTACAAATTCCGAGCCTTATTGGATACTTTCTTAATTGTGTTTTAAACATCGACCGTGGGAATGTTGACCTTATTACGTGTCAGGTAGGTTTCATTTTAAATTGATCGGTTTTCTCGGCCTTGCCGCCGGTGGATCGCTCTCACCTTAGGTTCACGTGTGAACTTACATTAACCTGGCGTGTTATGTTGGTGTGTCAGGTGTACTATATTGTTTGTTTGTAGATGACTATTTTAATCGGCCGAGTTGTAGATGTTAAGATAGAGTTATTGGGCGTGCAGCGTCTAATTCCTTAATGTGGTTTTATGATTATTCATATTGGATCACGCCTTTTGTTTTACGGTTAGAAGATCTTAAATATTATTCTATAAATCTTGTATCATATCGGTTTAAGATATGGTTGTTTGAGGGTCGTAAATTGAGGCTTGTATATATAAAACTACGTTTTTAGTAGCATAACTTATCGTAATATTTCACGGCAAATAATTCCTTAAATTCCTGTACAAAATACAAATAAAGTCAGAACATCTGTTCGAGTCAGAGACTCGGCAAGGGCCAATGTTTCTTCGTATAGCGTGACAGACAGACAGACTGTACTGTAATACATATACGGAGGACATTGATTTAATAGGGAAGCAGCGTGAATGGATGCCCAACGTTCAGATATGCTCATTTGATCTACGCTTTATTGGTATAAGCCGTTAGTTGAGAAAATCTCTCGCCGTTTATGTAGCTGTGAAGATATTAGTTTCATTTTAAATTAAAAGAAGTGTTGATAGGTATTTATTAATTGAAAAAATAAGTCTTAGGAATACTACGCTTTTTAAAATTGGCAGAAAATAATTCTAGAGTCTAGTCCTTAGAGTATAAATTATTATATTTCTATGGTCTAGTCTAACTAGAGTCACTCATGAATATTGTTCACTGTAAGAGTGGCTATGTCTACATTAGAGAAGAATATTTTAACTAGTTTTTATATCTACATAAAAGCTAGTGCTGCGTGTATCAAACCCTAACAAGTATTTTATCCAATATATAAAGGTTAAATTTACACCCAATACTTAACCAAAACGTACAGTTAAATCCAAAAAGATTCAAATCATGTGGTAGGTACCTACATATTTTTGATCGATCTTTCCCTACCTTAAAAACAGTAGCCTAGCAACGCTGAATAGTAGGTATGGTTAAGTCCTATTATCAATCATTAAGCTACAAGAAGCGATATCATCATCAATGTCTTTGTATACCTTAAACGAAATTTCCCCATAATTTTCCTATTCACCAAAGTTGAGAACCAGACAGGTATTACTTAATAGCCATGACTCAACTAATTACGATGCGTACGCGCCGCTCTGCGTACGATTTAACACCTGTCAACGTGGCTCTGACAGACGGACAGACGCGGCGTGTGGTGCGGCCTGTGCAAGGGTTAAGAGTTTTTGTATGAAGGAATCATAGTAATTAGGTTTTTATAAAAAAAAATATAGAATAATCATATTACCTACTTTCAACCAACCCTAAACTATAAACTATGCACCATACACAAAAGTTAACCCTACCTTAGCTTTATTATTTGTATAATTTGTTACGAAGAAAATACTGAAGATCTTTTCTCAGATTAGCAATGAAAAGCTTTTGTAGCTTTTCATTGCTAATCTGAGAGTTACGTGTCTCAGAATAAATAATAAATACTTATTTTTTAAAGTGAGGTAGAGTAGAGGTAGAGTGAGATCCTATATTATTATATTTGGTAAAAAAAAAATACTTATTTTTTAAAGTGAGGTAGAGTAGAGGTAGAATGAGGTCCTATATTATTATATTTGGTAAAAAAAAAAAAATACTTATTTTTTAAAGTGAGGTAGAGTAGAGGTAGAGTGAGGTCCTATATTATTATATTTGGTAAAAAAAAAAAAAAACTTATTTGGTAAAAAAAATAATTATGCACCAACAGCAACACCCCTTAAAGTCTGCAATCTGCATCGATCCTTGGTTCTTTGAAATTACAACAAATGAAGTGTTTATTATCATCGAGATTTGGTGTTATCTTTATAAAACAACATGAGCTTTGACCGCGACTTCGTACGCGTATATTTTGTGATTTTGCATTATCTAAAATGTAAAAATTCACACCCTTTTAACTCTTAAGGAAAGATTTTTCAAAAATGCTGAATCTTACCTATACTTTTAATTTCTTAACCCATAAGTTAAATACCAAGTTTCACGTCTCTAACTTTAAAAATATAGAATTTTGTCAATCAAACATTAAACCCCCCTTTTGTCCTTTTAATGGATTATTTTTATTTATAATATAAGTAATAAATAATCCAAATCGCTACCGTCTATAATTCTTACCACACTCTAAACCAAAACTATAAAACATGGGCACTATGCGCTGATCTAAAGATAATGTTTTTTTTTTTGAGTAATTAACTTTAAGTTATCTAAGAAATTTGTTACGTATGTTACGATATGTCGACCGTGTCAGATGTTTGGACACTGATCTTATCTTTAAAGTTAAGTAAAGCTAAAGATTGAATATGGGTATTCCCGGGCATTTCTTAAAAATGTATAGGTACTAATAATAATAAATATTTTTGATATCGGTATTATATTTATACAATACAAACAAACATTTTACTATTTAAAAATATGTGTAAATAAACTTTTCTAACAACAATAATAAGTCATCGAATTACAACTTATTTTTATAAGTCTGTAATTAAGGATGTGTACGCGCTTGAGGCGCAAGCGCATCTAGTTTGAACAAAATAATAAAAGGTCAACTTTCCCACGGCCTTTACGCATATAATACGTATCCTCGTACTCGTAGTATATCGATCGGTAAATCGAATAAATTGAAACAATGGGCGATCGATCCAATCTACGATGTATAAGGTATGTCTTTAAATAAATCTTAAGATTCTTTGTAAGTATATGACAATTTTAAGAGGAACATTGTATGCCTTTTTATAAAGTATAAGGTCTCTACTATTTTGTGCTTTTGGTCTACAATTTAACACCGAGATTTTAGTAAGTGCCTTGTTTAAAATAAAACTTAAATATAAAGAACTGATATTATTATCTGTGGTGTCGGGCAAAAATCCACAGAAGCACCGAGGCCTCTTCCTCTATAAAAAAACTAAATCAAAATCGGTTCATTCGTTCAGGAGCTACGATGCCACAGAAAGCCCCTCTTTTTGCGTCGAGGGGTAAAAAAAAAGAAAAATACAAGAAAAACGTAAAAGAAAAAATCGATTATTAAGTCATTATGTTCTTTTTATTTTTGATGAAATCAATTTTATCAACAACAGAAACGCGCATTTTGAAGTAAATTCATAAAGTACTAAAACGATCAATTACAACATTTACATGCAAACCCGACCAAACTGCTTGACACCGCAAATTTAAACCAATTACAATAAATTAACCGAATTACTACCCCTTAACAAGATTTGTTTCAACGCACTGAGTGTTCGTGACAAATGCGCTATCGATAACTTTGTATCGATTCAAACGACTCGATAAACGTGCATCGATAGATTAGATCGATATCTCGGTATCGCCTGGATGTAACTTATGGGCTAAGATACTAGATGTTGGGGCTACTTACATTTAACATACAAATGAGATTAAGTTCAAGTGATGTTGGAATTGCAAGTATGGCTGGGAAACACATTGCTGAGATTGCAAGCCTTTTTGGATTAATTTATGTCTTGAATTTGTTGTGTTAGAATGCCGTTATCAAAATAAAAAAAGAACCATAATTTATATATAAAAATCTTTAATTTTTTTACTATTAAAAACATAATATAGTCTCAAACTTTCGCGAACACTTAACATAATGAAACAACTTTTTAACGGATATAACTCGCGTTTTTATTTTGATTAAACAATCCTGACGTTTCAAGTGCTTTGCAACCACGACCACTGCCTGCGACCAGGAGTGCTGCAAAGCACTCGAAACGTCAGGATTGTTTAATCAAAATAAAAACGCGAATTATATCCGTTAAAAAGTTGTTTCATTATTAAAAACATATAAAAAAATTGGTAAAGCGGTCCAGCCATTTTTGAGTGATTTTATTTTTATATTGTTATGGAAGAATAATAAATTCTGACTTAAAGAACCAAGTGACCAGGTCATTAAAATACAAAAAAAAAGATAAATTTTTTGAATTTGGAATTCAGATCAGATTAAATAATTATAATACGTTTATGGATATCATCGAAGAGTAGTCTTCTTTTTCTAGTAAATACCTCTCTACTACTGAAAGTAGAAGGTATTTTTTTTTATTTTCTCGGTCTAATGAGAGCTTGAACTCTTCAACAGACTTGATGCCAGTTCACTTCCCGTTGTTACAGTGCCAAGACATTTTATCTTCTCGAAATAGTCAAAACACTTTTTTAAAACATTAATAGTGATGTGAATAACCTCCCAAGTTTAAATACGTACTATTTTTGCTTCACTCGGATGCAAAATCAAAGCAAATTCAGTAGCAACACCATAACACTAGCAAAACAAAGATTAATTAAAACAACTGCAAATTAAAATATCAAAGCGAAACTGATAAAGAGACATTCGCAAAACAAAAATGGCGTTTCCACCATTGGAATTTCAACTCAATTCCATAGAAATAAGGTTTAAAATATTGAAAAGTATATTTGCAATTCTGGGGTGGTGTTGGAAAACTGTTCTGACCTGATAAGCAGATGATTTGAATAATTACGGCACACGAGAGTAAGACTTAGAAGATGAATGGCGCGTACGTCTTAAAATCCAGAGACAACATCGTAATTAATATGGCTGCTTATTATTTATGGTTTGCGATAAGTCAGACAAAGATGGCGGGTTTAAAAAAAAAGTTGAATGAATCTAGTTGATTTTGTTTTTTATTTTGAATCATTTGTATCAAACTAGATTTTCCCGCGTGGCTTCGCTCACGTAGACTATAGAATATTTTGAATAGAATTTATTTATTTCAATCGAATTAATATAATCTAGGTAGTAGGTACTGCCCATGAGAACAACTTGTACTGCTTTGAGTCGATGACTACTTTTAGTGTCATTGTATAAGTAGAATTAGGTACAGGGCGAATGACAGTCAATTATAATGTCGGTATAGCAATCATAAATAGTCGCCTATAATAATAATCTAATTCTAAAAGATTTCCAAGGAATTTTCAAATGAAAATCAAGGTACTTATAAGGTAAGTTTTTCTTTCAAATATAAAAGAACAAAATATAAAATTGAAATATCGAATTCTAATCCGATTTATATTTGACATTCCAATTTTAAAGGGTAATACATTGCACCAAGCCAGTTTAAATCAAAAACACTAAGGAGTATTGATATCAACTTCGATGCAAATCACCCCCAAAATAACTTTCTACCCTTTTTTAACCCCGTTAGGCGATGAGTTTAAAAAAAATATGAAACACGTGTTCCATCAATTTTGTAAAAGAATGTTTATGCAAAATTTGAAGTAGATTGGACCAAGGAATCACGTTGTCCCATACAAACTTTGCCCCCGTTTTTCACCCCCTTAAAAGTATAATTTCTAAAAATCCTTTCTTATCGGATCCCTACGTCATACAAAGAACACACCCTCCAAGTTTCAGGTCTCTACGATCAGCGGTTTAGGCTCTGCGTTGATCCGTCAGTCATTCAGGACAAAGCATTTTATATCCTACTACTACTACTATTATAAAGGCGAAAGTTTGTAAGTATGGATGTATGGATGTATGGATGTTTGTTACTCTTTCACGTAAAAACTACTGAATGGATTTGAATGAAACTTCACCACAATATAGCTTATACATCAGAATAACACATAGGCTACAATTTATCAACATATCATGCGGGCGAAGCCGCGGGCGGAAGCTAAGAGAGCTAAGCTAAGCTAAAAAGAGTAGAGAGAGTAAAATTTATAAATTTTTAAATCATGATAGACACATTAACTAATCGTTCTTCATTTGAAAAGGAAAATTCGATGGAAGGAGATGAAGAGATAGATAAAGACAATACTACGTAGCATAGACCAAAAAAATGAAGGTCGCGACGTATAAAGAGGTCAAGAAATAAGCTCTTGACAGGGAGAGCTAGAAGAAGCAGCATCGACAAAACACTAGCTCTTACATTAAAGAGAGAGTTAAAAGAGTAAACATAAATCCATCTGCATACTAACCCTAAATTAAATGAAAAAAAGCAGTGTATGATTAATATGTTATTAGTTATCAAATCATAATACCTACTTAAATAATTAAACCCGTTACTCGGATAAGCAAAGAAGTAAAAATATTTCAATCAAATGATTTTTACTAGTCAGATGAAAGCTATAAACTTTAAAACATGTAATAACATTTGTAAACCCCTTAGCAACAAAATACGAAGAAAATACAGCTACTTTTCATAATATGGTACTCAAAAAGGACTTCTATTCACATAAAACAACCAATAAACAATAACATAATCGTTCGATACACATATTCAACCTCATCCCGTCGGCCATCTTGGATTACTATCAAACATCTAAACATGTAACACTTGGGCATTAAAATTCATCCCGCGCAGTATAAGGGCCAGTTTAAACATTGCCGAACGTAGATCCTACCGATAACCATTAGGAGCCCTTAATTTGTTCCAAGCCCTTCACCTATCCCTTCCGTCTCCCTTTACAGATCGTTAAGTTGGGAATTAGTGGTGCTAGATGAGGAAGGAACGTACAAACAGAAAACACGCTTATAATTGTGTTATTGACAGTCGTCTATAGAAAAAATTCCGTAACCTTAGAGGAACACCACGATTGTCTATGCATTTTCAAGAGTAAGTAAATAAAAAAAAAGTAAGTATAATTTATTTATTAATATTTTTGCCGTGGCTACGCTCTCTTTAGAAACTTTCACATAGACAAGTCAATCAATCAAGTCAATCTAGAGCTAATTAATTTCTTTATTTTAAGATGTTTTACATAAATACAGTCTATATTGAGTTAATACTTAATACTTCTGATATTGAGACTCGAGACAGGCGTGTGCCATACTTTTACATTATGCCAAAGTCACGGATAGATATGTCAAATTGACAGATAGATAGATAAGTTCTTGAAACCGGCTGTTATACATTTTTAACTTAATTTTTAAATAAATCTTTTTATACTAGATGACAAGCATAAGTTAGTTTTTTACATTAATTTCAAGCAGAATATTAAGAAATGTCACTGAAAGTGTACAGATTGCCATAATTGCCTATTACAAAGTTTCTAAACATTAAAAAAAAATCCTTCGTATGTCATAATTATAAATCATTAAATACTATTACGATTTTACTCACGGATTAATTTTGGGAATGACATATGTTGCCATCAGAGTGTAGTTACTACACTCACTCTTGAAAATGGACTCTGTTTTGAGTTCGAAACTAGTCGAGCATTCCCAGAAATTACTCCGTGAGTAAACCCGTAATAATGTCTCTAAACATTGTCGTATCCAGCATCAAATACCAAACAAACCCTTAGCTATCGCAATGTCGCCATACCCCCTTAGTTTAGCTGATATTCTAATGTTATTGTACCCCAGATTGAATATCTCGCTGATTTGTGGCTATTCTTGTTTCGTGCTGTTAACCCTTTAATGGCCGTTTACGTGGTCATTGTGGTCAGGTAGTTGAAATATTTGTATGTTACAGTTTAGGGTGATTAGTTATTGTTTTTGAATTTGGAATACATTAGGGTCACAACTCATACTTTTAATAGGTTACCTGTATTCAGTGTTTCGGTGTTCTATATACATAGTAGATGAGCTTTATATTGAATCTGGTTTTGTAAATTTGTTAAAAATCACGCAATTAATTATCATAGAGCTTTAACATTTTTTTTAACAGCAAAAAACTTTTTTTTTGTTGTGTGAAAAGTGTTATGTGTGCCCCATCACCAAGGGCTAGTGAGGGGGTTGTGTCTGACTTGCACGGACTAAAAACCTCCACGAACCTCTGGACGAGACGGATCTATTAACAAACTTACTGAAGTTTCTAAATAAATTATGCAAGTACTATTATATTTCACTTACATGTACAATTACATACTTACACAATTCTGTGACTGTCGTAATTTGGTAGTATTAACTTTGAGACCTACTATAAATTTCTGTAAGTGGAGTTCAAGTAGTAAAAAAAGTTAATGCTACCAAATGAAGAGTATCACGGAATTAGAGTTTGCTATACCAAACTCTAGACTACCAAAACATAATTCTCCAAGAAATAACATTTCCAATACCGGTTATAAACATTATGTTAACAACCTAACCCTAATTTGCAATGAGCGTCATTAAAGAGATAAGCACAACTATCATTTCATTAGCTCATAATGACGCTAAGCTGTGTTTAAGCCAGCACAAATCAATTAGGGGTCAGCTAACCATTGGACCTCGACCTTTGTAAACAATGCTTTGTTGTGCAACTACGATGTTCAAAACGTATATTTAAAAGGGATTTATTTTGACACGTTTAGTTTAGTGGGGAGAAAGGTTAAAAATACAGGCATATCATTTTTACGTAGGTAATGGCTCCAATTTAGCCTCACCATCTTTATTTCTATAGAGATCATGAGAAAAGGATAGAAGATTCTTAGAGCTGGCAAATTAGTTAATTTGTTAACAATCAACAAGAATTTAAATTGCCATGACATAGGTCCCGCTTTGATTATTTATAAATAATCAAAGAGGTCCCGTTTAATTTCACGTGTTACTAGGTCATAGACTAATTTGACAGGTCTAATTTGACAGTTAATTTTTCTGTCCTTTTTCTAAGATGTTTGACACAGATATAGCGAGATTAAAATTAGTCTGAGGATTAAAATTAGTTTAGTGAGATATGCAAGAGAATCCTTTATTTGATAAAATAATAAAATACTGCAAAATTGGTCACGTACCTATATGTGCCTTTGACAGATATTTCATTTGATAGTGAAATATATCCAAGGCTTATAAAGTTTACATACTTACCTACATTTAGTTTTGAGGGAAAGATAAAAAATACATTGGCTTATATTTTTTACATAAGTTTTGTTTGGTAAAATAATACTACATAAGAAAAAAATGTACTTCAGCTATTTCATTGATGGTGAAATAATTGTGTCGAAAGCACAAAGATTAACTACGTTGAATATAAAATTTCACACCGCAAAAAACAAACTCGAACTTTACCAACTTAAACAGTGTTAACCCGTCAAAGCGGTAGTTTGGTAATGTAATCTCGGGGTATTAATACGGACACACAGCGATAATAGTAATATTGGTGTTAATGTGAGCCCCAGGGTGCCGTCAGCGGGCGCATTCGTTATAGGACGGATCCTATCTATGAAGTTTTACGATACAAAACTGCTTTTACACTGATATTTAACGACAATATTACGATTCCACAAGACACTTGACACTTTTTTACTATTTTTTTTTCACATGTGTACACCGAATCCAATTATTTTTCCAATTTATTTTCTAGCGACAAATGTCAATTGTGGTTTGAAAAGACGTTTTTGGTGTCGTTTCCGATGTGAGAAACGAAATTTTTGTGTCGTAAAATATGTGTAATTTACTGAGATTTGGTATTTTAAGGCATTGTTGGAATCGTGTTACTCTTTAAAGATTCTAATTTTATTCTGAACTGATACATTATTGTTATGAAATTAATCAGTTTATTAAATACGAAAACTTAAATGTAGATACTTTACGAACACCAAACTTATCGTTAAACAAGAGATAAGTAAAGAAAAGCATTTCACCTGTCCGTTTTGCAACGTCTAAACGGTTTCAACGGCTTTTCAAATCCCCATGTTAACAAACTTGGGACCTATGTATTGTGGGCACATCTCCTTATCAGACCCGAACTTCGGCGGTCGAAGACAATAGCAAGATACAAATAGTTGGTGACGCCTGTCCTTACCTTGGGCGAATCATTCCGTTCGGATTGTTTGCCCGCGGAACTAGTGGGGTGGTAAGCGCGTACAATCATTTAATCGGAGTAAATTTGGATCTGTATAGAGAATAGACAAAGAATTTTGATTTTGTTACGAAAAAGATATTAATTTTGTTACGAAAAAGATATTTATTTTGTTACGAAAAAGATTTTAATTCTGTTACGAAAAAGACATGGATTTTGTTACGAAAAAGACATGGATTTTGTTACCAAAACATATTGATTGTTTTAGCTTCATTATTAGTAATTAATGAGAACGTTAAATTTAATAGAAGTTTATTTTTAAAATAACCTATAGGTGTTAATACCTACAATCAAGAACCCTTCTTTAACTTCTTTATGGTGTCTCCAATTTATGTAAGTAGTCATTAAACAAACTCAAATAGTACCCGACGCCATAATGTGAAGCGACACGTAATTCAATTAATGTGGTCACCCCCGTCGCTGAGTGATTTGAACAAACAGCGTCTAAAAAGTTATACCGCTATCATTGTGCCGGGGTATTTACATACCCGGGCTCGAATGAAGGGTTGACGAATTTCATTGAGTATTTTGGTATTTCGAATGTGGTATTTTTATTGGACTAATATTAGTACGGTTTGAAGTTAGGTAGACTAATAACATGGTTTTGAGAATTTTTATTTTAAAAACCTCTGAATTGAGTTACTTGCGACGGAAACTTTAGATATTAGATTTTTAAAAGTTATTATATTAAAAAAAAACAAGAATGTCTTTAAAAAAATAACTAAGTTTCTAGCTCTTTAGACACAGTGTAATCAGTAAAATAGCTATTACGCCCCGATCTCCGCAAAAAAATACTTCTATACAGCAATCAAATCCATAAGCCATTTTCGTAAACACAACCCTGCAGAGCGAGGGTTAAAGATTAGGCGAGCGTCCGATAAACGACATCTGTGACCGCAACCCTACGCCATCTCCATTGTCTCGGTCCCGACGACCCCTTGACTGTTTTTAGCTCTCATTTATTGATCGCAGTTGATGGGTTATGGATAATTATTATGGTATTGTTTATGTTTTGACTCGTAGGGCGAGAACAAAAAGTATGTGCGTGTCTCTTTGCAGTGGCGCAAATAGTCAAACAATTATTTTGAATTTTTAATTAATATAGCACAAGTGCCATATCCAACCTACTTTATATTTAGATTTTTTTTCCTAACTAGAAATAGTTATTTAAAGTTATACATACATATGTATTATGTATATTTAACTCTAGATAACACTTAATTAGATAAGTAAGCTCATGAGTTTTGACACAGTTTAAAACCTTAAAATTTAAAAAAAAATCCTTTGGATTATTATATTTTATTTAGAAAAGATGATATTAACCTACACATATTACAGGAGTTTAAAAATCCGTTCTTTACGCATAACTACTGTAATTAAGAAAATTGTGGGCAATTTGTCTTTTTACGTCACAGTTACGTTACAAAACAAGACCTAAAGAAATAACTAGTGTCAACCCTGTAACCTATCACGTACCGAAGTGATTAAGGGTTAAGTTGTGGTATTAAAAGAATATAGTTCAGTGAACATTATGCGAGAAATAATTATTTATAATAATATTGTGGTTAAAGTAAGTTCTTTACTTCTTGTCGATATATAAAAACACGATACGCTTTTCGAAATGTCAACTCGTTGCAAGCTCATAAAATGCAGGTCAGTTTTATATTTATATAAAAATAAAAACAGAATTGGCCATAATATTATTGACCTGGAAACAATGGCCGATAAAATATTCAATATAAATTTCAGTTCACGAAAACCTTGTTGTATCGAATTGGATTAAATTTTTCTTATTATTTTTGTAAAAATAATTCGTTGCACCAATGCAAATGTAGCATCGATAAATATTGAAAATAATAAAATTGTTGTATTTTCTTCGTCATTTCGTATACTACGGTAAGTATTTTTTATTGGACTAAAATCGAGAGATCATGCGAAAATAAAATTTTAAAATGATATAAAATTTATGAAATTATTTTGTTGATTCAATTACGAAAAATGATAATTGTGATAATTTTTTGTCACATTTTAATATAAAAACGTATATTTCTTAAACAAGACACCAAATATTAAAATATAATTAGAATTTGTCAGGTCAATGAAAAAATAACAGTCATAAAAAATTGTTATTTGTAAATTCCGTGGTAAAAGCACTTACTAACTGCATTCGCGATATGCGTGCGTTAATGAATGACATTACACTTACCTACTCCTACATACCTCTATGCTTGCACAGAAACAAGCTTCACTACAAAGTAAAAGCCTACTAATACCCTAATAAAAGGTCAATATGGACCTTATTTCAGTCCTAAACTGTACACTGGAATGATAAACAAAAGGTCCACTTTTCCAAAACTTTATTTGTGATCTTTTTAAGTAAATATAACACATTATTTTCTGATTTTGAATTAAACTAGCATTTTTTTTGTAAAATCAGTTACGAGGTATTTGCACCTTGTCAAATATTAGCTATATAATGAATGGAATTAAAAAAATTACAATAATTAAATACATTATTTACAATAGCTACAATTTATAAAACTTTAAAATTAAAATTGACAACGGTCTCAATCCAAACTTTATCATCGGCCTGCCTTCTGTAATTTACTCAACGGTTAACCCTCTAGCGGTATAAATATATGACGACCTAGGCAGGGTCACGCGGACCGCGGACATGCACACTGCAGGCTCTAAATAAGACAAGATAACCATCTGCTAATTAATATTGGTTGCACGATCTAATGTTCTGCTTTATTTGGTTTCGAATCTTCGTATAAGTTCTGTTGGGGAAACCGATTGCGTTATCTAAAATAGATAACTAGAATGTAAAGGAGATGACCAGTGTTTTTATGAGAAAGTTCGGATATTGGATTTAAATTTCGAACGTTTTAGTTGCTTTACGGCTATGATTACCAGTCAATACACTGGTAATGCGCTTTAAGAGAGATAAAGTTGAAAAGAAAAAAAAAATGTTACCTTTGGTGTTATAAGCCCACTTTATGGGTAAAAGAGTACTTACTAGTAATTTATAGTAAATTGAAAAATGATAATCTTAAAAATTTAAAAAACTAAGGACTAAATATAATAATAATAGGGATTTAAAATGTTATTTTAATAAAATTGAGATGACCCACCCTCACCCACTAGGCACCTAAAGAAGACAAAAAATATATTTAGAAAATCTTTTAAAGGGCGATGAAATCACAATTAAAAGCGCTTTTTCTTTAAAGCGTTGAAGCGAATTATCTCTGGTCATTGATGAAAGCACGTGTTATTACAACCCTAACCAACACGTCACGATGTCATCTGATAAACAGACAGACGAATGTAACACGAACAAGGGACTACGACACCCCACACTTATCTTATCGTCCTGATTAATATTTGCATGCACCTTTTTAGGGTTAAAATTTTTTGACATTCAAATTACGATTCTATATTATTTGCATAAAGTCTTTATCTAATTGTCAGAGATCAACAGTTACGACCTTTTTGATTGATACTATTTGTAAATTTGATTTTTTTTAAAAATGTAGAAATGGCAAATTGTTATTTATCGTTTTAATAATAGAGTGCATTTTCATTTGTAATGCTTCGCAGTCATTCCATGTTGGCTTCTTTGACATACAATGACGAGGGTCCAATTGGAAATGGGCGAATATCAATTTTTCGTATATTTGTTGTGTTTTTTCGTATATTAATATTAAGCAAGTGTGACCTCAGGATTTGGTACGCATCTGTGTATGTTTTATTGACGCCTCCCTGTTATTGTAATAATGTTTATGTTCCATAAAATTGTTAACGTTAAGGGACTTATTGATTTGTTGCTGCGACTTATGAAAAAATACTTCCATCTTTTCAAAATTTTTAACCGACTCAAAAAAAAGGAGGAGGTTATCAAGTCGATTATATAAGGTACCTATACGACGTTTAACTAAAATACTGTGGGACCCTGTAGGAGGTGAATGTGCTCATGAAATTAAAAAAACGTGTAGAACATCAGTTTGTTTAATACACGAAAAAAAAATCACTTCACATACAAACTGACATCAGCTGTCTTTGCTATTATATTATAGCTCTTTGTATGAATTTTGCAAACTGTTGTTCAGTTTCTTGGGTGGACTGACCTCGTAACAGGTGCAAGACTATTTATTTTACACGTTGTATTTATTTCATAAATTATTTTCGTCAAGAACCAAAATACACCAACTGGTGCTATTTGCTACAAATAACAGCAATTTAAATCTATAGACTATTTCCTACATTCACTTAACTGCTTGGCCACAAATAACACTATTAGCAAATCCTATCTTTTAGGCATCTACACGAACATAAATATTTATCAAAAATTCTGCATATTCATTGGGCAGCTGTAATTTTAAGACAAGCCAAGAATAATGGTGTAACAATCAACTACTCAACAATTTTCTATCATACATCGTATGCAACTGACATTTCAATCAAATTCTCGAAAGTCATACTGTACTCATATATCTTGACCACAAAATTTGTTGGGCCGTTATGCAATCCGTACTACCTCGTACAACGTTATTCGTTATTTATTTATTATTTACAATGGTTTGTACTGAAGGTACAGTCGGGGAATTAAAAGGTTCGTCATCTTAATGCCTGTTTGTTTGCGTGCAAAATAGAATCTGCTTTACCGATACAGTAATAGTGCGTCAGTTATGTCAATTACATATTGACATTCCTTGATTTGACATTAAATTTCCTGTTTACATGTCATCTCTTAGAGGAAAAATTTTGGATTATAGGTACTGAATATCGATTTTCTGTCAGAATTTGACAAAGAAATAAAAAAGATTAGATTTTTCTTAACGGCCAGACTCAAAGGTTAAGGTGTGTGCTATTTAGACCTTTGTTATCTAGACATAAAATATAATTTTCTATGCAATAGTCCACTCAGTGCTGTAGCTTCAAAAAATTATGTTTTTCGCAAGAATTTTAAAAGTAACGAACTTTTTAAACACCCAACTGTACAATCGATATCAAAATTATTGGCTACGCAAAATTTCCTTGGGTGTATTTTAACAAAATTTGCAAGTAATCTGGGTACAATAGGTGGTGATTGGCGCGGTCAGGAAACGTTCGGAAAGCTGGACGGTTTCTCGGTTCGTTCAACAATACGCCAAATTTGAACGTCGACAAACTTATTGTTGAGATTTTAAAAGTTTTTGATTTGTCATTCAAACAGTTGAAGCTAAGAATCGTTTGTTGTATTAAAAGGAGGTTATTATGAATATAATGATTTGATTCTTATTAAGTTAGATATCAATTTGCTACGCCCGTAAAGGGCCGCTAAGTTGTAAGCACTTAAAATAGGTACTTTAAGACCCAAATTGTACACTTAGTTTGCAAATAAATTATTTGTGATTTGTTGTACAGTTTTAGCAAATGGATAAGGCCATTTAAGAGATTGGAGAGTCCTTGGTCAAGGTAAAACATAATAATATGTTGAAGAGCTGATATTTTACTCTATTTTTATTTCATTGCTAGCTTCCGCTCGTGGCTTAGCCTGCGTGGTATGTTGATAAATTGTAGCCTATGTGATATTCTGATGTTTAAGCAATATTACTGTAAAGTTTCAGCGAAATCGGTTTGGTAGTTTTTGCTTGAAAGACTAACAAACATCCATCAATCCTCACAAATTTTCACATTTATATTAGTAGGATTAGGAGATATTTATATTAGTAGCATTAGGAGGAGGATTAGAAGAGTTAGGATACTGAAGGTTCATAATTCTATATAAATAAATCCTTTCTATGCTTGAATTTTTAAGATATGTTTTAATATAAGGCGGTAAGTCCACTATTGCATTAAGTTCTGTGGCAAGCTGAAGAAGGGTTGAATTTGTACAAGTACGTTGTGTACATCTCATGTAAGTATTAAAGTTTCGCTGTGATAAAGTACGTGCAATACTGTTGCTATATGCTTGCTACAAGGCGGTCTAAGTTATAGACGAAGATTCATAAGGTATATAATTTTTTTTTTATATTTTATAAATATAATCATGATATAAGATATACCTACATCTTCCACTTGAAATATAACCGTGTGTTCTGAAATCTGATAAATATGCAGGGGCGTACATAGACATTTGCGACAGGGTAGGATACATACAAATACTACTAAGTTTCACTAATGCGTAGGCAAAAAGGCACTGCCAATCCAGACAACAGTCAGGATTGGCAGTGCCCTTTTGCCTAAATGAACTACACACGCCTGTATATATACGATAGACATTACATTGCTTCTTTAAAAAAAAAAAAAATTTTTTAAACCCGACAAAATTTCTAAGTCTTGAAATTGTCACCCAAACATTTATGTTTGATAATCGTTTCTGCCGCTTCGCATCCGAGGTTCAAATTTTCCCGGAATAAAAAGTACCCTGGTTCTCTGGCTAAACCATCTCTATGCAAAAATTGACGCCGAACATTGTGGCTTTGTTGCTGCGTAAATGAACGATAAACCACAGTCATTTGCGCATTCATAATATTAATGATAATACCTATAAAAGATTATTTTAGACTTCTGACCTGCCAGCATCATTCTTTCTAATCCTCTACACAAATCAAAACTCTTCCTCCTCTAGTATTTTACTAAGCTGAGACTGAAGTTCCAGGCTTCGTCTTATCGTTTGGTATCTGAGGGTACATAAACTAAGGTTATTGTAATATCTATGTAGCCTACGTCTTGTACCAAGCACTATCATCTCGGAACGCAGGGACTCCGTCCCGTCCGCCCGACACTTTTTCAAATCGTGACTCGTCCCGCGGCCTCGCCGTCACGAACTGAATACCGTTATCCAGACCCACACACTACTCACACTAACCTGCTGTTCTAAAGAATGAAAGAGATAGCTTTTTGTCACCACCGTCTTCAAGCCTGAAGGATATGCTTGAGGGAACAGTCTTTGTTTTTGAGGTATTAAAGTATTAAAATACTAGGTAGGTATTTGATACATGTACTATAGGAATTGGATTTAAATTAAAACATCTAAATTGTAAATGCGATCTACGACTCGAATATACGAATCAGGAAGTATATCTTGAACTACGAACCAATTTCTAATTAATATACAAACTTTGAGTTGGCACAAAAGGTTATTTAAGATTAAGGAACTTGTAACAGTATCGAAGGAAAAAAGGAGAAAAATGATTTTAATTATAATAAAAATTCGGTTTTAAAAGGATTTTGGTTTTATATAATATTTAACTGTGATATCCATACTAGGTCAAACATATAGTATTCCGGGTTCAATAAGGTATGAATATCGGCTTAAGGACTAAGGATTAGGATCAGGTTCGTGGTTCAAGACCAAATTTGTCGGAAACTCTGTTTGTACAAAAGTACTATCTGTTCTATTTTACTTATCGAGTATTTGTAATAAATAAATACTAATATTAAAAATGTTGCCTTGTACACAATGCTATATGGAAACAATACAAACTAATCTTAAATGCATGCCCTTCCGACCCATGTTGCAATTAAATAGAGTCTACAGCAATTAGCCTTTACAATAAGGCGAGATTTTTACTGAAACAACTTTTGAAAACTTTATATTTTTGATAGCATTAGGTTGCTTTTAGTTTCTCTGAAGCCACGGAGACCACAAAGCCCCCGAAACTTAAGGCTAAAAAAACTACAAATACCTACTCATAATATAATTATTTATTAAGAAAATTTGAAAAAACAACTGATACGGATGGGATTCGAACCCACGATCTTCGACGTACCGTGTCGTAAATTTTCTTATTAAATAATTATATTTAATAAGCTATCATGTGCTATAACATGTAAAAATTCATTAAAAAAAATACCTACTCATAAGTTATCCGTTTAAAAAATACATTATGTACACACGGCTTCACATTAAGCTTATACTAACGTACCAGTATGAACGACCTCGCATTGTATAGACTCTTCGTATAACAAGATGTCAGTTTATACAAGAAAAGCGTAATGCGTATGCTTGATGCGTAGCCGTGTGTGATCTTGTGAATATATGGCATAATTATGCGGGATTACTTTTTACGGGACAACCCCACCACCACTCCAACTATTGGAAATCTAGCAGACCAGATTTGCAACAGCTCCGTCCATTTAAACACTGAATTATGAAGCTCAGTGAGTCCCACACTTTAGTTACCTACCTACTTATTATATCTGTATACAGGGTTCATAATATACAGGGTTCACATACATTTATGTTCACATGACTCAACAAAATGTATGGAACAGCATTTTTTTTGCGATTTCAGGGTTGGTCCCATAGTAAAAGTTGTTCATAGTGATAAGTTTAATGACCCCTTTTAAGGGTGCTGGTGTTTTACAAATAACCCTGTATATAATACCTACTTGGTATGTACTGATTAAAAAAAAGTTAGATACTCTCTGACCACGAGAGTCAAAGACATGTATTTATTAAATTGCCAGTTACAATAAAATAACTTCGTGACAAAGAGGAAAAATTTGTGATTTACTTAAAATTTTGATAATCCTATCCTGTCCTACTTCCTACTGATTTATTAATGTAGGAGTTTGTGAAGATGTACGGATGGATAGGATGGATAAATGTTAGTTACAACGCAAAAACTTCTGAACCAAATTTTGAGGAAATTTTACAGTAATATAGCTTGTACTTGCTTGTATCAGAATAACACGTAGACTATAGTGTAACAACATACCACGCAAACGAAGACGCGGGTGGAAGCTAGTAAATAATACTTAAGGCACACAGTGTTACCTGAGATATCCATTGTATTTGTGGAAAAAATAAAAAATGTTTTTAAGTCAAAAAGAAATTGCCGATTTTGTCGTGAAAATAGAAGAAATATTCTTCAATAAGCTGCTATTAATTAGGATGTCAATTATAATTATTTATAACGTATTTCCAAATAGAGTCAAATAGCCTATTGTTCATCAGTTACAAATGAGATTTAGAGCTTAACAAAATAGACGTACTGATGTAAAGGTGACTACAGACTATAATTCAACGTCAAAGTACAGTTTCCAAAGCCATATAAGCCATATATTTATTTAAAGTTCATTTACACTTCGCTATTAAAGTGTTAAGACATTCCAGCAATAAAATATTTATTATTAGAATCGAATACAAAAGGAGTAACAGTCGTTACCTAAATTCGTATGACAAACAAATAAATAGGCAGACACTAAACGTGACTGCGCTTAATTTTACTTAAAGGGACTTTACACTGGTCTGAAATTAGGCAATAAGTTGCATAAAAATTATGCGAGTGTCAATCTATCATATTAAAAATACTTAAGACATAATTATGTTTATTAAGGGATCTGCTAACAGCCTAAGATTTATTGTTATATGTGGCCAGTGGTTTTAGATAAAGAAATTAGTGTAACTGAAGACAAAATTTTGCCCTGTGTGGTGTTGAGTAAGATTATCACTAATGACACAGTTTTCCTCACTAATGCAGCTATTAACGCACACAAATTTTGTATATTTTGTTGTTTTATGTTCAAATAAAATATAATGAAAAAAAGCACCTCTCTGTATTTCGTAAAAGTAGACTAATGTTGGGACAAAGGTCACAAACTAGCAGCCATCAACACCCGACTTACTGCTGGTGGGCTTTAGTTACCACCCACGGACAAAGCCTTTATCGTTGGAATTATATACCTACTATTTGATGAAATTTATCTAGGAGTAAGGTCTGAACGATACCATTCAACTTCTGTCCTCCTGTTTTAATGGCACGCGTGCTCCTTCGTAGATCACTACACCGCTAACCATTACGCGAGTTTATCACACATGTCTTTTTCGTATAATAATTAAAAATGTATAATTATGCACGCATAAAGCTTTTTTCAAAATTTGATTTGTAAAATATTGGTTTAAAATTGATTACACTACATTTTGCTGAATCTCTCTTTTTAATTGGTCACATATATTTTTAAATATTAATTTGCATAAAAGCTAAAAAGAATGGAATCTGTACATCGTAAAGGGTCCGTTAAATTTGCCTGAATGAGAAGACATAAGTAATACCTTTATGATCACATAAATATTACCTGTCTTTTTATTCTGTACCTACGCAAATCTTTGGTGGTCTACGTGTGAAATTATTGTTTTTGGTATAATGAGATGTAATAGAGAATTGTTATCGTTTTAATTTCTAGTATTTTGTAGAAGTCTATCAAAGGTGGTCAAGGCTCTTCAGTTGAAAGAAAAAAATAATGAATTTTTAGTCTTCATAAAGTAAAATGTGAATTTGGAAAAGTATATCCGTTTTTGCAAAATATTTTTAAATAAATAGAGTTATTTTAGTTTTTTGTTAGTTGATCTATTTACACAGGTACAAACAATACAGAGTCACTAGGTAGTTTGTCAGATTACGCACATGGTTAGATACCAGTTTCATAAAATAATTTGGATTTTTTATTCAAATGCAATGTAAATATTACTAACTATACCCAAGAATAATCATTCCTGATTATGGTACCCAAGAATAAACATTCCTGATGATTTATATACATTTCTGGTAACATAATTTTCAATAAATATAATTTTAAATCGTTCCACAAAAGAATGCAAATTCCACAAGACGCGACGTGAGACGTAACATTTTCACGGCGGCTTTTGAATATCCTAACTGTTTATTTTTTATTATTATATTAGACAAAATGAATAATTACTAAACAAGCTATAAAGCTTTATTAATAGAGATGGTTTGACAACATTTAAGTATTCAATTTTTATGCTTAATTTAGCTAAAAATATTGGTTTTTATCTGCATGACAAAACTAATATTTTATTTTGCTGCCTTCAAATTTTATTAGATATTGAAATCAATGATTTTATTGTAAAACTTGTTTCAAAAAGTTTTAATTGAATGACGAAATAATATATTGTACCTATGTGAAGTCAAAATGTAATATTTATCTTGGTCAACTTTGACAAAAGGTTCGGACAAAGGAATCGAAAATTTAAATGATTTCAATATTCAATATTAAATGATTTAAATATTTTTCTTAATTACTTGTAATTGGAAGAGTGAGGACATTGATACTATAGCTCAGTTGGTTAGAGCATCGCAGTTCAGTGTTCTAGGTATCTGTTTTTAAATTTCCTTTAAATGTATGCGTAGAACATTTTCAAATTTAGATCCTAGATCTAGTATTGCAATCCAGTATCTGGCGGTATTTACTGGATTGAAATTTGTTGACATTGGTCCAGTAACCATCCAGTATCACTTAATTTTGCAACACTGGATTACAAAGTATTGCACCATCGAAAATAACAAATTTAAAACATTTGACGAAGGAAATTCGATGTTCTCTTCTCTCTTATTTTATTTAGAAAAAATAGATCCTTTGATTAACTTTTTAACAGCATATTAGATAAGTACTTACGGCGTTTATATGAAAAATACTTATACCTAAATTACCTTCATTTGTATTTCTGTGAAAAATTAATTGATAAGCTAGTTAAGCGTTGTTCAGACTATTATAATATCGTATCTTATAATTAGTTGGTTTTCCTGTTGTAATAAACTCAAGTCATGCAATAAAAACACAGTTAATTCAATTTCAAAACATAAATTGTGGCTTGCTGGATTAAAATATCTACCTACTTTGGATAAAGTTGGTTACAATGTTAGTCTCGCGTTTAGTTCATCGTACATTGCATCATATAACTGATCACGATTACTTTGACGAATGTCTTATACACGAATGAAGCAATAGGGATCGTCGATTAAGGACCTATTATTTATAATAATAAAAGGTACCTTTTAAGCGTTGTCTCTACTAAAAATAAGAATGCCAATACGCCACATTACAAAAACTAAACAAATAATAAAACACTAAAACCAATTAAAACTTCAATAGATTTGTACTGAATAAGGTAGAAAAACGTACGCGAAATAAAAATCTGCTTCTCCTAATGACGCGTCCCCAGACTCTCCATAAAGCTAGGTTCATTTTATAGGTTAAATTTAAACAAAATATGTTTAAAACAAATTATTAGTATAATCAACACCAAATGGTCATCTTTAGATTTATAAAAAAAAACATTCATCCAAATTTAGACATTTTCACTTAATCCTCTTATTTCTAACATCAATCTAATCATAAAATATCGTATTAAAAATTGAAATCAATCTACGATAATCCAACTACATTGCAAAGTTAGTTCCGCGCAACTATTAAACGACCAAGTAGAGTTGAGCCCGTGGACGGAGAAAGTTAGCCGGTATGGATAAAACTACATTTATTGGCGTTGCATATTCATCGTACCCCAGGGCGTAACACTAGACCATTCGTACAAGACCCTTCTATGAACATACAAAATCTTCTACATTTACGCATAACGCTTTGAAAACGGGGAGGCGGGAGGGACCAAGCTTAAATGGTCGTTCAGTACCTACTTGTAACTAGTTTTATATTCAGTTTAGTATAGTGACAGTGTTGTGTTAGACTTGTGATGTTTTGTTAAGTTATAGATATGTATCTTATAGTGACGAAACAGTATAAAAAAACATAAGCGTCAATCTGAGAGTCTCCTCCTCTATGGAATCATGAATTAATTCTAAATATTGTACCTACTTTGAATTGAAATTATGACTATCTTCAGGGCTATAATAGGGCTTCAAGTTGCTTTACTTCGTGTATAAAAGTTTCGTCAAACTAGCGAGGGATCTAATCATTAAGACTTAAAATACCAAATAAACAGCACGATTTAGGTCAAAAAAAAGGTTACACTAGATCTAGAAAGAAGCTATTGAATTTAGGTTTTTTTTTCACGGAATACTCAAATGTCACTTTTTAAATTTCGAATGCCTATCTCATTTGTTTATGTTCATATGCGTGTGTGTTTACCCTAAGTGCTCGAAATTTAAATCCTGACAGAAATCTTCTTTCCACATCTAAATTCGAAGTTCGAAATTCCGGATACCTTTTCAATGCTAGCCATTTGACAGTCGAGATATCCGAACTTGTAATGCCCCTCAATCACTGGCCGTCTACTAACTTTACGCATTCAACTGTTTACTACCGTTGCATACACCGCAAGTATCGTACGACCACTAAAACTGCGATACACTACTAAATTATAATAATTATATTCAGTATTACTACCACAGATTACTAATTAGTACTACCTACTTCGTTATAGTCAATGTAGAATGGGGTTCGGACTAGTAAATAATTGAATTATATTATTATTTGTTCTTAACTTCTTGACTCTTTATTATAGGTACCTAAAACAAATTAATATAACGAAAAAAATAATTTAAATGAAGTAATTAAAATGACAATCATCAGGAAGATATCTCTCTACTATTATTTACGTTAGTGTTAGAAAATAGTATTATTAGTTCATTGATATGATTTCAGAATTTATTTTATTAATTTATAGTTATCTTGTAACTAAATAAATACCTGCGCAAGAGCTTATAAAAATATACAAAAATAATAATAAAAACTATTCCTAATTTAAAGATAAAGAAAAGAGGTCTTTACCTACTCTTTATGGCAAACATGTTATTCGAACCGAGTTCTAGTTTATATTTCCAACACCAACGAACCATAGACAAACGATATGAAAACTCCATGAACACTGTACTCTCGGTTATGTGTGGCGAAAGTGTCGCCTACACGTCGGAAGTGTCTCGTCAGGCGCTCGCAGATTATCGGACGACAACCCGACGACTGCCGTGTACCCGACGAGTTTAGAACAATCGTAGGGGATGACTAGTGATGTCTACGTAAAATACGATTAACTTAGAAATTTAATAAATCTTTAGAGCTGTAGTTGTAGGTACAATTGGTTTCAATTCAATATCTAGATGCTTTAAAACTTAGTATACTTATTGTTGGGAAAGTGAGTCTAAAAATCACACTTGCAACTTAATTACCTACCTAAATTCAAAGATATTTAAAGCCTTTTTAAAAAATATTTTTGTGAATTTTTTACATGTTAAAGCACATGATAGATTTTTTCAAATTTTCTTATTAAATAATTCTATATTTAAAGCCGTTTCAGATACATACTAGAACCATTATTTTTAATTACGCAAGTATAAAAGTTATTAAAATTTCTGAACTTTTTTACTGGTATTTATTCTATGGTTATTATATGGTGTTGTAGCATTTTTTTTATGTAGTGCCTACCTGTGATATTACTTTAGAAATATAACAGTTATCATACTCTAAAAGCTTTCAAAATTTACTAGCTCTATTAATTTCTTGTTAATAAAATACGAACTTATTAATATTCGTAGCATCTTGTTCTACGAATGTGTTTACATCTTATTCCAAGTTTTAATTATGATGTTTAAATGTCACCGAGCCAGCAGTTGTTTAATTTAGTACCTTATTTAAATTAGTATTTTAAAATATGAACTGCAAATTGTTAATAAATAAATGTGATTTCAAATATAATTTAATTTTACCCCAACATTAATTAAATTATGCATGATTTATATTATATCTTATTTCGAATTTGTGTTAACAGATTTGTAGTTACGCGATCAAATAATTTATTAAAACAATAAAATACGGCGACGGAATTAAAATTACCGATAAATTTTTTATTAGGTATTTTAATCCGAAATAAATCTGAATCATTTCCATAATTTCTATTTTATATCGAAATTATCTAAGCCATCTTTGCAAATTAAAAAGAAATTAAAATACGCGTAACTTAGCTTCAGCGCGCGTAATGCGTAGAAGTACAACCCTTAAAACTTAATGCCTTATTAAATTATACAAGTAACCATTAAAATTTGTCAAACACTTTTAATGTGTAGTAAAACAGCCAAGACTTCACGATCGTAAGCCTGGAACAGGGAAAGTTTATTACCTATTACTGTATTAATTTCTAGCTGAGTTGGTAACAGTGTGACACTTGTTTAAATCTCTTTCTCCCTCTTCTATACTGTCTCAAAAAGGTTAAGATACTTATAACTTCTGCAATCGATCACGTTGCACCTAAATAAAGGATTCTGTAATACTTGTTGAAGCTTTTTTAGGCTACTAATTTTGAATCGTGTACCAGCTGCAATACATATTGTTATACATATACTGAAAACAAAATTAAATACTTAATACATTTTTAACTATTTTATCTATCTACATTTTTACTTACCTACCTACTGGAAAAAACTGACTACTGCCTCTTCGACTATAATATTATAAGATTAACACAAATATAATTATTTAAAATACGAATAATTTTGATTGCATAATTTAGTTTTATGCAATCATTTTAATTTATACCACATTCTTTTCAAGAAATTTCTTAATCAACTTCCTTTGTATGCGAGATTATATCTTCTATTAGAACTGTTAGAGAGAGACGCCTATATCGAATACGACATTTGATTTGTTGCGTCGCTAAGCTAATCCCTTAAACGATGTTCTTATAGCTACCATAAATAAGTTAGTAACTCACTATACAGAAAAGCATTTGATTTATAATTCATCTATTCAATAAATTAATGTTAATTACGAACATTCTTTGCCAAAATCAACATATTTATAAAACATAGTTAATCCAAATTTATCATCTAAAGCTTCATTAAATTAATAAAAAGGGTTAAAGACATAAAATGAAAATAAAACGAAAGTAGTAAGTAATAAATTACGCGCGTGTATTCATATAAAACGTTAGTTATCTACAGGAAAATAAATTAAACTTAATTCACTAAGACGTCTCGACGATATTAAAAATTGTTTTAAACAAAGTTCTATCTAATATATTACATATTTATACGTAATATTTACATATTTGCATGATACACGATGGAGATCTCGAGAACAATAAGTCGCGTACTCCCCGGACGAATCGAGTCCGACCGCTTCGGGGAGCGAGAGTTATTATCCCCCTACACGTTATAACATATCCTAACAACACGTTAACAGTTTAATACGCGAACTCCGAACTTACGCGAAGCGTTCCGTCATAACCCAACACCTCAATTCTGACCCGTAACCCATACGTACGACGGTACGACGTCATCCTCCTTGGTCGGTTTTGGGCAGCTTCCCACTTCCCTCCCATAATTTAAAAGGCGATAATGCACTCGCCTCAGGCATTCTAGGACTACTTGTGTAATTAGGCGGTAATCGAGAAGGTGTAGATAGGAAACTACCGTAAGACAACGAGGAGTTGACGCCGAGAGACGTGTCCATAGTGGAATAATACCCGGATGAAGCGGCAGACGGCGCTGGCGCTGGCGGCTGCTGTATCTGAACACGCGCCGCTTCAGCGTATGCATCTAAATGCGTCCTAACCAAAACAAGCAACTCCGTGTAGTTCGTCACAGAGCCACCAGCTCCCGCCACTCTGTAAAGCAACAACCGCGCCTCCCCAAAAAGACTGTCTAAAATTTTACCTGTCGTGAAGAGAACGATGGCCTTCAGACAGGAATACTCCGCCGAGTCGACGTGGAGCGCTTTCAGCTTCTCCACTTGCTCCTGGAAGATCCTGATGTGGTCCATGAAGGCCACGACTCTGTCCGCCGCCATCGGCGACGCGTGGAGACCCGCGGCCGCTAATAACGGCGCCACATGTAAGGGCATGGAACACTGAGAGGCATTAAGGACGAACAGTTCCGACCAAACGAGTCTTAACAACGCGACCTGGTCGGTTACTTGGAGTTCGGGGAAGAAAGGAATGTTTCGCGCCCATTCTACGGCGGAGAATAGTAGCCTCGCGGCGAGTTCGCAGATATTGTCTATTCCCATGACGTTGGCTGGCTGGACGCACTGGCCGTATCGCGAGGTGGGGTAGGGTTCTGCTCGGAGGAGCAGCGAGATGTAGGAGGAGAGGTAGGGGTGGCTGTTGAGGCCGCCAGAGGGATCGCCGTTGGCGAGCGCATACTGGCCGGGCAAGGCGAGTCCCGCCGGCTGCGTTGGAGGCACTCTGCCTCTTTGCACCGCTGCAACAAAAGAAAAATTCACGTTAGGGATGCTATCCTACAAAAAAAAAGAAACAAAACTAGATAAATTAATTAAAATATACAGAAATGAAGTTTTCGCACCAATATCCTGACGCTAATTAATTTATTACCAATAGTTTCTCATTTCTAAATTCTAATTACATGTTGTTCTAGTTCGAGTACATACCCAATAACTCGAAGGTGGTAATATTCGCTATATAACATTTCAAGTACTAGTTCCTTGTTCAGAATTACGATGTTATGTTTGTTACCCTATTATTTCATGTCGGCAATTAGCGCAGTCGAAGCTGTAATATGCACTAAAACTAGTAGTTGTCTCGCCTCGTAGCTGTCTTTTATGATCTCAACCATATTGAATAGAAGATTTAATAGAATCGCAGCATAATACATAACATTAAAGGAAAGAATGTGAATTAATATTCAAGAAACTGAATGCAGTCGACGTGTATATTTTGCTCATTTAAAAATCGTAAATTTGCATTCCTGGTGCCGTTATTATCAAGTGCGATTTTAGTAGTATTATGCCAGTAATAACTTATTTTATAGCGGGTATATCTAACAATACGATAGCTGTGCTACTGACTTGCGCAGACTGCAGACATGGTGAATTAGTATTGAGTTACCAGATAATATTCATTTTTGAATAGCAAAAGAATGTTCTCTAAGTAGTATTTTCGCTTAAATTGAGATAGTGTTTGTATTTTAGCGGGTTTCTGAATCTGTTAATGGGCCAGCTTAATACCTTAGATACATAGAAACAGTTGTTTTATTATTGAAATGGATAAATAACTTTACTTAGAGCTTATAACATCCAAGCTGCTAGAGGCTTAAGCCAAGGCTTGTTATAGCCACCGAAAAAAGCGGCCAAGCTATTTTATCGGACTACTAGATTATGTTAGATGAAATATAGCAAGAGGACGGGACTGAACGATACCGTCCAACTTCCGTCTTCCTGCTTCAAAGGCTCGCTTCACCGTAGACCAAAATACAGCACAACATCAGGTGGAATCGCGATAAACACATGCCATTCTAAAAACTAAAAAAATAAATAAAAAAATACAGAAGCAGAGCTTAGACAAACTCGTTAATAACGATGAGGAAACTATAAACAAAACAAACAAATTTAATATCAACGTCTAAAACAATCATATGACAATCATGATTGATATGTGCGCTCTATTATTAGTTTTAAATTACTCGTAAGTATTTACTACGGTATCTACTCACAGCTACGTGCATTTTAATCGATATCTAAGAAATACTGGTTATTACAACACTATTTACATATTGCAAACAGATTTGAAAATAGAATCAATGGGTTGGCAATTTGTAGTTGATTCATTTTTGATTTACCTGCTTGTTTTATGTTTGTGTTGAGTCTGTTTGAGGTAGTTTCGAATAGTTTCATTATTTTTAATTTATTTCTGTGAATTTTTAACTCAAACCTATTTGCAAATAATGGAGGAGTACTTATAAGTTTGAAGGCCATTGTCTGTTTGTATTTTTATTTGATTTAGTTCGGAAATTAAAAAAACTACGTTCTAGTTGACGTAAGATCGCATTGTTTTTTTCTTTTCATATAATATGACGATAGAGTAACTTTTTTATTTTTTTTTATTAGCCTACTGTGTCCCACTGCTGAGCAAAGACCTCCCCCATGTCCCTCCAAGTATCTTTTTCCCGCGCTACCTCGGACCAGCCCTCGTGATAGGTGTGATCCCCCCCATGAATAGAGTAATTAATTTTTTATTTTAAATTTGGAATATTTTGTTTCTTGCTACATTAAAATTTATTTAGACTACTATCTTTTTGATGTTGATAATATCATTAATTTAAATTGCAATGCGAATTAGTTAAGTTGTCGGGCTCGTGTTTAGGACATAATTATGTGAAACGTGTATTTCACCTAATGTAAAATCTTAATATTCTAGATGTAGATAAGAATTAGGTATGTTGAATAAATTCTATATTAAAATGACAAAATTTAATTGGTTGGGTCATTAATTTGGTTAATTAAGAATGGGTGAGACTTAGTCGAGGTTTTTATTCGGAAAACTTAGCAGTGGATAGGTATATTTGGACTGTGCTTTTTAGAGTTCCGGAGTAAATCATGAATCCTTTTATTTTTAACCGACTTCGAAAAAGGAGGAGGTTCTTAATTCAATTGTATGTTTTTTTTATTTAGACTATAATGTCCTGCTGACCGAATGTCGGTCACAGCGGCCAATCTCAACGTAGAATAGCCAACTACGCCGGAGATATTATAGTGCGCAAGTGTGTGCGCAAACACAAGTGCACTCTCTATTCCCTCCTACTGAACCCTTAGTACGAGTTTGCAAAGTTTGCAAACTCGTACTAAGGGTTCAACTATGTATGTATAGTGAGGCTTAATATACCTGTCTTGGTCCTTCCGGAAGAATAAAATCGAGACTGAAATCTGACCGTTATTTAAGTATACAAAATTGGTATATTTTCTATGAACAAAAGCTGAATAAGTTTAGTAAGTCTCTTGGTGAAATCTCTTAGATAGTGCTGGTTGCCCACGATTTTAAAATCCTTTGACTCCCGTGTGGACGCCGGCGCCGACAACAATTGATTTCCTTCTAATTTCTCGGTGTTTGAAGGTTTTAAAGCAAGTGATAATTGACATTTTATTAATTTTAATTTTACTGGTAATTGTTTTTTTCATTATTTACATATTTGATAAGAATTTAATTTAGTTTTTTATTTATTAAAGTAAGTAGAGCCAAAACTGCTGTAGTTATGTTGCACAAAAAAGAAAAGAAAGATCCGGAGGATGGGCAGCAGCATCTTTCTGTATAACAGCAATCATCTGCTACTGCGAACACCAACCTGCTTGCTCAGCGTGGCGATTATGGTCAAATACTTCCAATGAGCGCGCAGAATAGTGGCGCGCATTGGGAGACACCATGTTCAGCAGTGGACTAATACGAGCTAATACTGATGCACACACCATAAAGATGTTTTTTTTTAAAAAAGGCCAAAAAAAGTAAAAAATAAAGGCTTCTTTGTCAATTACTGTCTAAATCTAGCAGAACCTTAATCTATCTCTTCGTCAAGACATGAATGAAATGTTGTAGAAAATGTAACAGAATAAATTAAGATTTACACATAAAAATCACTGCTTTTACTTGTCAAGAATTCAATTCATTTAAAAAAAAAACTATTGACATTTAAGATTGACAATGCCACGACTGTCCGCGACAGTCAATTCGAAAAAAAAACTGTCTATAGCTAGGTTTTTTATGTGTCACGATCATGATTTTGCTGGAAAGGTGAATAGCATGCAAATAAGTGTAGCCTACTGTACATTTTAAATAATAAAAAAAAAAAACAGAAAATAACGGAACATTTTTAAAAAAGGAATCAACATTTATAAATTGATTGCAATATGAAAAATCTCTTATCTCAATTCTAACTTAGTATCTATTACTATAATGGACAACATTTGTTTTAGTCGATTCTAAATTACAAGTCAGCTTCACAGACGTTAAAGAATTAACCTGTTGTTTCTGAGAACAACGAGCCATCTCTAAGATCGTGACGCCACAAATCATCGATACGATCCGAGACGAATCGACGTGAAAACGCGGAATCGTCGCTTCTAATCGTTCATTCGGAAATGCTCGCGCACATTCACAGGCGTACAAAAATGTACAGCGCGCCAAGTATTCGGAGCGCGCCACGTTTTTTGGCGGGAACGCATTGCTGGCCGGCGCGAATGCCTGCGCACGCGCGTACCGCCTTTTTATTTCTTGTCAGTACAACAAGAAAGAAATAAAACGCGTAAACAGGTTGTATTATTATTTTTTCTTTGAATGACAAGATGACTGGAATTCGCCCCTCGCTTGTTTCGTAACCAACGCTTCCCACAGTAAACTTACTAAGTTCTGATTCTTATAAATTGTTATGACATTTGATTTCGTTGTTTAGGTTATTATTACAACGATTACATACATACGGATACATACCTACGCTTGATATCGATATTTACCAACCAAATATCACGATACCAATCATCAAAATAACACGCATTCGTGAATTATAGCTCGCATCAACAATTCAATTAAAGTGTTACATCGCCGGAATAATTCCGTTTGAATTAGAGTAATTGCGCGCGTGATTAGCCGGTTTCAGAAGGAAATGTAGGCCGCTAGCTCTCCCACGCCGCGTCGACACCTAGCCTAATAGCGCGTCATTACATTATCTGCCGATACATCTCCGGTACGTCTCGACATCGACGGAACATCACTATCTGCTCGTATAATCGATGACCACTCGGCGCGAGTTCCAACAAAGCGATTGTTCGATCTCGCTCGACACTAATTATGATTCGAATTTCGAACGCGCGAAAACGTCAAATTGTAGAGGAACTTAATATTTTCTTAATTTGCTTTATGTATAGAGAATCAATTCTGGCCATTGACAGATAGAAGTTTATGAATGGAAATTAATGTAAATTAGTGATAATATGAGTGGGCTTCCCGTAAGGTTATTACAACTAGGTCCATTAGCTGTAATTTGCATATAGCTACGTCTCATTTTGGATTTCTCTTGTATAAATATCTTTGATTAAATCGTTCGGCACCCACGGCGCATACTTCATCGGATTAAGTGAAAATTAGCAATGTTTATATTATAAATTAAATAGCTACTTGATAACGGGTTAGTTAATAAACCGTCAGTTTGGTAAATAATAAATAGTTATTATTTTTATTAATGTGAAAGGAAAGAGCTTATTATAATTGTTTATGAGCGTTGAGTCATAAACAAGAATTTGGGTGGACTGGCAACATAGACGAAAACATCCGTATTTTTTTTTGTTAAAAATAAGTTGATTTTAAAAGAAGAACATTGTTATTGTTTTGAGGTATCTTTTTTAAGTGGAATAATGTTGAAATATCCTAGAAAATTGCGAAATAAGATTCTAAAATCATAACACGTTCAACCTATTTACGTGGAGTCAACACTAAACGATCTCTTTACTTTGTTTTTGTTCGAGATCCGTACATAGTTTATCACAAACTTATAATTTTCTTTTGATATGAAGAATTTTAGACCTTATGGCCTTTTGTTAAGAATGATATAGGATTGATAGTAGATTGGTCAAGTGTGATCTTGACACAGATTGCGTTGAGGAAACAATATGTCATATCATTTCTGAGATCCGACGTCCAAGATGTTTAGTACCAATCTACAGCGTAATTTTATAGCTATTTTAATTAAAAATACTTTCTAATTACTACAAATATTTTTGAAAACACAACTCACGTCAAAATCATGTTGGAATAAAAAAAAATAGATTGGTAAAAAATTCGATCTTTTTTTATGTCAAACGTGTCTGTTTGACTGACAACTCGACACTTGAATAGCAAAAACTTAGCTAATATTAAACGAAACAAAAAGCTTACAAATTGAAAGAAATTTACGATATTTATTGACGTTATTATAAATGGCTAAGGAGTTAGGCCTAAGAATACAACCATCCTTACTCTTACTCGTCCTGCGGGTGTCGTAAGCGACAAAGGGAAAAATCTGGAGGATGGGCAGCAGCATCCTACGGTGTAATAGCAACCATCGGCTACTGCGATCGCCAAACCGCTTGCCCAGCGTGGCGATTAAGGACCTTCTAATGAGCGCACAAAATAAGTGATGCGTATGAAAAGAGGCCTATGTCCAGCAGTGGACTGATGCAGACTGTGAATGTAAGACCTGTGTGGAAGATCTGTGTGTGGTGTGTGAAGATGTGTGGAGCCTTGTTCTGTCAAGAGTAAGAATGAGATCAGAAATAATAGAGCACATTGATTTTAATTAGACTTTATTTCCAAGAAGTTAAAACTATCTTTGAATACGTATGAATAGAATAGTTCAAATCTATAATAAGATCATTAAAGGTTCTATCTAATCCTGCTCGATATAAAATTTTTCACTTTTCCCAATTTTATATTCGCTTCGAAAGTTTAATGAAAATAACACAACTGGGGGCTTAGCCAAGTTGACTATCTACAATCGTTAACGAATAGAAAACGAAAGAAATGTATAGGATAACATTACTTTTATCGTTATGTCACGTAGTCAAAACCAACGAATAGAATCTAATCCTATACATTTCTTTCGTTTTCTATTCGTTAACGATTGTAGATAGTCAACTTGGCTAAGCCCCCTGTAATCTAAAATCATATTTTGACACCATAGCCACATATAGAGTCACCTCATCTAATTCTGTGACTCTCGTAATTTGGTAGTATTAACTTTCAGACCCACTATAAATTTCTGTAAGTAGAATTCAGGTAGTAAAAAAGTTAAAGCCACCAAATTAAGAGTGTCACGGAATTAGATGAGTTCGTTATAATATTCTTTATTTAAAACTGATGACTAATCGCATTTCCATAAACGACAGAAAAGAGGTGATAGGTTATCATTCTTTTCAGGATCTTTAAAAAAAAATGTAAATATTAAACCGGTTCCAGAATAACTTATCGTTGGCGCCAAGATGGCGTTAATAAAATAACATTATATCATTTTGATGCCTAAAGAAATGGTTTTTACATACATTTGGATAAAATTACCTCTAAATTATTGTAAAATGTCCTACTAAACGAATTCCGGTTACAGGGGCCAATCTTAACGGAGATTAACCAACTACGCAGGACATTCTATCGTGCAGAAGTATGTGCGCAAACGCAGGTGCATTCTCTATTCACTCACTCTTGTATTGCGATCGGACAGCAATCTGACAAGACCGGAGAAAAATTACTGTGCTTTCCGAAAACACTTAACTTACGAATATAAAAAAGTCAGAGATTCGAAAAGCCTTGGGTTCGAACCTAAAACTTCTGACTTGCCAGTCATACCACTTGGCTATCGCGACATTAATTCTAATTAATTAATAAAATATCAATTTATTCCTATTAGTTCTATAAAAGCGATATTCTACAATCAATTTGATCTTCGACGCTAATTAATTCCGATAGTCAAAGGTGCATACCTGAGTTCGAATCAGCGACCTTTGTCTTGGCAGACCAACGTTCACACTACTAGGTTATGACTGCTTAAATTAGACATGACTCTCCTCCAAAGAGCGACGATGTCGATAGAGTATACTAAAATTACACACACAATGTAGCACGTATCTAATATTTGCCAGGTTTCTAATGATGATTTTTCCACGGAACGCCAAGATTACAGGGGTGCCCCCCTGCCACTATTTTACCAAAAATGTCCATTCTGACACCATGCTATTGCCATTGTGTCACTGTCACAAAAAGTACTTGCGGAATACCATAAGACGTAAAATAATGCCATTGTCATTACAGTGCCACTCTCAAGGCATTTTGACGTTACGTGAATCGGGCCCTAGCTATTTGATCCAACAAGCTGAAGAAGGCACTACGGTAAGCTGGGTGTCAAAAGCCAGATTGAGTGATACTCCAAAAAGTAACAAAAGAGATTCACAAGTCGACGCGTCCAAAACTTTTTACGTGGTAATCAGATTTTGATAATTCCTGTTCATATGTGCAGTAGGTTCATCATCTGCCTAGCCTTTTTCCCAACTATGTTGGGGTCGGCTTCCAGTCTTACCGGATGCAGCTGAATACCAGTGTTTTACATGGAGCGACCCAGATATTGGGTTACACGGTACCCCTTGGTAAGACTGGTTGTCAGACTGGGGCTTCTGACTACCCGTAACGACTGTCAAAGATCTACAATTGACAGCCGGGGCCAACAGCTTAACGTGCTATCCGAGGCACGGAGAGTGATAATTAATTTATAAAACGCACATAACTTACGAAAAGTCAGAGGTGCGCGCCTTGGGTTCGAACCCGAGACCACTGACTTGCCAGTCAACGGTCACCACCACTAGGCTATCACGACTCTCATATGTGCAGTAGGTTACTGATTAAAAATAAAGGAATGATCTTTATGACGGCTAGTTGATGAAGGACACTCACTATTCTGCCTAAGAACCATAAAGTAATAAAGTGTAGGATGAACACGTCTTTAACTACTTCTTTAACGATTAAATTGTAGCTATCATATTTCTTAGTATTTTATTTAAAAATAATAATTTCTGGTAGCCGCAAGCTGTGAGCTGAGCAAAAGGACTTAGGCTTAATTTCAATAGGCGTATCAGTTGTTTTTTCAAATTTCTTATTAAATATTTATATTCATCATTCACTTTAAAAACCGAGTTTAATATAACTAAGTTTAGCCCTTCGCAAATTGCAGTCCAGTCAAACATTTGAACCGAGTTTAGGTTGAATTGAACTCGCTTAGTGTCAGTGGTGAAATCGGCACTTAGAATCCATTAGTAATTAGGGTCAAACATTAGATTTATCCATCCGAAATTTTACTTATAACCTTGAACTGTAAAAATTAAAACAGACTCGTTTCCTGTAAAAAGGAATTGTTAATAATAGCCAAAATGTAGTTGTAACAAAAATGTAGTCTTCAGTAATGTTACAAATTAAAACACAATCTTAATGTAATATTCTATTTAGTGTAGTTATTCACCTAATCGTATGCGACAATGTTTTCAAGTACATAGATAAAGTGTAATTTGCTACAATTAACGATTGTCATAAGGATAAAGTAACTGTTAGTCTGTCGTTATAACTATTTAAATGATCGACAATTTAAACAGGGCTGTCGAAACAAGATTGTAAAGTCGTGAACTATGAGCTTTTTGGAATGGAGTTTAATGAATGACCAACGAAGACGTATAGGAAAGAGAGAAAGAGAAGATAACTGATATCAATTATGGAAGACATAAGCGACAAGATGGTAAGCCACGATCAAAGATAAAGAGAATAGAATAAGGAGGTGAAAGAAATTGCTCTTGATAGAAGAATAGGATAATAAACCTTTTAATAGTCTCTTCTAAATTTAAATCCACTGCTGGACACAGGTCCTCGGCCTTCTGCATCCAATATACCCCAGCTGACTTTTTCCACCTGGCTGGGGAGCGTCGTACGTTTGAAAGCTCGCGATCTCCACTCAAGAACTTGTCTGCTCCAATGGCCAATTTTTCTTTGATAGTCAAGGCCAGTTATGCAATAACTTCTATGGCTGTTTTCAGTAAATATCTGGCAGTTCCCAAACTTGGTGCTGACAAAGCGATTGTAATAAATTAATAATCTTCTCAATCTCTCAATTTTTGTGGTAATTAGCTGATGGAAATGTATCAAATGGAAAATATTTTGAGTAAGGTTTTGAGTAATACTAAACACTTACCGATACGAAGGCTGCATATAATTTGCCCTCGTCTCTTCGAACAGGAGCAGCAGTGGGTCACTGATGTTCAATTTTGTGAAGATGTCTATGGTATTATAGAGTAGTTATCATAGAGATGTGATAATATTGTCGGGTTGGAAATCTATGAACTCTTTGTGCAAATAAACAGATTAAAATAAGCTAAGTATGAGATTTTGATGCGAATTGATTTTATAATTCATTTTTTCTTTCATTATTGCAGTATTGCACAAACTTGCAGCAGCTGCTGTAGTGTAATACATTTATTTTGATTCAACATTAATAACAATACTAGTTTTTGAAATTGTGTCAATATTATAACCTAAGTAAGTTATTTTTGATCTGGGTTCTTGCACAGAGAGTTGGGATTATACAATAGTAGTAGTAATTTATTACGAAGTGTGTATAAGAGAAACGGTTAATAGAAAGGAACGTTTAAATTTAGTAATTATTAATTTCGAAATTAACTTAATGAATAGGTACTAAAGTTACTAGATGAAGCGGTTCCAATCACGGTGGTAGTAAGGCTTAAGAGTTAATGTTTTAACGCGCTAATCTCAGGAACTACTATCCTACGATTTGATTGCCTGTTGCTAGTCAGGTAATGTAGGTAATGAATAGATATATAGTTTCTATTCGCTATATTAAGAATATTCGTATTGTCAATATTATCTTTAACACTACGAAAGACAACTTGTCTGAAGAACTTAGAATACAACGTTTTTCTGCTGGTCTTCTGAATATATTGAAAACTGTCAGGATAGTCTAGATGTTCTCTTTCTTATATTTAAGAGCTAGGCTCTTGTCGGTGGAGCAATCGCCATCTCTCTCTATCCTCCGCTTGTCTTTTGACCTCTTGATACGTCATGATAATTTCGTTAAGACAGTTTTTAAAGGAAAAAATTAAGAAAAAAGAGGTAGGTAGGGGACGGCCGAGAAAGACTTCTTTTAGTCAAGTAAAGGAAAAAGTAGGAGTCGTGATGTATCAAGAAGTCTAGATGTTACAGATTAAATATTATTTAAATGCAAAAGCCAATCGAATGGTTAAATATTTTGACAAATTCACGATCTATGACAACATCACTTTTAAATAAATTATCGAAAGCAGTTGTAAGTGAAACAAACACCTGCCGACTATTAACAGTATTAGTCTGTGTGGACAACCCTAAATTAACAGCTCTGTGCTAATTTGTTCCAACGCTCTAATGGATGCCAAGAAGAATAAAATCGATTCACAATAAACTCCTATTTGCATAACAAATATTAATAGGACTAAACTGGTAACCAATTTAGATTCCTAACATTTCGATACCGTGTTAAAATTAGCTGGTATACAAAATGACATATGTTCAAACTTGCTAAATTTCAAATTGATTTTTTTTAATTAAGCCCTTTTTCCAGAACTATTTTTCAAATTAAGAATTATACTTTTATTTTCTATACGAATTGGAATAATCTAGTTTGTTTCAGGTGTATCCAAGGTCACAGTAAGTACTAAGCACTATGTGCTTACCGTGAACTTGGTTAGTAGTCAAACACACTTCGTATAATTGCCTATTTGAGATGCCTCTTCACGCATTAGGGTATTACTGCAAATATCTAGTTTTAAGTCTAGATTCTTCCTCTCGCGTCGTTTTTTAATAATGGATCTAAACATGGGTATTAAAATACCCGAGTTTTTGACTTAGGTCAGTTTGTTTTTGCCTGCAATTTATAGCCTTGATTGCCGTTTAATGCTGATCAATTTAACAGCTTATCGAAAATATTAAGAAAGAGTTATGTTTATTTAATATTGAAGAAATCTTTGAATGAAGTTTAAATTTAAGTTATTTGGTGAATTTATGAATATGTAAGTCTATAGCTGGATATTTATTATGAAAATCAAAGTCCATTGCCATTATTTTTAATATGAGACTAGAAAGCAATGTATTTTTGTAACGAGAGCAAGTATTAAGTCCTTTATTGAATGGTTCATCAACAATTTTGTGTCAGAGTTTAAGCCTTAATGGTATATCTCACATGGCTTTACACACATTTGAAAAATCTCTCATGTGAGCTTTAGGTATCTAAAAAAATATTCAATTTGTACCTATATCATTTTGGAGGGTAAGGCGAAGAGATTATAAAGAATGTTTGTGAAGATATTTGGTTGTTTGTATTCATTTTAATCATCCTCCTAACCTTATTATTCCTAAATTCTGTGGGGTCTGTTTCTTAACTGACCAGATGCAGCTGAATATTTGTTTTCTACGGAGCGTCTGCCTATCTGACTCCCGCAACCTAAAAGGATACGATATTCTAAAATTTGATCAGTTGTCAGGATTTTAACTAAACTGGAAAAGTCGAAACCTGATCTCTGAATTATAATTCAACGGTCGTACCACTAGGTTACGCCTGCCATTTTAATTTTTACACTTCTGCCTATCCTACTCAATAAATAGTATGAGTAACACGTGCCACAAGACAAGGCGAAGTGACAGCGAATTAATAATTAAAAAGGCAGTTACAGAACCATGCTAATTGCTTCTCAAGAAGTGCAGTAATAACATGTAATAATTAATTCTTATTAACAATAAAATCTTAGGGGCTTACTGTCTGAGGTATGAGAGGCACATTTTTGTATAATGAAGTAAATATAATTAAAGGTAGGTAATTTACTATTAGAGTCGTGTGAATAGTAGTTGTTGACGGGTAGTGATTATACGAAAATTATGTGACTAAAATATGATGTAACAATGTCCTCAAAGGTAAAGGAAGAATAAGCTAAATAAAAAACTGAAATAATGAAATTAAACTGATACGCGACGTCCAACTTTAAGTCTTAATCCAAAATTGTTTAAAACTAGCCCTATCGCAGCAAATATTTACAATAACCAAAAATATCCAATTAAACTAAAGACCACAATGACATCCAAATGCGTTATCACGTCAATCAGTACATAAACACTAATCAAGATAACATTTCACGGCTAATGACTCAGAACAACCAACAAAACGTATAAATAACAACCAATAAATCGTAACATTAACGAAGGCAACCCGCAGTCATTACTTACTTTAAAAGATACATTATTGTACATCATACGTACGTTTTAAATTGTAAAGTTTGGTACACAACTTCATTTACCGTTCGCCTATTTATTTTAGTTGTTAGCCACTATCTCGTTACGACTCGATACAAGTTGATAATCCGTTATTTATGTCGTACATTTTTCAACAAGAACCTAGCACGCGACTTGTCGTCCGACACTTGAACACCGACAAATGGTCGCCCATCCACCTTTTGTTGCTCTAACGGTTGTGTTTTGATATCATTAGGAAATTCTCGGGTTTTACGACAGTGAGAAATATTGTTTCTAATATACAGATTAGAGATTTGTGTGTTACTAATGTAGAAAGTAGTAGACGCAAAGTCAGTGACGGATGGTACACACGATTAGAGCCTCGATTAGTGCGACATGAAACGATAAACGTACAGTTTTGATTTGTTGTACCCAGCGGTAGATATAGATTCTTTAAAGCAAAATGGAATGCTAGAGACGATATCGAACTTCGATAGAAAGTCGTTAACTCAAAAGAATGTAAACAAAGCCGCCCACCGAGAACTGCATATCTAAATGAACACTAAAAACCGGACACGGAAGACATCAAAACAGTACCAAATCAAATAATTAAAGTAATCGTAAAGATAAATTTGGTTGGGAAACGTTAAGATTTGTATAATAAAGCTATTGGGCGGCACGTGCTGAGAATTAAGCGCATTCCTGTCGAGCACTCCACAACCCCATTAGCTCGCGTCGGGTTTTTGTAATTATCGACTTATTAAATGCCGCGAGAGATTTATGTCAGACCGGCAACAGGTAAATCTGTTTCGATACACCCATCCGCTGATAAATGAACGTGCAAATGTATCGGAAACTGACGATGACATTAATATGCGACGTGCTAAATACATCATAAAAGACATTAACCCTCATTGGATCCATTATTACTTAACAAAAATATACATCCACTAAACAAGAACTAGCTTCTGAGATGCAAGATAAATTTTCAAGGTACTTTAAAGCAAATTGTGCATACAAAATGATCTCACAGAGAAATAAAACGAAGGCACCATGCACAGAGTCACTGACCACAACAACGTACGAGCGACGAAGACGAAACGAAGCCTTGCGATAATCATAATACGCTTGCAGATATGTGATTAGCTGTGGGGTCACGAAACGGTCGGCGTTAGACAGAGAAGACACGCTGTATCCTTTACCAGCACATGGAGAGTCTGATGGCGCCGTCTCTATCAGGCACACGACCGCAGGGCGCCTAAACCGCTATAGTAAACTGTGACCTCACGAAATTCTCGGCGCACGATACCGAGGATGATTCACGTGTAATGACGGACATACAGACGGACTGACATATAGAGATGCGGACGCTAGATGAATTCCAAACGACAGGTCGGGAGAAAAAGTTGTTTCAATTTTAAATACGGTCATGATTATTATGGACTGTTATCGTTAATTTTATTGAGCCATCACTGACATTAACATATTAAATTAGTTTTTGTTTCTAGATATCGCGATCTGTTGTGTTCGTTTGTTGGTAATCTATGATTTTGATGGGAGCTTCTCTGGTCCATTAAGCTGTCAACAATAGATAAATTTATAAATCCACATTTGTTGGGATTTTATGACCTTGATTAGGATCTCGTGATGTGACATGGAAAAAATTTAATTCTATTAGAGACAGTATAGAATGTGATGATAATAGATGCGCTGTGTGCATTAACCGATGATGTTAAAATATAAAGTGAAACTATAATGTTGGATGCAGATGTACTATAGTACGGTACAGAGGGCACGACCAGACGGAACAGGTTTCCTGCGACTACTAACGTAGTAACCAATATACATGCAGACCGTGCATTACTCTCAAGTATTCAAGATTATACGACGTTAGAACGGAACAAGTTTTCTGTGAGAAAATTTCACCTGTAGGAGCCCTATCAATGTTGATTTAAACGACCTTTCACGTGCGCATGAGCAAAATATTTTACAGTATTCTGCCACCATAGCTGCGTTCTTTAGAATAGTATTGAAATTGAAATAACATAGTTAGAAAATAAATTTTGATGATTTAAATTGATGTCACAATGCAATTGTAAATGAAATTTTTAATGGTTCGATTCACGCTTGATTGAATGCAGATGATAAATGTACAATATTTAATTCGTTACATCTGAATGGAATCTTCGATTAAAAAGCAAAAATATTTGGAGAACATCCGTTTGCAATTGTGAAATTTCAATTAAATGATATTACTCAAGAGGCAACGAGTGCACGACAAAATTATAAAGATGCTCTTCTTAATTCGAGAATTCGTTTTGAAGTAAATGAAGATCCAACATTTATAACTAAGTCAATATATTCTGTTAAAAGAAAATTTGATATTAAATCTGCCGCAGAGATATTTCATAAGCCAACATCACACATCGTAAAGGAATTAGTACCGAGAGTGTGAGAGTACGTTCAGATAAATCACCTACACAGTTCGTTAGGAACGGGCTGCGCGCCGCAGGGGTCCACGTTCGATCCCGTGCCGGCAAGTGGAACGCTATTGAGGCAACCCCCTGTAGAATATTTTGACGGGCTATACAGTGCCATGTTGGGCTCAAGTTGATGAATGGTGAATTCTCGATTGGCTGTTCTTTTATCAGCTTCGGAATTTCTCCATAATTCTCCTGTAATTGTATTGCTTTTATTTTTGATCACGTATTCATCGAATTTCAACAATTTGACATTCTGTCTAACTAATTCATGTCGAAGAAAAATGTAAGAAATTATCATAATATGAATAAGAAATATAATAATAACATTATCTAAGTTTAAAGATTACATCACTGCATTAGTGAGTGGCAGGTTACCTAGCACTATTAAATCGCTAAAATTAATATGAGCTTTCACACCATATTAGACTAAAAACGACAAATATTTGGCAATTAATTAATACAATATGTAATTATTTATGGATGAACATATTTGAATAATTAAATACTGAACTCTATTGTTGGCGCCATTAGAAATGGTACCATAGACACATTCCGCATACCAGCGCGATTGTCGTAAGCAACAGGTTTTTTAAGCATCTATAAAGTCAAAGGAATTTTACAATCTGCCACATTCAGCGATGCCACTTGTTAATCTTTTTACACGAAAATAAAATGAGCTTTATTCCCCTGAGCGGGATGAAGGCGTCCGTCAAATTTTAAAAAGTTAATTATCGGATACTTTTACCATTTCGTGTGGCTCGCTCGGCGATACATCATACGGAGGAATATAAATCACCAGTTGATTGATAGTGGTATACATCTCACGCTCGTTCGCTAGCTCCTTTTTTAATCCGACACAAATGATTTTACACTTTGATTCCTTTTTGTGACGCCATTTCGCTTCGGAGTTTACGATTTGTTCAAAATGGATTTTGTACACCTGAATTTGTTGGGACTTGTTGACCACGTTTTTATGTTAAAACAGCCTTTTCATGATATTGAATGGATTTAGATTTAATAAAGGTTGTGTGTTAGAGTAAGCGTGCAGTTTGAAGATAGCTTTTATATTGTAAATGTAATTTTAATACTGCTAAGAAATTGAATGAGTAATTCTACGCCGATTTTACGATTTTGTTAGAGGTATAAGAAACCGTTTATTGTATTGTGTGTATGACCCGACGTAGTTATGCTACTATGAATTGCAATCTTTAAATCCAATATCTTCGTGACCTCCGTAGCGGGTGGCATTTTGAATGGCACCCACTCCGGGACATCATGCAGAAAGCACGAGCTTAACATAATATGTTATTTAAGTGCCTATCTATTTTAAGGGCACAATAACTCGATGAAATCTCCTTTCATCGCTAGGTGAAATTTAATATTCACTACCGTACACTGTAAAACCAATGTTTATAGTGAAAACCTATCAAGTTTCTAACAACTATTGAGCGACCCGTCCGTACCTGCTTACAAAAACCTTTACTATAAGAGATTAGCGTGGCGTTTTCTATTGTAGTTGTACCCCGATTCACATGCAAATGCGTGATAAAACGTGCGGAAATATAATTAGCTTAGCCGGTATCGAAGGGTCGTGCACCTTGCCAAAAACCGGTATATCTTCGGCGTTTTAATTAATGTTTTGGTTCGGTTGTAACTTTTGACCAGTGTCCACTACGTCTAGGGGGATTTTCGCGACGCTCCGTGGGAAAGCGTTGGTTTCGATAGTATCTTTATGTCGGACGGTAAGAGTCTGTTTTTCCGAGAAAGAGGCCATTATACGCAGTACAAGAGCGTCGTAAGACATGTCACAGTTATTATGCTTACTAGAAACGATAATATCTTTCGGCTATGACGCACACACAGTCGGTACGAATGCGCTGAGTTATTCTCGTCGGCTTAAGCGTTGGTTCTGATTGTTGACACGATTAAGTTGGATCAATCTGTGGGTAAAACCATATGAAACATTATTTGTAAGTGCTATGTGTTATCTTGATTGGTCAGTTCTTTCGTCTAACAATGTGTTGTTTACGATATTAAATTTAATTTTTTTATTGACTTCATCATTAAGTTTTTGCTAAACACTAATGTAGCTTGAACTATTTTCAACTAAGTATTTTCTTAGTGGTCTTATTGTTAAATCTCGATCCCACGATAGTCTTCCAACAAACCTTTATTAACAGGATCAGTTCCAGTCTTCAAACCTATAATCCTCATTCATAAATCATAACCACAATCCATTAGTCCTTTTTGCAAAACGTTATATTTCTCACGGTTCAATATTTGCAAAACTAGGACTGGTCTAATCCAAACAAACCCTTACGGTCAGTTGATCAACAATGACCAGGTGTCCGAAGAATTAACACCCTCTAGACCTTATGGCCCTATGAACCTTTCGGCTTCTTTGTGCCGAAGAGGCGTGTTTAAGGCAAAAGGGACAAATATTGCAGTAATTTGCCCCTTCGATCGTTCATGGGAACGTAAAGATGATGTTTTTGACATGTTCGGGACAATGCATATTGTGCATGGTCAGTGGTCATTTGTGCATGGTTACCTTTGTGATGGTATTTGAAGCGAAAGGAGGTGGTTCAGTCTTGTTGTCTGTTGCTAAGTGAATTGAATTATGGATGTTAAGGATAAGCTCAGCTTGGCTTTGCAGCTGTTGAATGTACAGCTAACTGAAGATACCATAAAACACTTTATAGCTGACAAGATTTATCTACAGAGCGATACAGTACCCAAGTTAAATTCTCATGTTACGACAATTGCCTTTTTTAAACTGCTTCAAAAATGCTTAATTTAGTTTTCAAATTATCGGAAAATTCGATCACCCCGCAAAAATTACCTATTAAAATTCAAGCTTAGGGGACGCTGAATCTTTCTAAATGACCGGCCTAACACAAAAACTTATTAAGATATAGCAAACAATGAGAAGTGATTGATGCGCCCCACACAAAAGGTGCTCCGCCATTGTTCAAGTGACGAGCAAACCCGAGCCATACTACAAGCCATACCTTTTATGCACTTTTAATAAACCGGTCCGCTAATGCGGTTAATTAATCAATCCATACGTAAGCTTTGTTTCACATAAGCATTTGCATAACATTGATAACTGTATTAAAATAATAATAGACTTTATGCTCCATTCTGTTGTGATTAATTAAATTATTTATGTCATAGAATTTAATGACCAAACTATTTCAATGGACGTCAATGGTAATAATAGTGACCGTTAGTTTAACTTAGAATAAAATGTTTAATGATTATAACGTGGAGAAAGTAGAAATATTTGTTCAGAAAAAAAAACAAAGTTAGGGTGACACTATGCGATCTGAAGTATTGATAGCATAAAGATGATAAAACCTCTTTTAGATCTCTAATTTAAACAAATGTAAAGAATAAGAAAGGTTAAAAGCTAAACTGACCACTCATTACAATGGTTACACAATCCAAGAACGAACAACACTAAAAAAATATATCTGTTACATCAGGTTCTATCACAATCAAGTATATTAAAGTAGTAGCTTCATTCTCAATGGACCTTTTCAAAGCTAAAACGTTTTACAAAACATCCACCAACAGTGAAAAAATATTATAAAAAATATACAAAACATCTCTTCTAATCTCTGCATCTACCAGTTTGATATCTAAGACGATTACAAAACGACAAAGGGGGCACACTTACTTTTTTCTATTAACATTTAATCTCGTATGAAAAGGATCCTAGAGTTCGCACCTTTCTTTTGTTCTGAGGGCAAACAAATCGTTTGTTGCCCAAAATATGACGGGGTCGAGAGACCTAATGTTGTGCTCAAGGGTTGAATAAGAGCAGCGGGTTACCGTGTCCTTTCCGGTACGTTCTGGCCTCTACATTATCAAAGGGAGCAACCCTAATGATGCAAAGGTGGGACTCGTAAAAAGTTTTATGAAATCTACAGATACAGACAATGTTAATGAGGTTGGCGAATTTGACCATTTTATATGAAAAATAATAAATGTGTCGGAAGGCTATAACGAGGGCCATATAGAATCGGCAGGTGTCGTTAAAGCTGTCGGAAATCCGAAATAGTTAGTGAAGAAAAAATAATTTGGAAACAAAAATTTAAAGTGAGAGGTCGTCAAACGGGTGCCATTGGGGATCTATATGGACAATAATAAGCGCCTCAGCGGGTGTTCCGTCCACGTTATGAACTCTTCAACCTCGATGCCCTCCGTCAAGACCGTTTCCTTTATGAGATGAGGAAATTACATCGGTCGCGTGTTATCTTTTTAAATGTGCACCTCTGCCGCTTCGAATTTTAAGTTAGGTAATAATTTTACTTGTACACGAATTTTCAGACGTAGGTGAAGTTTTAAATTTTATACCAAAACCCCTTAAAACAATTCCACTATAAGAATAATTACGTGCGCAATAATAGCACTTTGAACTTAGTTGCCTTTTCCAGGCGTTACAAATTAAGGGTTTACATAATAGTTATGGGGTTAGATAATAGAATGACAACTTGAAAAAGTTATGATGACCAGCATAAACAGAGCCTAGAATTTTCCATTGTTTGTAACTTTTACAATGTTGTCTTCAATGGGCTATTAAACGCAATATTGTCGCACATCATAAAGCTGACAGCTTGTCAAGGCTTCATCTTTTTAGGTCAGCCTTGACCTGACATAAAACTATTAATAAATGCAAATATTACGCATTTCTGTTAACAAAAGAAAAGCTCATTTTACGTCAACTAACTCCAAAACCATTACGTTTATTTTTCTTTTTTTTAGATTTTATCACTGTTACTTCAAACGGTCGAGGTCATACAAATTCCTGAATAGCATCAATCATAGTGCTGTCTTTAAAACAATAACCAGGCATATTAATTCCATCGTAATAATAACCTATTACAGCCCATAACTTTATATTAACATTGATCGTCAACAGTTACTTAGAGTAGTGCCCTTGGGCAGTCTCTCGACTAATGACTCGACAAGATTAATGATTTCACTAATTACACTTGTGACAATCAATGTATCTTTAAAGCGAGCTTTTTGTGTTAGTAACACCGCATATTCTAGTATTATTGATGTATTATGTAATTTATCAGTAGCAACTAATAATTTTGTTGTAATTGTATCAGAATTTAAGGTCAGGCTTCAATCAAATGTAGTAATTAAATTATAAACAGTAGTTATAAGTACAAAAAATAGTAATTAAGCTTTATGATACTATACTGAATATAGCATACAACATAAATTATTACAAAGAAATAAAATGGTAAATCTAACAAAAAAAGAAACAATAAATAATAAACGTCTAGAAAAATAAAGGATTTGGTGTGAGAACATTCATATTGTCATGATACTAAAGCGAATAAACTTGCTAATTTATAATATCTTATCACCTAATACTTACATACTGACAAAAAGTACCGGTGAACAAAAGAAAGTTTCAGTTTAAAACGCGTATGAAATGTCTCAATATAGGCATGGTGGTTAGTTGCTTCTCTATCTACGTTGCCAATTTTGTTAGTATGTACCAAAATTTTGACATGGTAAAAATCTTTTATGAATTTCATGCTGGTTTCTTTCAAATTGTATCATTTTCTCAAAATATTTTTGACTCACCTTCTCTCCTCATGCCCATTTTGAGACATTTTCTGAGCCTGCAGTACTGGCATTGGTTTCTATGGTGCTGGTCGATTGGACAGTTCCTATTCCCTCTGCAGGAGTATGTCAGATTTCTCCTCACGGACCTCTTGAAAAAGGATTTGCAACCTGTGGGAGAGATTTAATATTTGTAATCATAAAAATTAATATTTCCTTTTTCACCTTCATCTCTGTGTATATAGAAATGATTTTGTCTGGAATAATTTAACAGTTTTTGATTAGGCGGGTCCGATAACTCTCGCTATTTATATTATAATCTCTTCATAAATCTGTATTGGCTATGACAGTGTGTTTAAAATTCGGAAGTCTGTTCGTATATCATACTCAGCGAGTAAAATATTCGAGTCTGTCAACAAGCCACCATATTTGTAACCATATGCAAACATGGGGATATCACAATATTTTACTATACTTTATGTTTGTCGGTAGTAATTACTTGTTAGCCTATTTTGTTAATATGCTTAAAGCTATTAACATAATACCATATATCAATCGCTACTCGATATCGAAATACGACGATTTGTATGGAAGCGTCAAATATATACGAATTTATAAAACAGTTAAAATACCAACTTAACGATCTAAAGACAGTTAAGACCAATCTCATGAATATATTATGCGTAAATATTAGAATAAGAAACAATTTGCTTTAGAACGCGCTACGTGGCGCCATTATTCGAAACACAATGAATTATACTGGAATTTCAAAGGCAATAAAGTTGACAATCGTGTGTTCAACAAGGAAGTAGTGAAACATGGTTTGGCGTTTTAGAAAAGAAACGATTTTTCAATAGAAAATATTATGGTCGCCGAATCGCAGTAAATTATTTAAAAATATATATTGGATGTCATAGAAACATAAAAGTTAATAGAAAATTGTAGCGTATGTGTATTATACTACTTCTCATTTTGGCGAACGCGATCGTTAGACTGTGTTCAGAAGTATCATGTTCAAAAAATTAGTTTAAAACAGTGGGAGTCAGTACATCATTTAAACTATAATTTATGTCTTGTTTTATTAAATTCAGAGTAGAAATCCCATGTTCTTTAGCTATTGAATAATGTATACTGTATTTTCTACTGTTTTATCTCTTTTTTCAATCTAGTAAAAGAGTAGAACTGTAGTAGTCAATTTGAATTGTAATGTTGGCTTCAATAAAAATATTGAGTCTAATAAAATACAATGATTGAACAACCATATTCGATTGTAAGGAACTTGAGCAACCTCCTAATCATTAGGTACGTTTATTTAAATATCAACGACATTTAACTAGAAATGAAGGGAACCGTATCGGTTACTTATTGGCCCATGATGGTGTAAGTTGGGTCTGTTTGGGCTACAAACTTATCTGGCGGTTAAAAATCTTGACGACCTATTTTATCCTTTATGATTGCGGGATCGATTTCAAAAGCTGAGTTCAAATTTAAAGTAGTTGTAGTAAGCACTGTCATCATATTTTTTGTACTTCTGGAGGATTTTTACTGACTCAAAGAATGACTGGGAGTGAATGCTTTATGGCATTAAATTCGCTCTATGTACAGTCAACCGCATGACAGTGGTAGCGCTTGCTCTACGAAAAGCACCTTTACTTCTACGCAATAAGGGTGCTGTTAATGTCAAATTGTACTACTGAAGAGCAGTCGACTGTACTATCTCCCAATTCCCTACAATATGGTTGAGTAGGGCGATGGCTGATGCATGCGTCATGCCCGTGAACGGGTGCCGCCGGTTGGGACTGGTCAGCCCATAGCTGTTAGTGATTTTATCAAAAGTATATATGTATATCTAAGGCGCGTACCTATGTTTAGTTGACTCGCATTGTTCTCACATAACATCTCAGAACAATGTATCCAAAAATATTGTAAGCCATTATTTAAAAGAGCAACCATGGAGTTTCTTGCCAGATTCTTCTCCATGAGGGGTAGGCTGCCCTTGGAACTGGCAACTAGAGTCACTCCTATAATAATATTAGAATTATGACTATTCATAAGTGCCTAAAACTGGTCTACATGAATAAAAATATTTTGATTTTGATTTTATCTACACTGGCCGCCAAAACTAAGTAGTACACTTTTAAAATTGCAATAACTTTAAAAGTACACAAGATATATTTTCGAAATAAAAAGGATTAGAAAAAGAATTCTTTTTTTTATTTATAAAGTTCATAGTTGATAAAAAAAATTAAGGAATGGCTAAAAAAATCTTTACAAAACAAAAACACTCCTTTTCAAATTGCTCTCTTACTTTTAACTTTTTGTTTTGTGATTTTTTTTTACATTTATTTCTTGATCTATGAATTTGGATTCAAAAGCCTAGGTAACTACAGCACTTAAACTTTATTTCTCATGCCTCTTTGACCTTAAGGATGTGCAAAAATCATGAAACTTTTCTAAAACTAGACATCAGTATGTCGGAGTGTAAAAATGGTGGGTGTAACATTAAAAACGGTCCGAGAGGTAAAGAAAAGGTTCGAAGAAACTGAAAACCATCTGAAAAGATCTTGTAATGGCAGACGCAGGTACACTAGTACCCGAGAAATGCGCTATATTGTTTCCACTGTGTTGAGAAATCGCTACCTCAATGCAGTTAAAGTTCGGCAACAGGTTCTTCAGACGCGAAGAGACTACATCAGTGATAGTGTAGTGAGAAGAAGACTTGCTAAAGCAAACCTGAAACCCAAAAGGCCAGCAGGTTGCCCCAAACTCCACAGGGGGCATCGAGTAGCAAGACTACGCTACGCACGTAAAACATACAGGGGTGTGACTAAGAAAAGGCAAGATTTTTGTTCACTGATGAGTCTTAATTCTCACTATTCACTTCCAATTAAAGGTGAAGAGTCTACAGGTGACCTGGTGAGCAATACATTTAAGCCTACTTTACAGAAAGAGCCCAATACGATGAAAGCTCTGTACACGTATGGGCTGAGAACTTTTCAGATGGTCGCACAAAGTTAGTGGCTATAGATAATGGCACCCTGACTGGAGAGAGATATGCTCAAGAGGTCCTTAAATGAGTATGTAGTAGTATTTAATAAAAATGGTTGATGGATCGATGCTGATGCAGGATAAAGCCCCGCCACACATCGCTCGGATCGTACAAGACATGCATTTATGAGGTTGTTATCAGCTTTATGACTTGGCCATTAAGAAGTCCTGATCTCAACCCGATGGAGCATACCTAAGAGGAACTCAGGAAGATAGTGAAAAGCAGCAAGCCACCTCTTATCACCCTCAGGACCCTAAAACAAGCCCTATTGGAAAAATGGGAGAATATTCTCCAATATCGCCTCCAAAACCTAGTATTCAGTATGTCAAACCGGCTTGAAGCTGACACCAGAGCCCGAAGAGGCAATGTCATGTATTAAAATGTAAATAAGGTGTAAAACATACTTATAAATGTTGTTTAAGTTTTTTGCCAGGAAGTAAACAATTGCTATATTTTTGGTTTTTTTCTTTTTTTAAGATAATAACATTATTAATGTATAATAAACTATAGCTTCAAAGAAAGCTGATAAAATTTTCTATAAAACGTTCTATTATTTTAATACTCTAACTTCTATAGTTTAGGAGAAATTGCAATTTTAAAAGTGTACTACTTAGTTTTGGCGGCCAGTGTATATTCGTGAAATATAAAATAAATAAAATATTTAGACAGACACCTTCTAAAATGGAAATAAATTATGCAGGCTAATGTTGCAGTCGGCGATAATAAATTACCTAGAGTACCTAAAGACTTTTCTTCTTGAATAATTGATAGATAATTAATTAAATCGCATTTTTGTATGTCTCATTGGCAAAAAAAAAAACATTTATTTAGTTAACCTAGTGGTCCAGTCAGTGGTCGAATTAAGACCGTATTTTTATTTTAAATAAATTATAGCTTTCTGCACTTTTTCTCTGTATTCCCCAGAGGGAGTAGTCAGAGGTGTATCCAGCACCCACGTTTCGTCAGCTATATTTTAAGTCCCATGTAATAGAGGGTGAGCCTATTGCCATTAACCTGGCATAAATCTTAATGGAAAAACCCAATACCTAACACTTTGCCTTGTGCTCAGCAGTCGCGCTTGTTACCAGTAGACCAACGAGACAGCCAATGTTTGATTTCAATGCACCGGTATTGTCACAAAATTATTTAAATCCTCTAAATTACATCCTTTCACTTTGATTTCTTAAATCTGATTTTTTTATTACATCCCATAATGATGGTGGTAAGTTCCTTAACGTAAATAATATTAAATTGAAATATTTCAGTGCTAAAGTCGTGTCGATTGGATACATGATAGATATAGTAGGTACCACAAATTGTGTTGATGGGAAAAGAAGCGGGCAAAGAAAAGTAGGTCGACGTAGAAAAGCTTGCCTTGACAACATCAAAGAATGGTCAGGAGTTGTAAGCGCCGGTGACTTATTTCATCTCGTACGAGACAGAATGGTTTGTAGCTAGTTACAGTGACATAAAAAGGAAAAGTTTAATGTTAACCTATAATTTAATAATTATTTTGTGTGAAACTGTACCAAAGTAGGCATTGTAATATTAGATAAACGTGTTTTTTGCAAAGTTGGCAAATTGCGATGTAAATATGACATTTACTGAAAAGTAGGCATGGTGCGATCTGAAGTATGCAATTTTAATAAAGTAGGCTTCGTGCTACAGATTCTACGAAAATATTAAATAATCGGCTAAGTGCGAAAGTAAGCATCCCGCTACGAAATCAGCCCTTACTCCACTCATAAAAAAACATAGTCGCTTGTACATTCAATCTAAGCAAATACCTAATCAGATATAATATGTAATTAATTAATTTAATGGTAATTATTAAATGTATCTTTATAATTTATATTCAATGAATTAATATGGTCGAATTTCTACCACTCTAGATCTACAACATACAACAATGATATTGTTTAATAACGTATCAAGATAAATAGACCTTACAGCTTAGTATCTGCATTAAAAATGTACATACCTATTGGTACATACATACTACATCAAACCTATCTAGTATCTATTTAGTAGCAATAGTGCACCCAAATGTTCCTGTGCACATTCCGATTGGATATTCTTTGACAATGGACTGTGTAGGTATCTAATTTTCCCGTCCCACACCACATTTAAAAAGCATATAATTGAAACACCGATTTGTTTTACGCGACATTTTATGGATAATGATCGAAGATTTAGCCCCATTTTCTTAAATCTTAAAATATTCATGAAGAGATGATACTTCTACAAGATATATGCCAACTATCTATTTGAACCAATGATCTTAGATTACTATCAGATGATACGATACTTTAAACGTTTCAACTTCCGAAATGAAATCACTGCTATAAAGATCTTGTTTCAATTTAAGTTTTGAAATAAACTTTTTGATGCTAATTAGTAATTCACTAATTTAATTATAGCTATCAAATTACAAATAGATATAGATTTTAGAGTATAGAATTTGATTTTTTTAATTCGAAATAAGTAGGTACGAATTTACTGTGCCCTGTGGTTTCCGGTCAAAGAATAGAACCACTTCTACTTATCCCACGGGTGTTGTAAGAAGTGACAAAAGGAAAAATCTGGAGGATGGGCAGCAGTATCCTACTGTGTAATAGCAACCATCTGCTACTGCGATCGCCAACGCTTGCCTAGCGTGGCGATTAAGGGCAAATACCTAATGAGCACACAAAATACGTGTTGCATATGAGCCCTATGTCCAGCAGTGGACTGATACAGGCTGCTGTGTACTTGTGTAGGTAAGTATTTACTATGTTTATTAAATAGTTTCTGAGCAGCCGAGCTTCGCTCTGGACTGATGGAAGACTCGGAGGAGACGAATTTTATTTATTTTTTAAAAGTGGTCGCAAGCAGACTGACAGGCCTCGAGAGCTGCAAAGTACTCGAAACGTCAGGACTTGACAAATAAATAAATATTTTTACGCGACTAATCTAATGAAAAAGAGAAGGATTGAGCATTAATCACCACGCTAGCTCACTGCGGGTTGGCGATTTCAGACAATTAAAGTCCAGGTTTCCTTACGATGTTTTCCTTCACCGTTAGTCAGTGATGTCTTAGATTAACTAAGAAAGTACATATGACATTGAAAAAGTCACATTGGTACATGCCAGGTTGGAACTCACACCGACGCGCTTACAAAGCGGGTCCGTAACCAATGCGCCACCACGACACAGCGGGTGTTGTAAGAAGTGACAAAAGGAAAAATCTGGAGGATGGGCAGCAGTATCCTACTGTGTAATAGCAACCATCTGCTACTGCGATCGCCAACGCTTGCCTAGCGTGGCGATTAAGGGCAAATACCTAATGAGCACACAAAATACGTGTTGCATATGAGCCCTATGTCCAGCAGTGGACTGATATAGGCTGTGTAGGTAAGTATTTACTATGTTTATTAAATAGTTAGAGACGTGATAGCCTAGTGGTGGTGACCGTTGACTGGCAAGTCAGAGGTCTCGGGTTCGAACCCAAGGCGCGCACCTCTGACTTTTCGTAAGTTATGTGCGTATTATAAATTAATTATCACTCTCCGTGCCTCGGATAGCACGTTAAGCTGTTGGCCCCGGTTGTCAATTGTAGATCTTTGACAGTCGTTACGGGTAGTCAGAAGTCCGAAAGTCTGACGACCAGTCTTACCAAGGGGTATCGTGTAACCCAGTAATCTGGGTTGTGTAGGTCTGATAGGCAGTCGCTCCATGTAAAACACTGGTATTCAGCTGCATCCGGTAAGACTGGAAGCCGATCCCAACATATTTGGGAAAAGGCTTGGCAGATGATTAAATAGTTTCTGAGCAGCCGAGCTTCGCTCTGGACTGATGGAAAACACGTAATAAACGAATTTTATTTATTTTTTAAAATTGTGTTTTTAAAAGTGGTCGCAAGCAGACTGACAGACCTATAGAGCTGCAAAGTACTCGAAACGTCAGGACTTGACAAATAAATAAATATTTTTCGCGACTAATCTAATGAAAAGTTGTTTCATTATGTTAAACGTTCGCGAAAGTTTGAGACAATATTAATAAAAAAAAATTAATGAAATTATGTACTACGTATTAATATTACGACGCGTTTTCTTATAAACTATTTCTATTTTACTAGCTTTTGTTTTAAATGACGTATTGTTTTTATGGACAAGGTTTTTGTTGGAAATCTTAATGAATTATGAGGAAAAATATTCTTTTGTGACTAATTTCATTAACTTACTTCCTATTACGACCGTGAAATACATTTTACAAGGGTTAATGAAATGTTGCAATGGAAGATTTATCTTCCATCTATTAGTTAGAAGGAGAAAGAGCAAAGCTCCGGATAAAATCATTTTTTTCATTTCTCATTACAACTTCTGGCGTCAACATTAGGAACGTTAATGAAATTAAAGTTCAACATTATAATACAATCAAGAATGATTGTAGAATTTTTAGGGAATACCTAATTTTCATGAGTCATACTAGTTAATTTTTAATAGTTTTTTCCGTAGATTCTTCCAGTAGTTTCAACTTATCGGGATAAAATGTATCCATATTATTATTAGGTTATATTTACGAGTTAATTTCAAGAACTTCAACTCATGGAGTCAAAAATGCACTTCGTTTGAGTTCGAAACTAGTCACACAACTCCAAAGACAACCCAAGAGTAGAAAGATATTAAAAACTATAAATAAACTTTACTAGAAGTTTATCTAAAACTATCAAAACAACGCGAAAATATAAACTGCAAACACTACAAAAGAATAACCACGTATCTGTAAATTCAGCATCTTATTTCGGCAACAAAACGCAAGTTTCCTTCGAGGTTTCTAGTCGCGATACCGTTAGAGCTTGGCTCACGTAGTCAATGCGCAGATAAGCCGCTGTGCGGTTACAGCGAGCTAGAGGTACGTGTGGCGGGTTAGGCGCTTGTTAGAAAACGTTGGCGTTTTTGGAAAGATTTACTTGGTCTTTTTTTGTGGAGTTACGGGGAGAAAGGTTCAAATTTGATTAACTTACCTTCGTTATTGTATGTCATAGTTAAAAATTTATTAGAGACTTTTTTCGGGTAGGTAATATTCCTTTTTTAATATCTAGAATAGGTATCTATTATTTAAAAAATAACTACAACGAATACCCCAGCCTTTCTTTAAGTGGTAGATTTCTCGCAAACAACGATATACAAAACTACCTCCACATTTCAACAAGTCGCATTAGCGTTTGCGCCGCAGCGTTCACCCGCCAAGCCTGAACACCGACTCTTCGGGAACACTGCCTCCCAATTACTACTTATCGTTGGGAACATCTGCAGTTGCAAATTGTATTCCACGCGAGATGATAAAGAGTGCATCGACACAAAGATTTGAAGTGAAAATAAAAACAATGGCGTAGGTTTAGATTCTTAGACATAAATCCTGAGTTGTTGAGAAAGTGAAACGGAAGAAATAACTGCGCCTAGGCGATGTTTGAGAATGTATTTCACAAGAATTTGTAGAGATAACTGAATTCAATAACTATGGTACTAATAGTCTATGGACCATAATAACAACAAAGTAGACATCTGTCAATTACATCATTAATCATCATCAATTACAGATAAAATCGGGGTCGGCGTAGAAGGAGATGGCAGGATGAGTTGGACTCATATTTAAAAAAGTAGTGTTAGACTAAATAAGTGGAAGAGCAGTAGGGGGAGACTTTTGCCCTTCAGTGGGACGAAACTATGAAACAAATTTCACCAAAGACAGACTTTTGAGAAACTTGAAATTATGTTTGGAAAGGAAAAGTAATTAATGTAAGATCGATATATTTACAGGACTCAAAAACCATGCAAAAGAAGCTTCTAGTGAACAACTGTTATCACTTACAATCAGGTAGTCTATTTTCCGTTAAAAAAATATTTAAATGAATGATGCATAAGTTGGTAAACAGATCTAAATCTAACACTACATAAAAGCAATGAACTAAAAGACTAATACACTCGTACTTTCTATTCAAAACTGTATAAGAACAGGAAACCAAATTAAATTGAACACCATCTATAAATTAATAACAGTTTTCTAATAGAAGATAATAAATGACAGCTTAATATGGATAGCCTTTAAAACCATTGAAATACTGCTAATAAAGGCTAGTGTAGTAAAAGGCAGGTTCGAGAGAGATTTTATGCAGCCATCGTGCTTTCATACCTTGTACTAAAGGTTTCTGAACCAATGAACTTTAAGTTGAAATTAAAGTTTAATTCTGTTACAAAGTTTACTATTAAATATTGAACGTATGAATTCATAATTGAAACAGATCCAGAGTAAAAGAAAATTTGTTAAGATAAACAGTCATTTGACTAAGTCTGTAATCGCAATATAGATTTCAAAAGCATTGAAGGCTCTTAGAAAGAGAAAACTCACATACAGGATTTAACATAAGAAACAATCAATGCCAATGTTTGCTCAAAGCTGGACAACCAGTTGTAAATAAATTAAGAACAAAAAATGATAGAAATAAAATAAAATATATAAACATATCGAAATGTGAATAAACCGACAGGTTGCTTGAATGTCAACGTGGCAATGGTTGATGCATTATAAAGAAATAAACTCGACAAGCGATTACCACCGCAAATCTGGGTTCTGTATAAATATAATTAGAATCAAATACATAAATATTTTTATAAAGTATTTATTCCTAAATAAGCGAACACTAAAGGTCGAAAGTTTATAGAAAGATAAAATCATTAAGATGATCATAATCTGCAGTACCTAAGTATGAACAAATAAATAGTGGAAATAGCAAGTTAACTTGAATTACAAGAAGAGATAAGGTTTATATCTAGTTGTGAATAAAAGCAAGCTACTGATGATAAATGAATGGCTATGAATGACGAATGATGTAATCATAATTAATTCAAATAAATTACAAAAGATCTGCCATTCAGATTAAAGTAGAATAAAAAAAGATTGAACTGACATTGTTAGTAGTAATATCAAAGAAAACATCGAAAATTAGATCAATCATTATATCAATGCCATCAAACAAAATCAAAACAAGAAACTTGTTTCTAAAACAAAAATCTCTAACAACATCACAAGTCTCACAGATGCGGAACTCCACCAGTAAAGTGTGGTATCCACAATTATTGGCGAGCTAATGACGCCTAGATTACAGGTTACTGCTGACCCACATATAGCACGAGATGTGACGCAACAGCTTGACCGTAATGGCGGTTAAGAACATAGACTTGAGAAAAAATTGGTTTGATGTGTGTTAAATGAGAAGAAAACTGGCTTGGATTATATTTTAAGTGTAGAATAGACAGGTTGGGTATTTAATGAAATTGACTTATAAAAGTAGTTGAAGACTGATAAGATTGGCTCGTCTGTAAGCATTGGAAACTTAAAGTCATACTCTGTCAATGCCTAAGTTACTCGTATCAATTTTTGGCGATGATTTTTTTTACGCACTTGCATTATTTTTTACATTTATAGAGCAATTTTGCCTAATTTTAGTATCATTTGATAGACCATTATATAAAGCAGACGCCACAAAAGTAATAAATACCACATATCAATAACCTGCTAGGTTCAAAGTTCGAAAAAGTGCAAGTGACAGGTTGGCATCCCATCTCATGCATCATGTATCACATTTACGGCTTCACTTGCGAATATTATCGTCACAATGAGTTATCACCGCCATAAAAGTCGCTGGGCCGTTGCGCAATGCGACATGCGACTGATCGGGCATACGTGCGACTTTATTGTCGTCGACAGAATTGAATGCTGTTGTTACTTCACTTTCTTCACCTGCATATGCAGTAGCATCTTCGAATATTTTTGTCTCATTAAAATTGCAATTATGCGCGCATGCGTCGTGATTTATGAATGAAGGATGTTAGAGGAATGGAAATAACGGGTATTTTAGAACGGTAAAGCTATTTACTACCTGTCACTTAAGGCTAGTTATTATTATAGCTCTGTTGAACTGTGTAATAAGGGAAATAATTCTTCTGTATTTAGCTACCGACTTGGTAACCGTTGTTGTTCGTGATTTAGAGTCAAAAGGCAATTTAGATCTCCATTTTAGAAATATGATATTGAAGACTTCTATTGGATATTGCTTTATGAAAATGTCATTTTTTAAAGCCACCATCAGAACCAAGTGTTATTGGAAGCATTTTTTTAAAGCTGTTTTCTAAAAATATCTATAAGTAGGTACCTAGTAAATACTAGGTACCTACTTATAGATATACTTATAGAGGTACCTACTTATAGATAAGGTAAATACCTAACTAGACCATTTATTCGTAGGGTGATAATCCAATTTCCTTTTTCACCACTTAAAAACTAAAATATGTCAAGATATAGGTACTTGTATAGGACATAATAAATCCAAAACTTGTAACAATTCGCTATTTGACTTCAAGCAATGTAAGAAAAAACATTATACGGCTTGGATATACTTAAAAAATCATAGAAGTCTTTACATCATCAAACGAGGTGGAATTTAAAATTTAAAAATAAAATATGTCAAGTATTTTGTTGTATGCTATAAAATCCCATCAAGTTCATAAGTAGTAAATATCAGTCATAATACTCAAATGCCTTCATTGAGAACGTGACCTCGTAATGGATTACTAGCAATTTTGTAACAGGCAACATTTGTATTTAACATTGCCATTTTAACATTGAAAAAGTTATGAACAATAAAAAATTTAGGTATATTGCTTGCCATAGAACAAAATCAATATGCCAATGCAACTAAAGTGCAATATCTTAGTAGAGTTCATTAACTCAAAACAAAAACATTAAAAATAGATGAATGTAAGTTTACTATAGGTAACACACCTGTCGATGTTGCCTCAGTAATAAATAAAGATGAAACTAAACGCCATTATATCTTCATTTAGTCGCGGCGTCGTGTAGGACAAGAGTTTCCGCTTTTCTTCCAGATTTATGTATTTGAAGGAGGAGATAATTAATGTAGATAAGTTATACTCGTTGTGTTATAGGATGTTTTATAGTGGTTTTCTGTTTTCCGAAGGGTCACATTGGATCAAACACGGACAGATAGGCTAGAGTGTATAGCGCTATTGAATCTTGGTCGTTTAGAATTATTTATGGACGCGAAATCCAACATTGATTAATTTGAAGAAAATAAAAACGTGCCCATTTTCTTGTGCCCCAAAACAATGAACAACTTTGCACATATCCTACGACTATGAATGCTGCTTAATGTTCAAAAGTAGATTGGCGAAGCGCGAAAATTTAAGATATTACTATTGTCCTCTATTTCGATAACTTCATAACTTAACTAAGTAATTTAATATGAATCTACTTAAGTTACCCGTATAATCACATAAACTCACTCTCTTTAAACTCTTTTACTTTTCTTATCTATTTCTTTTCGTATCAATTTTCTTGTCTTATATATTTTCTTTGCTTTTTCTTTGACTGCCTCGTTGGTCTAGTGGTAGCAAGCGCGACTGCTGAGCACGAGGTCCTGGGTTCGATCCCCGGGTCGGGCAAAGTGTTATTGGGTTTTTCCATTTAGAAATTCTCATTAGCAGCACGGAGTCTGGAATTGTGCCCGGTTAATGGCAATAGGCTCGCCCCCTATTACATGGGACTTATAACATAGCCGGCGAAACGTGGGTGTACCTACTGCATACATCTCTGCCTACCCCCTCTAGTACTCGCGAAAACCTAAGAATATTGTTCTCTGTCTAGATTTCAATAACTTTAATAACATGACTAAGTAATTTAATATGAATCTACTTAAATTATATAATCGCACTGCACTCTTTCGTCTTTTAATTTTCATATATATTTCTTTTCGTATCTATTTTCTTTTCTTATTAATTTTCTTATCTATTTTCTTTTCTTATCTAAGTAATCTTGAAGATTCTTAATGGCCACACAAAACTGAATTAAAATCGTAACGATCCTTAAAATTGAATTAGATGCAAATCAATTATACGAGATGATCGTTAATGATGTACATCAATCATTAGGTTAGGACTCAGGTCATTAGGCCTTCGATTAGTTATAAGGCCAAGTTCTCAATGTAAAGGAATTTTGACCTTGATAACACACTACAGGTGCAAGACAATATTGTAGAATTACTCGCTTCCACACCTACCATTTTTACCCGACTACAAAAAAAAGGAGGGTTATGATTTTAGCAGTCTATGTATGTATGTATGTATGTAAGTTTGTTCATCTGTTCCCTCGTAGCTCCTAAACTATTTGTTATAATTCAATAAATAAGGTGTCTATCGATGCGTCTTAATGGTCTGCGGGTTATAGGATTTATGAAATTTCGTAAAATCAAATAAGGTGGATTTTAAAAATAAATTAGTCAGCTCGAAAAAAATAAAGTTAAGGTAAATTTATCGTGTTTGATATCAAATGGAACGTCTTGATGAGCACATTCAGAATATGTATATATTATCTATATATTCTGGACCACTTCTTAAAATATCAGGCTTCTAACTACCCGTTACGACTATCATAAATATATGTGATTATAACACTGCATACAATGTGAAAACGTTATAACAATAAATATTTACTAATTAAATTAAAGTTTCTACACATCACTGCCTATTAAATTATGATTATATTTTAAAATAATGTTAATAAAATTGAGATTTCTTTTTCGCAACTAGATGGCGTTGGTTTGCGGTTTTGTGGAAGTAAGTAACATAGAGTTAAAAATACCTTCTCAAAAATCCCGGAATCGTAAACATAACAATTAAATCCCGGGATTTTATTAATATGGACTGGACTTTGACCTATAGTTTTTATTAGAATTAATTTTGTATGTAAAATAAAACTCATTAATTTAACAGTTTTAGTACCGAACTACTTAAGTATTACATTATCTGTTACCGATGTCTAAAAACATAATAAAGACTTTTTATTATAATAATTTAGTTCATATGTATTTAAAACGTTAAATTAATATTTTGGAGAATTTATTACATGTTTTAACACAAATGTTTGCTTATTAAATATAATAAATTATTTAATAAGAAATTTGAAAAACAACTGATACGGAAGGGATTCGAACCCACGATCTCCGACGTACCGTGCCGACGCTCTAACCGCTGAGCCACCGTATCCCATCAAAATCAGTCGAAATTTCAAATCTCTTTCTACGCCTAGGGCGTGTGGTAATATCTATCGGTGCCTTCTAAAAACTGCAAAGTTTAGAACACTGAGTCGGATAATTAATGTATTCCGTTCGATATTACCACACGCCTAAGGCGTAGAAAGAGATTTGAAATTTCGACTGATTCTGATGGGATACGGTAGTTTAGCGGTTAGAGCGTCGGCACGGTACACCGGAGATCGTGGATTCGAATCCCATCCGTATCAGTTGTTTTTTCAAATTTCTTATTAAATAATTATACGTAAAATTAATTTCTTATTTCCCGGGAATTAATTGTAATGTTTATGATTTCGGGATTTTAGAGCAGGTATTATCAACTCCATGTTACTTACTTCCTCGAACTTTAGGTAAATGTACTCTATCTATGATGATATCCCACAAAAAAGGTTTCATGTGTACTTATACAGCTTGGCAAAAAAGAGTCTGAGGCGGTGACAGCTGGAACTAAAAATAAAAATCTTAAATAACTACGTTTGTGAGTACTAAAATAACATAAAAATGATTCATTTGATTATAATTAATGACAAAAAACTCGTCATAGAAATATGTAAGCACTTAATAACTTGTAATTTGAATTGTAGTGTGAAAAGTGCGACAGCGGCGCCCCCAATTTTTCCAGACTCTTTTTTGCCAAGCTGTACTGCTTACTACTTTTCATGTATACTTCTAAGAAATATATGAGGCCATGTTTTAATAGCTCGAAGTCGCGGACGACACCTTTGAAATAAATTTAATTTAAAAAATACATGACATTGACTAAAGGTTTGAACCGAAGATGACAGTTAAAGAAATCTACCTATTAAGGAATTACCACATTCTAAAAAATTGTGATTAAAATGAATTTTATTGGTTTCTTTACCACTAAAAATCATTGAAAAAAAATATAGTATAAAAACTAAAACCCGACTACTTAAAATCTAAAAACAAGCTTCTTAGATTTGAAATAAAATTCTGTAGTCGGAGGCCTTAATGTATTATAGGTAAATAGGTACTAGATAATCTTCCAAGGGTAAATACTTTGTAAATTTGGTGGCCTCCGACTACAGAATTTTATTTCAAATCTAAGAAGCTTGTTTTTAGATTTTAAGTAGTCGGGTTTTAGTTTTTATACTATATTTTTTCATTCCTACCAAATATACTCGTACCAACATATAAAAAATAATAATTGGTTGAACCGTTTCGAAAGAGTGCGTCCACAAACTCCGTGAGACGAGATATTTACCTATATAGGTTTGCATAACTTTAAGGGATTCCTAAACTTAGATCAGATAATTAAGACGAAGTACCTATTTTTGAACCATTTTCTGTATCTGAGTTTTAAGATACGGTCTACACATTGCTCAATTCTGGAGTACCTACAATAAATTACAACTATACACAGTATGTATACAAAAATTACACAGTTTTAAGCTGTGATAGCCTAGTGGTATGACCATTGGACTACCAAGTCAAAGGTAGATATAAAACCCAGGCACGCACCTTTGACTTTTCGAATTCATGTGCTTACAGGACTTCTACAATCAATTATCACTTGCTACAACGCTGAAGGAAAACGTGAGGAAACCAGCACAACTGAGAGATTTTTCAACCGTGTGTAAAACCATGTCAAAGGCCTTCGGGTAGTTTAAACTCTGACACCAGGTTGTTCATCAACCATACGATAAAGAAAGATTAGGTAACATTTTTAACGGAACAATGTAATTGAAACAATTTTACAAATCTAAAAATAATAGTGAAGTTCATATACTTACAGCAATGCATATCGATACTCGACTTCCCTTAATCATTTCATTAAGACACGAATGCACAAAAGAAGGAGTCTAATGAAAAATTACTCGCTTTAATGACCCGTCGGATCGCCTTAATGATCTAGGTCCTGTTCCTGAGAATGTATTGGCACACACATACAAATTATATAGTGCATGTGTTAGCGAATAATTGTTATTAAGGTAACTTTAAAGGTCTTTTAGAGAAATATTAATTATGTAGTATAGATACGGTTTGTCAACATGCGCATTGTCAAAATTCATAATGTCAATTTTCATTTAGGTTAGATAATTAAGAAAAACTACATAAATTCGGAGTAAAATTTAAAAAATTGTGTTCTTTACCTGTCACAAACCTGACACCATTGGTTTTTAATCAGATCGGAAACAGATTACAGTTTTTGTATATTTCGATTTATTTTCAAAGCTTATGGTTTCCTTTACAAAAGAATCTTTATTTTAATTTATTTGTTGCCCTCTGTCTTAATGAAGTAAATAATGAATATTAATGCAGTTTTAACAATAAAACATTTAAAATGCAACAGTAAGGGCTGTCGATTTACATATAAATGTATCGACGAGCGGACATCGACATCCATTTTATCGTAAAACTCGGATACATAATTTCCTTAATCAATCAACATTATGCATCCCTCTTTTCTTTTTAAATCAACAATAAAATTAATTCATAATAAATTCCCAATAAAACTACTCATGTTTATCGGGAGAAAAAAATATAAATTTTCGATTTACGACGTGACAAACACGCGTACTCTTTAACAATATGGCGGCTTTTAAATTTCGAAAATGGTCGTTAACGTCACACGGTCGAATGTTTACCTTATTAAGGCGTAGCTAGTACTTGTTTAATTCACATAAATAATATATTAAAAAGAGTCAAATTTTCATTAAAAGGCGACATGATTCAAGGCGTTCGAGCGTTTTATTGACAGTTTTAGTGGAAAGAGGAGAACCACACACGCGCCGAACTTGGATTCAATTTAAAAAGTGGAATGAGATAAAAATAAATAAGTTCGGAAAGACACTTATGTTTAGAGTCGCTCGTAAAGATAGGGTTAACTGCCACGGTATCGCCGGACAAAACATACCATAAACTGACCGGTTATAGTGGTCGATAGTGATGCCACTGCTTGTCGATAGCGCGACGCAGCGTAATTCATTGCCGCGATATTTATTTTATGTAATGAAATTTAAATAATAATTTATTGGATGTTTTGCGTCACTAGTCACTACAAAAGCGATGCTTTCCAAATAAGATCTATGAGGCATGTGTTATCGAACAAGGCAATATACTAAGTTTTTATGATTTAAAGACTGTTAATAATATTATATTGAATTACGAAGATTTTCTATTAAGATAATTTATCACATTATTTTAACATCAAGACTGCTAAAGACCTGATACAAATAGTCTATAAAAGACATTTTTGTTTAATAATTTCCGCAAAATCAACATAACTTACAATCAATTCGCAATAGATTGTGAATCATCCAAGGTTAATAATTAATTCGTCTAAAAATAATCATTCATCATCAGAAATAAAAACACCTACCGATACAATGAATCATCGACACACCCCATCTCTACGCACAGGTGTCAACTGCGATCACTATTGTCGCTCACAGACGCGAGCATTTAAGTCAAAAGAAGCGCTTCGCCCAGGGACTTTGTCGTTATAACGCCTATAAACACTTTAGTGCAAGTTGACCTCAGGCACTGCACGGTCTCACTTCGACAGGGTTCTAATTCGAACAGCGGGGGGTCCAAGCGCTAATAAAGTGGATTTGTCGACATCAAAATAACACTTTATGAGCACAACACTAATGCGCTTTATCGATACACTCTTAGGGAGTTATCATATGATAGCAGCTGAAATATTGTACAACTTATGGAGATTTGTGGCATATTAACGTGCATTTAGTAGGATTTTTACATATTTAGTGGTGAAACAAATCTTAATATTTGTTTGGTAGCGGTTTTATGTTAATGTGGTTTAATTTAGGGTTTAGTTATATTTCTCCTGCCAAGTGGATGTTTTGCGAATGTAATATCGAAAATAACAGGAATGCAGAGAGAGAGAGTAAGTATCCGGTTCTTGGAAACTTACTCCGTTCTCAACAACTAACATTCTTTCCACGACTGTCGATGTTCAGGCGACTACAGATAACACTATTGCAAAAAGACAATAATAATATCGTAGAAAATACCCGAGAATTCTATAAGGGCACATTCAAATAGCTTTCTATAGCCAAACTAGTCATTAAAGATGTAGTAAGTGATTGCAATCTTATTGATGGAGATGTAAGGGAAATGTAAAAATCGTAAGAGGACATTTCACAGTATACTCTCAACTTACATTGGACTCAAAGTGGCAATTCATAAATATTTGTATTAAGCATCAACGTATGTGATATGAAATAAGTTACAAATGAAGGAAGAAAAATGGACTTCAAGCAAGACTTGAACCTACAACCGTCTGGTAGAGCAACAACTTCTATTGATGAATAGATAGTTCTTCAATTAATGGTACTCACCACCATTCAGATGTTTGAATGTGAAATAGACAGTTCATCATCGTGTTTAAAATTGCACAGTTAGCTGATTGGCTGGTGTAATTAACAAGACGCAGGTTTGAGCCCTGCTCACAGTTGAATTTGCACTTTATGCTGGGTGATTTTGGCTTGAACAGGCCTACAGGCAGGCACTAGAAAAGGGTGCGAAGCATGCTAGCAGTACCTGGGCTCATCCGATACAGTGAACACGCAGGAGGGAGATGTTTTTAGTGGGTACGAGCCCCACATAACCGTACGTCCTCGGACTACGTATGCGGTAGGAATATTACTCCCCCCGGCCACAAAAAAAGAAATATGATTTTGGTTAAAGTACAGGAACTCTTTAAGTTGACATTTAAAATGATAATGATCTACAAATACCTAGTAATGAAGTTAAGTCTATCTCAGAAGGTAAAATTGACTGCATTTTAACAAATAACGTAATGGATCAGATAAAAATAAACAAAATAGTAGAACAGGATATTGCAAAAGTAGCATAAGCCACAATCTTATTATTTTCATTCACACACCGCATGATATTTTTAACAATTACGTAATCCTAGCCCGACATCGTGACAGACAAAGAGTAATGAATTTTCTAGCTTAAATTACATTTATCGGGTCTGAGGCGTTTGATAGTAAGGTCAAGACCTCACTGGCGCCAACTCTGCCTACATCGATAAGGATACGAAAATAGTTTTGTGTTCCACCAATTAATTTTGTAAAAAACACACCGGATACTTGGCTTTATTTTGAAATATCAGAATAGAGGTTGAATGTTGTTAGAATGATATCAAAATGAATAGAAAACAGCGATGCAGTACAATAATTGGGAGTTTTTATTTACATAAGAGTTATTGTTTTAATCAATGAAAAAGAAAAACTTTTGATTTAAATAGATTAAGACAAAGCTGCTGAAGAAACGTAGGCAATTTATAAAATGAACGAGTTTAGAAAATAGGCTAGTATAAAACAAGATCCAATAAACGGTTGCATTACATAAAATAAACGATGCATTAAATAATTGACAGACAGACGGACAACAAAGTGATTTTATAAGGGTACCGTTTTTTTTGAGGTACAGAAATCAAAATCAACGAAAATGCAAAAGTTAATTAATGGTCTTCTTGCAAAATTAAATTATTGAGAACATCATCTCAGAAATGTAGAAGCTAGGTTAAAATAGGATTAGATAAATCTATAAGCACAGTCTGTACTACTATCATGAGTTGTGAAATTTGATCATAAGTTGTGTTTCCAATCATATTATGTAAAACTTATATCCCATAACCAGTACTATAAAACTATATATTTGTATTTAATGTACTTAGTTTCAAAGTCCCTTATGCATTTCATAACCTCATTTGAAAGTTGACTGACAACCTGTAAGAGCGTGCTATCATGGTTACACAACTACTAACAGAAATACCAACGGTCACTATTGTGTGAATTAACAATTTTAATTCTGACACGCCAAGAAGACAAAGCGCTGGTTTTACGAAGCATAAGCATTGAAAATGACTTTAGTTACTGAACAGTTTATAACTTATGAAGGTAAAATATTAGGATCTTAATTCATAAAAGTTCGAGAATTGGAACTTAATGGGAAATATACATTGTTTCGTGCCGCCGAAATGCAAAAGATCTTTTAATGAGTTAATGTTATGAATAAGCAAACGCAGAAATATAATTATCAAGGATATTAAAAATATTGCAGATGGGGACTGAGGGTAAACTGCACAGGGCAGAGGATGGCTATTATAACTCGCTCACACTTGGTCATTCACCTAAATTATAATTATCTTTGCAGTCGTATTCTCCTACATTTCAGCAATGGACATGGAACGGACAAGTCCATCTTTCTCGGCCCTACTTTTGAACATGTCTAAACGATACAGAAGCCCATAGTAAATATCACACCGTCTAAATACTTTCATTTTTTTATGTTTGTTTTAAGTTTTTGTATGTCGTTATGTTGTATTGTATATAGTTTCTATGGACCTTGATGCTCGATATAAATCTGAAATCGAAGCAAAAGACACAAATTTGTTCGATTATGCTTCGTTTTTCACTGGCCTTTTTTTAGTTTTGTCGTTTTGTAGTTTAGTTTAGCATCATGAATTTGCAAGTGCAAACGCATCATAAATCGGACAGGCCGTCGCGAGCTAAGCATTGAGGATCCTACACGATAAGTTAGTCAGTAGAGTTGGAGTAGGTACCTACTCAGTTGCCACTTTGGAAAAACTGCTAAAAAAACCATGAAAAATGTGTCAGAATATAATAAAACAACAACAATAATCACAAAAGCAAAGATTTAGCATTGAGTTTGTATTGACTTGAAAACTCGGACAAGTAAAAAGAAATACTGATGATATAATTTTTCGTAATAAAAAAGAAGAAATAAAAATGTCACCAGACAATGACAATGATTTGCCAAATTTACGGGGATTTACCGCTTTGATGAACATTAGAAGTATAACATTAAGAATTAAAGAAATAAAACCAATGGTTATTGAACCAGAAAGATGTTACAATAACGATGATGCATTTAATTAATTAGACACATTTCAGGCTTAAATCAGCAGTAATATATTTTTAATCGAGTTAGACGATTAGGCAAGTCTTAGTTCATTCTCATTTAACTAACAATGTAATTTTGAACTTGAACTTATTATAAAATCATCTGTAACCGATAGATATTCTTCAGTAAATTTTTGACATGTTATTATTAAAAAAAAGTTGACACATTAAACCTGCTTACGTATTTTGAAATCAAAACAAGAAAAAAATAAAACATGTTTTGAAAAAAGAAAATAAAAAAGTCTACAAAGAAATGAATTCAAAACTTGCTCCCTTTGAGAGTGTTTTGTTTACAAGCGCATATCACGAAAGTGTGGTTCGTACAGGTTGGCTCACCCGAGGGTCAAGGCTGAGACCAATGTAAAGACTGCACTTGATGCCAACTATTATGTCATCAACGGGTCGGATTACTAGCGCGAGCTTTGGCATTTTTTTGGTTATTTGTCTTTTGCATTTTTTAACATCTTATCCGTCTATAACATCGCAAATAATTAGTACTTGTTCTAGTTGGTTTTCTTTTGTAATAAACATGTTTTCATTTGGCGAAGAGTAGATTGATTTAATCAATCAATTATTTTCTTTATTTTGTTTCCGTATCTAAAGTTTGTGTCCTTTGGGTCCTATAGAATCTTGTCCGTTCACCTGTGTGTCGTTCTTTCTAAGTATCTTAATAATTGTTATTGGTGCCTAGGTAATAGTAGAGGATAATTAGGTGTGTAGTACTATGGCCGCATTATTTACAAGCAATATAAAAATTCAACACCCAAGGGTGTTGGTTATATTCCCCTTGGTTAATGAGTCCGACTCGGACTTGATCGGGTCTCAATACATATTTAGACATCCGTTAGTATATTATCACAATCATTTATGATTGGTAAAAAAACTACCCATCACTTTTTACTTAGCAAAAAACAGACATCAAATATTCTTATCAATCAACAATAATTGTACGACTAGCTGTCGTGTATCTCAAAAGTAATCATCTATCACGATAGATATCTTGAAATCATTTCTTACACCGTTTTTATCTTAACCACTATTACTATTAGCTTTACCACTTGCCTTTTATCAAATCAATGTAGTAATCAAAATATCAGGACATTATCTTGCAGCAATTCCTCGCGTGGATCTAGATTATTTCTTATAGATGCTACGCTAGCTACCAAGACTTTCTTATTTTTAATATTAGCACGGTTATCTAGACCTAGATTATCAAGACACAAAGACATCGGATCGCTTGATGAAAGCATTCAAACAATATGGTGTAAAGCCACAGTTCCCAAGACACATCAGTTACGGTCATCTACACCACTTAAACATAATTATTTGGTGACATGCACCCATAATTATGGTTTACAAGCCACGTTTCACTTGGTTTAACGATAGTTTTAGCTGTTTTTCATTTGTCTTTTTTATTTTTATGTTAATTATCTTTATAAGTTCAATAAGGTATTATGTTTGAATTATTACTAAAACTATTTTCACTTTTCTTGTCAATTTTTTTCATTTATTATTTTTGCTTTTGATCATTTACATACGTTTCATTTGATTCAAAGTTTAATTACACTATTTTTTAATTAAGGCCCTCTAAGAAAAATCTATTTATCAAATACAAGTTTTTTTTTACTAATAAATATTTAAGTAAAACACATTTTGCTACGAAAATCTTTCACTGCTTCTTTTTCATCCTAAAACCAAAACGGCACAAGTCAAAAAATAACAATTATGCTTAATTTGCATAAAAGTGAGGAACCCCTTATCTTTAGAGGCAGACAGTTTGTGAAAACTTTGTCTTGTTGCATTCTGATTAGAAATGTCACGACTCAAGTCCGGATAATTGAGATTTTTAATTGCTGTTTTTGTTTTATTTATTAGATTAGAAACAACGTGCAAATTAGTTCCGAGTTCACCAAAAGTTTGATTGATTTCATCAAAATAATTTAATTGAAAGTGTCAAATGTTTATAGGCGTATGTTGAAATTCATTTAATAATTCAAGACTTTCCAAGAGGCCCAAATTGGTAGTATTGCGTAGCCTATAATTTGTAGTCTCGATGAAAATAGCCAAAATCGTACTATTAATTCCGTTTGATACGATAATTGCCGTATCGTTCGATCATCAATCATGCTAACTGATAGTCTCGTATATTTAGATTTTAGTACCAGTCATTTATCTAATTTCGATATTTTCTTCTTTTTTTAGACTTCTTAGAGTACCTACATCAAAACTGAGCTACAAAAAGTTTTCCGTAAAGTTTCACAATATGGCAAAGTTTTATAGTCTCCAAAATTTAGTAATTGTTTTGTTTTGGACTTTAATCACGTTTTGGTTTAGTTTCTTATCAGTTGACCTAATTTTGCCAATATTTTTGTACTTAGCGATAACCTTACGCACTAAGAACCTAGGGGCAAACTCCTTGACCGCACAAAAATCAAATGGCCACCGCACAAAACACACGGCTTATTTCCGTCGCTATTACACTAATTCACTTTCACTTCACACAAGATTACGTACCCTCACAAGTGAACTGCCCGTAGTGTTTCCCCGACGACTTGTCTCCGCAGACCACGCACTCCACATTCTGGCCTTTATCCGTCGCGGAGGAGCCGCTCTGCGTCGACGCGGCCTGACTCGCGGGCGTAGACGGCAGAAGCTCGTCATCCCGCCAGCTACCGCGAAAGCCAAGCTCAAGAGGCGGGAGGTCAGGGGCTCTCGGAGGGCAAAGCCCCGGGCCTCCGACCCCGCCGTAAACTAGCGCTCCGTGCGTGATGATGCCGGTTGCCGTCACAGGGCAAGAGACCGCGCGACGCGCTTGTGTGTCAAGGGTCGCGGTTCAGTCGCGACTGAGCCGGGTCGGGCCAGGGCGCGCCGCGCCGCCATTGGCCCGGTGGCCTGCAGGGGCAGGGAGCGAAGGCCCCGCCACCTCGACCGCGGCCCCCCTCCCCGACACCGGGGTGGAAATCTTTCAGCCAAGTACCGTCGGTAAGAAAATTCGTTGGGCGGTTTGGAGGATTTATTGTTTGGACTTTATTTGTGCAACGTGTTTTATTAAAGTAGTATATTATTATGCAATGTATTGCTGTCTCTTTCTATCCGTATTTATGAATAGAGCAAACTAGTTTACAACAGACCGAAGACGTTAGAAAAACGTTATAGATATGGTTTTGTTTATGTTATCAACGTGCTTCTATTTTTTTTATCAATTTTGATTATATTATTACACAACATGATTGGACATAATTATTATTTAAAAAAGATTGATAGTCATAATTATGTGCCTTATTTATAAAACCCTATAATATTAAATTTCCCGTAATAAAATTAATGAGTTCATTGGTACTATTTGGTACTATAAAAATGGTAGAATATAATGCTGTTTATTTCAGTGCTTGTTCTTCGGACGGTACTCTGAAAATCCTACTTTGTATCAACTTTCCCGCTGCCTCCATATTTCTGCGGGCTGATAGGCACTCCGTATACTTAACTATCCACATACAGGTGATCAAGTGGCTCTCTCCTTATAGCTCTAATGTATGTATTATTATGACGGTTGCTTTGAAATTTTGTAGATGTAAGTATGTTTTGTTACTTTATCTTAGGATGTGGTTTTTGATATAAAGTATAGGTACTCTACAATTGTATAAATCATCAAATTTACAATCAAGCATTGCTGAAAAATAAATGAATTTAATTCGATGAGTTGTGTCCGGCCGCGTATAAGACGGAAGTCAATGACCTGGCTCGTAAAATATTCATTTAGTATTAAGTAAATTCACAAAATCGAAATAAATAATTATCTAATCAGTACCTGAACATCGTTATATTTTCACACCAATACATACAAAGCACAATGCCTCACATCAAGACGCAAGTTACGTTATTTAGATCTAGATCAATCTAGATGGCCGGTAGGCGGCGCGTGCGCCGGGGGCGTGGCCTAACGCAGGAGGGGGGGCGGCACTCCCGCGCACTTGTCAGCGTGACGTCGACTCAGTTTGACGCATCGCCGACGCGACACTATGATTCGACAATTTTTTTATATTTTACGAGTGATGCCGTTTGTTGTATGATAGTTCCAATTAAAAAAAAAAACAAATTAGGTTCTTACTGATTTTGTGCTGTTAATTTCATATTGCTCAAATTTAATTTTTATTTATCTCACTGTTGTTAATTAAGATCTTTCTGAATTTTCATTTCGTGTACAAATAGTCCTACCTACTGCATTCTTACTATTTTATTCTTATTTGCATTCAAAATTATAAATTCTAGTTGGAATTTTTATGTAGACTAGACATAGCAACTCTAGCCAATAAAATACTCTTTTTTAAAATATCATAATTATGGCATCTTTTAACAAAATAGATATTTACCTACTCATAAATAATTTCTGTAATTTTCATTTTACTGTGATTTGGAAAATAAACAATATGTATAATTTATTGCTTTCTATTTTTCAAATATAACTCTAAATAGTACATATTATAATATCAAGGTCGTAAAATTAAAACCCTTTGGAGACTGAACCTTTTGATACCTACCTACTTACATTAAAATAGGATTTCTATAACAATTTAATAACGACTCTACAGGATGGTTTAAGAATTTTGATAAAACCGTCAATTCAAATCATAATAATTACGACTAGTATTTATAAGCGCTTTTAAATTGTGTAGGTACCTACCTACCAACAATAAAATAATAAATATTTTGAGTTTGAGTTTTACCGGCGCCGGCGCATCCGATGTGACTCTCAACTACATTGAGTCAAAAGCAATATTTTTGTTACGACAGTATATACAATTATTATACACGGTATAAACATACCTTCGTTTAAATAAAAAGAAAATTCCATAGAGCAGACATTGAACTATCGTTTATCTAGAAATATTTCAGTACAACAACCGGGTTTGACCAGTAAGGCAAAGGTCACGACCGCACTGAAGCTAGATTTTGTTATTACCGTAGAACTTCGTCTACGTCGTAGTCTACGAGATTCGTAGACCGCTACGAATAATAACGGTAATAGAATTATTTGATAATTTCTTGTAGATTTTTTCTATTTTGAAAAGGCATGTTGATTGTATTGTCTATGGGTAAACTAAACCGGGTTTAGTCCTAGTGTTATGATACGTAGACTGGCAGGTCAGAGGTCTCAGGTTTAAACCTAAGTAAGTTATGTGTTTATTATAGAATAATATTCATTTGCACCATGACTCGGAGAGCACGCCGTCGGTCCTGCGCTTGGCTTCACAATACAGATAAAATTTTCTATACCTACTTATTAGTAAGTCGTATCTATTACCTCCAATGAGCACACAAAAGTGGCGCGCATTGGGAGAGGCCTAGGTATGTTCGGCAATGGACTAATAAAGGCTGATGATGATGATTTATAAGTTAAGAGAGAACTATCCTACAGAAAAAAAAATGTATCCAATTCGCTATAGTTTTTTTTTATAGATACATATGAGTGACTCGTATTATGTTACATACAAAAATAATCTCAGTGATATTTGGAACAATTTACTGTAGTACATCAAATATTATTGTCATTTATCGCAATCCTAGTAACTTGGCTTTAAAGCAGAGTTTACACGAAGCCAGTAATGCTGGCGCCAGTCACTGGCTAGAAAAATAGACGGTCGCTCTATTCTCGCCAGCGTTTAAAAAAAAACTGTTTACACAAGGCCAATACCAAGCCAGCACTGGCTGCCAGTCTTATTGGCAGCCAGTGCTGGCTCCGTGTAAACTATGCTTAAGTCACGTCACATCCGAGTCGAGCTCTGTCCGGGACGAGTGACATATGCACAGGGCTGCCTCTTGTTGTACAGATCTTTGTATTAAGGATGTCACTAAGTTTGATACTGTTTCTGATAATAGATGTAGAATACGATGAAAATAACTATCTCTTTGTTATAGTAGTAGTTAATTAGTAGTAGTTGTAACTTGTAATAGGAAAGAAAAAAAAATTACGCTCACACAAATTAATTTAAATACTTACAAGCTTTTAATTTTTTATTTATTAAAACAACGTTTTTAATTAAGCTTTTTAATTGGAATATCAAAACAAACAATAACAAAAAATAATGAGTAGATAGAAAATATGGGCGGTTAAACCTTTTCGTAGGTATCCTTAAGATTTTTAATCGAATTCAAAAAAGGTTCTCAATTGGATTGTATGTTTTTTTTTGATAAAATAAATTTAAAGCTTCAGTTTTCCGTTGTCAGGATTTTATGAGGCTAGATACTGACTTCCTTTAACGACTGTCAAAAGTCTTCATGACAGCCGGCGCCAATAGCTTAGGTAACGTGCTTCCCGAGGCACGGAGCAGGTGATAATTTGTCCATAATAAGACACATAACTTACGAAAAGTCTGAGGTGCCTTGGGTTCGAACCTGAGACCTCTGACCTGCCAGTCAACGGTCATAGGATATTAGGTATGGCACAAACAAACTTACAAACATTGCCAATTAATTAAAGCTACCTACCTAAGTAGGTACCTAAGTACCTACTCTACTTACTCCAACAAAGTCACTTATCTTTTTTCCAAACTTAATATTGACTTTTGTATGAAAGAATTAGATACTTAAATTGTATTACAAAATATTTAGTTCAGATAAAGTAGTTAACCTAAAACACACAAATATACAAATGGGATGAACAGTAACTTTGTATCTTATTAAAAGATTGTTGTGTGTCCATACTAATATCTTATAAATGATATAAATAAACCAGCCTGTAACTGTCCCACTGCAGGGCAAAGGCCTCTTTTCATACAGAGAAGGGTCGAGCATTAATCACCACGAATTACTCCTAACCGAATTTCGGTCACAGCGGCCAATCACAACGGAGTTTAGCCAACTACGCAATAGACATTATAGTGCACAAGTGTGTGCGCAAACACAAGTGCACTCTCTATACCCTCACTCTCATAGTCCAATGGGACTGCAATCCGACACGACCGAAGAAAGATCAGGCGTGGGCTAACGGCTTTACGTGTCTTTCGAGACACAGAGTAAGTGATAATGAATTTATAATACGCACATAACTAACGAAAAGTCAGAGGTGCGCGCCTTGGTTCGAACCTGAAACCTTTGAAACCTACTCTCGCGCTATCACGACTTTAAAATCTAACAAACCGACAAACCAACAGTTTTGCATTTACAATAATGGTATTTATGTTCTAATGATTCCAAGATTTCCATTTTGATTCAAGACAGATGATTCAAGCTTTCCTATAATATATCTTATATATACTTTCACGATTATTTACCACAAAACCCTGAAGTAAATTTCCCTTTAAAAATAAATAACACGAAGGCTTGGGATTTCACCCCTGAGGTGAAAGAGCGGGGGTGAAGTGAGGTGAGGGGGTTGGCGAGGGCGGGTCAGAGGTCGACCCCGCCCAACGCACCTACGTGTCTGTGTGCCACGCAATACTGATAATTGGCTATGTGTGTCTTGAAAAGTAAGAGAAATTTTGTGTCTATCTTATGTACCTACGTGTAGCTACTTACCTTTTTGAAAGGAATGGTTGAGTGCCTCATCGGTCTTGTGTTCGCAAGTCCGACTGTCAGTGTCGTCCTCGGTTCGATTCGTACAATGAATGTGTCGATGTAAGATGAAGGACTATTTTAATAATGTAATACTAGATAGAGGTCTATTTGGTTTAAATTCGAGTGTATTTATTTCAATTTATTCAATTGTCAATAGCTTCTGAATAAACAAAAACAATTCTCAAACAGAAGACCAAATTGATATTTAAATATTCTGTGTTAGTCTATTTATAGATAGATCTCTTAAATGGTAGAAAGAAAGAATGAAAGAAAGAAATGTATTTATTCTTAAAATTAGAACGATTGACATTAGTATAATACTTACTGCGCTGTTAAAGTTTGTAAGGATAGTTTGGAAGTTTGTTACTCTTTCACGCAAAAACTACTGAATGAAATTAATAAAACTTTACAGTAGGTATACCATACTACGCGGGCGAAGCCGCGGGTGGATGTTAGTGTTGTATATTCCTTGTAATTATATAATTTATTATTTTATAATAAACTTCTTATATTATACGATGTATCAACAATATTTTAACTATTCAGAGGTCAGCATCTCTCAGTGGTAGATATTTGCAGACACTTAAATTTTTTAATAAAAAAATCTTTGTACTGTACAAAACACAAAACCAAGATTCTCTAAAACATGCCAAATTACTCATTCTCAGACTCCAGCGACAAAACGAACAAAAATTCTACTCCAAAAACTCTTCGCTACCATTCTAACAAAGTACTTACCCTAAAATCGACCATAACCCAAAACGCTGCCCTGAAAATATTTCCATAAGTTCTCCAAATTCAAGACGGTTGCCGCAGTGAACTTATCTCAGGAGTTATCATCGATCGTGACAGCGGTGTCTGTATGTCGCCCCCCCTCCCCCCATTTGGGTGACTGAGTAATTGGGTGCAGGTACCCGGACCGAGTAAGGATCGAGTAAGAGACATCCCCTAACTACGTTGTTCTTTCTTTACTTTTTTGCGACATTTTTTGTCTGTTTTCGCATTTTTTTTGTTTGAGTTTCAAATTGTGGAGCAAGTGGGAGCTTGGATTTAGACTTTAAAGTCGAGATCTATGTTTTTATTTGAGTTTGTAGTTTTAGTGTGTAGTGTGGTGTTGAAATTATTTGTATCCTAAAGCTTACATTTTTTTTGTAGAAAAAAAAACATTTAAGCTGAATAAGTTTTTTACAGATTGCAGTTTTTATAAAATTCTCTCTATTCGTTCTGTTCGAGAATCGATCCCGCTACACTTAGCACAGAAGTCGGATTGCTTAACCACTACGTAACAATCGTGGCGTCGATTAAAAAAAGTATTGGTATTCGGTACTAAAACGAGATAAGTAAAAGCGGCATATCCGCTCAGTGGAAAGATACCTACTTAAATTTCACTTAATACAGAGAAATAAAAATAACACGACAACGACATTACTTCAGAAGTACTTTACGTTTTGTGGGACACATAAATTGTCGAATAAGAAACACAAAACTTGTGTCGTATAATGTCGCATGTATCAATCGTCAGAGTTGAGATCGCTTTTGCCATTCAGCGGCATCATACCGGAATGTAATGGTAGCAACAAAAATAAGGAAAAGATTTAAACAATAATTATTTATTAATTGTCGTGGTGGCTCATTGGTTACGGAGCCGCTTTGCAAGCATGTGGGTGTGGGTTCAAACCTAGCATGTAGGTACTAATGTGACTTTTTCAATGTCAAGTGTATGTACCTACTTTGTTAGTTAATCTAAACTATAATAAAGATAGCAATGATAGCCTAGTGGTATGATCGTCAACTGACAATACAGTGGTTTCAAGTTTTCGTAAGTTATGTGGGTATTAGGTATAATTAATTATCAGTTGCTAAAACGATAAAAGAAAACATCGTGATGAAACCAGCACACCTGAGATATTTGTCAATGGTGTGTAAAGCCAGAGACGATTTAAACTTTGATACCAGGTTGTCATAAACCATAAGATAATAATAAAGAAGGTAATCTAAAACACCACTAACTAACTGTGAAGGAAAACATCGTAAGGAAACCTAAAATCACCAAACGCAGTGAGTTACCGTCTTTCTCTATATCGGAAGAAATCAAGTTCAGGACGAAATTTTACGCTACCTAGAGTCTAATAAAACAATCAATTGAAATTTCGCTTGGTGAAAAAGTAACCAATCTATTTACTGACCAAAATAATGTAGATAATTATCCTAAAACACAAGTTCTAGCAACACCCACAACAGTAAACTAATTTTATCTCAAACAATTTAAAATATTCCTACCTAAAGCGCTGAATAAATCAATCAGTCCCCATCACAATTTACACTAAGATCGATACGTTGACAAGAGCAAGAAAACCAACTATGTCAGCGTTAAATCAAGAGTCTGTGCTCTTGTTTGTTTGTTTGCTTGCTTTTTTGTTTAAAAGGATAAATTAAGATCGTCTGACAATGTGTCTTGTCGGGTCTTGTTGGTAAAAATGATATATTTACGACTTTTAAAAGTATTTTAGGTGCGTTCATTTGCGTTTGCGCATTTGTTTTATTTTTTTCTTGAATTTTAGTCTCAGTCAAACTAAAATTTTTGTTAATTTTATTTTACACAGTTACAATAATGTTTTGGTTATTGTTGGTTTAGATTTAATTTTTGTTAAAAATTTTCTGGACAGTGTTGATTCTCTTGTAATAGCTCTAACTAAATTTATACTCAACTATCTCTTTCTAACAAAGATCGTGAGAAAGGAATAGATGATCGATTAGCCAACTACATGCACAAGTTATTTAGAAGTGTGTGTGCAAAAGTCTCTCTATTCTCTCTCTCACAGAGTCCGATGGTTTCCGGTCACACATGACCAAAGAGATATTAGGCGCATGACCGACGGCTTTATGTAAGTAACTATTTGTACTGTAAGTAATTTCTTGAGAAAGTATAATAAAATAAAATAAATTAAATAAATAAAAGTAAAATAGATGTGGGTACATAGCAATTAAAAACATCATTCGGTTTTTCAATAAATCAGAAAAAGAAATCTAACGCATCACGTTTTACGATTTCCTTATGTATTTTTTTTTATTTCGTCGAATAGTACTTCGCAGTACCTAATTTTTCAAAGCACATTTTAATTTATGTAGTTAGTTTTATAGTCAGTTACGAAAATTACGAAATCATATTACATAATACCAAACCATTTTATTAGTCCACGACTGGAGCGGTTGGTTTCTTAAAGATAAGAAGAGCCTAAGGTTATCTGTGGTCTCACGTGGTGCGCCCATGCAAGCTTTATCATATTATATGTTACTGTATATACCTACTTCCTTGACATGTACCGAGTACATCTGTCTATAGATCTAAAAGAAATACTGTGACTGGCTGTCAGAAAACGCATAGCCTAAACCGGTAGACTTACAGATTTGAAATTTGGTGAAAATATTCCTTGAATTAAAGGTTCAATAAGAAAGGACTTTTTGGAAATTCAATCCCGGAAGCGAAACGGGTAAACTCCTATTTTACAAAGAAAATCTGAAATTCACGTGAACGAAGTCGTGTTTGAAGCACCCATAGTACCTAACCTATGGGGGATGATATACCTACTATGGGTTTAATTTACCGCAGTTTTATTTTTCGTTTGCAAAATGGAGGAAAAAGAGACATGTTTCTTTATAGAATAATTATATTTTTTATAGAAAAATATAGAGTCTGGCAAGAAAAAGCACCAACTAAGCACCACTAAGTAACAGCTCATTAGTTAAAAATATTTAAATAACAAAAATTAAAGTAAAATAGTTTGAGAGGTATCTATATTCAATTATTTATAATTCTAAAACCTCAAAGGATTCAAACAAATATACACATTTAATCCCACAAAGCGTAAAGTTTCCTGGAAAAATCGTTCGAAAGTTAATGCTTCGGTCAGAGGCTCTCAACTGTTGGTCGCGCTCGACTAGCTCGTTCGTGATCCGATTTTACGCACGGACGCCCGGGGCCCGACGACTCGCCGCGTCTGCAATGCGAAAAAATTCGATAAAATTGATATCCTTTTTGGCTTTTTTGTTTTAGTTCTCTCAAATAGGTATATGACTTGTATTAATAATTGTTGCTGTTAATAGTTACCTACTTTTCTAGCTATTCAGTGTTACTTTATTAATTTTGTACTAAAGGTACTTCGTTTGATAATAGTTGATTAATGTTATAACATTAAATAATGGAGTCAAAAACTAAACTTATTCAGCTCAACTATTAATCATAGGCAAAACCACTTCAAAATCAAAATATCTTTATTTTTTTATTCATGTAGACCATTAGGCACTTATGAATAGTCATAATTCTAATATTGTTTTCTGTAAGAGTGACTCTAGTTGCCAGTTTTAAGGACAGCATAACCTTCATGGAGAAGAATCTGGCAGGAAACTCCATGGTTATATACTGGATACAAAATTTAATATAACTTTATCGTATAAACACAACAAATACTCAAAGCGGTACTCGCATATTTGCATCTATTCATAGAACATTATTAACTCCATAATACCCTCAATATTAATATCTCAAATATGCTTCAGTTTAATCCTTCAAAAAACCGTCATCCCTCACAATCCGTCTAATAAAACCGTTGCGAGTTGTACACAATATCGTGGTGCGGCGCCACCGTCACATTGTGCGGAGGCGACCAATTGTGCAGAACCCCTGGCTGATCACTTAATTGACTAGCGAGCGAGAGCTTTTGGGGGAAACGATACCTAACAGCTACAAATTCGCTTTACACCGTATACATTGCGCGCCATCTTCCACAATACCGCTCTATAACTTTTACTAAACATTCAATGGATATCGCGATTAAATTTACGTAATTTTATAGTACAGGTTGTGGTATAGGATTAAAGTGCAGTGGAAATGAGATTTGTTGGCAAGTGATAGGATTGTGTGGGAGCGTTTAATGCCACTTAATCTGAGCGATTAACCGGGGGCTGTTGATTCGCGGCTGAGCACAAAGAGAGCCAGCGAGGTGCATCGAGAGGTGCTAGTTATTGGATTTATTACAAACTCCTTGAGATTGGGTAAAAGGCCTCTTTGGTGCGCTCTATGATCGTCATCTCGAGTTATTCGTTTTAAGCAGAATAAAGAAGTAGGTGTTATCTATGTTTGGATTGTCTATTCTTATTATAGAATCCTGAAATAGCCGTTAAAATGGAAATAAATCAGAGACGTCATTAATAAAATCTAAATTGTATTAGTCAAATCAAATTGTAAGTGCCTTGGATTCAAATCTTTGACTTGGTAGTCGTATAGGCATGCCAATTGGTAGTGTTTTTCCTTATTAAGATAAGGCAACTCTCTAATACTAACTCTCTTTAACTCTAATACTTGGTTATGTATTAGGTAAGCCTAATACATAACCAAGTATTAGAGTTAAAACCGCTCGAAGACCTTTAACAGGCTTTAAAAACCGTTAAAAAACCTCTCAAAAGTTCCGTTTTCCTCACGATTATTCTTTTACCATTTTAAGTTAATGATAAATTAATTTATGAAGCTAACATGATTCAAAAAGTTAGTAGTTCGTATTTGGGTTCTAATCTCCGACTTTGACAGAGCTAGCCTATCACCACCTTAATAAAAAGCCATAGTATGCCGTATGTTGTAGCAAAAGAAGCCAAATATATAAACCTTATATCAGACTAGCTGCCCCGCGCGACTTTGTACGCGTGATTATTTTACCTCTACGCTTTTTCTACCCTACCCTACTCTACTCTACCCCTACCCTACCCCTCTATTCCTACCCTACCCTACTCTACCTCTACCCTACTCTACTATACCCCTACCCTACCCCTCTATTCCTACCCTATCCTACTCTATCTCTACCCTACCCTACCCATACCCTACCATACTACTAAGGGGTACATTTCCATATTTTTTTTCTTCGATTCTTCTATTATGGTGGAGACTAATCCAACAAATCAAAAACCATGAAAATCGGTCCATCAGTTTTCGAGTATACCTACTATATTCTCCCCATAGTCATTGAATATCGAGATATACGTGCATTAGTTATGCCACTTGGATGTCTCTTACTAATACCGAATTTTCTACACAATTTCCCCCCCCCCTTCCCCCCTAAAAGGTAGAGTTATCAAAAAGCTGAAACACGTCTTATTTGTTAACCGAAAAGCGAATTATCAAGTTTAATGAGGGATTTTCATAACTACAAACTTAAGTCCCCTTTTAATATACTTAAGGGGGGAAAAGATCCAAATTTTTTGATACACGTCTTTCTTATTTTTAGCACATAAGCTTAATACTCATTTTTACACCTGTAACTTAAAAAATAACGAATCTTCCATACAAACTTTCACCCCCTTTTTTATCCACTCAAGGGAAGATTTGAAAAAAAAAATCTATGCTCGTCTTTCATCTGACCACCGAAAAGCTGAATACCAAGTTTTGTACGTTTAACTTTAAAAACGACGGACTTTCATACAAACCCTTTTCCCCTTTTTTACCCACTTAGGGGAGGAATTTCCAAAAATCCTTCCTTAGTGCACCCCTAGGGTACTTGAAGAATATTGTCTCAAAATCTCAAGTCTCTAGGTCCACCGGTTTAGGCTGTGCGTTGTCTGTCAGTCAGTCAGTCACGGTACTGTTTTATAAGTATAGATTATAAGGTCAGATAGTTACATCCCTTACGTACAGATCACCCTTGACTACGCTTTATTTCCCTTGAGACGAGATTAATCAAAGCTGCAGTTATTAAACTTGACCATTCCATATTGCTTCGAATATTTGTTTTCATTTAGGAGAATCAGAAATATTATCTTAAATTACATAAATGTACGTTATAATTATGGTCCTATCTTGCCACTACGTAGGTAATATAATTATGCTCCAATATATTTAGAAAAAAATAATTTCAAATTCACCGAAACATTCTCTTTTTCATTTTCCTATAATTTCTAAGGCATTACATGGCCAGTAATATGTTTATAAAAAAATATATAACCAGAATATTGTTAAATATCTATTGATACTAGGATTACCAGATACAGGCATCATTTCCTTTGCGTTACTGAGTTTGGAGCCCGTTTCAACTTTAACTTTTCAATTGTGAATGGAAAAATGTTGTCAATTTTTTTTTTTAAAGTGAAGGGGCAATATACATAGATAGACATGCCATGATAAAGAGATCCTAGATTTTATCAGACTCTCTTAGGACATTTGGATCGGATCGCTAGCGCAATACGGTTTACAAGCAAAAGTAGTCTAAGTACAAGTAGGTACACATCAAGCTATACATTTCCAGTATAAGCTGACATCTTGTTGTACGAAAAGCCTATACAATGCGGGGTCAGTTCATACTGGTTTTGTACAGCTTGACATGTAGCCATGTGTACGTGCCGAGTGAGTGACTACCTATTTATACTAACATCACTAACCTAGAAAATAACCCCGACCCTTGCTTATGCCAGCCCGGGCTGAGCCCGTAGCCATAAACATGTCCCTAAATAATCAGATCTAGCTAGTCCCTAGCATGTCCCCAAGCAACGCCCTAAGCCGAGGCCTGAGTCCCATTAGGAGGCGCCTTTTAGCTGCTGTTGCTTTAGGTTTAGTTTAATTGCTTTAGCTGGAGGCCTTTAGGTCTCGCTACAAGTCATATTAATCAGTTTGAGCTCCCTAGAGCTATAACTGAGAGAGACCACGTAGAAAAAAATAATAATTAGAGATAATTAGTTCATAAATTCAACTTATCGCACACTTAATAATACATTGGCCTATCTCAAAGAAGTAGATTTTTGGGGAAACGCGATAAACTTATCTGTAATTAGGGTCTGGTCTAGTTCTTAGCAAATGTCTCGAGTATTATTAAATTATTATTAGTAGCAATACATAGTTATTACATAAAATTATAATAGAAATCATAGATGGCATTGGTAGAGGTCTGTGCGTATGCAAAACTCAATTCTAACCTATGTTCCAATAGGTCAGTTTCTTAATAAACATGCGTTATGATAACCCAAAGAAAGAATTCTTCTTACCCCATTGAAAAAAGTCGTAAAGATAAGTTTAAGTGACAATTACATAAAGTCACCCTTTCTGTCATCTTCACATTTTTAACTTAACCCACATCTCGGCACGTGGTTTAAGGGTTACGGTTGTCATTACCATTATTAACCCTTAAACGGTTACGGATGCTGTGATTTTTTATTACTAAGTAACCCGTTTTTATTTCTAAAGAAAAAAAATGAGGAGTCACGGTTTTATGTGATGAAAAAACCTAATACTTAACAATAATTGTCAATTTTAAGACCTTATTTCATAGTCTACGAATAGGTTTTAACTTTTAGATAAATTTGAAAACGGAACAAACTTAATTTTTCGGATTATCTGTGCGCGAAGCCGCGAATAGATCCGAAATTATTTTTAAAACAAGAATATAAACAACTTTATATATTTAAATTATTTCTGAAAACTTTTTAATGCTTACAAATCTAATAAAAATATAACGTTAAAAATATTATTAATCCTACTCACAAACCGCCAAAAATAATGTCATTTAAATTCATAGCCACTGAAACTTTGAGATGTTAACAAAAAAAACATTCAACAATGAAACCAATCAGCCTCTTAGAAACTTTTTTAAAAAATAGTATTAATTTTGAATGAGATTATTTACAAATCCTCGAACTTAACGTCAAAGCTTCTTCGGGGCCTGATCTGTCAATATTGTCACAAAACATTATGAAAAGGTAAAAAAAGATTTAAAAAATTCTTAAAAAAAAAGCTATGAATGTGGCCTAATTTTCGCTCTCAATACCCACTTTCTGTGTAAGCATTGAGGCGTTACATAAATTAATTCATACATGTTCGGACCGTTTTTTTCTTAAAAAAAAACACGGAAGACCGTTACCTTTATGTTTTTTTTCTTTTTATTTATGGTGTAAAAATTGGGTTACTTAACGGGAGCGCAAAGTCTATTGTGTTGAAGGGGAATTTTGTAAAAAAGTTTTTAACAAAAATGTTTCTTACTTTTTTCTAAAGAACGCGTGTGATACAAAGAGGTTGTAGGCACGAGTATATAACGATTAGATATTATTAATAGATTTTAGATATTGGAAGTTATTAATGATTATATCAGTTTAGAATATAATCATGATTAACATGTCTCTCGGTTATTATTTTTGTCAAGGAATTCATTAATCATGTCAAATTTTTAGGTACTTAACTTAAATTAAAATATACACTATGTAACACAAGAGCGTGACCGGCAAAATTAATAAAAAAAATTAAGTCTATGGCTTGATAAATAATTAAACATGTAGTTCATCATGTGTACTTAGATGCTTTATTATAAATAATTTCTCCAGTCTTCTCTATTATTAATAATGGCCTAGCATCTTCGAGGATTATTTTTGACTAATTTTTTAGTGTAATCAGGGGATGATGACCTTCATATGAAGTTTATATTGCGAGTAAGCTCGGCGGGGGTAAGGCGGTTTTTTTCTTTGAAGTTTAAGCTACATCAACGCCCAAATGTTTTTAATTGAGTTTGCTCTAGGCGATTGTGAGGGACAGTCCAAGACCTGCGTGCCATTTTCTCGGTTCTAGGCGGTGCCCAGACTTCATCAGTGTTTGGGGTCGTTGTCATCTTATAATAGTCATTATTCATTTGGCCTTGGACACAGCCTTTTGGCAGAGAGCAACGATGCTTTTAGGTATATTAGGTTTATCTTCAAAGCATTCGGAGAGTCAGTATGCAACCACAAATTGCCATATCTCCTTTTTGAGTAGCATCTTCAAAAATGCACCTTTATTGGGTGTTTGACAATACGTTCGACAAGTTTGGTATCACTAGTAGGCCAAATACGAGGTAAGATACTACTTGCCTAAAATGAAGCTTCGTCTGAAAATATAATCTTGGTCCAGTCATGGTCTTTGTTGTGTCGCGCCCAGGCCATCATTTTTTCCACGTGCTTTTCTGAAAGGAGCGGTTTCTTCACTATGCTTCGGTATTTCAACTTGATCTCCGCTCAACATCTTATAATTATAGCTAGAGATATAGTTTATTCTTTTTTCATTAATTCTTCATGTGCAGATCGCAAAAATAGACGTAGATTTTTTTAAAACAGCTGCGGAATCCGTTTTTTCTTGATGAGTGTCGTCCTCCACATTTCACCTCGTTCTGGTAAGTTATCGGCGTGTTAAGCTTCTAAATATCAGTTGACCAACTTGATTAGGAACGTCTTAGATTTTTTCAAATACTTTGCAGCCCGATCACGCGACGTTTTAGGTTGTAGGACCAAAGGGGTATGCATACAAAGAAACACTGCATCGAAACTGGAAGGATACGCGGTACTCATCTCGGAAAACTTGCGCTCTGAACGAAATGAACGCAAAACCTTATATTGTGTTTCATTAGCATCTTAGGCAAAATATAGGGCTACCTGTTGGTATTTTTTGTTTTGCAAAAATCACTAAAAAAATATTTTTTTTGCCGGTCACGTTCTTATGAAACACACTGTACATAGGTACTTATTTACACAACACTTATACCTAACTAGTATTTTACCCCTTTTCATCTATTCATTGGTAGAACTAACAGAAATATCACTTATTATTTTTACAGCAGATCAGCCGTTATATAAGTAAACCGTTGAAATCGAATCTAAGGTGGCATAAAGGATCTATTCAGTAAAAAAATACATACGACGACGTTATACGATTTACGACAACGTCTATGTAAACATAGAAGCTAACTGTTAGTCACATAGGTGAACTGCCCCGACCACATACAATCAGTCTCGGACACGTATTCACTTCATTGTGAATACCCAACAAAACATCCAGACACGCTTTTTTCATACAAACTAGATTTCAAACATTCAAAGGGCCCTGAGGTCATGGGTCACCGTCGTATTTTACGTCCAAAGAAAAAGTCGTTACAGAAAGAACTCTAAAGAAAAAAAGATAAATAAAAAAAGGGGCTTCTTCTAATATTGTGAATATTGATGAAGAAAGAAATCTGGTTCTGGAAATCGGCGATCGTGGAAGTTTTATTCAGAGCGCATGTGTGGTCCCACGGGGTAAGTTCACGTGTTCCAAATATGTTCTCAGAATCGCCGATAGAATAACTTGATTTCGTACTGAACTTCACAAACTGGAATTTTATTGATAACTTAGACGTTGAGGAATGAGTTGAGGTTACTATTTGAATTTGGAATGAGAACTGAATTATTATTACCACGGCATTTCGATTCACATACTTTATCAAAAGTATGTATTTTTTACATACTTTTGAAAAAGTATGTATAAAATCTATGAAAATTATAAATTACTTAAAAAATCATAATAAACTCCGAACGATACCAATAAAAACTAACTGATATATAAAAGGAGAAACCAGATCAAAGAATAAGGGTTACCATCTCGTTTCCATCTTTAACAATAAGCACGCGATAGCACAGAATCCCTGCGCACGATTCATGTACCCTTTAGCCCTGTAAAAGGGATAAAAGGGATTGTGCCCGAGATAAATGAGCACAATAGGGGTAGAGGTATCTTGGAGGTGGGTCTTATTGATCCCGGCACGCGTTGTCGGGTTAACTGAGGTAGGGTTGGATGCTGCGCAGAGGCACGAGTCAACTCAACGGGTTTATGTGTATTTAAAAATATGTTTTGGGGTACTTTTACCCTTTTTATCGGATTTTGTTAATGGGTTGGAAGATTTCATTTAAATATGAGTTGAAATTTTTATTGATGTCTTTTCTTGAAACTGGTTATTTTTTTACCAACAACATTATTTTTTTAATTGGTAGGTTAGGTGGAAATAATACCTACCTATTTTGAAATGGTTTTACCTATTTTACCTATTTTCAAATTTAGTTATCGATATTTCACATCCTTCCTGTTGACAGATTGATCTGATATTATGATCTGGTACTCAGCTTTAGTTCTGAAGACAAAACCGTTTTACGTAAAAAAAAAATTACTTAGGTAGGTATAATTATATTCTTTTTATTTAACTGAGAATGAAAATATTTTGTGGCGATAGATTTATTGTCATTATATATTGTTAAAAGCTACCACTATAAAAAGAAACAGCATTCGTAATTAATTGTTGCCGGAAACGCGGAAATTGACATATTTTGGCCCTTAATTTGACAGTTTATGTCTTTCATATGACCTTAATGCCTCCCATGTGACACCGTCTAAGGTCACTAATTAACTTCCAGAAAAAAAAACAACTTTTTTATCTTTATTTATAACGAAGAAATCCTTTTTTACTATAGGAATTTAATCATTAAGATTTGCTAGACTTATTATTACAAATTCATTATTATTACTTCCGACTAAAAGACGAGATTTATGATGCCTTTGCAGGTAGCAGGAAAAAATACACATTTTTTTTGTGAATTTTTGCTTATCAAATATAATTATCTTTGACATATAAATAATCAAAGATAATTATTTAATAAGTAATAACTTTTTATTAGTAAGAAAACCTATTTTATGCTTTGAAAGAGACTTATTTGTTTGCTTACTTTAGATAATTGTATTACCTGTTCTATATTTTTTCCAGGCTTTCGTGGGCCTTAATACACATTAATATTTTTTGATCAAGTTTAACACTTGAATGCCGAGTAGCAGACACGTGAAAAATAATATTTGCGGGTAATTAATATCCTATGAGATGTCGCGCAAACTTTCCTAACTTCGCTACATCTTAGCGGAAAAAAGTAATCTCAAAATATACCAAACTTATCCATTTTGTTTACACTCAAGAAGTTCTATTTATCACAAAAATCTGTCAAATCCAAACTGAATTTCAGATAAGATTGACTTCACACCTCGTGTCAGGTTGATAATCTCTAAAAACAAAAAACCTGTCAAGTGTGAACCGTACTACTTCCGAGAGTTCCGTAGCATCCCTATTGAGAATATTATGGTGTTTTATTTAGTATTTAGAAGCCGATTCCAACGAAGTTTGGGAATAATAAGGCTAGGATGAGTTGGTACAAATCTAATATAGGTGGTAGGTACCAAATAAATGAATAAAGTGTGTTGTTGCCTATTTGTTAAAAATATACTTTTCAGTAGATAGACATGTTACATAGGTCGAAGCCCTATCAGCTGGTCTGACTAGATTCGCAAATCTACATGCATCGCATAAAACAACATGTCGTTCGCCAGAGACAGGTGGCGCAAGATTGTCAGAGAGAAAATGATTCCATGGGGGAACCTCGACCCTCAATATACTTCTCGAAATATACGAGACGCGGAGAATTGGAGAAGAAGCTGGAACATTCTATTTTACTTACAACCTTTAGTTGAGGATATCCAAATAACTTCTGTGAGTCATACTTGCGTATTATTAAATGTTCTTTGCTCACGGATTCATTTCGGGAATGCCCGACTAGTTTCGAATTCAATCGGAGTCCATTCTAAAGAGCGAGTGTAGTTACGCGGCCGCGTTGCTAACTTCACTCTAATTCCTATAATTCCCGAAAAGTAAAGCCGTTATAAACTTTAATAATATGTATAGGTATCCAAACGCTTTATTTTTTTTTAGTATCCAAACGCTTTATTTTTTTTTATTGTACCTAATTCTAACTATCTAAACTAGACTAAATAACTTTAACACGACTTAAAAATCGTAATTTAAAGAACAGACTATTAACAGAGAACCCTAAAAACCGCAAAACACGACTAACGGGAACTAAAACTTAGCAGAAAAGAAATAAATTGCAAAAACTGTCGTAAATTTGTCAAGTGACTTCGCCCGAGAATCCTATTTTTTTTTATGAGTGACTTTTCAGAGATTAATTGCAAAAACATTGACTTGAAACTGCCGGTTGAAAGATGTTTTGGATTTAGAACTTTTTTTGGTTTTGTAGATTTTGAAAAATATATTTAAACCTTAGAATATATAAGAAAATATAGAGCAACCCTATAGAAGTATGAACCGTAAGCACGGGTATGAACAACGCGGCCGCGACACGAGCTCTGTACGCGATCATACCTCGACCGACTGCGGTTCAACTAGGCTCCACGAGCAAAAAAGTTACATTTTAGTTTATATCATGGTTAACTGCTGAGTTAAATTTTATAAAACGTCTAAAAAACATAATTTGAAAAAATGAAATTTTAACATTTCTATGGTGAGACCTGCTTTCGCTCCGCACAAGGAAATGTGGTTGACGTTATCACTCTATATTTTCTTGAATACTCTATGATTTAAACTATCCCTGTTTAAATAATCGGTTAACAGAATCGCTTACCCTAAAAGTTTTTTCAAATAATCGATTTGATTGACTCGTCTTTTTAGTCGATTTCAAGTTTAGAATATTCTTCGCATGCGTTAGGAAAGCGTTTTAAAAATATCCAACTAATATTATAAATGTGATGTAGACATGGATGTTTGCTACTCTTTCAAGCAAAAACTACTGAACGGATTTTGATGAAACTTTACAGTAATAATAAGTAATAAAGTAAGGCTAATTTATCAATATACTACGCATACAAAGCCTATCGGAAGCTAGTAAAACTATAAATTTAAAGTTTCGAGACATTGATAAAAATATTACCCAGCTGCCTGTCCTAATTTACCTTTATACCTATCGCATTTTAAAAAAACATTATTAAAACATCAAACTATTTGAATTTACCAAGCAAAACATTTCAATATTGCGCATTGCGTTACTTAATCAGCTAAATAGCCTCGTTCATTCTCCTATCAAAACATGGCAGACCTTTGCATACAATTAGACATAATAAAATTATGTTTATAACACTGAACTGCTGGCAATCAGCTGACCCGGCGATGTAAAGATCGTGTTTAATATGACGGGTTAAATACAGATTAAATTAGATGGTTTGTTGGTGTATAATTTTTATTATTTTGTAATAAGTCTAATTTGGTGGCCAGATGTAAGAATCCATTGTTATCTTTTAATTTTATAAAAAAGTATCAACGCATGTGAAGTGAACTCTATGGTATAAAATTTTCGTTGAAAGAAAAATTCGAATTAGGAATAGCACAGATAGCCTAGTGGTATGATCGTTGACTGACAAGTCACAGGTCTCGAGTTCGATCCCAAGGCGCGCACCTCTGACTTTTCGTAAGTTATGTGCGTATTATAAATTAATTATCAGTTGCTAAAACGGTGAAGGAAAACATCGTGATGAAACCAGCACATCTGAGAGATTTTTCGATGGTGTGTAAAGCCATGTCAGAGGCCTACGGGCGGTTTAAACTCTGACACCAGGTTGTTCAACAACCACACGATAAGAAGAAGATTAGGAACAGGTACAGAATTTGAATATTTATTTTTTATTTATGTGGCGAGTTGCGACTTCTACATAGTTGCTCTGCCAACTAAACTATTCCGAATACGGCTTGTGCTATCCTTTTTTTTTTAATATAATTAAATCATGACATTAGTTTATTTTGTTGCTTAGACTCTGGAAATTTATGTCACCAATTTTAAACTATATACATGTACTCCTAAGCAATGTGCTTGGAGTGAAGCCCAGATTGTTCTAAGATAACCAAACCTTTATTTAACTTTGATATAAAAATAATTTTCTTTCATTTCACCTTGAATAGAGTCCTCACAAATCTCCCTATTAATCAATCACCAAGGGTTGCCAGATAAAATAATCTCGCCCCAATCAAGGGTAACATATTTGCGTTTCAAACGTTGGGAAAACAATATAGCCATTGTGTTGCCACATAAAAGAGCTGCATATCAATTTCTTGCTTATTAAAAAACCACTTTATTGATACTGACCTTTAAATAAAATTAATTGAAAAACCGATCTTATGTAAACTGAATAGAGTTGATGATTCAGGAAGTATCAGTATATGAAAATTGGACGCTAGGGGCGTAATTTCGATATGAAAAAGGATACTTGAGCCAAATTAATAGCTTATCTGTGATCTGTAGTTTGGTTATTATGTCACTCATTGCGTGGGCTTCCAATATAGTCACCTATTGTGGAAATAGGGTTACTGCTTTGCATAAAAATGTTTTTTTTTACTTTTTTAAGATTCATAACAGTGTTAATTCCCTTCTGTTATAAACTGTAAATAAGATTTGTTATCGCTCTTCAGGGATCTATTAAATTTAAAAATAAATCTGTCAAAATATTCCATTTGCGTGTTATCAAGGAGAATTTACGTCGCCATGTCAGTTATAAGGGCATAGACATGGAGGTAAATTTTGGCAGAAAAGTAACTAGCTTATTATACCTAAGAACTTTTGTCCCATACAATCGTGTAAATTGGTATCTACTTACAGGTACACAAAAAATATTATTATTTCATGTGTGTTTTAAAAAAATCAAATACGAGAGAATTAAAATTCAAATAAAACTTCATGTAGCGGGTAGTACGCTTGATCAACCCTACAATCCTCGAGGGTTTTATAGTCCCCCAATACAGGGTTATCTGGTACATCTAGACTTTTGTTGTCGACGTAATCAGAGATGTATCGATGAGGATTATTAGCTCATTGGGTTGTTTTACACGCCCGCCATATATAAAGGGCCAAGTATTTCATGGATCACTAGATATTTTTTTATACATAGTTTTAAGATTTTTATACTCAATAAAAAAAATACGTATTGAATCGAGGAGTTGAACTTCCTTTTTGAAAATCGACTAAAAATAAAAAAATAATACATAGTCAAATTGGATTTTTTTTTCATTTTAATTTGGTAAAATTGACGCAGATGTTACCTAAAGATTATGATTTAATTAATTCTGGAACATGACACAAAATCTAAGTTTTCCGTGTCGAGTTGAAAAAATATTGACATCCACATCAAATTAACTAAATAATTTGTCCTAAAAATGTCCTTTCAGCATCTGTCAACATGAATAAAAGATTTTTTCAACATAAAGGGGCCAACGTACGCAAATTATTGTAAAATTCACACTAACTTTAATACAAAAATATATTTTTCTTAAATAATAAACATGCATCGATGCGTTCGTGGAACTAATCCGCTCTGCTTCCGAATACACAACAATAATGTCCACTAAATCGTAAAAATGATTCAAAAATAAAATTTAGTCGTCATGGGAAACATCGGCAACTTCACGGTTTCGCTAATAAGGGCCGGCCAGCTGAATGGACATGTCGATACAGAAAATGACATATGTTTTGAATACGAGATGTCATCTTACTTTTTTCTATTCGCATTTTTTTTTAAATCCCGTAATGCGTGAATAGACGAGGGGGCAAGGCAATTATATTTTGTGCCAAGTTTACGCAAGGAGTTCGGACAATGCATCCCTGCAGTTTTGTGCGGTCGTCTGCACCGTCTTTATTATGCCGGCGTGTTTTGCTTTCAAATTTGGAACATTCGATCGTTATCTTTTAAAATTGGAACTCTGATCGGGGTTCGTTCGGATGACTTAAAACCAGAGACACTTTAATTATAACTATTGAATCTTCTAGACTAGACAAATATGGTTTATATTTTAGAATCTGAAATTACCTAATCTAAGAGGCAAGTGTTTTTTTTTATCTTTTCACGTAAGTACCTCGTAGTAACTAGTTACAATATATAGTCAGATCAACGATTCAAAATTGCACAATATTTGGGAAGCCCAGCTGTCATATTTTTTCATCCCATGGTCAAGATAATAATCAAACAAAAAAATATGAAGGGAAAGTATAAAAATTCCCGGGGCGTGAGATGCTCTCTTTTAAATAGAGCTTGTTAGTGGTCACAACTTTTTTTTTCTAAAGATTTCTGAAGATAAGCAAATTTGTACTCCATTCACCGCGAGTGGCTGTAAAAACATGTTTTTGTACGTTTTTTATGTGTATCCACGAATTAAATATTTATGGCTTTAAAAAAATACTGGACGGTGCCAGTTGTTTAAATTGGGGTAGTTTTGACACGTAGTCAAAACTTATTTGCAACCCACTTTTAAATCCAAATGCTTTTTTTTTTTTTAAATTTAGAAATACTTACATTTACTTGGGACATGTATATTGAAAGTTATAACGAATGTATGTTATTATTTTTATTTAATTTGAACGATGTAGTGGGGCTGTAAAAGGTTCGTTTTTCTAGGCATATTCCAAAATCTCCTACATGCAGCTTACGAGTCAGGTATACATAGAGGGTCTACAACGTCCCGTTATGGTGGTTTATGGATGTTAATGGGTCTTCCGCACTAAGCATTAAAGCATTTTGGAAGGATTCAAAAACAGATCTGCAATACCTACCGGAGACCACCACTACCATATACCTACATTTAAAATTACATAGTGTACCCCTTTATAAGATAGTAAATATTATACTAAAATAGCCAATAGGCTTTTTGACACAATATGGATGACATGATAAGGGTGACATCTGAAAATAAAGATTTAATAATAACAAGGTTGACAGTTGACTTCCATTTTCGTGCAAATCTCCTAAAATACAGTGATGAATATATTAACCCTAAAATGTGGCATTTTAGTGTAAATATTGTTACATATTACATCAATATCGTACCCCTATCCATCAAAGAGGGTAAGAGGGAAACTATTGACATAAAATTTACGAGATTAATATTTACAAAGAGGACCCTCTCGATGATACCAACTTATAAATAGAGTTATGCTTGTCTGTAGCGCATTTTTTGTGTTCTTCCTTTAGAAATTGCGCTTTGGTCTGACTCATTTTTATTCCTGTATTTGAATAATTGCAAATTCCAATGATTCAGAATCACTTTTATTAGTATTCTGAAGTTCATATTAGTTAAAACTTTTTTTTTCTTTTTTCTTTATATTCTATACTATTCTTAAAACAGTTAAATAAGGTAAAGTCCAGTGCAGTGCAGTGCTTAAATTATTTAAAAGCAATACAAATCCTTCTGATATTATTTTACAAGAATAAAATATTTATAAGTTCGTCTTCTATGCATTTCTATTTTATTTTATGAAATAAACTATATCTATCTTTAAGTAATGAAACTTTGGTTAGTTGTTGTGTATATATAATAATGAAAATATTAGCGCAAATAGCAATAACCTATGTATTTTTATTAAGCCACAATAATATTAGGCCATCTGAAAGTAACCTACATTACACACTACACGTCGACAACACATTCCTAAACGTAACACTAATAAAAAAAACTGTCCCTATTGTATCACCAATCTTCCCAAACTTTCAAGTGCATTATTCAAATTAATGTCCGAAAATCTATATTCTATAAGAATAAGCCGGTCCCAGATAACCCCGCTATACGATTCTCACGGACATAGCGACCACCGTATAATTTTGCTATAAATAAAATTGCACTGTAAAATTTCTTGGACACACGGACCTGCGTAGTTGAGGGTTAAGATGGCGACAGATTCTATTATTTACAGCGACAGAATTTTTTTTGGATTGTTTTTTTTTTTTATATTTAAAGAAAGTTGTCAAAGCCGAGGTATGCCTATTATAATAATAATTGCAATCTGAGGTAATGTTAAAAAAAAATACCTAATCATAATTTCGCCTCACCTGTTTAATTGGCGGAGACAGCTTTAATTCTATGAAAAGATGTAAGTAATAAATTTATTGGATCGCAAAATTAATACGCAAAGAGAAAGATAGATATATTCAATTCAAACAGAAATAAAATGATAAATAATTTAATTTTTAGCAATCTTCTACTAACCAGTTTAGCTATTCAATAACGACAACGGAGACGTTGTTGCTAAGAAACAAAAGACATTTTCACACTAGTTAACGACAAGACGAGACCTTTATAAACGATTAGCTTTTTCCCGAAGTTTAGCTTATTGTTATAATTTTCTTGGGATAAGAAATAGCTTATGTCCCTCTATGCAAAAAATCATGTCAATCCGTTGCTGTGTGAAAGAAAGACCAACCCATAGAGTATTCAAGAAAATATAGAGTGATAACGTCAACCATATTCCTTTGTGCTGAGCGAAAGCAGGTCTCACCATACAAATGTTAAAATGACATTTTTTCAAATCATGCTTTCTAGACGTTTTTCAAAATTTAACTCCGCAGTTAACCATGGTATAAGCTAAAATGTAACTTTTTCGCTCGTGGAGCCTAGTTGAACCGCAGTCGATCGAGGTATGATCGCAAACGGAGCTCGTGTCGCGGCCGCGTTGTTCATACCCGTGCTCACGGTTCATACTTCTATAGGGTTGCTCTATATTTTTTAATATACTCTAAGGACCAACCAATAAACGCATTTTCGCATTTATGAATAAAAATGATTAAAAACACAAAGTCCATTCCACAGTAGCTTATGGTCCTGACCAAAGTGGATAGCAATCTCAGTAGCCCTCAGCCAAGGACCCGCTATCAAATTATAAATCCTCCTAGCACACATCGCATACCGTTAATACTTCCTCTTTGGATATTTTATAAAATGTTCCTTTCATTTTCATACGAATATAAAGGGTCAGATAGACCGTCGTCGCCGCGTTGCTTAGTATAAAACTGATATTAAGCTGCATAGGGTTAGTTTAGAAGCTGACATCAAAAATTGAGTAGTAAAAGTACGTTTGATTTCGTACAGTTAGCCTTAGCGAAGATAAACTGAGGTATATCCACCTCCCCCGCCCCTTCTATAATCCCGTTCAGGGTCAGCAACGTGCAAACCACTGCCGCATAGGCTCCAAAAGTATTGCAGGTGCGTTCCCGGCCTTTGAGGGGGATTTGGCCCCCGGTTTTCCTCACTTTCCGTAAGAAACACAACAGTACGAATACTGATATTTTGTGCCGATATTCTGTGGGTATGTATGTGTAATATGTCGTATTATGTGATGATATCATATTTTTTTTCACTTAATGTTTTTCTTCTATATTTTTCTAACTTGGCTGAACAACTATCAGTTAGAATAACATCAGCATCGGGCCACGAGAGCCTGTACTGAGTATATAAACTGTTTAGTTTATGGTAAAATTCTATAGCCAAACCGCCAAACTAATCCACACCATAAAAACTTATGATTCTTGTGGTAACCGGCAAAAAATCCCGCAGATAGGGTAAGTGGCATAAATATATGGGATATTTTATCTTCACGCTATCGCGATAGGCGGCCGGCTCAACGGATAAACAACCCTTTGATGGTAAAAAGAATGGGGAAAGATTCCATTGTTTGTGGGCAGCACTGTTTATATAACGGTCCGTCATTTTTGGATGAAAAAAAATTGATAATGTATGGGGTAATATTATACTAGCTATATTTAGCTGTATAAACATTTGATAAAGAAAGAAAGAAAAAGTATTAAATCTTGAGAACAAATGGTCAAACAAAACAACAACAAAAAATTAAACTGACAAAATAAAATTAAAATAACATTTATTGCTTTGGCAGCATCGCATGGAGTCAGTCTCATTGACAACATTTATTAATGTTATTAATTCTTTCACCAAAAATGTCTGTATGTATTTAAGTTTGTATCAGCAATTTTAGCTAGTAGTGAAGTACTTTATAACATTACTAGCTGTCCCGCGCGACGTTGTACGCGTGATTATTCTACTTCTACGCTTTTTCTACCCTACCCTACATTACCCTACGCTACTCTACCCTACCCGACCCTACCCCTACCATACCCAACCCCTACTCTACCCTACCCTAGCCTACCCTACTCCTACCATACCCAACCCCTACTCTACCTCTATCCTACTCTACATTTACCCTACCCTACCCTACACTATTCTACGCTACTCTATTCTACCCCTATCCTACCTAACTCCTACTCTACCCTACTTCACATTTACCCTACCCTACCCTACTCTACCTCTATTCCACCGCTCTATTCCTACCCTACTCTACCTCTACCCTACCCTACCCTACCCTACCCTACCCTACCCTATCCTACCCTACCCTACTCTACCCTACCCTACCCATACCATACCCAAGGGGTATAATTTTCATTTTATTTTTCTTCGATTCTTCTATTATATTATAGGCGGAGACTAATCCATCAAATCAAAAACCATGAAAAGTGGTCCAGCAGTTCTCGAGTATACCTACTAATTTTCATGACTTCAACTTTAAAAATGGCAGAATTTCATTCAAACTTTTATCTTCTATATTTTCTCCCCATAGTCATTGAATATCGAGATATACGCACCAAATTTCCTACACAAACTTTCACCCCCCTCCCCCTTTCCCCCCTAATAGGTAGAGTTTTCTAAAAGCTGAAACACGTCTTATTTGTTAACCGATAAGCTAAATATCAAGTTTAATGACGGATTTTCATAACTACAAACTTTAGTCCCCTTTTATATCTCCTTAGGGGGAAAAAATCCAAATTTTTTGATACACGTCTTTCTTATTTTTAGCGAATAAGCTTAATACTATTTTTTACATCTGTAACTTAAAAAATAACGAATCTTCCATACAAACTTTCACCCCCTTTTTTATCCCTTCAAGGGTAGATTTGAAAAAAATAAACTATGCTCGTCTTTCATCTAACAACCGAAAAGCTGAATACCAAGTTTCATACATATAACTTTAAAAACGACGGACTTTCATACAAACTCTTATCCCCTTTTTTGCCTACTTAGGGGTGGAATTTCCAAAAATCCTTCCTTAGTGCACCCCTAGGGTGCTTAAAGAATATTGTCTCAAAATTTCAAGTCTCTAGGTCCACCGGTTTAGGCTGTGCGTTGTCTGTCAGTCAGTCAGTCACGGTACTGTTTTATAAGTATAGATAGATAATAACATTTATATCACACATAAAAAAATTGTTCATTCGTCATTATTCAAGTGAGAATATTTATAGAAAATTACTGGAATTAGGGAATCTAGATTATACCAATATTCTTTCTTGATAAATAGTACATTCCAATTTACCTAGACAGAACCATTCTACATAAGTACTGACTGAAAAGGCCATTTTTTTAACGCAAAATTTCATCCATCCAATTTTAATAATGGACACAATCTGATGCTTGACTGATTCCCTTCCCTAGTGATGCTCGTAAAATTTTATCACTGTCGCGCTTAAACCAGAGCTAAACACTCCCCTACAATATGGTAACGTCGCTTCTTATAAAAAATGTGGAAGTTATGGGTATTTATGGTATTGTAGAGGAGTTAGTTTTGTTTTATTCTGAAGTCTTCGCACTTTAGAAGCGTTTATAGAAATTAAAATTCGTTTTTTAACTCCTCGATTATATTACCTAATTTGTAGTCTCCCGTCACTAGGATTTTCTCATGTGTCGTATGTAATAACAGATTTAAAATGTTACAATCTTTAAAACATCTCCGGAAGAAAAATATTATTTATCGATCCCACAATGTTTGGTCTCATGTGGGAATGGATTGAGTAAGGGATTGAGAATCGAGATCGGAGATCGATTGCGGCGGTTTGGTGGGTACCAACCATACCAAACCGCCGCAATCGTGTTGCCATTCAGTTCGATTTTTTTTTATTTAAGTAAGTAGGTATTTTAATATCTGAAAAAAAAACTGTGTTATTATCTCAAATCAACCAATCGACAACTATACCTACAAATATTCTTAACTTGTTTGTAAATATAAAAATATTTTTAAAAAAAACAAGACCCATAAACGCTGTCACATTTTTAAAAAATTGGACACCTTTTTTAATTTGAAATCAGGGCATCGTCTCGTAATAACTCGGCTTCCGAACTCCATAGTCGATAGCCACTCGAATCCTCAAAGGAATAATGATTAAAATAGCGATCGTCCGCTAATCCATATTGATTGATGATGTTGTCCAATGGCGGGATATTTCCCATTTTTCCAAAATCTTTGTTAAACAGGGGCTGGAATATTACGGATGGTGTTTGATGAATTGCGTTTGCGATATAAAATTTTGTGGGATGGAATAATTTCCTAGTGTTTTTACTTTTGATTTTATTTTTTATTATTTTAATCTTCTGTCTCTAAATAACAAAAGAGTTTTGATGTTTTAAGTTTTGACCATCTAAATAATATAAATGCCATGCTGTGTTTTTTTTTCCTTATGTTCTTTTTTCACGCAGCAACGAATCGACATGATTTTTATATAGATATAGTTAATGGGAAAGAGAGTGACGAAAAAATTAAAAGCAGCGGATGCACCGGAGGGCAGCCGCCACCAAGTTCGTACTGAGTGGCGTGCAGTGGATTGAGCTATAAGTTTATGATGATGACGATGAAGAGGATGAGTGAAACCGCGGGAAAAAGCTAGTAACATGATAATTAGAAGAGAACTAAGATGCCCGAACTAAGATACCTGGGATATTTGCTCAAATCAAAGACAAGATCCAAATTCCAATAAATCCGACGAAATCGACGGACCTAATAATTGTGTATTGTAAATAGAAATTTACTGCCAACAATAAAAAAAACCATAGGTCAGTTCTGTTTGTATCACCTGCTTAAATTTGAATAATAATACGATGACACTGCACTTCGGACAATAGCTGACCGATGCTTCACAATAGCATGTTTTCTTTCACCGAAGGGCATAAGTATTCAAATAGGGTCCTTTTTGTAACACATTCTCACGCATGCGCATCACACGATGACCTTTGCGCACCAAAATCGCGCAGGATTATAATTAATGTTCGTATATTGTCCGTATTCGCGGATAATAGTTATGGCAATAGAATTTATGAATGGTAAAAGTGGAATTTCTTGCATATTGATCAGGGCCCCTTGAGAACTTGCCCAGTGTCCACTTGTGGACTCGACCTTCCGGTTTGTTCTATTTTTTGCGAAGAATGTGGAATGATTAATTGCTTATACGTCCGTTAGATTTAAATAGAATTTTCTTATTGTTATCTTGACCCCACAAAAACACCGAAATGAACGAAGACGCGACGAAGACCAGGCTAATTTTTATAAAATTTCATTCATTAAGTACCTATTAATGAAGTAAGAATTAGAATACACCAACACGTTATTAAGGAAACAGTAAAATTTTGAAAAGAAATAACGCTTCTTTTTAAAAAAAGTATTATTAAAAAAAACAAGTAAGTAATAGTAGTATCTTAACAGAACCAGAACGTTTCAAAATTTCATCCAAAAAATAAAATCATGCTCACGCCTATTTTAAATTTTAATTATCTAGTAAAAGAATGAAGTGGAATCATGAACAAAACGTCGTTAGCGCAGCAAAACGGGTATTTGTCGGAAACGTCGCGGGCGCACGATTTATGTCGACAGAAACTGAGGCGAGGATTTGAAACCCAAATAAATACAATGAGGCACCGATATTAGGACGAGGACTTCGTGTTTTCGATAGCGAGAGTATTGTTTGTCGAAAATACTGAACTGAAATTTGTTCTTATACTTTACAACAATTAAAAATACTATACAAAATATACTTTATGAAAATTAAAAAAAAAATACTTATATTTTTATTTTACAGTAAGTAATAATCGAATCAAAAAACCAAACTTTTTATAGGTAAGTAGATATATTCATTAAAGGACACTATTTTTTCGTATATTGAATGTTTGATAAGATAAAATGGTCGAGGAAAAATATACCTACTCATAGTGGGTTTGTGGTTAAACTTCGTTAAAATTTTACAGAATTTAGGTCAAACAATTTGACGTAATTTTATAAAAATAAAAACCTTCCTAAATGAATAGAACACTTCAAATTTACATCAACAAATTTATTTTTCGACACTTAAAATTCTTTTCGCTTAGCTTCTGCCTTTTCGCCGCATACTCGAAACCACCCGGTCGACACCAAAAAAACCATTCAGGAAGATGTATTTCAAAAACTTTAGCCGAGCGTAGAGTATTTATGGAAATCTAAATAACACTGCGCTTTTTTAATTGTACGGAATGAGTTTTTTCAATGTGTGTTTTATTTATTTTCGTGGCCATAGTGATTTGTTTGGCAGTAAATATGGCGGGAACGTCTTCAGTTGACTGTGATGTGTAAATGAAGTGTTTCTTATAAACGTTTGAACTACTAAATATGGCACGCTGGGGACAGATTTTTTGGTGAAATATACGAAATTAGTGTTGCACGTTTTAGGGTTTTAAAAATGCAGTAAAATATTGTTTTTATTTTGATATCACCTAGGAATTAGCTAGAATAATAGATCTAATTTATGTATGTTTTGCTTATTAAATGAAAATATTTTTATAGACATGTAAAATAGATCTATTTTATGATATGAATTAAACCTTGAGTAGTGCGTCTATAAAGTCAATAGTTCAAAAGATATAATTATATTTAGATTATTATAATTGACTCTACAAAAACATGTAGACAATAAAATTATTATTGTTTGAACAACTGACTCGGACGGGACTTGAACCCGCGTTCCGTGGCGAGTTTCTTATTAAATTATTTCATTTAATAAGCAAATCATCAAAAAAACATACATAAAAATATTATTATTGTTTTTCCAAAAAAGTAACTATGGTCACATTGGTCACACAGAGGAACCGATTCGGTTACAAAATGGAAAATAAACGCCATTCTAAAAAAAACGCAGTTTCTAAAAAAAAACAAGTAGCCGAAATATCTTCCAAACGTTTTGAACCATTTAATTTTCTTCCGCCTCCCAAACTGCACCAGTCGAAAGGTTAAGATAAGATTAGTTCTAAAACATTACTAAGAAAATAGCAGTTAAATTTGTATTTCAGACAGCTGATATCGGTGTTCAGTATCCATTAGCTGAGGGTAAATGTCATGGACAAAAGGTCTGGTACGATTTATTTTTAAATAAGTAAATGCAGTGTTGCCAGTATTTGTATTATTTATTGATCGCGTGAGTGTTTGTAGAAATTATGACTTACTGAAATGTTGTTTGATGACAACTTATGTGCTATCGAAATATATATATGTATATATGCCTTAGAAATATGAGAGGAAATGAAAATATATATAGATGGATAACTATAAGCAACGAAACGATAGCACAGTTAGATAGAGCACTTCCAAGTCAGCCAGTCCCGCTAGTATCCTATCTTTTTTTCAATCAATTCTTCAATCAATTCAATTAATTTTATTACAAAAAAAAATGCAGTAGGTAGGCAATTAACAAAATTAAGTCAATTACACAAAAATTGACTTTTTTAATAGCTCAAAATTGCTCTGCAAGGCTTTACATGTCACTAAATGGTATTTTTTTACATTATTCAGTAGCAATCGTTGTTAATAAAATTCTATTCAGTCCTGTAGCCATTGTCTAATATTCACTCTGCCAAAATCTTAAAGCATTTTCCTTCTGTACTCGATCAGAGCTAGATCCCCTGTAGATCAAGTACTGATAGCCTTAATCTAATCTAACCTAGCCATACCTAATTAGAAAATACCCAATTTTAACCATCGGGCAAGCGCATGAAGCAAATTCATGGGCAAGCGTAAACCTAGGAGTCCCACACTTCGGCTTATTCTCATAAAATATCTAAAAACAAACTCTGAAACTTCACAAATACATACTTATCAGCTAAACACGCACATAATAACATATCTACTAATAAAAATAAAGTCACGAAGAGGACATTATCCGCCATTTTCGAAAGCAAAGTTTATTTTTCTCGTAAGATAAGATGGCCATTAATAGCACTTCGGCTTCCTATCTGAAGCTGAAAGATCTCTTACAGTTTAATGGGATATATTTTCTTTGGGTGGGGTTAAAGGTGACCAATGGCGGCTCGTGACGTCACAGATAAAGAAGAGATAGAGTGGGATGAGAGATTTCTATTCTTGGAGCGTCTGTGAAGAGTACAGTCGAGATGAAATTAGTTGGATAGTTTTTGTTATTTAAGTATTAATATAAAATAGTTGGTAATAAGTTTATTGTTGTTGGTAAGTAGGCTTATAATGGGTACATAGATAATAAATTTTACTTTGACATAATTTTTAGTTTATGTAATTGTTACATTTTAAGAAATTATGATCATAATTTAATTTAAAAAGAAATTGGCAAAATCTGGCATGGTTATAAATGACCTACCTATTAAATTAAAATTTCTAAAAGTGAGATGTCTATGTTTCTACCAAATAATAATATAATGTATAACAGCTTATGTATTTCCTTTCTTTTTTTCCTCTGGAATGTAAGTACCTACACTACATTTTAATAAACACTTTTGTAATCGATAGTACAACTTCAGTTTATTTTCGTACTCTGCACGTGAAACCGCACGTACAATGTAGGTACTCTACGTACATTTACAATTCACTAACGTTTTACGTTAAATAAGTATGTATTGTTTCAATCCAATTTTTAAAAAAATATTGTAAATAACTTATCATGTTTAACAAGTTAGAATCCCCTCTAAGAAAGTTTTGTAAGTAAAATGTCATGTAAATAATCCCTTCTTTTTTTGTAGTTGGGTAAAAATGATAAACCTTTCGAAGTTTGTAAAGAGTGTTATTATTATTATTATGTTATTGCTATATCTACTCTTCAAGCAAAATGAAGTGACAGCGCTTTTAGTTCGACATTAGAACAAGTGACGTCATCTGTTCACAGTGCCGTCTGTCTCGTAAAGAATGTTCGTAAACTAAGTCATCATCTGCCTAGCCTTTTCCCAATGTTCGTAATGTTCGTAAACTAAGTAATTTTTGGAAATATTAAAATACTTACTTTTTCTTAATTTTTTTATATTTATAAGGGAGTAACAGGTTTATATTGAGATTTGGTAAAAACTATTCTATTTCTATAGTACCTAATATTATGTAGACAAATTATTTTATTTAAGTACCTAATGTCACGGAATTGAAACCTAGGTTTTTATGTTATTTTAATAAAAAATATTTTCTTCTACTTTCATAAATCATTTTAGATATTCGGACTCGGTGGACAAAGCAAAAATTATGACATTTTTTTCTAAAATTTTGTTAAAACCAATTCGCCATGGTGGGGGGAGACAAAAATATTCATTCACAAACCGTGCAAATATAAAGCAATAAATTGTAATAAGTTTAAAAATGGAACGGCACCGTTACAAGTATGGATTTGATGCGTTCCGGTACATTGAACGCGGGACGCGATATATTGTGCATGTAACTCGATTTAATGCAGACATTTTGCTAGGCGCAGATTTAAGATGGCGATTTTGTAGGCTCTCCTATTTTGGTTGATGTGAATTTCTAGTAAAATTACTCGTGCAAAACGTACGAACGTGGCTTGGTCTTCCTGCTTCCTATATATCTAACTAATTTCACTTTTAACCTATGATAGGTTACCTAAAATATTATCATGGAGTTGTCTTTGCTCAGTTACATCAGCTATCTTTGCGGTTTTAGTACTTACCATCTACCTATAATATACCTTTAGAATTTAGGAGAGACCAAGTAATATCACCTAAGTTATCCTTAAAAATATAGGTATTTGGAGCTTTTAAAATGATTTGCCAACACCAAGCTATATTTTTGCACCCAAGGACCACATAGTGAATATCTGAAATTCAGCCGGGTTTAAAAAAAAAGATTTAATTTGAAATTTAAAAAAAATAGAATGCACGTAAGTATATTTGAATAAGTCGAAACCGGCAGTTGCCAATAGGCATTGTTTGTACATAATTAATATTTAAATTTGTTTTTTTTAAACAACTGTACTTTTGCGAACCATGAATAAAAAAGTCAGCCAGCATTATTCCAACTACCCTTAAAATGTGGTTATAAAACTGACACATTCCGTCTACGCCCCCGTCTTTGCGATTTGATATCGCAACACCATCACAAAATTACATTTACACCCACGAATCCCAAAATTCACCTTATCACGAAGAGTTAAAGATCATTATGATTAAAAACCATGTTTTTGGAACGCATTTTTTATAAAATCATTGCGTCTGTAAGTATGGAAATAATATGGCGGGAAGACTACGAATTGTCTTCTTATAAATCGTGTGTTGCCAATTTTGGAGTATTTTGCCCGATTCAAGGACTCTCATTTCACTTTATGAGCAATTTTTTGGTAGTTATCATCTAGATTCTTAGAGCAAAGGATGTACAATATAACTTTTTCAAGTTTTGTATGCTTGGTGGACAAGATGATTTACTTCAAATTGCAGAAATGTTAGCTAGTTTCAAAAAATTAGCCACACCACAGTAAATAAATACATTTATACAATAAATACATTTAATTACTGTGGTGAGACATAGAAAATTATTCAACTGTGGACTATGTGACTTATAAGATAACCACTGTAAATGGTATATATAATATTTATTATTATTATATTTATTCATAACATTTAACACACGAAAATCACTTTGACAGGACTCACTGACAACTAACTTTAAAAAAATAAAACAATTTTAAGGAATTTTTAAGTTTTACAACTGGCAACTCAGTAAGGAAAATATGTTCAGAGACAATGAATTTTAATGGCAGCTTAAATGACAACATTTATTAGCACGTGTTATGTTATATTTTTATAAAATTCTTTTTTATGCTCAAAGCATTTTATGTGAATTTTATGACTACTGTTTGTATTAGTAGAAGATATTAAGAATTGACAATATACTTACCTATAGAATGTTTTATTTTTAATTGTTGAATTCCTACAGCCGTTAAGATAACTATCACATTCTGAATTCAAGTTTAAATGGCATTTAATTGAAGGGAAAACCATAGACGAACATAAATTATTTTTTATCTGATCATTAAGATAACGAATTAATTTTATCTCAACAAAGATAAGATAAAATTATAATAAGATAAATAATTATGCAAATATTTGCAAAAATTCTTTATTTTACGATTTTAACTTTTATATTTGATTTTATTGGTTTTGCTCGTGCTTGACATCATCTTTCTAACCTTATTTTTCCCAAACTTTGTTGAGGTCAGCTTCTAATCTAACCAGATGCAGCTGAATATCAGTTTTCAAAAGAGAGACCGCCTACCTGACCCCCGCAATCCAAAGGGATTTTATAAGAGATTGACTCCCTATATCGACTGTCAAAGATCTTCATGACAGCCGGGGCTAACGGCTTAACGTTTTTTTAAAGACACGGAGAAGGTGACAATTAGTTGATAATACGCTCATAACTTTCGAACCTACTGCCTTTGTCTGTCTTGGCAGTCAGTCATACCACTAGGCTAAAAATGCTTCCAATAATTAGGTAAACAGACACATTAGTAACTACCCTCTTGTCCAGTGGAAGTGGTCTCGAGTGTCCTGTAGGAAGTGGCACGTGTTCAGTGCCAGTGTTGTGTTACGTCACTTCCGGACAAGTGTCTTACTGTTACTGTGCTTATTACTTGTAACTTATGTAGTAGCTTTTACATTGGAATATCAAAACTAAAAAGAAACAAAATTGTCCGCGCTATTGACCGTTGAAGAGTTCCTTTATCTGGAGCTAATCCTGGATGTCGATTCAGGTTACGGTTTCCAGAAAAAGTGCATTGTCATCGGAACTGAAGAGACATGTTATTGTAGAAAACTCGTTTAATAAAATTGACAACATGGTGTTTTTAAACATACAGTGTAACGGTGAGTCCAGTGGTATGAATGTCTGACTGGCAAGTCAGAGGTCTCAGGTTCAAACCTGAGGCGCGACCTTTGAATTATCGAAAGTTAGCCGTTGGTCCTGCGCCTGATCTCTCTCCGGTCGTGTCGGATAGCCATCCCATAGGAATATGAGAAAGGGAAAAGAGAGCGCACCTACGTTTGCTTATTTGTGTAATTAAGTAGTTAATCTCCGTTGAGATTGGCCGCTGTGACCGAAATTCGGACAGGAAGACATTATAACATTAATGTCTACATAGACGATGGCTAATTACTAATTATAACATCAAAGCTAGCGCTCACATCATACACAATTTGCATTTCCTCTTCCCATAACTCTTAGACCATACCTTTCAGCATATGGGTATTCTCTACGTAATGTGACGTCACCTTTACCCTATGGTGTATTTTTCAGGAACCATTAGACATGTACAAACACCCTAATGGCGGAACTCACCCTTGATCTCACTTCCACCCTCACATATTTGTGGTTTATTAATAAATTTTACTTCATTTTTGTTATAAATCACTTTGAAAATTGTATTTATTTTAAAACGGACTTTAAGTTTTAAAGCATAAGGAAGAAAATACATTGAAATTTTAGTGTGGATGTTCAAAATAAAAAAAACTGAACTGAAGATCTTTACAATAAGACTTAAAATCGCTTCCAACTTACCAAGTTTTGTGAAGATCTTCTGTCAAAAGATTTTGTTTCTTATGATAAAAGAAATAAGTTATAAAATCCTATAATGTTTTGGGAGCAGTGCGTAAAAACACATCTGTTTTAAAAACCCCAATGATAAGATTATCAAAACATATTAGGTAGTTAAATGTTATTATGTTACTAATAATTCTCTTTGAGGAAGATTAGATAACACTAGCAAGATGAACCAAAATAATATTTCTTTTAATTTTAATTTCGTTACTGGACAGTGCTAAAATAAAATAATTTTGAGCTCTGGCTGATTTTAAACGGTTTTACTTAGCTTGATCTGTTTATTATTTGGTTCAAATTTAGTAATCGATATTTCATCCTCTTCCTGTTGACAGATTGATCTGATATTTGGTACACAGCTTAACAAAACCGTTATTACTTTTTCTTAAAAGGTATTTTGTGGTGGCAAACTTTTTTTGTTTATTTCTACTCTCCATGATTCATAAAATTGTTCACTTAATTAATAATTTAGATTTAGCCATATTTCATTGTGTCACAATAAGATAGCTAAACACAGATAATCCCTTAGTCATTTGGTCAATCTCCTTTAACCACATACATTTAGAATCGAAGGACACTAAATTTAAAAAAATTTGGGACGTCCACCTACTCAAGTTTTGCGTGAAGCCGCACAAATTGCGGTTAAAGACGGGCAAACGTAAGGCGAAGGGTGAAGAAGGGGAGGGAGGGGTAAGAGGATTGCGTTTGACATGTAATACTATTGCGGTGCCTACTCCACTGATTGTGTGGTGACCACGTCAAAGAATATTCTATCTATGCCCATATGAAAAAGCGAATAGGCAATGTTTGGAAGATCTTGGATTATTCAAGCTTGTAACTCTCGTGTCTTTATGAAACTGATTGATGCTCGTATATTTTTTAACCACCGACACGCAAGAAGAGGGGTATTCAAAGTTTGACGTGTCTGTGTGTCTGTCTGTTGCATTGTAGCTCGTAAACGAATGGACCTATTTCGATTTAGTTTTTTTGTTTGAAAGGTGATTTGATCGAGAGAATTCTTAGCTAAAAAAATGAGGTTTAATTGTGTCGAGGGTTCAAAAATTTATAGATTCTTCGTGTTGCTTCTGAGAAAAACCCAATAACATTTTGCCCGACCAAAGGAACCCAGGATCTCGTGCTCAGCAGTCGCGCTTGCTACCACTAGACCAACAAGGCAGTCCTAGTAATAGTTTAAACACCTGGCCACCCTAATAAGAAGCCACGAAGCAAACGGAAGTTAAGTCGCGGAAGACGGAAACGAAATTGTAACTTTTTCTATTGTAGTGATAGTCGAAGGTGGCCGCAGCGATTGTTTCTACGGCTTCTTGATAATTAGATTCGTATAATAGTAACTGTCTACAATATATGTATGAAAAACGTATGAGCATATAATTCTATTATCTTATTGTTGATGAAAAACTTGGTGTCAAAGTTTAAAGCACCCGTAGGCCTCTGACATGGGTTTACACACCGTAGAAAAATAGCTTTTGAGCTTACTTGAGCGATCTTTGCAAAGATCTTGGCATTTTTAAACGGTTTTACTTAGCTTGACCTGTTTATTATATGGTTCAAAATTCGTCATCGATACGGTGGGATACGGTGGCTCACCGGTTAGAGCGTCGACACGGTACGTCGAAGATCGTGGGTTCGAATCCCATCTGTATCAGTTGTTTTTTTTTCAAATTTTCTTATTAAATAATTATATAAGCTATCATGTGTACATGAAAAAAATTCACAAAAATATTTCGTAATCGATATTCCACCCCCTTCCTGTTGACAGATTGATCAAATATTCGGTACAAAGCTTTAGTTTTGATGACAAAACTATTTAACATAAACAAAATTACTTAGGTATATTATTTCAATAACGACTTTTATCACTTTTTAAAATTCGTGTGTGCTTTAAAATCCAACTAAGTACCTAACTGACTTAGTTCTAAATTGCCATCCTCAAAGATTTAAGCTTTGGCCCCCGTAATAAAACTCATGCTACTTTTACAAAAACGACAAATAAGTTTAAGTAAAAAAAAAAATCTCAATTTGGACCGCAATAGCGCTAGCTGGAATTTAATGCCTATCACACTCTGTATTCATTAAAATAATAATGATATTTCAATACAATCTACAATAGGAATACATTAATGACCGTGTAATGGTCATAAAAAATTGGTCGCATGCCAACTGTGGGTGGACATCATAAATTTATCAAAAAAAACAACATGGCTGACCGCAGCTGTCAATGAGTATTGAGATGTCAAATCACGCACAACTTTGTATTTGCCGCCGATCTCGTTCGACTAACGCTCCTATTTTAAACGTAATAAGATTAAATTTTCGACGATTTTGTAGTTCGTTATTTGTAAAGTTAAGTTGGTAATTTGAGATAAAGGAGACATTGGTCATTACTGTAATTTTACGGTCATTTCGGCGGTGTGTCGTGTGAAAGTAGTTACAAATGTAACAATTAATTTTATGGTTATTTAGGTGTAATTGTCGTGGAACTGGACATGTGGGCGGGATGGTGGCCTGGTTTTTTTTCGTGCGGAAATCTTATTCTTTATAATGTGAACCATAAACAATTGTTAATGTAGTCACTAATTATACCTAATCGGTGCCATTGTCGCTACCTTGTCACAGAATAGATAAACCCTATCCAAAGTTTAACTTCAATAAATTATTTTGAAATTGACAACAAGGCGATTTGTTATAAAACATAAAAATATTAGCTTTTTCAAAGATCATTATATAGGTTCTTAATGGCCAAGCCAAAATACCTATAATAAAATTGGAATGTTTTATTTCCATTTTTGAATGTGAGTCATAGATAAGTAATTCATTTTGGCGTGCATTTAAAAAAAAAACATAAATTCCGTTTTTAAAACATACGAATGCAACTCTTCAGTAATATTGCGCTGATTGTTCGCAGAAGGTAATTTCTTTCAAACTGGCAGCCATTTTAATCAGACAAAGTTGAAAGCGCGCTATAAAATTAATCTGGTGACGTCTACCTTCAACTAATGATTTATTGCACTAGTTGTGCCATTAGCACCTGAGTTTTCATAAGCGTCGTTTGTAAAAGCTAAAAGTTTATCAATTTCTACTTTATTGTCTAATTATTTGGATATGGGTAACATGTTTCGTTCTCCTTATTTCTAAAACCTATGTCAGAAGGACACAGACATACGCACATTACTTATTTTGTTTTCCATTAAGTATAATTGTCAAAGTTTATTAAAAATACCTTTAAGCACTCTACTCTACCTCTACCTTGAGTAGTAATAGCCTAGCGGTATGACCGTTAACTAGTAAGTAAGAGGTCTCAGGTTCGAATCCAAGGCACCTCTGACTTTCGTAAGTTATGTGCGTATATGCACGTAAGTACGTAAAGCTGTTGGCCCTGCGTCTGACTCTCTCCGGTCGTGTCGGATTGCCATCCCGTTGGACTATGAGAGTGAGGGAAAATCTTATGCGTAGTGAAATTCGTTCATGCAATTAAGCACTCTAACAATAATTAGATTTAAAGCTGATTTTAAGTTAATACAAAACATTGCTTATTTTGAAAACAATTCACAGAAATGGCGACTTCTGCTAACTACCCTAAGTTCTTAAAATCATAGCTATAAATTATAACAAATTTAACGGCCTATACTTCCAAACCACAATCTTCATTTTAAGATTTATTTTATTTTATTAAAGTATTGGAAAAACACTTAGAAGACATTTTGTGGCCTATAAAAGTTTTAGAAGCAAAAACTTCTAACCATTTTGAAGCTTGGTTAGGGCCTATAAAATAATTATTTTTAGTGGAAAACATATATTTTAAATGATTGTGCCTAATGCTTATTTAAATTTTGAATAAGTTAACAGACAATTCGAGAATTATTACAAAAAAACTGTTTATCCGTCGTTCAAATATTTAATTCTCTGCCTAAATTTTATTTAAATTCAGAAACACGAAAAATTCCATTGTAATTGACCCCGATTCGAAAACCAAAATGCAATCGATTTAAATAAAGAACAATACAGGAATTCAAATCGAATTCTATGCAGATTTTGTAATCAAAACACATGCGACCTATTTCGTGGGAACAAGCGAACAGGTGTCGTTCTAAAACCAAATGTTTTCGCTGACAGCGTACAAATCACGCATCAGGAAATTAAAAAAAAAGAGCGACAACATTCCCATGGACTGGCAGAGGCTAATAAGGGTGACGATTGTTATGGGACCAATAATTATAGTTGGGTAATGGGAATTAAATGGGTATAACGAAGTTAACTACATTTTTCTTACTAGTGTTTATTGGTTTGTTACTTTTCAAGTTGGAAGCTTTTAGGAACTGGTGTATGAATGATATATTAGACTGCCGGTTAATATTACTTATAATCAAAACTTAGTTTATAACATAAAACATAACATAGACTCACGCCTCGCCAGAGGCGATAGACAGAGGTGTGTGCAGTACACCCACGTTTCGCCGGCTGATTATAATTAAAAAAAATAGAAATTAGATTAAAATTCTCTGTGATCAGCATCAAGATAAAAAAATAAAATATTTTTATTTATATAGACCATAAAAGATAGAGTATAATTATTTAATAAGAATTTGAAAAAACAACTGATACGAATGGGATCAATTGTTTTTTTCAAATGTCTTATTAAATAATTATATTTAATAAGCCAATATGTGCTAAAACATGTAAAAAAATCACAAAAATAAAAAGATAGAGTACCTACTTAATTATTACTTCTAATAGGTAGGTACTATTTGCAGTATTTGCCAGTAGGTACCAAGGGCAGCCTACCATAAAAAGAAATTTGGCAAGAAACTCTACTATTAGTGTTCTCTATTCCCTCATTCTCATAGTCCGATGGAATAGCAATCCGACACAACAAGAGATCAAGCGCAGGGCCAACAGCTTAACGTGCTTTCCGAGGCACGGAGTAAGTGATAGGCACTTAATTAATTTTAAAAACGCACATAACTTCCAAAAAATCAGAGGTGCGCGCCTTGGGCCACTGACCACTGACTTGTCACGACGCCGACTGGCTATCACGACTCAACTAAATACTAAGCCAAGCTAAATACCTACATACTAATTTCTATTCTGAAACCATGATATTAAAGACTTCATGATTAGCTTACCGTCGCGCGACGGGTCTATGAACAAAAACAGTTATTTCCTGGTAAAAGTATAAGTATTGGTGGAAATCACGCGTCTCCCGCTCCCACGGGATCGAGTTGCTACATACAGGCTGTTGATATTTAGAAAAAAATTTTTTTTTTTCAAATCTTTGGAGAAGAACGATTAGGTGAGCCGACCGCAAACAGGATTGGAAAAAGGCCTGAATAAGAAGATTTTTTTGAAATCGTAGGTACCTACTAGTAGTTTCTGAGATTAGCGCATTCAAAAATAAAACTCTATGCGGACGTGATCTAGTCTATGCTAATATTATAAAGCTGATTACAATATTAGCATAGACTATAGCTTCCGTCCGGCCCGTGGCTTCGCTTGTGTGATATGTTGATAAATTCTGGCCTTTGCATGATTCTGATATTACTATCTAATTATCTATGCTATTTAAAGTCATATTACTGTAAAGTTTCATCAAAATCCATTCAGTGGTTTTTGCGTAAAAGATTAACAAACATTACCTACATCCCTACAACTTTCACATTTATAATATTAGTAGGTTTATATTAATTAGCTAGTAACCTACATTGTTATGTAGTAGATACCTGCATTATTCAACTCAACAGATACCTATTTACTTTTTTACATAAGCATTAAAACAATGGATTATTGTCTTATTTTGTATTTTAATAATATTTTAATAATAATAAGGTTATTTAATAAATACCTAACTGTCATGGCTGAACTACACCTACTTAGTTGCATTACTTAGTATGTATTTAAATTAATTAATTTACAAAATTAATTATTATTTCTTGGTGTAACATTTAAATGAATTCAAATAAATAAAAAAGTGATTGCATTGTACGTTTTTCATTACAAGAATTACAACGGTCGTTATTTTTAATCTAATTAGAAATTCTAATAAGTTTTGATCATTTGAATATGGAACAACAAACATTTCTTTTTTATTCCAAACTACAAATCGATGACGATTGAGGAACGACGATTCTTATACGAATAAATTCGAAATTTAAATTTGATTCCAGATTCAAATTTCGTAACGGCCTGTATTACTCAAAGCCGTGAAAGTATGCGGATTATACAGCCCACAGGTGGTTCCGCCCCTCGGAATTCCGTACTTTTTGTACGAATTCCGTTGAATCCTCTCGTTTATGGATTTCCGAATCGAAAATAACTTTCTTTAATTTGGCGGCCATTTGGTGCTAGTGAATGTCGGTAATTGAAACGAGATTATACATTTTGTGTATTCTATTTTGAACTCTTGGGTTATTGTAATTAGGAGCAAAATGTAATGAAGCAATACCTACTGTGATCTGAGTTGCAGTTGGCCATATAAGCCTTAGGTTTAAATATTTTGGGGTTTGAAGTTAGACTTTTTTGTTTTGGCCATGATTTAAGTCGCAATCTGACGATTTCGACGTGCAATTAATCAAATAAATCAGCCTGTAACTGTCCCAATGTAGGGCAAAGGCTCATGAGATGGATTGAGCATTAATCACCACCAAAGATATTGGAAATTTAATATTTCTATGATCACCTCACGACGCTAGCTCACTGCGTGTTGGCGATTTCAGACTATTAAGTAGTCCAGCTGTTTTCCTTACGATGTTTTCCTTCACCGTTAGTCAGTGGTGTCTTAGATTAACTAAGATTAATGTGCAATTAAGCAGTGATAAACTAGTGGTATGACCGTTGAACAGCCAAGTCAAGTTCAAAACCCAGACACGCACCTCTGACTACCTACTACAAAAAAGCAAATTAAAAGAAATATCTGATACATCTTGACTGAATTTGAAACATGCTAAGAACAAAATAAAAAAAAATCTTGTTCTAATTTCAAAATTACTTCATCGCAATTGCCGCGCTGCCGTTCACACCATGAAGGGTTAAGATTAGACGGGTTTAAGAGCTCTCCCTGTACATTTGTGAAACACCCTGTAATCTAAGGATTACAAGACTATCACGCAAGTAAACTGTGTGGGGAAGACAGAGATCGAAGAATGAGATTGTGTATAAATTATCATGTTTTATGTTATCAGACCACACTATTGGCCCAGTGGTTAGAGCTTCGAGATGTTGGTGTAATACACATATCAGATAACTGTATCATCAAAACACCAAACAACATTTTAGCTGCTAAAAGAACAATCTCAGTAGAATTTGTAACATCTTATTCAAAACCATTAGATTTCTCCATAAGTACGTATATTTCGAGCAATAACAAAGCGAACATTACCAAAGAGGAAGTAATAGATAGTACTAAAGACATTTTTCAACATTTGATTGACAAAGAAAACTCATTACAAACCGAGTTAGATAGTACTATTTGGAAACAGATTAGTTCTCACACCTATGTGACTAGTTTCGTGTCATCAATTATACTATTTGTTGTCATGTTATTTATAATTTATTACAGTCCACAGATAATACGATGTAGTAGAGCCGTTGTTCAGCGCTACACCAGAGCCTCAGGAGAAGTCAATAAACCAGACAAACCATCAGTCGTTGCTGGTGAAAGACCGACCCAGGGGGTATCAGCTGAACGAGTCAGGCAGCTACAACCAGTCATCACTATAGAACCTATCTATAGTCAACCAAATCGTCAGCCGAGACAGCAGAAAAGAAGCACAAAACGAGATGCTCCTCACACGCCACATACTGCACCAATTGAGAGCATTGAGCTGTACCAACTGGAGTCCTGTTCCTGAGTGGCGCCAGAATGTTCAACCTTGAACATGCTCGCAGCGTCACTCGCTGCTACAACACCGCATCAGCATTAAGATCTGACCTACTGAGGTCTATGCTTCATCGGCACTTCACACCAACAACACACATGTAAACACCTATGAATGTGTATAGATAATAAGATTTGTATATAACACTATAATTAAGATCAAATAAAGTAGTCATCAAGCTGTAGTCGAGTTTGACTTAACGCCTGTACCTACGTATATCCCCTCACTGTGGCCAAGACACCCTTAGCCATCAGTACGATCGATCCTGTGAGTCTGTGGGATCGGCAGTGAGAAATCCACCTCCTGTGTACATTGCACCTAGTACACTTACCTTTAATTCCTACCCCTTCCAGTCTGTTACCTTAGGTCGCTGGTAACAGGCTTCCTATCCACACAACCGTACTCATACGTTGTGTTATGGTTTGTATAGTAGGGCTAGGGCATTAGGGTTGCTAGGGCATTAGGGTTGATAGGGTTAATCAGACAAGTAGGTATTCAGTTATAAGAGCTAGGTTGTAGGCATTAGAGACTTAGGTAATTTAAGTTAAATTGTCTCTAACTAGTTACTCTGTGCGCATACGTAGCAGCAGTTGTAAATTACTAACAACTAGCAGCTACCTGTGCGTACATTTTGTATATATTAAATAGTGATTGCGATTTCAATCACTTGCCTAGGCGGACGTATTTTTTATATCGGGTAATTAATAATGAAACATCATTAAATAATTACATAAATAAAAACTGCGACGTAAGTCATATAAAGTGTGTTGTGATTCGGTTTCAGTGTGTCACTGTGCGAGAATGAACTAAATAAAGACAAACCGTATCTTTCGTGTTAGTGATGTCAAACCCAGGGTCTAGCCCATTTGGGCGTAGCCAACTAATGCGGCGAAGTCCTCCACCGACGCCAACCCAACAATGTCAACCTGTTGACCCAATTCCTCCAGTTGTTACCGAGAATGAGTTGCCGAATGAAGTTATCTCTACGCCCGAGATTCAAAAATGGCTGGGATCAATTGACAGCATCCTAAGTGAAGTTTGCTCTATTGTCTCAGACGGGAAAATGAACTCTGAACAAAAGCTTCGTGTGGTCAATCTTTGTCGAAAAGCCTCTAGCGGGACATCTCAAATGGCCATCCTGTACCAAGCCTTGAAGCAAAAAACTATCCAAGCCCATGATAAAATCCTACACCTACAAGAGCAACAAAGCATCGTGAGCTCCCTGACCCAAATAAAAGAGACCTTCGAAAGCAAAATTAAGTCATCTGAATCTAGTTCTTACGCAAATATGGTGAAAAAGGGATCTGAAAATTTCATCCGTCCAGCAAATCTCAGTGCCGTGGCCATATATCCTTGCGATAAGACGAAAACTAGCGACGATACCAAGTCCCTCGTACAAAAAATTATTTCGCCGGAAGAACTTCGACTTCACGTGCGTGGCCTAAAAAAAGTAAGGAATGGAGGCGTTCTTATAAGTACGGATAGAAAAGCTGATATTGAAAAACTAAGGAACTCGGAGAAACTCGTGTCCTCTGGCCTTACAGTTGAAGAACCCTCTAAACGTCGCCCTAGGATTGCTGTCATTGGTGTTCCCGTAGCTCTCACTGAAAAGGAGGTGTTTGAGTGTATTTATGAACAAAATCTCTCCGATAAACTTCCGAATAATAGCCGCGAGTCCTTCATTGGATCAATAAAACTGAGCCACAAGTCTGGTAAGAAAAATCATACTACCTGTAATTATATAGTAGAAGTACCAGCTGCAGTCCGTAAAATCATGATTAATCAAGGACGTATTTTTATTAACTGGACGTCATGCCCCGTGAGAGACTTCACCATAGTCACAAGGTGTTTTAACTGCCAGCAATTTGGACACGCGGCCAAGTATTGTCGAGAAACCAGCCCTACCTGTAACCACTGTGGAGAGTCTGGACATACCCACAAGGAATGTGGGAACACATCATCTCCTCCCAAGTGCGCGACATGTAATCGGTTTAAGAGAAAATGCGACCACCAAACTGGGGATATAAGCTGCCCCGCACGTAAATATGCCGAAGACAAATACATAAATTCAATAGACTATGAAGGCGCCTAAGAGCGTCACCACTACCTTTAGTTAGCTAGCACATAAGTTTGTTTTTATCTTTTTCTAGTATATATAATTATCATGACAACTAATCAGTTAATAAGTGATCTAGATAGTTTTTCTGTGTCTGAAACTATAAATTGTAATGTGGAAAATTGCAAAACATTTCTACAGACTGGGGGAAAAATGTTTAGTTTGCTAAATCAAAATATTCGTAGCATTAATAAGAACATAAATAGTCTTAAAGTATTCTTACATAGACTTGACATTAGCTGCGATATCATCGTCTTAACAGAATGTTGGTTATCTGAGCAGACAAACCATTTTTTACCTTCATTTGATGGTTATTCTTCACATAAAACCGAGCATTACATAAATCAAAATGACGGTTTAGTAATTTTTATTAAAAATAATTTGAATCCAATAGTTGAAGAACTGATCTTTCCGGGTTGCAGTTGTTTAGTTATTAGAATAAATTCCGATACTGTTATATTGGCGATCTACCGGCCTCCTTCACAAAATATTGATATTTTCTTAGACTCTCTTGACCGAAATTTAAGAAATCTATCATCTTATAAAAATATAATACTAACAGGTGACATAAATATTGATATTGTATTTGGGCAAACCGATAGAAATGCAGATAAGTACCTTAATATTTGTTCATTTCATGGCCTTTTACCAACCCATTATCAATCCACATTTCAAACTGGTTCATGTATGGACCATTTTACTATTAAATCTCATATGCCAACAACAACATTTGTAACTAATTCCTGGATCACCGATCATCGAGCTGTTCTACTAACCTTACAAATGTCTTTACCAAGAAAAAACCGTTTACGCAGCTATACTAAAATCAACATGACAAAACTAGAAAATGACATACGCAGCATTAACTTCGACCCCGTTTTTACTTCGACTGATGCAAATATCACTTTAAATTATTTTATACAGTCACTACAATCTGCAATAACAACAAATTCCTCCACTAAAATATTACCCAGGAAGTACTGTAACATTAAACCTTGGATCACACCAGGAGTCGTTCGCTGCATAAGACATAGAGACAGACTGCACCTACAATCAAGACATGCGCCTGATAATGAAATTCTCTCTATTACATATAAAAGATACAGAAATTTCTGCAATAATCTTTTAAAAAAGTTAAAAAATCAGTTTGATAAAAACGAACTGCAAAAAGCCGGAAATAATAGTAGACAAATCTGGAAATTTATAAAAACTAACACGTTTAGGTCAAAAAATTGCGACATACCGACTGACTTACTATCTACAGAGGTAAACCCTACAGCCGCAACAAATAAAGTTAATAGTTTTTTTGCTAACGTTGGCAAAAACCTAGCAGAAAAGTCCTCAAAATCTAGATCGTATTCCCCAAACATAAGACAAATACAGGCATCTACGACCATGAATTCTTTTGTTTTATTTGATACCGACGAGGATGAAATATTGAGATTAATATGCGGTTTAAAAGACGGTAGTGCTACTGGTTTGGATAATATACCAAATACTATACTAAAAAGATTTAAACATATAATTGCTCCTCCGCTAACTCATATTTTTCAACTATGCTTATCTAAAGGAATATTCCCAAAGTTACTCAAAAAAGCATTGGTCACACCAGTTTTCAAATCAGGAGAGAAAAGTTGTATGAATAACTATAGACCCATATCAGTTTTAACAGGCCTTTCAAAGATTTTAGAAAAAATTATAAATAATAGGCTAGTAAAGTACCTAGAAAATAATAAACTGCTTTCCGAGAGTCAATTTGGTTTTAGGCCTAATAGATCAACTAGTCAAGCAGTACATAAATTAACAGATTATGTAGCGACCAGTTTGGACCAGGGCAATTACACAATGGGGATTTTCTTAGACCTTGCGAAGGCATTTGATACCATAAAATGCTCTATACTGCTACAAAAACTCGAAACGCTTGGAATAAGGGGAACTCAACATCAACTTTTTGCTGACTATCTTAGCGATCGACATCAGTCTGTGAAGATTGGAGAGCATAGAAGCGCTGAAATAAGAAATAACAGCTGCTATGGTGTCCCTCAAGGAAGTATTTTGGGGCCCACTCTATTCCTGATCTATATAAACGATCTGTGCAGTTTGAAAATTCAAAACGGTACCATTATATCTTATGCAGATGATACCGCTCTCCTGTTCTCAGCGAACTCACGAGATGAGGTATTTCGTTATGCGCAAAATGGTTTTAATATTGTGACTAATTGGCTACATAAGAATCTACTAACATTAAATCCAGATAAAACGAATTACATTTTATTTGCAATGAGAAATACTAACAAACCTCTTACTAACCTAAACATTATTGCACATAGCTGTAAAACTTACGCTGACACTGCATGCACTTGTCCCACTTTAACCAAAATAAACAATATTAAATATCTAGGTGTAACTATTGACACAAATCTTAATTTCCGTAAACACATCGACTTACTTTGTATTCGAGTTCGCAAATTAATATATATATTTAAATATTTGCGTAATATTGCCGACTACACACTAATCAAACAGGTTTATTTTGCTTTGTGTCAATCCATACTAACATATTGTATAACTTCCTGGGGAGGTGCTGCAAAATCAATCTTACACCCTCTAGAACGTGCTCAAAGAGCAATTTTAAAGGTTGCCACTTTTCGACCTTTCAGATTTCCCACAGATCAACTATATAGTGAATGTAAAGTGCTTACAGTGCGGCAGTTATTTATCCAACATATAATTCTGTACCAACACACAAAAGTCCCTTTACCTTCAATACCCTCAAACAAAAGGAGAAAAGATTTGGTTTGTACAAAGGAACACACCAACCATGCTTTTGCAAATAGATTTTATGTGGTTTTGGGACCTTATTTGTATAACAAATTAAATAAGACACTAACATTTTATAGCGTAAATTATAAAAAGTGCAACATAATCCTAACGGAATATTTAGCTAAGTTAAACTACACTGACACAGAGAAACTACTAGAAATTTTAGAATAAGGATAACAAACGTATTGTTACTTATTAATAATTACTTAAAAATGTTTTGTTTACTTATATTACTTAGTTTTAATTTTTATTGTTGCTGTTTAAAACACAAATTGCGTAGCCAAGTGGTTGCCTGAAACACAGATTGAGATATATCTAGTTCAGGCAGGTCGCTACAAGTTCCATAAATAGTGACATAACTTTCTTGTATATTACTAACATTGTTATATTATTAAGTTATCCAAATAATATTAATTTAGAGAATAATAAACCTATATTAGCGATCTTAAGATAATTTTTATAATGTTATAGCAGTTATTTATATTATTGTAAAAAGTTATAAATAAATAAATTATTATTATTATATTATTATATAATTAGCCTTTCAGGTTAACTATAGTGGGTTTGGTCGCAGTAGGTATGGGATAATTTTTTGTGACTTATTAACATTTCGTTTGGTTTGAGTGTTTAAGCGTGTAAAAACATAAGTTAAGTAGGTATGTCATTTTTAGCTTTAATGATTTTTTTTTAAAACCAAGGTTTATTAATTTCAAGTAAGTAATCATAACATTACATGGAACCATTTTGCAGTCTTACTCATTTAAAAAAAAAGAATCACACACGATTAGCCCAGTGGTTAAATGATCGGTCTTCCAGGTTAACTGAAGTGGGTTCGGTCGCAGTACGGGACAATTATTTGTGACTACTAATTGACATTTCATTTGGTTTGAGTGTTTTAAATGCGTGTAAAAACGTACGGTTGTGTCTTATTTTTAGCTTTTTAATGTTTTTTTAATGGGTTATTAATTTAACATTAAATCACAACATTACACAGGACTATTTCGCAGTCTTACTCATCCAAAAAAAACAATCGTCTACATACAATAAAAAATAAAGTCGATTTGGGAACTCCTTTTGAAAATTGTCTAAAACGAATCACACCAAATCACATCAGATCAACAACATAATCTTTGCACAAGATTATCACACACACAAACACGTAACAATCTGATCGCATTACAATAATCCTCACTATCGAAATGCAAACGAGAATCGAAAAAGTCGCTCGAGTCCCATCCCTATTCGATCACTGATGCGATTTTCCGGCACTCGACGACTTGACAATCCGAGTCGTAATCGACTACCAATTTATCAAGACCTTCCTTACCCCCCGCAGGGTTCGATTTTTGAAACTTGTAGGAGTAATTTAAGGTTGCTATAAAGGTCATTTTACAATGGTTCTGCTATAATACGGGTTTTACACCACTTATCGGCACCCCGTTCAGATTTGTTATCCGATCTTTATTCGAGTTTAAAATGTTTGCTTTTCGAGTGATGTGTGATTACTGTGGAGGGTTTAATGTTTGACGGAAGGAGGATGACGTAATAAACGTCGCGCCTGCGCTTCGCAAAGGGTAAAAACAAAAATTTGACCAATTCTTGACATCATTCCTACTTAAAGCAAGTCCAACACTACCTGATCTTTGCTTATGCCAGCCCGGGCTGAGCCTGAAGCCATAAACATGTCCCAAAATAATCAAAAGTAGATCCTACTAGTCCCTAGCTTGTCCCTAAGCAAGGCCCTAAACTTAGGTCCGTGTCCCACTAGAAGGCGCCTCATTTATGACAGATAAATAGATGACGAGCCTACAGTTAAAAACTCAAGTTTTCAAATCAAAGGATCTCAACTACAAATAATTAACATGATAATAAATTAGCAAACACATCTGGTTCAATTAGTAACTCTAATGTAAATGATGACTACGACGACTACGGACTACTTACAATATCTTGAAACAATAAAACATCATAACACAGGAGGACTAATATTATTTGTGCCTCGGAAAGCACATAAAGCTGTTGGTGTTGGCCCTGCGCCTGATCTCTTTCCGGTCGTGTCGGATTGCCGTCCTAGGACTATGAGAGTAAGGAAATAGAGAGTGCACCTGTGTTTGCGTACAAACTTATGCACTATAATGTCTCCTGCGTAGTTGGGTAATTTCCGTTGAGATTTGCCGCTGTGACCGGAATGCGGTCAGAAGGACATTCATTATCATTAGCTTGTCATCATTCATCAACATAGTCTAGATACTGCTGAAAATAGGCCTCTCCCAATGCGAGCCACTATTGTGCGCTCATTGGAGGTATTTGCTCATAATCGCCACGCTCGCTAGGCAAGCGGGTTGGTGATCGCAGTAACAGATGCTGCTGCCCATTCTCCGGATCTTTCCCTTTGTTGCTTCTTACGACACCCGCGGGACGAGTAGGGGTGGTTCTATTCGTAGGCCGGAAACCACAAGGCTTTAATAAAGGATATTAGACATTTATGAATTCCTAATTATTTCTGAAGTTCTAAGTTCCAGTGGTCTGTCATCAATAGCGTGATGTTTGCTGTCTGTCGACAGGTTGTGTTGGTAATTTAGCGCGGGTATCGCGGTTCAATCCCGCTAATTAAGTGCGCGCATTTTGATCATGATGTTTCAAATATTTGTTTTAGTGCATTTATCTGTTTAGTGTTCACTAATGTTCCTTTATTAACGAGATTGATGATCTAGTTGGCGAATTTGGTTGCTGTATGTTATTGGGTTTAAATTATTTTGTATAATTTAAACCCGATAACATAAAGCAACCAATAATAATTGTAATGGTTTATTATCAGAGATAATATCACCAAGAGCCTCGATCAACACCTTAAAAGGCTGTCTTTAGATGGCTGGATCAATTTAAGGACTTGGTGCATACAAATTAATTTCTTATAAGTTTCCTTTTAAACGCAGTTAAGTAGTTCCTCAAAACCAGGAAGAAAAACTATAAGTAAACTGAATCCCCCAATATTTACTAATAAACCTAGGAACATACGGCTACACATCAATCTAAACATTTCCAGTATAAGCTGACATCTTGTTGTACGAAGAGCCTATACAATGCGAGGTCAGTTCATACTGGTAAACTATAGCTTGATATGTAACTGTGTGTACTAGCTTATAATTTCCGTCAATAGTTGAACAGTAGCTCAAAGGATGGGCTGGGACGAAAGGGGATGAAAGCGGATCATCCCCTTACAACCTTCGATATCGGCATGATTGAGGTGATTAAAATATTATATAATAGGTACGCTTTTGTATCACATTTCATAGGATATGATCGAGCAAATTAATATTACGTACTATAATATTATTGTTACAATTATTTTTTTCGAGTTTGATAGAGTATTTGAATCGTGATAGCCTAGTGGTAAGTCCGAGGTCTCAGGTACGCGCACCTCCGACTTTTCGTTAGTTAAGTGCGTATTATAAATTAATTATTACTTACTCCGTGCCTCGGAAAGCACGCAAAGCCGTTAGCCCTGCGTCTAATCTCTCTCCGGTCGTGTCCTATCGGACTATGAGAATGAGGGAATAGAGTCAGTCCATTGGTTTAGGAACTAGGATGCTTCTGACAGACACACAGACCTTTATACTTATAACACCCCTCTTTTTGCATCGGGGTTAAAAAAAAAAGAGTCCTTATACAAAACCAACCAAAACAAATACCTACAAAGTAAATCTTCGTACATTCAAAGTACACAGCCTGTGTATGTTTGTACATACAAACCTATGTGTTTGTGTACTTGTGTAGTGCTTGCATTCATCAGGTCGAGATCAAAGGGAAGGTCTAATGAGGGTGCGTTTGAAGCACACATTATTCTTATTTTTGTGTAAACTGTTATTTAGATGGTTGTAGGTAGTTTTTTAAACTGGGTAGTTTAAAAAATGGTCTGCTTTATGTAAAATCAACAAATGTGAAGTTGAATTTCTACACGTTATTTCAGTTCCGGTGACAATGGATTTTTTATGGTAATCGTAACCTAAATCAAAATCCAGGAGTAGCTTCAGATAAAGAATTTTTTAACGGTCATACGGCATAGACACAAATTTTTGCATATAGATATGTAAGTTATGTTTTGATATTCCAATACAAAAGTTTGGTTAAAAACGTTGTTTTTATAAAAAACTTATTCCTCTTAAAATTCTCAGTAGCGTATAGTTTATCCTGGAACTGTTCTGTCCCTGTCATTTGGGACTTAGTTAGTTGCTTACATAATAGTGAAAAATAGGTTTTAAATACCTCTGCCTATCTCCGAGAAAATACAAGCGTGATATATTATTATCTATATTAACATTATTAAGCAGAAGAGTAGTAATATCTATGGTTGAACGCGTTCATCTCAGGAAAACTTCTTTTTGCGTGAGCCTATTTATTGAAGAAGGTTATAGGCTATATAATATAATGGAGGATATACGGGGGTTTTAAATTTCATACGGACAACATCTGGCGTCAGTGCCATAATCATAATAGGAAATATTTTACCTTTTGTTGTCTCTAACAAAAAGGTTTCGATTACACAATCAGAAAAACCTATAAGTAGCTAAAATACTTTTTCTAAAATGTCTTTCCCAGGTTCGCAATTTCAGGAACTTCCCGCCAATGAACGAGGCGAATTTTCAGCGGTTTACAGGACGAGTAGCAAGAAACGGCGTCTTCTTGCTGAAAATCAATAGCCCGAGGGTGGCGACCCCGCCCCGCGCGCGCGGTCATTTCTGCCTACCTTGACATTGCTTCAGGAATAAAGGATTTTGTTTTTTTTTCATTCTCTGGTCATGCGTTAGTTGGCGCGTAGTAGCAATAGCTTTTCTGTTAAATTGAGTTCCTTTTAAAAAAAAATACTCCTTCTAAACCGTTACGTCAATCATATTGTATGTCACTGACTTGGAAATATAAATAAATAAACCAGCCTGTAACTGTCCCACTGCAGGGCAAAAGCCTCTACAGAGAAGGATGGAAACATTAATCACCACGCTAGCTCACTGCGTGTTTGCGATTTCAGACCATTAAGTCCAGGTTTCCTAACGTTGTTTTACATCACCGTTAGTCAGTGGTCTTAGATTAAATAACAAAGTCCATATGACTTATAAAAAGTCAAATTGTTACATACCAGGTTCGAACCCACACCCACAACCACTTGCAAAGCGGGATGGTAACCAATGCGCCACGATGATATTACACTGACTTGAAAAATCTAAGTAAAATGTTGCACAACTCGACTAATACTTAGGTACATAATTCATTTGACATTTTAAATGTAGGTAGGTAAATAATACGTGACAGTATAACTTTATTACATTATTATTATTATTAAAAATGGAAATAGCAGTTAATGCTTGCATGCGGTAACGCAAAATTTAATAATTGGCTTAATTATAACTAATTTTTTCGCGCGTAAATAAACTCGTAGCACATTCGTAGTATCTCTACGCAAACACTACGAACTACGAGTAATTGTAGCTCGTAGCGTTTTTTCTGTAGCAGATATGAATTCCATTGCATAAAAGTATTGTCATCGTACTACGCGATTCCTTCTTAAACCTACTAATACTACGTAACTAGTACCTATATACTATGTAAAGGAGTCTAGTGAACTGTTTTACGGTTTCAGAGTTCATAATTACGTAAGGCGTGACCCGGTGTCATTGGCGGGGTCACGACCCGAGCGCTGTGATTGGTGGAAACCTCACCCACACATTGACAAACAATTTTATGAGCTTTCAGATGTTTGTGGATGTAAATATGTAAAGGAAATCAAGACTTGAAGTAAGAGAGTATTGAAATTATGCGATCTATATAAATGTGTGTGTAGTGGTCGTTGTGGCGAATTAATGGGTACGAACCCGCTTTGCAAGCGCGAGGTTGTGGGTTCGAACCTGGCATGTACCAATGTGACTTCTCCAATGTCATAATTATGTACTTTTTTAGTTAATCTAAGACACCACTGACTAACGGTAAAGGAAAACATCGTAAGGAAACCTGGACTTTAATCTGCAATCGCCAACGCGCAGTGAGCTAGCGTGATGATTATACTATGCTCAATCCTTCTCTGTATGAGAAGAGGCCTTTGCCCTACATTGGGACAGTTATAGTGACATTTATTTATTATATAAATGTAGGTACTCTTAGTTTCTTTACTGTAGCGTTGACAAGCAATCTAGATTATAAAGTTGATAGGCTTAAGTACGTATATACTTCTAGTAGTCTAACTTATTATTCACAAACTTTGATGGAATCGGCTTCTAATCTAACCAGATATGTACTTGCTAACTACCAAAATATGGGATACTATTCACCTCAGCTTTACTCTTTGGGAAATTCAGTTTTTTGTACAAAAATTTAAAAGTAAATATACCTAGGTCGTAGCTGTTATCTTTTTTTATAAAAGCGAATCATAAACAACATAAATTATAAGAACATTTTTCCTCAAGACAGTACTTATTTTGACCAAAACAGTTATATCATTTTTCGATATCAACAAAAAACGTTTATCATCCTACCCGCTATATTTATGTTATGGTTACGCAAATGGTCGCAGATACAATTCCTTTGGGGCACTTTCCCTTACTCTATGATTTTTTGGGGGTCTTTTACACCACATTATTCTTATCTTAGTGTTATTCTGTCGCTGTATCATGGGTTTATTTATTTGTTGTTTTTTTGGACAAAAACTGTACGTAATATATTCCACTGCAGGGCAAAAGCCTTATGTCATACAGAGAAGGATCTAGCATTAATCACCACGCTAGCTCACTGCGGGTTGGCGATTATAGACCATTAACAGATTAACAAACGTTCAGGTTACGATATTTTCCTTCAACGTTAGTCTGGGAGTCTTAGATTAACTAAGAAAGTACATATCGACACAGGAAAGCGATTTTGTCGTATCTCGAAAAATAGCATTTTTTTTATTGACTCAATGAAATCAGAAAAAAATACTGCGTGTTCCAAAAATTACCTCGCTATCAGTTAGTTTACTAGTTTAAGTTACGAATTTTTGAAATCGTTTTTGGCTCTAGTGTGAAGTTCAACTTTTCGAGATAACTACTACAAAATTGCTTTCTTGCGTCCATATATTTATGACATAGAAAAAGTCACATTAGTACATACATGCCAGGTCAAACCGACACCTTGCTTGCAAAGCGGGTCCGTAAACAATGCACCACGGCATTTAAAAAAATATATCATACAGAATGGTTTTAATAATTTTAATAAACGCATGATCTCAGAGTTCTTTATCGTCGTTGATAAGAGGACGTAAACAAGCACCATTTATATGTTATATATTGCGCATAAAAGCTTTATCTTACTGCTGGCATGTCTCGTGCTTATCGGCAGCTAGTGCTTGCCCCTGGCGTGTCCTGTGATGACTTTTTTCTTATGCTTCCTTCTTATAAGTAGGAATTATAAATGTAAAGTTTGTGTAGATTTTTGTAACTAAATCACGTGAAAATCATTGAACGATTTGCAGTTATCCTGTGTTACCTCATCTATTATTATAAGAACGTTATTGTTATTATCCTGGGGAACAGTATTTTTTTTTGGGGCATTGTTGGGTGTCCGATTCTAACGTACCTATATGAAACATTTTAGGGTGATCGCCCATGATATAAGATAGTTTCAGTGTATGAAGAAGAAGTGTATGACTTTCAAAAATTATTGGTATATAAGATATCATATTTTATTTGTCACAGGTAAGTAATAAATTAATTAATAAAATGATCCAATAAAGCTCAATTTACATCGTCACGGAACGAAATGGAAGCGAACAGAATTGTCCAAAGCATAATGAACTTTAAGTCAATTCAGCAAAGAAACAAAATAGATAAATAAGTCGCGCGTTTTCTAGGGAATTTTCGCACATTCTCGGGAATTCCCACAGTTGCCGTCGGCGGAGTTAGTTTGTACGTTACACGATTGACATAAAAATCATTATGCTTTGGCCAATCCTGTTCGCTTCTATTCCGTTCCGCAGCGAAGTAAATTGACCCTAACAAACATACGCAACGTCGTAAGAAACCATGTACAATTGTACATACGTAATATGATAAACTTTGACTAGAGTTTGATAACGGAGACGGTACTTAATTATGTAAATGCATAACCACATATCAGTAGGTAGGTCCATTAAAAAAAACAATGTTACGTTTACAGTGTAGTTACAATTTGTTATAAAGGAAGCAGTTAGGGTTTTAATACAATTAATAATTAGCTCAAATTAATGTAGGTATGTTATTGTAACTTATTACTTAGGTATTCGAAATCATGATTTATCGTTATTTTTAATACTTTTTTTTTAATTGTATTGCTATTTAGATATTATATTTATATTGCCTTTTAGGTACCTTATACCTATTAGTTTTTGAATTAGGTATTTTTATTATGAATATTTACGTTCAGGGGTGATATTTCAATGCCATTAAATTTTCTAATTCTTTCTTCAATCAAATTTGATATTATTTTACTAATTATAATTTTTCTTTTCTTACGAAATTCTATTTCAGTATCATTAGTTGCAGTTTTATGTTATTTATATCATTATATGGTAAGTACATATGCCTTCTATACCCTCTGGACTCAGAAATTTAAATCCTAGTAGGGATAGGAGTAGGTAATAAGGATTAATAAGGGTAAAATCAAACCCTTACTTGATATTGCTGTTTCCCTCAATATCCTGTCTTCTTCAACGAATATCCAATACACTGCAATCCATAAAACATATGACTTGTAACTTTGCCATCACGCACCACACTTAAATTAAGTCACTTCACTTTGTAACTCATATATCTGAACGTTAAATGCATCCACCCTCATCCTACAATATCATTTGTCATTTGGCAGATTGACCAAAATGATCCTTGAAGTTTTGTAACGAAGTTCTTCTAAGACAACGCATAAATGAGTCCAAAAGTCACTTCAGAATTTTTCTAAAATTTTCTTCTTTCCATAAACGACCACCATTACCGTGTGTTTAAACTTAACTGGATTGACGAAACGTTATAGTATTGCTTTATATAGGTAACCTTAAGCTTGGCCCTATGTTGGCCTAGGGTTAAAATGATACACTTTGGACGTGAGATCATTGGTATCAACCGGGCAACCCCAGGTCAAACACACTGACTGTATGTATTGTTTCATGATAATAAATACTTTGCTTTTTACATTATCATAGAGGTCGAGTTTGTTTTTAAAAGGAATTTTTATCGCCTTTTTTAGGATATCCTTTTTGTGAAAGTTGTTAATTAAGAATCTTGGTTAGGTAACCATGACTTGTTGGTAGTTCTTTTAATAGCTTTACAAGAAAGAGCTGGTTACCTCAAACAATACTTAGTAGATTTAAGTTTTTTTTCTTGCTTCATCATAAAAGCCCACTACCGTGAAGAAATTGAGATAATCCTATTGTGACCCAAGAAGGACGGGACCAGAAAGATAGAGAGAAGAGGTGAGCCACTAAATGACACGACAACATCTCAAAGACAAAATAGATTAAGAAAAGAGAAGAAAGGGAAGACTTGAACGAAGCTTTGTTTAAAAAGTAGGTAAACGAGAAAAAGGGAACCATGTCGTATGAAGAGAGTCATAAAGAAGGAAAAAGATAGAAAATAGAAGATTGCTGTACAGACTATTGTCGTTATATTTTCTCGATTGACAACAGATAAAAAGTCAGCCATTTTGTGCCTATTGCGTAGGTAGGTACCTATCTCCTGTAATATAAATGTTCGTCGGTATTTACCTATACTTAGGTAGTAAGTTCATCGCATCATATCGCGTGTCATTGACTTCACAGAGCGTCTTTGTTCAGTTGAGCACAATAAGTCTCTTTAAATACATAGCTACCTACTATAATATTATAATTAGAGTCAAGAAAAAGAAGAATAGGTAGGTACCTACCTATCTAAGAAATCTAATAACCTAACGAGTAGACGGAACATGTACGTACATAATAAACTCCCTAAAACTAATCGAATTAGGTAGGTAAGTACATAATTGGCACATTTTTATGAAGAAAAATTATTGCAATGATACCTTTTGAAAAAGGTAATTTTTTAAATAAGATTCATAGCGCACTAAGGCTCTTTCTAAGGAAAATTGTAGTTTAGTGTAGTGATAGCCTAATGGAATGGTAATCCGTCGACTGGCAAGTCATTGAGGTTTCAGGTAGGTACCTACCTATGTACAAACCTTTGATTATTTATAAATAATCAAAGGTACAAACCTAAAGCGATGATAATTTAGAGTTGCGTCCTCTGACCAAGTTATGTGCACTTGCTTCGAAAAGCACGTCAAGCCGTCGGTCCTGCGCCAGAGGTCGCTCCAGTAATACAGTTAAGTTGGATTACCGTCCCATCGAACTATGAGATTGAGGGAATAGAGATTGCACCTGTGTATACGCACACACTTTTGCACTAAGTTAACTCTATCTTGATTAATCAACATACATACTTTAAGCCAGGCTTTTAAACCTTAAACAGCCTACACACTGTCAGCAACTGATCTTAGGTATAAAAGGAGTAATAATTTACGAAGATTGACAACTCAGATACTAAAATTATTAAAATACAACTAAAACTCAAACTAAGTAGATGTAATGTAATGAATAAGTTTTATGGATGTAATACTCAGATACTTGGACCAAAATATATAAGTAGGTAGATACTAATATATTTTTTTAGCGATGCAGATGAACACCAAATGGTTTTTTTTTTTTTTTTAATCTTTATTTAAGGAGCTTGGTCAAAAGACTATAACACCAAATGGTTAATAACAACTAGAAGCCTCGGACTAGCGCCGATAATGTATTAATGTTTAGGTAGCTACCGTCCTACCTTTTTTACCGTAGGTTCCTACCTACCAAAGGTTTTTAAATGCAGAAACAAAAGGAACTGGCAAAGATGCCATAACTGGAAAAGGTTTATATGTCGAGTCGGCAGTGTACAACGCCATCTATTATTTGTTAAACTAAGTTGATAGATGTTAGTAACAGCGACATCTAGTATACAAATCTAACAACTTTTATGTAATAAGTTTGTCATGCGCTTAGTTAGCAAACTAAAAATATACTAGATGTCGACACTCATACAATGTTGATAATCTAGTATGGGTATAATTATTTAGGTGTATGCTGCTGTAGTAATTAGGTACGATACTCTAAAAATAACCTGAACTTAGTTGAATAATTACTTTTTTTAGATAATATCAATGCATAAACAAAATGTTCAAAATAAAACAGAACGTACTTCTATCATTTTATTAATAGTTTACACATACATGTCTATCTGACTTCTTAACAACGAAGATACAATGATAGAATAACAAAAAAAAAACAAACATCAAAAAGAAAATGCAACACAAACTTACGCCACAATGTACAATGTAAAATAAATCCAGTTACAAACTAAAAATGCACGGTTACACTAAAGGTCACTTTAAAAATTTTACATCAATTTCAATCAGCACACACTAGCCCAATATTTTTCATAAAAGCTATTATTAATATTTGATCACCAATTCAAGGGATCATGACGTATTTACTTGTTGACAAGTGTCCCGAAACATTCCGCAGCATCATGAGCAACATATTGCAACGTTTTGCTACGTTGCAGTATGGGTTTGTTCACATTTACATGTTGCGTGACAGCTTTTCGCTAGTTAATACATACAAGTAATAAAATCTTCGATCAGTACTAAAAAAATGCATGTTTGATTTAAAATAATAAGTTTTATTTTAATGCAGAATAATCTATTTTAGATTATTCGGCATATTAATCTATTTTATTATAGGTTAGGTTATGAATTATAATCTAACCTAACCTACTTATATAGTTTTTGGACCAGTGTGTACTACATTTTAAGAAAACACCACAATAAACTATGTACAACGTCAGATCCAATTATATAATCATATATTTCAACATTTACTTGTACATACCAGTATTCCCCTTACTTTAAAACCTTCTAACGAAACCCATTGCTCCCTTCGCAGAGATCATTAAAGTGAATACTCCTTTGTTTCTAATACATTCATAATCATGTACTTATACAAATTTGTTTTATTTATTAGTATATCAGGTATATACTAGCATTGGCTACCTTTCTTTTACTACCCCCTTTTTATATAATCTCATTTAATTATTAATTTTTTTATTTTGAGATTATTCCAGAGGTTTCTTGCATAAATGCATGGGTATGCTCATTTCACTTTGAACAACTCTCATCTTTGTTAACGATCTAGTCAAAATTATATTTATTTTCTTCCCATTTTCATCTTTTAATTATATAACTTGAAACTTCAAGAACAACTGGATTAGATATATGTACAATTTAAATAGTGCAAGTGACTAACAAGGTCCCGATTTAGATTTTCCCTGGACCATCTTAGACAGCCACCAGCCTGCCAACAATATGTGACAGAATCGGCTTGAGGGGAAGCAAGCTGAGAGATAATGTATCAATAGTATCAAATTCTCATTTTTCCCTTTCTACTGGGCAGCTGCTAGGGGAAAACCCTTCACTTTGATGCTTCACTTAGCGAGTACTTTCGTCACAGACGAGGCATTGAGACTTTAACAATATTCCCTACAATTGCCACTTACATAGCGTTTTGGAAATACAAATTACAATTTTATGGAAATGTCATATACAAAAAACTCCATTCAATAATCTTATAGAACAAAATGTCATTGAATTTATAATAAACGATTATTAACATCGATTTACCTTAATTCTAATTTTGTGACACCCATACTACTAATGTCAAAGTTTATAGCAAAACAATACTGTCCAAAGTCCATGATTAAATCATAATAACAAAAAGAATTGAATGTCATTTAATTAACAAAAATAAATGATAAACAGACACTGATTTCATTACTTAACTCACAATAATTGCAAAATAAAAAGTCAAGAAAAGATGAGCATTTAACTTATACTTTAATAGTCATGAAGAAAAATCCTCATTACAGAAAGAGTTGAATCAATAAAATTAAAAATAAATAACAAAAGACGATATGATCCTTAATGTATTGTTCAAGATAGTAATTAACATATTATTAGCTCACTTTGGCTAAACATCGATTTAAAATCGATACATTTAATTGAAGACTATCAATATTTCAGTATATTCACAAAAATGACAATTTTATAAACCCTTAAGACTAAATGAGACCATATACTTTAGATTACCAATACTTCTATTAGATTATACTTACTATAGCTACCTATATTATCTTTTAAAGTCAAATAGTCTTTGAACATTTTTATCACTTATAAATAAGACCTGCAACGCAATTTTGTAGAAAACCAGAGATCTAGGTTCTTAAGGCCTTAAAAAAGTTAACATTTCCGTCAAAGATTTATTTTAGAATTCAGTCGCAGTATGAATCATTTTATTTTAGAAGTAGAGACTTTATTTCTTCTTAGTATATGACTATAATATATAAGACAGGTTTCAGTAGGGTCGCGGTAATCTGGCTACAGTCAGCAAACGTCACCATTAATAATTATGATTATTTTATCAATGTGTGAAAAATGTCGAACAGTTTCGCAGCTGAAAGGTATCAATAACCATTTTAAATCGGCAATAGAAAAGCTTGTTAGCCTTAAGAAGTTCCATGTTTAAACGTAAGAATCAGAGATTTTCTATTTTCGTTATACCCACATTATGTTACCTGTATACCAGCAGTTCTAGGTTCCGCAGCTTCAGACTTCGAGCTGGGATTAAGAACTTCTAAATAGAAAAAAGCCCTGCCGAAAAATAGAAAATGGGTACTCGCGCTCAGCTGGCGCGCTTGAAGCTAATATACCGCCAGATTGCCATGACACCACTGTATATAACAATACATAATAATTATAAATCTCACACATATTCAATACCATTTTCACTCTTAATTAATTCTTAAATTCTATTAACACCAAGACTCAGTTATAGAAAAATTCTAAGTCCACGTCAGCACTTGGCAGTCATTGTTTTCACCAAAACTTTTGTTTTTTTAATTTTAAAACCTTTCTAAAGTGGTATAAGCTGTGGTAGGTTTTGAAATGTGGTTTGACATAGCAGTTTTTCAATTACTTCTATGCACTCTTTCCTTGCTTCTGAAGGCAAGTAAAACAGTGGACCTCGGTTACCACTTAATTGGTAATGTTAAGTCGAGTAAGGGGTCTTATAAGTCTCCATAAACATGCAGTCAGCTGGTTGTATTGTTTTTAATTGTCCTCACCAATTTTTTTTTAAAAGTCTGTGCCCATCAATGTGACATTTAGGTTGATATTTTTTAGAACTCAATTACCAGCCTATATAACCAATTTGTACTTGAAATCAACAGCTTATACCACTTTGAAGCACTTCACTTCACTATCACTAAGAGCGTCACTTCCGCAGTCACCTCAAGTGTCAATTTTCACGTATAATGAGGATCTTTTTAAAGTCCCAGGATCATTCGGGCTCAGCAAACATAAATGAAAACTTTTCGTGGCTGGTGGGGGCGATGACACGCGCCTCTATTAGACACTGAACAACCCAGGTTGTGGAAACCAGAGGGATGTTGTCTTGATTGGCCTTGTTTTGGACTTCGTGAGGGCAATCCCATTCCGTCACCAGGGCTAAGGCCCCGGACATGTTGAGGTCTTCTTCGTTAACGACGCGAGTGTTAGCCCCGGCTAGGGTGCACACTCGTTCCCAGAATTTGACGAAGGTGTCCTGATCACCGCATAGAAGAATGGTTTTGTCTTTGAAGAATGCTGAGTTCCGTTTGCCTGATGGTGGCACCTGGGGATGCGGTAGGAACAAGATTAGAGTAATATGTCATTAAAATTTGGCTAGGATTTAGGAGACATTAACTAGGATCTAAGAGACATTAACTAGGGTCTTGGAGACATTAACTAGGGTCTTTGAGACATTAACTAGGGTCTTGGAGACATTAACTAGGGTCTTTGAGACATTAACTAGGGTCTTGGAGACATTAACTAGGATCTAGGAGACATTAACTAGGATTTGGTGTTTCGACTTACCCAGTTAATGAACCTCTGCTTAAGGATGGACCAGCCAGCCGGCAGTGCGAAGGCGTCGACGTCCATGGGCGCGCCGGCCGCGCAGCTCATGATGACCCAGCCGTGCGACACGCTGCGCACGTCGGCCGCCAGGCACTGGATGTACTTGGCAGTGAGGCAGGGCCGCGGCGCGATTAGCTTGCACACCGAGTACTTGTTCTTGGGGACGTCGTCGAAGTGACTGCAACGAGATTTGTATGTAGAGTAAAACATCGGTTCTGGTTTAATCTTAGGAACGATTCAAACAGAACGGTATAAGGTTTATACAAATATACAGTATCTAAAGTTCACATTTGCATTCAACTTATACAGGGTTATTTGTAAGACACCAGCATCCTTAAAAGGGGTCATTAAACTCATCATTATGAACAACTTTTATATATACATATATGACATATCCCCTTGGTACAGGCAACCGCATGACAGTAGTGACTCTGAACTACAAAAATAGCCTTTACTGCTACGTAATAAGGGTGCTGTCAATGCCAAATTGTTACCACTGATGTGCGGTTGACTGTACCTAATTGTATTTCCATTAAGCGCTTTTACACTTATAACCGAAAACTTAATCGACTGGGTCACGAAGGCGTCGCAGTACCCATTTTACAATTAGTTAGAAACAAAATATTTTTTTTAACTAAAAATATAACTATTATACATTTACCTGTACACAATCCCGCCGCCAGCCTCCAGCTGTTCCTTCAACCTCTCTTTATTAAAAGGTCGGTCGCAGAACTCCAAGTCTTCTGTATCAGTGGCCGCGGCCGACGTCGCCTCGCCGTCCTCTTCTGACGAATAGTGTTTGGCTTCTTGGCACTGGGTGGCCTGTTTAAATGTCAAACAATTGACTCAGCAAATTGCTATGCATAGCCAGATGTGACAATGACCTAAAGAAAGCTGGGGTATTCATAATTATCTAAATTTAGAGTTTTTTTTTATCTACAGATTTATATCAAGCCCGTAATACACGTAGTTATAATTTTTATTATTATTTTACTGAAATATTCGTTAATAAACACCCGACACGCCATAGAAACGAGCTCGTATAATAGCCTAACTTGTACAAAAAGCGAGCGGGTAAAGGACAACGCGATAGCATAAGCCGCGCTCTCTTCTTCACCCTTTCTTCGCTGTTTCGATGCGGGCAGATGCGGGGGACAATAAATTGACGGGGGGAGGTGAGTGTCGCTTCTTTACGAAGTAATATATTCTTTGGTATAGACTCTTCGTACAACAAGATGTCAGAATGTACTTGTTTTGTATAGCTTGATGTTTAGCTATGTGTACTAAGATTGATAATGATTTACATACATTTTAGATCAAATCTCAGAATACTGAATATTTACAAAAACGTGAAGCACCATATAACACACGTACCTAAACGTTTATCACGTAATGTGTCGTTCTCACGGTCCTGTAAAAATGCTGTCGGGCTTACTAAAAAAATGGAATGGATTATGGACATTCTGCGCGGCAAGGAAATAAGATTGGATGCATTTTTTTGGTTTGGTCTGTATTCCGAGGAACAGACAGTAAAAAAATAAGTGTAAATCCTTACCTTCTCAGTGGCTGAAGCTCTTGATCGCCTCGGTGTTTCAGTGCAAGTAAGTAAGAAATGTAACCCAGAGAACAGCTTGACATCCGGCCCAGGTATCGGTCCTAGCTTAGAAACTGTGTCCTCATCGTTCTCAAACTTGGTAAGTTTTGAATTCTTTTTGCCTATTGTTATGTTCTGCTTAGCTGCACCTTTTAGTTGGAGTGGGCCGGCTGGAAGGAAAGGGTGTGTTATAGGCAGGGGCGTGCACAGATATTTTAAACAATTATTGATTGAGTTGCAGTAATTTCGTCGTCTGCGTCTCAGCTGTTAGGGTAGGCAGTGCCTTTTTGCCTATAAGAACTTCACGCCTCTGGTTATGGGGACTGTTCTTTCTGTGATAGTATACAGCATGTATCAGATTAACGCAAGACCTCTAGTAAGGCATCTCAACCCATGAAACTAAGCAACGTTAATTTCACAAATTGACGAAATTCGCAACAAAATTGTGACTTTTTATACTTACAATAATAATGTTCTCTTGACTGAATTTCGGTCACGATGGCTAATCTCTACACAAATTAGCCAACTACGCAGGAAACACACGCTCGTGTTCGCTGGGCTCGTGCACTAGTGTGTGCGCAAACACGGGCGTGCACACTAATCTCTCACTCTCATAGTCCGATGGGACGGCAAATGGTAATTCCGACTCGAACGGAAAGAAGATCAGGCGCAGGGCCAACGGCTTTACGTGTTTTCCCAGGCACAGAGTAAGTGATAATTTATAATACGCACACAACTTACGAAAGGTCACAAGGGACATTTTGAGAAAGGATCATTTTGAGAATGGGACATTTCGGGAAAGGGACATTTGGGGAAAGGGACATTTTGGGAAAAGGACATTCTGAGCCTGAACGAGAAATTGGTATAGGAAGTGCAATTTTTTTTTTGCGAATTTCGCTCTTCTAATGAGTTCTCTGTCTCTTACCTTTGACGCCGTCAATCTTTCTGGGAGTGCGTTGTACCTCAGGTTCGACTCCCGCGACCTCCTCGAGGCGGACGGGAGGAGCGGAGTTGCTACTCTCGCTCATCTCGCTGCTCTCGCTGGCGACGCGCTTGCGGCCGGCCGGCGTGCTCTTGGACTTTACACCTGTGTGATGGTTACATAGTTATAACACCACAGAAGACAGGGTTGGGTTGGGCAAGATAAGTATCAACAACAATTATCGCAATTACTTACTGATATAATTATGATAATAACGTTTATACCTCCTTGTCATATTATGAGTAAAGTCTATTGTATTTAGTTATAGGTATAAGTTTTATATTGTATGTTATTATAGTATTTTTATATGATGTTAACTGTTTATTAGTGTATAATTATGTGTTTAAGTGTATCTATGAGCCAAGATGCTTGAAAATAAAGAATTAAATAAATAAAATAAAAATATTGCAAGTATCCGAACGCGGATAATATTGTCACTTTTTTGGCGTCACGTCGATAATGTGTATCCGAACACGAAATTCGCTTAGAATGAATAAACAAGCCAAGACTTTTTCCAACCCTGCCATAAAAAAAATCAATCAAAGTAAAAAAAAGAATAAAACCTGATATCCCCGAAGTGGATGCCTTAGGGCTCTTGGGTGAGACCACACGTTTCCGCGCACTAGAACTGCCCTTATCCCTGCTTCGAGCACTGCGTGGTCCCTGTAAACAAAACAATAATTATTATATGAAGAAGGCATAATGAATTAGATAAGGCGAACGATCAATGGTCCACAATTGCTTTGGTCAGAATGGTATGGAAACCAGGGCTTTTGACTAGCAGTGAGATGTTTCAATCTAACAGTAATTATCATCGAACTAGGTCCAGTCATATTATATTCCATATTAAATATTAATTAAATAGGGGATGGACACTGACCCCAAACGAGCGGACTCTTTGCGGACTTTAGAATATTGAAGATCCAGTAAAATTCATATTATTATTTTCATTTATATTCAATAATGACTTATACATAATAGGGAAGATGCAGATGTAATATTTATGGAATTTGTATGATTAAAACGTTAAAAAAATATAAAAGAAAGGCCACTGCAACGTTTTTATTTTACATATTGTTGTTTTTTTACAATAATTACGATTTAAAAATGACTTGAAACAATACGTATTTTAAAACACGAATTAGCGTTTCGTGACGTCACACTTGTTTTGACAACTTATTTGACGTTATGGTTGTAAAGGTGAATATTATTTTATGGGAATATTAATTGCGTTTTTTAAATAAAAATGGAAGTTGGATTTATAAAAGCAGACTCCAGGAATTTACCGAAAGTTAGTGTTGACATGGTTGTAACTTTTTTTATCGAAAGTGCAGAGTTTTCAGGTGTAGAAATGAAAGGGGCTAAATTACTACGGTATGTATACATCATAGTCATTCATAGTTGTTAAACTTTGTATTTTATTCAGCGGCTTCTACATATAGCAGTTATTTCAGCTCGACAAGAGAATCTTACGGCGATAACGCAATCGGCCATGTCCAAATTAAAAGAGATGGAGGAGAATTATGTACAATAAAAAGTAGAGTTACTCCGGAGCACAAAGTACGTAAAGAAGGTTATCGGGTTACAGCCATTATTAATGAAACGCAAAGCTTGGTCGGAGTGTAGCAAAGGGTGTGCACCATTTGTCTTCACAGCTTGAAACCACTTTTTTCTCAGCTTTGGGTCAGAAGGTCCACTCAAAAATAATTTATTTGCAAACTTTGTTGAGGTAGATGGACACATTGGCACAAAACATGAGTCAACACGGCTTTTTATCTGAATATTAATGGTATTATTACAATCACCTGACGTCGATGGATAGTCCATTTTATTTTTTTACAAATAATCTCGAAAAAGCAAAAGTTAAAATGAAAAGTAAATGTAAATTGAAAGTTGTTGACAGACAAGAGTGACGTCATCAGTACCATAGGTCCGTTTTCGCGCGAACTGTCAAACTGTCAATTTAAAACAGCATTTTTTCCGATAAATTACAATATTTTAATTGTTTTAATATATTTGTGGTCTATTCTACATGGAATTCTTTAAAATGAAAACAAAAATAAAAATAGTGCATCTTCCCTATTATGATATACATAGCTGAGCGTCTGGCCCTTTTGGCACTTTGAACTTTTACTTTTATCCATTTTTTTTGAGTTTCTGTTTGTGCCAAATAAAGCAATTGTTTTCTTTCAGTTTTTTTTTATTATATAGATAACTTACCTGTATGATATTATCAAGATCGAGTTCCCTGTTGTGTCGCCTGCGTGGTGTAGCTGGGGCGGACGGTGACCCCGTGCGGGCTGACTCTTTGAGAGACCTTGCTTGGTCTTCTGTGAGGTAGAGCTCACTGGCTGTCACCATCACAAGGGTGTCGCTGAAATTTATTTAATTATTACCTTTTAATTAGGCTCATACATTTAAAAGTTATAGTGCTTCAGTCAATGGTCGAAATTTTTTCGTAGGTAAATCTTTTTATTTTTTAATTTAGCTTTTACACTTCTTTTCCATTATAAACTTCACCTATGCTAAATCTGTCACTCCTCCGTGCGCGCAGTAGGTATTCATAAATATATCAATAAATATATTCATAATAAATCAAAGTTTTCGCTTTAAGTATAATATTGAATTAAACTTAAACCAATTAATTTAGGTGGGACAGGACTCTGACAGCAGAAAATTACCAATCATAATTCATCAATTAATTAACCATAAAACATCAATCAATTATAATTCATCAATTAATTTACATATTGACTACTTGCTTCTGCTCGCGACTTGTTCTATAATATTTCGAGATAAAAGTATCCTTTATTACTCAGGGTAGTATCCTATTACTGAAATATTTTATAGAATCGCTTCATTAATTGCAGAAATTTCTCTACATACAAACAAACGTGCACACATATTATCTACATATGAGATGTAGATGTAGAGGAGCTTCAAAATACAGCGCCTTCTTGGTAAATATTTACTTAGGTACTTAAATTATATACACAAGAACAACTCACCCATCAGTAGTACATTTGTAAGTGACAGTCCCACTATCATTTTCCTCCACACCAAGCACCAGACCAGGCTCATAATTCTGTTCCTCATCCACCATAGCATACACAGACTGACCTTCCAACGGCAAAGTCTTAACATCACCGAATATTATAAAGTCGTCCAACAACACCTTACTCTGTCCATCGTCGAATTTGATCAAATATTTGTTTGGCTCAGTTATCTCCAACACTTTGCCTGAATAGTAACGTTTGTCCACCCATTTGGCCAACACAACCGTGTCAGGAGCAAAACCAGGATACTCCGACTTGACTACAGACTTTTCAACTGGCGTAGCCGGCCTTGGCGATGTTGGTCGACGCTTGGTCTTCAATTTGCTTACAGATTTAGGAGTGGCGACCAAAGACGACAGCGGCTTCTCATCCTTAAGTGATTTCACTGGGGACTCCTTCCCATTTTCCCCGTTAGTGGGCACCATTTCTGGCGAGTTCATTCCATGCATGTACTCCGGTTCCTCAGTCTGTGTCGGCAGTAAAGCTCGTTTAGTTTTCCCAGCGATATGCCGTCGTCCTCGAACGCGGGTCTTTTTCAAAGAGCTCTTCGGCGTCGCCTTATCACATTTGCTGACTTCTTCAGGGCTAGCGTTACCGTTACTCATCGTACTATCATTAGAAACAGACGTTTGAATTCCAACAGACACTTTGTCGTCACTCAAGCCTTCTTCAACTGAAGAATGTCGGATATGCGATAATATGTCTTGTAGCTTCTGCATTAGAGCTTCATATCCTTTGACAGAGGTGGTTGGGTTGGCGACGGATTTGCGCGGCGGTTGAGGCACAACAAATGTACCGTCGCTCGTTCTGTTGCTAGAAGTCGATGTGGAACTGACCGTGGAAGCCAAAGATGTTCTATTTGGCAAGTTGATCATACCTCCGCTTGTGACGCTCGAAGGGGAATTGCTCACAGAAACATCACCTAGATAAGGATCTATAGTGAATCTTTTAGAAATCCTCTGGTATTCTCTACACATATCCATACCGAGATCATTATCAGTTCGCACGACATATAGGGACAAAAACTCATTATCTTCGTTGTGACTAACATGAACATCAAAGACAGGTATTTGAGGTGTGTTCATCGGCAATGAATGACCGTTCGGGAGCGGCGATATTGTCGACGGAGTAGCTGTATTGCTAGATCTAAAAGACTCATTCTTCCCCCTCTTGTTTTTAATCATGGCAAGTTTAGTCATATCAGGAGTGCTATCACTATCATCAGTGCCAATCTTGCCTTCTGACAACTCAGTTGGAGTTGAAGAGTTTCCATTAGAAAGCTTCGAGATCAATTTAGAAGCGACACTGGGTGGATGGTCTGGGCTCTCCAAATTTAAGGAGCCAACACTGTCTGTACTTTCTTGATCTGTAGTCTTCCCCATATTGTATTCCTTGGATCGTGGTTGAGAGAAGCCTCCTTGATCAGAGTAATTATACCCTTCGCTTCTGGTATCACTAATTTTACCAGGATTAATATCTTCCTGTCTATTTCTTACAAGAACAGGATCACTATTAGATGGAATTTTGACTTTTTCGCTGTTATCTTCAGGGGTTGGAGAAAGTTCGAGATGGAACCCTTGGGAGTCATCCAGCTCCGAACCTTCCTCAGCAATGGTGTCCGGTACTTTAGGAGGCGGTATCTCTTTAACGAATTCTATGCTGGGTCGTGAACTAGAACTATCGGAATTCTCTTTTGGCTTATCTTTGGGAAGTTCAATTTGTTTGCGAGGTGTTTTTCGGGATTTGGTGATGTCGACGCTAGCTGGTCGAGATTTCGGGGTCTTTGGCGTTTTGGGTTTTGAAATATCAGCGCTGTTGCTTCTTTTGAGTTTTCTAGGACTCGATCGTGATGGAGTACGAACACGGGAAACACTTGGAACCTCCAGGTCTTCAAGTTTGCGTTTAGCTGCGGTTGTAATTTCACACACTTCATTGTCCAAAGTTTGGCTGGACACGGCGAATTCATCGTCGGTAAGTTCAAGCTTTTGGATCTTAGCACTGGAGTCGGATGGTTCATCTGACAGTTTCCTTTTCGGTTGGATTGTTGGTTCTTCTGGAATTGGGATGAAATACAAACTAGTAAATTTAGATTTAATGTAATTTAGAATTATATTCATAAGGTGTTATATTCGTAAGTGTGTGTTAAATAAATACCTTAATATCAAAGAAATAAAGTCCCAAGGGTTTTAACTACAATTAAATTATATTTAATATACCTACTATAACGATTTTAGTTAGTTGAGTTTAAGTTTCGAACTCTAACAGAGTCCATTTTCAAGAGCGAGTGTAGTCGCGGCGAAATCAATCCGCGAAATCAATCAGTAAAGCCGTTATAGTATTTTAAATACCTATTTTAGTATGACTAACGAAAGTTATTATTCTTAAATAAAAAAATGGAAGGTTTCCTGATAGTTTTTACAAAAAGCTTCTTAAAGCAATATTATAATATTTTTGTGAAATTTTACATATTTTAGCACATGTTAGCTTATTATTTTTTTAAATTTCCTATGAAATAGGTATTAATATTATAATATTCTTCCTAATATTATTAACCAGTGCCATCAGTGCATGTTGAGTAAATGAGTACAAGCTATTTCTTTTATTTTCTACAAAGTGTGTACTAACCTTTCGTATCTGACGACACTACGTTAGTCTCGTCAGTTGCACTGGTGACAGTCTGAAAACATTCAAATGCACTTAAATAAAAATAATAAAATCGAAATCGAAAATCGAAAATAAAATAGCCGCGTACGAATCGACGAACAAAGGGGTTAGAACATTTTTCTATGGAAGCTGGCATAGCGGGCCGTAGCTATTTTGATTTTTTTAAAGTGGCAGCGCAGGATGGGACTAGAATATTTGGATAATAGTATACAAATAGAGGACACCTAAACAAACAAAAAGTGTCAAGTATCCGAGATAGGTGTATGGAGTTAAAGTTTGCTATAAAGATTACCTCGGTAATTAATTTAAGTTTAGTTTTTTAGTTTACTCTAGTCTAATAAGTAGGTAGTTGATTCATCTGAGAACTGTTTTCATACAACAATCTTTTATCTCGGAAACATAACACTTAAGGACATCATGTTTTTAACATTTTTTGTTTGTTTATGTGTCATCTCTCCACATACATATACTAGTTTCATCTTGCGCTGTCACTTTATAAAAAAAACAAAATGGCAACGGCCCGCTATGCCAAAAAAGTTCGAACCCCTTAGCAAGCTCTCAACAAAGAAAAAGCATATCCGGCTTAATTAATATTATTATGTTATTCTGAGTAATTTTTTCAATGAAGGCATTTGAATATGCCAGTTTTGCAAGTCTAGATACTTTCCTATGCCTATGATTATAATGTTAGCTAACATTCTTGATTCTAGTGGAATTTTAATCTTGGATTAAGTCTAACCTCGATATCATCTTCAGGTTCATACACAGGACTATCGGGGAACAGATTTTGAGAATCATCCTTATTAGACTTTATTCCCAGACTATCTCCTGCTGAATGCACTTCATTAACTTGAGCAGTTGATTCTGTAAATTAGAGAACATTTCTTTGAGTGAATACAAACAAATATAAAATAATATAAAATTAAATCTGCATGAGAAGAATTCTGAATTTTAAAAATGTAATGATTCAATATAATCAATATCAATAAATTATATTTATTTTTGCATTGCTTATATTGCCAGTATTTAAGGACTAATCTATTAATAATTTAATAAGATATTTGAAAAAACAACTGATACGGATGGGAGATCCCATCATATACCTATTTAATAAGCTAACATGTGCTATAACATGTAAAAAAAAATCACAAAAATAATTTAATAAACCATAATAATAATTCCTTATCATGCTATATGGGTGCCTCATAACAATCAGTCTGGAAAGCATTAGGCCAAAAAAAATACATCTTTTTACAGACTAATAAATATGTTAAGATGCTAAGTCCTTGACTAATGTTTGAGAGGCCCACTTTTTAAGGAACATAATACAGATATTGTATGCTAAACTAGTTCCAAAATGAACAAGTCTCAACTTGTCTATGAACAGGAAGAATAGATTGGTTGTTATGTAAGTGTTCCAATTTCAAGGATTTTTTTTTTTGCTTTTAAATTTTGATAGCGTGCCTGTATCTGCATGATGTGTTTAATATTTTTTTATATGAAAATGTAATAAATTGATCTTATCTGTTCTAGATAGGCTGTGATATCTAATTTTTAAGGAACATTGACCTTAAGTTGAAAGGTTTTGCAAGATAGCTATTGACTTGAGTTAATAAAACTGTGCCTTTTAAAGTTTGCTAAAGCATATTGCCGTCTCTGTCTTTCTATGGCTTATTATTATATGCATCTCAGTCACTCTATGTAATCGGGAGATCTTGATGGATTTTTTTGGATGTTTCATTGATGATTTAGGAAAGTTGGGTTAGCAGATTAAAACACATAAATTTTTAACTTTTTCTAGCTAACTTAGCTTTGGTCACTGACCCAAAAAATATTCTGCAAGGTAGCTATGCCCAGAAGTGGGATGTATAGTTGACCATAAAATTGCTTTAAATATTGTTTTTAATTTTTAATTTGTTTTTTTTTTTAAATTTTAATTAAGTATAGTTGTTGTCTTTGGTTTTTGAAAGCGAATACTTAAATGGTTTTCTTTTTCTTTTTTCTTTCTTTACTAATTTTGCCAAATTAAATGTTGCTAAGACTCACCGTTTAAATTTGTTCAAATGCAACAGTATCTGTCTTGTAAGCAAAAATAGACTTTCGTTGTTGTTGTTTCGTTGTGATATGCAAGCAATTTAATGGTCGAACCAATGGTAAACCGCGGTCCAGATACAGACCACCAACTTTTTTATGGATCACCATAAATTTATTTCCTTTAATTTAAGTACTTATGTCAGAAGATCAAAGCCTTTTTTTACATTTTTATATGTAGTAAAGTGCCAAGTAATACCTATGGCAAGATCATTTTAATAAAAAAAGTGATTAAATATGATTATGTCCATACCTTGTCAATATTGCATTGTGTTAAACTATTTTACATAAATCATTTCTGCACCGTAACATAGTATTTCACATAAATTAGGTGTTATCTAAGATACAGTTATGTCCCATAATTGGTCCAACTTTTATTATAACCTAAAATTACATGATTTTGCATTCGCGTTCTAATGATATCCTCATAATGTCATAATATAAAATCGCCCATACAATATTGAATACAAAGAAATTTCTTGGAACAATCAATGGAAGCGCCGATAAACGGGAATGTATTTGTATCACAAAAATAGACACAAAACCTTATTGATGTTTGGATTATAACCCGACCGAGAAAAATAAACCTACACTTACAGCAACTAGCGAATAAAATTCAATCAATAATACACAAATTATGAATTTACTGAAATGCAGTACTAAAGACCTATCATGAACTCTACTCAAAACAACATAATTTCATTTAAATATGTATTTGGAAACCAGATAATACCGTTATTCATTGGATTCATAGTTACATGACAGTATTTTCAATTCGGTCGGGTTATACAAATGAACGTCAAACGTGAGTATGATAATATTCCATGATTACTAAAAGAATACTACCGTTACCTGACTCTGGTTGGTTACACTCCATTGCAATGTTATTTCCCTTGCTTTCTTCCATATTATAATCAATCAAAAAGAAACCTTTGATCAAAAAGTGGCGCGATTTAACACGGTAACATCTGTCACTTAGATAACGTTGAATCTCCAAACATTTCTAAGTAATTAAATAATTATAGGAATAGCACAATTAATTAACTGAAACATAAACTTGTTTAGAATACTTTAAAATACAGGAAACTTTGTGAATTAATATATTTTCGTGAACTTCGCGAACGAACCGACTGCAGACCGCTCGCTTGTTGATCCGGCTAGAGTTGCCAGTGTAGAATACCAATATCTACTATAGCAGCAGGCGATTCCTACTAAAATGTTATCAAAAACTGAATTTTTATTTTGATCAAACAAATTACTTACTCCACAGCTTGGCTGGTCCACTGACTGAGCTAACTCATACATTATAACTAAATAATTTGTTTATTTGTGATTTTTCTTTAAAAAAACTTATCTATTATCGCACTTTACATACCTACAACTCAAAATTACAAGTTATCTGGTATTCTGACTTTTGTAAGTTATGTGCGTTTTATAAATTAATTATCACTTAGGTACTCCGTGCCTCAGAAAGCTCCGGTCGTAACATAGCTTTTATGAGTAGGTAGCTGTATGGGTATACTCATAAAAGCTATGTTATTGTAATTTATTCGTAGACGAAAGTATGCACATGGGTGTACCTACCCAAGAAGTGTAAACTATGTTCTTGGTCGCTGGTTGATATCCAGCTTTTGACTTTGGGGGGGGGGGGGGGTCCGAAATTTCATGATATTGGGTAGGATATTATAGGTATTTAAAACTATTTTATAAGTGAACTGATCCCTGCCCTCATGGGTGCGCCCATGACTATGCGGTAATGCGGCAGTACGGGGGAAATAATACCACCGACTATAAAAGGCCGTGAATATGTAAGAGGCGCACTATAAAGTTTTACTTATTCTTAACAGATACATAATAGTATAGAAATGGAAACAAGTTCACGGGCTATTCGTCTTCTGAGAGCGATGAATTTTCTAACCACAAAACCTACTTTTGATGGTGCAGTACTTAAGAAGGTATGTTTTTAACGTTATAAATCTAATGTAGGTAGGTATATTAGTAAAAATTATCAAAAAACCAAGTAGAGAAGTCTGATAAAACTTATAACACTGATTTTCTATAAACTTAATATTAAAAGTATTAAATTCGCGAATCATGTTATATATCGGTTGATTTTCAGGTCTGTCCAATTGTAATTAATAGTTTAGTTTGATAGCATTATGGGCCTATACTGTATCCTCTTGTGATGCGCTCAGTACCTCACAGGTAAACTGTAGGCTACACTAATGACCTAAGGTCAGTCCGCTAAATAAAATGGGCAAAGGAATAATAAATTTTATGTGATGTCTTGGAAATCTATAAATTTTAGTATAACTTTAAGGCATTATGTCAGTTTATTTACAAGATGGACATTTTTAATGACATTGATACCGATCATAAACGGTGCAATTTGGGATGGTATTACTATTAACGTCAGCCATCACGTCAAGTTGTTAATCTTGCGCCATCGTAATTTTTTTTTTGTTTTGTTGTCATGGAAAACGTTACATTACTTCAATACATACGTGCCAGGTTCGAACCCACACCAACCGAAAAGTACTTGAAATAGGGGTTACTAACCAATGAGCAACCAGGACTTGCAAATCCCGATATTACTAGATAAGGTATTTTTCTAAGGTAAGGTTTTCTAAGAGATGAATTTTCTAACCACAAAACCTACTTTTGATGGTGCAGTACTTAAGAAGGTATGTTTTTAACGTTATAAATCTAATGTAGGTAGGTATATTAGTAAAAATTATCAAAAAACCAAGTAGAGAAGTCTGATAAAACTTATAACACTGATTTTCTATAAACTTAATATTAAAAGTATTAAATTCGCGAATCATGTTATATATCGGTTGATTTTCAGGTCTGTCCAATTGTAATTAATAGTTTAGTTTGATAGCATTATGGGCCTATACTGTATCCTCTTGTGATGCGCTCAGTACCTCACAGGTAAACTGTAGGCTACACTAATGACCTAAGGTCAGTCCGCTAAATAAAATGGGCAAAGGAATAATAAATTTTATGTGATGTCTTGGAAATCTATAAATTTTAGTATAACTTTAAGGCATTATGTCAGTTTATTTACAAGATGGACATTTTTAATGACATTGATACCGATCATAAACGGTGCAATTTGGGATGGTATTACTATTAACGTCAGCCATCACGTCAAGTTGTTAATCTTGCGCCATCGTAATTTTTTTTTTGTTTTGTTGTCATGGAAAACGTTACATTACTTCAATACATACGTGCCAGGTTCGAACCCACACCAACCGAAAAGTACTTGAAATAGGGGTTACTAACCAATGAGCAACCAGGACTTGCAAATCCCGATATTACTAGATAAGGTATTTTTCTAAGGTAAGGTTTTCTAAGAAATTAAAATTATTTAGTTACAGCTGCAGTCAGCATCAAACGGGTCGATAAAAGGCTCGTTTATTGTAGATATATCTATGTGCAATATTGGTGGTACCCTGCATGGCGGATACATTGCTTCTGTGATTGACGTTTTGTCATTTTATACGCGGCTTTCCAATCCCGATGGGAGACTCTCGTGGACCACGAGTGTCAATGTCAGGTATGTATGTGCTGAGTTTTTAAAGCTTTCCGGTCCAAATTCATCCATCCAATTAACTAATTTATTTATAAACTACATTTATTATTGTTAATTCGCGACTTTGTCTGCATTGCAGTCTGGATATAAAGACATATTATGCGTGGTATGTTGATAAATTATATAAAATAAAATGTAAGATATAATATAAAATCCAGACAGTTTGTGAGGATGTCCTCACAAACTGTCAGTAACAGGATATCCATCGCATATTCAATCATTCATCCCTTAACTATCTTTTGATTTTTTTTAAAATGTATTTAATGTAATAAAATGGATTACGTAGCTGAAACATGTATAAATAATTATGAAATAATCTACGTAACTCTGCTCCGAGTCTATGACATGCTTCATCTTTTTTATTTTTCAGCTTTATTAATTCAGCAAATGAAGGTGAAAAAGTGAACGTGGAAACAAAGTCCTTAAAAATTGGCAGTTTTGGTGTAGTGGAAACGTATTTTCACAATGAAAAAGGTAACCTTTTAGCAAAAGGTACCTCTTCATTCCTGGCGGGTGGTGAAAAATATCAAACATTGACTAAAGAATATTTAAATTTTGATGTTTACACAAACTGATACTTACACACAAATTACTTCATACATTTACTTAAATATTTAAAATGAAGACTAATATAAGGTTGAACGGGCGTAGTTTCTTTAAATAGGTACATAAAAAATTGTAGTAAGCAATGAACTTCGATATACAAAAAATATTTATTATCATTACTATTTTTATTATCTACCGTTTTAGGTAATAAAATAAAAATATTTATACGGCAACACTTAATTTGTTTTTTTTTATGAAATTTTTTGGCTTAGGAATTTACTTGACAGCTTGGTATAATAAGTAAATTTTTCTTTGTTTTTGTTTCATACTTCTTACTTTACGAGGACCTTAATGTTCTTTTATAGGCTGATGAAAGTTAACTATTTTAGTATCATAAACAATTACCAACAATTTTATAATGTAGCTACCATAGAAATTAGTTTAATTTATCAAACCCACCACATATTGTTAAGATTTCTACCAAATACCCTCATTATTTATTTCGTTGAGAGTTACTTGTTGAGAATGTACAACAGTGGTATTTTCGTGTTTGGCGCTAAAATATTTTACAAAGAAACAAGAGATGCCATATCTGCTTTGCCGTTGGAAATGTCTTGGAAAATATTTTCGTGAGTTTCTCATAACGGGAGACAGAAAATTTCATGAGTAATCAGCGTTTATCTTGTGTTGGTTAGAAATTGGAGTTGAATGAAATTTGTTTGTGAAAAATGTGTCCCCATAAACGGCGTTTTTTGCTCGATATATTCCAGAATGTACCTATTATTTGAACCGTAAGGCACAGATTGCAACCCTTCAAAAAAATCACGGAATGAGAACTGCTATGGCTTCAATAAAAATATGCTTAGGTACCTACTTAAAGTTAAAAAAAATAAAGGTGTTGATGTTTCTTACATCACCATATAGGAAACGTGTTTTTACGGAACCCGTTGTGTGCGAGTTCGACTCGCGCTTGGCTAATTTTTTCCTCAGAGGGTAGAGATGGGGGTATCTGTGGTCCGGGACGGTTGGCCATAGAATATTTCTATACCATGAGAAGGATAAACAGAACATAAAATATTATAGTTGACAGAGCTGATGGTGGCTTTTTCCAGTACGAGTAAGTAGGACGCAGATAAAATTATCTATCTAATCGATTTTTGTTTTCTACTAAATTTGAAATGTTAGCGTTTAATGTAACCTACTTATTATAAAAATGTCATAAAAAATAAGTAGGTACTTAGGTAAGTATTTATTTTTATTTTATAGGAAGGTAAGTACCTATCTGTTTAGATAGTTGAATGATCAAATAAAAACCGGCCTAGTGCGTGTCGGACTACACAGTGTGAAGGGTTCCGCAGCAACCCTTTATTTATTTATCAATTGGTTGGAGAGATAAGCGATTTTAAAGTGTATGTGGGTCCCCTAACTTTTGGACTATGCGTGGAACCCTAAAAACGTAAGCCTTGAACTAGTGTTCCATTCAGTGTCTCGTCATTATAATGATTCAAAATCAGTTATTTAGATAACAACAGTCTACAAATTGCAAAACGCACGCACAAACCATGGGCGCGGATAATTTTGTCAAACAGGAAACTGAGAAATCGACTGAACAGATTCGAACTGGCAATTAAACTGGGGTCAGCAAGTCTAGCCAGGTTCTACAGGAAAAATAAAAGAAATTTGAAAAAGGAACAAAGAAAAAATTACTTGCCAGTCGGCAGAACTATGGGTAAGTAACTTTTTTTATTTGTTTTTTTTTTTCTGTTATTGATTTATTGGCATTAGTGTTGTTACCAACCATAGAAATATTAAATAAAGCTGCTGTTGAATTAGTTTAATTTAATTTCCTTGGCTGCAGACTTTTTAGGTCTCGCTAGAAGTCCGGTTAATCAGTCTGAGTTCCCTATAGCTATAACTGATAGAGACCTCGTAGAAAAAAAATGCGAATTTTTTTATGAAAAGTAGTTTCGTTCAAGCTGAAATTTTTGCTGAATCTTTGTAATGTTGTTCTTGGTTTTTTGGACTATATTAATTGATTTAATTAAATCTTCAATGTGCGAGCGAGATACCAGATTAGCGAGTGTCTGATGAGAACATTTCACCTACAACATTTCTCTTCTCTTTCAGTTTCATCAACAGAAAAAACAGTTTTGAAATCGAAACGTGCAGGAGAAGACATTATTTTATACACAAAAAGATTCAAGTTGCACTGAATAGTGAATTACCAACAAATTAAAATAGATATGACTGCAAAAACTTAATTTGACGTTAAAATAAGCTACTCGAATTTTTTTAAAATGTAAAAATACATTACTTATTAATTACTTTACGTTTATTATTTTAATTAACTTTTACTTAAATAGCAATCAATTTATCACTTCCTGAAAACTGTTTAGGATTATATCGTGAGGAAACCAGCACACCGGAGGCGAATCACATGTGATGTACCCTGCTCCTGCTGTACTCTGACATCAGGTTATTCATCAACGATGATACGGCCCAAAACTTTGCCCTGGTCTGGTCATATCTGCGCCCTGTGCCATCCCAGAAACTGCCCTGTGCCGTCGCAGAAAGTGCCCTGGTTACGGCACTGGACGTAGCGATCGTAGTCAGCTACATTGAACACACGTATCCATACATTATTGTGTGAAGTAAATTGTAAAACATTTCATGTGTAAACAGAGTCGACGTGATTTACGATGGCTTGCGTTTCGCATTACATGGTGTGGAAATATTATGGGAATTTACATCGAAATAAATGTAAACCAACGGGTCATGGTTTTGGGCCTGTTTCGTGTAAGTAGTTCATGAAAATAGAGTTTGCAACAGGTCACCCAGTTTGATGGATTATTAAAATTATCTATCCAATTTAACCCATTTATATTATGTTCTTTATTTGATTATTTAAAAAAAATCTAAGTTGCGTTCATAGATAAAGAAAAAAACTGGAGTCTAGAACTATAAATAATAACAGAATTGCCCCTTTTTAACCGACTTCCAGAAAGGAGGAAATTCTCAATTCGATGCCTATTTTTTTTACATGACACTTAATAAAGACGAAAAAAGGTGGTAAAAATAATACACTTCTGCCTACTTTGAAAAAAAAAACACGATGATGTACCTAATGCAGGTTTTTAAATTTAAAAAAGTCCACAACTTTCTCAGTTTATTCGAGGGTTGAGAGTCGGCAAGGTGTAGGGATGTCACGTAAAAAATTAAATAAAACTTCGCTTGGCTGAATATTAGTACGTGCAGAAAAAGATTTCTTCAAACTTCATTCGGGGACTTTATTTGAATAACTTTTTTATTGCTTGAGAATCTTGTTTCTGATGTTTTGTGCCAGTAGATTTATGGTATACGGTAAGTGTTTTGGTGTCTTTGGTCTCAGCTGTAAATTCGTGTGAATGGTAATGAAATGTTTATAATTTTTTGAGAGCTCTTAAACTTTAAGTAATAAGTATATTTTTGACGTTTTTATCATAATTAGTATAAACTTTTGTTCGGGTGGCATATTGCAAGCTGAAATTAAAATCACTTCCTCATAACCTATGGAGTTGAACTTTTGCATGTTATTTCAGTTCTGTACCGGGCTGATGAAAAGCGCAGTTAGGTATTTGAAATGAAATGGCCGATTTTGTTTAGAATGTGTAGAGTACGTAGGCATATGGGACTCAGTGTTTTAATTCTGTGTGCAATGCTAAAAGTTACCATCGATTCTCTAATATCTGCAGGCTCCTTTTTGGTAAAGATCTCTTAAAACGGGCACGTATGGCTATATAGTTCGACCTGGGAATCAACCCGGGGCTTTGTGATCGTGATCAGCAGTTGGGACGTGACCACTGCACTGAATCAACGAAACAGTACCTGCACCTACATCTATAGGTACCTACCTACTTTTGATCTTTTTACACATAATTTGATGTTTCCAAACGAAAAATAAAAAAGGATCTATAACTAACATTGTATCGTGATAAGGCACCACACAAAAAAAAGTTTTTATTTAAATGCGTTTAATTTTTTTCGTAGCAACATTATTATCCTGATGTTGGTAGGTAAAAATATTCTATATTTAAAATTAATTTCTCCCATTCTTAATTCGAACACTGTGTAAAGACGTAGAGGAGTAATCAGTTTGCTTGTCATAACCCTGTCACAATATTTGTGGGACAAACGCCCGTGGACTAACTAAATTCAGTCCGCGAAGCCGCATTGATAAATGGACGCACACTTCATTAGTAAATGGTTACGAATTTACGATAGCTCAGTGTGCATAGACTATAAAATAATCGATTAAGTATTTAATAATCGAATAGATAATAATTCGGAGTGGATCATCGATCATTATGTATGATCCAAGGCTCTAATGTAGTTTATTATTATTTTAGTTTAATGAAGTATTTAAATTAACGAATTAGTACAAAACTGTAGTGATCTGTCAAATTCCTTTCATGGATTTTCAACTTTTTCGTTGATTGGGAAAATTTGACAGTTTCGGGTAGCTTGATGTGCTGGCTTCTGTACCTACATGTCATGTCTTTCAATTGTCAATATTATCAATTTGAAATCTACACTTGTCGATGCATTGGATTCGTCCAGCTTTCCCTATCCAAATGCAGATAAAATCACTCTCTTAGTTTGGCTAACAACGTTTTCAATCTTTAGACAGAGTTTAAACTGCTGCGAGGTTACAGGACTTTGAATATCTACGAGTATGCTTAGGTTAGGTGAAACCTTGGAAGACCAATTGGGGTAAATTTGATTTTATAGCCTTAAATGTAGGTAACCCTATGTCCAATTTTTTTAAATAAATCAGCATTAGCGACCTCTTGACGCATTTTCAAGTAATGTTACGCACCACAAAACTTTAGACTATTCTGTGTTACAAACACAACATGACTTGCTTAACATCTGGGTCAAGTTCTAAGTTCAAATTCCACATAATGTAGGAGAGTCAACGAGATTCCAAGATGGCGCTTGCTTCAAATTGACACATCCGGCGGGCGCTTTGACGCGGGCCCTCGCCGGAAGCGCACTTACAGCCTCCTGATATCCACTCCACTGAAGACTTTCTTCCTGCTAAAGTGTCGCCCTCTGTGTAACGATCTTTGTAAGTGAGATCTGTTTTTTTTGTGTTCTTTGCCCAAATATGCCGTTTAGGAAATCTTTTTGTGCGGATATTTGGGTGTGATATATTTATTCTTTGAGTATCTATTTGTTACAATATGATTGTTTGGTTGTAGGAAGATATTATAAATAGTTAAAATAAAGAAAAATGAGTGTTGTCTCCAAAGAAATACTACCTAATCAAATCTTTGTAGGGTAATCAATCTATCCCTGCCTGTCACCAACCGATAGCCAATTATTACCGATAATATATGATAATTAACTGAAAATCAAACGATAATATTATCAACCCCTTTCGCATTGATGATTATAATAAAAAGGCCTCTATCATAGTCGTAAGGCCCCATTATCCTAGAACAGCCAGGGCCCTGCAGTCAATATTAGGGATGATCAAAGGGGAGGATGCTACCATAAAACGCCTGTTGCAATGATAATATTATTAAATAGGTATGCGTATATGCGTAAATAGGTATACGATATCATGGACCTTTTTTTTTTTTCGGGGCGAAACCTTCAAAAGGCACCCTGCTTCCGGGGAAGAGACAGGGTAGTGTGGGATTCTTACCTCACTAAAACCACCCCGGTGATCACCATCAGCGCATGGAGGGAGGTCCCGGGTCCTCTTAAGAGACCAGCTCCAATATTGCTCGTGATAATGTCAAGGCGCAAGTGATAATTAATTTATTATGCACGTAACTTACAAAAAGTAAGCGTTCGTTTGGGATCGAACCTGAAACCTATGACTTGGAATCCACGTTAAGCCGTTGGCCCCGGCTGTCATGAAGATCTTTGACAGTCGTTAAACGGAGTCAGTACCCTCATAAAATCCTGACAACTAATCTAACTTCAGGATATCGTATCCCTTTGCGTTGCGGAAGTCAGGTGGGCAGTCGCTCCGTTGAAATATTCAGCTGCATCTAGTTAGATTAGAAGCCGACCCCAACAAAGTTTGGGAATAATAAGACTAGGAGGATACCAAAAAATTTTTGTTACTTAACCATCCCTACTCGTCCCGCGGGCGTCGTAAGAAGCGACAAAGGGAATGATCAGGAGGATGGGCAACAGCATCCTTCTGTGTAACAGTAATCATCTGCTACTGCGATCGTTTGCCCAGCGGGAGCGTGGCGATTATGGTGTTGGTGATATGGTGTATTGGGAGAGGCCTATAGTCAGCAATGGATTAATATAGACTGATAACGATGATGATGATGTTATTATTTAGTCTGATATAGTTTTTTTACTAATTCTAAGATTCAAAGGAGACAAACTTAGCAGCTTAAGGTCCCAAAGTCTAATCAACTAAAGTCAAAAAGTTTTCAATCAAATAGATACCTCACGCATACGACCGACGCCAGCACATTCAATGCATATTTCACTAAAAGAAATGTTATGTCTGGGTAAACCCTGAACATTTTTATAAAAGCTGCAATGGTTAGCCTATTTGAAAATATTTGCGGTACGTGGGACTTGTCTATGCATAAGACCTGAGGTATTGGTTTCACGAGAGTGAATCCACGGAATAGGGTATAATATGACCTGTGTATAATATTATGAATACAAATTAGGTATCATCTTATAGTAAGGTTGTAAAAACATCAAAACGGTTGATGAACAACCAGGTCTCAGAGTTTAAACCGGGGCGGTAGGCGTAGGCCTCAGACATGGCTTTACACACAATTGAAAAATCTCTCAGGCGCGCTGGTTTCATCACGATGTTTTCCCTCACCGTTTTAGCAACGGATAATTAATTTATAATACGCACATAACTTACGAAAAGTCAAAAGCTTTGGGATCGAACTCAAGACCTCTGACTTGTCAGTCGACGGTCATACCACTAGGCCAGGTTCTTAACCTTTTCAATATTATTACTCCTAAGACCTATTAGGGAAATCAGTTTTACCCCGACCTTAAAATTGTATCAATACAATTAGATAGACCTTTTGCTATTTAGACTTATTACTCATTGGACATTTTGCGCTGTTGGACATTTTGCTACTGAGACTTTCTGATCAGGAGCGTTAATTATTAGGTTCCTCGTTACCCCCACAAAAAAAAGCTGATTTACCCCCGCGGGGGTAATTACCCCCAAGTTCGGAACCACTGCACAAGGCTATCAGTGCTAAAAGTTAAGTATTTGAAACCTTCTTAGCAGGAATTATCTTTTTTTAAACATAGGAACCTTAGGTTCACCGGATAACGTTATCTGGATCAATTTATTTTTAAATCCTAATTATATAAAATAAGATAGCAATATCTACAGGTCTTGGAAAGGTTAGTTGCTACGTTTATGTTGTATAAAAACACTAAGATAATGAATTTTAAAACATAAACACATGCAAAGTTAAATCCAAAAGTGTCAAAGTTTTTGAGGTTTTTTATTACGAGCCGGATTTGAACCCGCGACCTTTTGATGAAAGCCACCAGCCGCTCTGCCTAGTACCATTCTAATTCCTGCCATGTTGAATCGTGATAGCCTAGTGGTGTTGGGCGAAAAGCCTCTCCAATATAGGTTCCTTCAGATCACACTTATCCAGGTTTCACTGTAAATAAATTTACTTTTAAATTGCATACCTTTGTTGTCATTTTAAACTCTTAATTAAACTTCCATGTCATCCGAATAATCCGATAACCAATTGAAACACAAAAATACAAACCGTCGCAGATTGATCTTTATTTACATTCAAATAAGGTTCTAATTTAAGCATAAATGTAAACGTCGAAGTGTATTTTTTCGCCACGATCGCTCTTCATCCGAAGATTCACGAAGTTGAAGCCGATGCCGCCTTGCGTGACGTTGGCTGATGCGCCGGTGTGCGTCAAGTCGTAAGCTAGAATACCCTGAAAATTGTACAAAATATGTTTAAACAAGTGTTTATCCATTATCCATTGTATTTTGTGTTTATCCATTGTAATCCTAGAATTTATACTTCGGGTCTTCTTATTGTTTAAAAATTTAAACAATCTAGATAGATATACTTCTTTATTGCACAATAAATATTTGATCAAATATTTCTAAAACCAGAGTACCATTTCGTAAGAAAAAGACACAACAAGCAATTAGGAGGTCTAGAGGTACGACACGTTGTAAGTTAAAATAGGGCCAAATTCTTCTCCATGAAGGGTTACCTAGGCTTCCTTTATAACGGGCAACTAGAATTACTTTAATCTTACTAGAGAATTATGACTATTCATAAATGCCTTCTACCTAAAAAATCAGGTTATCTAATATTTACCAGAAAATAAATAAATCAGGAAGAAATGCGAAAGTACCTAGGTCTTTTATGAAAATACAAAATGGCGGGGGAAGTACCTATTTATTATTCTAAAATAAATATTGACAAATCGTTAAATGTTCGAAATTCGTAAGAACTTAACTAGCTAAAGTAGCTTTTTAAATCGAAATCGTACCGCAAATTGCATTATTTGAGTTAATTCCGACCGATACCTTACTTTTATTCCACCGTCAATTATTTTTATAATTTCTTCCCAACGGATCCCCTAACATAAACAAGATAAGTACAGATAACAGAAAAAAGTTTTATTTAAACACCTTTTTATATCTAGGTATAACAGTCTCATCGATAATTTTAATAATGACGTAACTTTGCCTTAATTACTACACATATTATTTACTCAATTAATAATTAATAACATTTATAAAACAGATAATTAATGATTGCAGTGAATTCCTTAGTGATGTGACCGACAACTGGCAAGTCGGAGGTATCAGATTAGAACCCAGGAACTGTGATATTTGCGGATCATAAATTAATTATTATCACCTGCTCCGTACTACAGAATGCGTAAAATGAATGAGCTACAAACTAAACCTTGTCCTTGACACTCGCCATTCATGCATATTTGCGTCCTGCTCGATGAGTACTGGAGAGGCTAACTAGCTAACTTCAGCCACGGATAATTGTATCTATCGCCCCATTTGTGCTTGTGGTAAACCCACTTATGTAGGTTTTTCCTATACTCAGTTTTAAACGGTGTAGAATTCATAATAAGTGAATTATTTGTCCATTTAGTTATTAGTTGTAAAGTCATTAAACATACTTAATAACATTTTTATAGTTCAAAATGTTTAGAAAGTGTAGAAACAAAATCTCCTAAGCAGGTATTTTTTTTAATTATTTTTTTTTTCTTTCTGCAATAATATTGTAGCGTTATTAAGAGTTACATTCAATTTATTTGGAGAAGGAAAATATCGCGAGGAAACCTATATTAATTAATGATATGAAATCTGCAACTCGCAGTGAGCTAACGTGTTCAATAATGCTGCATCCTTTTCCGTTAGAGAAGAGGCCTTTGACCTGCCGTGGGATACCTAGTTACAGGCTGACCAATATAAAATTTAATTACTTTATATATTAGAACGATGGATTAATATAGGTTATGAATACTGGATCTTACCTGAATAACTCTTCCTGCGTTTGACGGGACGTTCGGCATGGAGTAGTACAAATTCTCGACTCTCTTCCTAAACACCTTGGAACTGTATTGAACATCGTGATGGTACACCATAGGCCGTAATACACTGGTACCAATAAAGGTATGACCACACTCTACCAATACCACGGCTGTTAAAAATAATGCTATGGTACACAACTTCATGTTGACACTATACTATTATTGGCACTGAAATATGACTTCCCGGCTCGGCGTGTAACTAGCGAATGGTTTTAAGATAAGTGATTATGTTATATTATACCTACCTATAATTAAGATACTATGTGTCTCATTATATGTTCCGTTTTTAGGAATCACGCTTTAGTTATTTATTTACAAATTGATAATAATTTTATAGACTAACATTGCCTGCGCCTTCGCATCATATACCTAGTTTGTGTTTTTTTCACAATCTTTTTTATAACATTGAAATAAGTTTGGCTTGCATTATTATTAGGTTCTAGGCACGCCACTACTACAGCACTTTTTTGCGCATTGCCAATCGAATCCATTGTTTAAATAGTTATAAAGGGTTATTTGTCCTTCCAGCATCCTTAAAAGGAGTCATTAAACTCATCATTATGAATAACTTTTACTATGGGACCAACCATGAAATCGCAAAAAAAATCAGCTGTTCCATACATTTTGTTGAAATATGTGAACATAAATTTGCGATTTCATGGTTGGTCCCATAGTAAAACTTATTCATGTGTGTATTCGTGTTTTACAAATAACCCCATTAGGTCCCTTCAAATCACACTTATCCAGGTTTCACTGTAAATAAATTTACTTTTAAATTGCATACCTTTGTTGTCATTTTATTAAACTCTTAATTAAACTTGCATGTCATCCGAATAATCCGATAACCAATTGAAACACAAAAGTACAAACCATTGCAGATTGGTTTTTATTTACATTTAAATAAGGTTCTAATTTAAGTATAAATATAAACGTCGAAGTGTATTTTTTCGCCACGGTCGCTCTTCATCCGAAGATTCACGAAGTTAGAGCCGATGCCGCCTTGCGTGACGTTTGCTGATGCGCCGGTGTTCGTCAAGTCGTATGCTAGAATACCCTGAAAATTGTACAAATGTTTAAACAAGTGTTTATAACAATTGTAATCCTAGAATTTATATTTCGGCTCTTCTTATTGTTCAAAAATTTAAACAATCTAGATAGATATACTATTTAATTGCACAACAAATATTTGAACAAGTAGCGATATTTCTACGACCAGAGTACCATTTCGTAAGAAATACGACATAAAACGGACAGTTTCAACGGGTATAGATACACTTTGTAAGTAAAAATAGGGCCAGATTCTTCTCCATTTGTGTTTACGGGAAAATTTAATTTAACGCGGACAAAGTCACGGGGAACAGCTAGTTAATTTATATATTAAAACGATGGATGTTGTGTACATAGGTAATTAATACTGGATCTTACCTGGATAGCTCTTCCTGCGTTTGACGGGACGATCGGCATGGAGTAGTACAAATTCTCGACTCTCTTCCTTAAATCTATGGAACTGTATTGAACATCGCGGTGGTATACCATAGGCCGTAATACACTGGTACCGATAAAGGTATGACCACACTCTACCAATACCACGGCTGTTAAAAAAAATGCTATGGTATACAACTTCATGTTGACACTATACTATTATTGGCACTGAAATATGGCTCGGCGTGTAACTAGCGAATGGTTTTAAGATAAGTAGGTAATTATGTTATATTGTACCTACCTATAATTAAGATTCTATGTGTCTCATTATATGTTCCGTTTTTAGGAATCACGCTTTAGTAATTTATTTACAAATTGATAATTTTATAGACTAACGTCACAGCATAATAATCATACAGTATGGAAACTACGTATACACGCTCCAAGCGGCACACTCACACAAACATGCGTAATGTTGCGAAACGACGATACTCCTAAGCGAACGTCGCGGTACTCGCAGTATCATGTTGGGTGAGTGTATTGTTTTCGAGCGTTTGTACGTAGTTTTTTTAATGTACGTTTAATATACTGTGCTAACGTCGCCTGCAGCTTCGCATGATATACTTAGTTTGTGTTTTTCAACAATCTTTTGGTGACAATATTGTTGTTCGACATGTTGCACAACAGTGAGCAACGTTGCCAAATTTCTATTATGATCAAGCGCGTGCCTATTTTTTTGTAACCTTGAAAAAGGTTAGGCTTGCATTATTATTAGGTTCTAGGCACGCCACTACTACAGCAGTTGTTTGCGCATTTCCAATCGAATCCATTGTTTAAATAGTTTTATTTATATGCAGTGAGCTAGCGTGGTGATTAATGCTCAATCCTTCTCTGTATGAGAAGAGGCCTTTGCCCTACAATTGGGACAGTTACAGGCTGATTTATTTATTTATATAATTCTGTCAGTCGTAGCTGTATAATCTGATTAATTGTATCATATAAAAATTAAGAGAAGTGTCCCTCAAACGTATCGAGAAATTTCCCTTTTTTTTCTCAAAATTACACAAAATATTATTTTTTAAGAAATATGAAAAGCCACAGACACAAAGGATTGACAAAATTTAATAGATTTTATGAAATAAATTAGAATGTTTTTGTATATTTATTAGCGTCTTCCTGGCAGAATTTTGGTCTCAGCGGTCAATTTATTTTTAATTCTTAATTTAAAAGCATAATGTCGACAAACAGAAGTGCACTCTTTATTCTCTCATACTGATATTCCGATGAGTCAGCAATCTGACACGACCGGAGAGAGATCAAGCGCAGGATCAACGGCTTTACGTGCTTTCTGAGGCAAGGAATAATACGCACCAAACCTTAGATTCTAACCTCTGACCTAATTTCTATTCCAACTTCAGACCTCTGACGTGTCAGTCAACGGTCATAGGTTCCATTATCACGCTCTCACTGTACTCTCGAGTCGCGACTACCGCTATCACAACACTGCTTCGATTATTTATATGACATTCCTACCTTTTCCAATTTCCTATCTTTTTAACCGACTTACAAAAAGGTTTTTTAGGATGCGTATTTTTTTATTGTTTAGGTTAACTAAGTACACTTTTTCGTAAATTTAGCATTAGACCCGTCGTCTTTTTATTTTAAACGTCATGGGTATCAGCACTATCAGCTTGTAACGGCTGTAACTGTCGCACTGCACACCAAACGATGCAAGGAAAATACAGAAAAAGATTGCGTAATATATACTATTATATTTACTATTGTGTTTTTACAATATGAATAGAGCTTAGATCATCTGTAGATTGTCCTGACTAACCAATTATAATCATTATTTTAATTGAATTTATTTTATGAATGACGTTTTCTTCAATTACAAAAGGTTTCCATGAATTTGTGTAGGTACATTATTTTTTAAATTAATCAACTCGAAGTGAAGACGGGCGTGGCGTCGTCACAGCCGACCTTAGAGAAGATGGCGTGACGAATTAGATCAATAGAGACGAACGATCAATGGTCCACAATAGCCTTGGATAGAAAGGTATAGAAATCATGGAAGCTTTTGCCCAGCAGTGGAATGATACAAGCTAACTTAACTCATCATTATGAACAACTTTTATTATGGGACCAACCCTGAAATCGCAAAAAAATATCAGCTGATCCATACATTTATGTTCACATGACGCAACAAAATGTATGGAACAGCTGATTTTATTTTTGTGATTTCAGGGTTGGTCCCATAGTAAAAGTTGTTCATAACGATGAGTTTAATGACTCCTTTAAAGGATGCTGGTGTTTTACAAATAACCCTGTGTATACCAAGGGGAAAAAATATTACTGATGCTTGCTATTAATACTTACATCAACGTAACGTATAGTAAACGAAAGTAATAGTTATTGTATTCTATAATTGTTTACATAATTATTGTATCTATTGAATTTTATTACACTGTCAACTTTCTACATGGAAATAAAAATATTGATGGTTACACATCTCAGAATATTTTTATTCATGTAGACCATTAGGCACTTATGAATGGTCATAATTCTAATATTGTTTATTATAAGAGAGACTCTAGTTGCCAGTTCCAAGGGCAGCCTACCCTTCATGGAGAAGAATCTGGCAAGGTTGCTCTTTTAAATATAATGGCTTACAATATTTAAAAGAGCACCCATTCTATTCTTCTTCTTATTCTTAATTATTTATCACTAGCTACTCGCCCCGGCTTCGCACGGTTACGCTAATATGCATGTATTATACATTTATAAACCATCCTCTTGAATCACTCTATCTATTAAAAAAAAACCTCATCAAAATTCGTTGCGTAGTTTTAAAGATCTAAGCATACATAGGGACATACAGACGCGGGAAGCGACTTTGTTTTATACTATGTAGTAATTCTTCTTCTATTCATATACCTAATGGCCATTAGGGTATTATTAACGTATGAAGTTTTGAACGATTGAAGTTGATATTTTGTTAATTAATAGATTGAATATTAGTTTTAAGTAAGTAAGTTTATATAAAATATAAATTGCATTACCCTAACGGGGTGCATGATCGGCACTATAAGATAAATACCACCTAAGATACCACATGTAAGCAATAAATAAATAAATAAAATGAAAGAGATGAAATAAAAATTCGATGACTCTAATGCCTTCTTGAGTTGTCATTGAATGAGTTTAATTTAGTCATACGGTCATACGATCAGTACAGTCATTCGCGTGCAAACTTATTTTTCCCCCGCGCCGGTTTTTCCCACTCTCGACGAAAGTGACGTCATATTCGTCATAGTTCAAGTCATCGGTCCACTTGGATGGTCCCAGTTATTTGTGAGTTTGTGGTTTGTTATCTATGATATTGTATGTATCTTAGATTTACATTGTGTATGTAGGTACGATAACGTTGTAATGAGCAGTTCTCATTTGAAGTACTATTGTGACGTCATATGTGCCACTAGTTTCTTTTATTAATTGACTTCGAAATGAGGATTTTAAAAATATGTTTGAACCCCGATTACTCCGCGATCAGTGGACCGATTTGTCTTTTTTTGTTCGAAAAAATATAGGTAGTCTCCGATTGGTCCTTTATAAATGTGCTAATTCTTTTGCAAACGCTCTAAACTAATTTAGACTCGCCATCTCTCTTTCTAACAGGGATCATTAGAAAAGGATAGCAGATTTTTAGAGCTGTCAAACTAGTCCATTTGCGTGATATCAACGAGAATTTAGTCGGTCTCGTCTAATTTTACGTCAATTGCAAGGACGTAGACTAATTTGACAGCTCTAATTTGATAGTACACCCTGTTTATCAAAGAAAAAAACGAAAGATAAACAACTAACAAAAATTGTCTAACACAATACCCATTGAGACATAACTGACATCATTCTTAACATAATAAATAAAAATCCTAATATCAATATCATAACAAGTATCTATTATAAAACCGTTACTTTAGTAACTGTTACTTCATAAGTATTCAATCAGATTGACAATATGAATGTTTTAGCGACAAATATAGTGCTCTTGGTAGCTTTAGTTTTGTTTGTTGAAAGTAGACATACATTCTCGGGCACAAGCTTCCAGCGGCATAAAGTGTACCATAAAGAAATAAAGCTGAATGGAATGTCTTCTAAGGAGAGGACAGAAGAAGTGACTGCCACAGTGCCTCAAAAAATTAAGGTAATTAATAATTTTTATTAAGCTATTGCATAGATTTTGGCATTAGGCTTTGAGCGCGGCGACCGAATCAAGAAATTCCGTAACGAAAATAAAAAATCTAACACCCTTCATTGCAGAAGTGTTTAAAACCTTATTATAATTTTATGTTGACACATAAAAAAACGAAATATTTAAAAATATTAACATTCGAATTTCGAAAACTAATTATTTGCTTAGATTTTTCAAGACGTGATTTTGTATTAAGTGTATAATCAAAGTGAGCTATTGACTGCATAAATAAAAAAAAAAAAAAAAATTGTAATTGCATAAGTTGATAAAAAATGCTATGCAATAGCTTTACCGCGGCAGTCCCCGAGTGCCACACGTTTTTTTTTATTTGTACACTGATTATTCCGAGATTAATGAGCCGATATGAGTATCTAATTTTTTTTTCGAAAGAGTCCGATTAGTTCCGTATAATTATTGTCATAATCATAATCAACTTCGGAGATACAGAACAGAACTCCTCATCATACGATAGCAAAACTTTCGTAACAATTAATTTTACTTTGTTTGTATGTGTTTTTAGTGGAGTTAGTTTAAACCACCCGTAGGCCTCTTACATGGTTCTACACCCCGTTGAAAAATCGTCTAGGCTATCACTGCTAATGATTATTATCGAACTCTAATAATAATATTATGATTAAAATTAGTAGATATGTCTTAAGAGGTCCTGGGTTCGATCCAAAGTGTTATTGGGTTTTTCCATTAGAAAACTCTCAGTAGCAGCACGGAGTCTGGAATTGTGTCCGGTTAATGGCAATAGGCTCGCCCCCTATTACATGGGACTTATAATATAGCCGGCGAAACGTGGGAGTACTGCACACCTCTGCCTACCCCCTCTGGGATATACAGGCGTGAGTCTATAAAAAAAAATGTTTTATGACAGTTACTAATTTAAAAAAAAAACTTTATCTATTTTCAGGGCGTCTTGGCATACGACATGACGAACTCCCGCGCATCAGCTAATATCACGCGTGGCGGCGTCGGTTACGACTTTGTGACTATTGCTTTGACAAGTGAAAAAGGAAATAAGTTACACTACGTCATTAGTGTTTATGTTTAATAAATTATTTTATTAAACGAAATAAATTTTAGTCTGTAATGGTGAAGGAAAAATATTGTGAGGAAAGGACTTAAATATGTCTGAAATCGCCAACCCGCAGTGGTGATTAATGCTCGATCCTTCTCTGTATGAGAAGAGGCTTTTGCCCTGTGGTGGGTTACATTTATTTACTATGGTTACAGGCTGATTTATTTATTTATTATTAAAAAATCGGAACCAAGTAAAAACTGTACATTGAATATTTTTGGAAAAAGTAAATGCTGCATATTCGATGAACGATATTGAAGCCTAATATGTAGTTTTTAGAAACTTTGTCTGTTTGTGTGTCAGAATTGGCGCGAAAACTACTGGAGAGATTTAGTTGAAATTCGGCAAAAATATTTGTTAAATACCGACTCAGGTTTTACGGTACAAATTATCACAATAATTATGGGGGGTGAGCAGTATTGTAATAAATAGGGTTACTGAAATCCATGCCGATGTAATCACACGGGCGGAAGCTATAAATAAATAAAATAAAATTATTCTTAGTAATTTTGATTTTTTTCTTAAAATAATTCCTACATTTATGTTTCACGTTCACCCTCTCTATCTCTCTTCCTTGTTTCTCTCATACATATATAAATACAGGTGCGCAGACTCGCACAATCATAATAATTATTGTCATGATAGAGTGTTTTAGTAAATGCAATAAAAATATTGACGCCATAAATTGATTAATTTTCTTTAGATATTTTGTAAGGGATGTAGCCGGTCCTGATGTCAGGTGACCCTAGTTACGGAGCCGTTCTCGCCTTGTCTGAAGAGTAGCGGGGCCATGGTGTGAAGGGAGAGTGCCAGGGGGTTTTTTACAAGTTTAATGTATGTTGTTAGGTGGAATCTTGCAAACTAAATTAGAACCACTTTCTCTTATCCTACGAAGTTGAATTTTTACTTGTTGTAAGTAAATAATACGTTTTGATATTGCAATATAATAAAACGAAAAACCGCTTAGATAAAAACATTATTTTTATAATAACTTACTAATGTTTTTTCTGTTATAAACCATCTTAGTGACTTAAATATCTACCTTCTAAAAAAATTGCATAATAAATCTTATCATATATGAATGGCAAAATACAATGAAAATAGGGACGCGACGTTGCGATTATTTTCTCATTACCTACTCTATTTCTTACATTCTCATCACAGATAAAAATGACACAGATACATTAAAAAATCGTACTTAATGCTAAAAACCCAAGGTACAAAATAATTATCATTAATTTGCGCATTGACCGCAATACAGATACAAATTGCATTAACAGTGTTTAAACAAATGATTATTTAACGATCGCTCATTAACAGGTAACTATATAACCGTTACTCCATAGATGTTGTTATCAGATTGTCAAAATGAAGGTTTTAACATTGACAATAGTGGTAGCTGTACTGGTGTTTGTGGAGTGTCGCCATACTTTCATGGGCACAAACTTCTTTCGACCTCTGGCGTATCATAAAGAAGTAAAGTTTTCGTCTAGAATCTTCCAGAAGAGGGTGGAGTACGTGAATGTCACGATGCCTTCAAGTATTCAGGTAATTTACTTTCATATCTATGGTCTAACATAATGTCTTCCTGACCGAATTTCAGTCATGGTAGTTTCAACGGAGATTAGCCATCGACATACAAGGTATTTAGTGCACAAGTGGGTGCACTAAAGCTGTGTGTAGTTTACCCGTGGTCTAAGAAACTCCGACGTACTTTATGAAAATAGTGCATATTACTAGTGTTCCTTTAAAAGAACACCATTTTCCAGCTTTTCCAGAAATCGCAGACCTTTTCTTTCATTTTTATATAATTTTAGTACAAGTTAATGAAAATAGAGCATATTACCATAGTCTAAACATCATATAGTCAGTCGACGCGTTTGATGTTTTCGGAAATGCCGATAACGTCTAGACATTCGTCGCGACGTAAAAAGTGTTAGGGTTGACACAGGACTAAAAACAAAAATATGTTTTTATAGTGTTTTTTTTTTAAGATCAAAATTGGAAAACGTGGCCGCCATTTTGAAATTTTTATTTACTGGGCCGATTGCTTTCAAAATCGACATCTGAGAGTCCGCATGGTCTCCGAGTACATAACCGTTGTCAGAATTGGAAAAGGTGGCCGCCATTTTGAACTTTTTATTTACTGGACCGATTGCTTTCAAAATCGATATCTGAGAGTCCGCATAGTCTCCAAGTACAAAGCCGTTGTCAGAATTGAAAAAGGTGGCCGCCATTTTGAAATTTTTATTTACTGGACCGATTGCTTTCAAAATCGATATCTGAGAGTCCGCATGGTCTCCAAGTATAAAGCCGTTGTCAGAATTGAAAAAGGTGGCCGCCATTTTGAACTTTTTATTTACTGGACAGATTGCTTTCAAAATCGATATCTGAGAGTCCGCATGGTCTCCAAGTACAAAGCCACCCCTGAAAACCTAGAAAACGATACCCATATTGATTTTTACTCAAAATTAGCGTTCGCCATCTTGGATCTCAAAATTAATGTCATATTCGTTATCACCGCCCCCGAAAACCTAGAAAACGATACCCATATTGATTTTTACTATAAACTCGCGTCCGCCATCTTGAATCTCAAAATAAATGTCATATTCGTTATCACCGCCCCCGAAAACCTAGAAAACGATACCCATATTGATTTTTACCAAAAACTCACGTCCGCCATCTTGTATCTCAAAATTAATGTCATATTCGTAATCACCACCCCCGAAAACCTCGAAAACGATACCCATATTGTTTTTTTTTACTCGTATCCGCCATCTTGGATGTCTAAATAATTAATGTCAAATTCGTAATCACCCCTCCTGAAAACCTCGAAAACGATACCCATATTAAGTTTTTTCAAAAACTTGTATCCGCCATCTTGGATCTCAAAATTAATGTCATAATTATTTATAATCAACACACCCGTTGAAAAATTGAATCAACATTCAAAATTAAAATAAATAAAATGTGCCACCCACTAAAAACAAATGACGGTGTAGTACCCGAATGGAGTATGGAAAAAGGTACTGACAGCCGCGGCCCCCCCTCCGTCCCTCGCCCCACACACCCCGCACGATTGCTCTGTCTAGACGTGTTCGTTGGACTACTGTAGGGAAAGAGCTCTTTATACTGTGATATTACTAGTGTTCTTTTAAAAGAACATTATTTTCCAGCTTTTCCAGCAGACGCAGACATTTTTCTTAAATTTTTATATGATATTAGTAAAGTGAGAGGAACTATCAGGAGGAGTTCGGATTTCGTTACGTCGACGATTCACGTACGAAACGTTTGGCTTCAATACTTATAAAAAAATAAATAAATAGTAAACAGTTACAATAACATCTGGGTTAAGACGTGTTTGCTGTGTTCGAACAGAATAGAATTACACAATTTTTTTTATTTTTTTTACCATAATATAGGTACTTACCTAATATACTCGTATTTAAGTCACATTATCCAATATTTATCCCTAAATCCATAAACGATAGTGTTAAGTTCTGTATGTTCAATATTTATAACTAATTGTATTTTGTTTTTTTTCAGGGTATCTTGGCGTACGACTTGACGAACTCAGACGCAACGGCAAATGTCACAAGAGGCGGCCTCGGCTACAACTTCGTGGATCTTCGTATGAAAAGTGAAAGAGGAAAAAAGTTAGACTACGACGTTTATGTTTATATTTAGCTTAACTTTTTTTTTTTATAAGTAAAAAAAATATTATTTTTGAAAAATAAATATAAATATTTCCGCAAAGTGGGTATTAGTATACTGCAACATCGTTTACCATCCAGTAGGTTTGTTGCCATGCTGTGACATCATGCCTTGCCGCCTGTCATGCCTGTTTCTTAATAAAAAAAATTCAAACAATACAGAACATAGTAATGCTCAAAAGCTTAAGACCCGCAAACTCACTAATCTTCCATCTCACTCACACATTAAAAATATAAAATCAATATCTTCATTGTGCGAGCGAGACAGCAGATTACCGAGTATCCTTAATAACAAAGCTGCAGTTGAAATAGAAAAAAACTTTATGAAATGGAATCCAATGCACTGTCAATTTGGTTTAACCGCATAGAGTTTGGTTTACTCTGCGGCATGGATTGGCTTGGAAAAACAAAGAGTAAAAAACCTAGTTCACCTGATAGCGTGTGACAGACCGACAGACGCGACGTTCAGCGGCCTCATTTACACCGAAGCGTAACGTTATTAAAAAAGTTATATTATATTATGTTGACTGCCTCGTTGGTCTAGTAGTAGCAAGCGCGACTGCTGAGCACGAGGTGCTGGGATCGATCCCCGGGTCAGGCAAAGTGTTATTGGGTTTTTCCATTAGGAAATTCTCAGTAGCAGCACGGAGTCTGGAATTGTGCCCGGTTAATAGTAATAGGCTCGCCCCCTATTACATGGGACTTAAAAAATAGCCGGCGAAACGTGGGTGTACTGCACACTTCTGACTACCTCCTCTGGGGAATACAGGCGTGAGTCTATAAATAAATAAAAAAAAATAATAATATTATGTTATATTGAATTTTTGGGTTTGCGTTTTCGTTCACAAACTTCCATTATCATCAATCTCATAGGCTCTCACAGGCAAACTAGGCTTGTGCAAATGTTCTTTGAATTGTTCAGGTTCTATTTAACACTATGATAGAACATACTGATTCGAATTTGTGTTGAAAAGACCTCTGATTTAGGATTTCCGATTTCATATACGTTCGGCAGGTTTGCTTTTCTTCCTTCCGACTTACACACAGCAAAGCTGCTATTAGGAATAGCTTTATTAGGTTGGCAGGGGCGCAAGATAAGGTTATTATTTTTTAAGATGTCATCATTACAATATTTTCTGAAAAGGTAACAAGGGTATTTTACCTACGAGAGAGCGAGTGGAAGAAGAGATTTTTTATCATCTTTTACGGTGCGTCCGTCATACAACCGCTGACAGCCCCGGCAAACTCGCTTGGTGCGCGCGATGGGACTGCGCAGAACCTATACCAAACTAAATAATTTATCACAATCACATAAAAATTTCTATAGAATAAATTATCCTTAACTAGCGGTCCTGCCAACGTAATAGCTTTGCTGTACCTAACACACCTATTTAATGAAAACTTGACCTAACCTACAAATATTTCTGGTAATTAACGGTATGTCTCAGTAATGCTTTTGTTTCGTAATGTTAGTAAATGACTGTGTCCCATAAAGATATCATTAGGTGGTATGGTAATATTTAATGATTTTAATAATTATGCAATGATAACGTGTATTCATTCACGGAATAAATGTGTGTCAAATAACGTGGCTGTTACGTAGTTCACGATAATATAGCTCTAGTTTACTGTGGATGAGGTGTCAGGTAACAGTTTACTGTTAATGACACGTAGGCCAGATATCGAATGGTTCACCTTTGTGTACATTTCTTTGGGGTCCGTACCTGATTTCAAAAATCCAATAACGTGATCGCAGAATAATAATATAAGTACATTTTTTTTTACGTAAAACGGTTTTGTCGTCAAAACTAAAGCTGTGTACCAAATATCAGATCAATCTGTCAACAAGAAGGGGGTGAAATATCGATTACTAAATTTAAACCAAATAATAATCAGGTCAAGTTATGTACCTATAACCGTTTAATAATATTAGTAAAAAAAGTTTTTTACGTAAAACGGTTTTGTCGTCAAAACTAAAGCTGTGTATCAAAATTAAATATCAGATCAATCTGTCAACAGGAAGGCGGTGAAATATTGATTACTAAATTTGAACTAAATAATAAACAGGTCAAGCTATGTACCTATAACCGTTAAAAATGTTTTTTACGTAAAACGGTTTTGTCATCAAAACTAAAGATATGTACCAAATATCAGGTCAAATGTGTCTACAAGATGGGGGTGAAACATTGATTACTAAATTTGAACCAAATAATAAACAGGTCAAGCTAAATAAAACTGTTTAATAAAAATAGTGAGCTCTGTTACAAGAACCCCTTCAAATACTCTTTTGCTTTGGTGTGAGAGAGGGTCAGTCTTTTTGTAGAAAAAACCTAACGGACTCGTTTGCCGGGAGGTATCAAAATATTTTGCCAAAAATGGATTTGTAGGCTTTGCACAACGTGATATTAGTATGACTGGTGACGTAAACAATATTTAGGTGGATATTTTTAATTTCTGGGTTAAGTTCTAAATCATGCTTCAGGCATTTTTGGATCTTTGCATGTGTCACGAAGTATTTTTTTCTTTTATAGTGGTCTGATATGAGCTTGCCTAAAATATACTAAATTTGACGTTTTATATATCAGATTTTAATAAAGTATAAGTTAACTTTAGAGTTAATATATTACTTTAGATAAAGATTTTAGAGAGAGATTTTAGAGATATTTTAGATCTTGAGCTGTATAGGTGTGTATAGGTATGTTTGTGTAATAGTTTTTTCGAGCTTTCAATTTACTGCTTTGCAAACGTGACGTGGATTGTGGAGTAAGCGTGCTCTGGAGTGGATACCGCGTATGGGCAACCGTAGTGTGAGCCGCCTACCCGCGAGGATGGAGAAACGACCTACGAAAAGTGGCTGGTAGCGGCTAGATGCTGCTAGCCGGAGATCGGGCTGAATGGCGCGCATTGGGAGAGGCCTATCTCCAGCAGTGGACTGATACAGGCTGATGATGATGATACGTAACACAATAAGCTTATTATTGCGTCTTTTTGGACTGTGCAGAGTAAATGGCGTAAGGAGTATTTTAGACATAAGACATAAGACATTTATTTGCCAAGAATATGGTACAAAAGTTGTTACAAAATATTTAAATCCACACATTCGCCTTTAAAAGGCATGCAAATATTGTACTAGGTACAACAAATAAAATTAGTTATTTAGTTATTTTACTATAATAAACCTATCTTATTAACTTAAAAATAATATTGCCTGTTTCTTAAAATAGCTTATTAACAAACTAATCGGGGTAACCCGCGATAAAACTACCAAGGTAAACAACGTTTTGCCACTCAATTTGTTTGCTCAACTCAGATGGGCAATGCTCCACAATGGCCACAAGTCGTGAACAGGTATGGCTCAACTTGTATGAATTAAGTTGCCAACTTAAATTGACTCTGGTATCACTACCCCGGCTAAAGGTGAACTGACACTTGATTAAGTTTTTTTTAACAGTATTTGCGTGTTTATTTGGATTCAGAAATTGGCACGAGTAACCTATAGGTAGATAGGTTATCTTGTTGAACGTCATAATATAAGAAAATGTCGTGCTTCAGAAAGAATAAGCTGATATTAACGGATTAAAAAAACGAAAAGTTAAAGGTCTCATTAATGTGATAACAATTTTATCGAGTGTGGTACGGGTAATTATATTATCGTTATTTTTTATTGCATAATACATTAGGAGGTAGATTTATAAGTTGCGAAGGTGCTTAGTAACAATATATTAAAAATAATATTGCTTTCATTTAAAAAATAAAATCTCCACCCTACATCATTCATGACTCTTGCGTAGTCTTGAGTCTATGACTGTCCTGAGTATCCGAAGAGTTGAGTTTTTATGGAGATGGAAACAACAATTTATTTCTTGCTTCACTTGCTCGTAAATATTGCCATCACATGTAGGAAAAGCGGGCGGTAATGCGCGTTAAAAATCCGGCATTTTTGTGTTAACATACATAATTGTACATTGTTTTGTGTTTATTTCCTTGCAAGTACGATGATGTCGAGCCATTGTATTTCTTACCTGCGGTTCGGGTTTTAAATATCCCATCAATAATGTGTTTTTACCGCCTTTTTAACACAATGTGCTAATTTACATAAATTAGAAAATTTATGAAAAAATGTTGTGAAAAGTTGTTTTTTTTTTTTTTTTATTCTTTATTTTTTATAGAGGGTTTGATCAACACGACCATGCCACCCTCATTGGGCTTTCTTAACTTACTACCTACGCTTAATACCTAAGTTTACTAGCTTATACAATAGTCTGGCCGTCTTCGACAAAGGAGTAGCCAGAATACTATTGTATAAGCCAACATTATATAAAACAAAATCATTTTCTAATATAAACATACTCCTCTCAGATTCGTTCCGAACACATTCAGCTATAATATGGGTAACATCTTCTACCACTCCACATTCTATGCAATTTGGTGAATGACACTTTCTCATTAAAAAGGCAAAGTTATTCAACGGAATATGTCCAGAACGAAGTCTGAGAGCAGTCATCACTTCATTTCGACCCAAGTCTGTATTCATAAACCAGGGAAGACGGGACAGGCTAGGTTGAATGGTTCTATACCAAATCCCTTTACTTAAAGACCGTTCATCGAAATGTTGTTTCCATAAATCAACACACTGTTCCCGAATCATGTAAATACAATCGCTATAAAACGGCACAAGTTCTAAGGATATTCCGTCTGTGATGGCTTCATTCGCTAAACGATCTACTTCCTCATTTCCGAACAGACCAATGTGAGAGGGAACCCATTGCAGTACCACTTTCTTATTTCGGCATTTACTAATGGTATCTAAAATTGTGTAGGCTATCGGTGCTCCTCGAAAATTCGAGGTGCAGCGAGCCAGGTGTTGCAGAGCACTCCGTGAATCCGTCAGTATTATATAATTCCCTGGATTAAACGATTCGATGTAGGAAATAGCTTCTGCGATAGCCAATAGTTCGACACACATTATCGATGTTTTGACATTTAATTTAAATTTTATAGATGCATTAGTTTGGGGATCAAAAACAGCTAGTCCCGACTCATTTCCCTCTTGTGACCCATCAGTATAAATGGGGTAATAATTTGAATAATTACCTAATAGATACTGTTCGCAATTGTCTTTTAAATCAGAACACTTATACTGGTGTTTAGGTTTGCTTACGCTATCTATATAAGGCTTAACTACATTGGATAGGTCCACATTGCCAACCCAGGTATCTAGTGAGAACCGTTCTAGTTGATACGTGGAATAAATGGGACAAGAATTTAGGGAATCATGTATCGCTACTAATAACGGTTTTTTCTTGCGCGTCCAATAGGTACGCTGACAGAGCTCGGCGAGGTTAGCTACTACTGAAATTACTTCATTGCCTTTAAATGATCTTATCTTTAGCCAATATTTACCCGCTAGAAAATGCCTGCGCACATGTAAAGGATGAAGATGTAGCTCGCACTCCATTACATGTATTGACGTGCTCTTTATAAAGCCACCAATAACGCGCATACATTGATTTTGCAATCTATCTAATTTAACTAAATTACTTTTGCACCCGTTGTCATAAAGAAAGTTACCATAATCCAGTCTAGAACGTATTATAGAAATATATAACATCCTTAAATAATATGGATGCACGCCCCAGCCAGGGCCCGCAAGAACTTTAAAGATGTTTATTGATTTTAAACATTTTTCAGCTAATTCTGCGATATGTTTTTTCCAATTTAGCGAGCGATCTAGCCACAAACCCAAATATTTTATATTATCTTGTACCTGTAACTGAGTGTCATCTATTTTTAAATTAATGTATTCCCTTTTAAAACCTCTCTTAAAAACGCATACCTTACTTTTTGTAGGTGAAATCTCTAAGCCTATATTGAAAAGCAATTTAACTAAGACATTTAGTGCATTCTGTAGGTGGTAAACGCCCCTTTTCACCTCACTACATACTGTGTACATAACAAAATCGTCAGCATACTGAGAAATCAAAACGCCGTTCTTTATGATTTCCCTACAAATGTTCATAGTTACTAAATTAAATAGCAACGGAGACAAAGGGTCTCCCTGAGCCAAACCGCGGCCTGTGGAACGACACATATAATAAGAATTATCGATTAAAACCTTTAATTTTCTTTCCTTTAAAAAATTCCAAATATATTGACATATTTTAGTTCCAACTCCAATTTGATCCATTGTTTTCATTAATGATATTATGTTTACATTGTTGTAAGCATTATCTACGTCTAAAAAGCAACCTATTGTTATATGTTTGTTTGTAAAACCTGACTGAATATTAGAAACTAAACTAACAAGGTTATCTAATGTCGACCTACATTTCCTAAAACCCGTAGTATGTGGAGATAGAATGTTATTTTTTTCTATGAACCATTCTATTCGGCTATTTAGGACACTATGAAAGATCTTACACAGGCATGACATCATGGAAATTGGTCTGAGTGACGATGGGGACTGGGGATCGCGGCCAGGTTTAGGTATTGGAGCTATTGCAATGTCACGCCATTGATTAGGCACAAATCCAGCTGAAAAAAATTCATTATAAAGCGACAACAATATGGACTTACCGCTGTCAGGTAGGTATTTCACCATTGAATATGAGATGAAGTCACAACCGGGGGATGTATCCTTAGGGCGTATACAACGATCAAGCTCATGCTTTGAGATAGGGGTTTCAACTTTGGGGTTATTAGAGATAAATGACAAATCCTGTGGGGGTGCGTAATCAGGGGTTAAACTTTGAAGAAGTGTACTAGCTCTCTCTCTGTTGATATACTGCCTACAGCTACCATGACCTTTAAACCATCTCATCTTATGCCACATGTCCCTTTGCGAGATACTGCCATCTATGGATGTGCAGAAGGTTTGCCAAGCTTTATCTTTAGCGATCCGTAATAACTTTTTTGATTCACCTATTTTTTGTTTGAGAAGCGTTAAATTATCTGGAGTTGGATTGCGTCTGAAGTTTGAAAGAGCCAGCCTACGTTTTGCTACTGATCTGGATAAATCGGCATTCCAATAAGGTTTAGGCGAAAAGTCACTTGTTGGATCCTTATTTATTTTTATAAGTGGTATATGAACGTCTGCTGCTATATTTAAATACTCAATGAAATTGTCATAGTCGGTTTGCAAATTTCCTGATTGGTCAAAATGTTTAAATAAATTATCAAGTAATTTTTTGTAGCTTTCCCAGTCAGCTTTCTTGAAATTCCTTCGTGAAATATTGACAGGTAATGAATTTAAAGTAGTTGTTATTTTAATCATAAAGTGGTCACTTCCAAGGTTTTCATTTATAACATTCCAGTCCAACATCAAGGCTAAATCTGAAGAAGCTAAAGATATATCGGGCGCAGATTGTTTTGGAATGTTATTTACTAACCTTAGCCGAGTTGACCTGCCATCATTAAGAGTAATAAAATTATTATCTAAAATTGCATCAAAGATTTGTGACCCTCTTAAATTCGTTTTGTATGACCAGTTGGTATGGTGACCGTTAAAATCTCCTAAGTACAGAGTATTTTTACTAAATAAAGAAAACAAGGCATCCCAATCTTGTTGGTTGGGTGTCACAGATGGTGCACAGTACACAGCAACGACATGTTCAATTTGGCTACAATTGAAAACCTTGATACATATAACTTCAATACCGGCGTTTATATTTTGAAGTTGAATATTATGAAATTGCGAGTAAATAGACCTATGTACAAAGATAGCTACCCCTCCATAACCGTCATCCCGGTCCCTTCGATATATAGTATAATTCGTTACTTTAAGTTGACTTTCCGGTTCTAACCAAGTTTCACTCACGGTGGCAATGTGTACCTTCTCCTTATATAATACATTTTCAAAAGCAAGTAATTTTGGTCTCAAACTCTGAGCGTTCCATTGTAATAAACTAAGCCTAATTTGTTTTTCTTTCCTGCTATCCATAACTACTCATAAAAAAATCACATACCCTCTTTAGTATTGGCCAATCAGTAATGTTATCCACTACAACTAAAATTACCCATTCGACACAGCACTTAAACATATTATACAACTTAGATAGGAGCGACATATTATTTAAAAAAATTATATCCTTCAATCTTTTTAGTAGTTCACTAAAATTAACTTCTCTTTCGGGCTTGTCTTCAACTGAGGCATAATTTTTGGGGTTCTCTCGTGTCTCTGGTATTGTACACTCCTCAAATTTCAAGTTGTTCGCTGCTTTACGAGACAAGAGGTTCGTAAATGAGGATTGCGACATATTGTTTATCTTCTCCTCCCTGTGAATAGCTGGTTTTGTTTTAATAACTTCCGCATAAGTTAAATACTGGTCGTGAGATGACGTCGAGGCTTCTACAAGCAAAGGCGTAGGTGTGAATTCGGGGATCTTTTGAAATATGCCTGTCTTAGCCATATTTGTCTTAGGCACGGATTCCGTCGTAGGACTCGGGACTACATAGATCGTAAGGGCCTTCCTATACGTACAATTAAACTCCGCCATTAATTCACGCAACCGTTTTTCTTTTAGAAAAGCAGGACAACCTTTGTACATTGACATGTGAGCACCATTACAGTTAACACATTTGAATGATGTTATTTCGCAATTATCGTGGTTATTGCCACATTTTGGACAGACTATTTTATTTGTAGGGCACCTCTTACTTATATGCCCTAGCTTCCAACAACGTGAACATTGCGATACAGGGAAAATGTATGGATCTACTCGGATTCTCAAACCATCCACCGATATGTAGTTAGGCAAAAAGGCGCCCTTGAAGCATAACCGAACCGACTCACTTCGTGCCCATCCTTCTTTCGGGCTTCGGCGGTTGAGACGAAATATTGAGACCAGCTCAGTTGATTCAGGGCATACTATTTTTTCATGTATCTCCTTATCAGGTAAATCTAAATCAACGTCCCGAATGACACCATACGAGAGATTCTTCTCCATAGCTCTTTGTACACGCCATTCCTGATTTTTTATAAGTTCTGTGCATTTTTCTAATCTATCTGCGTTGATTTCACCCTGCATATCAAGACGTACTTTGTAGGGGCTGATATATTTTACCCTCATTATATCGGTAATTTCATTATCTTTAAATAATTTAGCCAAAGCAAATTGCTTGGGTAATGGGTTACTGCAAGTGATGTACATTTCTACTATTTCCGGCTTTAATTTCTTTCCTTTTGTTTTCACTTCGATCCATTCAGAACCCTCCGTCGATCCCTTTCTTTTCTGACTTATTTCTTCCGTGCTCTCCATCTGTGTTGTTGTTTTCTCATCTTGGTATTGTTCTTCTTCTAAAGTTATCATTTCCTGTTCACTCCACGGGCTGCTACAAGTCATAGACGTGTTGTTTTCGTTCATTTTAAGCGACGCAATTAATGCATTCTCGTCCGCGCACAGGTAGCCGACCCAACGCTGCGCGTTAGGTATAGCTAGCTACAGCGCGTCCGGAGGCTCGCCAATAGATAACGACAATTAATTAATATACGCGCGACGTAAACAAGTTGACCCGAGCACCTCATGCGCGTGCCGCATTGAGACTGTTGTGAAAAGTTGTAAATCCATAAAAATGCTTTGTGTGCATGTCCAGTGTCCGGAGCCCCTATACAACCATCTTAAGTCAAAGTTCGATATTGTGCTCAGCAAACAATGTCCTAACGTTGACTTGAATAATAATTGTTAGTTGCCTGTATCCTTTGTGATACATAGTTGACACCGATGAAACGTTCAGAACAGTAACGATTTAGATGTAGCTCGTTTTAAGTCCAAGCGAAACAAGATTTCAGCCGAAACTGTAAACGTATTTCGGCTTCTATTATAGTTTCGGCCGAAATGAAAAACCAAAACTTAGACATGTTAAACTTTTTATTGGCTTTTTCTACAGATAGGTATTCTTGTTAAATATTATTATAAAATATAAGATTTAGGGCTTGTTTCACAGTTTACTAAAGTTCCTGTTAGCTTACTTGACAAAAAATTATACACATACGGATTCGTTTTTAATTTTTCTTAAAGTTTAATTTACCTAAAAATTAAATTTACCTACTCGTAGTCTGTGAACGAAAGTAAAAGAAATATATTAATTGACTGTTTAGTAAGTAATAACAAATCCAATCAATGATTTGATTTGCCGAACGATAACATAGAATACACTACTTAACAAAAGTTTCGGCGGTCCTGACGTTTCGGCTGAAACCGACCGGATTTGACACAAAAATACAGCCAGAATTTTTATCAATACACCTCGCAAGCAAATCTGTGAGGGTTACCGCTAGAAACATCATGAAGTAAATGAGCATCATTACGTTTAAACATGTAACTTTGCCAAGATCATTGCTATAAGGAAATGAGGTATAAAACTGCGAATTTGGCACGTGAGCCACCGAATGATAAGATCGCTGCCTTTAATGGCATTTTCTAGCCACAAGTACTATTAGCAACAGTTTTTTGATTGCCTTGGTGGGTAGTTTTCTTAGATAAAATTGGTAATGGTTTTCTGTGAATTACTTTAAAAATAATTATTTAATAAGCTAACATGTAAAAAATTCACAAAAATACTTTATAAGTCAAATCAATTTTAATTGGAGTAGTCTTTGTTTGAAGAGCCATTTCTACCTACTATTCACTTATCTACTAGAATTAGTGAGTTGTGGTTATTAGTAGATATTCATTCGAATGTCTTTGATTTCTAGGTCCTATAGTGTTAATAGAGGAATAACAGGTAAATGGGAAATGGGAGAAATTTCCAACCATGCGATTATTTTTCCTAGCGGGCACTAGACCCGTGGACCAGTATTATTAAGTGTTTTGGTGTTTCAAGTGTATTGTGAATTCTGACTGAGAGATGCATTATCTTTAATGTTACCTCTTGTCTAATATTTAAAAAAAATTCGTAATGTAACTTTGTTTTCTAAAAGCTTTAGGTACTAATGTTAGATGGCTCTGTGACTCAGTGTGTCTTTCATGCAGTGACGATAGATGGCGTTGATAGTAGTATATTTTATTGGCTTTGCCTAGAGACTGGTTTCCATGAAGATAGTATAAAAATGTTCTGATTGCCTCAAAATTTTCTTAGCAGGTAAATAAATTCACCTTTCATTGTTCTTAGTAGCTGAATTATTATAAAAGGCAATTTTAAAACTTAAATATGGCATTAAAATAAGCCTTATTTGCTATTTAGCACCACGGTCACAGTCATCCCTCAAACATTGCGCACTCCACACGTTTTTATAACATGAAAAAGACATAATTTACCCTGATTGTGTGATGCTGATGGTAAACGGTGTTGTGATCTATGATGAAGCACATCTACTTTCAAAGAGGATAGAAGTTGGACATTATCGTATAGAGCCGTCCCCCAGATAGATTTTATCAAACATCATACTTGTTGTGAACTGAATGAATAAATTGGTGCCGGCGGGGGGTCAGGGGTGTAGCTGCCGACTAGGGGAGCAAGAATCTTCACTTTCTTGAAATAAAAATAGTGCTTGAAGGCTTCTTAGTTTTCTTTATTATCTCTTCATGATAATACTGCTGGTTCCGGAATGCCAAACCATCGAAATAGCCCGTCTTTTATATTTTCTCTTGACCAATCAGAGTGGTCATTGTTTGCACACGGCACTAAAATCAATGTCTCCTTTTTTAACATATTTTTATCCTTTTCTTGTACATGGAGATAAATGACCGTTGGCCAGTTTCTATGGTTTGGCGTACCTTACAATAATGTCCTTATTTCTAACACATTATATTACCCTTAAATTACCTTATTTTACAAAAAATTCACTTAAATCCTTAATTAAAACACGTAAAAATTACAAAAAACTCTTAGTGGCTCTCGTTTAGGTAACGATCCTTAGTACCTAAGCTCCTTAATTTCGATGCTACATGTGGTGTCATCTTCAGGTCAAGAGGTCAAAACACTAGTGGTTTTATCGCTACGGTAAAGTTTAAGTTAACCTTATACCTTGCTACATGTGGCGCCACCATCGGGAGAATATGGAACTAAATAGCGGTCTTGTCGCTGCGGTTAAGTTTCGTCATACTTCATACAAGGTGCGATGATGCCACAAGTAACGCCGCCTTTAGTGAAATATGTGAACGAAAACAGATGGTTTTCGATTCGGTAATGCTTTGAGGTAGCTAAGGTTTTGACTCTGAAACCACATGTGGCGACATCTTTTTAGATAAATAAAACAACGTTAAACCCTTATTTATTTCAAAGTACATAACTTAAACTAATTACATAAGAAAAATAGTTAGGTATGTTATATACAAGTAATATTTCTTAATGTTAGCTTCAGTCGTCGCTAACATTCTCCCCCGCAGTGCGTAGCACTCCATCCTGTTGGAGCGACGACGTTGCAGGTACCAGCACGACGACTCTTCGGGTTGGGCGGCGCAGCACTCCTCCTGAAGTCCGCACGTCCAGAACTCTGACTCTTCCATCTGGTCCCGGGTATATTTTCACAACTTCTCCGCGAGGCCATGAGTTCCGTGGTAGTGTTGCGTCTACTATTAGCACGATGTCGCCTTCTCTTGGATCGCTTGTTTCTCTTCCTTCGATTTTTCTTGGCATCAGTAGTGGTAAATATTCTTTGACCCATCTCTTCCAGAAATGGTCTGTCAGCCTTTGAGTTGTTCTCCAGCTCGCCTTGCCAATCAGCTCTCTGTCCTCGAATTCTCCCGGTGACATAGCTCCGCACGAACGCCCCAGCAGGAAATGGTTCGGAGTCAGGCTCTCTTGGTCATCAGGGTCCATGCTGACGGGAGTGAGAGGTCGGGAGTTGACTATGTGTTCGACCTCTGTCATCAGCGTGTGTAGAACTTCTTCTGGCGGATTTCTTTCGTTGAGGACTGCGGCTAGTGCTGTCTTGACCGAGCGCACGAGCCGTTCCCAGGCGCCCCCCATGTTAGGGCTCCCCGGGGGAATGAATTTCCACTTGATACTTTTCTCTTGCGCTGCTTCTTCTAACTCTCTGTTGGCTCCGATGAAATTCGTCCCGTTGTCGCTGAATATTATCTTTGGAGTCCCTCTCCTGGCGGCCATCCTTCTAAGTGCCATAATCATAGAGCTAGTACTGAGTGAATGTACCAACTCCAGGTGTATGGCCCTGGTGGTGAGACAGGTAAATAACGCTCCCCAGCGTTTCTCGACGCGCCTTCCAATGGTTACTTGCATTGGTCCGAAGTAATCGACGGCTGTGCACGAGAAGGGGTACTGGTGATGCTGTAACCTTTCACTTGGTAAATCTCCCATAGGCGGGATCTCTGGTAAACTCTTCTTTGTCTTGCACCATTGACATCTATGTATGACTGCCTTCACCGTTGCTCGCAGGCTCAGGATCCAATACTTTTGACGAATTTCATTGATGACCGTAGCAGTGTTTCCGTGAAGGAATTTCTTGTGATAATGTTCTATAATGAGATAAGCGATTCTCTGTTTTCCATCCAAGATAATAGGGTTCATTTTTCTATCATCTTCATCACGAAATTTCTTTGTTCTACTTCTTAGTTTGATAATTTCGTTGTTATTTAAGTAAATGTCGATCTTCTTAAGTCGGCTTGATTTTTCCAAGGGCTTTCCTTCTTTCAGGTTTTTTATTTCATCGAGAAAACTGGCACTTTGACTTGACTTGATTAGAAATTCTTCGGCTTTTCTCAAGTGTTCTTCTTCCAAGGGTCGGAACATCTTTTTCTCTCTTTTTTCGTCGACTGTAGTAGTAGTTCGCGTTTTTTCTTTCTTGGTTTTTTTGTATGGCTTCCAGGTTTCTTCCTTTCGGCGGACGGCGTTGGTTGCTTGACGAATCTTCTTACTTAAGAAGTCCACGAAAGCAAACACTCGGGCAGTGGTGCGCAGCAACCTATTCCAGCTTGAGAATCTCTCTGGGTCGAGCAAGTCTTCTTTGGAGGTTTTCACTGCGGTCACCTTCTGCTTGATCTTCTCTTCTAGCATTGCGCCTCCAGACTTGAAGTCTCTAGTTGGCCATTCTTCCTCTTGTAAGCGAAGAAACGCTGGACCTTGGAACCATCTCGCATCGTAGTCGAACTCGTTGGGCGTTCCCCTCGTAGCGTCGTCAGCAGGATTGTCCTTTGTGGGCACCCATCTCCAGTTTTCGGGCTTGGTTAAGTCTTCGATTTCTGCCAAGCGATGGGCCACAAAAGTCTTGAATTTTCTTGAGTCCGCTTTAACCCACTGCAGTACGGTACTTGAGTCTGTCCAATAAACCTTCTTTGTGACTCTAAGTTCCATTTCTTGCTCTATGGTGGCCGCTAATCTGCTTCCTAGCAAGGCCGCTTGCAGCTCCAACCTTGGAATTGATACTGGCTTCGTCGGCGTCACCCTGGCTTTTCCGGCAATCAGAGAGACGTGGACTCTTCCACCGGATTCGATTGTCCTCCAGTAGATTGCGGCGGCGTAAGCCTCTTCACTGGCGTCGGTGAATGCGTGTAGTTGCCCTTCTTGGTTGTTGGGCGAGATGCACCTTGGAATCTTCATTCTTGTGAGATTCGACACTTCTGTTAAATATTTCAGCCAAGCCTCCTGTTGATCTTCCTTAATTTCTTCATCCCAGTCTATCTTCGACCGCCAAATGTCTTGAATTAATTTCTTCCCTTGTATAAGGATTGGCGTAGCGAGTCCTATTGGGTCGAATGTTGACATGACGGCGCTTGTTACTTGTCTCTTCGTAGGAACCTTCTTTCCTTCTAGCAGATCCTTTGACGTGTTGCGTAGCCCGACGTTGAAGGCCAACGAGTCTTCTTTTATTAGCCATCTGAGTCCCAGAGTTTTTTCTTCCTTAGTTAACTGTAATTCTTCAACGTTGTTACTCTCAGTTTTCTTAAGAATCTCTGGGCAATTGCTGGCCCAACCTTTCAGATGAAAACCCGCTTTTCTATGTATGTCTTCAACTTCTGTCGATATTTTCTTTGCTTCGGTCGTAGATGCGAAGCTTTGGAGATAGTCGTCCATGTAATGGTTTCTGTTGATCGCTTTCACCGCTTCAGGATAAGTTTCTTTGAAGTTTTCTGCGTTCTTGTTCATTACATATATCGCCGTTGCTGGCGACGACGCTGCTCCAAAAATAACCGACGTCATGCGATATTCTTCAGTCTTCTAGTCACGATGAGTCCCCAGTTGTCTTGGCCTATCAACATCTTGGGTCTTTCCTTTGTATAAAGAAGTTGTTCTTCGATTCCTTTCAAATGCTGACAGTTCTTCAAGGTATCCTTGCTGATTTCTTGATCTGACAGCTTCAGGTCGTCGATGGTTCTTGCTTCGATAGTCCTCTTTTCACTCTTGTGAGCTCCCTTTATTTTCAACTTGATTTTCTGCGAACTATCTTTTCTTATTTCCTTTCCACCGACTGTTTCGATTGTGAGTGTCTCTCGACGTCCTTCGGCTCCAATCTCCTTGGCCACAGATGAGTCCAGGAGTGTGACGGTCGATCCTTCGTCCAACAGCGCTAGCACGCGAACTTGTCCCTTAGGTCCGTATAAATCCACTGGTACCATTTTTAGGTAAGCCTTTTCTTCTCCCTTCGTATTATGAATTGAGGCCACCTTCTCTTCTAGGATATCTCTTTCATCCCGTTCCTTAGTGTAACAGCAGGGCTTCTTTGTGTCCTTCTGTTCCGTAGGTACTGGTGGTTTATCGGAGTGCAGCGTTGTATGATGCCATCTTCCACATGTCTTGCATGTCGGAGCTTTGCAGTTCAGTCTTGAATGCTTGAGTCGAAGACACTTGAAACATATTCTTGCTTTCTTGACGATGTTCCATTTTTCATCAATACTTGCTTCTATAAATTTCTTACAATTCAGTAAGAAATGTTCCTCTTCACAGATTGGACATTTCTTCCAATTATCTTGTGATTGAGACGCTTCTTGTACGGTGTGTACAGGTTTCTTCATGTGCTTCCTCTGCTCTTTAGGCGCTTCAGGTTGAGCATAAGGCTTGTAGGTTTTCTTCGACTCCCAGGACGCTTCAGGTGGAGCGAAGTCCCCGCACATGTCCGATTCGATGTCTAAGAACGCTTCAATAAATATTAATTCTTGAAGGTCTTCATCTCTTCGACTTCTATGGTAGGCAAACCAGCGGAATTTCATAGACGTCGGCATCTTGTCGACTATAGCTTTCATGGTTTCGGGCGAACTGAGGTATTGTGGCTTCTTCAGAGCTTTAATGGTCGCAACTGCATTCTTCACTTTGCTGGCAAACATGCATATATCGCTTGGGGTTTCGCCAACCTTTGGCAAACTCTTCAATCGTTCTAATTCGGCTAACGCTAGTGCTCCAGGCCTTCCAAATCTCGCTTCTAATCCTCGGATTACTTCCCGCGGGTCATCGGCGGTGAACAGCAAGCTCTGAACGGCTTCTCTTGCTTTTCCTTGGAGTGATCTGCGTAGGCGTGCCAGATTTTGAACGTTGGTAAACGAGGCGGCGTTGTCTTCATAAGATCTCTTGAACGCCAACCATCCCTCGCAGTTCCCGTTGAAGTAGGGGAGTTCGATATGCTTCGATGCAGTTGAATCTTGCGTTTTTTCAGACAGCTTGAATATAGCTTGAGCCAGCTCTTGAATGTCACTCTTCTTTTCCGTCTGGGCCGGTATCTGCTCCTTCGTATTCGGCTTGACTCCCGTATGGATGAGCCATTGTTCGACTTCCTGTGTTCGCTCGTACGCTTCTTCGCCAGCGCCGTCTTCATCAGACTCGGCGGCTCGCAATTCTAGTTCCGCTCGAGCTACCCTTGATCTTGCTTCCGCTACTTCGAGTTCTCTTACTGCGACAATCATCCTTGCTTGCGCTTCTGCTCTCTTCCTGTGCGACGAGCGAATAGACCGCGTGTCTATATCGCGGGCCGCCTTGGTAGGTTGAGGCCTTGACCGCTGCGAATGCTCTTCTTCCAATGGCGGCGAAGCTATTCGTATCCCTTCAGTTATGCTTCTCTCCGCGCTCTGCGGCGGTGGATGAGTTCCTTCTCGAGTGACGGATTCCATGATCTTGATTCCTTCTTCGGTGGTACGGGTCTGGGCGCGGTGCGTTCCTACCCCCTGTGCCGGTCCACCTCCAACAATATCCCTTGCTCGGCCTCGGGCACTAGACGGGGGTGTTCTCTTCGTTAGCGTTGATCGACTTGAAACAGACGTGCTTGAAGTCTCGGCTGGTGTGTTCATACTCCAATCCGTCGACGCTGAGCTTTCCCCGGTAGTCTTCGATCGCGATGACTCCGACCTAGTAATCGGCATTCCTGACCCAATGCCCCGATCCGGTCCGCGAAGGACCACGAAAATGTTGTGAACTGAATGAATAAATTGGTGCCGGCGGGGGGTCAGGGGTGTAGCTGCCGACTAGGGGAGCAAGAATCTTCACTTTCTTGAAATAAAAATAGTGCTTGAAGGCTTCTTAGTTTTCTTTATTATCTCTTCATGATAATACTGCTGGTTCCGGAATGCCAAACCATCGAAATAGCCCGTCTTTTATATTTTCTCTTGACCAATCAGAGTGGTCATTGTTTGCACACGGCACTAAAATCAATGTCTCCTTTTTTAACATATTTTTATCCTTTTCTTGTACATGGAGATAAATGACCGTTGGCCAGTTTCTATGGTTTGGCGTACCTTACAATAATGTCCTTATTTCTAACACATTATATTACCCTTAAATTACCTTATTTTACAAAAAATTCACTTAAATCCTTAATTAAAACACGTAAAAATTACAAAAAACTCTTAGTGGCTCTCGTTTAGGTAACGATCCTTAGTACCTAAGCTCCTTAATTTCGATGCTACATGTGGTGTCATCTTCAGGTCAAGAGGTCAAAACACTAGTGGTTTTATCGCTACGGTAAAGTTTAAGTTAACCTTATACCTTGCTACATGTGGCGCCACCATCGGGAGAATATGGAACTAAATAGCGGTCTTGTCGCTGCGGTTAAGTTTCGTCATACTTCATACAAGGTGCGATGATGCCACAAGTAACGCCGCCTTTAGTGAAATATGTGAACGAAAACAGATGGTTTTCGATTCGGTAATGCTTTGAGGTAGCTAAGGTTTTGACTCTGAAACCACATGTGGCGACATCTTTTTAGATAAATAAAACAACGTTAAACCCTTATTTATTTCAAAGTACATAACTTAAACTAATTACATAAGAAAAATAGTTAGGTATGTTATATACAAGTAATATTTCTTAATGTTAGCTTCAGTCGTCGCTAACAATACTGGAACAAGACAAAGTGGCTTGGCAGTACCTAAGGCTTTCTCTGGTGGTAGAAATAGCCACAGTCGAAGCCTTCCATCAGAAGCAACTTGGGTGATAATTGCTGCTAGTTTGTGAATTTTACCACACGCAAAAGAAAGCATTGCAGTTGGTATTATTTGCAATTTTTGACCAAAAAACCCAAAAATGATCTTAAACCCCAACCGAAACACGCCTAATATCCAATTAAATACCTACCCACAGAGATAAGCGATAATAATACTCTAATTCCGAGTCACAAAAGTTAGAATTTCAAGCGACAAAACTGACTAAAACTTCCAAAGAAAGTAGATCTCAACTGTTAATATTAAAATCGATAAAAGGGGATGGCGTTCAAAGTCGCAAACGGCCGGAGACTGATTTTGAAGTTGTGTTAATTTTCTTCAAACGATTATAAAGTTTGTAACTTTTGCGTGAGGTCTGTTAATTGTAGATAACTGGCGAAGAGTTTAACAGCGCTGATTGTTTCGATGGGAACTCGTTTCCGAGTTTATTGGGAGTTTCAAGTTTATTGCGCGGAATGTTTTATCGTTTTTTTTTTGGAAAAATTGAAGGATGAACCTAATTGTAGATTGATGGATATAATGAACTTTATGTCGTGTTGATTGATGACCAGCTACGAACTTTATGTGTTAGTATTTTTCAGCGGTCATGGTCCTAATTTTTATAAGTCAGAAAGTAAATAGGTAGGTACTCTATATTAGTTTCCGGCCTATAAACTATCTCTTAGCAAAAAATTACTTCGATTGATTGCTCTGTTTCTACGTAAAAAAAGACAAATCAAAATACACGCTGACGAATTTTATTATTAGTACCTATATTATGGTCAAAACATGTAAACAATGCAAGTTATAGATTTCTTTATTTTTGTCTACTCACATGAATACTTATTCCGTTTACAAACACTTATTTTATAGCACCTGCAAATTGTAACTTGTATTTGTTTTTTGTAAAAATATCTAGCAAGGTTACATTTATTCTAAATATTTTCTAATACCTAACTGAATAAGTTTCCCAACAAACATTTTAGTCAAAAAATGGTCCTCCGAGCTTTGTTCACAACATTATCAGAGCAACTTATAAATGTAAATTCCATACAGCCCTACAGCCTTTTTGAATAAAAGATCGTATCTAGGCACTTGGGGAAAAAACTGAGACTCAAACTAATCCACAACAGTAGATGGTGAATATAAAAATTGTATTTTTTAAACTCCATTTCAATATTAGAGCAAAAATGGCGACCGTCGTTTCGTTCAGAAATAAACATTACCGTTAAATGAAACGGAGTGGCGAAGATACCAAGCGGAAAAGTTGCGTTCCTACATAATTTTTAACGTAATTAAAACTGTTATTGCTTCGGGGACCCTTCTCTTTCTATTATGGCTTACTCTGTTTTTCGCTTTTGGATTTTTAGCACTAAATGTGACCTAATTGGCTCTTAGAGACCGTATCTCTTTAGATTAGCTAAAGACTATTGTGGTTTGTTCTATTTTCGTTGCGGAATGACCCTGTTTCCGGATGATATAACTTTAATGCTTACGTACAACAAGAGTCGTGATAGCCTAGTGGTATTACCGTTGACTGGCGAGTCAGAGTTTTCAGGTTCAAACCCAAGGTTATTTCTTTTTGTTGCTGCAAATATTAAAGCTACTAATTTACAGCTAAAACACCGTATTTCTATTATAATAGGTACATTTATTAATAGTCCACATCCTTGCCAAAATCACTTCTAACTTTTCGTTAGTTATGAGCGTCTTATAAATTAACTATCACTTACTCCGTGCCTGGGTAAGCGCGTAAAGCTGCTGGCTTTGCGCCTAACCTCTCTCCGGTCGAGTCAGATTGCCGTCCCATCGGACTATGAGAGTGAGGGAATAGGGAGTGTAATATCTTCTGCGTAATTGGCTAATCTCCGATAAGATTGGCCGCTGTGACAGAAATTCGGTCAGGATGGTATAATACAACCAGGTTATGTGTAACACCTCGTTTAGTTAAAAGCAATATGATCGTACTTGGTCATAACGCTTACAACTAACGACGCATAATTTAAACTTAATATTTTTTTTAAAATTTTTGAAGAAAGAAAAAAATATTACGAGCGGGATTCGAACCCGTGACCCTTACATGTTTTTCGGTTTATTTATTGTTTATAGAAAGTAACTTAAAATACAAATAAATAATACTTTTATTTAAATCATATAAGTATTGCACTATTAAAATAACATTACTTGGATTTAATACAAGACAGCAAATGGTTACAAATTCTCAACAAACATACAGACATACATATTAATTTAAACGCACGTCCATCAGACGACCCGGACTACAAATCATATCTAAAATTATTATAACTAAAATGGAAGCCTTCCAGCTGATGTAGGAAAATTGCCTTCAATGTCAGCATATATTAGTTATTACAGTTTTAGTGAGATTTATTTACTATTAAATGTATAATATTATTCCGACTTACAAAAAGGAGAAGATTCTCAATTCTATGCGCATTTTTTTTAAATATTTTTATTTTATAGGTCAAGTAATTTAAATTATTGTATAGGAATAAGAGTCGTGATAGCCTAGTGGTGGTGACTGTTGACTGGCAAGTCGGAGGTCTCGGACTTTTAGTAAGTTATGTGCGTATTATAAATTAATTATCACTCTCCGTGCCTCGGATAGCACGCTGTTGGTCCCGGTTGTCAATTGTAGATCTTTGACAGTCGTTACGGGTAGTCAGAAGCCCGAAAGTCTGACAACCAGTCTTACCAAGGGGTATTGTGTAACCCAGTATGGGATGTGGAGGTCTGATAGGCAGTCGCTCCATGTAAAACACTGGTATTCAGTTGTATCCGGTAAGACTGGAAGCCGACCTCAACATAGTTGAGTTGGCTAGGCAGATGAATTCAGCCAATAAAGAATCTATTTAACACAGTGCCCGGTTGTGGCCGATCGGAAACTTAAGCGTGTCAACAGTAATATTTCCTTCGACCTTCAGAGGTCAATAGTGACAGAAAACGAAAAAAGCCCAATATTACCGAATACCGTTACAGTATTATTGCTAACAGCAACAATAAAATTTGTTTTATCGCGCCAATATCGTGCGTTTTATTTGCCGCTGATATTCGTTGGGTTAGTTGTGTGTTGCTAGGATAAAAAAATCCTGACAATCGGGGAAAGGTTTGGGTGGATATTGGAATATAGGTTTGAATTTAGAAATAATATTAAAACAGCGGCATAGATACTATTTTATACGTAGCGTAGAGGTACGAGTACTATTTAATTTGTCATTGCAAAGATAGCTGCCTAGTGGTATGACCGTTGGGCTGCCAAGTTACAGGGCGTAGGTTTGAAACCCAGGGACGCACCTGTCTTTGCGGATTTATGTGCGTATTAGAAACATATTAGGTGTCACTTGCTAAAACGGTGAAGGAAAACAACATGAGAAAATCAGCACACCTGAGAGATTTTTCAATAGTGTGTGAACTTGTAAAGCCATGTCAGAGGCCTGCGGGCGGTTTAATCTCTGATACTAGGTTGTTAAAAAAAATATATATAATATTAATGATGATTTAAATGTTTAATACTTGTATAGAAGAATAAGTAATTAGTATTTCCCGGGAAAATAGACAATTATTATCTGGCAACTCTTGTTAAGCTATACAAAGCGCACGGCTCGGGACATTTATAGCAGTAATTATGACTGATTTAGTGACTGACCAGCCTGCTTTAGTGTTGCCCGTTAATCGAAAATGAGCGAAACGATATTTATTATGGCCTGTATGTTATTGTCTTTTTAAATGTGTCCCGCGGATATTGGGCCTCTAAATTTGGAACTGTCGACAGTAAAACGGAATGTAGGGTTGTGAATGAGTCGATTGGTAGCAACAAATTGCAGTTTTTGCTAAAAAATAATAGAGAGTTTGATACATCGCTTTGCTAATAAATTCTTGAAGGTGCAATCTTGATTGGTTTTCACCTGTTTCCCTTTTAATTTCGATTTATTTTTGTCAGTTTTTTATTTAAATGAAATTATTTAATAAAAATCTCGCAAGAACAACTGACTCCGGCAGGACTTGAGCCCGCGATACCTACCTACCAGACAAAGAAAAAGACGTTATTTTTTCTTTCTACAAAATTGTACTTTTACTCAAATAACAAACTTCTTTCTTTGAACAAAGCGACTGGACCAATTTTGAAGAAATTTTATGTGTATGTTTGATCGGGTCCCTGGATGGTTTATATATACAATTGGACCCGGTAGGTGGTGCTGCAATCGGGTTAAATTAGAATACGAAGGCAAAGCCGCGTGAGGGTCAGCTAGTTTAAAATAAATTCGTTTTAAGTCATAAGTGAGGAGTGAGATTCAAATGTTTTACACAGTTTTGTAATTTAATTCTAGAATCATTTAAAACACGGACATTATGCAAAACTTTGAGATATGTATATATATATTTTTTTTAAATTTGTAAGGTAGCAAACACATAGTAAACAGATAGCGCTACCTATTCAAATTCTAGCTAGATCGAAACAGGTTTTGACATAAAAAAATGGCATAAAATAAAAATTCATTTAAAGCTATTTTTTTATTTGAAAACATGTTTCGACCAAGCTGAAATTTTTGTTGAAACTTTGTAATGTTGTTGTGTTCAATTGGTTTAATTCAATTTCTCGTAACTATATTCATCGATTTTATATCTTCAAAGTGCGTAGCGATTATCCGCGCCTTAACCAAAGCCTCTAAACGCTGATCTCTTATCCCTCAACGCGCTGTTAACCGGAATATCAGTAAGGATTAAAAGCGTCTCTGTAAATTTATTAAGCGTTTCTGTGGTGCGGAGATAGCGGCTGTCAGTCTGATCATCGTTAGCCGCACTTTGATAATTTCGCTGTTAATTATAGAATGTTAATAATTTGTCTTTTCAAGAGATGAGATATAATTTGTGTTGTTCACGCTTCGGGGAAACGCAAGGGAATTAGTTGTGTTTTGTTTTTAGTAGTTGAGTGGTAATCGTGTTTTCATTTTAAAGGAGTGTGTTTGTGTTGTTTCTAAATAAATACTTTTGTAGGAATCTACAGGATATTTTTAAGGGGTGAGGAAATGTTATAATTTTGACATGTGTAATATCCTCCTGACCGAATTTCGGTCACAGCGGCCAATCTCAACGGAGATTAGCCAATTACGCAGGAGATATAATAGTGCACAAGTGTGTGCGCAAACACAGGTGCACTCTCTATTCCCTCACTCTCATGGTCCGATGGGACGGCCTTCCGACACGATCGGAGAGAGATCAGGCGCAGGTCCAACGGCTTTACGTGCTTCCCGAGGCACGGAGTTAGTGATAATTAATTTATAAAACGCACATAACTTACGAAAAGTCAGAGGTGCGCGCCTTAGGTTCGAACCCGATACCTCTGACTTGCCAGTCAACAGTCACAACCACTAGGCTATCACGACGTATCTATATGTGTATCTGTGTGCCTGTAGCATGAACCGATTTTGATTTTGTTTTTTTTAATGCGAACTTGACTTAACTGAGAGTGTTCTCAGCTAAAAAAACTTGGAGAAATTTTTTGTTGGAGGTTCTATTAATATTTAATTTAAGCTTTTTTTAATAGATATTTATTATTTTTGTGAAATTTTTTTTTACATGTTTTAGCACATGTTAGCTTATTAATAGTTATTATTTTATTTTTTTTCAAATTTTTTATTAAATATTTATAGATATTTATTAGTTTTTAGAATATTGATCAAGTAATATAATTATAGATTGCTTCTTGTAATGTCACTGCAATTAACTGACATAGGACTGTACCTACATTTGACGACACGGTTGATGTAGTTAAGTGTGTCGCCTTTTGTGCATCTTTCGGACTCGATTCCCGCATGGTACAAAATATTTGTGTGATTGACAAATACCTTTTCATATTTTTTTGTGGTCTCATACAAGGATAAAATAACTTACGAAATATCCCGAAGATAAAAAAATAAATAAAACTATGGACCCCGATTGCGACGTATTGTATTTAGCGAGTCGACAGAATGGACGCTGATGTGATTCGCCCAATTTATTGGCGAAGGGCGATTGATTGTCGACCCATAGGGTTGTCACCGGTACACGATAGCATAAAAATTACGTATAATTTTTGTTGTTTATATCGCATACATAAAATGCTATAATTTTTGTCTCCAGGCAAGCCCTCCAAAGAACCGGGTCTCTTTCTTTTAGAGAGAGCCCGTGAATTAAGAAAGATTGAAGTTGTAAATAGAAATGTTTATTGTTTTATAGTTCAACTGATGTTTTATAGTATAACTGATGTTTCATAGTATAACTGATGTTTCATAGTATAACTGATGTTTCATGGTATAACTGATGTTTCATAGTATAACTGATGTTTTATAGTATAACTGATGTTTCATAGTATAACTGATGTTTCATAATATAACTGATGTTTCATAGTATAACTGATTTTTTATAATATAACTGATGTTTTTTCGTAGTGTAACTGATGTTTCATACTATAACTGATGTTTCATAGTATAACTGATGTTTCATAGTATAACTGATTTGATTTGTTTGATATCCAAACTTGTCATAACATAAGTAATATAGTATTATAAGCGTTTTGGTTTTATACTCTCAGCGTGTTCCCGTCCGCACCATCGAAATTTTCCTTAGCATAAAAAAACAAACCAATTTTATAAAAGTAGACCTAAAATATTGCAGTCAAATCAAATTCGTGACAAGTGATAGACGTGTTTTTGCAATTAAAAACTTGCAATTCATCGTTTCTGAAGCCTTTGCTTCGCTTTCCGTGTTTCAGACAATTAGTGGCCCGCATCATGATAGCTTATCTTGCAAAGGGTGTACAATAATAGCCTAACTCACTAACCTTGGTCTTCCGAATTGGGTGACTTAAGGCCGTTATTATAATTTAAGTTTAGAGGTAAGATTGTTGATTGGCAAATCAGTCTAAATCAGTTTTTTTTTCGTATGAGTTACTTACGTAAGGTTGATTGTGCGCTCGCTCGAATTCTCTTGTTTTACAATTAATTACTATTACATATTACTACCACACACTGTATGTACTTTTATTTCATTTTTATTATCAAAAAAATAATAAAACGAATACTTACGACTAGTAATCTATATAGTTTAAATAAATATTAAATATAGTTTAAATTATTATTAAATAATAGAAATATCTTTTATTTCATTAAACGGTTTTATTTAGCTTGCCCTGTTTGTTAAATTTGTTTGGTTCAAATTTACTAATTGACATTTTACCCCATGCCTGTTGACAGATTGATCTGATATTTGGTAAAGATACCTTTAGTTCTGATGACAAAAAGTTATTATTTTTTGCTTGCGTTTAATATTATTTGAACTATAAGTGTTTTAAGGTACGGAATCCTAGATGCGTGAGCCTGACTCAATCTTGACCGGCTTTTTTCTTATAAGCGACAACCCTGTTGTCACATGACGAATTAAGCAAAGAAAGCAAATAACGGCTTCATACAATATTACAGCTCGTGATTCAGCCGGTGTATAAGAAATATTAATATTATACTGTATACAGAAACTGTACTTTTATACATGTAGTACCTTACAATGTAGATGGCACATCGGAAAAATTTTGATTATGACGACTTTATAGCCTTTTGGCTACACAATGCTGATGTATAATGTCTATTGCTGGCTTTTATACGGTGTCGTCCGTCAGTCACACTATTTTCAGTGTAAATTTATGAGACAATCATGAAAAATTTAGGATTTTGCTCTTCTAAATAATTAGTTGTTTCAAACATTGAAAACAAATTATGTTTAGACGGCAACATCGCTCAATTTCAAATTAGAGAGCGGTAATTAATAAAAATATTAAATTCACACATTATTTCAATATTACACATTACATACTATCTGCGGTCTAAGAAAAATAGAAATTGCGTGGGCAGTAAGGCCCATTTGCATCCGTCAATTGCTTGATTTAATTTTCCTAGGGAACGTAAAAGTTCCCTGAAGTTTCACTTGAATTTGGTACTCACAAAAAAAAATTGAGCGTAGGAAACGTCTTATCCTAGTGTAACACGTCACAAATAGAACTTTTCTGGTCGATAGCAGTGACTTGAAGGCTGTCAAAATCATCCTCACCTCTATACGAACACATGCATAAATGCAATCTTAATCCCAAAGTGCCAACTAAATAGCAGAGTATTATTTAAGGGGACATGTTTTTTTTCGTAAATAATGTTGCCATATTATTAAACGTTGTGGTTCGTTTACGTCATGAATTATTTAGAAAGCCGTTTTGGTACATTTGTTAAATGTTTTTATTGTAAGAGTAAAGAAATATTGAGATGTCTTTGGCTTACGACGATATGAATAAGATGAATAGTTACGTGGTAATAGAATGGTAAAATATTAAAGCTACTTTTTGTGAATACTAATAGGGTTATAATGTGAAATTTTATTTGAAAATGTATTAATAATCGCGCTGTTTGTGTCTACGCAGCTGTGCCACTTATGCATACGTAGCAGTGTTGCCAATTGTACGATTTTTTACGTATTTCTACGCATTTTTTAGACATTCGTGTAGATTTACGGACCTTTACAAAAATACGAAAAGAAATACTAGGTATAGCACTGGAAGCGGTCTTTTAGATTAAGTTTTTCTCTTTTTATTTTACTTTTAGTTTTAGTGTTAGTTTTAGTATTAGTTTTTAGTTTTAGTTTTAATTGTATTTTAATAGTTTTATGTTTGTGTTTTTGTTCATTAAATAATTTTGTGACAGTGACAATAAAAATCCGAATAGACCTGAAAAAAAAGGTATAGCAAAGTTAAAATAAATTCAAACCTTTTTAAATAAAAACATGAACAATTTAAATAAAAACAAAAGCAAAAGTTCTACATTATTTAAAATTGCTACCAATATTTCATAAAAAATAATTCTGTAATCAATTCAATAATACTTTTCAAAGAAAGTTTTCACTTACGTAGGTACCTATTCAATTATTAACAAGCAAGACCGCAGGGAATAGCTACTTAAACATTATGAAAACAAAAATATATACCTTTTATAATATAAAAATATATTTTACGACTGTCTCTCGAGGTTCAGAGTTCTGATTCCCAGGTCGTGCAAGGTTTTATTGGGATTTTCCATCTGAAAATTCTTAGTAGTAGCACAGTATAAAGAGGTCTTCTCTTTCCCTAATACCTAGTAGTGCCTGGTTAACGGCAATAGGCTATTTAAAAAAAATTGTCGGCAGCGTAATAGGTCTTCCACATAGATTTGTGGTATGATGGTATCGTAATGGCGGTGATGAAAATAGTCCTATTACATGGGACTTTGTCACGGAGTTTTGTATCTGTGAAGTTAGGTGCGGATAGCATTTGCGCACTGAATAATTATGAAGAGTGTGGACGTATTCTTATCACCTGTGCTTAACCCTTTGGGTAACAGCCGTGATTCTATGTTTGTGTGTATAAAATTACGATTTTAATATAACTTGCAAATTTTTCGCTATTCATTTTAACACAGATGGTGTTCAAACAAATGTGACAGTGGGGAACGTGTGTAAAATACTTATTTTACACAGCGAAATGTATATTTTAAAGTTTTACATTTTTGTAGAAAGAGCAATTTGTTACTCTGATTTTTTCTTTTTATAAAAATTTTGAACATTTTTGTTTGCATAATTAAAAATCAATCATTAAAATGTTTGTCCGCCCATCCCTTCAAAGCCACTGAAACAATTTTGATGTTTTTTTTGTGAGCCCCTAAATGGTTTAAAAATAAATAAATAATGAAAACATAATACTTAAAAAAAAAATAAGAAAATCTTAAAACGAACTGTATCGGGCGATACCAAAGATCATAGAAGGCACGCCAAAGATCGTGGGATCAAGTTTTGCCCGAGTTAGTTGTTTTTGCAAGTTCCTTATTAAAATATTTTCAATCAATAAGTAAAACATGTGCTTACACAATACACATAAAACATATAATTTAAAAACCATACATAAAACATAATCATTTGTTTAGTTGATCTCTAAAGCCTTTACAAATATATCTTTTAGGCTATCATTTTCTCATTATTCTACATTTAAGTATCAAATTAGCTTAGTGTTGAAATTGAAATAGTAATTGATGTGTTTGCATTATTTTTACAACAATTTTGTTTTTGCTAGACTTTGTTTCGACTTTCGAGTTAAATAAAACTCCAATTTCATTCTGGCATTTTTTTAAGTATTATGACTTATTTCATAGATCTAAATACAAAAATATACTGATTAGGGCTAGAGCTAGCATGTCTCCCCCCCCCCCCAAAGAAATCTCGCCTTGGCTTGCTAGCCGGGGTTTGGCTTCCCATGGTGAACCTAAGTGGAATCCCAAGGAGGCGCCGCTCTTCAAGGCTTTAGGGCGAAGCTCACGTTGTTGCCTCTACACAAAAAAGGATCTAATATTGCAATCACAATACAATTATACTGTAAATATGTATTATTGCTACAATTAATGATATTTGCTTTTAACATTTTCAAAATCTAAATTTGAAATTTTTGAAAAAATAAAATCTTGTTTGTAATCAATTTTCTGTATTCTAAAAAAGTTTGATTCTCTGAATTTGTTTTGCAAACGTGAATAAGTCTTAAAATTAAAACAAAAATTTTTTTTTAAATCTATTCGTTCTAAAACCCTTACAAAAGTAGATATTCAGCAAAATTGTTTTGTTATTCCTTTTTATATCGTAGCGGTTATACTTACAGTTCGGATAAGCCAATCCGCGTTGGACTGACATGGGGTTTTATAAAAAGGGTGTGAAGAGGGTCTCTCGGCACATACCGGGTGCGTCAAATTATTGACAACGTCATTATTTTCCACGTAATTTCCTCGAGGTTGCAGGTAAAGTCATGTACTTATGTTTTTCTTATTTATGACTTTGATAGGTATAAGTAACGCTGGATTTTTTTTTATAGATCCCGCCTGTGTTACCCAGAAGGGGTAGGCAGAGGTGTGCAGTACACCCACGTTTCGCCGGCTTTGTTGTAAGTCCCATGTAATAGGAAGCGAGCCTATTGCCATTAACCGGGCACAATTCCAGACTCCGTGCTGCTATTTAAAATTTCCTAATGGAAAAACCCAATAACACTTTGCCCAACCCGGAATAATTGTAAGTAAATTGTTAGTATCTACTATATAAGCGTGTAACAGAAGTTCGAAATAATATACCTATTAAGGGCGTATAAGGTATCCTATAAACAATCCTTGAGCATTTGGAACCGAACCTCTAACAATACTTGAGTAAACCACGGTCAAAGTTTTCACCAAAATCTTTCAAATACAGCCCTGGAAATTACCTGAAAAGTGAATCAACACAAAACCAGTTATTTACATCTAATATCTTCTTTAAACAAGCACTAGACACGCGTAGGTTAATGAAACTACTTATTTAAGAAAATGAAATCAAAAGAGTTATTTTGTATGAGAAAAAATGCCTTCTTTGTTTTTAATATTTCTCTTCATGACATACGTACATTTAAGTATTATTTCGGACTTTTGTTACACGCTGTAGATAGTACATGTTTTAACCCTAAAAAAGGTTAAAATATGTATGAAAAACAGATCTTCAAAGAATACTTTAATTTTTATTTTAGCACTCAGCCTGTAACGTGTCGTCTTCATGAAGCACACATACTGTCTCCAGGAAATGGGGGCACTTACGGAAAAAACATTGCAGTCTTAAATTGCTACAAGATTCCTGCATTCATCCGCTTTCTCACTCTAACTTATATCAAATCGTATTTTCATCTCCTATATACGTCCATGCATCATATCTCTACTTCTATCATACATATTCGTTCCTACATTATAATACGTCTAAAAAAAATATTGGTAAATAATTATTGCCGAAGGGGCTGGAATAAAAATACAGGTCATTGGAACTGAACTAACACGCAAAAATTCAACACCGTAGGATAAAAGAAAATGGTTCTAATTCGCGCTTGCAAGTTTCCACCCGAACAAACATAGTAAATACATATGTTGCAAATTAAAAAAATAAGAACTTGTAAGTAATTCATCGCTCAAAAATCTCGTGTATATTTTTATACAGCAAATTTTGTCATGTCTGCCTCGTTGGTCTAGTGGTAGCAAGCGCGACTGCTGAGCACGAGGTCCTGGGTTCGATCCCCGGGTCGGGCAAAGTGTTATTGGGTTTTTCCATTAGGAAATTCTCAGTAGCAGCACGGAGTCTGGATTTGTGCCCGGTTAATGGCAATAGGCTCGCCCCCTATTACATGGGACTTATTACATAGCCGGCGAAACGTGGGTGTACTACACACCTCTGCCTACCCCCTCTGGGGAATACAGGCGTGAGTCTATAAATAAAAATAAATAAAAAATAAATTTTGTCAAATCTCGTATTATCATGACAAACTTACACTTCAAAGTCACAGAAATTAATTTTCAATGTTTCTTTTTCATTTCAGTTTTTCATCAAAATGTCTTTGTCTGTTCGAAGATTACTTATTTCACAATTCACAGCCAAATACTTTTTTCCTGGTTTAATCTTGTTTTAATTTAAAAATATCATCGTGTCGCTACCTGGCCGCCTGTCGTTTATTTGATTTGATTTTTGTTCTGCGAATAAACTTTAATTTAAATTTTGATGACGCCATTTTGTTGACGCCATTTTGTGACGTACATATTTTAGTCTTAATTTTATATTAAAGTTACAATTTTGGAACTTTTTGTGAATTAATTTAGTTTTTTTTTTTATATGATGCAAGACAATTCATATTGTCCTCTACAAGCTATATGATATAATGTAATAAACATTAACTAGACTGTTACATTTACTGTCACGGCTACCCTCCTACAAGGAAAAAATAATAACACGTAATAACTAGAGAAATAAGGCACTAAATTTCCAAATTACGCCAACAATTTAGGAAAAAAAACACAAGGAATAACAAGAATCGCTAAAACGTCTGCGAGTATAAACTTATTTCTCTCATAACCTAACAATTCCATTTTCCCGCCAAGATGCGGCCGGCACCTAACGAACTGTCACATTTTCGCGCCAAAATGAGCGTCGCCATAATTAGGTTCAGGCCTCACTACCACGCTGTGGAACGACACGCAATGTCGTGATACTCTATTTTATTGGTTGTATTGTTAGGATATTTTTGAAAAAGGAATTGGTGTTCGTTATCTGCGGCTTTCATAATAAAAAGAACCAGGTAGTTACAAAAAAATAAGATTTTTTAAAATTAGTTTGATTACAAACTATAATGGTCTATGGTGGATCGTAGACTACAAAACTCACATTGTTATTTATTGGGCTCAATTCCAGACTCCGTATTGCTACTGACTGCTATTGCCAAAACTCAATAATACTTTGTCCGACTCGGGGTCGAAATCAGGACCTCGCGCTCAGCAGTCACGACCTTTTATGATATTAATAAGCACAATATCATGGTACGGGGCCCGTAAGATTTCCATAATAAACATGAGGGTAGGCCGGAGGGATAAATAAAGTTCATTAGATACATATGAAATTATTTAATTACCATTGGAACGTACGCAGCGTTTTGTTGGATACGAGAATTTTCTTTGATTGCGTTACGCTATGTTTGACTTCATTTGTTTTAGAAAAAGAATGAGTATACCAAATGTAGCAAGGATATTTTGACTTGTATTTAGCAAACGTCTTCCACGTCATCCTAGTGTGACCGCTAATACCCGCATTCTGGAAAAATAGCGTTACCATATAACGTGTATTTTGAGAATTTTGGTTTCCTAAGATATAAAAATTGTAAAAGAAATAGTCGTTGAAAAAATCTGTCGTTGTACAGATCTATCTGCTATTAACACAAAAATAAATGTTTTGTCCCCTCTATCCCCAGCGATGACGTCAATTATCGTCAAGCAGTTGACGTCAACAATAACGATGCCGATATGTGATGACGCATCTTTAATATCGATAGGCAACGATGCCAAATATATCCAAAAAGGCCCATCTCTAGTAATATTGACTAATCTCAATTGAGATTGGCTTCTGTGTGGCTAAATAATTCTGTCAGGAGAATAGTCATAGTTAGCCAAATGTCACTTCTTTTTCCTGTCACATATTTTTTGTTAACTTCACGTTATAAAAACGACACGTTTATTTTGAATAAAAGTTTTCTGAAAATAGTGTAGCACTAATGCTCGTGTGAACAATTATTCCGAAAATATATTTGCTTGCAAAGTTTTTACTAAACAATATTTTGTTTGGTTGTTAAAAATATTTTCAGTTTGAACTTAACTTTGTAATTTGGTGAAAATTTTTAATAAGAAGCTCGCAAAAATATCTGACGCGGATGGCATTTGAACCCGCGATCTTTGGTGTGCTGTGCCATAATTTGGCATAAAAATGAAATAAATTGGTTATTTAAGATTTAACTAGTGTCTAATGCGTATGTGAAACTCTAAATTCATTATTGAATTAAAATCTATTTATTGTCATTTATTTTAAAACAAATTAGGCAGTAGCCTAAAATTTTGTTATTCTTAAAATTATATTTTACTTTAAATATAATATATTAATAACATTTTAAAAAATAAAATTTAGTTGCCACGAATGTTTGTCCGCGCATCGCTTCACCGAATTTAATGAATTTTGTGTATTTTTGAGTAAGTCCCTAGATAGTTTATATTCAAAATTGGACCCAGTAGATGGCGCTGCAATCAGACCTACGAAAGCGAAACCGCGTAAGGATCAGCTAGTTCTAAATACATTTAAAAGGAATCCTTAATTTACACGTTCAATCTTATGCATAAGGATATTTTTTTGTTTTTTCCTTGTGTAGTAGACAAACAAAAGACATTTTATTTCTATTATCTCCACAGACCACAGATTCAAAGTGTTGATTACTGTCTCAGACTGATTTGGGGGCTTCCCCCATCCCCTTTAAGGACGTATTACGACTTGATAATTTGAAAATCCTCTCTGAAGGATATTGCACCGCATTTGCCATGCGATCCTCAAAAGACTTTGATTACTTTCGAAATTATGAAGCTATAAAATATAATTGAAAATTTAAGTTATATTTTTGATGAAAATAATTTATTGATAGATATTTATTACTTTCTTTTTATTGTGTGGTTGAGTTTGAACCCGTAGGCCTCTGATTTTATATCTTTAATATGCGAGTGAGATAACAGATAAGCGAGTGTCCGATTGTCTATAGATAATTAAACGTTAACATAGTTAGCGTTATAAACATGAATATTTGTGCCAAATATCAGCTTTCTAGCATGGATAATAAATCTATGAGTAAAAGGACAGATAGACATGATAAAACTATAGGGGTTCCGTTTTTGCCATTCTCAGGCTCTAAGCCTACGGAACCCTGAAATACTGTCATTCAAACATAACTAGCTTGTGATTTCCCATTTTCCCGTATTTTGAACAAAAATACGGGAAAGTCTGCATGTGATGAGTTATTCTTGTATGGGTCTTTATGACCCAAAAGAGGGGACAAACGCGTAAAATTTTCCGAATCAGAAATCTATCTCAAACACATTCTCTACTAAGATCTAGGGTCATAAGAATCTAAGCTTCACCTCGTAGGGTAAATAATAAAAAAGCTCAAAACACAAACAGGCTTCCAATAATACCGGTATCTGTGATGTAGGAGGGGCTATGATGTCAGAGGGTAAAAAAGAGAGATTTACCCCGTCCAAGACGCTTACAGACATGTCATGATTGATGATGTGTGCGCTCCCGGGCCGCGTATGATCAAAACCGGGTTGAGATAATGTGAATATCATATTTAGTTTGAAACTTTTTGGTAATGCAATTTTGTTCGGCGAAATTGGAGAGATTTTGTTTGATTTGTTTGGCTTGCAATCTCGGCTAAAAGTAACTTCGGGTGAAAGGCTTTGGTTAGTCTAAAATAAGTTGAATTGATCTCAAAATTAAAACCAGAGTAAAACGGAATACCTATCCTTAATTCATTCAACATACTACTATTAAAAATTATAGTTTGATTTCAGCGAATGATGCTTTTCAGACTGCATCAATGTTGTTTCGCTTTTTGTGGACACTCTGCTTTCATTCAAATCTCAAATATCAAGACTCGTTTGATGATAAAACTGTAAAACGACATCACTTAATAGCTGCAACAGGAGTACAAATGGAGGCATGTTAAATGACAATTAACAGTAACGAACTTAGAAAAGCGATCAATTTAATGATTGCTGGTTACTAAAAGTATTGAGTCTGCGTTGGCTTTTAGTAAAGTTTTGATAATGTATCAAGTTGCGCTACAACGTCTCACTTCAGCCTACACATTCAGCTAATAATTATGTGCCATGCTATCTTCTATACTATATACTATATATAATATTATAAAGAAGTAAAGTTTGTGTGTTTGTATATTTGTTAAATTGTAAGGGGTAATCTCGGGATCTACTGAACCGATTTTAAATTTTTTTTCACCAATAGAAAGCCACATTATTGCTGAGTGTCATAGGTTGTATATAAAACCGAAAAATAAAAAGGCTTTTACGTGGTAGTCCGTTTTGCAAAGTGAATCGGAGAAAAAACGGTCAAATGAAAGCGTTTCTTACGAACTCTGCCTTAACTATGAAAGTATATTTTTGAGTTCTAGAGAAAAGATGTGGAGCTTGAAATTGCCTTTAAAAAAGTCAAGGATTATTACCATAATGCCCAACGAAGTGGGCACGGGTCATCTAGTCGTATTATAAATCAGTCTTTCTAGTAAGTAAAAAAAAAATTACATGACGTTTATTAGTACAGACAGAGATTCAACTTTAAATAAGAATATTTAATTTTAAAAAATCTGATGCCGCTACCACAGACTTAAAAATGTTAGTGCTGTAATCGGTTACACTTTAGACAATAATATTCTTTATAAAAAGCGAATGAAAGCCATATTTTGTAGAACCGCAACTCCAAGCCGCGGCTGTGACGCAAAATGAAAGGGTTAGGTGGCTAAAATGCAATCAATCTGGTTGTCAGTCAGTCAATCTTTTTGTCAGTGTATGATATTAATTTCCATTGACATACAATATTGTTTAGAAAATCAATATGATTCAGATATAAACGATGTTTATATTTTGTCATGTCATATGATGTTGGAGATTTTGTCTGTCATCGTTTGTATATTGTCCATAATAGTCTTTTTATTCCTAAACTTTGTTGAAGATGGCTTTAAATCTTACTAGATGCAGCTGAATATCAGTTTTCGACGGAGCGACTGCCTATTTGACCTCCACAACCCAAAGGGAAATATTCTAAAGTTAGATCAGTTGTCAGGATTTTAAAAGGGTACTGACAGTCTATATCAACTGTCAAAGATCTTCATGACAGAAGGGGCTAACGGCTTAACGTGCTTTCCGAGGCACGGAGCAGGTTATAATTAATTTATAATACGCACATAACTTACGAAAAGTCAGAGTAGCACGCCTTGGGTTCGAACCTGAGACCTTTGACTTGGCAGTCCAACGGTCATACCACTAGGCTATCATCACTGCTCCAATTTAAACAATTATAAAAAAAAATAACATTATATGTTAGAATATAATAGAGGTAGGTCTTGAAGCGTTGGTAAGCCTCCCACCAGATAGATTGACAACATCTTTAGAGACGCGGGTAACCGGTGAATGAAAGCGGAAAGTTACCTTCGTTGTGGTGTTTAATGGAGGCCTTTGTTCAACAGTCAACGTCTTCCGGCTGATAATGATGATGATGAATATAATTATTAACCTAAATTTGTTAACATAAAAGTAATGAAAGTTCTGACGCTCCGATACTCGATGTTACGAGACAATGGCATCTCAGGAACCTAGCGATCTGTTTTTAAGACAACACTTCCTCAAGTTGATGTTGATTGCGTTCGTCAGTCGCGCGAATTATTTAAGTCTTAATGCCATTCTGATACTGTACTCAATGGCCCTTGGTAAATATGTTTTTTATCGGTTTCAGTTTATTGCCATAAACTAAAATCGACAATAACAAAAAAAAAACATATTTACCAGCACTGTTAACTCAGGTTTAGCTTCAAACAAAGTGTGAAACTCAATAAAAAAAAAAAAACAAACAGTTGCCAATAAAAACGTTCTAAAATACTCGTAGCATGCGAATGAAACAAAAACGTAACCATCCGTTCAGAATTTTGTCGATTTTTATTTTTAAATTTTATTCTGGCAGCTAAATTAGCAATTGGATGGAATATTTCATTCTATTTACAATCGGAGAATAATATACTCTTACGAATAAAAAAAAATTATAATCAGCTTACTAATGACGAAGTAATCGGTGTAAAAACATAAAAAAATATGTATTCTTAATCGAAATTCGGTCACAACAGCCAATCTTAACGGAGATTAGTCAACTACGTAGGTGTTATAGTGCACAAGTCACTCTCACACACACAGTCACACTCCCTATTCCCTCACTCTCATAGTCCGATGGGACGGCAATCCGACACAACCGGAGAGAGATCAGACGCAGAGCCATCCGCTTCACATGCTTAAATACGCATAAAAAATACGCATCGAATTGACAACCTTTTCTTTTTTGGAAGTTGGTTAAAAATTACAATAATATCTTCCTGACCGAATTTCGGTCACAGCGGCCAATCTCAACGGAGATTAGCCAACTACGCAGGAGATATTATAGTGCACAAGTGTGTGCGCAGACACAGGTGCACCCTCTGTTCCCTTACTCTCATAGTCCGATGGGACGGCAATCCGACACGACCGGAGAGAAATCAGGCGCAGGCCCAACGGCTTTACGTGCTTTCCGAGGCACGGAGTAAGTGATAATTAATTTATAAAAAGCACATAACTTACGAAAAGTCAGAAGTGCGCGCCTTGGGTTCGAACCCGAGATCACTGACTTGCCATTCACGGTCACCACCACTAGGCTATCACGTATCACCGTTAAAAATTAGTAAGCAATGGATCCCTGGCCGATACAACTATATCAGTCAACCAATCAGGCAATCCTCTCAGTAAAATATACAACGACGCATTCAATATGAATTAATATTAAACGGGACAGTTCACTTTGTGGCCTCGAGCCGTAAAACGTGAAATGAACTACATTTAAACTACAATGTGTGTGGACCGCGATTGAACAAAGATGCGTAGTACTGGATACGAATTTTTTTTATTAAAAGTAAATTCAACTACTAACACTACTAGCTGCTAAATGATTTGAAAGATTTTTTGAATGACTCATTTTAGATTTTAACGTTTTGACTTAATATCATAAATTATAGTTTTATTCTACTTGACGTCTTGTTATGTCGTCATTTAAAGTTTGGGTACTCTTTCGAAAAAAAGAAACTCTCAAATTGGCCCATTAATCGCTGTAATCGGTGTACAAACATAAAAAAAAGGTAGGTTAACAACCTGATATTAGAGTTTAAACCGCCCGTAGGCTTTACACATCGTTGAAAAATCTCTCAGGTGTGCAGGATTCCTCACGATGTTTTCCCTTACTATTTTAGCAAGTGATAATTTTATTCATTTCTAACTATCTGATCCTTAATTTTACCCGATGGCAGCGCCATCTACCGGGTCCAATTGTGAATATAAATAATCCAAGGACTCATACACACACACAAAATTTTAAGTTATGGCGTGACCGAGGGAATCTGGCATTCATTTTTGTATAATTAGATAGATGTGCAGATGAGTTCGAAAACTCAGAGATGCTTAGGTTTAAAACTTATGACCTTTGACTTGGCAGTCCAACGGTCTGCTTATACAGGGTTATTTGTAAAACACCAGCATCCTTAAAAGGAGTCATTAAACTCATCATTATGAACAACTTTTACTATGGAACCAACCCTTAAATCGCAAAAAAAAATCAGCTGTTCCATACATTTATGTTCACTTTTTTTGCGATTTAAGGGTTGGTTCCATAGTAAAAGTTGTTCATAATGATAACGATGAGTTTAATGACCCCTTTTAAGGATGCTGGTGTTTTACAAATAACCCTGTATACTGGTACTTCAAAGTATTGGTGATATCTAGTTCACCTATATCTGTGTAGAGCGTAAACTTGTCAACACTGTAGCCGCACTATTTTCCTTACGCTTTCAGGATTATTGCTGTCATTTATTCTTTGTTTTCCGATAAAATTGTTAATGATAGCTTTTCTATGCACTTTTCTTCGCATATTCTAAGATCGCAATGAATGAATAAGACATTGTGTCACTCTTAAATTTTTTGGCAATTTTACTTATCTTAGAAATATAACTTTCGTGATTAAAGCTAAATTTTATATAGTGGAGTGCCGTAAGCTTTATACCTCGGAATCCAGGGCCAGTCAATGAATCTTTATAAAAACTTTGGGAATGTGTTTTTAATAGTGTACAGACTAAAGTTAAAAAAAAAAAATTCACCGATCTCAATTTTTTTTTTTTCGGAATTTTCCTTTGGAATTTCCATTTATATTTAGTGGAGTGCCGTAAGACATAAAAATGGTAAAACCTCGGAATCCAGGGCCAGTCGATGAATCTTTATAAAAACTTTGTAAATGTGTTTTTAATAGTGTACAGAAAAAAGTAAAATAATAATAATTGACCGCTCTCGATTACAACAAATTTTATTAACCAATTTTAAAACGGAGGAGGTTCTATGTTCAGCTGTATGTATTTTGATTTCTATGTTCACCGATATCTCAGTCAATTGTGAACCGATTTTGAAAATTCTTTTTTTCTTTGAAAGAATATATTCTCAAGTTGGTCTCATAGAAATATTGTCATGATCTGATCTTGGGCTTAGGAGATATGGAAAGGAACTCCTCGTAGGATAATAGCAGAATGGTCGTAACAAGTAATATTGGTTAGTTAATAAGCGCAGTCGATGGCTGACAAGTAATGAGGAAGAGGGGGGAGACGTGGTAACCCCCCCCCCGTATTATATCACTATCGAAGATTAAAGATATCGCGTGAGGTATCGTTTGAAAAGGTAGAGATCCCTGTTTGCCACCACTGCGGATTCGCTGTAGACACGGCATAGCACACTCTCGAGCAGTGTCCGGCTTGGAAGGTCCAACGGCGTGCCCTCGGCGCGACAATCCACCAACAGAGCATCTCGCTGTCGGCCGTAATGCGAGCTGTAGCCAATAGCGAGGAGGTCGTCTCGTACCGTACGTGCGTTACGGTCGTACGTGTGTGGACTTCCGGTAAGGCATAGGCCACAAAAAAAGAAAAAAGATATCGTTTAAAGGCTTTTCATAAGGATTTCAAATATTAGCCTCACAAACGACATCGAAAGGAACTAAAAAGCTTGAAATAACTTTAAAAAGTTTTGGAGTCAGTTCCAAGTCAAGTTGTAACTTCTTTTACCTTTTCATTAAGAACTTGCCTTGGAACCGACTCTACGTCGGTTTATTTTTTGAAAGTAGGTATTAAATATATAGGTATATAATTATTTTTTTTTCACGATATCACGATATTAAGTGGTGTTTACCCCTCGTAATTTACCCCCCCCCCCCCAGAGAGGCTCATATTTGAAATCCTTATGAGAAGACTTTTCAAACGATACCTCACGCGATATTTTTAATCTTCGATAGTGATATAGGTAAGGCGGGGGGGGGGGGGTTACCACGTCTCCCCCCTCTTACTCATTACTTGTCAGCAGCCATCGACTGCGCTTATTAACCTAACCAATATTACTTGTTACGACCATTCTGTTATTATCCTACGAGGAGTTCCGTTCCATATCTCCTAAGTCCATGATCAGATCATGACAATATTTTTATGGAACCAATTTGGGAATATACTCTTTCAAAGAAAAAAAGATTTTTCAAAATCGGTTCTCAATTGACTAAGATATCGGTGAACATAGAAATCAAAATACATACAGCTGAACATAGAACTTCCTCTTTTTTAAAATTGGTTAAAAATATTTGTTGTAATCGAGATCGGTGAATTTTTTTTTTTAACTTTAGTCTGTACACTATTAAAAACACATTTCCAAAGTTTTTATGAAGATTCATTGACTGGCCCTGGATTCCGAGGTTTTACCATTTTTATGTCTTACGGCACTCCACTAATAATAGGTTTTCATAATTTATATAAGATTTAAATATTATACATTCTACACAGTTTTTTTTTCTTTAGTGTAGGTATATAGGTATTTCTTTATAATTAGATAGTTCAATAAGTTTGTATAAATCATTACAATTACACACTTAAATATATAAAGGAATTAGATTAGATTATAGAACTGCGCTTATATTACATGCTCAATTAAAAAGTCGCAAGTTTAGAGAAAATGGTTCAATGGCTTGCAAGAATTAACCAAACACGTATGAAAAATAAAACCTTTTTTTAAAAAAGTCGAGCCAATACCTATCAAAAGTTGTTCTAAAAAAATCAAATTACTCCAATCCTGTTAACTAATACGCGAACAAAAGAATCGTTTACAAAATTTGCCTAACAAAATCAAGTTCCATTACAAAACAAATCGAGTTCAATAACCCTTCGATAATCGATTCTCGACTCGATTATTCTATCGATTTCAGCTTACGTAATGCTAGCGTAGTAGGTATAAAGTTGGTATGTATCTAAACGTTAACGAATGCGAGTGGGAAATAAGCCAGCTCGCAGTTAGTGACGCTTTTGCCTCTCTAGGGGGTAAATGTAAGTAGTGCTGGGGTAATGTGGAATTTGCATTTGATTTTAAAATGTTTGAATTTTATGTTGATGATGTTGGTAAATTAATAGATCGTTTTTGAAGGAAAATTGTTTTTAATGAAAATATACTCGAATTGATATCCTCCTCTGGCGTTTTTTTCGTCAGTTAAAAACAAAATTACCACCTGATGAGTCAAACAAAAAAGACTTGTTCACTCGTTGCGTAAAAGAGCTACGAAAGCGTAGCAACCGTAGAGCTACGGCCATTAGCTACGGCGTAGCAAGCATACAAAAACGTCCATACAAAAAAATGGTGTCTTCAATTTACCAATTCTTGTAAATAAAAAACAATAACATAGATTCACGTCTGTATTCCCCAGAGGGAGTAGATGGGGGGGGGGGTCAGAGGTGTATGCAGTACACCCACGTTTCGCCGGCTATGTTATAAGTCCCTTGTAATAGGGGGTGAGGCTATTGCCATTAACCGGGTACAATTCCAGACTCCGTGCAGCTACTGAAAATTTTCTAATTGAAAAAGGTTTTAAGTTGATGTGTATGTACCTTTGTTATCTAGACATAATATACAATTTACTATGCAATAGTCCGCTCAGTGCTGTAGCTTTAAAAGGTATTATTTTTCGCCTTGATAAAAGAAATAATTTAAAAAGTGACGAATCTTTTAAAAACCCGACTATACCACCTGCTCACAGAATATCGGCGTGAAATGACAGTATTCGTATTTTCGTAATTAATCGATAAAATAACAGATTCATACAAAACGTGACTCGATTTACATCTCGAATAAAAATTCAGGCGTTCCAGCTCAAATGTAAGTAGGCAGTGTACTTAGCTCATAAGGGGATACCTTTCCCGTGGTTTAAATATATTTAACCATAACAGCCCGTTCTCATTTGTCGGATCTATATAATGTGCTTCTAAATTATCTGCCACGGTTGCAGTGGGAGAAAGTATTGGGTACATAGTTTACAATAGTGAAGAAATTTTGTACCCCGGAACAGTAAAAAAAAAATTGGAGCATGGAGCAGAATTATACCTACGCAATAAAACGCAGGCAAAAGAAAAAAAATTATGACGTTAGATAAAAAAATTAATTCACTATTGTAATATAAATAACCAATATTATCTCCCATTGCAGCCGTGGCAGATAATTTAGAAGCACCTTATATTTTTGTCGGATATCGTCGCTTTTATTAGCACTGTGCCGTGTGGTTTCCAGCCTAAGAATAGAACCACCCCTACTCGTCCCACGGGTGTCATAAGGAGCGACAAAGGGAAAGATCCGGATGACGGGCAGCAGCATCCTTCTGTGTAACAGCAATCATCTGCTACTGCGATCGCCAACCCGCTTGCCCAGTGTGGTGATTATGGGCAAATACCTCCAATGAGCGCACAAAAGTGGCACGCATTGGGAGAGGCCTGTTCAGCAGTGGACTAATACAGGCATTAGCGTGTATAAATCCACTGTACTGTACTGTGCAACTGGTTACGGTAAGAGGGTTGCCGGGCCCGATATCTGACAAAAGTAGACGGTGTCGTACAAACTCGTATGTGAGCAGGATCTGACACGATTTTTGATCGGTCGTGGCCGCTGGCAAGATATCCGACAACACCTGTTACCGACTAAAATCGATGTCGGATAAATGTAAACAGCTTCTTACAAAATGTTTAGCCGCGATAGCAACCGACATTTTGCCGGGCCCGACACCCGACAAGTAGGAATGGGCTCTAATAAGATCTAACGCGACCTAGTTACGTTGATAAGGGTCGAGAAGAAAACGAGTAGAATTTTAATTCCTTATTCATGCGCGTTTTGAGATTGAAGTGAGGAAAATATTTGAATTGTGGCTGTGCTGAAAATAAATATAAATAAACTTACTTACTTATTTAGACCGTTGGACTGCCTAGTCAAAGGTCTCAGTTTCGAACCCAAGGCGCGCACCTCTGACTTTTTGTAAGTTATGTGCGTATCATAAATTAATTGACACCTGGTCAGTGCATCGGAAAACACATGAAGCCATTGAGCCCGGCTGTCATGAAGATCAGTAATCAGTGACAGTCGTTAAAGGGAGTCAGTACTCTCATAAAATCCTGACAACTAATCTAACTTCAGAATATCGTATCCATTTGGGTTGCGGGGGTCAGATAGGCATTCGCTACATACAAAACTGATATTCAGCTGCATTTGATTAGATTAAAAGCCGACCCCAACTATGTTTGGGAATAATAACACTAATTACTCAAAGACAGTGTAGCTTCCTATAATTTTGGGCCTCGGTTCAGTAGTTCCTGAGATTGCCCTCCATACATACAAACAATGTTATTTTATCTCTTTGTAATACATATTTTTAGTGTAGATTACAATTTGGTTCTAGCTTTTATGTTTACCATTCACAATGGCGACGTATTCGAATGATACATCCATTTTCTATCTACAGCAACTTTTATGCAACCCATTTGTTCTCATTTCGGTGACATTGCTCTGAAACTTTGGCTTCTAGTCAGTGGGGTACAGTCGTAGTAATTTATTTATTCAGTTATGTTTTTGTTATCATTTTTTTTGCTTCATACAAAACGTCACTAAATCTAGATAGAATACGATAGCTTAAACGCAAAAGGGGTAAAAGGAGGTATCCTTTTACCCCTTTTGCGTTTAAGCTATCGTATCGCTGCTCGCACCTATCAAATTTCAAGTTTCCTTTCACACCGTCTTGAGGAGACGATGAAAAATTTATGAAAATTGCCAACAAACATTACCAAGACATCTCCTTACGTAGAAAGGAAACTTGAAATTTGATAGGTGTGGACAGCGATACGATAACTCAGTTGGTTAGAACGCTGCCACGGTACGGCGAGTGTCGCGAGTTCAAGTACCGTTCGGATCCTATCTATTTTTATTTTTTTCTGATTTTATTACATGACTACATTGGTTACGGACCCGCTATTCAAGCACGTGGGTGTGGGTTCGAACTTGGCATGTACCAATATGACTTTTTCTATGTCACATGTACTTCCTTACTTAATCTAAAACATCAGTGACCAACGGTGAAGGAAACTTGGACTCGCTAATAGTCTAAATTGGCAACCTGCAGTGAGCTAGCGTGGTGATTAATGTTCAATCCTTCTCTGTATGAGAAGAGGCCTTTGCCCTGCAGTGGGACAGTTACAGGCTTATTTTTAAAAAATTAAGAATTATATAACGACTACCATGCCATGGAAGAGACCTACACTCAGCATTGGGTGGATACGGGTTGAAGAAGAAGAAAGAGAAAAAGATAATGACTACAATATGTATTGAAAATCAATAAAAGACTAGTCCAATAAATAGATATACCACACAATAATCAACTCACTTCAAATACCGATGGTAAATTACGAAACTGCCATCAACTATACACATATACCTACCAGAAAGTTTTGTAATACAACACGAATCGTATGGACTCTGTTACTGATAGTACTAGATCAATCATTTAGTTCAACATGCAACGTGTACTGTTTGAGATGCATTGTAGATTTTTAAAGCCTCTGGTTTGGGTCTTGTATGACCTGGATTGTTTTTTTTTTGTTATCTGTGGTTGTGTATTGACAGTTCGTTTTCTAGCGAAGTTGGGTAGAGTATTGATTAATTAAAGCTCGAGAAATGAGATACACTATTGAGAAATCCATTGTTATGGACGAGATGCAAAAGTATATAGTCGATACAGAATATAATTGATATTAAAAGCACTGATATTCTATAAAAGTGCTGCAGTGATATATAATATTCCAGTAAGTACCCTTGGATTTCTTTTTGTGTCTCATTTTTTAACATTTAATGTAATAAAATAAATGTCAGCTGTAATACTGCGCTTATAATTTATGACTACTGTCTTAAAATACAGTTTAAAATATTATGTCACTGATTTAACAATATTTTAACAAAAAAAAATCTTTTATTAGGAAAAAATATTACGATAGGGATTTTTTTACAAATAATAAAAACTAGCTGAGTTGGGCGGTAAACGTTTTTACTTGTGACGAAATTATGAGATAGCCTATGACTTTCACAAATTTCTATTGCTTAAAAGCTTTCTATTGGCAAAAGAATGTTGAAAATCGATTCATTAGATCCAGAGATTACCCCCGACAACATCACAAACTTTACCTCTTTATAATTATTACACGATTTTACTTAGCTGTTTATTATATGGTTCAAATTTAATAATCAATATTTCACCCCCTTTTTGTTGACAGATTGATGTGATATTTGGTACACAGCTTTAGTTTTGATGACAAAACCGTTTACGTAAAAAAAAATACTCATATTATATTAGTATATAGATTTAAAGATCGCATGAGTTTTAAACATAAAAATGTTTTAAAAATGAGAATAAAACAATGCAAAGACAACGCTCATTTCCACGCCTATCTTGACGTGACTTTTATTCTGATTTATTCACCCTAAACCACCCCTACCCGCCCCTGAATTCCATCACTATCATATATTTCCTACAATTGAGATTTGTGTTTAGAAAAATTGAGGAAAAAAACAAAGTCTTTATCGTATTTTCATTTTTTTTTGTTTGTAACGATCGGTATTGTTTAATGTCATGCCGTGAAAGTTAAGCTGAATAATATCATACATAACAGAGGCATAGGCAGAGTGAAATAACATCGTAACTACCTTTGTGTTTTGTTATACGGTCAATGAAAACACTTGAAGCACTTTACCCTCTTTCATCATCATCATCATCAGCATGTATCAGTCCACTGCTGAACATAGGCTTCTCCCAATGCGCGCTACTATTGTGCGTTCATTGAAGGTATTTGCCCATAATCGCCACACTGGACAAGCGGGTTGGCGATCGCAGTAGTAGATGATTGCTGTTACACAGAAGGATGCTGCTGCCCATCCTCCGGATCTTTCCCTTTGTCGCTTATTACAACACCTGGAAACCACACGGCACCTTTATGTTTATTCACCAAAATAATTACTTTTAACTTTGTATCACTACATATGTAGTATAAAACAAAGTCGCTTCCCGCGTCTGTCTGTCCCTATGTATGCTTAGATCTTTAAAACTACGCAACGGATTTTGATGTGGTTTTTTTAAATAGATAGAGTGATTGAAGAGAAAGGTTTATATTTATAATACATGCATATTAGCGTAACCGTGCGAAGCCGGGGCGGGTCGCTAGTTACTTATAAATTTATAATATATTATTTTTAGTAGTGGAATGATGTCAGCTTACGGAAACAGTAATAAATATTGTTAATAGTTAAAAGTAATAACTTTAGATCTATGTTTAGTTTAAAATTATTACTTTTAATTATTACTTACTAATAATCTCAACTACTGTTCTGGCCGATCGGGTCTTACACGAGTTACTCTTAAAATCATCTAAAACTCGTAAACTCAACAGCAAAAAAGAAAAGAAAATCCATTTTATACTTCCAATTTTAAATCACTATAAAATCCAGTCCTGATACCGCTCCAGTATTTTCGTAACAACTTTCTTCAGAAAGTGGAACTCTTTTCCCATGCAAATACGTCATTAGGCTTTCGCCGATAACAATTTGCTGCGGTGCCGAATTTTAATGCATGATAATGTTTCTACATAAACGTTCGGGATGTTACGCTTTCAATCTTTATCGGAGAATTCGGTATTATTTACTTTGATGATTGGATGTGATTTTGATTGATTGCTCGGGCCTTCATTTGGTTTTAGATTTCATTAGGAGTGTGTTTTGTTTTCTGGTTTTTTAATTAGGTTGTTAAGAAAAAAGGTATTTAATTGTTCAGAGGTGAATATATAAAAGTTTTTGATAAGTAAGTAAAATATCTATGTTTAAAAAACAAAGTCGGGATATTGACACCGCTTATAACTCAAAAATGGCTGTACCGATTATGATGATTTCAAATTTTTTGCATATTTATGTATAAATATTTATGTTTTAAATAATACATTTATGTTTTAAATATTTATTCTGCAATTCTTGGAAGAGTTCAAGAATAGCAAAATAAATATTAAAAACAATGGAAATATACTCGTAGGGTAGGGTAGGGATAGAGTTGGGTAGTGTAGGGTAGAATATGGGTAGAGTTAGGAAAATCACGCGTACAAAATCGCGCCAGGTAGCTAATATAATCATATTTAACATCATCATCTGCCTAGCCTTTTCCCAACTATGTTGGGGTCGGCTTCCAGTCTTACCGGATGCAGCTGAATACCAGTGTTTTACATGGAGCGACTGCCATCAGACCTCCACAACCCAGATATTGGGTTACACGGTACCCCTTGGTAAGACTGGTTGTCAGACTGGGGCTTCTGACTACCCGTAACGACTGTCAAAGATCTACAATTGACAGCCGGGGCCAACAGCTTAACGTGCTATCCGAGGCACGGAGAGTGATAATTAATTTATAAAACGCACATAACTTACGAAAAGTCAGAGGTGCGCGCCTTGGGTTCGAACCCGAGACCACTGACTTGCCAGTCAACGGTCACCACCACTAGGCTATCACGACTCTTATAATATATAATATAATCATATTTAACAGTTTGCAAAAAAATATTTTGAGCTGAGATTAAGATATATTTTCCAAGGAATATGGGTACCCAAAATATTTAATACTACCAGCTACATAATTAAAGAAATAAAACAGTCTTCGTGGCTTCAAAGTTTGTGGCATTTCTCACAAAGCACTCTAAAAGAGACAACACGTTTGAAGTAAAAACCACGCGAGCTAACTTTGTCATCTTCAAAAGGGCTGATGTCGCCGTCGTCGCGACGAAATTTCACGACTTTTAACGAGAATAGCCGAACAACTTTGTGCAATTTGTGGAACTGTAATAACCGTATGCTTAATGATGGTGTCGTAATTAAAACATATGGGATAGTTTTATGAAAGGAAAGGGACATTCGTAGTTATAATGAGGGTTGGTTGCAAAGATTTTAATGGGTCACGAGATTTTGTTTTTATAACCCAAACTTTGGTTAAGTGTGGGCGAGATAGGGAAGAAATTTAATTAAATAACCTACGTATAAACTTGCGAGTAGACTATCATATGCTTTGTAAACATGTTGTAATATTTTGATAATGATAAGTTACAAAACAACATTCTACGTTTTAAAACTGATGACGTGGCTTAAAAGAATGGTCATCCTTGGATGGACATGTTCTGCTCTGCATTTAAGCTGACCAGCTTAAATGGGAGTAGAGAATATGCCTGCCACAAGGTGGTTTAACTGTGGGCTCGTCTGGTGCTCTGAGACAGTAAGGTGTATAGCATATACTAATTATCTAATTTTGTGACACTCTTAATTTAGTAGCATTAACTTTTTTACCACCTGATTTCCACTTACAGAAATTGATAGTAGGTCTGAAAGTTAATACTACCAAATTACGTAAGTCACAGAATTAAATGATAAAATTGCTTTCGTGCGTGCATTGCCTGATTGACTTTCTAAAACCTAAACTATTTTTCAGAATAAAAAGTATCATTTATCCTTCATTTTGTGCTTATGCTTTGAGCCATTTCGTTGAAGTATTTCAGGCGTTATTATTATTATTATTACTAGCCCGTACTGTCCTATTTCTAAGCAAAGGCCTCCCTCCATTTTCAGGCGTTAAAGAAAAGAAAAACAACCGATAAAAAAAACCGATATTTATATTAGCACTCTGGTGACTCTGTTCAGGTACTTAGGTACTACAAAATGATATATTTTTTTTTTAATTAACAAAAGATGTTACGGTAAGCTTTCATTAAATCAACCAATAACAGCCGGGTGGTACCAATTACTGGGACATAAATAAGTGGTGTTTTAATTACTTGATGGAGCAATACAACTGGGAGTTAGGGAGCTCGCGTTTTGTCGTTTCCTTTGTTAACATTCGGAACTCTCGGTTCACAGTTTCCTCTTGAAATTGTTCGTTGATGTCGGTGGATTCGATACTGTTTTGTTTTAAAACTGGCTGTTGCTGCGTGTTCCTTTTTTGGTACAAATAGTTACTAGTAGGACTCCAAAAAATCGGATTTTGTATTTTTTTGTTGGACAGTGACGGTCAAGGAAAAAAACTGGACGTAAGATTCTTCTCCATGAAGGGTAGGCTGCCCTTGGAATTGGCAACTAAAGTCACTCCTACAATAATATTAGAATTATGACTAATAATGACTATGCTTATGTGTCTATGGTCTGCATGAATAAAAATATTTTGATTTTGAGGTCCAATTTCCCCTTTCTAATAATAAATATATTAGTAAAGTATTTATGCATACTACACGCGAACACTACAGTTGGAAATTTTTTAGAAAGAAAATTCTTCTATTTGAACCTTAGATGGTCGCCTTCTAGGTAAAGCCTCCAATCGCTCTGCCACTAAGCTATTTGAAACCACGCCCGTGTCACCATCTATATATATAAAAATGAAACCCGTTTTCCGTTGTCACGACATAGCATGAAAACGGCTTGACCGATTTGGCTGATTTTGGTCTTGAATTATTTGTGAAGATCCAGGGAAGGTTTAAAGGTGAGAAAAAGGGGTAGAGTAGGGTAGAGGTAGAGTAGGGTAGGGTAGCGGTAGAGTAGGGTAGGGGTAGAGTAGGGTAGGGGTAGAGTAGGGTAGGGTAGGGGTAGTGTAGGGTAGGGTAGGGTAGGAGTAGTGTAGGGTAGGGTAGGGTAGGGGTAGTGTAGGGTAGGGTAGTGTAGGGTAGGGTAGGGGTAGATTAGGGTAGGTTAGGGATAGGGTAGTGGGTAAAGTAGGATAGGGGTAGAGTAGGTTAGGGGTAGAGTAGGGTAGGGGTAGAATAGGGTAGTGGGTAGAGTAGGGTAGGGATAGAATAGGCCTTGAAGTAGGATAGTAATCACGCGAACGAAGTCGCGCGGGGCAGCTAGTCTTAAATAAAACCTTGCTAAAAGTGTAAAACTCATTGTCCTAACCGAGAGTGTACATTTTAAGCAGACTCGCGTTGCCGCATCTGAGCAGAATTGTTTCGCGGGAAGTTAACGAACACGGAATTCTGATGAACTCATACTCAGACTGTTATTTTTGTAATTATCACTTTAAATAGAAGACAAAATGTTGGGAAGAACTTGCATTAAATTGTAATTGTTGAGTTTCTCTTTACCTAATTTTAATTGTAGATGTTCAATGTAGTTACACGAGCTAATAGGCTTATCACCTCTCTTCTGTATTTGAGAGAAAAGGTTGCTTAGCAGTTGGGTAGTGTATTACTAAGAACTGGGTGTGGGTTCAAAACTGACATGCACTAACTTCTAACTTAATGTAAGACACCACTGATTCACGATAAAGGAAACCTGGACTTCAATAGTCTGAAATGGCCAACATGCAGAGAGCTAGCGTGATGATTACGATCGAACCTTCTCTTAAGAGAAGACACCTTTGCCCTGCAGTGGGGCAGTTACACGCTGCATATTAAATATGACTGCCTCGATTGTCTAGTGGTAGCAAGCGCGACTGCTGAACACGAGGTCCTGGCCTCCTGGGTTCAATCCCCGGGTCGGGCAAAGTGTTATTAGATTTTTCCCAATACCAATAGGCTCCTCTGCATAGCCGGCTAAACGTGGGTGTACTATACGTGACCTCTGCCAACCCCATTTGGGGAATGCAGGCATGAGGCTATGTTATATTATTATTAAATATGATTTTCTAAATTCTTTGTCTAATTTCCAAACCAGATAAATAGTTAAAAAGGTTTACTTGAATAATATGTATTAAGATTTCCTTTTAAAGGTCGACAACCACCTCTACCATAACTAATTCTAACACAGTCCACGTACTCAATAAATACCCATACAAATATAAGAAGTACTTTCTATAAAAAATTGCTTTTCAATAACCCGAGACATAATTCAAACATTAATATCTCGAATAAGAATTCATGGTGTATTAGCTGGGATCAGAGTGAAGTGTGGGGTTTGAACACATAATCTATATTTTATGTTATTCGGGTCTTCGATCTTGGTTTAATATTTTATTGATAGCTTTAGACTCGATTTTCGTGCTAGTTCTTTTATTTTGTATGATCAAATACTTTAGTAATTCTAATAGTAGATTTGAACTGGTTTTGGAAAATTATGGTAATTAATAATTTATTTTTTTATTACTTTTTACAGATAAAAGGGAGAAAAACCTGTTTTTAATACGGGAAAGAAAAGGATTGTGAGAAAACAGTGCATCTAATTAAGAAGTGTATCGTCAGTAGTATCAACCGCGACTGCTGAGCACAAGGTTCTATGTTCGATCCCTGGTTCTAACAAAATGTTATTGGGTTTTTCCATTCGGAAATTCTCAGTAGCAACGTGGAGTCTGGAATTGTGCTCGGTTATTGGTAATAGGCTCGCCACCTATTTATTACATGGGACCTATAACATAGCCGGCGAAACGCCTCTGCCTACCCCCTCTGGGGAATACAGGTGTGTCTATATTTATGTTATGTTTAATTTTGTTTAATAGCTGATGACGAGCTTTAGCGTTATGTAAACTGAAACAGGGTCCATTTTCAATCATGGACTCCGTTTAAGTTCGAAACAAGTCGGGCAGTCCCAATATCAACCCGTGAATAAAGCCAAAATAATATTTAAGCTTACTATTATATTTAGCCGGTTAATAAACAAAAAACAATGTTCAACCCAATAATAACATTTGCTTTACACAAATTCTCGTTCATTTTAGAGGATGTAAATTCGCTGAGCTATCGGCTATTATCGACAAGTGAACGTGGCCGGTCAGCGTCTGAATAGAGGGTGCCCGCAATTATGAACCGGATAGACAGCTGTGAGCTTGCAATTTATATCGATTTTTAGAGTTCTTCTGTGTCGTATATCTCTGACATGGCTTTACACACCGTTCAAGATTTTTCAGGTGTGCTGATTTTCTCAAGATGTTTTCCTTCGCCGTTTTAGCAAGTAATAATTAATTTCTAATACGCACATGAATCCGAAAAGTCAGTGGCGCGTGCATGGATTTCGAACCTTACTACCTTTGACTTACAGTCCAACGTTGCACTAGGCTATCACAGTTTTTAGAGTAAAGAAAAGGTTTAGCGATTTTCATTCTTATTACGCACTAGCTGACCTTATGGACATTGTTCAGTCCAAAGTTCTTTTATAAATCCCATTGAAAAAAGCAATTTAAATTTTTACAGAATTTAAAATTTTTCCTTTTTTTTTTATTAAAACCATATTCGGACTGATTAAATCTATCGTATCGGCCCAGCTTGACCTGTTTATTATTTGGTTTCAATTTAGTAATCGATATTTCACCCCCTTCCTGTTGACAGATTGATCTGATATTTGGTACACACTTACACAGCTTAAGTTTTGATGACAAAACTGTTTTACGTAAAAAAAAATTTAAACGGTTTTACTTAGCTTGACCTGTTTAAGTATTATTTGGTTACAATTTTAGTAATCGATTTTTCACCCCCTTCCTGTTGACACATTGATCTGATATTTGGTACACAGCTTTAGTTTTGATGACAAAACTGTTTTACGAAAAATAATTTTTTACTTATATTATTTTAGCTAAAACCATTCTCGATCAAGTCCTTTAAATAAAAAAGTCATCAAATTTAGTTTGTCCGTTCAGAAAAATTATGATAGCGATAATCCTGTCTATAGATATATAATTGATGATACATTATATTAATTATACCTATATTTCGGCTATAAAATATTTTTAGAAAGAAAATCAATTATACAAATTGATTAATATATAATAACCTAAAAAGTAAAAGCAATTCTTTAAAAAATAATTATAACATCTGGCGAATAAAATGGGCATTACAGTTATTAATTAACCAATTACAAATGATTAATGTCACTATTCCTTTTGCTGTTAAGCTTAAGCCTTAAGCTTAAGCTTAGCCTTAGGCTTAAGGCTTAGGCCGGGAGCATAGTGAAAACGCTAGTATTTGCCTTACTCCCGCACAGAGATTCGTGGAGGAACACAGTGTGGTTTTTAGTTCGTGCGGGTCGGTCATAGCCCCTCACTCTCCCTTGGTAGTAATTGTTAATGTTCATTCTACAACATTCTACTGGTTGGTAAATATTTATATACTAGCCGATACTTTTTTTTTCTTTGTGGTAGGGGGGAGTAAAAAATGCCTTCCGCATACCGCACGTTCAGGGACGTACGGTTATGTGGGGCTCGCACCCACTAAAAACATCTCCCCCTGCGTGTTCCTCGCACTGTATCGGACGGGGTCTGGTACCGCAACCGCGCCTCGCTGCCCCGTCCAGTGCCTGCCTGTAGGCCCGCTTTATACTAGCTGATCCTTACGCGGCTTCGCCTCCGTGATTCTACTTAAACCCGATCGCAGTGCCACCTACCGGGTTCAATTGTGAACCTAAGCTATCCAGGGACCTACTCAAACACACAAAAATCTAAGTGACGTGCGCCATAATTGCCACGAACATTTGTGGCAATTGAATTTTATTTATTCACTACTTACTTTCCTTCATACTTGAAAAGACGTGGGATACATAGTGAAATCCATACTTGTCAGTCAAAAGTAACAGTAAATGTTGTGTAAATAGTGTAACTTTTTCAACTCTAATTTCAAATACAATTTTTAAATAATTGTGAATTTTTTTACATGTTTTCAAATCTCTTTCTACGCCTAGGGCGTGTGGAATACATTACGTATCCGACTCATTGCTACAAACTTTGCAGTGTTAGAATTTAAAATGTTGGGATAAAATTTAAAATGCCCTTATGCAGCTATTTAGATATATCTACAGTCAGTCTACCAAAAAACCTAGCTGAAAATTATACCACTGCCATTGCAGTCATCTTATATGGTGTGTTAAAAGCAAAGTGGTCGCATATTCAACGCATTTTTCCGCGGTATATTTTCTCTGAAAGTAAACTAGGAGACATTGGAATGCGGAACAATGTCCCACTGCGTGTTTTATTGCATTCTACTCCAAGTCATATGCTGAGGAGAGTACAAAACGTAATTACGATTGTTTTACCCCGGATGGTAATAATTTGTCTTCCTGACCGAATTTTGGTCACAGTGGCCATATTCAACGGATATTCGCCATCGATTCAGAAGATATTGTAGTGTACTTAAGTGCAAACACAGCATACACAATTGTACTCTTTATTACCTCACTCTTATGGTACGATGGGATGGTAATCCTACACGACCGGAGAGATCAGGCGAAGGACCGCTTTAGATGCTCTTCGAGGTACGGAGAAGGAGATCATTAATTAATAATACGCACATGACAATGTTGTTTTTTCGTTAGAATGTCACGGGTAACGGTGGCGGTGGCTCCATACAATTCGATTCCTACCAGCTTTCTATTGAAAACTGGCACACAATAATGCCTACTGACTGTGCCATTGGTTTTTCTCCGCATAGGCTCCGGCTTACCTCTTTGAAAATTTCACCCTCTGCTACGCGAAAATTACAAAATATATCGATTTTGAATGCATACAGTCACTTTTAGTTTAATACCGCGATCGCTCAAAACTTAGGACACACGTCTAAGCTTGCATAACCCACTAACAAGAGAAAATTTACAAACTATTTCTAGTCCTTATAAACAGTTTTCTGATGCAACGAGGAAATTACATTTTACCTTAGTGTAGTGTAATAAAATTCTTAAGTCTTCCGTATTAAATTTAATTTAATACAATATTAGGTAATCTGTTTTTATTTTTTTTCTTGTGGAATAAAATAGGGCCCTTTCACCAAGGGCTGGTTAGGGGTTATGTCCAACTCGCATGGACTGAAAACCACACGGTAATCCTCCACGAACCTATGGGCGGAAGTGCGGGTTTCACTTGAGTACTCACCGTTCTCCCGTCAGGTTTTAACCCGCCAATGCGGGTAAGTTCCGGTATCGTTGGCGAACTGACAACCGCCGAATCCTTTGTGAGAGGCTTTCGCGGAACATAGCGCGCCTTTATCTTGGGTCTGTTGCTGGTCGGCGACGCCCGATGTGTCTCCTGCGAAAGGAAACCGTCGTTCTTAAAAACCTGTGTCATAAAATGTTATTCTGGGTTTTTTTTTCTTTTAAATAATGTCACTTAGGTCACAAATGACCCGCTGAGAATACGTATTCTTTTTTAACTACTAAATATTTAATAGTTAACAGTTATCATCATCAGCCAGAAGACGTCCACTGTTGAACAAAGACTTCCACCATAGAACGCCACAATGAGCGACAACCTGCCGTTTGCATCTACCGGTTACCCAAAAAAATTCATACCTATTCTAACTAAATTCTGTAAAATGTTTGCATAGCAGGGAGATTTCAATAACTGCTGAAAACGCAGTTTTAGAAAATCCGAAATTGTAAAATCTAAAACCTACAGGATTTGTTGAACCATTTTTACCCTTTTTCAGCTTTCAAATACCTACGTCGGGCATGTAAGTTACTTACAATAAAAAAGAAAAAGAAAATAGCGATACATTTTAACTAAAATAAGGTTTTACTCTTCAAAAAGTTAAAACCTTTGACCTTTTAAGATATTTATCTAATATTTTAGGTCGTAAAACCCATTAACTCTAATCAATAGTTATTAGACTTGAAAAGTTTCGAAGTTCATACCTTTATTTTGTGTATTTAATAATCTATAGGTACGAGTACCTACATTATTTATTTTGTTATAAGTAATATAAATTTATAAAATAATTTTGTGCCCTTTTTTTAGTATTTTGTGTACACGGAGGAGGGTGAGATTTTACACAAATTAAGTTTAAACGGAAAAAGGAAAAACATTTTTTTTTTTTTATAATTTGTTTATCTCTGGACCAATAATGATTTACTTAATTATAATTTTAATTTTTTTTTTTATTACTGGACCACTAATAATATTAAAATTAATTGCACCTATACTACTGTTATTTATTCAAAATGCTACCCAAAGGTTAGTATTAATAACAAACTATTATTGGTATTGCTGACTCAGCACACGGTGAAAAACGTATTGTAACTGCAGCAAAACGTTAGTATAAGAGTCGGTGCCAAGGCTTAGGATGAGGTGGTTTAATCTGGAACCCGCTTAGCTCCCTATATCTTCTCCAGTACACTCATTTCCATCCAAAGGTTGTCTGGAAGAGATTGCCTTGTGCGATAAGACCGCCCATTTTACAACTTTTGTTACAAATTTTTCTTATTTTATGGTATGTTAAATGGTGTGCAATAAAGTATACAATCAATAAATAAATAGCTTGGACCAACTTCAAAACGAACGGTTTTGTGCTATTTCTAGCTTTTAATTTTTTCTTTTGTAAAATTTGCCACGGTTTTTATTGCAGATGTTAAGTATAAAACCATAAAATATATATAATATATATATAGAAGTTAATCTTGTTCATAAAATATCTCCAAATGAAAATATAATAAAAACTATAATCATCTCATAAACTAAAATCATCTAATTTAGCCTATGCATCCATAAAGCTTTACTACTGCCAAAATCACATAAAACAACGTTTTTATAATAAAAACAACAATAGCATAATACAATAGAAGTTTTTTCATAAACAAATCTTGGCGTCACAAAATGGCGGAGGCTCAAAATGGCCGCCTAACAAAAGCATAGACAAAAGAATAAAGGTCTGGCTCTCCTCGCGTCCCTTTAATGAGGGTTTTGGTCATTTTACGCTCATTTCGATGCAAATTCAAGGGTTTCATGATATTTAGAGGGCTATGCAAATACGACCGAAAGATTTTGATTAAAATTTATCAAAATACTAGTTATATAGCGCTGGTTTTCCCTCGAGGCTCGAGGAAAAGATAATACAGGTATTTTGCCAATGTTTTTTTAAAACCTTCCTTAAAGAGAATTTTGAACCTAGAAGGCAGTTTTCTGGGTAAAATATACTTCTATTTGTAATTATGTACATATCATTATTACAGAGCCCTCTTAGGCCAACGAACTTGCCGCCTTTACGACATTACACTTTTAGCTAACTCTCCAAAGTTTACAGACGTGCGGTTGATATTTTATATAATTAATAAAGTGAAAATTAACATTTAATTTCCATTGCTTTCGGTCGTACCGCACTGTAAATTCTGGTGGATATTTAAAAGGATCTGTTTAATGTATGGGAAGTATTACGAGAGATAATTAAAAGCTGTGTATGAGATTTAGTATTCTTTATAGTCTTATAGACTTAAATCTCGTGTACTTACAGCTTATAAAAAGGATGATAATGTCTTTCTGACAGTATTTTGGTCACAGCGGTCAATTTCAACGGAGATTACTCATTCACGCAGGAGATATCCTTTGTCAATACCGGATTCCGGACTGGCTGCAGAGTGAGTATTATATTTAATATAATGTGGGTGCATGGTAATTTATTGTTGATATATTACCCGAATATTTTTAACAACTTACGAACTAATTGCGGAATGATATTGCAAGCTGGACAAACCTTCGTGGTTTTTAGATTGTAAGATATGAATGTTATGTACGAAAAAATACTTGTTTATAATAAATTTAAAAAAAATATAAAGTGCTAAATGTGCATTATGCGCTTTGCCAATTAATATTGAAATTAGTCAAGAGTTTCACTCCATTTTACACGCAAAGAAGAGGTGCGCGGTCTATATACGCATTAAGCACTTTTTTTCGTTATAATATGTAGTAATTATTGTCTTCAAACAATGGCAATAGAATGAGATTCTTTGGATTAATTTCAACTATTCAAGTATATTGATAAAACTATGATAATTGGTTCATACTATTTTTGCGCATGGAAACCATTCCTATGTATAAAGTCGAAAACATCGATTAAAAAATAGTGCAATTTTGAAACATCTATTCAAAGATGTTTAACACGACTGTTGCCAACAAATTAAAGCAAAGTACCTCAAAATAGAGAAGTTGAAAGAAATTTAATAATAAAGACTACATCTAAGACTTTTATCTTATTCAAAGTTAATTCAAGAGATTATTAAAGAAACTTTTCTTATAAAAATCTAAAATATTTTATTATCCGTTATTTGTTTGGATTTTCGTCAACTTAAGACATCATAGGGTCTCAATTGCTGTTTTACAAGATTGTACTAATATTTGGCGATAGTTTGTACTGTGAGGTGTTGGAAAAGAAATAGCATCATCACCCCTTTCTCTGCGTGTCGTAAAAGTTTACTTATAAAAAAGGACAAAGGCCATAAATTAGCAGCAATTAATCACCAAGCTGCTTGGAGGCCTTCGAGGTCTTCTTACTTTGTCATGTGCACGATGTTCGGTTAACCCTTTCAGGGATCCCCTTGATAGGTTTCACTGACCATCATGCCGGGTCTGAATGCCGTCTAATTCCTGTCCACCTTTTCTAAAAGTAGATGTACTGGCGTGGACAAAGCCGGTGCACCACTCTTAAGGTTAGAATCGCTTGCACCCGGCACGATTGCTTGCAGCGAACGTAGCGCTAGCCCCGACCCACGCACGTAGCATCGTTCAAACCATTTTGATCGCATAGTGGTGCACCGTTCGTGTCCGCGATAGTACCTACATCATCAAAGACCTTGAGCGTTTCGTTTTGTCACCGCTGACCATCACATGGTTGTCAAACCTTTACCTCTTTCATGATACTTATATTAAAATATTTACCGTAACGTTACAGCCGTGTAGATAAGTACAGTTATTTAAACTGATTTGTGCGCATGGGATTTTGTGTGCGTGTCGCTTGGCACGATGCTTGATTGCGTGTGTGTAAATTAAAGTATAGAAAACAAATGACGCGACACTATTATATAAAACAAAGCCGTATATTAAACACGCACATATTATATCGCCGCGTGCATGCATTACTAAATATTTACGATTATTTACTATGCTTAATCCACAGAGCCTACAAACAAAAGTCGGTAATAGGAGGATGCGCTTCCTATCTGTTATGACACACGGTGCCGAGACATGGACGCTCACGGTAAAGCTGGCCCACAAATCCAAACTTTCTCAGAGTTTATCTGAAAGATTGAATCCGGTGCGAAGTAATTCAACAGAAAACTAAAGTAATAGATATAGCCCATCGGATTAGCAAGCCGAAATGGCAATGGACCAGTCATATAACCCGCAGAACAGATAATATAATTATGATAATGTGAATATTATATATTTAGTTTTGCTATTAAGCAGGAGCACTTTATTTTCACTTCCACATACGGCAACTAGTCAACTACATAGATCACGCAGTCAAACATTATAATAATATGCCTTAAAATAGCATTGCTTTTCTGCTTTTCTAAAAAACTACAAATTTTGAAGATACTTGTACTAACAACATACATACGTCATGTTAGGGAGAAGGAACGAAACGATATCTTGTTTTGTTGTTTTAGGACGGGATTTCATTTACGCGATAACAAAATCGTATTGTACTGCCCGCAGTTTGCCAGTGACCACGATCAATGTAATCTGGTTTAACAATAAACTATTTATAGGTTTTGTGGTGTATAGTGTTAATTCGCGTTGAATTAATTGAATTGAAATGAGCTTGCTAGCAGTTTTGGATTATGTGTTAATCAATGCGCTAAACTTGTAATATTTTATAAACGCATTATTTTTATAAATAATACGTTTATTTTTTATTTTTTTTAAAGATAATGTTACTTTTGTTTTCTATACAAAGGAGGTAAAGAACCTGCTCCTAACCTAATTGACCATAGCCTGCTCAAATCTTAGAACAAAGAAATAAACACGACAACAAACAAAACAAAATAGAAAAACAATATTTGAACAAAAATTAAAGTGGTTTATAAAATAAATACAGTTCCATTCAACTAACGTTAAACTTTCATCTACACGCTCTGAACATTGTTACTGTAATATTATTATTTTTATCGCCCCATTTTCTTAACACAGTGCAAAGAAACTTGGAACTCGCTTTAAGATTAAGTTGAAGGTATCTGTGATCGCATTAAAGAGATTGCGCCCTTATCTTGTAATAAAACCATTATTAGTTATAATCGTAACGTTTGATTAGTTATATTAGGTATTCATAACGTGTTTTTGTTGTAAAATATTTAAAAAAAAACCTGTGGCACTCGGGGACTGCCACGGTAAAGCTATTGCATAGCATTTTTTATCAACTTATTTATTTGTTTTTTATTTATGCAGTCAGCTTAAAAACTTCCAAACAAAATGTTTATGTGTCAGATAGATTTTTCTGAAAAAATGTCGAAAAGAGCTCGTACCACATTAGAATTGATTGTGCCCAATTCCAACCAATGCAGCTATCAATCTGGGACGGTTAACGAAACAAAAAAAAAACAACAAAAAAATCAACACAAAAAAAAAATATTCAAGAGACAAGCGTGACTGTTTCTATGAAGCTACAAAAGGCGATGGATTTCAAAGAAATTAGGTAGCTACAAGGTTATACAAGATATTGAGTGGGTATAACACTGAGAGCGTAGATGTTTCGCAGCTAATGTTTTAGATAAAACGAATTGCCTCCAAAGTCTTTGCTAGAAATTGCTCTGTAATTTTCTACATTTAGTAGGTACTTAGTTTGAGTGGGCCTAAAATGTGTTTGTGATGTGAGATTGTAGCCTCTCTTTATGCTTCTTCTTGTTATTTTTAAATTGTTTGAGATTTGTATCTAGCATAATAATAATTATACTAGAGATCGCTTATTGTTCGAAATTAGACCGTACTTTCTTTTTTTTATAGATCTAAAACTCGTCAATAGCTACAAAACAAGAAAAATCTAATAAAATATTATCCGGCAGGGAAACTATACTAACTTAACCTTATTTTTAATATTACGGACAAGTTTATAATATTCTATTTATCGTTCAACTCAGGAGCTACAGATTTGAATCTACGCAAATAAAAATATTGAAAAAAATTTTTTTTTCAAAGATAGACAGCAATTTAGATTGCTCTCTGGATCGAGGTTGTTGACGTGTGGATCATATACATCTCTTATCGCACGCAGCGGTAGTATTTAATAGTAGTATTTTTGCTTCCGCGTTTAACGTCTTAAAGCGTTATTTTAGGCCCCCAAGACTAATAATCATGGGGGCAAGGGCCAACCCCTTTTCACCCCGGATTTATATTAAATTCCTTAGTCCAAATTTGGCGAAACAATCCCTATGGGGCTACCTAGCTGCGATTTTATTATTTCTAAACACCCCTATTTGTGTATAAGTAGGTATAGCTTTGAGGAAAATTCCGTTACACTATTTTCTTGGTAGAATTTTTGTTTTAGTAGAATTTAGTCAAGAAAGTGGGTGGTACTACTTTTAGCTTGAGGTAAGATAGTTAAAGATGTAGTTAATGCCATTAGTAGCATTTCCATAATAAATACCTAAGTAATTCAAGGTGGTAGAGCTATTGGTACAAATCATCATCATCATTATCATCTTCCTGGTCTCATCCTAATTTTATTTTACTCTACTGTACAGTCAGCGACATTAGTCCATTAGCACGCTATGTTGATATTCCTTAGCACATGCTTATACGCACACTAATTAAAGCGTACCTTGCCCAGGAGTACCGCCTTCTGCATTAATATATCTAATAGGTCAACACAAAATAGTTCAGTATCTTTACCATTTTCTCTTCTTTTAACCTTTCGTTAATATTACTAGCCTCCCTCTAGGTCCTCCCTACTGCACGATTCTGCGCTAGCATTGCCAATCTCTAAACATAGAAGTTATCTACCTCGTTCCAAGTCATCTGCCTAGCCTTTTCCCAACTATGTTGGGGTCGGCTTCCAGTCTTACCGGATGCAGCTGAATACCAGTATTTTACATGGAGCGACTGCCTATCAGACCTCCACAACCCAGATACTGGGTTACACGATACCCCTAGGTAAGACTGGTTGTCAGATTTCGGGCTTCTGACCCGTAACGACTATCAAAGATCTACAATTGACAACCGGGGCCAACAGCTTAACGTGCTATCCGAGGCACGGAGAGTGATAATCAGTTTATAAAACGCACATAACTTACGAAAAGTCAGAGGTGCGCGCCTTGGGTTCGAACCCGAGACCTCTGACTTGCCAGTCAACGGTCACCACCACTAGGCTATCACGACTCCTTCCAAGTACCACGACCTCGTTCCAAGTACAAAACATAAAATAAAAAAAGCGTGAAGCGATTAAGCTAATTGAAGTTACCTACCACATTAAATTAATGAAATAAAATTAACTGTCAAAGTCAAACTCGGTGAGATGTAGCGAAAAATATATAATTATAATGAAAGGCCGTCATTTAGCGAAGTATTCTGTTGTGTTTGTTTGTGCCCGAATATAAAATGTATGACTAGGCCTCCGGCCAAAAGGCCGCATGTTAATAATAAAATGGTTGTACTCAGTACTTTCGGTTTAAGGGTTGCGACATTTTAAAACGGAACAAAATGTTGCAGACACAAACAAATAACTATAAATTTTAAATTTTAAAGACCACCGATTCTAAAAATCAAAATATTTTTCAGGTTAGAACAAACAATAAAGTTATCTTTCATATAAAAAATTCAAATTCAAAATCGGCACATCCCTTTGGGAGCTACGATGCCATAGATAGACACAAAGACACGTCAAACTTAGAAAAAAAGGCTTCGAAAAATGTATGGTTGATAAGCCGGTTAATAATCAGTATTAGACTATTAAAGCTTTACCTAGGGGCACATAGTTATTAGAACCATAAATATTGTTTATTGTTGCTGGAATTTTTATAAGTCGACCTTGCAAAAGGCTTCAATTGCAAACAAAAAACAATAAATTTCAATTGACTCTACAGTTCGACATTTCAAAGGGTTAATATTTCAAAACCCGACAAAATTTCTAAAAACTGATTCAACTGACAACCCTAGCACCCTAGAGGCATCATGATTACATGCAAAAGTCTAGTTACATAAATCTCAAAAATTCACTTGAAAAAATTTCAGAGGTTCTCAAAAATTTTTATCTACTTTATATATTTTTATTTATGTACCTATACAAATACGTATATTTTATTAATTAAAAATATAAATGCTATATTATAACCCCAAACAATAGATTTAAAATTCTTTGCAACAAAAAAAAAAAATTAAAATAATTTTCATACTTTTTACAAAATCCAATCACTTTGCAAAACCGTACGGAAGTGGGCAAAACAAATGTTATTAAGGCGCGGATAGTCGCTAATCTGCTATCTTGCTCGCACATTAAAGATATTATAAAATCAATGAATATAGTTAGGTATGAAAAATCGCTAGAAACCGAGTTAAGGAGAACGAAATTATAAAGTTCTAACAAAAATTTAAGCTTGATCGGAACAAGTTTTCGTACATTAAAATGGCATAAATAAACATTTATTTGAAGCTATTTTTATGTATGAAAACTTATTCCGATCAAATTGATATTTTTGCTGAACCTTTGAAATGTAATTCTTCATAACTTAGTTTGTTTCAATTTACGTTCAAATACAAGTTAGCTTGTTAAATATAATAATTATATTAATCATTGAAAATCAATCAAATAACCCACGATCTTCGACGTATGGTGTCGACGCTCTGACCGCTAAGCCACCGTATCCTACCAGCATTAGTTGAAATTTCTAATCTCTTTCTACGCCTAGGGCGTGAGTGCGTTTTTTTTTTCAAATTTTCTTGTTAAATAATTTTATATTAATTATTTTATATCTTTAATATTCGAGCGAGATAGCAGATTAGCAAGATATCCGCGCCTTAAAGATATCAATTATACCCATTTCCAATAATATTCAACGTTTTCTGGCTCCCTAAAATAATGTAAACCAATGCGAAACGCAAATATGAATTCGAAAAATTATACGAGTGTGTTTCTACCCTTTTCCAAATATTGCTACCAAATTCAATTAAATCTCTTTCTTTACATTACATAATGTAAAATTCAGCCCAAAACCTTCTCAGACGTGAATATTGGAACGAATGTATGATTAAAAAAGCATTTGGGGTCTTAAAATGTTCATCTTAGTTTGTGCAATCAAATGTAGCTTAGTCTCTGAAATATTCAAAAGAACATCACTCGTAAAAAATATAGTGGTATAAATTAAAGAATAATGAACCAGTCTGTAACTGTCCCACTGCAGGGCAAAGGCCTTTTCTCATACAGAGAAGGATCGAGCAACTGACTTAAGTTTTTTTCTTTGGTGGTCGCGCCCTCTGTGAGCTCACACGTCAACTTAAGAAATTCAAAAATGTGTTCATAGCGTCTTTTTTTTGTGGCTGGGGGGAGTCAAAAATGCCTACCGCATACCGCACGTCCGAGGACCCTAAAAACGTCTCCTCCTTGCGCGATACACGCACTCTACCGGATGGGGCCGGATACTGCATCCGCGCTTCGCAGCCACGTCCAGTGCCTGTCTGTAGGCCCGCATTATCCATAGCACTTCGCAAAAAAGCAACTCAAACACGCAAGCTTCTAGTGACGATAAAATTGTAACTCTGCTCAAAATCTTCGCAAATAAGGTGTCAAGTTATATTAATATTAATCATAAAGAAAAATTAAAGCTGTCACAAGCTAATAACAAAAATCCCGGCTCCTAGGCTTACATCAAGGTGCCTAAGGTGCCAAAAAATCCTTGAAATCACAGGATTGTCCTAACAAAAAGAACCAGCTTATTAAGACAGTAGCCACATTTCAACGCGGATTTTGGTCCGGTAATTTCGGGAAAAACCGTCTTGTTCGGTCCGGTAGGATCACGGGAGGGACACGTCTGAAGATTTGCTAGGAACAGGTTGATGAATGACGCTCAATGGTATCGGGGTTGTTCTCAATAGGGACAGTTCTATTTGGGAAAGTGTGATTTTGGTTTAGTTGAGACTTTTGTCTCTATAAAATTTCGATATGCTCACTGCCTATATTTACAAATCTCATTGAGAATATATTAAGAATATTATCTGACCATACCAGATGACGGTTTAATAAATTCAATCAACAAATTGCTACAATCGTGCTTATACACTAATAATTGAGTAGGCAGTGTTGGTGAAAAAGGAGATGAACACCCCGTTGGATTGTTTTTTTCATTAATTTATCTATTTATTAAGCTTTCAAGTTGGCTTAACGACTACCACAATAAGTAAAAATAGGTCCAAGGTGCTTAAAGTATCTAACGAAGTCTTTTTTAATATCTCAGCACAGAGAAACACATTTTTAAAAGTGATTTTTTTTTATGCCAACATAACTTCTGATTTTTATTTCGATTTGAGACCATGACCTTAATACAATGGTTATACTAGGAATGTTACCTCGCTTCGTCGGAAACCGGGTTTCCGTAGTACGATCCGGTTGATTGAAGATATGACCAAGTTGATGAATGACGCTCAGTGTTATCGGAGCTGTATTAAATGGGGTACCTACTTTATTTTAGAGAGTGTGAATTTCGTTCAATTTTCGACTCTTTTGAGCTCGAAGAATACTAAATATACTTCACGAGAAGGGTTCAGTAGTTACAAGCGCAAATCACGAGGTCCCAAGTGCGATTTGCAAGTTGAGGAAGTAGTGATGTAAAGATTTTACATCTGGATACAAAATCCGGTATATTATGTACATGTTACATGAGTTTGATAACAGAACAGTAAAATATGGCGAAACGGTATTCTATACCTTCGGCACTCACAGATAAAGAAGTAACTAAATGCAATATTATTTTGGGATAACACTTTTTTTATCTGAATACCAAATAAAAAGAGCCGAAATAGTAACAAACCGTACCACATCTCAAGGTTTTACGAACGTGAGGTGAATAGGTAGAATTTCCTTTAAATTATATAACGTAGAATTGTAATGTGCACTTAGTAAGGTATATTTATTCCATTATAGGAAACAAACGTGATAGCCTAGTGGTGGTGACCGTTGACTGGCAAGTCGGAGGTCTCATGTTCGAACCCAAGGCGCACCTCTGACTTTTCGTAAGTTATGTGCGTTTTATAAATTAATGCTTTGGATAGCACGTTAAGCTTTTGGCCCCGGCTGTCAATTGTAGATCTTTGACAGTCGTTACGGGTAGTCAGAAGCCCGAAAGTCTGACAACCAGTCTTACCAAGGGGTATCTTGTAACCCAGTATCTGGGTTGTGGAGGTCTGATAGGCAGTCGCTCCATGTAAAACACTGGTATTCAGCTGCATCCGGTAAGACTGGAAGCCGACCCCAACGTAGTTGGGAAAAAGGGTAGGCAGATGATATAGGAAACAAACGTACCTTTACTTATTTTATTTAATACAAGCTTCTGCCAGCGGCTTCGCTTGAGTTAATTTAGAATTTAAAATTCAATTAATATTATAATTGTTGTTTTCCTCGTAAACAGTCTTTTTTTTAGGATAGGAACGCTATGTCCTTTTCTGAACTCAGGGAATATTTCTTCCAAATTTTAAGTTCCTAGGTTTAGCGAATTAAGCAGTGCGTTATCTTTCAGTCAGTCAATCAGTCTCGGTAAAGTTTAATAGGACTTAGGTGAATAAAATGAAAAATACATTATTTCCTTTGCCCAGGAAATGCCTTTAATTACACTGCAGCAGGTTTCAATAGCACAATAATAAAATATGGCTGTCAACCGCCTCTGGTTACCCTTTTGTATTATCTCCACAACTTACACTCGAAAACTAGAGACCATTTCTCTTCAAAAGAGTTAAACTCCAAAAATCCTTTCCCTGTTTGTACAATAGGGTAATAACTTCCAAGGGTAGACCCTAACCCTTTAAGATGTAGGTACAGTCGTAGGCAGTTAACTTTCCTCTTTAGAACTTCAAAAGCCATGTTTTTAATTTCCAAACGAGTGAGCACGTGGCAAAGTTGAGGCACTTTTCTAACTTACTGTACACACTGCTCGTTTGAGTGACGAGCTGTGGGAAAAATTTGCATATAATTTTGCCTAAAGAATTTTTATAAAGAGTTATTTAAAAATGGTCAAATGTTTAAAGCTGAAGATATGAGCAGAATAATAGTTTTACGGTTAAATTTTGACCAATAAGCCTCTTTGCTTTAATAATGTTTTATCTTGAAATTTTATGTTTTAGACAAGAGTATTTTCTAACTTTCAAAAAGTAATTGTGTCAAAACGAATAATTTTTTTTCCGTAAATTTGCGATTAATTGTAAATTATAACCAATACCTCTAATTCTTTATTCATTTAAATTAATTTAAAAAGTGTCTTGTCGGCTTTATCATTTTATTGAAGCAAAGAGGCGTAAACGGCCTCTATAACAAAAAAAAATATATAAAAAACAGTGCAGAAATTCTTAAACATTTGTTACCCATCCTTCTCGCCCGTATTTAAGTGAAGGTTTACTCTGTGTAAAAGTTGGCACGTGTTCTATTAGAGCGCGTATATTAAAAGTTTGCCAAGCACCTAACCTTAAGAAGCTTTAGCTAACATCACCTGTTTAGTTTACTTGTACAAATAGAAATAGTTTACGTACCAATTGATTAGGTTAGTAGAGGTTTTATTTAAAAAAAGTTTTTTTTTTTTTTAGTAAAAGAAAACTAGTAGACTTTTTTTATTGAACGAAAAAATTACAATTAAAAATAAAAAATTTTTGCTAAGCAAAATGGCCTATGCCCAGCAGTGGGCGTCTTTCGGGTGAAATGATGATGATGATGAAGCAAAATTGTGTTCTATTGCTGAGCGAAGACCTCCTCTTTATCAAAATAATTACGTAAGTATTAAATGTTATACAAAAACACACAACAACAATTTTTTTTTTCAATAATTAATTTACTATCACAAAATATGATTTTCTACACGCTAACTCCTGACTTCAAACTTCAGAACTAGAAGCAAAAAATTATAAAAAACCCTTTTGAAAAATTCTAATGGAGTATGCAAACTCTGTAAACATCACTGTGGCGAATAGCCCACACATACTCCAATAGCTACAGGCGTTACTTGAAGTGTTAATATAGGAAAGCCAGGAAAACTGCGATTTAAGATAAGATTTTTTTAAATTTTAAAATTATAATTTTCGAGTGTGAAAGTAAAGTTGCTAGATTTTAATAAAAGCTAGCTCTACTACTAAAAGTTAGGCAGTAAAAGCCTTTTTAGGTTAAGAAAAAACGTGTAATGGTGCGCTTTGACTTGGTAACATTTCTTGGGTAACATTTTTGCAAATTAAATAATTTAAAGAAGAAAGAAAAAATACCTAGTTATAATAAAAACATTTCTTTACTTCGTTTAGTGTACGATGGAACTGATAAGAACAAATTCAATTCATAAGTTTCGAAACTTAAGAAAAAAATGCAAAAAAAACCGTTCTCAAATTTTAAATTTTATTCTAAAATTTTCATTTTATTTTATGCCATTTTGGGTTTAAAAAACGAAAAAATAAACTACTAGGTATCACTTACTAACATTTGAATATTTTTTCATTGTTTTGGGACACGGTTTAAACATGATTAAATTTTTATATAACCACTATAAAAGCCTTAAACATTCTTTGCTTAACTAACGTTAAAACTGTGATTAACTTTTGTAGTATCTTAAGTCATAGAACTTTTATATCTTTAAATTAAAGTTTACCAATTACCCTCAAAAAGACTATATTCGGGTTAACGTCGTTAATGCTTCTTAATTAATTTAGAGATTAACTATTGTTTGACTAGAATTACAACTATCTTTTTGAAATTTTATTTGAACAACACAAATTGACACAAAGATTTTAAAACTAATATTAAAAGTTAATGGCGATCTTAAAATCCACAGTCCCATTGGACAGGAGAATGAGTGAAAAGAGAGTGCACCTGTGTTTGCGCACACACTTGTGCACTTTAGGTAATATATCTTGCGTCGATGGCCAATCTCCGTTGAAATTCATATTATTCTGAAAGAAATATAAGCTGTAGCTAAAAATAAATAAAACTCACTATGTGGTTTAATCGATTATTAATTTAATACTCTTGATTTTTTTTATATATTTCATTTTTAGATTAACGAATGTTTTTTAAAAACTTAAAGTAAAGCTGTCAATGCAAGTAGCGTGCATTTTCTTAAAGAGTTCGCAACCCAAGTAGGTCTCTACAGTAACTCGTACTCTAGTTAATCTATGTTATGTTAAATCTTTATCTAATAAAAAAAAAATTAACCCTTCCGATAACAACTTTTTTTCTGTTTCATTAACAACGGAAGTCGTTGTTTTTATAGCCCCATCTTCTCTAGCTGCGTTTACAATAAATCAAACGTGAGAAATGGTCCCCAACTATCGCCTGCTACAGATGGCGTAAGTTTTGACGTTCACTACTTTGGAGTTCACAAGTTTTTAGTGGACGCTTTAGTTCCGTGGATTTTGCACTAACTATTAGCACTTCGAAGTTTATGTAGCGCTCATTAGGAGCTCAAAAATGTTTGACGGTTTTCGAAATAATTATAACTGATAGTTTGAAAGTGACTGGGGAAATTAGTTGAAAGTTGTGCTACTAAAGGATGATTCAGTTAGAATTTAATTATAAAGCTCTTGAATGGAGTCGGATATTATTATAAGGGTGTAGTATGTATTACCTTGACTAGCCATTTTCATCATGCTGACTGATGATCATGATTGTTATCCACGTAGATCCTCTCAATACTCATACACCAAAAAACATCAAAATCGTTGCAGCCGCTTTAAAGAGATGCGCGGTCAAACATTTTTCACAATTTATTATAGATTTATATAGACGGATTTTGTTCGTAATTCAACAATTTCTCCCAAACCATAGACAAAACAAAACAGCCTTCTTTAGAATTAAGTAATTTAACCTACCTCATACGAATTTTAAACAAAGCCCCACGATGAAAACTCTATTCTCGTTCTACCCTGAAAACTATTCTATTGTAATGTATTGTAATCTTAAACCATTACTAATAACAAAAACAATACAGCCATGAATATGTAAACAAGCTTTCAACTATTCATAACCCTACAAAAGCTTGACTGACGTCTCAAGAAATCTTCCAGGGTTATTCCTAGAAAGTTTTGCGCAAATAGGTCTTAAAATACTGCCACGATCAAAAGGCATCAGTCTGACAGCCGTGGACGCATACATGACACACGTTTCATATGAAAACACTTGATATTTTACGTCTGAAGCAGTGCTAAGCGACCATTTTAACGAGAAACGTGTTAAAATAAAACGGTATAGGAAAGAAGGTTGTATAAACTTGGTCGTGTAAGCTTGAAGACATGTATCGCCCGCAGCGGATAGACCTCCTTTGTCTGTTGAAAGAAACAAAAACTGAGCGATTGTTTCGCGCGCTTTTTGATGTGTTCCATTTTAGAATTTACGTTTCTTTTTTGCGGCCAGTATGTTATGTAAACACAAAAAGGTTTGTTCTTTAGAGAAATATTTTTAAAATCAAATTATTTGCTCTTAATTCTTAGGAGGTCCCTAATCGCTATCCAGAAAATATATTTCTATATTCATAACATCTCAAAAAGTTATATTACAGCTAACTGATAAAATAAAATAATAATATGTTTTCAAGATAAATAATATGTTATGCTTTTACACATTTCCCAAAGGTTTTACGTCCATTAGTTGATATTATTTTGATTATGAATTTATTCAGCTAGTGAGTTTATATTGATATAAAAATATATCTAAAGAATAAATATTTTTTTTAGTTTAACGTTAAAAAAAAAACAAAAAAAAGTTCAAACTTATAACGACTAGACGTTTATTTAATCTCAAACATTCATAAATACTGTAATTACAATAGAGGGCCAGCAGACGTACCTATAGCCAACTGTAATTAGTAAGTACGTAAGGCCATTAGGGGTTATGGCCCGTGCTAACATGGCCAACTAATGGGTTATTGTGTGTGGCCCATAAATACTTATTACCGTCTGTTGTGAGAAAAGAGGAGGGTTGGGTGAGGGTTCCGTAGACCTTGATTTTTCGGAGGTTTTGTCGTCTTTATTAGCTAAGCTAGTCTAAAAGGTTTTTATAAGCCTGCTTCAAGGCATAGTTTACACCGCATCGAGTGCCTTCTTCGCGACTTGGTACAAATTGATTTCCTTCCCTTGCAAGGTATACCTAGTCATCAAATGGCTACACGTTTACATTGGGTTGGAAGCAGCCTTCGGCGAACAAGTGACATCGACCAACCGACGTCCGACGAACGTTATAATTCGGTTACTTGTAGGGTTAAACTTGTTAATGTAAAGTTCCATAGGTATAATATCTTTCAGATCCATGTATCTATCCACTTACAGTTTTTAAGCTATTGCATAGATTTTATAGCGGGCTTTGAGCGCGGCGACCGAATCAAGAAATTCCGTAACGAAAATATAAACCTAAAACCCTTTGTTGCAGAATAATCTATTAAAAACCTTATTACCTAACAAGTAAGGTATGTTTTATGTTGACACATTAAAAAAAAAAACATTTTGAAATTTAAACATTCGAATTTTGAAAACGAATTATTTGCTTAGATTTTTCAAGACGTGACTTTTAAGGTTTTAAGATATTGACAGCATAAATAAAAAATAAAAAAATAATTATAATTGCAGTTGATAAAAAATGCTATGCAATAGCTTTACCGCGGCAGTCCCCGAGTGCCACACGTTTTTTTTTACAGAATCTGTCGTCAAAGAAAATTCTACACCACTCAGAAAAATCAGTGAGTAAACATTTTTGATGATCCTATTTAAAAAGGAACCCAGACATTTGGGCTTCCCACAAACGATGTACCTATGTATTGTAATGATGTCTTCAAAAGGACTTTTACGAGCACTATCATGTGCAAGCAACCTTAACAAGCTTGAGTCACATTTCATTGTGCTCAGATATTAATAAGGTAAGAAATGGGGTAAGCAGTGTAGATAGGAATCCAAAATAAAATACTCAACGAACCTATTAGGTCGCAGGTTTGATTCTCGCTCAGTACTTATATTTTAGGTGTATTGTGAAAATGTTTGTGTCACCAATGATACAGAAGAAAATTCTACATAATTATGTAGGACTTAAGTTTTCTAAAAGTACTACTAGGGAAGTGGTAGGCTCATCTAATTTTGTGACTTTCGTAATTTGGTAGTATTAACAATAACTAATGGATAGCTAAATCACAATAGGTAATAATTATTGCATGCCGAATGGCTGAATATAGCTGCTCGAAAACTTTTTGTAAGATCTCTGTACTACATACCTATATACGCATTTTTTTAAAAATTTGACTTAACTTTGAGACCTACTATAAATTTTTGTAAGTGGAATTCAGATAGTAAAAATGTTAATGCTACCAAATTAAGAGTGTCACGGAATTAGATGAGTTTGCTTTATAGTGAGTCTTTAAAAACCTTTAAATAACGAATAGATGGAACACAATATCTCCACGTCAAAAAATAAAAAGTTATTTATTTGCATCAAACGTTAAGCTATTTTATTTACTTTTACGAAAAAAATATTAAATAACAAAAATAAAATACTGTTTTAAGAGTACACGCAAGAATGTAATAAATATAAACAATTTATATTCTTCGAACCTTCATTATTATATAACCTTACTTTCAATTTCAAGATTACTCGAACCCAAATCTATTCTTAACAGTAATGAATAATTCAAGTTTTTTTTTTCATGTAGATCTTCTAACTAATCAACGTATAAAGTCCCGAATAACGAGGAAGCAGTATAATCCCTATGAATTACCAATCGGGAGGAGTATTCCGTTCGAATTTCGAGTTTTAGCCTAAAATTTCTGGCAAAGTTACGTCGAATATAAATTCTTCGCCCTCCCCTTAAGTTCCCCCTTTTTTCCTTTAAAGTTATTTATGCGACAATCTATTGTTTCGAGCTCGCAGCATTTAGTTTTAAATTAACGATGCTATGCGAAGAATTACGGCTGGGAGCGTAGCAAAGACAAAACCCCGTGAGCCTTCGTTTTGTAATCGGCAAATATCGGTGGATATCGGAATCTAATCCGATAAAAGGTGGAATTAAGTCGATTTGCTAGAGGCCGACTCGTTTTATGGATGTAGGTGAGGATTTAAGTTTTATGTAATGTTCCGTATTTTTTACGGCCGTTTGTTTTAGTGAGCTTTTTATTGTGTATTTCGTGTTAAACCGTGTTAGATAATGCATTAGTTTATCGTTTAAACATAGGTCTCTATCTACAATATATTTTTTTTAACGTATGGTTCATCATCATCATCATCATTCAGCCATAAGACGTCCACTGCTGAACATAGGCCTCCCCCAAAGATTTCCATATTGGCCGGTTGAAAGCAATGGTTAATAAACTCGAATTAGCAAGCTGTAGTAGCTGTGGAGCAGCCATATAAGCCTCAGAACTATTACTAGTGGAGTAAGATAGTTCTTGAGTAGAGAAAATAGATCGGCAAACGTAATGTAGGACGCTCTGAGTCTAGGTGGAGTGACGATCTTCGCAAGGTGACTGGCAGAAACTATGTGAACTGTGAACTCTCAGGGTTGTGCAATAGAAGAAATCTATGTCCAGCAGTGGACTGTTGCAGGTTGACGATGATGATAAAATATCGTGGGTTTCCAACTGTCTTTAAAAATAGTCGAAAAATCTCACAGTTGTGGATGGATGGATGACAATTCCATTTGAGTGTAGCAGCTGTAGAAATCATGACAAACCCTATGAATAGTCATGGCTAAGAAAATTGTTAGTATGAAGAATGTTTTACATTTTCTCTCTATTATCTAAATATAATAATATTCTCCTGACCGAATTTCGGTCACAGCTGCCAATCTCAACGGAGACTAGCCAATTACGCAGGAGATATTATAGTGCACAAGTGTGTGCGCAAACACAGGTGCACTCTCTATTCCCTCACTCTCATAGTCCGATGGGACGGCCTTCCGACACGATCGGAGAGAGATCAGGCGCAGGGTCAACAGCTTTACGTGCTTCCCGAGGCACGGAGTAAGTGATAATTAATTTATAAAACGCACATAACTTACGAAAGAGGTGCGCGCCTTGGATTCGAACCCAAGACCTCTGACTTGTCAGTCAACGGTCACCACCATTAGGCTATGACGACTCTCAGTACTATCTAAATATAAGATGCTTTTGTTAAAAGACTATCAAAATGTAAGTTCCATGAATACACCATTATTAGTAAGTAAGTAGGTAGTTATTAAAATTTAATCCATTCATTAACTCGCGTAACTTTAGTTCATCGTAACGAGTTTCTTTGTTAACGTTTTCTTGGAAATTGCCTAATTAGTAAATTGTCTTAAATCTACTTGTTACTGGAATTCTTTTTAACATTAACACAATATAGACTCACGGCTGTATTTCCCAGAGGAGGTAGGCAGAGGTGTATGCAGTACACCCACGTTTCGCCGGCTATGTTATAAGTCCCATGTAATAGAGGGTGAGTCTCCGGGCACATTTCCAGACTCCATGTACACCTGACAATGTATATGCAAAATTTCAGGATGATCGGTTTAGTGGTTAACCGTGAAAAGGTGACAAACAAACAAACTTACTTTCGCATTTTTATTATTAGTTAGGATCTTGCCTATGTCCAGCAGTGGACTGATACAGGCTGTGTAGGTGTGGGATAATTTAAATCATCTAAAAACATAATTTTCACACCACAGACTAATCGATCCTGGGGATTTCCACAATATTATTTTATACCTTTGATCATGGTGGCATAAATTTTTCAGAGGACCTGTGTTTGTAACCGAAGCTCAGGTTTAACCTTCCGATGTTTATGTTTAAATAATTATTTACGGGATTCATAATTTATTTTAATTTAAATATTCGTAGATATATTGTGATTTAAGTTTAATAAATTCTGTTTAAAACGAAGAATTGGAACTTAAATTTATAGTGTATTTTAAAAGTCTGTTTAATTGCCTTAACTATTAGCTTATCGGGTAGAAATTATATGCGAATCCTGTTGTAGGTTTTGACTAATGAAAAAGCAGCCCCCCGCCAAAGTGGAACCTCGCCTAGTCGTGACGGGGGGAGGGAGGACAAATATGAAAAAAAAATACTGTGAGAATATAATACAAAAAAAACAATAGATATGACCATAGACAAAATGTAGAAAAATATCATGTTTAGATAAAGATTACTGCCTAAATACTTTCCATAATAACAGGAATTTTCTACATAACACCGATTTCATGTACCAGCTGCCACATTTTAAACTTCGATTTAGATATTTATCGGACCCCACAACCTCACAAACAAAAGATACAAGCAAACACCATTACGTACTGCATTATCACAAGTTTCAATCACCATAGTTTACGTCAGTTAAGTAGGTAGGTAGGAATACCATAGAAATATCACATACAATTTTATTTGGTATGTTCGGCCACAAAAGTAAATCATAAAAGGGCGTTATTGGACATTATTATTGCCTCCGCCAATGTTATTAGGTACGTGTCGCGGTGCTCGTGTGATTTCAGTACATTAGTGAAATGGCCGGTTGTGAATAAGATTTTATTAGGAATTGCGTGAAGGTTGTCGTAATGGTTTTGGGATGGGTTAACGTTTGTTTACATGGGTTTTGATAACAATAATCGTGTGAATATTATTGGGTATGTTATGTGTATGTGTAATAATATTGCTCGATACATTTCAATTCGATAGGTCTGTCTCCTATTACTTAGCAGTTTATAAATTAGCAACAAATTGCCTGCAAACGCTTGTGCATAAAGTATGAATAAAAATGTTGGCACAGTTTGAAATAGATAAAAGTTAAGTAAATGCTTGCTTCAAAAGGTCCAATGGTTCTTTGTCGTTTCAATCGTTTTATCTTATGAACATCTGCGCCACAACCAATCAAAAAGACTTGTCAGTGGCAAAATCATCCTTGAATGAAAAGAATGAATGACTGAATGATTAAATGTAATAAAGACTTGAATGAATTGTTGGATTTTGTTGTAAAAGATTTCGTTGCAAAAGGAATATGGTTCTATAAACTTGAATTAAACATGAATCTTCATTTAAAAAAACTAGATTTGGTGATTCATCCATGGCAACAGTACAACTGGAATAGAGAAAAAGAAAACTGTAATCATTATTTTAGGAAATGTAAACATTAAATCTATTCATATCACAAAATAGTCAGTCTAACAGTTACATCCGTAATATATTCATTCGTAATTCTAGGGATTGTGAACAAATCTAGTCATTTCACAAAACATTCAACATTTCAGTCTAACAGTAACATCCGTATATATTTATTTAGACGTAATACCGGAATAAATACGATTGCTTTTGTGTGCCACTGGTTATTATTTTCTTTTGTAATTTTCGTAGTATTTCCCTCGCAATATATTTCCCTTAATAATTTACTGGCCAGTCATAATTGGTTATCGATGGTATTAATTTATTTCATACTAAAAGGTCGCGAAGGTACTTATTACCTATTCATGTAAACAAACGGTTTTGGATTATCTTAATTGAGAGGATAAAAGGCTGAAAATTACGTTGAGGACAGGCTTTTGTGAGTTTAAAAACATGTTTGTTTTATTTGTAAATAATTAAGTCTTGGTACTTTGTTGTAAGGAGTAATTTTTACGTGTGAGTTTTTTTTAAATCTCATTATTTACTTTTAAAAACTGTTTTAATAAAAGAAATCTTTTGCATGGTTAGTGAAAAAATCGGGTTAACAAAAAAATGCATAATTTAAAACATTTTTAATATTATAATTATGCATATTATAGGTACGAAGTTATTGAAATTGTTTTCTACATTCAACAAATACAGCAAAAAAAGCATAGCAAGCAAAGCGTTTATTAAATTGATTCCCCTTAATAGGTACCTTTTTTTACGGGGGGAAACCCCCGTAAAAAATGTACTATTTTTGAATAATATGTACAGTTTTAGTATATAAAATCATAATATAAATTATAGATGGTATTGATGAACTTGCCTTAGGATTATTCAGTTCTGACATAGATTTTATATTTTATTTGTTTTCCATATTTTACTCAGACAAAATTAGAAACAGCTAAGTATCAAAATCTTCTCTCAAGTCCTGTCAGCTAGCAAAATACCTATAAATCACGTTCATAAAACAATGCAGAAAACAGTGGTTACACAAAACTTCGCGACTTGTAAAAGTAGAAACTTTTTGACAAACAGCCAACATTCGAAGACACTTCATTATTCGCAACATCTTCTTTGAAACAAATGCTACAAACTTCTGGTTTCCAGATATTGAGATATAATGTCGCTCGCTTTTTTAGGAAGCTTGAAGATTATAATTATTGATTTTTGATACATGCCGTGTGATTTCCGGCCTAAGAATAGAATAAATAGTAGGTATAATAAATAGTAGGGGTGGCAATTCATCCCGCGGGTGTCGTAAGAAGCGACAATAGGAATAATCTGGAGATTGGGCAGTAGCATCCGCAAATACAGGTGAATTCTTATGTCTGATGACTGATGAGACGGATATTCGATATGACCGGAAATTTGACTCAGGACTTGGGATAATTTAAATTAATTCCAAAGATCAGAGGTGCGTGCCTGGGTTCTGAACCTATGAACTTTGACTTGGCAGTCTATCATACCACTAGGCTGCCACAAACACAGTTTTTGCGTGAATAACAAACATACCCCCAAAATACATTTATAACTTTCACATTTTACATTTACGAGAAGCTATTTTCGTGTTAGTTATGTGTGCTATAAAAAATATCTATAACTCTATTAGCCTAGGGTTTCAACATGAGACCGCTGACTTATCAAGTCAACGGTCATACCACTCAGACTTTCTCTGCAGTTAACCGTACCGACAATAAAAATAAGTATAACTTTGTGATCACCATCGAGATTAAAGTCTGGTTCACTACACGCCGCATTGGCAAACAACCTCTTGAATTCGAAGTCGGTTTAGTTAAAGTCGGTTGAAGTCTGTTGGATTTGGCAATACGCCGCGTATAACGAATCCAAATAAGAATAGTTTCGTTTCATTGTTGTCGTTCGAATTATGTCTGATTCGTATTGAAGTCGTTTCATTCAGTAGCTCAATTCGATTCAACCAAGGAATATTTGCTATTTGATATTATTATTTGTTATTCGTTTTTGCAATGTATTATTATAGTTTATTTAATCAATAGCTAGTAAAAACTACCCATGAAATGCCTTTAATTCTTATATTTTGATATTGTTATATTTTATTATGATTATTTATATTTTGATATGAATATTCTTATATTTTAGTTGTGTAAATCAATATTTTTGATGCTATAATCCTCATCATCATATTATTGTCCCTGAATATTATGCTGACATCCCTCGCAATGTAATTAAACCAATTAAATTGTTAATTTGCAATTATAAATTTATTGTTTTCAATGGCCGTTAAGTCGTAAGTCGTAGCCGGTAAGTCGGTCGTATTTAAGTATAATTTTCTGACTGACAATAATCTTACTTATGATATAAATTTATTGTTTTTATTGGCCATTAAGTCGTAAGTCGTCGCCGGTAAGTCGGTCGTATTTCAAGAATAATTTTCTTACAATAATCTTGTTCCGGGATACAATTTTTTACAGAAATCGTCCTCTTTTACATATAAATATCCAACCAATGCTCGCCGACTTTCCCGACCAATAAGTCAACAGTAGCACAGTAGGTTGGGAATAAAATTTCATTTGGACCGATCGCACGCGCTGAGAGCTGTCGCGGCATTCCAATGGACTACATGTAAAGCCTAGTACATAGTGGGCGCAAGTAGCTAAATATCTGTCACAACTTATATTTAAATTTTACTGTCTTTCTTTGTAGTGTGTGACGGTCCCTGTACGACCCACAGTGCACTTTATTGTACGGTTGATGAACAACCTGGTGTCTGCGATTAAATTAGCCATAGGCCTCTGATATAGCTTAACACACCTTTAAAAAATCTCTCTGGTGTGCTAATTTCCTTACATTTTTTTTCCTTCACCGTTTTAGCAAGTGATAATTAATTTATAATACGCACATGAATACGAAAGCCTGGGTTTCAAACTTACGATCTTTTTCTTGGTACCTAGTCTAACGGTCGTACCACTAGGCTATCACTGTTGTGCTACTTACACGTGGTAGTCGGTAAGGCAAGTCAAGCCAAGGTCGTGCTTATGTGAGATGGTGAAGTGAGACTCGATTTGTGAAGAAAAACCCCCAAATAAAGGGGCAGTAAAGGCCTATTTATTCTCGTGACAAAACACCGTTGTGTACAAGCCATTGCTAAAATAAAATGTTTCGTTTCTACACGGACGAAATCAACTATTTCCCGATGTTGTATTCTTGTGCCTTTTTCCTTGTGAATGGGAATAATCGGAAATATTTGATGCATTGGGGAATGTAATTGTTTTTTTTGTTGGTCAATGTTTTGTTGTGGAGTGGGGAACGAGGCGAATGAAAGTTTTGAATGTGTTGCTATTGAATTTTGTTATTTTTGTGTACACTGAATTTTAATACAGCATGAATGTAGTAAGAGAAATACACTGGCCGCCAAAACTAAGTAGTACACTTTTAAAATTGCAATTTCTCCTAAACTATAGAAGTGAGAGTATTAAAATAATAGAACGTTTTATAGCAAATTTTATCAGCTTTCTTTGAAGCTATAGTTTATTATACATTAATAACGTTATTATCTTAAAAAAAGAAAAAAACCAAAAATATAGCAATTGTTTACTTACTGGCAAAAAACTTAAACAACATTTATAAGTATGTTTTACACCTTATTTACATTTTAATACATGATATTGCCTCTTCGGGCTCTGGTGTCAGCTTCAAGCCGGTTTGACATACTGAATACTAGGTTTTGGAGGCGATATTGGAGAATATTCTCCCATTTTTCCAATAGGGCTTGTTTTAGGGTCCTGAGGGTGATAAGAGGTGGCTTGCTGCTTTTGACTATCCTTCTGAGTTCCTCTTAGGTATGCTCCATCGGGTTGAGATCAGGACTTCTTAATGGCCAAGTCATAAAGCTGATAACAACCTCATATGTGCATGTCTTGTACGATCCGAGCGATGTGTGGCGGGGCTTTATCCTGCATCAGCATCGATCCATCAACCATTTTTATTAAATACTACTACATACTCATTTAAGGACCTCTTGAGCATATCTCTCTCCAGTCATGGTGCCATTATCTATAGCCACTAACTCTGTGCGACCATCTGAAAAGTTGTCAGCCCATACGTGTACAGAGCTTTCATCGTATTGGGCTCTTTCTGTAAAGAAGGCTTAAATGTATTGCTCACCAGGTCACCTGTAGACTCTTCACCTTTAATTGAAGTGAATAGTGTGAATTAAGACTCATCAGTGAACAAAAATCTTGCCTTTTCTTAGTCACACCCCTGTATGTTTTACGTGCGTAGCGTAGTCTTGCTACTCGATGCCCCCTGTGGAGTTTGGGGCCACCTGCTGGCCTTTTGGGTTTCAGGTTTGCTTTAGCAAGTCTTCTTCTCACTACACTATCACTGATGTAGTCTCTTCGCGTCTGAAGAATCTGTTGCCGAACTTTAACTGCATTGAGGTGGCGATTTCTCAACACAGTGGAAACAATATAGCGGTTTTCTCGAGTACTAGTGTACCTGCGTCTGCCATTACAAGATCTTTTCAGATGGTTTTCAGTTTCTTCGAACCTTTCCTTTACCTCTTGGACCGTTTTTAACGTTACACCCACCATTTTTACACTCCGACATACTGATGCCTAGTTTTAGAAAAGTTTTATGATTTTTGCACATCCTTAAGGTCAAAGAGGCATGAGAAATAAAGTTTAAGTGCTGTAGTTACCTAGGCTTTTGAATCCAAATTCATAGATCAAGAAATAAATGTAAAAAAAAATCACAAAACAAAAAGTTAAAAGTAAGAGAGCAATTTGAAAAGGAGTGTTTTTGTTTTGTAAAATTTTTTTTAGCCATTCCTTAATTTTTTTTTATCAACTATGAACTTTATAAATAAAAAAAGAATTCTTTTTCTAATCCTTTTTATTTCGAAAATATATCTTGTGTACTTTTAAAGTTATTGCAATTTTAAAAGTGTACTACTTTGTTTTGGCGGCCAGTGTATAATGTTTTCGCCTACAGCTTTCCTAAATATATTTTGCTGCTAAATATTTTCTTCTTAAGCAGTCAGGGAAAATTCCTCACAAATGAGATAGCTTGGGTAGTATCTCAAAGCACCTTAAATTGTATGTAGATAATTGTTGCTTTTCGATAATATATAAAAATACAAAACTTTTTTTACAATACAAAAAGAAGTTAAAATATCTTAAATTTGAACGAATTTTATATTGAGTTTTGTTTATTCTTCTGTCACGGAGCAACGTAGCAACGGATTTTATTATCGTGTAACTAAAAAAAGCTGTTTTTTTGATTCAGTGACATAAAAAAGTACGTGTTTTTTCTTTAAAATTTAACAGAATAGATTAAAGCTACATAAAAGTACGAACGAATTTGTCTCCAAAAACTTATTTAATGAGGGTTTCTCATTAATAATTAAAAGTCGAGCGATTCGAGAGGACTCGCACAGAAATTACTGTGAAAAGTTAAGCCGAAGTGGAGTTTATTTACTTATTTGATAGAAACACGTTTGAAACAATTTATTTCTTTGAGTTTAAGCACTCGGTTTTAGCAAATAATTATATAAAGAATATAATTATTACTTTACTAGATACTGTTTTAGCTTGATGTCTTATAATTTAATGTTGAATAGATCGTTATGAGTCGTGTAGCCTAGTGGTGGTGACCGTTGACTGGCAAGTCAGAGGTCTCGGGTTATGTGCGTTTTATAAATTAATTATCACTCTCCGTGCCTCGGATAGACGATAAGCTGTTGGCCCCGGCTGTCAATTGTAGATCTTTGACAGTCGTTACGGGTAGTCAGAAGCCCGAAAGTCCGACAACCAGTCTTACCAAGGGGTATCATGTAACCCAGTATCTGGGTTGTGGAGGTCTGATAAGCAGTCGCTCCATGTAAAACACTGGTATTTAACTGTATCCGGTATGACTGGAAGCCGACCCCAACATAGTTGGGAAAAGGCTAGGTAGATGATGAGTACTTAAATTTCTATGACCCAATTTCACCAAGATGGATTAAATTTTACTCGAGAGTGAATTAGAAGTTGTTAAAAAAGTATCATTTTTATAATGTCATGTTTTTAAAGTAACATAAGGAGAGTAACATAATATCAACTATAGTCCATCTCGTGACCAAAATGCTGGTCTGTATCTTGCTCAAAGGCTAAGTATTGCCATCCAGCGAGGCAACGCAGCCAGCATTTTGGGAACGTTGCCTACAGGTAGCGGTCTTTTAGATTAAGTTTATCTTTTTAATTAGTTTTTAAAGATAGTTTATTTCTAGGTGTATATATAGTTAGTTATTATTATTATGCTCGACCTTTTATCTATTACTATAGTTATTCTATAGAATAAAAAGTTTGGTGAAATCGGACGGAAATACGGATTTAATTATTTTAAATCACAGCATTTTATTTCTCTAACGCCAAAGAGCGGCTCCAAATTGGTCTCTAAAACAAGGCATCCTATTAGCCTTTCTCTCGTACTTAAGGCTATAACTTTTAACTACCTAAGTTCTTTACTAATACGTCTCCAATGTGTAATTTAGAGCTGGAGTGCAGTGACACTTGGCAAGCTGAGTTGTGAACTATTGTCGGAGCATCGAGTGCCAAGTTTATTCTTAGTTTATTTCTCAGTTCTACTACCTAATACTACTATTTCTTCGCTCTTATTGTCTATTTTACTGGGTAAGGCTTTTGTATTTTTGTTGTTAGTGTATACTTAATACTTGTTTGGATTCTATTGTGTCTTACAAACAATATAAATAAGAGGTACCTATATTATTTGTCTCCTTCGTCGTCTGAAGTTGAGGTGGCGCATTAGTTACGGATCCGTTTAGCAAACACGTGGGTGTGGGTTCGAACCAGGCCAACCAATGTGACTATTTCAATGTCATATGTACTTTATTAGTTAATCAAGACAAGAAGACACCACTGACTAATGGTGGAGGAAACCTGCTAGTCTGAAATTGCCAACGCAGTGAGCTAGCGTGGTGATTCATGCTCGATCCTTCTCAGTATGAGAAGAGGCCTTCACCCTGCAGTTGGACAATTACAGCCTGTTTTATTTATTTATTTATGAGATTTATAAATGCCGGCTTTATATAACATGTCACTTGACATCAAAACAAGAATTGAACCTAAATTGGCTAATTTGACAGCTCTAAAAATCTTCTATTCTAAATATTAATAGAAAGAGATCATCATCATCTGCCTAGCCTTTTCCCAACTATGTTGGGGTCGGCTTCCAGTCTTACCGGATGCAGCTGAGTACCAGTGTTTTACATGGAGCGACTGCCTATCAGACTCCCACAACAGATACTGGGTTACACGATACCCCTTGGTAAGACTGGTTGTCAGACTTTCGGGCTTCTGACTACCCGTAACGACTGTCAAAGATCTATAATTGACAGCCGGGGCCAACAGCTTAACGTGCAATCCGAGGCACGGAGAGTGATAATTAATTTATAAAACGCACATAACTTACGAAAAGTCAGAGGTGCGCGCCTTAGGTTCGAACCCGAGACCTCTGACTTGTCAGTCAACGGTCAACACCACTAGGCTATCATGACTCTGTTAGAAAGAGAGATAGGGTGTCTAAATTATTTTAGTGCGGTATGCAGAAGAATCAGCACCATTATAACCTTATGAGTACCTACAAAACCCGACAATATTTAGTAGGATACAAGATTATTATTTAGTATGCAACCGTGTGAGCCAATACTCAATATTCCGGCTCACGTGTGTACGTGAAAGATTTACAAACAGCGTGATTGCGGAGTGCCCCTTTGTGTCCCGTTTTCGACGGGCGTGACGGGACAAAACCAGTTTAGTCCGGTTATAGATTTGGTGGGAAAACGCTGGTTCTTAAGCAAGTTATTTTGTAAAAAAAAGACTAATAAGTCATATGAACGTGATTGGACTATTTATGGGTTAATTTCCACAACTTGATTTTTGCCTAATTTTGGTGGCTTTTTTATTTTTGAGTATTTATATCAATTGATACACCAATGTTAGACTTCAAAGTATGCCAGTCAAATATATGAAATGATACATTAAAATCTAGCAAGCGATTAGAAGTTATTACAATTAAAAAAAAATACAGCTACCAAAATGAACACAAGACACCAAAATTAAAATTTCATTAACAATAAAAAGTGCCACCAAATATATACAAAAAATTCACCCTTATTGGTGAAATTTACCCTTATTCTAATTTAATTTTTCTTTGCAATATATTTTTTTTAAATTAAAGAAAATATAATTTTAATATACACAAAAATAATACACAAAAGTAAATCGAATGTTATGCGTCGCCGACATTCTGATTCCGACGATGCCAAGAAATTATATAGTATAGTTAGTTTAGGAATTAGTAGTAAAGTAGTTGTTTTTGTAAGGGTTAGTATTCGGGAGTGTCACGACATATTGGCACACACGGGGTGGCATATAAAAAAAAACCCTCTATAATTAATAAAGAATAAAAAAAAAATCCTAGTGGTAGTTGAAGGTTTCAAAAATATAAAGCTTTATACCCACCTACATTAAATTTCATAATCTCGCCATTTTTTTATACGTTCATCTAAGGGTTCCATCAAAGGTCATGTCCCTTGTGACCAAGATATTATACTAGATTAGTGAGATACCGGACAAAATACGAATATTTTTGTCCTGAAGGATGTTTACGGAAAATTTTCACAGAAAATAATTTTTATATTATTCTCCTGTTAAAAATCTACTTAAAAGAATAAATTCATTCATTTTCCGGGACACACCCGGGAGCCGAATCGCTCCTGACAGGTAAAGGAGTAAAAAGAAATCTATAGTTCCCAACTACAACCTAGACAAAACTTACTTCTACTTCAGAGACCTTGAAAATATTTGGCTTTTTAACTGTGTTGGTGAAAATGTGGAATTAATTCTCACCCTCGGAATCGAACCCTCCACCACGAGGCCGATGAGCCTGTCTATGTTATGAATATTAAAGTTCCCCGTCTAGTCGTATTGATTTTTCCTTCGGTTTACGCCTAAATAAGTACAGTTTTTGGATTTTTTGTAGTTTACTAGTTTAAAACAAAGTTCACGTGGATGCTACCTTTAGAGTACGATAAAGATGATAAAAAGAGAAGTGTTTTAGAATAAAATATGAACCTTATAGTTATTCTAATTGTTTTTTAAATTATTTATTTTAATTCATTATAAGACATATATAAAAGATTACCTCGTTGGTCTAGTGGAAGCAAGCGCGACTGCTGAGCACGAGGTCCTGGGTTCGATCCCCGGGTCGGGCAAAGTGCTAATGGGATTTTCCATTAGAAAATTCTCAGTAGCAGCACGGAGTCTGGAGTTTTGCTCGGTTAATGGCAATAGGCTCACCCCTATCACATGGGACTTATATAGCCGGCGAAACGTGGGTATACTGCATACACCTCTGCCTACTCCCTCTGGGGAATACAGGAATAAATCTATAAAAAAAGAAATGTATGATATAAAAATAAAAATATATCTACATTTATAAATATACTCATCGGTATCAGGAACTGGGTCCAAGTTACCGGAGGTCAGGTCTCTGGTCAGTCTTGTCCACGGTACGCATAGTCAGAAGGTTCCTCTCTCTGGAGAGAGGAACTTTCTGCGTGCCGTGCGCAGGAGTACATTATTTTTAGTATATATTCTTAGATTAAGTTTCTTTACCTAAAATTGTATTGTAACATTTTAAACCATACAAAACAATGTTATAACGTTTTTTTCAAACAGAAACGCCAAGTACATTCCTCGCCTTACACGTCTGTTTTTCGAAGAAATCTGGTTGAGTTAATAAAAAAAGGTAAATGAGGGATGCCGAAACAACAGGGAGCACAGACGTAGGAATTTGTCTCGAGTCGATTGAAGTGTCAACCCTACATGTTTATTTGATATTTATACGACCAAATTGAGATGTTATTTTTATGTTGTGTTATTTTTGGTTTAAAAAGGTAGCCACATAAAATTGTTGTTCATTAATTTTATAGACTCACGCTTGTATTCCCCAGAGGGGGTAGGCAGAGGTGCAGTACACCCACGTTTCGCCGGCTATTTTATAAGTCCCATGTAATAGGGGGCGAGCCTATTGCCATTAACCGGGCACAATTCCAGACTCCGTGCTGCTACTGAGAATTTCCTAATGGAAAAACCCAATAACACTTTGCCCGATCCGGGGATCGAACCCAGGACCCCGTGCTCAGCAGTCGCGCTTGCTACCACTAGACCAACGAGGCAGTTCATTAATTTAGATATATGAATCCTAACTAATAGCTTATATACTCGTAAATGCGGAAGTAAGTGTTGTGTCTGTCATACAAAGTGAGTTACGTGACCAGTCACTTTGTATGAAAAGTCAATTTTCGATTTTCAGATTTCGACCTATGTTCTTTGGGGAAAGTTATTCAGTTTTATGGACCTTATCACCTCCTGAAATTTGGCAGGTCTTTAAAGTAACAGGGTGTAATTATCATGACGATTTCTTTAGAAGGTAAAGTTAGAGTTCAGGCCTAAACTTCAGTGTTTACTTAGAGGTACTATCGCGGACACGAACGGTGCACCAGTTTGCTATCAAAATGCTTTGAATGATGCTACGTGCGTAGGGGCGCAGCTAGCGCTACATTCGGAAGCTGGGTGCAAGCGATTCTAACCTTAAGAGTGGTGCACCAGCTTTGTCCACGATATTACATACTCAAACTAGAAGATCTTTATAAATAACATCTGTACCACAATAAAGTTTACTTTGCTTTACTTTGTCAGTAAATCATCCTAAAATAACAATTCAGGACCTCAAACTCTCGCCAAGATTTTTAGCCGCGCTTTTTATCGAAGTAAAAAGGCAATGTCTATTTTAAAAATATAGTAGGTACGTATGTCATTATTTTTCATTAAGGTACTATCATACCTTCTTTTCTTAAAACATGCTACCTCCACATAAGTGCATCTGATCGATGCTGTCCTCAGTACAATGGCCACTTTGTTTGACTACGTGACCACAGCGAGAGCTCTCAAGTAATCAGCTCCTAATGGACTATGTTCTGAGTATGTCACACACCTTTAGGGGAAATGGACTCGTATAGAATCTTCACGTGAAACTGGCTGAGATAATCTTTAGTTTAAAATTTGTGAAAATAAAATTTAAATAGTTCGAAATTTTGCAGAAAGAAAATAAAATTAATTTTTAAATTTCGAACTTTAGTTAACCTTTATTGTATTTAGTTTCCTAGAACACAGAGGTCTTAATCCACTGGCCTTTGCAATCCCGGACAAAACAATGGGCCGATTGTAATGAATATTTACATTGTGATAGCCTGGGAAACAGGCATATGCTACTTTTTGCTAGGTTAAATGATTTTAGAAGTATCGCGATTACCAACATCCACGCGGGCGGAGCCGCTGATCAAAGCTAGTTTGTAATATTTTGTATTATTTATACTGCACACCTAGGTAATTACCTAAAGTTTTGTCTATAAAGCCTATTCATCATTCTCTTAGCCTTATTCTTCTCAAACGTTGTTGGAGCCAGTTTCTAATTAACACCAATGCAGCCTTAATACTATAATTACGTAATTCTAATGAAGACATTATAACAAATGTACTCATATTTTTAGAAAAAACCTTTTCAAAGTAATTGTCTTTACATCTAAGTAGATTTAGTCTGCATTTGCGCTGAAAAGACTAGTCATATAATTAAATAGACTTACAGCTCTATTTAGACAAAATTATAATTTTCTTGGAGATATTACCTATGTTTTATTTACAGGTTTTACTTTGAGAATCTGGAGAAAAAGGAAGAAAGAAAGTCTGGAGTTTAAACATTTGCGGTTTGATACTTGCAACTTCAAAGCTCCAACGTAATATCACTATCACTAATATTATAAAACAAAGTCCTCCACGTCTATCTGTCTGTTTGTTCGCTATAAACTCTAAAACTACTGCATCGATTTTCATGCTATATTAACTAACGTCTATCCAATGCAGAGACCTCTTAAAATAGGTTGGTTTACAACTTGGTTTATTTTGCTAACCAAAAAACGAAAAACATCACAATTTCGTTTCCCATAGCTGCCTTTTTCAATCACTAGACCAACAACGCATTTAATATTTTTCACTTTAATCAAAATCCGGATTTCATGCACAAGTTATTCGAAGAATCGGAGCTAACTGTAGCAATCTGTGGCCCACACGTGGCGAATGTGTGACTGATGACTGAAATCCTGCGCCAAAATCGAGTCTACAGTTTACAGTGCGTCCGTTCAAATGGTTTGCGCGCTTTGTTGTTGCCGACACAAAAGCTACACCGCCGCGCACCGTTTGAGCCGAAAAGCCGTCGTCAGCTACTTCAAAGACTCTGCGCATGCTGTACAACCACAGAGTATATCTCGGAAATGTGACACTTTAGGACATCATATTTTTAATATTTTTTGTTTGTAAAGATGTCCTCTATCCAAATATATTAGTCTCATCAATGACTAAATTTGATTCACACAAATAAATAACGAACAGGCCAAGCTAAATAAAACCGTTAAAAATACAATGTTTTCACAATCATTTGTAGGTGTACTGCAAGCTATTTGAGCGGATGAACTGTAAATTGACTGGGACTTTTGAACCTGAAGCTAGGAGCTTTGTGGCTGTCGGGATTAAATTTTCTAGTACTGCTTATAAGTATGGTCCTAAGTTTAAAATGTTAGCATTCAGGACTAACATACTAGTAAATTATCAAAAGTACATTACAGATAAACGTATTTATATAATTTAAATCAAAAGTTAAAAGTTACAAGTTTATAAAGATTTGTCTGGCACTAGCTGACTCGTGCCTACTTCTTTGGGCAGTAAACATATTTATTTGTGATGAACCGTTTTTCTCCGATTCACTTTGCAAATCCGACTATCACGAAAAGGCTTTTAATTTTTCGGGTTAATTTATAGCCGGTGGCACTCACAAATAACTTGGCTTTCATCAATCAATGCATTTTGGGAATGTTGGCTATAGCAGTTTATCTTTTTAACTAGTTTATTTGTAGGTGTATATAGTTATTATTATTGTGCCCGACCTTATATAATATTAAAGATGATTTCTTAAACGCACATCAATCCGAAAAGCCAGAAATGCGTCCGACGGTGAGGTGTCTGGGTTTCGATTCTATGACCTTTGACTTGCCAACGGTCATACCACTAGGCTATCTAGTGGTATGGTGTGGAATAGCCATAAGTTATGGATGTCAAATCAACTTCAATTTCCATTATCCAGTCCATATCTATTGCTGCATAATATATCTTGCTATAAACAAGGCTGTTATATTTACACAAATATTAATATTATCTACTGATTGATTTATCACAAAGCACGTAGCCTGAGATCGGTGATGGAAATCGTGGCTCTAATTCGAGCCTACAATTTAAATTGAGTGTGCTTTGTACCATAGAGGTAGTAAATGCAACGTGGCGAACAATATTTTTTTAATAATTTTTGTATTTTTTTTAACGATTTCATAATGAACTCGTATGTAGGTATATTGGTACTAGAGATAATATGTATGCAGTTTTTTCTAAAGATTTGATAATGACCTTATATGTAAACAAGTTGCTGACAATATTCTGACCAAATTACCACTAGAATTCTCTATTGTATCGTGGGTAGAGAACACACACAAACATGGTTTTATGTAAATAAAAACTTTCAACATTATCCATAAACAAAACTATTTTTTTCCTGTACGAAAATTATTTGTGACACAAATTTTGTGCATGCAGGCCACATATATTTATTTTGTGCACCTAATTGTTCACATACTTCTCTTTGGATGGACCAAAGGTTGTCTGGAAGACAACTTTTGGAACTTTTGGATGGACGCTCTTAACGATAAGTCCGTCCATTGTAAGTACCTACCTTTAATTTATAACCTAATCTATTTACCTAATATAAATAATATATAATACCTATATTTAAATTTTATGTATAACAATAAACAATATTGTATTGTAATGTGGTGATTACTTATGCGTCACTGACTAAAACCTTCAACAGAAAAAATGTACGCACCAATACACCAAAACAAAAAAAAACAGTAATCCTTTTAAATTTCGTAACTCCTACCACCATTGGTCGGATTGCGGACGACTGACGTTTATTCCACCACATCATTTACACTCGAACGGTCGCCGCTCGATGTCGGGCGTCGAAAACGTCATTCCGACGAATAAGGGCATCGCGGACGACATATTGCTGAGCTTACTTCAGTGAAATAGACGCGTTGACGTGCAATTTGATTGGATTCCCTTCGTATAATTGCTTGAGATTTGAGAGATGATTAAGTTTCGAGAGGCCTTCTCGATATGATGGATAAGATGCTTTAGCAGATGTAGATGAGATATGAGAAGGGTTCATCTTGAACGAACAGCTTCAAAGCTATGACACAAACGTATTGTTGTTTTTTTTAAATATCGATTGGTTCGGGGTCGCTATAATAATTATCAAAAATAAAGAGGCCAAGGGAAAGAGTCTGACATATTGGACGGACCAATACCACTGTCAACACCACCGTTCACGATGCTCTACATATACTCGGCTGCGGATAGAACCAAAACGCGTCGAGTAAGTCCAGAAAAAGCTATTTCCTAAAGGTTTTGACCACCTTAGTATATATATATCGTATATATACGTATAGTCTTGAGAAAACTTGAAGGCAATAAACATATTATTCACATTTAAAAAAATAAATTTAATAGGGTATAAGAAACCACACACGACAAAAGACTGAGCTGAGCAAAATGTAGCTGATTTAGAACAGACTGTCAGCACGTTATTGATAACCGTTTTATTAAAAAATAGCCTCTATTCTTATTGTATTAAGGTGCATGAAAGTTAGCACCTATGTTCCGGTTAACAGTGCAGTGCAAAAAAATGGCCAAGTTTACATGACGTCCGTACTGAGCAACATTAGCTCTTAGTCTAAATTGTAGTGGAATATACAGGGTTATTTGTAAAACACCAGCATCCTTAAAATGGGTCATTAAACTCATCATTATGAACAACTTTTACTATGGGACCAACCCTGAAATTGAGAAAAAAAAATCAGCTGTTCCATACAATATGTTCACATGACTCAACAAATTGTATGGAACAGCTGTTTTTTTTGCGATTTCTGGGTTGGTCCCTTAATAAAAGTTGTTCATAATGATGAGTTTAATGATCCCTTTTAAGGATGCTGGTGTTTTACAAATAACCCTGTATATAAATGGTTGCTTGAGGTTTCAAAATCAAAGCAATGATCCAAAATAACAAAGTAACTCACTCAAACAAAGTTACAAGAAATCTTTACAGCCTGTTAACTCCTCTAAAAAACCATTAAGAAAGTACTGACTTCAATCATTCCCATGCATTCATCCATAACTTCCCGCTTTCAAGGGACTGGTAAAACAATGAGAGTTCTATAGTTCGTGACTTTTGTACAAAGTTTCGTAACCAATCCTCGACTACCTTCAATCGAGGAGATAGAGTCTAATTTTGCTTGGCGAGAGTTTTTGCAACTTTGTCAGAATTAATAAGAGATTAGCCTTGGGTCGGCGTTAACTATGAAGGTTGCTATAATATTGGTAACTTACTAAGTGGTTTTGGGCGTTAAAAGACATCATCAAGGGTCGATCAGACCTCTGCAGATGTTTAAGGGCACTTAATATTGGATAATATCTTGTGTCTTTTTGTAGAATGTGCTAGAATTAGAAACTTTATGGAAAGATTTGTATTTCTTTTGTTTTATCAATTTATGATCTGTGCCTTACAATTTATTTATTTTAGGGACAGCAGCTAAATTTTTACTAATTACTAACTAATTAACAACAAGCAGCCATTTAAAAATTTCGACTAATAGGGGCAAAGTAACAATTAGAAGCTCTACTTAATTCAACAACAACAACACTTACTTAACATTTAATATCTTTATAATTATTACTTACGCTTACTATTTGAGTCTATCATGTAAAACTACAGTTTGGCAAAAAAGAGTCTGGAAAAATTGAGGGCGCCACTAGCGCACTTTACAAACTACTACTCAAAATTACAAGTTATTTGGTACTTACGTATTTCTATGACGATTTTTTTTGTCATCAAAAATAATAATCAAATGATTCTCTTTTATGTTGTTTTAGTACTTACAACAATTAAAGTTTTTTATTTTAGTTCCAGCTGTCACCGCCTCAGACACAGGTAGAGTAGTCAGAGGACTGTGTTCTGTAGAGACTTAATCTTCAAATAAATCATTGCAATTTCCATCTTCTATGTTTCTAAGAATTCTTTCTAAAAAGGTCATAAAGGTTTTCTTTAAAAAAATAGTCCAGTAAGCGTGTATTTCACGTAATGGTAAGCGATGATCACCGCCCATGAATTCTCGCAAGCCTAGGGGATTTGCTGATGGCTTGTCGACTTTGCCGACCTTTTATAAGAAAATCACTACCTACCTGCTAATACTAATCAGGTAATCTGTTTTCTATTGTGGTCTATAATATATAAGCATAAAATTGTATAATTATGTATATTTCGCGCCACGCATGTCGTAAGTCTGTGCTGTGTGCTGTGAAGTTAGCTACAGAGGACGTGTAAAATGCACTTGTCTAAAAGGGCGATGAATATACTCGTAAGTGTTGATGGATGGAGAGGGAAAGACAGAACAAAAAAAAAGATAGATATATGTAGTTAATGTAAGTATTGATATGATTGACATTTTGCGCCGACCTCAAGTAACTTGGGGCTAGGGCAGGCGAAACAAAAAGATACGTATGTTCTTCTATAATTAATTTGAGAGGTGATCTATAGTGTATAAAACCTTGTCAAAGACCTATGGGCGGGTTAAACTCTGTCATTAGTTCATTAACCAGTCGAGAAGATTTCATTAACAAAAATTCAATTATCTTTTACTTTTGGACCAAAAAAAATAATACAAAAACATAACATTTAAGCCGTATTAAAAGAAAACAGAGTGGCTTCGAAAACAATCCACGTTACCTTCATTAATTTAGTGGAAAGATTATTTTGATGAAATTGACCCGAACTTGAGAAGATCACAAAAAATTTTATACATTTTCTTCATTACATTTTTTGCAGTTTTTCTCCTAATATTGCGGTGGAGTCATTACTCGGGAATGAGTGAAGTATAAGTTAAGTAGATAATACATTTGGAGTAGAAGGGCACCCAATTTGTGAGATTACAAGGTCGTTTTCATTTTGTCCCCATTACACGGTCGGGCGGGCTATGTAACAGTTCTTTGCCGAATTCTAATAAACTTGGTTACTATTGCCGGAGGACTTTTGGTGAGTCTAAATAAAATTCTTTTGTTTCAGCTTAAAGTTTGAAATCTATTGTCATAAAACAGGGTTGTGGTTCTATTTAATTACGTTAGAAATTTTTAGAAGAGTTTTCAAATTTAAATTAAGATTTTTGGAATCGTTATTAAACTGTCGATATTAATGTGTCATGTAAGCAAGCACGTGGGTGTATTTTTGGAATCGATATTATACTGTCGATATTAATATGTCGTGCCTAAACAAGCACGTGGTGGGTATAGGTTTAAAATTTGGCATGTACTAATGTGACTTTTCAATTTATTATGGTGTCTTCATCATCATCATAAGACGTCCACTGCTGAACATAGGCCTCTCCCAATGATTTCCAGATTGGCCGGTGTCCTAGATACCTATAAATTACATTACATGATAATATGTACTTTCATTATTCTAAGTTACTACTGACTAACGGTGAAGGAAAACATCATAAAGCAATCTGAACTAAAATGGTCTGAAATCGCCATCACGCAGTGAGCTAGCGTAGTGATTATTGCTTGATCTTTCTCTATATGAGAAGAGTCCTTAGCCCTGCTGTGGAACAGTTACAAACCTTTAACCATTAGAAACCATTTTTTTAAATACTCAAATACTCTCTTCTGTAACTTCTTCACCTTCTCTTGTAAGATAAACTTGAAACTCTAACTTTAAGTAATACCTTTATTTCATGCTCCTTACTTCAAGAAGTAGGAATGTTATCGCTAAGTTTAAAAGTGTGGAAGAGTACTGGCGCGCATGTTAATAAAGTTAAAGTTCCCAGCACTATCGTATAGGTACTTTTAGTAGTAGTATGTTCCACGGAACTGTTCCTTCATATTGGATTAGGTCGCGAACTTTAAGTCAAGTACTATTAGTGTTAAAATTTCTTAGTAACTGTGTAATGAAAATTTTAGAATAGGTAAAATATGGAACCGTTCTCAAAATTGAATAAATATAGTAATGATACTGTAAATATTTGTAATACTTCAATTAAGCTTTTTTTATATTACTAAGGTGGTAAAAAATATACGGTTATTTTTTTAAATAATAATAATAAAATAATTGTTTTTTTAGAGTCCTAAAAGGATTATTCGTAACATTAATAATGTTGAGAATATTAGTTCTATTCGTATATTATTCGTCTTAGTATTTTCTGTTTTTTTGTGAATAAATAATAATATAATTAGGTTTTGTGGCCAGTACCTACCTATATTTTTCTTAAAACTTGGATTTGGATGAAATATTCAAACATACCAAACTCAAACCATTGCCAAAAATTGATTAAAAAAAAAGAATTTAATTTATGTCAATAATTAGATATGTATCAATTTTCTTCTACATTATCATTAGGTATATTTTCCACAGCAAACATAAACTTTTACATAAGGAAAACTTACAGGAGACGCATATAAATCGATAGCTATCAGTAAAAGTATAAATGAAGGTAGAATTTCTGCGGAAGACGTTTTTCCCTTTAGGCTTTCTCCTGAAAATTTTCTATAAAATGATGCTTCATAATTTAGGTTGATAAAAGAGCTTTGAGACTCGGCAAGGCTCAAAAAGATTTGAGGAAAAAATGAAATGCAGCGTTGAAAAAAATTGGGTTGAATTTGTATGAAAGTATAATTTGAAATTCCAAAAAAAAAACTGGCAACGGCTTATCTAAAATGTACATACTTCAAAATCTTTTATTAAAACAAATCATTACAAAAGAGTTTGTTATTAAACAAATGCGCATAATCTCGGAAATAGCCTGTCCGATTTGAAAATTCTTATTGCGTTAGATAGCTAAATAGCTTTAGCAAGAACGTTAGTTAGTTATTATACTAAATGTGAATATGAAATCCCATCAAAAACATAAATGTAAAATGAGAGCCAAGTTCAATATATGCCTTAGTTGATGACTTTAACGACAAAAGGAGTGATATCTAAATGGGTGCCAATTTCAATGGTCGGTCCTGATATTTATTTACAACATACAAGTTTTTATAACAACTTAAAATAATATTGCTTCTTATAACTTAGGATAATATATTGTAGCCTAGGGTCTGACTTGGTTAGTTTTCATGTAAATTATGGCCTTCGCAAGTTCTAAAGCTGTATTTTCTTATATTATTCTCCTGGTCATTTGGCTAGTAGGCAAAAACAAGTCATCGAACATAGGGCTTTTGCATGACTGTTTTAGTGGGTACTTACAATAATAACCATCAAACCTATCTACTCTTGGGGGTTAAATTTCGCAAAACCCTTTCTTAAACTACGTCTACTTTACAAGATTAACATCAAAATGTCAACTTTCTAGCTTAAGTGGTTTGGGCTGGGCGGTGAAGCTGATGAGACAGTCAGTTAGTCAGAACATTGCCTTTTATATATAGATACAGATAGATATATAGTAGAATATATATAAAAAAAATCGTATATGAAAACTAGCCAAGTCAGACCTTAGGCTACAATATATTATCCTAAGTTATAAGAAGCAATATTATTTTAAGTTGTTATAAAAACTTGTATGTTGTAAATAAATTTCAGGACCGACCATTGAACTTGGCACCCATTTAGATATCACTCCTTTTGTCGTTAAAGTCATCAACTAAGGCATATATTGAACTTGGCTCTCATTTTACATTTATGTTTTTGATGGGATATCATAACTTTTTGTAAAGAAAACTACACTTAATTCATCGTTGAGAAAGAAGCATGACGAACGAAGAATAAATACTTAACTGAATCGGTATTCGTAAGCGTTGCCTAGCTTTTATGTAGATTTACTTCTGTTCTGTGTATAATTGTTGTTTTTCGCGTATTACAAGGTTTTTGTATGGGGACACCACTTATTTATTTATTTTTTTCTGTTTTTTGATTTTTTCCTACGCTTACACACAATTTCCAAGCTGGATTCCAAATTTCATCTTTCTAGGTCATCTGGAAGTAGGTTAGAATTAGGTACTATAAGTCAGTCATTACTAAAATTTACGATTTTTGGACCTTCATATTTGTGTAACCGTTAGAGCTAGCTTCATGAAATTTGGGCTTCTACATGTCCTTATGAATATAATTAAACACACGTAGTTTTATGTGTTTACGTTAAACAGGTTTTGAGTTATAGAAGGGTCAAAAGTGGCACCAAGTGGTTCGTGTAATATTACACTCGGCGCTGGCTAGCCAATGCTTGAACTTGGCTTGACACGCTGCCGCGTGTCTAGATAATTAAACAGGATTAATTTCGTTCGTGAAATGCCTCGGAAAGCACGCTGCGCGTGATCTCTTTTCGGTCGTGTCGGATTGCCGTCCCATCGAACTATAAGAGTTTGAGAATAGACCAAATTTTGAATAGAATCTTTATGGTTTAAATGGTGATAGAACCATCAATGAGAATAGGCTAGCTTGAACGGAGAATCACCACTCACACCACCACCTTCTCATTGAGTAAAATAATAATCAGCGGCCAATCTCAACGGAGTTTAACCACGCAGGACATATTATAGTGCATAAGAGTGAGCGTAAACACAGATGCACTATAATATCTCCTGCGTGGTTAAACTCTGTTGAGATTGGCCGCTGTGACCAAAATTCGGTCAGGAGGGATTATTATTATACTCAATGAGAAGGTAGTGGTGTGAGTGGTGATTCTCCGTTCAAGCTAGCCTATTCTCATTGATGGTTCTATCACAATTTAAACCATAAAGATTCTATTCTAAACTGAAGAAGATAACATCATGATTATATTTTGTTGTGGACTCGTTAATCTTTTACTGGCAGTTCCTTTCATATTTCAGAGTTAGTTTATGAGCCGTTTCAGATTTAAAAGAGTCTTTCTGTAACTTTATATCTGTATTTTACTACCTCGCCGTCAACAACTACCATGTGTAGTGCTAATGGAGTTAGTAGGTTTGCGTGAAGGGTTAATTTTTGATAATCAAAGAACAAAATTATATTATTACTAGCTTTTGCCCGCGACTTCGTTCGCGTGGACTTCAGGTTCGTCCCGTCTAGTCTAGTAATCAAAAATTGTAGCCTATGTGTTATTCTGATGTATAAGCTATATTGTGGTGAAGTTTCATTCAAATCCATTCAGTAGTTTTTACGTGAAAGAGTAACAAACATCCATACATCCATACTTACAAACTTTCGCCTTTATAATAGTAGTAGGATATTTCACTTTTAATAATTATGGGACATTTTAAACCAATTTGAAAATCTTTTGTCTCATTTTATGTAGAAAAATTGTAGAATTAATAAACATTAATATTATATTTTACTTTTATTAATGAGATTTTTTGATCAAATTTGAAAATCTTATGTCATTTTATTTAGAAAAATTATAATGACTTCACAAACAACAGAATGTTTACTAAAAATATTTATCTTTCATTTAGCAAAATTTGACTTTTAAAACTGTGAGATATTTTTTAAACGCAAACCAATAACTATTTTCTAAACTAAACCAAGCGTTTTATTGGAAATTAAGCCAGACTGGATTGTACGATACGAAACTTTTCAATTGTTTTAGAAATACCATTCGAAAAAAAATCATAGGGACTACAAATTGCAGAATGGTATATAAAAAAAATGCAAGAGAGACTTTTCTAAAAACAGGTTTATGAGAATTTTAGCAACAAATAATTATATTATAAAGGTGGAAATTTAATGCAGCTGAAACGACTAAAACTAGCAACCATATTTCCGCAATCGTACTTGTCATAGCGAAACGTAAAACGAAGTTAAAAACCCTCTTTTCTCTATTCCGAGATCAAACGTCACCCCGACGCTGTGCAGCAAAAAATATTTCCCATCTAAAATAGGAAACGCATACAAAATGAGAGGATATTGCAGCTTTCCCTAGCATCTTTTTAAATATGCAAATTTAAATACGATTACGGTGAGCGAGATAGAGATATGTTTAAAATCTTTGAACTATCACTAGCGGGAAAAGGATAAATGCATGTCCCGTGTGTTCTGATTCAATTTAAAAATGGTTAACCCAAATGCATAATTTATACCCTTTGCGTTATTAGTGATTAAATTTCGCGGGCAAAGGTAATTTAATTTGTAGGATTAGTTGTTAAAAAACACATGTGGTTTCGCAAAAGGAATAAAGTTGCAGAGTTGTAAAACAAAGATGGCGCAGAAAATAAAAAAGTGCAGGAAACCCAAATTGCTTTCGGAAACACTTTTGTACTCAAAACATTAGGTGCATGTACAACTCCTCTTGTTTTGTTTGTAACCGAGTTTAAAAAGAAGGAGGTTCACAAATTGTTTGTGATTAAAAAACATAATTTAAAATAACAAATCTCACTCTTTACAAGAGACCCATCAAATACAGTAGATTAGACTTGAATTCTTTATTTGCTTAAAATGTAGGTACATTACAGATAGAGTAATAAAATATAAATCCAAGTACATTTTACCAAGCGCGGCATTCGTTTAAAATATACATGCCCAATTTATATTAATGTCAAAGAAAAAAGATACTTAAATGTCAAACTTACAAAACAAAAAACAATATACGTTTAGAATGTCAAAGCCATACAAATGACATTTTTAACCTGTAAATTCTGATATTGAAAGTAAAATGAGACTGATAGGTATATAGAATCTAATATATCTATACCTAATAAGATACATTAGAATATATTGTTCGCAAAATAAAATATCATATTTCACAAGTGACAGAACTAAGGAGACATCTGAAGCTATTGATTCCAGCTGTTATTGATCTAGTGGTTGCAACTATGATTGTTGAGTGTTTCGCGCTCGAATCTGTGCGAGGAACACGCAGGGGGGAAACGTTTTTATAGTATAGTTAAAATCTCGCTGCAGACTTGGTCATAAATCATAATCCGAGTAGGGATGTGCGCTAGTTGCGCGCGCGCAAGGCCGTTATCGATAAAGGAATCATTAAGGTTATCACGTAAACTCTTTTCGTGAGAACATATTGGTACCCATTAGTTAATTCTATAAACAGAAGGTAATTATATAAAAACTAATATTTTACGCTCTTAATTACATAAAAAGAGGGCAATTAACAAATATGTTTCCGTCTCCTTTGCTACCCGAATCAGACGAAGAATTTTATTTTTTTTATTTTAAGTTTTATATATACGTTCTTTTGTTTATATATTTAATATGCATAAATTGTAAATTTAAAAAATAAATGTGTTTTTATTTATACGTATCACCCATTTATAAATACATATAACTATCGATATCACTCATCGACTGCAGTAATGCACAGGACTACGTGTGAGCGAGGCCTGCCCATAAGGCCCGTGAGTGGGAAAGAGAGCGAAACACTCGAATGATTTATGACCGAGTCTGCAGCGAGATTTTAACTTTACTATAGTGGGTACGAGCCCCATATAACCGTACGTCCTCGGACGTGCGGTATGCGGAAGACACTTTTTACTCCCGGCCACAAAAAAAGGCACAACAAAGTTTTTTTTCTTCTCATTCCCTTACAAAATCAAAATACATCAGAAATCTTATCCGGAATACTCGTCTAAAATTAGGACCGATAAACTTTACGAAGCAAATATCCGTGACCTTTCCAAGGAAAACTTATTAAACGTTAACAGGTGAATCGAAAAAAATCAAATTCTTTTGGACTGTAATATAATTTGTCAAGTGCAAACGCAATAAGGAGAGCCCTCGTCATGCGCGACGAAATTAAATATTTCATGATTACATGAAACTTAGAAGAAGTGGAGGTGTCAATTACAGCCTATTTTTTTTTTCTATGATCAATAAAATGTACAAAAAAATGTACCAAACAAAGCAGAGTAAAATTTGTAGATCTCCACACGGTTCTTTTCGAGAAATTATTTCTTATCAGAATAGACAGGAGGTCTCCCCAACGGAGTGCACTCAAGCGTGCTTTATACAAACGAAGTTTGATCTTATTTTGAGTACTTGGTAATGCTGCCAGGTTTTTGGGCACACTACCCGAGGACAGCAATGCGGAGTTCTTTGACGCCTTAATTGCTTAAGTTTATCTTATTAATTTATTTATACGTCATTCAATTTTATTGTGATGGTCGAGCAACTCATTAGTTATCCAATAGATGGCGTTGACTGTTTCTTAGTGAAGCGAAATTACCAAATATTATATTGCATGTTCGAATCAAGCTCGCAGTAGATTTTTTCTTTATTTAAAACATTTCTTGATTTACTTTCGGAGCTAGAAAAATATTCTACAATATTGAAAACTATGAAAATATTTCGATATTTTAGACAAGAGCTTTAATCAAGAATTAAGGTGCTTCTAAATTATCTGCCACGGCTGCAATGGGAGATAATATTGGTTATATAAATTACAATAGTGAAGTTAAGTGAATTTTTTTTTCTTTTGCCTGCGTTTTATTGCATAGGTCTAATTCTGCTCCATGCTTCCATTTTTTTTTACTGTTCCGGGGTACGAAATTTCTTTACAATTGTAATCTATATATCCAATACTTTCTCCCATTGCAACCGTGGCAGATAATTTAGAAACACATTATATATAGCATATCCAAATACTAGTGCATCTAATACCGGCGCAGTATTCCTGCCCCGGGGGAAATCAAGGATCACGCGGCGTTGGGCGTTAAGTCTCATGATGGGTGTGTCTGACTCCCGCTTTCCCTGGATTTGCAGCTGCCCAGGAATTCTTTGTTATTGTGATATCTGGATGAATGGACATCGCTCTGGATGTGGTATAATATTATACAGGTTTTGTAATTGAATGTTACTGTACTGTTTAGTATTGGAATTTTAAGATATGCTGTTTTTTGTTATGGTTACTGTTTGAGAGTTCTAATTAATTTGTATTTTTACTAGCCATTAGTTAATAGTGTAATTTAATTTATATTATTTAATCGTATGGTTGATAAACAACCTGGAGTCACCCGTAGGCCTCTCACATGGCTTTTATTTACACACCGTTAAAACACCTCTCAGGTGTATTCCTCACGATGCTTTTCCTTTACCTTTTTAGCAAGTGATAATATTAATTTCTAATACACACCTGCGTGCATGCCTGGGTTTCGAACCTTCGACCTTTGCCTTGGCTGTCCAACGATCATACACTTCTTCAAAGTATACTTTTTATATACATGTATTTGATTAATACGTATTCACAAAAGATCTGATCTAAATCTGCTATTCATTGTGAAATATTCCGGCGACGAGTTCGCATCGCTGTATCACTAGCACACTCTCGCTCAACATTGATTACTGATTCGAATGGGAACATATGAGAAACTGCAGCTTTATTTAGAAGTCTCGGTATTATCTAAATAAAACTAGTTCGATTTCGAAATAGTTTCTGTTGTTCAGTAGTCTGGAAAAGATTGGAAAGAGCAATTGAAATATAGTATAATGTAAATAAGGAGTAGGAATATCGCAAAGAGCCTTGTTGACATTTCACGTGATCAGAGGACTGGCTTATTCCTTGGGCAAAGGATCAGCATTGCCATCTTACGTGGTAATGCTGCCAGTCTTCTGGGCACGCTACCCGGGGACAGCGATACGGAGGAGTTTTTTGACGCTTTATAAGTTTGTTTTAATTTTATTTTATTTTTTTACTTTAATGTATATTACTTTATATTTAGGTTTATTAAGTATTAAATAAGTTTTTAGGTATTTAGGTTTGTATATAAGTATAAGTAAGGAGTAGAGATATCTGTACACATAACAATAGGTAAAATCGCCACGATGAAGTTTTATTTCAATTTAAAACCTTCAAAAATAAATAAAAAAACAAAAAACACACATGGCCGACCACGTGTGATGAGTTAGATAAAACGATCGATCAATGGTCCACTATAACTTTAGGCAGACAGGTATAGACTCAAGCTGAAACTAATAAGTACCTAAGTGATTATCTGGGGCTTAGCACCGAAAACTCTAAACTTAAAAAAAAAATGCATTAAGAAAACAAATATTACGAGCAGGATTACATCCTGCAACCTAATTTACAAGCAACCGCTCTGATAGCTGAGCCATTTAGTATTTTAGTAGAAATTTTCTCAGGCCTAATACAACGCGAATTCGCGATCGTCGCAAATTCGCGTGAACTTCGTCAGTACGAAAGCGCGATCAAACATTATTGATGTCAAATAGGTGTCCTAATAGACGTTCGCGCGATGATCCACGGAAAGTGGGGTAAAATCGCATCGCTAACTCGCACGATGATCGCGCATTCGCCTTGTATTAGGACGACGCCTTACACATTCAACCGTCCTAGACAGTAGCTTCATCTACCCCTTGTACGGCGTACTAGAAGGTAACATTAAATTATATTCAAAATAACGCATTCAATAACTCACATCTATTTATTCTGAGCAAAGAACGTTTCTATTTAATTGTTTGCTTGTTATAAATTACACTGTATGGCTCGTTATCTTAGTCAAGTTTCAAAATAATTAAAATAAAATTAATTACTTTCATTATTTACTCAAATTAATCGTATTCACAATTATTTTTTCTATACGTGCTTTTAGTTAATGATCATTTATTTAAAAGCTAAATTAAATATTAAATTATTGTTTGCGTCCGAAAAAAATAAAGTCGCGTCCAGTGGTATTTTTCGCATTGTGCCATATTTGTTGTTATCGGTTCAGGAGTTCACAAACCAACCAAATGTTGGATAAAGGTGCTAATTCTTTTGCACACGCTCTAAACTAATTTAGACTCGCCATCTCTCGTTCTAACAGAGATCATTAGATAGAAGATTTTTAGAGCTGTCAAACTAGTCCATTTGCGTGATATCAACGAGAATTTAGTCGACATGTCAGAGGTCTCGTCTAATTTCACGTCAATTGCAAGGACGTAGACTAATTTGACAGCTCTAATTATTTGCTGTCCTTTTTCGATGGTGTTTATTAGAAAGAGATATAGATAGACTAAAATTAGTTTAGCGGGATAAACAAAAGAATCAGCACCATTATTTTGTTCCTAGCTTGCACCCGATTTTATTTTCATAGATAATGTATTTGAAGCTGGAATATCTGTGTATTTTATCACCGCAGGTTAAAAAAAAACCCACCAAGTGCGAGTCGGACTTGTTCACGAAGGGTTCCGTACCATTATCAATACAACATTAGACACTCAAGCGTTTACCTGTTGCCGTTATTAATATCGAGCAAAAATGGCAAAAAAAACTTTTGTTGCATGGTAAATAAATACTTATTTTATTCTGACTTAAGTATTTCCAGATTTTAGTATTTGCGGTAACAGAAATACATCATCTGTGAAAATTTAAACTGTCTAGTGGAGCGGCCATCTAGTTATATTTTATAATCACTACATAGTATAAAACAAAGTCGCTATCCGCCGTCTGTCTGTCCCTGATCTTTAAAACTACACAACGGATTTTGATGCGGTTTTTTTTTAATAGAAGAGATATTTTTGCGAAGCCGGGGCGAGTCGCTAGTATTATATAAAAAACCTACACTTAATTATATGAAGTCGTTGAACACAACAGTAAATAGTTCGTATAACCATCAAAGGAGCAATCCTAGTTGATCTGATCAATGATCCAACAAAGTTATATCAAAGTGAGCAGTTCCAGAGAGACCGTAGTTACTCCATCGATATAATTACACCTAGTTCCTATTTGTCGCCGTTTCAATCGAGGACAAAATCAAAGTCGAGATAGGAAGGAATAGATTCTGGAGTTGAGTGGTTAGAATATGTACCCATGCAGACTACAAAAATTATAAATGTAAAAATAAAGCAATCTACTCCCTGAACTTGACTCCAAAACGTCTTAAATTTATTTCAAGCTTTTTAGTTACTTTTGAAGTCGGTTTAAATAAAAAAAAATATTGGTGCCCCCTAGAATCGAAAAAAAAATCCAAATCGGTTCATAAATGAGCGAGTTCTAATTCTGAGATAAGAAATATAAAAAATACAATCGAATTGAGAATCTACTCCTTTTTTGAAGTCGGTAAAAAAAGATAGTGACCACTCGTGATCGATTTTTTATTTTTTACAAATTTCGAACTAGAGTGAGCATAGTAATAGAGAGCATAGAAAAATACTTTATAAAAAATGTGCACTTAACATTATTTATGTTCAGTTTACTGTCAGTCTAAGTTTCCAACGAAAGTAAATTATTACCAAAAATTTTGCACACAATTGCACCCCACAGTGCGTTGATTTCATCAATTGCATTGCAGGAAACCGCTCGCGTAATGAATTAGTTGGCACCGGTAATTACCTCGTTCGAGCTTCGACCGCAATGCGGTCCGGTCCAAGGTTCGCGAACTGTTTTTTTTTATAATTCACCGTTTTCCAGATGTTGCAATGTGTTCCACTGTGTAAATTTTGCGCTTTGAAATTAGTTTGTGTTTACACTGTGTGTTTGTTTAGTTGTAGATGTAAGCTCGTTAAGTTTGAAAAGTGGTCTGTTTGTTTGTTGGTTGCAAAGACAAAACAAATCATCTTCTCGTGTGGTTGATGAACGACCAGTGTTATAGTTTTAACCGCCCGGTAGACTTCTGTTAAGGCTGAAACATCGTTGAAAATTCTCTCAGCCGCGGTAGCTGTTTTTGGATGTTTTTTCGATCGATCGGGGATCGAACAGTCGAAGCAGTCTTCATAGATCTTTAGTGTTAAAAATGCATTTAACTCATCAAGCTCCTAGCCTTATTATTAAGGCAATGTTTACTGCACATGTCTGAATGAAACAGATATAATAGTGAAGCCAATTACAATTCAATAGGAACATATTTTTAAAGTTATCATAACGCGACAGAAATCACGTAAATCAAAACTCAATCGAAAAAGTTTACGAATAGTTAAAACTACACTAGTACCCAAGTTTCAGCATCTCGTTGGAACTTTTCTAATAAATAAAATAGTTCTAAAATTTTACTACATCGCTGAAAAGTTATTTCATTATGATTTTTCATTCTGTTTTCATATAGAAAAGTGATGAAGATGGTAAAAACCATAGATATACCATAGATATAGATAGTTATATAATTTAGGTACCCTCCAAATAGATCGACTTTGAAGTGAGGCCATACTAAAAGCAATACATATATATTAGGTATTGTATACACAAGTTTGCGTCTGTGCATGTGTGCACAATTCTGCGGATATTCACTCTGAGATGAGCTACATTCAGCACTGCAGACTTATAATATAATAATTATTAATAGGCATTAAATTGTACTATAAAACCGATTTTTCAAAATTAGACTTGATCAGTTTTGTTCATGAATAACGTCACGTTCATATTAGGTTGTATTGTGTTATTTATCTCGCTCTAACTTACAGGTATACTATGTTTTTCCTCTTATCGATTGTCTATCTAAGGACGTAGAGTAAAAACTAAATCTATGGTAAAAACTGACAGTATTTTTGTGCGAACTGATCCATGTTAACTTCGTTTGTAAATTCATCTGCAAGCGTAAGCGCTCTTTCGACCTATGCATTGTGTAAATTATAAACATAGAAGGACGCGCGTTATTAGGACACTTTTGTTAGAACGGGCACTGGACGAGGCTGCGAAGTGCGTTGAACGGGCACTGGACGAGGCTGCGAAGTGCGTTAGCAGTACCCGGCCTCGAACGATACAGTGCGCGAAACACGCAGGGGGAGATGTTTTTAGTGGGTGAGAGTCCTACATAACCGTACGTCCTCAGACATACAGTATAAAGTAGGAACATTTTTTACCATCATCACCTTCCTGCCCTTTTCCCAATTTATTTGGGGTCGGCGCAGTATGTCCTCTTTCTCCACACATTTCTATCACCCGTCATCTCAGTAGTGACTTCTTTTTTGCTATATCATCCTTCACACAATCCAACCATCTCTTCCTAAGTCTGCCTCTTTTCTTGTATCCATCTCCATCCAAGATTAATACTCTTCGCACAACATGATTTTCTTCTCTTCTCATCACAATGCCTCTCATTTTTTTACCATGGTCACAAGGACACTTTAGTTAACCCAAGTAATTCAAAAACTGCAAACAAAATCTTTGCCGCATTCCCCTTACTTTAACCCTACGCCAACAAACGACCCGAAAACACTCCGGACAAGCTTTATCTTCAATTGCTCCATGTAAGTGCACTAACTCTTCCACTCGGATTAATGGTTCATTATCCGACTCCTACCTTATGTACGGTGAATCTTTACGATGGTTTTACAACGGTTGCTCACGACAAAGTTATGGTCTAAGTCCTCAAACGGTCTTATGTAATTGTGTTTTAGAAATATAATGTCTGGTTGAGGTGTTCGTTTTATTTTAGGTGCTCGGTAAGAAAGGGTTGTTAAGAAGTGTTTCTATGTTTGGTGCCGGGAGGGTTACGTGTGCGTAGGCGTGGTTTATGTTAAGTAATTAGTTGAGTAAGAACATTGAGAAGGTTATTGTGTAAATGGAATAATAACTAGGATTGTGGTACCAATATAATACTGCGAAGTTGAAGGTCGTAGATTTGAAACTTAGACTCGCGTCATTATCTCTGACCTTTCGGATTTATCTGCGTTTTAGGTATTAATTATTTATCACTTGATAAACGGTGACTGAAATCATCGTTAGGAAACCAGCACACCTCATTTTTCTAGGGTGTGTACAGTCACTCTGACACCAATGATGCGATCAAGAAGAAAGAAGATAATGGTACCAATATTTTTGATGCATCATCATCAAGCCGATTTCAGAAGCCGATTTCAGCTACAGCGATTGCTTCTTGAGCAGAGCTTGGATATACCATTGCATATTTACTTACACTTCGAGGAAGTACGTAACATGAAGTGGATAATACCACCTCTAAAATATAAAATCACTGTATTAAAAATTATTATTTCCTAGTTAAGAGGTGGTATTATCTACTCTATGTTACGTACATTCTCAAAGTTTAGGTAAATATGCATTGGAATATCCGATCTATGTTCATGAGTTATTGATTTAATAAATTGAAAAAAAACGAATTACGCGAAATCTTAATTATTAAATACCTAGTTTCTCATAAATTACGCAATTTACACTATAATTAATTTAAACAATAACTATAGAAATAAAAAGCAAATAAATGGCGTATATTTCTTAAATCACAAAGCTAACCCTACAATACATCAACACATTATCTCAACAAAAAAGACAACGGAGCTAATGTGTCCCACAAACCGTACATGACGAGTCAAAGATTCTCCACCGATAGATAAACACCGAAACAATGGATCGAACTTGACAAAAAGCTTGATTGATTGACCCGGGACTGGAGTCGACACCCGTGATCGATCAACGATGATTACCGATTATTATGCCACGATAAATCTAAGGGTTAAGAAAGAAAGGTTAAGAATGTGGTGAAGGATGGCGGATTATTTTCGTAGTGGCTCGCAATACTATGATAACGTACTGTATAAGGTAATTTAATGTTCTCCTCTTTTTTTAAATTTATACTTCACGTACATAGCTGGTAAGAAAATAATTTTGGAAAATAAGTAATAAAAAAAATATTTAATCACGAATATTTATAACAATTTTCTTCTTCGAATTCGATGGAATAACTATTTTCTTTCTACGAAAGAAAGGCTATGATTTATAAATATGTTATAAAAAATTAAATAATGTATTTCAACACCGATAAAAATTGGAACCTAAATAAAAATAAGAAAACCAAATAAAAAGGAAACGATACATCAGAATCACATTAAAATATACGTAAAACCATTTCTAATAAAACGACAATCATATTAGAATTACCTACCAACAAAAAAATACACGAAAAAAAATCCTAATAATAAAATACCAATAACGTTTATTAGGGATGGAATTCTTGTAGCAAAAATTATACCGCAATGTTCTCCCTTCGGCCGTGATATTAAATTTTATCATTCTAGTGGCCACGTCGAAATATCTTTGTTAAACAGACCGTGAGAGAATTGCCTCGTGTAGTTTTTCAGCCAGAATTTATTGCTCACGACTGTACTGGCATATATTACTTTTTATAATGAGAATTTAATTTGTTTGTGCTACAGGTGTAAACGAAATTATTTGTTGTTTACTGTGTAACCAGATTTTGTTTGTGCTATTATTGGATATACATAAACATTTTTTTTTATAAAATATTTAAGCATGCGTTGTGAACACTAAAAATCTAAATTTTGTAACAAAAAAGATCGTTACGAGCGGATTTGATGCGCATCCTACTAGGTAAAGCTCCTAGTCGCTCTGCCACTAAGCTATTCGTAACCCCGTCCATTTTATTGACATTTTCTTCTACATTAAACCATCTCAGATGTCTCAGAAAGCCAGAATTATCGAGTTCATTTTGAGTCCATTTTTTTGACAAGAGTGAGGGTCAAAACGGTCTTCAAAGATCTTCGTCGAATAATTAAAGGGCACATTGCATTAGTTAAGTGGCAACGTTGAATTATAATTATTATCTTTGTTAAACTGACTGTGAGAGAATTGCCTCGTGTATGTAGTTTTTCGGCCAGAATCTTCAAAGATGAGAATTATATAAGGGTTATTATTGCAAATGTTATTGATCTAGTAGCCACGTTGAAAAATATTATCTTTGTTTAGCTGACCGTGAGAGAATTGCCTCGTGTAGTTTTTCGGCCATAATTTATTGCTCATGAATGTACTTGAATGTAATAATTAAATTTGTTTGTACTAAAGGTGCTAGTTGTTATTTAATGTGTAATCAGATTTTGTGTGTGTTGTTATTGTATTGTAAGCTTGAGTACGGTCGGCAATAGACAAAGCTGATATAGCTTTTTTAAATAACTTGTCATAGACTAAATGCTACGTAGTAAATAATGGCGTCATTTGTCCGTAGTACCATCTCTAAATAGTAAAAGAATATTTAATAAGTTGAAACAGTTTTGTCTTTGTAAAGTTTATTAATATAAAATTTTTATATTTTTACTTATTATTTTATTTTTTATGCGCGTCGTGGTGGGCTCATTCGTTACAGACTAGCTTTGTAAGCACGTGGGTGTGGGTTCGAAACTGGCATGTCAATGTGATTTTTTCAATGTCATAATATGTACTCGTACTTCGAAGGAAAACATCGTAAGGAAACCTGGACATAACAGTCTGAAATCGCCAACAAGCAGTGAGCTAGCGTGGTGATTAATGATTGATCCTTCTCTGTTTAAAAAGAGGCTGTTTAATTATTTTACTTTTTTGAACTTTTTAAAAATATATGTATGTCCCAATTGGTAACACAACTGATATGCTATCCATCACATTGTTAGCATTTTGCTCCGAGTGTCATTCGCTTAAGTGCCACTAGTACCTACATAGTATGAATATTTTAGCAGTCCATCACACTTTACTTGACTTAACAGTGTGACTGAGAGAGCAGATGTTCTCTGTTTCACTTCACTAATACGAGTATTGTATTCAACTTTAAAATAAAAATAAATATACTTCAAATTGAAGCCACATGATTCTCATCTTCCTAGCTTTTTCCCAACTATGTTGGGGTCGGCTTCTAGTCTTACCGGATGTAGCTGAATACCAGTGTTTTACATGGAGCGACTGCCTATCAGACCTCCACAACCCAGATACTGGGTTACACGATACCCCTTGGTAAGACTGGTTGTCAGACTTTCGGTTTTCTGACTACCAGTAACGACTGTCAAAGATCTACAATTGACAGCCGGGGCCAACAGCTTAACGTGCTATCCGAGGCACGGAGAGTGGTAATTAATTTATAAAACGCACATAACTTACGAAAAGTCTGACGCCGTGTCATTATCACAATATAATAATCATACAGTATGGTAACTACGTACAAACGTTCGAAACCGGCACACTTACACAAACATGCTCAACGTCGCGTCGTTGATACTGCGAGTACCGCGACGTTCGCTTAGGAGTCTCGTCGTTACGCAATATTACGCATGTTTGTGTGAGTGTGCCGATTCGAGCGCTTATTACACTGTGTCATTATTGTGGAAGTGTGTAAGACCACAAGTTGTATGGATTCCCATACAAAAAGGTACTAAAATTGTTAAATAAGAACCAAACCACTCTCAGCCAACCAAATCGTCTAAAATTTAGACTCTTCCTTTAAAAATATTACATAGAATTTTCTTTAGCCTAACATGAAAAGTTGAAAGTTACACGAAAATTCAATTTCCCAATTACTGAGCTATAAATCTAGATTCACAGTTTGTTGGGCTTTTCATCTATGAACTTTCGCGAGGTTATTATGAACTAAAAATAAAAAATAATTAAAAGAAAGCTAGTATTCGTGTTTTGTCAATTTATAAAAAGCATGAATAGCCTGTGTGACCGTTGGACTGCCAAGTCAAAGTGTTATAAAACTGTAAAAGAAAGCATATTGAGGAAACCAACAGCACATGGTTTGTAAAACTATATCCATGTAAAACTAGTACCCTCATAAAATCCTGAAACTAATCTAACTTGAGAATACCGCATCCCTTTGGTTTTCAGAGGTCAGAGAGGCAGTCGCTCCGTAGAACACCTGCATCCATTTAGATTAGAAGTCTATATAAGTACCCTATATCCGTTTCTGTACATCTGACAACGTAAGGATGATCACTTCAGTTGTTTAGGTGTGAAAGGTAACAAACAAACAAACTTACTTTCGAATTTATAATATTAGTTAGGAAGTAAGATCTAATTGTCGAATAGGTACCTAATTTTACAAGGAAAGTTACTTACTGAACCCAACAATAATATTATTATTAAAACAAAAGCTGCATCGAAACTGAATTGTAGAGAATAATAAATATATCCAGTGACTTCAGACACGCATATGAAATAGCAACGTACTGACTGGGAATTTAGAGAATTTACGAAATTTAAAGTAAAGTAAAAGAAAATGTGAAGTAGAAATCAGTGTGCTTCCTCCGTTTATAAATCGTGATATAGCAGCTCTTACACTAACCACAACATTATCCTACTAATATTACTGAAAAAAGCTTATTTAACCTTAATTAAAATCTTATTCGTATCACCCCTACCCTACCCCTACTCTATCCTACCCTACCCCTACTCTACCCTACCCTACCCCTACTCTACCATACCTTAGAAGTATAATTCATTTTTTTTAAACTCGCTCATATATGAACTGATTCAGATTTTTTTTCCATTTGAAAGCTATTTGGTATAGAAATATTGTCATGTTCTGATCAAGGAGTTAGGAGATATGGAACTAGCCTTTTTAACCTCCTCATCAAGAACTTGGCTTGGAACCGACTTCTAAACGTCTTTCAAACTTTTAGTTCCTTTTGAAGTCGGTTTTGTTTTTTTTTTCTAGCAAATATTTAATTAACGTTTGCGTAAATTGACACCAAAACACCAATATTATGTTTATACCTAACATTTAACCGAAACTCAAACTACCCTCGTTTTAATTTTTCAAAGCGTAGTCGGCTTTGAGCGTCCGTCGGCATCTAATTAAACCACATATTCTCACAAAAGAGAAAATTCATAAGGAAACGCCACTTTTAAATATAAACGAAATTTTTAAACTTTAAAGCTAATAGAATTAATGTTTGAAGTTTAAAGTCTGAGGATAATTTAATTATTGTGTGTTTGAATACTTTGTGGTTTATAATTAAAATTTGGATTTATGTTAACTGTATTTGGGTTTCATGTGATAATTGCGCGCTCATATTTTCGCTTATTTGAGTGCTTATTACTACGTTGAATTAGACTTGAAACAGTAATAGATAGTGCAAGCTATTAATGTGACTTTTTCAATGTCATAAATACTTTTTTAGTTAATCTAAAACATCACTGACTAACGGTGAAGAAAAACATTGCGAGGAAACCTAGACTTAAGTCTAAAATCGCCAGCAGTGAGGTAACGTGGTGATTAATGCTCAATCTTTCTCTGTATGAGAAGAGGCATTTGCCTTACATTGGGACAGTTACAGTCTGATTTATTTATTTATTTAAAATGATGTGTAGAGATTCTCCAAAGCTCTTTAATACATTACTTTCCGATGTAAGATGAGTTCTTATAGCAAGGAATGCATTCAGCTTACAAATAGCACACGTTCCGCCAATAGTTCATGCCAAATACGACAGGCGTTACGTATAGTCCTTAGGGCATTGAACAAGCAATATACGTAAATTGCAGTGCATACGTGTGCTACACAGAAATATAGAATTTGAGATATGTATAGCTTTTTAGCTCTGTTTTACGATAGCGTTTCTCTAATCCAGAAGATAATGGTGCTGATTCTCTTGTTCATCACGTTAAACAATTTTAGTCTAACTATATCTCTTTCTAATAAACACCATAGAAAAAGTTCTTAAACTTTCGCGAATTGGAATCATATTTTAAATATTATTTCGGGTCTGCATACCGCAGCCCGCATACAGCAGTCTTCTCGTGACCACGGTCAATGCAACTTGACCGAAACTTCGAGGTTAGTTCAATAATGACTATTTTGAATTATCTGTGCGCGAACAGACCCGAAATAATATTTAAAACACCATAGAAAAAGGACATGAACTTTTAAATTAGAGCTGTCAAATTAGTCTACGTCCTTGCAGGTAACGTGAAATTAGGACCTCTATGACATGCCGACTAAATTTTCGTTGATATCACGCAAATGGACTAGTTTGACAGCTCTAAAAATCTTCTTTTCTAATGATTTCCTTTAGAAAGAGAGATGGTGAGTCTAAATTAGTTTAAAGCGTGTGCAAGAGAATTAGCACCAATGTGTCTCTTATTCAGAAAATATATATGTATGTAATAATGTTATTATAGACTCACGCCTGTGAGGTGTATGCAGTGCGGGACGTTTCGCCGGCTATAAGTCCCATGTAATAGGGGGCGAGCCTGTTATATGTTATAATGTCATCATCTGCCTAGCCTTTTCCCAACTATGTTGGGGTCGACTTCCAGTCTTACCGGATGCAGCTGAATAACAGTGTTTTACATAGAGCGACTGCCTATCAGACCTCCACAACCCAGATACTGGGTTACACGATACCCCTTGGTAAGACTGGTTATCAGACTTTCGGGCTTCTGACTACCCGTAACGACTGTCAAAGATCTACAATTGACAGCCGGGGCCAACAGCTTAACGTGCTCCGAGGCACGTTATATGTTATTATGTATTCGATAGAATAATAATTAATAACTAACTAACAGATAAATTTAATCTAGAATATCACTACCTGTAGGCAACGTTCCCAAAATGCTGGCTACATTGCCTCCCTGGATTTCTGATTGTTATTTTGGAGTTATTTATATTAAAAGTAAAAATCTGTTTAGGGTGAAATATTGGAAGTAGCAGTGAGCTAGCTTGGTGATTAATGCTCGATTTTTTTTCTATATGAGAGAGGCCTTTTGCCCTACAGTGGGACAATTACAAGCCAGTTTATTTTCTTAAAGTTGAGCAATGATATATGCAAGATTAAAAACATAATTTTAAAAAAACTTTTCTATTTTTCGCCTAAAAAGTTTTAATTATTCTCTATAGAGATAAAATGCAGCTGCCTAGTGTCTGTTATTTTACAGTTATTTGTACACAAAGTTAAAACCTTTTTTGGGCTAAATAAAAGAAAAAGAGCAATAATATATTATGCAGGATTAAAAAAGAAAAAAAAAACTAGTTCTTAAAAAAAAGGCTGCGTAATGTATCGTTGTAAAGCATTTCCTACATACATCAACACAATAACTCCTATTTTTAAACGGTTTTTTATTTATTTAGCTTGACCTATTTATTATTTTGTAATCGATATTACTATTAGAAGAGGGTGACTCTTCTTATTGACAAATTAATCAGATATTTAGTACACAGCTTTAGTTTTGATGACAAAACCGTTTTACGTAAAAAAAATGTTTACAGAAGGACTTTTCTTTAACGATGTTTCATCCCATTTGAAGAGCTTACGCCACCCTTTTAAAGGGGTTTCCACCCCATCGGCATGGCAGTAAAGCAGTGCAACACAAACTATTGTATTTTGCAAACTTACAGTACTCTGTCTCCTTAGTCGGCAAACAGTCTGTATTTATCGTCATTAGGGTTGCCATCGTAAGATAAGACAAAATATGACGTCATTAGATTTTATTCGAGTTCATCGATAGCAGATATTTATGACAATAGATTGTAGAGATATTTTAAAGTGTGGTTGGAATTTACTTAGCTATATAAGTTTGTATGTTATATCATTATTTGTACGATATATTTACTTTGTTGATCTTAAATAAATCAAAAATATTGTCCTTTTAACTCCTTGTGGACCGGCGTCGAGTAACAATCTTATTGATTTCCTTTGTGTCGTATTTCTGGTGTTTGAAGGTTTAATAGGTTTATTTATGAATAAACAACAATAACAATAACCAACACGTAGCAAAACTTTAGCTATAAATAATATAATATTCATGATCATAAAAATATCTGTCACATTTTCCTACATTGGGAATAATTTTTTCCCCGATTGTGCCCAGTGGGAACAAAACCAGTAGAGTATAACTGAGTACACAATCCACGCAAAAATAAAAAAAGAGCCAACCTTCTTTAGTTACAGATTACAAACTCAAACAACTTCCTTTGTCATTATGTGGTGACCCTAACTCTCAGCAAAGCGCTCCGCGAGCGAATTTGCTCGCAATGTCGACGAACTCCAAAATAAATAAGGGCTGCCGTTTGTCACAAACACAAACAAAACAGCGGCAAAGCATACCGTACCTATATGGGCTGTAGTTAATTTTATAGCGAATTGATAGTCTTTGAGTTATGGGTCTTGGTTTACGAGTACAATAATTGTGAAGGGGACGATGGTTTCATGTTTTAGAAGGGCCTTAAAGGGTCTTGAAGTTCACAATATTTGAAACAAGATTCAACAAAACAATATTCAAAACGCACTCTCAAGTTAAAAATTTTTGGAAGAATTTCTATTGTGTGGTGTTTAATATTACCAATTACACTCCTCTGTGTAGCGTGTCTCTGCGTGTCGTAAAAAGCGACTAAAGGCGTGCGTCCACTGCGTCCGCACCTACCGGACCAGATGGATTTGTAAGCATGTAGCGAATCCTATAGAAGAGCGTGCATTGCATCGGTAAATCCGACCCAGGTGTGAACTAAAATTGCCCGTGACGTCAACTGGAGTGAACCTTGCCACCAAGCGACTTTTTCGAGTTCCACGTATAATATTTAGTGAAACCCAACTGGGGAACGGGTCTGGAAAATATCGTCTAATCCTCAACCTCCTGCTCTAATGCGCTCCACTGCAGATAGCAACATAACCTACCATCAGGAAGGCTAGTTGCTACAACACATGTTTTTTTTTTAATAAAAAAAAAACAAATGCGAGCAGAATACTAAATCCAGTATACAATGATCGTCGAAATAAATACCAGTCAAGTGCACTGATGCACTGAGATATATAATAAGTTAAACTTAGGTGAAGTGATAGTGGATATCAAGAACTGCTGCGGCATACTATCAGATAAACACTATGCTATATTTGCTATAATCTTCCGTTGTCGTTGTCTTATTTTAGGTTTAGAACCCTTGAAGAAATTATGTTCATATATCTATTCAAGTAAAGGTGACGGGATATTATTTGCGTATCGGCAGCTTATCTTTTTTTTCAATGCAAGTAAGCAAAACTCTTTTCATCAAACGGCTGAACCGTAAAAACGGGGACCAAAGAAAACATTTACAAAAGAGGGCCCAACGTCAACACTAATCCAAAACACCCATTTCAAACCGTCTCCACAACCGTCAAAACGATTCGGATATTCCCCTTTCTTTACAATTCACAAAATCCTCTCATTCACACGTCATCCGAGCTTCGAATTCCGGATTTTAGGTGGCTCAACGGTATGTGATTATCGTGCCAATTAGGCCGTTGTCGATCCGCCGAGCAATCCGCCTGCCCGTCTGTTTATCTGCGCCAATTATCACCAGAATGAAATAGCGTCATCTGTGTAAGTGCTGATCTTGGTTAGATATTGAACTGGAAATTTTAATTATTCGTTCTATGTTGCTAATGATGTTTTGGTGAAAAAATATTGTTATACATTATGAATTAGATTAGGCAGAGGTAAGTAAGCTTGGACTCTACCGAAACGGAGAGGAGGAGAAAGGAGTAGAGAGGAGTGGAGAGGAGAGAAGCTGAGAGGGTCGGAGAGGAGAAGAGAGGAGCGGAGAGGAGCGGAAAGGAGTGGAGAGGAGATGTGTTGCTACAAAAATAATAACTCAAGCGGCGCCGCGTGGTCTGTAATTTGTATGGAAACACATGTTCTCTCAGGTCCTCTCCACTTTGTGGAGTCCGGGTTTAACACGTCCGATCAATTACAGCACAAGTTTGCAGTGGTTTGAAGAGAGAGGCAAATAAATACACCAACTATATAAAAATATTTATACATTTTCTTCTTTTGATTGTACTCGAATGATGTCAGCCAGAAGAAGTTCTAACTTACATAAATAAATAAATGAATAATGACATAAATATTTAAAAATTTAAAAAAATGTCCTCCGCATCGCTGTCCTCGGGTAGCGTGCTCAGACTGGCAGCATTGCCAAATACCATTATAGTTTTTCATATGTGGTTTAACGTTCAGAAAAAACATAATTTTATATCCAACTTACAAACAACAACTTCTACAACCTTGTTGAAATTATATTTTGGAAGTGGAAGCTAGAATTTTATCCTGAAGTTAAGGAGCTCGGATTAAATTTTTAGGCTCACTATTTTCTAGCTCGGAGCGAGAAAAAGAAAGAAAATGTCGCGCAAAACGACATAAGAAGCTTATCGTGGACAAAGTGGTCCAATCTGGATTTTTGAAGTAAATCTTTGGTTTTTGAAATTGGAATTTTTTAGCTTACATGCTAGCTTGTTAAAGTAATTTTTTATTTTTTTAAAGGAAATTTTTGGTTTTTTCGTGATTTTGTGATATTTAAATATAGGAAAATATTTATAGACTCACGCCTGTATTCCCCAGAGGGGGTAGGCAGAGGTGTATGCAGTGCACCCACGTTTTGCCGGCTATAAGTCCCATGTAATAGAAGGCGAGCCTATTGCCATTAACCGGGCACAATTCCAGACTCCGTGCTGGTACTGAGAATTTCCTAATGATAAAAACCCAATATCCCATTGCCCAACCCAGGGATCGAACTCAGGACCTCGTGCTCAGCAGTCGCGCTTGCTACCACTAGACCAACGAGGCAGTCAATATTTATGACGTCCGTATTTGATGAAACATTAAAGTAAGACCACACTGGGATAATTATCAACCCGTAGTCATCGCAGATAGCTCGAAACGTATTTTTTGTAAAATAACGTTTTGCGATATTAAACGATATAAAATCACTACATGTTATGTAGAAAAGGAAATTCCAACAACAAACAATATAAAAAAATGGAATAAAAAAAAAACTCACATAAAACATACCAAACGGACTACAAATGACGCGACGATGGTCGTCAAGATGCGCAAATTCTTTCTAAAATAATTGTTTTTAAAATCATCAATGTTGGAAAAAGAGTTTTTCTTCTGGAGTAATAAGTTTAGAAACTCCAGCTCCATTTTAGACGTACAATTTCACATAAAAGTAATTTGTAAGAACCCCATCTCGAAGATGAAACCAGAGGTGGTTCTATTCATTATTGTAATGGACGCAATCGGCAAATGGTTAAAAACCGAAAATAAACTCATAAACGACGTTTGTACGATGTTTTTAATAATATTTTGTAGGAAACCTAGTTTGGTATCAAAACACGGGTATTTGAAACCAAACTAGGTTTCCTAGGCTTAAACTGTACTTATACTGTATTGTTATTATAACTTTAAAGTACTGACGTTTGTATGTAGGTATGTTAGCATTCTTTTAAACCCGAGTGGTTTTTCAATGCTTCTATAACCGTATATTGTACATATTTGTTTTTAATGTTAAATAAAGGAAAAAGAAGACAGTAAATAATATATTTTATACTTTTTTAAATCAATTAGTTTACGCATTGTGAAATTATGTCTTTAAATCGTATCCACGATATAGGAGAAAATCCTAAAACTTTTGCATGTTAATTCATTTCGTATGTCAATGCGTTTTTATGGTAAGCATGACTTGAATCGACATCCAGGATTATCTTTAGTTAAGGAACTCTTCAACGGTCAACAGTACAGATTAAAATTTTTGCATAGGTATGCGTTCAGTTTTGATATTTCAATATAAAAACTTGGTTTAACGTTTTTAATAAAAAAATATTTTTAAAATTGGATTGAAAATTTCCTATTTTCTATCTGAAATTCATTAACAATACACAAGACTTATCTGAAAATAAATCTATGATAAACGCAGACGCATATGCGAGAACGTAACTAAATGATGAGAGTTTCTATTTGGAGTTGGACAATCAAATTTACTGCTTGAATAATGTAGTGCCAACGAACATCGTATGCTATTTTGTTCCCAACACATACACATAATATTGTTGGAGGTTAGAAGGAAACTGGATAAGGGTAGTAGTTGGAGGGTTAGATATGATAAAATTGTGCATATAATATTTTTTAATTTGAAAAAACAGGACCTTACTTTCTCCTGTATTGTGTCGTTATAGTCAGAAATCAACGTCAAATAATTAACCTATAGTTATTTAACAATAAGCTATATGATTGTCACACAGTTTTTACTTCGGTGATTGCCACACAGTTATTACTATTAATGGTACCTACCCGGTAATTATCACACAGTTTTGTACTAGCACCTAATTGGTAATTGTTACACAGTTTTTACTACCACTAGCACCTACTCGATGATTGTTTACTAGCACCTACTAGATCTCATTTTCATAGTTTTTACTAGCATGAGCACCTACTTGGTGATGGTCACACAGTTTTTACTAGCACGAGCACCTAATTGGTGATTGTAACACAGTTTTTACTAGCATGGGCACCTACTTGGTGATTGTCACACAGTTTTTACTAACACTAGCACCTACTTGGTGACTGTAACATAGTTTTTACTAGTACTAGCACCTACTCGATGATTGTTTACTAGCACTAGCACCTACTAGATCTCATTTTTTTAGTTTTTACTAGCATGAGCACCTACTTGGTGATTGTCACACAGTTTTTACTATCACTAGTACCTATTCAGTGATTGTCACACAATCTTTACTAGCACTAGCACCTACTAGATCTCTATTTATAGTTTTTACTAACACTAGCACCTACTTGGTAATTGTCACACAGATGTTACTAGCACTGGTATAATGTCACAGGTACATTCTCCTTCTTATATTTAAGAGCTAGGCTCTTGTCGGTGGAGCAATCGCCACCTCTCTCTATCCTCCGCTTGTCTTTTAACTTTTCTTTATTTCTTTAAAACAGTATTAGAAGGAAAAATTGAAGGAAGAAGAGGTAGAGGACGGCCGAGAAAGACTTTTTTTCATCAAGTGAAGGAGAAAGTAGGAGTCATGACGTATCAGGAAGTCAAAAGACAGGTACATTATGAGTTAATAATAATAATAATTTACTATTAAATTCAAAATAAAACCATCTACCGCATCCATAGTTCACGGCTCTCCCTAGCAAACCGACGGAGGCAGCTGCGTATTTCGCTTGGTGGACCGTCAATTTACACAACGTTGATTTATACAGATAGCGTGCACCGTTACGCGTAACACATACTGTATATAAGTAACATTTTGCGCCATTATGACTCTGTTTGTGGAACAAATAATATGTTTTGGTATCTTGGAATAAATGATGATCTTTCTTTCTTATCGTATGGTTGATGAACAACCTGGTATCAGAGTTTAAACCGCCCGTAGACCTCTGACATGACTTTACACACCATTGAAAAATATCTCAGGTGTGCTGGTTTCATCACGATGTTTTCCCTCACCGTTTTAGCAACTAATAATTAATTTATAATAGGCATATAACTTACGAAAAGTCAGAGGTGCGCGCCTTGGGATCGAACTCGAGACCTCTAACTTGTCAGTCGACGGTCATACCACTAGGCTATCAGTGCTGTATCAATGCAATGGAGATTAAGAAGAATTAGCTTGATTATTAGCCGTATGTTTGTATGAGTAGTATAGGCTAAAGTTCGGCTCTCAATCGAGGTAAAAAAATTAGGTCATACTCTATCAAATACGCTGACCTACCTATGCGGTAACCTTGAAATTTGGCAGTGAAAATACTTTATGGTTATGTGAGATTCGCACCTCCTGAAGCCTCTGCTTGTAGTACTTTCACCAATTGAGAAAGCTAAGAGTAGGTACTGACCAGCTTGGGTTTACTAAATGTTAGCCATTTTTTTTTTTACTAATGGTGTGAAACAGACCTAAATAGGGGTAATAGTATACTGTTAAATTATAGAATGTAACAGATAACAACAAAACTGATGGTACCATTATACATTACACCTCATTATATAACAATGTAGTTAACCGCAAAGCTCAGCACATTTCACCAAAATTGTGTATTTTTAATCCATTTTCATTGCTCAGTTTAAGAGGATTAAAATTAAATGTAATGTTTGAGTAGTTATTTTGTGGGAATAATATTTTTGATATACCAAAAATGTAACGCGAAGTGGTTTTGAATGCTGAAAATGTGACGTGTATTAATTATTTATTGCTTTATGAACATGAAATAATAATAGAAGTGTCAATTAATATGATTAAGTTTTAAATGAATTGAGGTTCGTAGGGGAAAATTTGTGGTTCGCCTTGATTCAATGGGCTTATGAAATGTAATAATAATTAATAGTTTGGTTTGACAGTAAACTGCTACGATTGTGTACTACGGCGTAGCAATGACTACGATTTCGTAGCAGATTGGAATCTGTTCTCGTAGCTCAACAAAGATAGGCTTCAATCCAATTTTAAACGCAGCCTACAACTTTTACATTTAAAAAAATCTCATGTTCACATTAGACCAATAAATAAAAGTTTTTTAAAAACACAAATAATAACTTAAAAAAAGTAATGATCGTTTTTAAAAAAATATTTTAAGAAATGTAATAAAGCGCCTACTTACTTCTCCCCGGGGAGTGGTAAGACTAACTAAGTACCTCGAAAATAATCGTAACTTATAAAATAAATATGATTAATCCTCTTTTATCCGAACGCGCTTTATTTCGGCCGTAAGGATAACTCGTAATAAGAAGCAATTTGCCTGTAATAAGAAGCTTTTATACAATATTAATATTAATAAAAATAAACAAAATTAAGGCGTTTTAATTATGATTAGGTTCATTAAGAGTTGTTTTATTTTTACCCTTCAAATTCGAAGGTTTTAAAGTAACTTGGTAACAAAATATATTTTGCGATTAATTATTTTGTGAGAAAAGTAAAGAAAAATGCAACTAAGGGTGGTTTATTTTTAATGAGTATTTAATATAATAGATATTAAAATATACATCCTAATGTTTATGATCCCAAAAATTTAATTTTCTGTGCATTATTAAGCACAAGTTGTATTATGTCAATAACGATTTGTGCTTATTTTTATTAAGTGCTGTCTTGCCAACCATTTTCAAATCTTTTTATCTTTATCATTTACTAGATTCTGTCCGCGGCATTGCTTGGTGCCGGCTTGCCTTTCGCTGCTGGCATTTGAAAAATTATAGGATTTATGTTATTCTGATGTATAAGCTGTACTTAAAACAAACAAACATATGGATTTCACAAAGAGTTTAGCTTGTAGCTAGCAAATAAATTGCATGTAACCCAACTTTTTACCAAGTGGTCTGTCATCAAAATCCGTTCTGTAGTTTTTGCGTGTAAGATTAACAAACATCCATGGATGGATGTTTGTTACCTACTCACAAACTTTCACATTGATTAGTAGGATTGACCAATTGAAGACATTTTTAACACATAATTATGTATTTATGTTTTTAAGGTGATATCAAAATAATATTTATTAATTTTAAAAAGCAGTCTTCTTCCTAATAGGAGAAATTAATCCAACTAAAACAGAATTCAGATTGAAATTCAATAAAAACAACCAAAAAACAAAGTCTCGAACGAGACAATTAATCTTTACCCATCTGTATCTAAAGCGGGGTGCACATAATTCTGTTTAAAAAATGCGTACAACATTCAGAGGCAAAACCAGCCAGTGGTCGCAATAAACTGAATTTATTATCAGTCCGCTGGTATTTTTACGCGATCGCTAGAAAGATTTGTCGTTCCCCCGTGATTTCCCCCGGGAACACTGTGTTTAGTGATATTGTGTATGCGCCTTTATATTTCAATCAGGCGATTGGCAGTTTGGGAGCTTGTTACCTGTGACCATTCGGCAATGTTTGGCAATAAGAAATGTATGAAGCTGTTTTAAGTCCCAGAGGAACTGTGTTGTGTTGTAGACCGTTTTGGATAAGGTTTATGATACAATCGTAAGGTAATTTTAACATAACATAACATAGATTCACGCCTGTATTCCTTAGAAGGGGTAGGCAGAGGTGTATGCAGTACACCTACCTTTTGAAAGCAATGATATAAGTCAAGTGTAATAGGGCGCGAGCCTATTGTCATTAACCGAAAACAATTTTAGAATCCGTGCTGCTACTGTGAATTTCCCAATGGAAAAACCCAATAACTCTTTGCTCGATTTTGGGATCGATCCTAGGACCTCGTGCTCAGCAGTCGCGCTTAGACCAACGAGGCCTACTGGGCGGTGTTTACAATTTCCCGGTGACTTAAACAAAATTATGATTAAGCTCATCACGTTTCACTCACTAATTATATCCGTAGTTAGATTAAACAGTGTTCGATGCAGAGCACAAACTGGACTCTCACGGATTTCGATACAATTTGCCTTAAACCGATACAACTCTAGTACGTAGATTTAAACTGTGGACTTGGCACAAAAGATAATTTATTTTAAGCGCATTGTCTCTATGAAATAATTGTAGTCATTTTAGGTAGATGAGTATCATACGGTTTTTTTTTGTTTTTTTTTTACGGAGACATAATAGGACATTGATTGTCATGTGCCCCAAAACGCAAAGAACCTTTTATTATACGTTAAAACAATTTAGTTTTTTAAATCGTAAATTATTATTAGATAATTAAAATTTATTAACTATGAAAATACATACTCAAAATTTATAACAAAACAAATGATGCTGTTTTTAAACGGTTTTATTTAGCTTGATCTGTTTATTATTTGGTTCAAATTTAGTAATCGATATTTCACCCCCTTCCTGTTGACAGATTGATCTGATGTATATACAGCTTTAGTTTCGATGACAAGACGAAAAAATGTATGTAAAAAAAACCTTCATTAGTTCATCATTTCCCAACTTCAATTCTAAAAAAACAACCGAGCAATAAAATGTTCTTAACACCAGATTTATTGTGGTGCGGTCACCGATGCGAGTGTCCCCCAATTTGACGTAAATCGCGACAGTCCTCTAGTCCCACTAAATCTACGGCCGGATCATACAGCTCGGTCAGCACTTTACCTAAACCCTGGACACCCTACTCTAGACCATCCTGCGTATTTACGAATGTCAATGGTGGATTTTGGAGGCGAAATCTGTAGATGAATGGGAATCTACGTAGATTTGTGACAGATCGAGAGCAGTAGTTGTATTGTATTTATTATCAGAATACAAATATGCCAAAAAATAGTTATAATACATGATTTAATAGAACGGACAGCCTAGTGGTATGACCATCGACTGACAAGTCAGAGGTCTCGAGTTCGATTTTGAAGCGCGCACCTCTGATTTTCGTAAGATATGTGCGTATAGAAATATTTATTAAATTATTACCAAATAACTATGTGCGTATTATAAATTAAATTATCAATTGCTAAAACGGTGAGGGATCATGATGAAACCAGCACACATGATTTTTCAATGGTTTGAAAGCCATGCCAGAAGCCTACGGGTGGTTTAAACTCTGACACGACAGGTTGTTTGGTATTTTTTTGTGGCCGGGGGGAGTAAAAAATGCCTTCCGCATACAAGAGGTGCGTGCCTAGGTTTCGATCTACGACCTTTGGCTTGGCAGTCACACGGTCATACCACTAGGCTATCCGGCTTCTAGTACCATTGAGTCTCGGTCAGCTGAACCGACAATACTTAGACATCTCAATAACAAGCAAACGAAGCAAAGCTTTTACCCGTCTTTCTTCTAAAGAGTTCCGTACCCCAGAGTTCCGGCCGGACGCGGTAATTCCAGCCTCTTTTGTACAAACGGACAAACAGAATGACGATGAAAATGTATGGTAATTAAGGAAATGTTGTATGTTCTTCAAGCTTGTGTGTATTCCGGTGTTCAAGAATTTTTTGGTAGTAGCTTAGTATATGTTTTGAAGTTTATGTTTTGGCATATAAATCCTTCTAGAACGAAGAAAGAAAGAAAGAAATTGCATTTATTTGACGGCCAGAAACAGGTGTACAGGAAATACAAAAAGAAAACATAGGTAATTGAAGTATGCCAAAAGGGTCAGCCGCTGCCCAAAAAAGGTCCGGCACCAAGCAGTACTTATTTAACTAATTATAAAATAGATTCTAACTGAATTTCAGTTACAGCGGATAGGTACAGTGGAGACTGTTATATAGGTAGCTTGATCTTTGTTGAGATTACGGCGGCGGCGTGTAGGTATTTTTTTTAAAAAGTAACCAAAACCAGTCAAGAATAAACCTTGCTACTGAACTGTTGCGTCCTATTTGTGTGAATCCTTCTGCGCCTAAGTACAATATAGAGACTTAAAGCAATACTGAAAGCGTCACATAATTATATCATCATCATCAGGCTGTATAAGTCCACTGCTGAATATAGGCCTCTCACAATACGCGTCACTATTGTGCGCTAAATTTTACAGGGACAAAATTGTAGGCGACCACATGATAAAATAAAACTTTAAAAAAATATATGTATCTACAAACACGTATCTCAAAAGAACCAGAACTTTTCTGGAAACATTTTAACTTTTTAACCAAAAACAAAACAAATCTAGATCAGAATGTATAACCTAGACTGAGCTATGTTATCATTGTAACCCAAAGACTATATCTAGTAAGTACATAATACTACTTTTAACTGGCAGCAAAAAAAAAATACATTTTCAAGACAAACTTAGTAATTTATCTTGGTTGTTTAAGCTCCAGTTTTTGTTTCGGCTCCGTTTTAATTAGTTTTACTGGCCTTACCGTCCGAGATTTAAAAGTAATAAAATTATTTGTCTCTTCCTACGTACTTTAAAGCGAATTGTTTAGATGTTTTCCGGTTCGCGTAATGGAAGAAAAATATAGTGTTTAAAATGTATATTACCTTGGGGCAAATTGTATTTTTGTACATAGTATAACGTACTCTTTGAAAGGAATAAGGCTAACGTCTCGTAGCGCGTATAATTATGTCCTCCTCTGACTGTGAGCCTTATGTTTATTACCTACGTTTCTAGTTGGGACTGGCAAAGACAAACTTTGTCTTGAGTTCAGCTGACATATCTTATTGCGTGTGTTAAGGTAGCTGTAGGCAAGTTAATCAGCGGGTCTACGGGCAGGCATTGGATGGGGCTGCGAAGCGCGCACGAAGAATATTTTTCTACCCCCCGGATTAAAAAATGTTTCTACCATATACCGTAGACTGAGGATGTACGCCGTACGGTTATGTGGGGCTCACACCTACAAAAAACAATTCTTGAGCAGTATCTAGCCCCATCCGATACAATGCGAGGAACACATGTTTTATGGATTTGTCATATTGCGTCGAGATCACAAGATCTGATGTCTTTTGCAGCATGATGTCAGCAGCTCAAAGACATCGACGCCTTTCTTAATCCCCTGGCGCCACTTAGGCCGTTGTAATGTGAGCCATTCCTAATCTATACCACAGATTACTATACAGTTACTACGTAACGCCGCAGCGTATAGATAGTGTACAATACAACATACAAGGCTACATGCAAAAGCAACTTTTTTCGATATGTTCGCGAGCACAGGTAAAAATAACTGAGCATTCTATCAATCGAGTTTTATCTTTGTTAAAAGTTTTTAGTATTATTCTAATTTCATTAACATCCATTTAAGTCAAATTAAACTTGATATTTCATCGCCTTGACACCCAGACCGCATAATAACAAAATAGAATTTAATTTTTTATTATTAAAACAAAAATTATAAACGGTTTTTAGCATCAAAACTGCGTTTATAATGAGAGCTAAAATAATAAAACACACAACATGATATCTCAAATTAACATATTAAAATTGGATTTTAAAAACCTCTAATTTCACAGCCTGTCGCCTCCACTTTGGTTGTGAGTTATAAAATGGGAGATGAAATACGAAATGTACATTTATTTCATTGTTCAAATATTGTGATTTTACTTAAAACGTGGAAAGTGTTGAAAAGGACCTTGTAAGTGTTATAATTTTAGATTTTAATATTTTGAATAAATTGAAAAGAGACAGATGCTTACAAACGACAAAAAGATACATGAGATGGGCAGCTTAGACAGGTCTAAAGTTAGTGCTACTCGGTTGCAAGCGGTTACGCGGTTATAACATGATGGAAAGGCTGGTTTACGACCGTGCAACAGTGGTTAATAACCGAATTTGGTTTGACCCAAAGCCTTTGGTGGACGGGCAGGCGTTGCCAACGCGCAAAGCGGGATCTAAACACACTAAAGTTGTGGCTGTTTTTGTAACCGTGTAGCCGTGTCGTGTAACGACGAGACGTAGAAATTAAAAAGAAAAGTAAAGGGAAAAAAGTCTGGTTTGTTACTAAGAGAAAGTCGATACCTATTGGTTTAGTAGGTACAGCAATATAGTGACGATGGATTGCTACTAGACCAGTCTAAACAAACACATTTCAATTCAGTAATTAGCGCTGGATACTGGATAATGTGTTTAAATCAGTTCTTCTTCTTCACGTATGGTTGATGAACAACCTGGTGTCAGAATTTACACCACCTATAGGCCTCTGACATGGTTTAACACACTGTTGAAAAATCTCTCAAGTAGCACACCTGGTTTCCTCACGATTTTAGCAAGTGATAATTAATTTGTAATACGCATACAAATCGGAAGTCAGAGGTGCGAGCCTGGGTTTTGAATCTACGACTTTTGATTTTGCAGTGCACCGGTCATACCACTAGGCTATCACTGGTTCAAAATATATATAGATAGATCAGGTAGCAGCACCGATAAAATATACATACTGAATTGTTGTAAACCAGGTCGAACCATACACTGAGGAACAGTATAAATTCATACGAAAATAGGTCTACATTATTCACAAAATAGCTGCTAACTTATTCTCAAAAAACATCAAAGCGTACAGAACAACTAACATAAATACTCATTGTCGGTATATGGTTTCACAAGGGCAGGTTTTAAATAACAAGAAACTCGCTAAGCCCTATATTTTCCAGCCATTTTTATGGTCGCAAACTGGCAAAAAGTTCTTCCCAGCTTCGTTTAATGAGAGCCGACGAGAATGTATGCTTAGCAAATACTGCAACCACGCAAAATGTGAACTTAAGATCATCTGCTTAGCCTTTTCCCAACTATGTTGGGGTCGGTTTCCAATCTTACCGGATGCAGCTGAATACCAGTGTTTTACATGGTGCACTGCCTATCAGACTTCCACAATCCAGACACTGGGTTACACGATACCCTTTGGTAAGACTGGTTGTCAGACTTTCGGGCTTCTGACTACCCGTAACGACTGTCAAAGATCTACAATTTACAGCCGGAGCCAACAGCTTAACGTGCTATCCGAAATGTGAACTTAACGATGTGTTAAAATTGAATGGCATCCTCCGCGTTTACAGTAAAAGATTTCTTTGTCTGCTTTGACAGGTGTTCCTTGTTCGCGTAAACACTTTTGCATTACAAAATGTATTTTGCGTTATGTATAACATCATATTGTTGTTTTGTTTATAGGTTGTGTATGGTTTATGTACTAATGATGGCAAAAAGAATCTACTAGATTGCGACAACATGATAGAATTGACACCATTGGTATAGCTATTAAGCGAATTGCATCTTGCACTGTACGTTGCGTAAGAAGTGCGTGCGCGGTTTAATTCAAGAACTGAACAATATTCGTGTCATCGACAAAACATTCACCTTGTGTGTTTTGTATAAACCCATGACACAAGACTTAAAATGTTGTTCTTGCTAAAAATTATTCTCTAACTAATGAGGCTCTCGTATGCATTCGGGCATAGGGCATATTAGCGTGTGAGATTCTACAATACAAAAGGACGGGCTTGCCTTAATGTGCCAGTGCGATGCGCGCTCGATTACGGACGTGTTTCCACTGTGCACGGTGTGAATTTTATTCACGAGTCGCGCGGCCATAGCCGTTGATCTAACGCTATGAGTACCAAACCACTCATAGTCAATGAACTGTTGGCTTTCCTAGTCCATGCTATCGACTACATGGACGAGGTGAGCATCCTGCAGATATGCCGGACAAATTACGAGGAGGATGACATCAGCTGCGCAAAGCGGCTACTGTTCCAGTCCCTTGGAAAGTTAGACCAGATGCCGTCTCGCCGCAGAGATGGCACCGAGAAAAGCATACAAGACATCATAGATATGCTAAAGAAGACCGATCCGGACGAAATTCCCGACTTCGTGGCTAAGGAGTTGAGTAAACTCCCTCCGGTCACCTTCGACCACGTCGACGTAACGCGGCTGCTGAAAGATATCACCACATTGAAAGCGGAGATGACCAAGATGCAGTCCAGATTGGAGGCCTCAGACGAAATCATTGCTGAGCTACGAGCGCAAGTACTGCAAAACGTTGGTTCGGTAATTAGGTCACCTGAGGCCTCAAAGGTGAACACACGGCGAGGGGCGCAAAGTGCATCGGTCGGCGGTTTTGAGTCGGCGAATGCAAGTGCGTCACAGACTGCCGATAATGCTGACCAAGCTCCGCCCGCTGTCGTCGTCGCTCGCGCCTCGACGCCGGCTGTGGACACGACACACGTAGGTACGTCGACCCCTAAACTTGCCTACGCTGCTATTGCCGCGACCGAGAAATCAGCTGCGTCGCAGACTAAGCGGCTAACTACGGGGGCAAAGCAGAGCCAGGGCCGTAAAATGGTCCAGACTGACGAAGATGGCTTCACCGTAGTAAAGAAGAAGAAAAGGAAGCCTTCTTTGCAGAACAAGTGCGGTATAGCACCGACAGGACCGAACCACCTGCTGCGTCCTGCTGTACCGGTGACGCCACTGTACGTGTCTAGGCTGCACTACGCTACGAAGGCGGAGGAGATTGTGGAGTATATCCGCGTCAAGTCCAAGTTCACGCTGAGGGTCGAGCGGTTGGACTCTCGCCACAATGTGGGTTTTAATTCCTTCGTGGTGAGAGTTCCAACTGAACATCTGTCAACCTTCATGAAGGAAGAATTTTGGCCGAAGGGTGTTGTGTTCCGGCGTTTCCGTGGCCGGATACCTGACACTGCGCGACACACGACGCCGATGCAGACTATTCGTGTAACATAGTTAAATTTGTTTTGTTTGATATGTATTCGTTTATATTTACCTATTGTATATGTGTATTGTATCGCTATGGGCCCTAGTTGCCTGAACTAAATAAATAAATAAATAAAAAAATAAAATAAAAATCCTATTATTTTTCTTTTTTACTAATACCTAACACCCTAGCCTAGCAATATTAGCGCATATTAGCGGTATATTATGGCATATTAGCGCTGCAGCATTTAATGTGGTGAGATGGGTTCCTTTTTTGGCCTCGTACAGGTAACATGGTTCTGTATTATGTTCTAATTGTTATTTGCCTGTGGGAGTCCCTAATAAACAGTTTTCTTTCTTTCTTTCATATTCTATCTACGTAATTTTTTTAGATTACATTTAAAACTTAGCAATTAAGTCCCAAGTCCCCACTCTCAGTGCCTGTAAAAAGAGCACTTTGTCCAAGCACAGCGTTGCGGTCACACTTTTTACGCTCCCGCTACGTAAGGGCTAATTAGAAAGTTAGATTTTTATAATGAAAAGCTTTATTTCTGCATATTCAAAGCTTTGTAACGTTGCTAATTGTTTGCTTTCATTTAAGGTGTTAGAAGTTTGTGTAAAAATGTTTCCATCTGTAAGTAAACCCTTGTGCCCTTTGAAATGCAAAATGTATGTAATTATGTAGTGAAGTAATTAATTGTTGCTCTTTCTTTAAGTTTAATTAAAGAGTTTATGACAATTAAGTTGATACTTACAGAGGAAAGAAAGGTAATTATTTTGGACTCACCCAGTAAACAGAACAAAAAAGGAAGTGTACGAGGTACGTTTGCCAAAATAAAAAGTAAAAAAAAACATATGTAAAAAAACTTTTGAAAAGTCATGATAGATTCGGGTGAGTATCTAACTTGGTAGTCCCTGAATCGTAGGAAACATTAAAAAAATAAAAATAATATAAAATATTCATAATTGTATTTCAAGAAGAAAGATAGAAAAAAGATTTTATATTCCATAAGTTTTTATTCCATTTATTCCATGTCAGACAATTTTAATTTTTAATTTAATTTAATTTTTAATTCGATTTTTATTTTAAACATTAATTACGATAAACTATCCTTATCTAATAAGTTAGAAAGTAGGTATTAAAATATTATGGATTTCTGCAAAGTAACGCCTGATTCTATTTTATAAAAACCTGTTTTAATTCACTCAAAAGACATCATTAAAAATTGTCCATACGCCAAAAAAGCTTCATTCAATCACCTCAGTTCTAATACATTTTATTTTCTAAGAAAGGACTCTTTTCACGTACCTATTACGTATACAACATACCTGGTTCCCTATTTAATACTGATTGCTTTCCCCGAATAGGGATTACGGTGCGTAATTTACCCGTTACTGGATTAAACCGGTATCAACTGGTATTATCGACTTTTTCGGATACGCGTAACGAGCCGACTTCGAAATTAGATATTCGGTCTTACGTCACTTAATATGAGAGTCTGCGCGATTATTGGATATTTTTGTGAAGATATTGGCCTTAATATTGTAATGCTATTGCATATTCTTCTGTGCTTTAGGTATATCTATGGGTATAAGTTGCCCTGTGGTTTCCGGCCCAAGAATAGAACTACCCCTATTTGTCCCGCGGGTGTCGTAAGAAGCGACAAAGGGGAAAGATCTGGAGGATGGGCAGCAGCATCCTTCTGTGTAAAAGCAATCATCTGCTGCTGCGTTCGTCAACCAGTTTTCCCAACGTGATTATGAGCAAATACGTGATATTGAGCGCACAAATAGTGGCGCGCATTGGAAGAGACCTATATTCTGCAGTGGACTAATACAGGCTGCTGATGATGATGATGGTTCTTCGTGCAGAGATAGCCTAGACTGGTAAATCTCAGTATCAAACCCTAGGAAATCTTCTATTTTTTCTGAGGCATTATATAGCCGTAACATATTACATTAAAAAATCAATAAATGATTAGTAAATCAAACTTAAACAAAAAGCATTCAAAAAGATAAAGGGAAATAATAAATGCAACAAAACATCGCGCGATGTTAATAAAACATAATTTTAATAAAATGAGCAAACAGCATTGCCAAGTTAATAAGCCGCAGCAATTTATGCTTTCATAACAGACTGGTTACCTAGAAGTAGGAAAGAAGGCAATTTTAACTTATATTTTGAAGAGGATTTTTATCTATTTAAATCCACTACAATAAGTCAAAGATCGTAGGTTCGAAACCCACGCAAATACCTCTGACTTTTCAGATTTATGTGCGTTTCAGAAATTAATTATCACTTGCTAAAAACAGTGAAGGAAAACATCTTGAGGAAAACAGCACACTTGAGAGATTTTTCAACGGTGTGCAAAGCCATGTTAGAGGCCTATGGGTGGTTTTTGTTTTGGTATATTTTTCTGGTATTTTTTTAACCATTTTAGCAAGTGATAATAAAATTAATTTCTAATAAACATGAATCCAAAAATCACCCTGAGTTGGACGATTTTGTCGATTCCAACGATTTTAAATAAAAGCGTATCTAATTGTTAATATGGACTGTCAACTATAGACTCTTTCGTACAGAAAATTAAGTTTGAATTCGATTACTCATGCCACGCCTTAGAAAAAATCGACAATATGGCGGCAAGAAATCGGAGTCTTGGTGCGATTTGTTCGGTTAAGGTAAGGTATTAAAAATACCACATCCGAATATTCCTAACTCCTAGCCAACGACTTCGTGCAGTAAATGCAAGGCGCTTGTAACAACGGTTCGGAAAATCGTACACAGACAAGCATCCTCAATGCAGACTGAATGAACCATCGTGGGTTTAATAAGCTTAATTGGGTACTTTCATTTGAGTGTAAAGAAGATGAAATGGCTGAATAAGATAATTGCTTGCTTATTTAGTAACATTCGATCCCAGGGCGCGCATCTTTAATTTTTTTTGTATTATAAGAAAGATATAAATAATTTATTTTTAATATTGCGCAAGGCGCTACTCATATAAAAAAAATACACACAAAAAAATTACTGTCCAAATAATTAAAACAAAAAAAAACTTTGCCCACAGACATTAGCTGTTCAAAGATCAAAATGAAACAGTAATAAAAAATAAAAATAAATAATTTTTCTGTCTATTTGGGCAGTATTATAAATTAACTAGCTTTTACCCGCAGCGTCAATTTAGAGTTTTATAACCAATTTGGGTTGTACTCTGCCGACAGACACGTGGCGTCATCTATTATCATACGAAAGTTATTTTTGCTTTGCTCGAAATAATACTTTTTTCGGGATTATAGGTTCCCATTTCTGTACACCTAACAACGTATATGCAAAATTTCATGATGATCGGTTTAGGCGTGAAAAGGTTACAAACTAACTTACTTTCGTATTTAATTAAGATTATCACTTGCTCCCCTCCCTGAATCGGAAAGCACGTAAATCCGTTGGACCTTTGCCTGATGTTTCTCCGATCGAGTCGGATTGCCGTCCCATCGGACTATGAGAGCGAGGGAATAGATAGTGCATCTGTGCACACACTTGTGCGCAATAATATCTCCTCTTATCGGGTTGGGTAAATAAGATCAGTAATTACACGCCAACGGATTCGCGGGCAATAGCTTATTTGTGATGGATTCGTGATTCAAAAGCGAGCTCTCAAATCATTGATTCCGATTTTAATTTTCTTTTTTATGTTTACTATACTATATTTAAAAATTATTTAATAAATTATAATGATGATTAGCATTATCATCATTTCAGCCACAAGACGTCCACTGCTGAACATAGACCTCCCCCAATGACGGTTGGAAGCAACCTGCATCCAGCAGCTTCCTGCGACGTTTATTAATACTAATAATAATTTATAATAATAATATTTAATACCTATAATTAATAATTATCTTCTTCGTTGATTTTTTCGTCGTTTAACGTAGGCATCTGTGTGTCTGTGACATCGTAGCTCCCCAAAGGATAAGCCGACTTTGATTTAGTTTTTTTTTAATTTGAAATGCGACTTGATCGAGTGTTTTAGTTAAAAAAAATTTAGATTTTGTAATCGGGTGTTTTTTAAATTAATTTATATTACGGACAAACAAATTATCAAAGCATATAAATTATACATACTGAAACTTATCTGAAACCCATGACACACCGGTAATTAAGTACCCTGTCGTCCCTTCATCGATCGATGTTTTGTACAGAGATAAAAATTGATAAACAAACTGATAACTGATGAAATACTTTGGAAATGACACAGAAAGATTACTCATTTCTATTATTATTTATATAGTTTTCGTCAAAATTCCAATAAAATATTATTTTTAGGATGTCTAAAATACACAAACACAGATGTAAGTCAATAAAAATTTTGTAAACAAGATGTAACATCTTGTTAAAAAATCTACAATAGAAAAAAATGACTGCCTCGTTGGTCTAGTGGTAGCAAGCGCGAATGCTGAGTAAGAGGCCCTGGGTTCAATCCCCGGGTCGAGCAAAGTGTTATTGTTTTTTTACCATTAGGAAATTCTCAGTAGCAGCAATGAGTCTGAAATTGTGCCCGGTTAATGGCAATAGGCTCGCCCCCTATTCATCATCATCTTAGCGGATGCAGCTGAATACCAGTGTTTTACATGGAGCGACTGCCCCCTATTACATGGGACATATAACATAACCGGCGAAACGAGGGTGTACTGTACACCTCTGCCTACCCCCTAAAAATACCGCTCGTAAAGAATTTTTCTTTTTTACAAAATTTCGAACCACTCTTACTTTTGCCATCAAATTCTCGTATCCAAACCGCATTATCCACAAGTAGCTTATCTGTTTTTATTACAGCTCAATTTGCGTAAGCCGCAAATATTTTTGGCTGCCATATTTGCTATCATATTAGACAAACATGGTTTGTTTGCGTCTCTAAGTTTAATAAGCCCCAGATGGGCCTCGGGTCCCACCCTTTGATCCGTTAGACATCAATATTATGTATTACGTGTTCCGAAAGGTAAACATTTGTATAATCAACAGCTGCTTGTAGTTTTGGAGTGTGTTTGTTGTATTTGACTTCAGGGACTTTGAGTTGAGCATAAATGTACAATCTTTATAAGAAAGGATAGTAGGCCCAAAATAAGTATGAGCGGGCCTACAGGCAGGCACTGGACGGAGCTGCGAGGCGCGTTTGCGATACCCGGACCCGTCCGATACAGTGCGAGGAACACGCAGGGGGGAGACGTTTTTAGTGGGTGCGAGCCCCACATAACCGTACGTCCTCGGACGTGCGGTATGCGGTAGGAACATTTTTTGCTCCCCCCAGCCACAAAAAAAGGCCCAAGATAAGTTAGCTGAGATTTTACGCCCAAAATTGAACATCGATGTTTCGGATCGATACTTAATAACGAAGACCATCAAATTCAAACCTTCCCATTTTTTTTTGTGGCCAGGGGGAGCAAAAAATACCTACCGCACGTCTGAGGACGTACGGTTATGTGGGGCTCGTACCTACTAAAAACATTTACCCCCTGCGTCTTCCTCGCACTGTTTCGTACGGGGCCGGGTACTGCTCGCGCGTTTCGCATCCCCGTCCAGTGCCTGCCTATAGGCCCGCTCAGATTACGCAAAATATATACCAACAAATGACTGAGAAGTGCGCTAGTGGCGCCCCCAATTTTGCAGACCCTTGCCAAACTGTACAAGGGTACCGTTTTTGCCCTTTGGCTTCGGAACGCTAAAAAATTATCACTTTCTGGTAGTATCAACATCTGAGTTCAGTATATTGGTGGCAATATTATTTGTATTGATAAAGGTAGTTTGGGCTCTATAGGGAAAAGTTTTTGATTTCAACCTACATTATATTATAAGCTTCACATACTAAGGGACTATCGAGTTTGGTCCCATGGGTGTTGTGTCAGATACTAATATTGAATGTGACTTGAATAATTTGTTGTAGTTTCTGGAACAAGTACATGACTTGGAATGTAGAGCAATTTTGGCTAGGAATAGGATTTTTTTTCTTCTTATTTCACCTGCCCTGGCCCCACGTTACTTGGTGTCGGCGTAAAATGTCTTCTTCTTCCATTCCTCTCTATCAGCCGTCAACTGGCAATTTTCTCCTTTTTCATTCATATCAATGATTACATACTTCATCCATCTTTTCTTTGGTCTCCCTCTCCCCTTCCATCCATCAGCACTTATATTCATCACCCTTTAAGACACATGTATTTCATCCCTCCTTATTACATGCCCATACCAAGACTATCACTGGCGTCAATTCTAAACTTCCCCTAATAAAGTCATTTCTTACTTTATCCCTTCTTGTCACTCCACACATCCATTCAACATTTTCATCTCTCTTACATGCAATTTTCTTTTAACCAAATATTTATGAAAGAAAATACCTTATTACTTGGAAGAAATAACCCATATCTAATAGAAATACCCATTAACAGTTCTTTGAAAGATGATACGAGAGATAATCAGCATACCAGCGTTTCAGTTCTCAATGGTAACGGTAATTTCAATTCCCCGTTGCATCGAACACGTATTATGTTTATGGTAATTTATTAAAAGGTTTTCCGGTAACTTATTATGGGTAAAAAATTGACGTGCAATTGAATTTTTTTCCTCTCAAAATGAAGTGGTTTTCGATTCCTTTTAGACGAACTCGCTTGAATTTTTAAAAAGCTATATTGTGTATAATGTATTCCCCTCGAGATTTAGCTGAAGTAATGTGTGCCAACGTTTTACCGGTGGAAGTATTAAGTTAGGTACTTGTAAGAAGGGGCAGATGACGTAATATTTCATTTACTGACCTAACGCTGGCCAGACGTTTTGTTAACAAATTGTACTAGGAGAAAATAGGTCGTAATCCTGATTAGATATGTTAGCGGAGGCTATTTTGTGGAAACGTGCGGTTAAAATTTGTAACACGCTGACCCGTTAGACGTTGTGTTGTCAGTTTTTTCCCGAATTACACAATTTTAAAGGTAACATTTCCTTACATATTGCCATACTATCTAAGATAGTTGAATGTAGAAGAGAATTTCGATAACATGGGCGGGCTTACGAATAACTTATTGGCAGAGTGACTGAGGGTTTACCCAGTAGCGGTAGTAATAAGTCGTGGGTTTAAATCCGGCTCGTAAAGATGTTTGTTTATTCAAAATTTCTAACTTTGGTATTCGCATAGTATGCATAAATACTTTTTATGTACTACTGTATATGTAGCATTAGATATTTATTTGTTAAGAAGATAGTAACTAATTTGTAGACACGATTAATATCGATTGCCCGCCTTTTGTTTGATAATTACCAAATCTGATTTAATATTTATGTTTTTAATGTAAAACTACACTAATATTATAAAGCTTATAAGTTTATGAGTTTGAAAGCCCTAATCACCAGTACGATTTGAAAAATAATTGCGTTAGTTAACTTATAATATGGGGAAATTAAATTTCACGCGGGCAACAGCCATTGTAAAATAAAACAGCTGGAGTGAAATAATTAATAACCATATTGGATCAACAATAACTTAATTAAACACCAAAATCACTAAACAAATAACAATTCAAACTGCTAAACACTTTGTAACTACCAAAAAACCTTTACCATCAGCATTATAGCTTAGGAATTATTTCAAACAGACCAAAGTTAAGGAACGCCTCGATCTAAAGGGACAACCCTTGGGTACTGAGCGACCACATATGTTGACCCCTCTAACCTTTGCTTCACCCCCTTTAACATTTAAATTGCTTGTGCTGAAGGAGGGGCGGTAGGTCAGAAGTTTCTGGTCAAGTTATACATAACAATTGGTCGCTCCCTTATCTAAAAGGATCATTTTTCACGTCAGTGCAACCACGAGGCGACATTTGTCAGAACTCCTTCAAGGCTTTTTATGGGTCTCTGTACCTTTAGCTACCTAGCAAACAAAGATTTATATTGCAAACGTTTTTGTTTTTGTACGTTAAATTGATGTAATTGGATTTGTTTCGAACGATCTTTCGCGTATCGGAGAGGATTTGAAAGTTATTTTTATTCGATTTTTTTACTGTTTGTGCGGTTGTGGTAGAAATGGCATGATCTCATCATAAGTGAAGTTCTAAGTGTAGGGTTGTGGCTGAAGGTGACTAGATATCAAGGCATTAAGAAGATGGTTATCAGCAGTTAAGCTAAGAAACAGCGAACGAACCCGCCGGGTAGTAAGCGTTGTTGTGATCTAAGATGGAGCACCCCTCTTTAAATCAGCAGGATAAAGTTGGACGGTATGGTCCAGACTCCAGACTCATCGTCCAGATAGTTGTCACCGAATATCACGCAGGAACATGACATTGTCGCTTGGCGGCAAGGTTTTGTCCAGCGGGTGGTAACTAGCTAGTAGCTACGGCCAAAGCCTGCCACTAGAAGCAGCTTGGGTATTAATCACTGCTAGTTTAAGACCTTTATCTCATCATACGACACCTACTTTTACATCCAGCTGAGGGACAGGTATTGGTGTTACTCCCCAACAACACATTAGAAAATGGTAATTACTATAGCAATATGGTGTGGCTGTCATATTTGTCTTCAGTAAAACGTAGACACACTTTAGGATTTTAGATCAAATAATAGCCGTTAAGTTAATCATGCCATCATGTCATTAAGATCAAGAAGTCTGAAAAGGCCACGCTTCTCTATGTAATGTGGCTGTATCGAAGTGCTCGCACACCTCTACCGAACCCTGCCACCGAGCCATAACACCTGCATTTCTGCAGGTGTTATGTTACATCATATCATAACACCACGCCACATGTTATATTTAAGATAATAATATTAGCTGTGGATTTTTTGTAGCTATTTAAACAACAACGTATTGCTTTTAAACAACAGCGTGTTATCTTTCTTAAAAATATCTCCTTTAAAACGCTTCTATAAAATCCAAACCACTTTTGATCCCGGAACTATGAAACTAAAAATCCGGCACGCTCAATTGAGCCGTATTGCTCAATCGAGCCGCGAGTAATTAAGCGTTAGAGCCAACAATCGCGCGGTCTGCCAACCCTGATAGCGCGCTGGCTTAACTCCTCAAGTGAAAAGGCAAGCGGTTGAAGCTTTACACTCGTGAGCTAGGGTTGGTGAGTTTTTAACTTGCTTGCAATAAAGAATAAAGAATTTGATTTGATTTGATTTGCTTCTAAATTATATTAGGCTGAATATAAAACTTTTTAATATTCACGTACGTAGTACGTTGTAAGAGTATTAATTAATCAATTTTCATTATTTCTTAGATCCAATAATCACAAACGCAGAAATTATATCCTGACCCCGTGAGGTTTTCAGGAAATCCTTTCTAATTGAAGTAACTAAGAGACTATGACGTATTTATGATATACGTATATAGGGTCCGTAACTTAACTTCGAGAGTCTTATGTTCGATTATTGAAAAGTCGACTGAACGATTCTTCAAATGGAATTTATTGCGAAACAACCTATTTTCGCCAAAAGCTACTTCGACTGAAAATTCATAGTATTTTAAATATTTTACTTTCATTCGGTTTCTATCAGTCCGGTGTTTGTAGCAGCCCTACACAATACCGGAACTATGTGTTTAAAGCGGACAATGTAGCAGTAACTTGTTAGAATCGGATTATATAAATGGTATCGTATCGCTTACGGGTTTGATTTAGATTATTGTTTTAGCACAATATCTATGTGTTCTATTTATTTCTGAACCTTTAGTATTATTACATCGATATTAATCGACGAATGAGACTATATCCTATCCTACTAATGTTATAAATATGACAGTTTGTGAGGATGAAAGAATACGGAGAAAGATCAAGTATTAATAATCATCTCGCTAAAAGCTAGCTAGCTTGGACCCTGTTCCTGATACCGGTGGGCTACTATATTTTATATTTTTAAATAAATATTTTTATTTTTTATATTTATTTAAAAATGTATTTTATATGTTTAAAAATGAATAAAAGAAATAATCACGCTAACTCACTGCATATTAACAATTTCTCAATTTCAAAATCAGATTTCCTCACGATGTTTTCCTTCACTGTTAGCCAGCGGTGTTTTAAATGAAGTAAGAAGTTCATTTTGACTAAGAAAAATTCACATGAGAACTAGCCAGGTCCGAACCCACACCCACATGCTTGCAAAGCGAGTCCGTAACCATAGAGTAGTAAACCTGTCCTCATAATTCATCTGCCTAGCCTTTTCCCAACTATGTTGGGGTCGGCTTCCAGTCTTACCGGATGCAGCTGAATACCAGTGTTTTACATGGAGCGACTGCCTATCAGACCTCCAAAACCCAGATACTGGGTTACACGATACCCCTTGGTAAGACTGGTTGTCAGATTTCGGGCTTCTGACTACCCGTAACGACTGTCAAAGATCTACAATTGACATCCGGGGCCAACAGCTTAACGTGCTATCCGAGGCACGGAGTGTGATAATTAATTTATAAAACGCACATAACTTACGAAAAGTCAGAGGTGCGCGCCTTGGGTTCGAACCCGAGACCTCTGACTTGCCAGTCAACGGTCACCACCACTAGGCTATCACGACTCTTCCTACCCTACTTCTTTCTAAACCTGTCCGCATAATTATAGACTACAAAAGATTATAAACTGCTACTGTTACTTGTAATTAATTTGAATGTTATTGCACTTTTTACAATAATATTTTAATTATGTTATTTAAGCTAATTAGGCTTATCGGTTGTCGACATAAATAACACATAATTATTCATTGTTCCACCGAAATAGCGTCATCGCTTTATTATACCCAATATCTAACTTCATTATTGATAAATACACAAATATTAAAGTACATATATAATTATGCATAAGTACTGTAGGATGCTTATTATTTATTTCATAATTTTTCTCTGCCGATTCATAGAAGACACCTACCAGTAAAATTTCGTCCTCATCGTCGTTCGGCGCATTCTTCTTAACGTGTGATTGATAAACAACCTGGTGACAGAGTTTAAACCGCCCGCAGGCCTCTGACATGGCTTTACACACCATTGAAAAATCTCTCAGATGCGTCGGTTTCATTACGATGTTTTTTCTCACCGTTTCAGTAACTGATGATTAATTTATAATACGCACATAACTTACGAAAAGTCAGAGGTGCAAGCCTTGGGATCGAACCCGAGACCTCTGACTTGTCAGTTGACAGTCATACCCAGGCTATCAGTGCTATAAAGAAATTTAGCTCCTGAAAAATATAAAAAAATGTCTTTAATTTATTTTAATTTTAAATGATTGCTGAAACTTCCGATTAAAAAATATCGATACTACTAATATCCCGACAGGCTATCACGTAAATTATAGTATCTCATTCGCAGTGATGGGATATCAACGGAATCGAAATTTAATTTCAGCTGAGTGCTATAATGTGACACACGCTCCTGAAGTTAAGATAGATATTTATATTCAGGGCTTAAGAATAGATAAATCAGTTTTTTCGGCTCAAATTGCTCGAAATCCAAAAAAAGCAATTTTAAGAAAAAATATTCTGATAAAAAAATTAAATGGGGTCATGGGGTCTATGTGCCCGAAAATTTTATAAAGAGCTTTCCTCCAGGCTGGTGGATACCACTGGTGACCGGAGGGCTGGCAGTTACCTCGGTCAACGCCTCAGTCTGGCTATACAACGGGGTAACGCCGAGCATCCTCGGCACGATTTCCCCGGGCAGCAACCTTAATTCAGTTTTTTATTTATAGGTTAGTCGTTATTTTATTTTTAAGTTATTTAGGTTTTTCTTTTTATCATAAACTGATAATTTTCTTATTGTATTTCATTTGCTACATTGGGAATAAAAAAATATTTTTACGTCGACCATTCCATCCGTATGTTCGAAATATATTTTACCAAAGTAATCAGCATTAAAATCTTTACTGGGATCAAAGTGGAAGTGATCATCAATAAAATATTTATTTTACCAGTGAAACACGAAAACACGCCGTACATATGACGTCATTGATTTCCCCGGAGAAGCAAATAGAAAATTTGATTTCAATTTTATGCTTATACTGTGTTTTGATTTAGGGCGTCGGTATTTGGGTATATGTCATTAACGATTTTTTTATTTGTCTTATAAAAGATTAGACTCTTTTTAGGGTTCCGTCGTAGGTTAATACATAATTAGGAAATATCTAATCAAACTGCCTCGTTGGTCTAGTGGTAGCAAGCGCGACTGCTGAGCACGAGATCCTGGGTTCGATCTCCGGGTCGGGCAAAGAGTTATTGGATTTTTCCATTAGGAAATTCTCAGGAGTCTGGAATTGTGCCCGGGTAATGGCAATAGGCTCGCCCCCTATTACATGGGACTTATAACATATCCGGCGAAACGTGGGTGTATTGCACACCTCTGCCTACCCCCTCTGGGGAATACAGGCGTGTCTATAAAAAAAGATATAAAAATCAAATCAAAAGGAAATTTGATTATAATTTTCATATCACTTTAAAAAAAGAACATGCAGCTAATATAGGTTGAATGAACCTTACATTGGTGCTAATACAAGGGTTCCGTAGACAAATGTTCGGCTGTCGTTGGTTCGATGTAAGGAATGGGGACCGTCAGATAAGAGAATGGAGCGTCGTACACTCGCGGGCAGATGCAAGCAACGTATAGAAAAGACTGAACGAATATTGGAAATAGGTAAAAAGTAAAAAAATAGTATTTATTATCCTGCCAGTACCTTTTTACCGAAGTTAAAGTAATTTGAGGGTTTTAAGGATTTTATGGCCAAGTAATGTACTTGGTAAGGTCTGAAAATCGAATAAAAGAACTAATTATTTATGCACTTGCGAGCACTACGCTCTATCAATAGTATAAAAATGTTGAAATTTTGTGTAAAGCACATTCAACCTTAATTAAAATATTATTTGTATTATTAAACTACCTCTACCCTACCCCTACTAACCCTTACCCTTCCCTATTCTACCTTTATCATATCAGCCCTACCCTCTACCCTAGGTAGGGACCTAGGGTAGAGGGTAGGGCTAAAATTGAATTATACCCCTAGGGTATGGTAAGGTAGGCCCTTGGGGTAGAATTCCATTTTTTTTATTCTATTCTACTATTCTAAGCAGGAGACAAATCCAACAAATCAAAAGCCATGATAATCAGTCCAGTAGTTCTCGAGTTTAAAATAGTAAATCACCCGACTTTCTTATATTATGCATATAGATAATAAATATAATTTAGTATTTAAAAAATTTGGATATATTATAATTTTAATTAATCTTAATGTAAATATAGAATATCATATAGATTTACATATTAATGATAAAACGAAAAACTTAAATAACTTAGAAATAAAATAACGACTAACCTATAAATAAAAAACTGAATTTAGGTTGCTGCCCGGGGAAATCGTGCCGAGGATGCTAGCGGCGTTACGTTACCTAGATTAAATTATACAAGAATTTCAAATATTCATAAAAAATTGTATCGATTGATTTCCCTTTGGTTTGAGTTTTACAGTCAAATCTAACTTAGCTAAAGTGTACTTCAAAACACCTTCAATACGCTTATAAAGACGTAAAACAACGTGACGGTAGAAATACTGGCGTTCGCGTCTATTCTGTCCCTAATCATCAGATTATTCTTAGAAATTACTTCATTCGAAGACATAGGGCGGAGGTTCGTAAGGTTTCATATAAATTCGTACAATTTGTTACACCGATGACGTCATTAACCTTAAACGCGAGGGGAGAAAATTTTCTATACGTATATCTAAGGTTCTTGGTATGGTTAAGCAGTGCTTAAAGCAGTCAGATTGCAGTATTTATTACGCACCATTTGCAGTATTTATTACGAGTTTATCTGTGCTTCGGAAGATACTTTTAGCAGGCTCCGATTTATCATATTTCTTCTTCTTAAAGCTTTATCTTCTTCTATCTTCTCTTTTCTTTCTGTTTTCTCTCTTTTCTTTAACTTTTTTCGTTTCTTTTTCTCTTTCTTTCTTTTTTTAATTTCTTCTTTCTCAAGACCTTGAAATTTAATTCTGCCAATATGTGGCAATGGCAATGACAGTGAAAATGTTCATAGATGATGTATTTCTGTTGCAATTATAACAGCAAATACTAAAAACAGTATAAAATAAATTTATTTATTTATTTATTTATTTACATTAAATAGTACGGCCTAGGCCAATTACACTATTCAATCACAATATCAAGAAAAAATAATAATTATAATATAAAAAATAACATAAAAACAAATACAATTACAATAACACTTTCACGCCTTCATCTCGCAATACCTCAATAAATATTTAAGCGTCACACAAAAAACGTGTTTTTTTTGTGTGAGACGATCTTGGCTGCAGTATGAGGTTATAATCTATCATTTTAATTGTCATTAAAACTGCAACCTTACTAAACTAACTGCATTAAAACGTAAGTTTCGAGAAAGTAGTTCATTTAGTAGGTTTTGTTCAAAGAACTGACAAAAAAATCCCTTATAAAATGAATGACGTGTAATATTTAAAAATAAAACATGACGCAATAAAATCATTAAGCGATCCAACAGATAAATTCATTACATTGCTTCGACCAACAAAAGAGTACACTACTTATCTAATCCTGACCAATCCACAAATTGACAAACTATCAAACAAAATCTAACTCAATACCCAAAGACTTAAGGTTGAATTCGAAATAAGGGATCCAGAAGTACGTATTTTATCAGTTGATAAAGAAATATCGATAAAGTATTATAATATCGAAAGTGAAGTATTCGTAGCAATAGATCGGATAGTGATACTTGTGTACACGGAGACAAAATCGAAAACAAAATGAGTAACGCCTGCAAATATTACACAGAAAGAACATTAGGATGGATGTTAAATAACAAAATTATAGTCCTGTTATCCTTGCTATCATTTTGTTTGTTTGTGTCAGTATTAGTGATTGCTGGACAAAGAAATAAAGCGCAAACAGAGCTACAAGAATTGAAGGATAGTTTAGTAACAACTACGCCGAAGACTGAAGATACGACTGTTACGACACTGAAGCCTGAAGACACTACTAGTACGACGGTAAAGGCTGAAGAGACTACTGCTACGACGCCGTCGTCGTCGTCGTCTGAAACTCCTGAAGGTGGCAATGACAACGGCAGTAAAAGCTTGATGTTTAAATTATTGGGAGTCGCATAATTACAATTAGGTAAAAAAATGAGTGTAAATGCAATTTTAAGTGCTTAAAAGTGTGCGTCAGAGTGATAAAGTGTTTACGTGGAAATTAACAATGCGTCCTCCATATTGTGGCTTATCTTTCAATTTTATAATCCTTGAGATATATGTATATATATTGTAATCTGTCAGGTATGAGTTGGCAGTCAATGGTGCCACTTTCCATACATTTGATTTATCAAGCAGTTATTTTTTTTCATTATCGGGGTATTAATTATTAATAGTTTTACTATCCTTTACCTATCCACACGAAATAAAGAGACAAATGTATTGAATATTATGTTATAGTTTAATTTACTACTTGGGAATCGACCCATTATTAATACTTCATAGGTACCCCACTAAAGGCAGGCAATTATTATAGACTAGCTTTTACCCGCGACTTCGACGGCGTTTATTGTAGATTGGGTTATGTCCGACTCAAACGGAACTAAAAACCTCACGGTGTTCCTTGATTGGAGTTTCCTATGTTAACATACAGACTTAAGTATATAAAAAAACATCATTGTCTGCTTATAAAGGCTTGTATTTTTGATTGTGTTTTTTTTTTGTTTTATCAATATTAATTTGTATAAAATAACCATGCTGTGCGATGGTACCAGACATATCAAACATGTCCTTTTGTAATAATTATTCTGAACAAAATATTGAGATACAGTGTATGGTAACCATTATAAAATTTGTACTTTAAGACTAGGTGGTTTTATGATGGTTAAAAAAACTTTTTTATTATGATTTTTTTTTTTTTCTATAAAATAATTGTAAATGTTTCTGGAACAAATTACTGTTGTTATCAATAGATAATATTTGATATAAGTAAGTAAATGATAAGATATTTTTTTTCAATGTTTTATTTTCTTATTAGTTACTAATACCAACCTGTTACCTGCTACTTTGTACGCGTGAAAATTGATCTTCTCGTATATTCCATAAAAGTATCCCATACCTTTGTCCCAGCTTCCCCTTTGTCTAATTTCATTACGATTTTAGTCTTTCTTACCTCAAAAATAATGGCTTTCCCATACAAAATTTCACCTCCCTTTTTACCCCCTTTAATGCAGGGCACTTAATATCGTGCCCTGCATGCCCTGTCGTTTGTTCATTACAGGAACTGATGGACGCTACTGAAGGCGCCAATCTCGTAGCCCAGTTCTGGGCTGACACAATTTAGATTGCCATCGACACGCTAAGAAGAAGACCCCCTTAAAAGAAGATTTTTCCAAGCCAAGCCTTTGTAGGTTTTTTTAACTTCACAAATAACTGATTTTCGTACAAACTACTCTATTATTTCAATCTAATTTAATATCTTACTATTTAAGTCAGCTATCTGCTACTGAGAGTTCCGTCGAAATCGCTACAGCCATTGAGAAGATTACCCGGAACAAGCAGACGAAAAGACAATTGAAAAAAAAAACTGTTTTGTAGTTTATAGGTACACTGCAGATAAAATAATTCGTAAGAGGTATTTCCTTTCTCTCATTATCCGTTAAGACAGCAATCAAATGTAATTTGTTATGAAATAAATGACTATGAATCAGACACGACCAAAAAGAGATCAGGGGCAAAACCGACAGTTTTACGTGCACTCCGTGAAACGTTAGAGTGGGCCTACATACAGGCAGGCACTGGACGCGGGGCTGCGATGCGCGGTCGTAGTACCTGGCCCCGACCGATATAGTTCGAGGAACACGCAGGGGGAGACGTTTTTAGTGGGTGCGAGCCCCACATAACCGTACGTTCTCGGACGTGCGGTATGCGGTAGGCATTTTTGACTCTCCCCGGCCCCAAAAAAAAGGCACGGTACGTTAAATAAACTTAATCGTTAAAACGTTATCTTATAGTATCTATACCTACCAACCTTTTAGTGTGATCTTGCAACATTCTTTGAAATTCTATAAATTTGCGTTTCCGTGTACACCTAGACTTTTTATCGATACAAAATATTCTGTTTCCGCACACACCCTTTATTACATACATGGGGCTTAGCCACGTTGACTATCTACAATCGCTAACGAATAGAAAACGAAATAAATGTATAGGATTAGATTCTATTCGTTTGTTTTGACCACGTGACAAAGTGATAGTGAATAGTGAAATAGTGAAGTGATAAAGGTAATGTCATCCTATACATTTCTTTCGTTTTCTATAACGTTAGCGATTGTAGATAGTCAACTTGGCTAAGCCCCATGTACATTACGTCACGTGTTTAAGTTACGTGTGTGTACTTACATGTAAATTTATATACCTACTTAGGTTTATATGCGGAAGTTACTTTGTTTAACTGATTAATATGTAGACTTAGTAATATACTTTATGAAATTAGTAGAGGGATAGCTGGCAATCGCTAAAAATTTAATAAAATTGGTTAAGTATAAAGACTTATCTTATTAATACGAAACATTTTAGGATGTAAATTTATAGGTCGCTATGACAAATATACATAAATGTATAAACAAGCCTGTAACTGTCCCACTGCAGGGCAAAAGCCTCTTCTTATACAAAGAAGAATCGAACATTAATCACAACGCTAGATACTGCGTAGGTATTGGCGATTTCAGACTATTAAGACCAGGTTTTTTTAGGATCAGGTTTAAGGTGTTTTTTTCGCCGTTAGTCAGTGGTGTCTTGATTAACTAAAAAAGGACTTACTACTAATAATACCTACATAATACTTACTATTAATACCTACATGCCAGGTTCGAACTTTAACCGTCGTGCTAGCAAAGCGAGTCCGTAACCATTGCACCACCACGACATTTGCTATGATGATAAGTAAAAAAACATTCAATTGTCATATTTTTTTTATTTATTTCAATAATCCTAATAAAAATAATTGCATAAAATTCTTATACCTTTCTGAATGGCACTGAGAAATTATGAACTCATGATCACATGAAAATTAAATTTTGTAAATTAAAGTTTATTCGTTACAAAATAACTTAACTGCCATAAATAACTAAATTAAAAATCTCAATTTTCTTAAATATTTCGCTTTAATAAAGCGAGACCTTATAGGTAGATTGCCTGCACAATCTGGAGAAATATAACAGAGATTTTCTGAGAAAACGAAAGGAAAATAAAGAGAGCTTCTTACTAGTTTTTCACAGAATCCAGTTCAGTATCTAAATAACTTAATAATATTTACAAGAAGCTTGTATCTCGCTGAAGATCTTAACTAGAAGCTTGATACAATCTTTTACAGTGCAGTTTAAGCCGCAGTTTCGAGTAACTGCTTTATTTTGTTTGAAAGTGCCGTCATCGGCGACACCTTGCCCTCTAGCGGCAAGCCATAGAATTAGAATATAAATTGAACTCTTTATATAAACATTTATAATTTGCATTTAAGGGGATGGATATAGTGTGTAGCTAAATATTAAGAGAATTAGGGTTTGCGCAAAAAAGGTTCTTATGTGTAGTGTGCCCTTAATATTAATTTTTATAAGTCTGTATTTTTAGTAAACTTGTAAATCTTTGTAGTCTGCCTCGTTGGTCTAGTGGTAGCAAGCGCGACTGCTGAGAACGAGGTCCTAGGTTCGATCCCCGGGTCGGGCAAAGTGTTATTGGGTTTTTCCATTAGGAAATTTTCACTAGCAGCACGGAGTCTGGAATTGTGCCCTGTTAATGGTAATAGGCTCGCCCCCTATTACATGGGACTTGTAACATAGCCGGCAAAACTTGGGTGTGCTGCACACTTCTGCATACCCCCTCTGGGGAATACAGGCGTGAGTCTATAAAAATAAAATTTTCACCAATCTCTGACACAAAACTCTTCAAAAATTTTCTTTAGTCGAGAACACTCGTCCCTTTTCAAATAAAAAAATCACATCAACTCAATCAAAATCGGTTCATCCGTTTGGTATGTATGACGCTTCAGACAAACCCACACACTTATAACACCACTAGGGTTAAAAATCACTAATATGGAAACCTTTAAAACATAAAACGTCCGATTCAAAGGATTAAGTGCGCTTTTATCAATAATTCTGCCCATAATGTAAGTACCTATCTCATAAATGTTTTACCTGAATTGTGATCCCACTAATATTATGAAACTTATTCCACCTCTCCAGCACTTATCATTTATTTTATAATCAAAAGAAAAAAATACCTTAATAAATATATTTTTTTACTCTGGCAACCCACCCTTAATATTTACCGGTAGCAACACAACGACGTTCGGCTAATACGTTATAAATATTCATAGTCATAAGTAGCTCCCGACCTATCGAACGTTTACGACATAGCCAGTGTTACTTAACCCGCGACCACTTACTCAATATCTCCCTTGATCCTGTATTTCTTTCGAGAAAGACGGGGGGAGGAGTTCTAGTAAAATTGGTCGCCTACTCTTCACCAAGGGAAGGGATTCCGATACACATTATGCGATATTTCAATTCAGTATTTATATTTCCTACTGGAATATGGCTTTAAATCCGCGTGGAGTGTGCTGATTATATCATTTTTTGTATCTTTTACTTGATTGCACTTGATTTAAGGTGTACTTGTGTTTAGTCAACTGACATTGTTCTCACATAAGACCTCAGAACAATGTAACCTAAAATATTGTAAACCACTTTATTTAAAAGAGCAACCATGGAGTTTCTTGCCAGATTCTTCTCCATGAAGGGTAGGCTGCCCTAGGAACTGGCAACTAGAGTCACTCTTATAATAAAAATATTAGAATTACGACTATTCATAAGTGCCTAATGGTCTACATGAATAAAAATATTTTGATTTTGATTTTTGATTTTGAGTTTGGGATTATTCAGCTGAAAAAAAATCCTTCTGCTGGTATATTAATCGTGGGAATAGCTTGCGGTCTAATTCTTCTTCTTATCGTGTGGTTGATTAACAACCTGGTGTCAGAGTGTAAACCTCCCATAGGCATAGACATGGTTTTAATGATTAGAATATATAATATAGTCTCAAACTTTCGCGATCATTTGACATAATGAAACAACTTTTTAACGGATATATTTCGCGTTTTTATTTTGATAAAACACTCCTGACGTTTCGAGTGCTTTGCAGCACTCGTGAATGCACACATGTGTATTAAAAAAAATTCACATAATATGGGCAAAAAACTAAATAAAGTTGACGGTAGATCAAAAATAAAATTTTAAATAACTGTCGACGCTTGTCACCTCAGTCTGCCTGCGACCACGAGTGCTGCAAAGCACTCGAAACGTCAGGAGTGTTTTATCAAAATAAAAACGCGAGTTATATCCGTAAAAAAAATTATTAGAATATAATTATTTACATAATAATTATAATAATATATTTAATATAATAGATATGCGGTCTAATGATTATAATTATTGATCAATTAAGTCTATACTTTAAGCTACTTATTAATTTTAATAGTACCTAATCGACTTGCAATGGGTTTAAATAGCGTTAATCCGGCCTTTTTAGGGTTCCGTAGTAAAACTAAATTTCTTACAGTCATGTCCGTTATCTTTTACAGCAATTTTGCTCGCAGACTATGAATGATAGAAAGCTGCTTTTTGGCATTAATGTACATAATTATAAAAATGACCATACCATACCATTCTTCTTCTTATCGTATGGTTGATGAACAACCTAGTGTCAGAGTTTAAACCGCCCGTAGGCCACTGACATGGCTTTACACACCATTGAAAATTATCTCAGGTATGCTGGTTTCATCATGATGTTTTCCGTGACCGTTTTAGCAACTGATAATTATTAATTTATAATACGCACATAACTTACGAAAAGGCGCCTTGAGATCAAACTCGAGACCTCTGACTTGTCAGTCGACGGTCATACCACTAGGCTATCAGTGCTATATACCATCATGCTATATACCACCAGTAATACATAAAATGTGGCATGAGGGGCACGAAAACTGTTCAACAAAGTTTTGAATTGAAATAGTATATTATTATGGTCGAATTTGATTTTATATACATCTTATCTATAATTTATCTTTAAGTGTCAATTATATCAGGCATTGTGAAACAGGCATTCAACATAATAATCGTCTAAAAATCTAGGTTAATTTAGAACCATTGTAGTGTATAGGTACAATACATTTCAAAAGGCAAGTACTTAGGTAGCTCGTGATTCACTTCTAATGAATCAATGCGCTCATTGCTCGCGGATTTTCGCGGCAAAAATAGGGTACATCAGCCACATGCGAGCTAAACATCCTAGCTCTTAGAAAATAGAAGCCAAATTGCCGTGGCTGAAACCGGCAAGGAGGTATATATATATATTGAGCGGGCTTACAGGCAGGCACTGGACGGGGCTGCGAGGCGCGTTTGCGGTACCCGGACCCGTCCGATACAGTGCTAGGAACACGCAGGGGGGAGACGTTTTTAGTGGGTGTGAGCCCCACATAACCGTATGTCCTCGGACGTGCGGTATGCGGAAGGCATTTTTTACTACCCCCGGCCACAAAAAAAAAAGGTATTATATATATATATATCTAATGAATGCAACTACTTCAGTTACACACACTTCACGTCTAATGAATTACTGATAAATATAAAGATAGTAAAAAGTCCCGCCATTGGTCTTGTCATTATCTTTCGTATGTATCGTATCGTTATCGTGTCTTTTCAAGACTATTATAGATAATACAAAACTGATATCAGCGATTTCATAGCGTAATACGCTAGAAATTGAATATCTTTAGAAAGTATCTTATTTCTTTGTATAGCGTGTAAGCTATAATTCTAATATATAGGTTTAACTGTTACCAAATCAGTTTTATCAAGTCAAACTACTAATAACCTAAAAAACCTATGAACATGAAAAAAATATTTCTTAGAAAATATATCCGGATTATTTTCTCCTGAGTTGAATTTTATTAAATTTGCTATACTAATTGGGAAACAAGTAAAATAAGTTCATGTAGCCCGAAATATTACAGAAAACAAGAAATGTGTATACTTGTATAGTACTATGTGTGTGTGTGTGTCTCGAATATCTTGAATCTTTTCGGAATTTCAAACCTTGCTTGTACCATTGTGACTTTTTCAGTGTCTTAATACACCACTACTTCTTCTTAATTTGTCCCATTACTAGCACTACTGACTTTTACGACAGCAAGGTTTTATCAAGGGTTTGATCAAAATCAAGATATTCATGTATACCTTAGACACTTTTGAATGGTCATACTTCTGATATAATTGTAAGAGTGACTCTAGTTGCCAGTTTCAAGGGCAGCCTTCGCTTCATGGAATCTAATCTTGGAAACGCCTCTTTTCTTCCTACTTACTTTTGTATGTTACTTGAGTCCGAATTCTAAAACGCCAATAACTCTTAAACGCCGCTTAAACTTAAAGTTGTGTTAGTTATCGTTTCAAGATACTTAATGTAAGCTTCCAATATGCATGCGAGTTTGTATCTAACAGGATATAATCTCCCCCATATTATAAATTTACTTAGTTTGGGACTCGAGTTCCTTAAACTATCTACTTACTATACATTTGCGTCAGCAATGATACAAATACATAAGGTATTATATTCATAAAATGTTCTCCTGAATTTCGGTTACAGCGGCCAATCTCAACGGAGGTTAGCCAACTACGCAGGAGGATATTAAAGTATACAAGTGTTCTCTCTATTCCATCGCTCTCATTGTCCATTGGGACTGTGATATAAAAATATGTCTTTTTTGTATTCATCCATCCTAAGTTTATTGGGTTAATTAAAAAAAACTCAATCTAAAACCAAGAAAAAAAAATTACATGAAGAATAAATAAAATATCCTAAATCCAACCTGCCATCAGAATAAAACCATGTACCTCTTACACATAGATACTGAGTCAGTCATCTCATCAAAGAAAGGGAATAAATGAGATCGTTTCCCTCCGAAAATTCCCCTCCCCTCCAGCCATCAATTGGTAGCTACAAAAATTGATCAAATGAAAGTGTGGTGGATATTTTTGGTAGGCTTTGAAATATTTCTTTCTTTTTTATATCGCATTTTTGATGGATCAAGTTGATGTAAATCAAGGAGTGAATTTTGTTGTGTTGATTGATGGAAGGTTGGAATTCAGTGTTGGACTGAGTTGTATATAAAATATTTTTTTTTTCGCATCATTGAGTCAGATCAGAAATTTTTGCTGGCCAATTTTTTGCAACGTTAATGGCACCTTTTTTTTTGTAAAAAATGTTGCTACCGCATTCCGTACGTCCATGGATGTTGATGGCAGTATCCGTGAATGGCAGTTAGTTATGTGGGGCTCGCACCCACTAAAAACATCTCCTCCCTGCGTGCTCCTCGCACTATAACATACGGGGCCGGGTACTAGCTTCGCAGCCCCGTCCAGTACCAACCCAAGCCCGTTTAAAGTTAATGGCTTCTAGACGGAGAAGGCGGAACGAGCTGGATTTTTTCAGGGAGGACATGCATTGCACTCGATCGAAAAAAGTAGAAAGAAACTAGGAAAGCCCTTGCAAAGCAGTGGGACACTTTAGTCTCGTAATAATAATGCCTCTTTCTAATGCCTTATTCCAGTTCTGTCGGGTCTCCATAATTGCACAGGATGGACGAAAATGCTGGTGCAACGAGAGCGCCATAATCACACAGCACCTGAGTTGTACTTATACCGTATTTCTTTGTGAATTTTAAATCTAGTATGGAATTGAGCTGAGTTTTTACAAGTAGATTACACACTTGAATAGTTCTTACACAGAATCAAATATTTAGTAGATAGCTAGTTTATCAATCAATCAATCAGTCAATGCCACAAGTCAATCCGCATTACATTCAATAGTAACTAAAACTTCTATTACATGATTGTGTTACTAACTTTAACTTACTAAGAAACAAGCATCTGACAGTTAATTACCATTCAAAAGACGCAGTCGGTCAAAAGTCCTTTGTTTCGTTTCTTTGTAACCTAAAATGATAACATATTAAACATTGCTACATAGTTGACAAAGACAGCTACAAATATGACACAAAAGGCTCCAATGAAACTTGTTTTGACATTATAATAGCTGAAAGTTTGGTAGTTAGCGCGCCTAGACGTTTATGATGTGGTCTAAGGAGTGTAAGAACGGCGATTTTTATACTATCTTAGTTCTATAGCTTTGGCAACAGGTTCATCCACTTAGAGGTCGGATCAAGATAAAAAGAACCTCATATGTTAATCCTTTGGATGTGGTCTCTCGTGGTCTACCTGTGTCAAGTTTCGTCTAAATCCGTTCAATAATTTACGCGTGATTGAGTAAAATTTTCTCATTTATAATAGTATTTTTAGCCTTGGCCTGATAAAGATTGCGTCACAAACTTGACTTTTTCTTTGGCAATAAGATATTGTTATGATCTGATGGTGCATATTACAACTATAGAATCGAACTCTTCATTGAATGGTATCGAATCTCGTTACAACGACATAATTGAATGTCAAACATCTTCTTGAACTTTTAAAATTTATAATAATAAAGTAACATTAATACAATTTTTTCATATAAAAAAAGAAACAAATTTAATTGTTGAGTTAGTCAAGTAGACCGCTATCAGTTTATGAATTGCCCCACAGCCTGCGGTCCCACCTGGCCACGGTGTGTAGATATAACAGTCTCCAAGCACTTACACACTGGCCTTGTTCTAATGACCAAAGTTTTCAGTGTTACCAACTTAATATATACAAAATTACCATACCCATAACATTGTGGTTTAATGGTGCAAGTGTAAAAGGACATTAGTATTAAATTGGCTTTTCGGCTTTATAATGTTGTTTGTAAGCGATTTGTGTTATCGGGTTTGTTTTATCTGTGCTTATCTGCTGAATTCATTCGCATACGTCACTTCTTAATTACATTACCTACATAAATGCAGACAATTTATATAACAATATTTTTTTCTAAACAGATATTGGTTCTGATTATTTTGTACATCTTGCTAAACTAATTTTAGTCTAACTATGCCCTTTTGTAATAAACACCATTGAAAAAGGACAAAAAATTGAACTACCAAATTAAAGCTGTCAAATTAATCTATCTCCTTGCTATTGACGTGAAATTAGACGAGACTATAAGACGTGCCGGCTAAATTCTCGTTGATGTCACGCAAATGGACTAGTTTGACGGCTCTAAAAATCTTCTATCCTTTTCTAATGATTTCTGTTAGAAAGAGAGATAACGTGTCTAAATTAGTTTAGAGCTACGTGACATTGTTTTGAAGTTTCACTCACTGCAGAATCTGCAGACATCGGTGTGGAGTATCCCGTCTCAGATAGGTATTTATAGAGCCTGCATTGTCCTGTAATAGTCCTCACAGCATTGAGATCCATACCATATCCTAACGTTAGCAGCTCAGTGAGATTTTTGTAGCCATTGAACGCGGATTCTATATTATTCTGTATTCTGAGTACCTATCTAGTCTAAAGTCTAAAGAGTCGTGATAGCCTAGTGATGGTGACCGTTGACTGGCAAGTCAGAGGTCTCGGGATCGAACCCAAGGCGCGCGTATGACTTTTCGTAAGTTATGTGCGTTTTATAATTTAATTATCACTCTCCGAGCCTCGGATAGCACGTTGAAACTGGTGGAAACTGTTGGCCCCGGCTGTCAATAGTAGATCTTTGACAGTCGTTTCGTCAGAAGCCCGATAGTCTGACAACCAGTCTTACCGAGGGGTATCGTGTAACCCAGTATCTGGGTTGTGGAGGTCTGATAGGCAGTCGCTCCATGTAAAACACTGGTATTCAGCTGCATCCGGTAAGACTGGAAGCCGACCCCAACATAGTTGGGAAAAGGCTAGGCAGATGATGATTCTGAGTACCTATCTAATCAATATGAGCATATTTTATACGATCTCATACACTGCTTATATTGCGCGATACTCATGAAAGTATACATAAATAATAACGTGTTAGTTTTAAAGTCCATAAAGTAGATATTTCACTGTTTACGAGTTAACTAACTCTTCTCATTTTGCTTTAACTACTAGAGCCTCATATAACTTGCATCTTTAAACATTTCTGGTTGCTATGGCAACTGCTTATTTGATTTTCATTGGTGAATATAACCGTCTTACTGTTATTATAAGCAGTGATAGCCTATAGGTATGACCATTGTACTGACAAGTCACTGGTTCTAAACCCATGCATGCACCTCTGTCTTTCTGTGCGTATTGGAAATTAATTATCACTTACTAAAACAAGCCGTGTGGTTTCCGGCCTAAGAAGAGAACCACCCTTACTCGTCCCGTGGGTGTCGTAAGAAGCGACTAAGGGAAAGATCCGGAGGATGAGCAGCAGCAGCATGCTTTTGTGTAACATTAATCATCTGCTACTGCGATCGCCAACCCGCTTGCCCAGCGATTATGGGAAAATATCTCTAGTGATCGCACAAGTGACGCGCATTGGGAGAGGCTGTTCAGGACTGTTACAGGCTGATAATGATGATGATGAAAACGAGGGGAAACATCACAATTACAGATGAACAGATACCTACACACGTAAAAGTTATAATCAGAGATCGAATATTCCAGTGCATATTTAAATTTTAATAAACTTCAAAAAGTACGTTACATAGAGTGGACAACACCACCTCTTAAATATAAAATAATAATTTCTAATACCGTGATATGAATATCAGAGTTTCGTACTAAAATAGTGTCAAACTATAATGTTTTATTTTTTTAAATTAAAATAAAACATTTTAATTTGACACAATTTTAGTTAATATTTCAAATCAATAATTTGTACCTTATTATATTATATGATGTTTATATTTATTTATTTCCGTGCCTCGGATAGCACGTTAAGCTGTTGGCCCCGGCTATCAATTGAAGATCTTTGACAGTCGTTACGGGTAATCAGAAGCCCGAAAGTCTGACAACCAGTCTTACCAAGGGGTATCGTGTAACCCAGTATCTGGGTTGTGGAGGTCTGATAGGCAGTCGCTCCATGTAAACACTGGTATTCAGCTGCATCCGGTAAGACTGGAAGCTGACCCCAACATAGTTGGGAAAAGGCTAGGCAGATGATATACATATTATATGATATTTAAATCACGGTTTTAAAACTTATTAGAGATATTATTATTCACTCTATTTATCGATCTATGCTCATAATACTCCTCTTTTTTCTCTGAGGTTAATAACATTCTAAGCAAACAAAGAAACACTAAAGCTTCCACGAAGCTATTTATATTAATTGAGTGCAATAATAAATAATAGTTTACTAACAGTCATAATAGACAAGAAACACGCAACATCACTTTCTATCTTTATTTCCATGGATATGATTACTGTTTTTATATTAAAATGGCCATGACTGTGGCCATGGTGGCTAAAATAGATTTTCTGTTGTCTGGGGTTCTACTCTAAAAATTGTATATTAGAAATTAATTATTGTAACTTGCTAAAACGAGCCGTGTGGTTTCCGGCCTAAGAATAGAACCACCCCTACTCGTCCCGACAAAGGAAAAATTCTGGAAGATGGACAGCAGTATCTTTCTGTGTAACAGCAATCATCTGCTACTGCGATCGCCAACCCGTTTGCCCAGCGTGGTGATTATGGGTAAATACTTCCAATGAGCGCACAAAAGTGCATTGGGAGTGCTCGCATTGGGAGAGCCTATATTCAGCAGTGATACAAGCTGTTTATGATTTATAACGTTAAAGTAAAATACATGTCATTGTTAATTTAATCAAAACAAAACTGTATCACTTTAGAAATTAGTGCTATTTCACAATCTCAACTACTAAACACACTTAAGTACCTATGCAACTCAAACCAAAGACAAAACGTTCAGTATTTAATCAGAGTGACGTCATTACTGTTCTTAAGACTGATCCACACAAGCGTCTTGACTATAACTCAAACGCACCGCAACTCGAGCAAATCCTGCTCATTAGTCGTCCAAACCCTCTAATGTGTACTCGTACTATTAAGTGAGGGCTTACTGGCTTCCTGTGCTCAGCTTTTGTCATTTATGTCTAGCACAATTAAAAAACGGTTGGTTTTTATACATGCTGAAATTTTAATGGTTGTTTTCCCGAAAATGGTTCATTTAACTCATTATTATGAACTACTTTTAATATGAGACCATCGCTAAAATTGCAAAAAAAAAGTCTGCTGCTCGTTACATTCATGTTCATAATTATTATGCCTTGATAAAATGTATAGAAAACCTTTGACTGGCAAGGCGGAGGTCTCAGATTCGAATCCAAGCCTAACTTTTCGTAAGTTATGTGCGTATTATAAATTAAATTATTTATCACCTGCACCGTGCCTTAGAAAGCACGTAAGGCCGATGGCCCCGGTTGTCATGAAGATCTTTAACAGTCGAAGGTCAGTACTTTATAAAATCTTAACAACTGATCTAACTTCAGAATATTCAATCCCTTTGGGTTGCGGAGGTCAGAGAGGCAGACGCTTAGAAAACTGATATTCAGCTGCAGTTAGATTATAGACTAACCCTACTAAGGTAAGGTATAATTAGGCTAAGAGGAAGACATAATAGTCTAATTATAATGGAATAGGTAAATGTTTTTCGGTGGTTGAAATGTTACGTAAATTGGAAACTTACAACTAATACCTATTTTCGTGATAGACGTAGATTTAACTACACAATATGAGGAAAAACGTTGACATTCAATAACATGTGAACTTGGTTATCATTATAGACATATTTCTTTGACAAGTAACGTGTTTGGTCGCCTCTCCATGTGATAAATGGATTTAATTTTGATAAGTACTTATAGCATGCATATAACTTCCGAACAACTGCATAAAATTGGATACTCAATTATTATTTTTTGTGTTCGTTATTGTCAGGACAAGGTTTGTATATAAGAAAATTTAAAAAAACGAACAGACAAAAACATCTCTTATTATGAATTTCCATATCCAAGATTGAAAGTATGAGTAGGGGTAGAGAAGAGGTAGGGGTAAACTAGGGTAGGGTAGTGTATGGTAAAGTAGGTATAGAGTTAGGCAGAATAATGACGTATCTTTAAGTTTTTGGAAGTTATGTGCATATTATAAATTAATTATCGCCTGCTCTGCTCGTGCCTCGGAAAGCATGTTTAGCCATTGGCCCCGACTGTTATGGAGATTTTTGACAGCTGATATAGGCATACCCTAGGATATAACCTCATAAAATCCTGACAACTGGTCAAATAGACATCCCAAAGAGAACTGATATTAAGCTGCATCTGGTTAGGTTAGAACCCGACTCCAACAAGACTAGTAAGATGATCTAATAGTGTATGGAGAGCACAATAAACCCTTGAACCCACCTAGAAATCCTTGTAAAGATTTGGGAAAAATACAATGATGGATGAAAATGTCATGTGGTATAAAAAAATATTTATTTTGTACACGATATTACCTTCAGTATACGTTGACATAGCTGTACCCTTTGTTTTTACATATTCCTATATCAAAATTTTGTATTGAATTGATTTATGTACATACTTCCTTGGTCTTTTGCTTAAAATTCTGTAAGGGATCATACCTACTTATGTTACAAAAAACATAACATTGTCTCATGCCTGTATTCCCCAGAGGGGGTAGTCAGAGGTGTATCATATGCAGTCCATCCACGTTTCGCCGGCTATGTTAATAATAATCTCTCCTGACCGAATTTCGGTCACAGCGACCAATCTCAACGGAGACTAGCCAACTACGCAGGAGATATTATAGTGAGCAAATGTGTGCGCAAACACAGGTGCACTCTCTATTCTCTCACTCTCTATGTTATAAGTCCCATGTAATAGGAGGCGAGCTTATTGCCATTAATCTTTGCCATTAACCTTGATTTCGTTTACAATAAAATGCTTTTCTAAGCCGGGGAATATTTCTTACACCACTCATTGAGCTAATTTTCTCATATAGTATGAAAACAAACCATTTTCATAAACAAAATGCTTTACAATAAACTTTTCCGAAACCTAAACGAAAGTTCTAAAGCTATCGTAAAATTTGAGGGTCCATAATGATCTCAATAATTATTATTTTAAGTTACCACCTAAGTGTTACATTGTGGAATGCAATAAATGTTTGAGTATTGAGTATTGAGGTTAATTTCCCGATCGAAGTATTGTCAAACAACGAAAACTAAACGTCAAAAATAATTTCAGAGTAAGGTCAACGAATGCCAAAACGTCAATTCGATTTTCGATCTTCGGATTCAAAACACGTCGTGGTAGGAAAACGTACGAACCGTCAGTCGAAGCTTCGAAGTTCGATTTTCGGACTAACCCTCCTGTTTTTGATCGGGCGACGCGACGAACTGCCCCTGAGTCCGACGATGGCGACGTCCATAAGCCGGAAGATTAGTAGACTTTTCAATATTCGTATAGATTCAGGTTCATATCAGAAGTAACATAACGTATTAATACCCAACTTATGACTTTTAAGACCATTTAAAACAAATAAAACTTCAGAAAACTAAGGTGTGTTGGTGTTCTAATCAAAAATTTATAGAAATACATACAAGTGCTTTCTTAGGCTATAAAACATAATTATGAAGGAATTTTATCGACTACACTAACCATTCGATTTAAAGTCTTATTGACTTAAGAGTAAGTCTGAATTCATTTGGCATAAAATTTTAAGACCTGTTTTGATGTCATTATGTTATAAAATATTCTTGAGACCTTTTTAGAAAATGTCAAGGTGTTGTTACTTGTTATAAGTTTTATGATAATTGATCTCTCTGTCTCAATTATTTCGTTCCAAAGTGTTAGTGGTATTCGTAATATTAAAAATCAATTAGTATTGTGACAGCACTGATAGTTTAGTGGTATGACCGTCGACTGACAAGTCAGAGGTCTCGAGTTCAATCCCAAGGCACCTCTGAGTTTGCGTAAGTTATAAATTAATCCGCAGGAGATATTATAAGAATAATAAGAATAATTTATTAAAAACATTTTCAATATATATTACATAAAGTTCATTTACATTATAAGTATACTTATTATAGTGTACAAGTGTGTGCGCTAATACAGGTGCACTCTCTATTCCCTTACTCTCATAGTCTGATGAGACGGCGATCCGACACGACTGAAGAGAGATCAGGCGCAGGAAACCTTAAATGTGTAAACTTATAAAACACAGAACAAATAATAATTATTGTTTGATTAATGTTTGGTAAATAAAAACTGTACAACAATCTTATAAACAAATGACACAAAATAATGTACCTAAATTACTTTTACCAGTTATATTCACTCCATTAATGTCAGTTATATACCGAAACTTTACTAATTCGGCGCTAATTATACTTCTACTCACACCATTACGGTTTACGAGCGAGATATTATGCGCATACAATCAAGCGCGATGGCATAAAGATAAATCCCTTTGTGATTTCTACGACTGTCATAAAACAACAAACCAAGATTCTTGCATCGCTGTATTTCAGTCTTTCTTCGTTACACTTTTACTGCAAGCGCTTTCAGCTTTACGCAAGAAATCCAAACATACTTTGTGACACAAAACGAAACAGACGCAAAAAATGACACATTCGTATTCCTATTCATGCAAAAGGCGCAATGTATAAGGGTTTGGACGATAACCTTTTCATGACGAGGCCTTAGTCTACGGCGTAGCTGTGTGCTACGCTACGCTCCAGTTTGCTACGAGAACCCGCGCGAGGCGGACGTGTAGCGTTAGACTCGCGTAGCGCTACGACACGATGTCCGCATCTAAACAACTTGTATCGGTTTTTTAAATGAATGTAAATAAATTTGAATGAATGGTTTTTTTTTTATATATTTTAAATAAGTGTTTTGTGAACAGTGGTGTTTGTTTTTATTTAATTGTTTGTTTTGATTTTAGTGTGAGTTTTAATCAAATTAAATCAAATTTTTCAAAATCTATTAAACGGGAATAAAGTTTATTACAATGTAACCTACATTTTCTAGTATAGAGAAACCGTTTTCCTCGGTTGGTGGTCGCAAACTCTATTACAGGTCTTATTTTCAGCTTAAGTAACTCGTACCCAACACAATTTAACTTTTTGGGTGCTCGAGGTTTCATTGTTCAGAGTTATTTAGTTAAAGTAACTTAAGTTTCAATAGCTTAAAGTAACTTAAGTAATTTTCACACACAAATGATTGAATGTGTCGTATATGTTTAACTACAGAAAACGAGTGGCCTAATTGTATTTTCTTATATCAGAATTTTATTTCATAAGAAATTTTGTCCGAAGAATAATCTACAAAAACAAATTAGAAACAAAATGTAAAAAAAAACTTAGGTATATTTTGTGTATACTGTGAAATACTAACTTAATAGAAAACAATGAACTGTAAACTATAATTAACCAGAAATACTTAATAAGTACTAACAAGTTTATGTAAAAATTTTCAAAAACTCCGATGCGAAAAATCCGTCAAATATTTTGTTTTTTTTTTGCCTAAAAACACTCGATTCCCTTTCAAATAATTAAAAAACTTAATACAATCAATAAATTGATGATTCTTCAATGTTGAAAATGATCCTTTTAGGAGCTACAGACCACAGACACACTTATAACACCCCTCTTTTTTCAATGTAAGTTAAAAACGACATTCAATTTTCAGTTAACAACTTATCCAAGTGATATTAAATTAAAAAACCAAATCAAATAAATAGCTAACAAACACAAAGGCTTTTCATTTCCTGAATCAAATAATACAACACTCAAAACAACCATTGACATATCCATATTGAATAAAACCTTTAAATATAAATAAAAAAATTAAAAAAACATACAAATGAACCAGTTCATTTATTTTTAACAGTATTAAATGAATCGTGACCGCAATAAATGAACAATTTAATGAACGGACTCAGTGACAATACGTGTAAAATGTACTGTTTTCGGTGAAATCGTGTGAATAGTATATGAGAACGTAATGAAGAACGGAAAGACGTACTTTTGGTCGATGCTACAGGCCTTAGCGTTGTTACCTACTATGGCACTGAAAGGTAAGTTTTATCATCTAACTTAGCTGTTCCCCGCGAGTTTATCTGCGTTAAAATTAATTTTAATTTAAGCTTAATACTCACGTTGATAAGCAGCCAGATTGCCTACTTTTTTCTTACTTGAAATATAATCACAAGACAATCACAGATATTGTTATTTTTTACTGGAAACTCAACTTTTTCAGAATAAAAAATAGCCTATAGCATTCAAAGATAAAACAGCTTCCTATTGGTGAAAGAATTTTAGGATCAGATCGGTAGTTCCAGAGATTACCCCTGATATACATACAGACTTAACCTCTTTATAATATTAGTATAGATATTAGTATAGATTTACATTCTATTATTATTAACATTTTTCAGTGATAACCTTTGTTTTTTTTGTGGCCGGGGGGAGTCAAAGACGTACTTCTGATTTTTATATTACAAATTAATAATTACTTGCTCCGTGCCTCAGAAAGATAGTAAAGTGATCAGTCCTGCGCCTGATCTCTCTATGTCGGATTGACGTCCCATGAGGTCCTGATCTCTCATCGGCAGTGTCGGATTGACATCCCATCAGACTATGAGAGTATTAATAGAGAGTGCCTGTATTTGCGCAAACTTTGTGCACTATAATATCTCTTGCGTAGTTTGCTAATCTCGACCGAAATGCGGTCAGGAGTACATTATTATTATGACTGGCATCATACGTAAATGGCACTGGCATAAATGGTTGGATTCTGGCTCTTATATTAGTGAATTTATTGACAGCAACGAGACAATAATATTTGTATGACCCGCAGTTATTTACGCTAAGGTTCCGATTCAGTGTGTTTGTTCATCGCAAACTTTATTATATTTGTCTGGAACTGTATCTACAAGACGAAGACAATATATTGAATATTATTTTATGTTTACCATGTAAACGGCTAAGTCGCATTAAGTCCGATTGGTCAGGAGAACTATGAATTCTAACTATTCAAAAAATAAAACTACTATCTACAAGAAGATTGTTTGTCGAAAAGAAAAGGCTTTTCTTGAAGAAATCTACATCAAAAAATAGAAATATGTTTGTTTGTACGTTTATAAGGATGTAATCTCTGTTATTACTGTATCGATTTTAAACATTTTTTGTTTAATTTCTAATAAGGTTTACTATAAGGTTACTAGGGTTACTATAAGGTTATATCCCTAAGTAATAAAGGATTAGTAGATAAGTATTAATTAGTTATTATTTGTATAGTGATAACTTAACCTTGGAATGGCAACTCCAGATGATGTCTAAGGTTCAAATCCGGGCATGAACCATTAATTATTATGATTTTATTAGAAATTAATGATCACTGGTTTTAAACGTTAAAGGAAAACATCCTGAGTATACCAGCAGTCCTGAGAGATGTGTAAAGCTATATCAGAGCCTTAAAGCTGGTTTAAACTCTGCTATTAAGTTATTAGCCAACCAGACGATAAGATGGCGATTATTATATAGTCTGTCGCACTACGATACGTCTTCCAGATGAACTGTAGACCATCACATTTGCCCATTATAAGTTCACAGACTACACGTCGGCGTCGAGTACTCTTCAAAGAACTAACAAGCGTAGCAGAGATTTTCTTTACTGTTTATTTTAATTTATTTAATTCTTCAAGTAACAATGACTCGTACAATAATTAAAATATCAATAAATAATTATTAAAAACCTTAACTTTACAACCTACCCTAAAAAATTTCACAAAAATATTAAGAAAATTGTTACTATCGCATTGGTGCCTTCTAAAACTGCAAAGTTTGGAGCACTGAGTCGGATACGTAATGTATTCCGATAGATATTACCACACGCCCTAGGCGTAGAAAGAGATTTGAAATTTCGACTGATTCTGATGGGATACGATGGCTTAGCGGTTAGAGCGTCGGCACGGTACGCCGAAGATCGTGGGTTCGAATCCCATCCGTATCAGTGGTTTTTTCAAATTTCTTATTAAATATTTATATTTACAACCTAACCTAACATTAACTTTACAAATAACACAATTTTAAAAAGTCACATAAAGTCATATAAATAAAAATAAAATCATAACAATAAATATAAAATGGCGCATAGATGGCGCTGCGCATGTTTTCTCTTACCATTTGAGCAAGTGATAACTTCTAAAACGCACATGAATTTAAAAAATCAGAGAAGCGTGCGTGGGTTCTGAACCAAAGCCTTTGATTTAACATTCCAACGGTCATACCACGAGGTTATCACCGCTATAACCATGAAAACTAAACGAAATCATTTTAGAATAGTAACTTTCGTGAGTCATACTAATATACGAAATATTGATACGGCTTTACGTATTGTTTTCGGGGTATGCCCGACTAGTTTCGAACTCAAACGGAGTCCATTTCAAGAGCGGGTGTATACGCGGCGGCCGCGGCGTCGCGTATACACCCGCTCTTGAAAATGGTAAACAACAAAAACCCCGAAAACAATACGTGAGTAAAGCCGTATCAATATTTCGTATAAACGAAATCATATTTAAGAGCAATGCGTGTGTTTAGGCCTCTAATGATCCTAAGAAAATCAGTTCGCAAATTATCTTGTAAGCTTAAGTACATAATTATGAAGTACAAGACAAATTAATTATCTCACAAGGCTCTTAGACTATTTCATGTCTGCCTAAATTGTAGCTGAGTTGAGAATATATTATTTGTAATAAATATGAACATATTATTTCAGTTTAAATACTTTAATTAAATAAATATAATAGAATAGAATTGGGTTGCGGGGGATAGGCAGTCGCTCTGTAAAAATATCTGGTTAGATTAGAAGCGGACTCTAACAAATTTGTCTGCCTTGATTCCCTCTTTGGCCTGATGGTAGCAAGCGTGACTGCTGAGCACGAGGTCCTGGTTTCAATCCCGGATCGGGCAGTTTTATTGGATTTTTTCATTAGAAAATTCTCAGTAGCAGCATGGAGTCTGTAATTATGCTCGGTTAATGTGCCCATTAATGGCAATAGGCTCGCAGGCAAGACAAACTCAACACCAAAGCAATCTCTTAGTGGCAGCCTTCGAAAGGTCTTTGAACGTAACTTGATTGCAAAGAACTTAAGCCATTGTCACTTACAATGCAACCACAAGCTTTAAAAGTAGCGAAAATAGAAAATTCTGAAACTCAAGTAATCTCTTTTCTATTTCACGAGCGAAACCACAGCGAAAGCTCCGTATAAAGCTAAACTAAACTTATTCATTAACGCCAAGCTTTTGGGTGGGCAGTTAAAATTCATATCTTATTAACTTAGCTAAGCACCACTTACCAACTTACTTATAACTTAGTAAAGCTTAATTAGAGATAAACCGCGAACGGTTGTAAGTGGATAATAATTTTTGGGTATTTTTGGGATTTGGGTAAAATGATCATTTTATTTTAAATTATTATTCAGTGAATTTTAAAATTTAAGTTGATTTAAATAATATTTTGCATGATACATAACTTTGTAGGCTCCTAGCCCTATTGTCTCTAAGCTTTGTTGGGTTCAGCTTTTAATCTAACCAGATAAATATCAGTTTTCTACGGAGCGCCTACCTACCTGACCTGCGCAACTCAAACGGATGCTATATTTTAAAATTAGATTAGTTTTCAGAATTGTATGAGGGTATTAACTCCCTTTATCGATTATCAATAATCTTCATGACAGCTGGAACTTGACGCTTCGTCCTTCCGAGGCACAAAGGTTTTTTATTTACGTAGGTATTTTGTTACGTAGGTAATTAAACAAAAATTAGACTAACGCGGCTTGAATCCGCGACCAACCTAGGTCAGGTTGGTCGCGGATTCAAGCCGCGTTATTATTGCGTGTACCCATCCAAATTCAAGTTCTCTTTCTACCAAGAATCCTTTAAAATGATATAGAATGGAACGTTAATTGAATTTGGAATTTGGTACATGCGGGCAATAAAGTCACTAATGATAAAACAGCCTGTAATGTCCCACTGCAACTGTAAGGCAAAAGCCTCTTCGCATACAGAGAAGGATCGAGCATTAATCACCACGCTAGCTCACTGCGGGTTGGCGATATCAAACTATTCATTCTAGGTTTCCTATCTAAACAAATCACTAACTGCACTCAGAAGAGTCAATTAACTTTAATCAAGCATTAAATCGATACTTTTGTTTGATTTTGAGCGTTTAATTATCAATAGCGTCGTAATACCTGAGAGCGGCAGTAATACCATTAAAAAAACTGTCCCATATACAAGAAAGCACCTAACCACGAAAAGGTTCTTTTCAGTATTTTTCACACTCTATTCTCTGTTTACCCAATAAATGTAAAACGCACGAGTGCCAAACAACAATGAATGGTTCAATTCTCAGTTAGGCGGTAAAACGCCAGACAAAATCGACCGAGCAAATAGTACACAGGAATAAATTGTGCCATAGCGAAATGTTACGCCGTTTTTAAGGACCGTGTGTACTTTCGCGGACACGAACGGTGCACCACTTTGCCATCAAAATGCTTTAAACGATGCTACGTGCGTAGGGACGGGGCCAGCGCTACGTTCGGCCGCCAGGTGCAAGCGATTCTAACCTTAAGAGTGGTGCACCGGCTTTGTCCACGATAGTACGTACTGTGGTCTCCATATCAATAGAAAATGATTGAGGAGATATATATAACTCTACAGGGTTATTTGTAAAACACCAGCACCCTTAAAAGGGGTTCAACTCATCATTATGAACAACTTATACTATGGGACCAACCCTGAAATCGAAAAAAAAAATCAACTGTTCCATACATTTTGTGGAGTCATGTGGACATAAATGTATTCTTTTATATCAAATATTTAATAATACTAGTGCTCCAGTCATTGATCTGAATTCGACTGCATTTCTTTTTTTTTATAAATTATAGCTTTCTGCAATTCTTCTCCATATAAACTTTTACTATGCCAAGTTTCACACTCCTCCGTGCGCGAAATATTCTCAAAAAGGGATCCACAATTTTTGCTTCACGTATTAATTTAAAGATTTAATCAGCAGCCCTATTCTACACGAGAAAAGCGCCAGAAACAGCATGTTCAATTCTTACATCAAAATTCGATCTTCAAAAATAATATTCCTTTAAAAATATTTCATATTTCGTCAGTTATCGTGGTAAAGGGCTGTCATTCGATGTGTATCCACGTTCCGTCGATATTTCATATTCGCCGTGACAGGTGGTGATACTTATTGCGGCACTCCGAGCAATACGCACGTTCGATCTTGTTATAAATGTGTTTTAGCCCGAGGTTTTCCTTAATCGTTATATTGTAAGTATTGTAACTGTTATTTATGGGTAAAGTATTGAAAGTATTTTGTTATAGGCGTAATTATCGATTATCGAAAAAAAATACTGTTCTAAATACACTTAGGTTAGTTTAGATTCTATAAGGATTTACTGAATTAGTGCAATGTGTTTAATTGGACTGTTTTAAGTACTAGCCAAAAGAAAATTATGAGTGAGTAAGACTTAGTCAGGTGAATTTTAGGCATTTAAATAATCTTGTTCGTTATCGCTTTAAACTTTAAACGCTTTTAAACTGCTACTCGCATAGCATGCATAAATGCTTTTTATAATATACTGTCTAACACCCAGAAATGAGCCACAAAAGTAAATCAATTGTTTTACGCAACACTGGCGGTGGCGTCCTCGTGGAAATTAAGCCCCTTATTTATTTTTTTACGGAATACCTACACATATTTAAAAAAAAACGACTTACTAATTCGCTTATTTTGATTATAATATTTTCTTATTACTATACCTACTTCAAAGAGCACGCACGTTTGATCTTGTTATAAATTTATTTTAGCCTGGATTTTTCCTGAACCTTTAATTCTGGTTGGAGTTTATTTGAAGTACCTAGGAAAGATACACAAAATTATGTAAATTATCTTAATAAATAAATAATAATTGATTATTTTCTTATACGTTCTACCTTGTCACAAATCAGTCGTACAAAATTAAAATACAGTTTGAACACTAGTAGTATTTAATATATTATATAACTAGTACTATATATATAAAATTTTGAGTCGTGATAGCCTAGTGGTTGTGACCGTTGACTGGCGAGTCAGAGGTATCGGGTTCGAACCCAAGGCGCGCACCTCTGACTTTTCGTAAGTTATGTGCGTTTTATAAATTAATTATCACTAACTCCGTGCCTCGGAAAGCACGTAAAGCCGTTGGCCCTGCGCCTGATCTCTCTCCGATCGTGTCGGAAGGCCGTCCCATCGGACCATGAGAGTGACCACACTTGTACACTATTATAATATCTCCTGCGTAATTGGTTAATCTCCGTTGAGATTGGCCGCTGTGACCGAAATTCGGTCAGGAGGATATTATATATAATAGTAATATTTTAGAGAGTATGTTACTAAATTCATCAATTCGAATTCAAATGATGATATTATTGGCCTATTTGCATACGTATGCACGTACGTTACGTATGCAAGACATGATTTATGTAACGTCCGATTGGTTGCATCTGTGTTCATGAGTCATGTTGGCCGATCAAGTCCATTTAGGTCCACGTCTGAGTCCACAGAAGCGTTCAGACTTGCGGAAAATTACTACAAAATATAAATTAAATGAAATTATTTTTAATTAGAAACCCACGATCCCTGGCATGCCGTGCCATCGGTTTACCAACTTAGCTGCCGACTCCTGCCTGCTTCATTACAACATTACAAAGTTTCAGCAAAAATTTTAGCTTGATCGAAACAAGTTTTCAATTAAACTAAAATTTTATCTTATGCCATTTTTATGCACTTTTGTTTCGATCGACCCGAAATTTTTGCAGAAACTTTGTAATATTATTCTCCCTTTTTACCTATTTCGATTTTTCATAACTATATTCATTAATTTTATATCTTCAATGTGCGAGTGAGACAGCAGATTAGCAAGTAAACGCCTTAATATTATCCGAGGCATTTTTGTGTGAAGCCTTATTCTGTTCCCATGCATTAGCATTTGGTGACAGGTGCGAACATCGCGAAGCTTGTCACCCGGCCTTGCCCATTTTATGTTACTTATTTTATTGTTGTTTTAAAGCTTTTCTTTTTATTACACCGATTTATAAATGTCCGACGAGTGTTGTAAATTGCTGATACATTTGGTTATATTTAGTGAAGATGTTGTCTATTTTCGGTTAGTGTTTTCGAAGTAGGTATTCCTCTTTTTATTCGTATGTTTGGCATTATTTATATTCTTTTATTGTATATTAGCTTCCCGGTGCAACTTTGTACACGTGATTATCCTACTTCAACGCCTATTCTACCCTACCCTATCTTACCCTACCCTACTCTACCCTACCCTACTCTACTCCTACCCTACTCTACCCCTATCCTACCCCGTTTTCTCACCTTTTAAACCTTCTCTGGACTTCCACAAATAATTTAAAACCAAAATTAGCCCAATTGGTCCAGCCATTTTCGAGTTTTAGCGAAACTGACAAACAGCAATTAATTTTTTTATTATATATAGATAAGAAATTGGACTACTTAACTAATTGGTCTACTAATTCTGCAGAGTCAAGTATAAAATACTAATATTATAATAAAAATTTTTTTTAAAGTAAATAACAATCAGTAGGTATTCGTATTCGTTTTGTTAATAATTTAAGATCTATTTATGTAATGTCGGACGAAGTGGAGATAGTTTTAAATACAAACTATACTTAACAACACCACTGCCTTCTGCGCTAGATGTCACAGATTCTCTCACGGGACAAATACTTATATGATTGACAGGTATTTTTTCCAGTTGGATAGGCATTATGTTAGATATTAGGTAAATTCAAAAATAGTATAAATGATATCATTTAATACGCAAAATGTATATAAACATGTAAAAAAACATAAATAAAATAAATTAAAAATTGGTGATATCGTTTCCATGCTTTCTAAGCTGCAAAGTTTAGAACATAGGACCGGCAGTGCGGCAGTACCTACTCCGGTAGATGTTACCACACGCTAAGGCGCACGTTAAGGCGTTAAGAAAGAGGTTCGTAATTTCAACTGAAGCGGGAGGATCGCTGCCATCGCTTTATCAACTAAGCTACTGGGTAGCTTAATTGGTAAAGCACAGCACGCCAGGGATCGTGGGTTCAAGTCCCGCCCAAACCAGTTGTTTTTGCGAGTTTCTTATTAAATAATACCATATCAGAGACTCATAGTTAAAACTCTGACACCGATTACCATCGAGTTGGTTTATGTTTAAACATAGACACAGGCCTTTTGTACTAAAAAAAGGCAATTACCATAACTCATGAGACAGAAACACAATGTTTTATTGATACCGTCATTAAGCATGATAAATGTTTCTAACTTCATGAATACTAGTAGTTATCCAAACCCCTTTTTATGTCGAATAAAATACATCAAAAGTAAGGGTCTATTAGTTAACTACCTGTACAATATCAAACTTTGAAACTCGGTTAGTATAACAAAAGGAATTTGATACTAAGTCGCTTCATCGACGTTGGGCATAGACAGCCAAATCTCAACTTAGTTTCGAAGAATTAAAGTCTAGTTTCGCTTACAAGGTGTTGTCGAGTTAATTATTGAATCGAATTGATTACTTTGATGCTGCTCTAGCAGTGAATAATATAACTATTGTTTGGGCTGTAGTAAACTTTCTTCGTTTAAGTGAATTCAGTTAATTAACAAAAGATTTTGTTTAATAAGGCTGTATTATGTTAATGCAATGTTTTAATTAAAATGAAAATTAAAGGGCCAATGTAGAACCGACACCTTTAGTAGGTATATAGTATAGGTGATTGGTGATTTATCATATATTATTATTTTTTTAGAAGGATTATACAGAAAGCTTGCTATTAGACTGAGAATTACTGTAATTAAATAACTCAAATATAATTTAGCCGACCCCGGAAATTAAGCCCTGGAAGTCGTACTCCGCCCTCCCATAAGGTAGTAAAATAATAATATCATTTATCCTCAGAAATACAAAAATAGAAAAGATCTTTACATTTAAGTTCGAAATTTTGAAGAAAAAATCGTTACAAGCGGGATTTGAACCCTCGTAAACCTACCTTATTTGAAGCTCGATTCTACAAAATTTTGAGCTTAGTGTTCGCATGGTATGCATAAATACATCACTACATAGTATATAACAAAGTCGCTTTCTCTGTCTGTCCCTATGTATGCTTAAATCTTTAAAACTACGCAACGGATTTTGATGCGGTTTTTTTTAATAGATAGAGTGATTCAAGAGGAAGGTATACTTGTATAATACATGCATAATTGCGTGACCGTGCGAAGCCAGGGCGGGTCGCTAGTTATATATAATATATGCACATAAGAATCTTTCGTAATGGGGTGATTACCCAACGTTCGATTAACTTAAAATGTGTCATGCACGTAGTGCATTTGTGATATGAAAACCTCGTGAATTTTTTCGCTCTGGGGAAAGAGGTTGTAGTGGACTTCTACAAGTTAAAACCACTTTAAGTTCTTATTTTATCACCTGTAGTCAAGAAATTCTGCCTCGTTGGCCTAGTGGTAGCAAGCGCGACTGCTAAGCACGAGATCCTGGACTCAATCCAGCAAAGTGTTATTAGGTTTTTCCATTACGAAATTCTCAGTAGCAACGCGGAATCTGGAATTGTGCCTGGTTAATAGCAATAATCTCGCCCCCTATTATATAGGACATCGCTGCCTACCCTCTCTTTGAGAATAGAAGCGTGAGTCAAGAACCCAAGTAAAGATAAACCAAAAATATAAGCGTATAATTTCAAAGTTAGAAGTGATCTATGCAAATGAGTGAGCTCCGCGAAGCTGTCAAAATACTCAACTCTGATATTGGTGTTGAGAAGGTACTGTATTACAAGTTCCGACGTTGTTTAAGATTTAGAATAGATTCTGATTTAATTCTTGATTGTTTTATAAACCTACGTAATATAAATATTTAATAAGAAATTTGAAAAAACAACTGATACGGATGGGATTCGAACCCACGATCTTCGGTGTTCCGTGCCGACGCTCTAACCGCTGAGCCACCGTATCCCATCAGAATCAGTGTGAAACATTACAAATTTTTCGACCTTTAGACTTTTATTATAGTACCTATAGATACAATATTTCCGTGATATTTTTTTTAACTCAAATTTTAATGTATTGTGTAATATATTAAATGTTTGTATGACGGGCTTTGGCCGGGCTTCGGAAAACTGTATGGTAGTTTCTCTAAGAAACTTAGTAGGTAATTAAAAACTATTGATTACGATCAAGTGCAAAACACTCTAAACATCACAGACGCACAGCTTCGGTTTCAGAATTTTCCTTCTCATTTACACGAGAAACTCTTCACAGTTTACTAAGTAGAAACTCGCAACCAACCTTTGGTACAACTAACACCTTATCGATCGAATGACGTCAATTGTGTCCGAACTACAAAGGGTTAAAAAATGCACATTGATTCTCTGAGACCCTGAGACTTAACGGTGAGCTTTGAAGGGTTAAAAAATGGTTATTATTTCGTTTGGTTCAGTGTTAGTTCAATTATATTTTTTTAATCTTTTTTTTACAACTGCACGCCTCTATAGTAAGCAGTTACCTTAACCTATTAATAGACGGTTCTTCTTATCGTTTCGATAGCAAAAATTAAAAACAATATATTATATTGAAGCGGCCCGGAAAGTAGCGACGCTGACTGCGTCATCGGAAGCAGCCATTAAATTTTAAATAATCCTAATCATTAATAGACGCTTGAAATACCAGGAATATATCATGAGCATCGCCGACCCTGTTTGAGATTATAGAAAGAAAGGTGAGATTAAAGCGCGGATACCCACTAATCTGCTTTCTCGCTCGCACATTGAAGATGAACTAATATAGAAGAATTAATATATCTTATAGTTATGAAAAATTGTAACAAAACAGCCCTTTCTCTTCAAAGGCTCTATACGCTAGGTATTCACACAATTAGAAAAAAAAAAGTTCTAGGGTTTCATCGTAATTAAATTGCGTTGGGACGTTGAAAGAACCATCTAGAACATTCTAAATATTTTTTCATATTGTTTCAGATTCTCAAATGACAACGAAGAAGTTTTCTGAGGAACCAGAGTTTGAGCGGCCTATTGGCAACCACACGTTCTTTCTAGGAAGAGAAGCTGTACTTGGCTGCGCTGTCACTAACTTAGGCAAACACAAAGTAAGTTAAACTTTAGTTCTATAGACATAAGGTATTAAGTTCGAAATTTTGTAGACAGAAAAAAAATTGAACTAGAACCCTCTAGAAGTATTAGAGATCTAGCATGTCTACAAAGGATGGGTAACTATCATCTGAGATAGTTGAATGTAGAAGATGTAGTGTGTAATGTGTAGATGTAATTCAATTGGACATCACTTACTTCTACTATCTCCAATTCATAACACTAATTCAACGATTCATAACATTTACCAATTTACCAATTTATAACACCAATTTACCAATTTATAACACCAATTTACCAATTTATAACACCAATTTACCAATTTATAACACCAATTTACAAATTTATAACACCAATTTACCAATTTATAACACCAATTTACCAATTTATAACACCAATTTACCAATTTATAACACCAATTTATAATACCAATTCAATTCATTCATAACACCAATTTATTGTAGATGTGTGTGCAATAAAGAAAATTCTGAACCTAATATTAAATCATATAAGTTTTAACTACAATAAATTACACATATACACACACATATACATTATTTGTTTAGGTACCTTAATGATTAAACTTAGTTTTCTAATATGCGTTAGTTAAGCATTGAACACATTAATTTAAATATTATTTGTTAACGTTGAATACAGCTGTATGTAGAAGATAGTTTATTAGTTTACTTAATTTTAATTAATGGACTTTCAATTATGCAGTATTTGGTTGTAATATATCCATAAAAATATTTGTAATTCTTCGCGAACTATCCATATTTATACAAGCCGTTTATCTGTATCGTGCCATATTCAAGGAGGCACGATACAGATACACGATACAGAGATACGATACAGGGATGCAGTCAAAACTTTTAGCCAGCTTAGGCTTAGGGTTTTTGACTGTAACATATTATACACCTTGTTACTTAGTCAAAAGGGTTCAAAGTAAGTACTTATAAATGTAAACAAATTTTGCTATACAGCGTGTAACAGAAGTCCGAAATAATACTTAAGGGCATGTATGTATATCATGAAGAGAATCACTTGTGAAAATATTGAATGCCAAAGAGGCATTTTTTTTTCATACAAAATAATTCTTTTGATTTTATTTTCTTCAATAATGACAGATTTCATTATCCTACGCGTACCTAGTGCTTACTTAAAGAATTTATTGAAGGTAAATAACCGGATTCATGTTGATTCACCTTTCAGCTGATGTCTAGGGCTGTATTTGAAAGATTTTGGTGAAAACTTTGACCGTGGTTTACTCGAGTATTGTTTGGGGTTCGGTTCCAAAACCTATGCTCAAGGATTATTTATAGGGTACTTTATACGCCCTTAATGTATTCGACTTCTGTTACACGCTGTAAATATCAAATGTTTTGCAAATGTCGCTGAGATAGTGAACCTGAGACCTCTGACTTGCCAGCCTAGGGTCATACTACTAGGCTATCACGACTTTGTATACATAAACTTACATGGTTACCCAAACAAAGTTTGGTAACATATAGGTTAATGATTAAAGTTAGATGATTTTCAATACGACCGTGTTAGTTTAATGGTGGGTACATCACGACCGCCATTACGAAGCCAGTTGTAATCAGTGTCGTATGTAATGGATTTTCAGAACAAAACCATCAGTTTTCGTGTTTCATTCAGAAAATTACATAAATTATTAACTTCTGAATAGAATTTATGTTACAGCAGCCAATCTGAAAGGAGACTAGGTAATTATGAAGGAGGTATTTTAGTGCTCAAGCAAAAAACAATAACTATTATTTACGCAAAGAAGCGACACTCACCTACGCCCGTCATATTATTATCCCCCGCATCGAAATGTAAGGAATAAGGATATTATTTTAATTATATTGTAATGCGGTATACTACTAATGATATTATTACTATTGTAATGCGGTAATTACCGCTTTGTCTCGGTGTTGCAAGTTGCCAATCGAAAATCAAAAAATAATTGGTACTAAACGTAGGCTTTAGACACCGTAGAAAAATCTCTCAATTTAGCTGATATTATTTACCTTTTAAATCTCTAAGTGGCGCGGTACCCTGTATATCGGAAGATTGATTAATAACCTAGTAATAGAGTTTAAGCCACCCGTAGGCCTCTAACATAGCTTCACATACCGTTGAAAAATCTCTCAAATTTGCTGATTTTCTTCACCTTTTAAATCCCAAACAGTCCGTGGCGCGTGACGTGGTAGTCCAACGATCATACCACTAGCTTAACCTACTTTATCCACGTACCAAACACAACCAATAACTTCCTCAACTTCAGAAGCTTCTTCAAAACTATTAAAGTTCACTTTAGCTTGCATAATTCCGAACTAAAACATTCGATCAATTAGCCAGAGTATGCATACACTTAGTTACATACAAGTTGGCCAGCTTACCACCAACATACCAATACCCAACATGGTGCTAACACCTTCGAAACCGCGTAACACTTAAAGTCACTTGTAAGCCAGTTGGTAACATGTTGTGAAACTTCCACACTTAGCTTGATATACGGCCAATAACCAACGTACATGGCCCAACTTGTAACCTATAAAATTAACATCCATCTATGTTTAGGGTGTTAATATTAATTTTGTTAATGGGTTTTTTAACAAAAGTTGGTAGAAAGCTGGCAATAAATTTTCGTGTTACTTTCTAAAACAAGGATACAGAAAAAGAGTTCGAAATTCAGAAGCAGAATCGTTGGCTAAATGAAAATGTGTTGATGTAGGATAAAATAGTCAGATGCCTACCAATAAAATGATGAAGAATCCAAAAAGCAAACAAAATAAATGACTATGCAAAACCTTATTCAACTATTACGTAATAATTTAGGAGTAGGTAAACATGAACAAAGTTTAAGAGGTTTTTCTTGATAAGAGATGTGTAATTTTCTTTTTGACATCAATTTATTCCGATAACAGCATTATCTACTCTTTCAAATAATCATTTGACCAACTGTATTTCAAGATCAAAGTGGAGATTTATTTATAATTTTTCTTTCTTTTTTTATAATATACATACATACATAGACTCACGCCTGTTTCCCAGAGGGGTAGGCAGAGACATCGGATTTCCACTTGCTACGATCCTTGCATACCTCTTTTGCCACATTCACTCTCATCACGTTCTTCATACAAGCTCGTCGGTTTAGGGTACTCCTGACCTGACTTTTTATAATATAGTTGATGAAAAACCTGATGTCATGAGTTTACACCGCCCAAAGGTTTCTGACATGGCTTTACACAGCGTTGAAAAATCTCCCAGGTGTGCTGCTTTCCTTACGATGTTTTTCGTTTAAACAAGTCATAATATTAATATCTAAAACGCACATGAATCCGAAAAGTCAAAGGTTCAAAACCAGGGAATTTCTGGGTTTAGAACTTACGACCTCTGATTGGGCAGTCTAACGGTCTAGGACGGATCTAGGTTATCCCTGCTTTTATTTAATTTAGTATTTGCACATGCTATAAGTCACACCTGAGACCTCTGTGTTGCCATTCAATAAGCAATTACCACAGTCTTTCTGACAGTTCTTCATACTGTGCTATTACTGCCAGCACTACTTATATATTTTGTAAATTAAATTTCGCATGCCTTAGGCAGTGATTTGCCCATTACATCTACAACACTAACAGAAATGACGATGAAAAAGTAGCTTTTTACGGTGACATGCAATTTCAATCAGGCGACAGAAGAATTCTAAAAAAAACACCTAACAAGCCTAGTGAAAAAATGAGAACCGAGAAAAATACCAACACAAAGGCAATGCCTTTTACACAGAACGGACACTGGGTATAAAAATCTTTCCTGTTTCTATCTTTAGCAATTAGAGGCACAAAAATTTACCGATTTATCCTTCATTAAGAGTTGTTACACAGACTAGCTCGATGCCTAGAATAACAATGCACAGAATAGAGGTGCACCTTTTTCATGTCGTGAATTTTAATACTGGTACACACGGTGGCTGAATGCTAGTCTATTCTCTGTTGTCTTTGGTTGTTTGCTTTTTTCAGCTTTGTCGTGATTTTATCTTATTTTTGTAACATCTCTGCTTTTGAATATGGAACTACGATGTGAAATTTTAAATTTGAATTAAAATGTAGTTCTAAAACCAAACCAAAATGTTTTTTTTTTATTTACGATGCTTGTTTTCGGCTTATGTTGGTTTCTATTTGTTGTTAAAGGGAATTAAAAACTTGGTATATTTTTATTATTGTGATTCATCAAAATTATACCATATTATACCATCGATAGTAATTTAAACAGTTGAGTTTAGAAAAATATTATTGGATATTGGCATAGTCGCAAATGCGTATCTACTTACATATTGTAAATAAATAAAAAAAGTATTACAAAAATAGTGTGGAACCCTTTAAGAGGTCAATCTGCTCATTAAATTGAACATAAGTATGCAAAATACAAGAAAATTATTTTTTTGAGAATTTCGTAAAAAAATTGTTCAGATTGACCTCCTATAGGGTCCAACACTACCTACTTATTTTACAACTGTATTGTATAACTGCAAAATAATCCTTTATTCAAAACAACACGATACAACATCAGTAAATCAGAAAATTCTTACAATATTTACTAACAACTAAAGATCAATGTGATTCCTCTGAAGGAATTTGACAGGCCTGAAAAGTATTGGAATGAAAGATAAAGGCTACTCAAAGGGATCGGAGGGCCGACTTAAGTCCCTGACCTAATAACGGATCTTTACCAGATACTAGGTTCCGCCCGCGGCTCCGCCCGCATGGTATGTTGATAAACAGCCAACATGTGGCGCCATCTAATATCATAAGAAAGTTATTGTTGTTTTCCTGAAGCACAATATTTTTTTCGGGATAAAAGGTAGTCCATTTCTGTACACCTGACAAAGTATATGCAAAATTTTAGGATTTCCTTTACGTGGACCGTATTCTTTGCTACCTATATAAGTTGCATCAAAAAAAAACAAGAATCTACGTGAAGCGAAAACTGTGGATCCCTTTTTAGGTATATTGCGCGCAAGGGGGAGTAAAACTTGGCATAGTAAAAGTTTTAATGGAGAAGAATTAGCGCAGAAAGCTAAAATTTATAAAAATATACGGTTTAATTTCGACCACTGACTGGAGCACTTGTATTTTTTAAATCGTCGAGTAAATTATTTAGATGATATGTTATGTTTAATCTAAGCTCTTATTTAGGTACTCTTGGATAAAATTTCGATTAAATAAACCTATTCCCTCCAGCAAAAGCTGTGAGTCTCTGATAAGTACGAGAGCATTAAAAGATTGGCTAAACCATTTCTTAGAGGATTCTCAGAAAATCTTTACTTAGAAGTGTGTGATTTTAAATTAAGCTAGCGTACTTATAGGTTAGTGACGTAAGCAATGATAACGTAGGGGTATGACTATTGGACTGCCAAGTCATAAGTCATAGGTTCGCACGCACCTTTGACTTTTCGAATTCATGTGAGAATTAAAAAAGGAATTATCACTCTCTAAAACGGTGAAGGAAGACATCGTGAGGAATACCAGCTCACCTGAGAGATGTTTTTTATTTTAATTTACCTGTAAGACAGGTTTTTACAATCCTACAACCAGCACCAGCTCCTACAAAGCAGTTTATGTAGTCAAGGTTTTTTTTTTTGATATTTTAAACTATATATTTTATGCACTGTGAGAGAAATATGTGCTGTGAGGTTTCCGGCCTAAGAATAGAACCACCCCTACTTGTCCCGCGGGTGTAGTAAGAAGCGATAAAGGGAAAGATCTGGAGGATAGGCAGCAGCATCCTTCTGTGTAACAGTAATTATCTGCTATTGCGATCGCAAACCCGCTTGCCCAGCGTGGCGATTAAGGGCAAATACCTTCAATGAGCGCTCAATAGTGGCGTGCATTGAGAAAGGCCTATGTTCAGCAGTAGACTAATACAGGCTGATGATGAGAGAAGTAAATAAATCATTCATCCAGTTGCCTTTTCCAAAATTTTGAAGATAACCTCTATTTTATTTTAATATATTTTGTGATTTTTTAATATGTTATAGCACATGTTAGCTTGTTAAATATAAGTATTTAATAAATCCCATCCGTATCAATTGTTTTTTCAAATTTCTTATTAAATCTCTATTTTCTTCCTCAGGTAGGCTGGCTTAGAGCAGAAGACCAAACAATCCTCACAATGCACGAGAAGACAGTCCTCGGTGCCCGCTACTCTGTACACATGGATGCTCCAAGAACCTGGCAGTTGAGGATCAGGCCTCTTCGCGCTGAAGACCGCGGCTGTTATATGTGTCAGATCAACACGCAGCCGAGTATGAAATGGCAGATTGGATGTATTGATGTTTATGGTAAGTAGAAATTGCTGGCGAAATTAATTAGTCATTTTAATGTGGTAGAGCTCATTAAAAACTTGTAGGCAGTGAGATATTCTATAGAAAAACACTTTTTTTTAATGAGAAATTGCGGCAAAGAATTAATAATGCTTTTCCCACAATTTCGTCTGCGTGGAGTTCGAATTATCCAGGGATACTATAAAATAAATACATGTTTTATTGACACACAAACACGTAGTTTCTCTGGAAAGGGACCTTTGACCTCCAAACTTAGTGAAGCTTGTAATATGGAGGCCAAGAAGTTTTCTCTCAAAGTACATAATTTACTATTGAAATATTATGTCCAAGAACTGTAGTCATGTTAGGGAAATTTAAAATAAAATGAATATGAGATTAATCCCAGAGATTATCCTCTAAATTATGTACCTATATAAACAAATTCTACCTATTGTATTTAGATGTGCACATCTTTAAAAAAAAAAACAAAATCATAAATTTTTGAACAGTTCTTAAATTTTAATGTACTCTAATCCTCTGCAGAAGTCAGTCCTTTAAAAAAAAGTAACATATCGACCCGTAAACCAGCTGATACCAACCAACAATCAACCATTCTAATCACCCAATTTATCAGCCAATCTTCAACACTGCACGAAAAACGAACTAAAATTTTCCTATCCCCAACCACGCTTCTCAAATTACTTCCTAATTTAGCAGATCAACCAATTAAGGCAAGGTTAGCAAGTTAAACGTATTTATAACTATATAAAGTGACAGATAGGCCGCTTATCCGTACTGCAGGTAGTCAGGGACCGTGACTAAGCATAGTTAATCCGACTCAGAATAGATTAGAAACGTCTTTAAGATATGGGTCACTCACTTTAAGTGTAAGGTGCGGCTTCTTGGGACGCGTGTGTAGCAGTTTTGTACTGGCCGAGTTTTAGAAGGATTAGGTTTTGGAAGACTTACAACCTTTTACGTAATTTAAGAGTTTCAAAGTGACACGAACTTTTCTGTTCTGACAAAATAGATTTTGGATTTTTTTCTTTCTACTTAAATTCGAGTTTTGGTGTCTGCATAGAATGCATATATTTTTTTTAATAACCAAGTAGTATCCCACTACTGGACGAAGGCTTCCCCCTTGTTTTTCCAAACCTCCCTATCTTTTGCAATATCATGCGCGCTACTCCCGCAAATTAATTCAGGTCGTCACACCACCTTTGCCGTGGTTTGCCTCGACGGCGATGTCCTCTCTCAGGCGTCCAGTGAGTATCAATCCTGGCCCATCTGTCCACTCCACTTTAACCTAGCTGTTTTTTTCTCTAACATCTACTATTTAAGTTAAGGAGCGCCGGGTAACTAACTAACTATCCTAACGTATTTGAAATGCATAAATACGTTTTAAAATTAAAATTTCCTCGGTAGACTGTACTACACTATAATCACGCTGTCAACCGAATAATTAAAATAATAGCTTATTACCAAAGTAAATGGAAAGAATATTAAACTGCTGATTGATGTAAGACTTGAACGGACAGGAAAAGTATAGAAAACCGGCCAAGTGCGAGTCGGACTCGCGCTTGAAGGGTTCCATACCATTAATATGGCATATTATATTAGCAGTAATATGGGTCCCGTTTTTACCCTTTGGGTATGAAACTCTAAAAACTGTTCGGATTATTATCTGCTGAATATCCCCACTGCACGTCTCGCAAGTCGAAGTCATTCCATCCTTATCACTTCAACGCTATGCTCTTTACGCGGTTTAGGAAAACTGAATAACTCTTTGCCTGACCCGGGGATCAAATCCAGGACTCAGCAGTTGCGTTTGCTACCACTAAACCAACGAGGCAGTCCTTAAATAACAAAAAACATTCTAATACAGACACAAAAATTGGTCACCCAACAAAATCCGACAAAAATACCATTTTTATATTCAGTCCAACTTACAATGTTCTTTACAGAATGAAAAATATTACATCCGACCTTTTTCAGGCCATGACAGTAGGTCAACATAGTAGGGGACACATTAAAATTATAATGGAGTCCGGAAATCGGAATCCATCCGTGTGGTACGGGACAACGATCGATCACCCTGGACTTGTCCCTAGAATAGAAAAAAATGGGTGTGGTGACGGGTGACATATGGTATGTTTCATGACGGTACCGTAGAAGTACCTATAATAGGGAAGATGCAGATGTAATATTTATGGAATTTGTATGATTAAAACGTTAAAAAAATATAAAAGAAAGGCCACTGCAACGTTTTTATTTTACATATTGTTGTTTTTTTTACAATAATTACGATTTAAAAATGACTTGAAACAATACGTATTTTAAAACACGAATTAGCGTTTCGTGACGTCACACTTGTTTTGACAACTTATTTGACGTTATGGTTGTAAAGGTGAATATTATTTCATGGGAATATTAATTGCGTTTTTTTAATAAAAATGGGAGTTGGGTTTATCAAAGCAGACTCCAGGTGTTTACCTAGAGTTAGTATTGACATAACATCATTAGTTTTTCTCTAGTTTAAATATTTTGAATAAAATAATTTAGTTAGGTATGTTTAGTTCCAGGCCTTTGTAGTAATAAATATTGTTTATATTATTTTAATCAGCATTTTAGATTAAAATTGAAGAAGCTGGATTTCTTCGTAATGCCGAGTAGGTACCCTTTTTTGGTACAACACCTGACGGCTGAAAATTACACAGTAGAGGTGAAATATCCTTAACAGAAGCTACCTACCATACTTTCCTATGTGAAAGACAATAAAATAACACCAAAATATTGGGCACAAGTACAACTTCAAATGTTTTTCAGCATAAGGAAAATATCACTTTTCTGTATAGCACACACAAACTTTGAAAAATTAAAAGAAGTATATTTGTATACGATAAAAGCATTTTATCTGTTATGAATGCTGCATAGAAATTCTGGATAGATGCTGTATTTCCAAAATTAAAATGTAATAACTATATAATATTTAAGTTATTCTTTTTTGTAAATTTATAAAATAAAATTCTATGCTTTGTAAATACTATTTTTTATTCGATTTAAATAAATATGCAAAAGTATGAAAGCCAACGGCAAACCAGTAAAAGACAAGAGTGACGTCATCAGCACCATAAGTCCGTTTTCCCGCGAACTGTCAAACTGTCAATTTAAAACAGCATTTTTTCGGATAAATTGCAATGTTTTAATTTTTTAAATATATTTGTGGTCTATTCTACATGGAATTCTTTAAAATGAAAACAAAAATAAAAATAGTGCATCTTCCCTATTTTTTAGTAAAGTAAGCGAATAAATTGTTGTCTGTTATTTAGGGTAAATCAGGGCTGTGAAGTGTGATTGGAAAGTCAGAGGTCTTAAGTTAGAAAACTATTACACAAACAAACTATTACAAACTACTACTTGTATTATTATGGTATACACTTGCCTATAACAAAACATTTTTTTAAAATAAAGTATAAATTTATGCATTCGCAAAAACAAACGATCGAAATTTTATAGAAAGACTTTTTTTTCTAATAACTTAGTGGAAAAGTTATTAGTAAACTTTACTTAGTAGGTCGCGAGTTCAAATCCGCTTGTAAAGATTATTTCTTTCTACAAAATTTCGAAATTAATTAATAATTTTATTGTTGTGAAAATATTAAGTGGAAGCAATCACTCATTGTAATATCAATTACAATCTGATCAATTTTATTTACATTAATAGGTATACAATCTATACTTATAAAACAGTACCGTGACTGACTGACTGACAGACAACGCACAGCCTAAACCGGTGGACCTAGAGACTTGAAATTTTGAGACAATATTTTTTAAGTACCCTAGGGGTGCACTAAGGAAGGATTTTTGGAAATTCCACCCCTAAGTGGGTAAAAAGGGGGATAAGAGTTTGTATGAAAGTCCGTCATTTTTAAAGTTATATGTACGAAACTTGGTATTCAGCTTTTCGGCATATAAACGAAAAACGAGCATAGTTTAGTTTTTTCAAATCTACCACTGAGTGGATAAAAAAGGGGGTGAAAGTTTGTATGGAAAATTTGTTATTTTTAAAGTTACAGGTATAAAAATAAGTATTAAGCTAATGCGCTAAAAATAAGAAAGACGTGTATCAAAAATTTTGGATTTTTTTCCCCCTAAAGAGATATAAAAGGGGGATGAAAGTTTGTATGAAAATCCGTCACTTTTTAAATTAAATAGATCAAACTTGGTGTTTAGCTTTTCGGTTAACAACTAAGACGTGTTTCAGTTTTTTTAAAACTACCCATGGGTGGGGGAAAGGGGGGTGAGTATGAAAGTTTGTGTAGGAAATGTGAAAATAGTAAGAGCATCTTAATGAGCAAAGTGGCATAATTAATGGACGGATATCTCGATATTCAATCACTATCAAGAGAAAATGTAGGAAAATATACTTACTGTTGATTTGTCTCCGCCTAGAATAGAAGAATAGAAGAAAAAAAATGGAATTGTACCCCTAGGGTATAGTAGGGTATGGGTAGGGTAGGGTAGAGGTAGAGTAGGGTAGGGTACGGTAGGAATAGAGGCGTAGGGTAGGGTAGGGTAGGATAGGGGTAGAGTAGGAGTTGGGTAGGGTAGGGGTAGAGAAGGCTAGGGTAAGGTAGGGTAGTAGGGTAAAAACAGCGTAGAGGTAGAATAATCACGCGTACAAAGTCGCGCGGGGCAGCTAGTTATTTATAAATTAATTAAGAATATTTGGATTCTTAATAGATAATTAGAATATAAATAGGCTTAATTAATTGTGTGACCTTAAAGTTCTTGGAGTTTACACTGCTTGGGAAATAAAAATGTGTATTAAAATTACTTCATAATTATTATTATCTACATAATTTTTTAGCCTACCACCACAGTTAACCGTGCAGTATATAATCTTACGAAACTTAGTCCAACATACATCGGACATTTACCATTCGTTACCACGCCTTGTCGGCCCAAGTGACACCGCGCTCCAATAAAGTCGGGAACAAGTACGAAATTGAAAAAGAAATCCGGCTCGAGCCATGCAAATATCGGGGAACACAAAATTGCTAAACTCAGACCTCTACTTGGGAATTCTGCCATAAATTACGAACTTCAGTAATGAAATATGATTTCAATAAGGTGTTTTGAGATTTTGCCGTGTTATTTAGTATCGGAAAGGTGAAAGTGAAGAAATATTTTAATACTAAAAAACGACTCTATTTAGCCCTTATATAACTTAACCTTTACGCCCTGTTCCGGTAAGTTCCTGTTACCTTAACTGCCAGATAATTTCATACAAATTCTATTCAATTTTTTATTTAAATATACATAGACTAACGCCTTTATTCCCCAAAGGGGACAGCAGCGTATTCAGTACACTCACGTTTTGCTGGCTATAAGTTTCATGTAATAGGGAGCGAGCGTATTGCCATTATCCTGACACATTTCTAGACTCCGTGCTGCTACTGAAAATTTCCTAATGGATAAATCCAATAACACTGAAGATCCAACCCAGGACTTCGTGCTCAGCAATCGCGCTTGCTACCACTAGACCAACGAGGCAGTAGTTTTTGATTTATCTAGTAGTTAAAGCCTATCCATACACTGTCAAACAAGGCCTAAGGCCCGGACTCCACCAAAGCGGAGAAGAGTGGAGAGGAGATGAGTTTCAATACAAATGACAGATCAAACGACGCCGCTCGAGTTCACTCCAGTTGTCATTTGTATGGAAACTCTCATCTTCTCATCCTCTCGTTTTGGTGGAATCCCGGCCTTAGAGTAGTAGCCATACTTTTTGATTCTTCTTTGAAACGATTTAGATATTTGGCACTCACATGCACAGCTAGGTTCTGATTGGTCGAGGCAATGTCATGTCATTATGTCAACCGTTGCTTCGCTCGCGGCAGTATTTAAAAGAGCAATTTAAAAGAGCAATATTACTGAACAGTTGTCTGTGACTCAGCTAAAAAAAGAAGGACATTATAAAAAATAAACAATCTGACATCTGAGAATAAACAACACTGTTCCATTACTACAATTCTATTCCATTATTTAATTCTCATTAGTACATTTTTAATTTTAAGGATTCTACTAGAATTTTGTTACACATTTTCTTAGAAAACAACATTTTCTCAACGTAATCGTATAAAACTATACCTTGTTAGCAGCGCACTGTTACTAAGAATTAAGTATCATACGATAGGGCTGTCACCACCTAAAAAGTAACTGACAGAAAAAAAAAATGTTGCTATAAATAATTTTGGACATACCTTCATGACACAAAAAACTAGCCAAGGGCGAGTCGGGCTCACGCACGCAGGGCTCCGTACTATTATCTATAAGTACAACATTTAATTAGATAGATACTTATAACTATAATATGATATAACTGCGTTGAGATCGGCCGGCGTGACCAAAACTCCGTGAAAAGGATATAATTATTATGAGTTAGCCTGTTTTTTTTTATTGATTTATGTGTAGGTTAGTAGGTACAACATAACTTTAAATAAAAGATTAAAATATATTACAAAAACGGAAACCGTAAATCGTAAAACAAATAGGGAAAGGGTTTAACAAAATGATATATTACACGTTTTGCGGCTACAAAATACATTATTCTTTGTTTTGAAATAAAAGATATTTTTATCCATAATGTGTTAGAGAAAAAAAACCTTAGATACTAGTGCTGTTTTTCTTGTACATCCCGCTAAACTAATTTTAGTCTAACTATATCTCTTTCTAATATACACGATCGAAATAGGACAGGTAATTGAAATGTCAAATTGGTGCTGTCAAATTAGTATACGTCCCTGCAATTGACGTGAAATTAGACGAGACCTTTGTCTTGCCAATTAAATTCTATTTGTTTTCACGCAAATGGTGTAGTTTTGACAATTCTAAAAATCTTCTTTCCTTTTTTAATGACCTTTGTTAGAAAGAGAGGTGACAATTCTCTAATTAAAAGTCCATTGAATAAGCTTCTTTTTTAGATCCCTTTAGTTAGAATCCGTGGTTCTAGTGTTTGAAAGATAGGAACAGTTTGTACCTATGTAAAAATAAAATTGCTGTTTTTACTATTTCCCTCGCAATTTTTCTATATTTCCTCACCGTTGTAATTTTTCCTGGACTTTTACAAATATTTCTAAACCAAAACTAGCCAAATAGACCGATAGCGGAACGTCGTATTTTGACCGTAACTTATAATTTTATTAAAGTCATTTATTTTTGCACAGGAGATTAATTACGTATATTTAGAGCTTCTATTAAAAAGTTAGAAAATTTGGACCGTTGCTTTAAGTACAATTTAGGTTTTTGCAAAACTGCATGACAAACCGTGAATATAAAATTTAAGTCAAAAATTCTAGTCCTGTGTGATTAATGACAATGTTATCTTATAGTTATTAAGTTATTAGAAAGATTGGATACATGGAACTGATGTAACCGATGTTTTACGTCCAAAAATTGTAAAACTAAATATTACAATTGTGTCCTCAATAAATTATTATAGTGTCTGGAAATAATTTTAATGAATTGGTATTGTATATTTTTACGTACTGTAAAAAGTTTAGAAAATTATCTAAAGAACTTTCCGAGTTATTTGAGTTTTCAGTTTCATAGTTTTATAGTCTGAGTAAGTGAGTAACATAAAATTTGAGTTCAGAAGTTGGTGGTTATTTGACCATAACAATATACTTTATCATCGTTCAAAAGATTAGAAAGATTGGATACATGGAACCTATGTTATAAGGCCAAACATTGAAAAACTAAATATTACAATTGTGTCTTCAATAAATTATTCTAGTGTCTGGAAATAATTTTAATGAATTGGTATTGTATATTTTTACCTACTACAAAAAGTTTTGAAAATTATCCAAAGAGCTTTCAAAATTATTTGAGTTTATAGTTTTATGGTCTGAGTAAGTGAGTAATATAAAATTTGAGTTCAGAAGTTGGTGGCTATTTGACCATAACTATGTACTTTATCATCATACAAAATATTAGAAAAATTGGTCCTTGGAATTGTCAGAAAAATTAAGATTTGTTAGCAAGGCATATGAAAATAATACGAGGGGTTGTGCGGGGCGTGGGGGTTTTATCGCGCTCACTTCATAGCCGGCCGCCGTGTTTTCGAATCGCTGACAACAACATCATAAAAAAAATAAGTTTTTAAAATTATAATATTAATGAGTTTATGTTCTTAGTCTGTGTAATATAAAAAATTTTGTTTCAAAGTTAGAGGCTACTAAAGATAATAATATAATATACAAAATATATCGTTATAAAAACCGTTTTTTTATTTTGTTCAACCAATACCGGTTTTAATCAAAATCTTGTATACATTCAAACCTTTATCGAAATTTGAAACAAATATATAATTTAGGGGTAATATTCTTAGTTAAAAATTAGGTCTATTTGAGTATTGTTATAGATATTTCAATCCAGAATATTCTTGTGTAAAAAACAAAAGGAACGAGTAATATAAAGAAAGACAAACAACAACAGATAAAAATCTAAAATAAAATTTAAGAAATATTTATTTAGAAATTAAATATTTTTTTATAAAATTTTCTAATTACAATAGGATAAGATCTCCTTTAAGAAGAATTAGCGTAATTAATTAAGTATTTATAATTATTCAAAGAGAAAGAAGTCAAGAAAGAGGTCGTGGTAACAACGTGATTTTTTCAATGTCATATATGTAAATTCTTAGCTAATCTAAGACACCACTAACTAACAGTAAAGGAAAACATCGGGAGGAAACCTGGGTAATAGGTATAACAATATCAAAACATGACAGTGACACTGTCATGTGACAACATTTTCTATAAGATCAGTTAAAGATACATCATCCGGTGCGGCCTATAAAATCATTTATAACTTAATGAAAATTAGATTTTTTTAAATCTGAATAATAATGTAATTTTTTCTAATTAACTAGCAGTTTTGGTTAATTGGAATGGCCAATTAAAATTAATAAATAACTAATTAATAATTAACTAAGCTTAATACTTTTTTTTATAAATGATGTAAATTTAAAATTATTTTTGTCTGAGTCTGAATAATATTATTATTTGAGTTCCGAAATTAGAGGCTACTTAACAATTATAAAATACTATACCGTCATACCTACAGAAGAATAGAAGATTTTGTGTGGGTAAAGTTATTATAAAAACATGGTTCCTATAAGAAAAACCACGCGGAATTCAAGGATAGAGAAGGAAAACCGGTGCGCTATAAAAAACCGGTTTATATTTTCAGTGTACTTTCAATTAAACTTTTAAAATTAAGCCCTGCCCGAATTAGCTTTCTTTGTCCTATGGTTGATGAACAACCTGGTACCCGAATAGGAATAAATATTTACTATTAATTTTGTACAACTGTGTTTGGCATTAATTGTACGTTAGTTATGTACGAAATAACCTAGTTCATCTTCAAAATAAAACCCACAAAAAATATTTTTTATAAATATAAACAAAACCGTAACGCTCTCACAGTATTGTACATAGAGTCTACAAAATTAGGTGATCGTCAATATTCGTCAAGAGGGCTGGTCGGACAATTGGCGTTGAAACATATTCGAAAACATGTAAAGTCTATTGAATAAAAATCCAATTGTAAAAATATATATACCTAGGTACAAGTCAAATTGAAAACCTCCTCCTTTTTTCCGTCGTTGGTTAATAAAGAGATTTTATAGGTTTTATAATTTTATGTAGTTCACATGGAAATCAAAAACAAAAGAACAATAAAGTATGTAGTTCTAAATTTAAATAATTGAAGATTTGAGTACAAATAAATATAAAAATTACTAGACATGGAGATAATACATTCGGGTGAATACGGAAACCCGAAGATTACCGATGTGTTCACCGTTTGTAATGGATTTTGCAAAAACCTAAATTATACCTAAAGCATTGGTCTAAATTTTCTAACTTTTTAAACGAAGCTTTAAATACACGTAACTAATCTCCTGTGCAAAAATAAATGACTTTAATGAAATTATAAGATAGAATCTTACTTCTACTGGGCTAAAATCCGTACAGCCGTTCACGAGTTTTAACGAGATTAACTATCAGCAATTAATTTATATATATAATTTATATAGATATTTATTTCATAATAATAAACTATTTTTCACTATTTAATTTAATTTTTTTACTAAAAAAATTTATACCTTTCCAAACTTATTCAACTTTGTACCTAATTTTGTTATACTTTAGAAAGTATTTTTTTTTTAAATTGATGCGTCTGTTTTACTGTATCTATACCAACCCTATTTTCAGTTTTACAAATCGTTTTTTACTACCTTTGAGACGCTTTTTTTTTTTTTTTTTTTTTTGCAGAAGGGGAAATGCGCCTTATGCATACCGTCCCGTTCGGGGATGCGAGACGGTTATGTCGGGCTCTCCGGCCTAGAGATGGTAAGCGGCCGGCATACCGACTAAAACCCCTTCTGTGTCACCTCTAATCCGCATTGTGACGGGAACGCGGTATCCCGAATGTATTGCATCCGCGAACCCGCCGCGGACGTCCGTTACCAGACCCTCCTCGGGGTGGGATGACTGACCCCCACCCACCGTGACCACTTCGAGGACCATGTGCAATGAGCGCCAGACGACCCCGAGTCTGACGCCCATGGTCCTCACCTCGGCCGCAGAGGATAGGGAGAGCGGCGCATCGTAATACCGACACTCCTCTTCCCCTGCGGCCCCACCGTGTCCGCAATCCTACGGTTGCGGCCCCGCCGAGGCCGCGGAAGGTAGGGAGAGCGGCGCACCGTAATACCGGCACTCCTCTCCCGCCGCGGCCCCGCACTCCTCAGCCGCGATGTTGTTCATACAACACCGCGGCCCGCCTCAGTTGCGGTGCTGCTAGGTGCTCCACCCTGATGCAGCACCGCAACCCGCCAGGGCCGCTCCAAAGTGGGCTTCTGGCCAAAGCCCGCAGGAGCGGCGCCTCCTTGGGGTTCCTCTTAGCTTCGCCGTGTGCCCAACCACGGCTACTAAGCCCCCCCGCCACGACAAGGCGAGAACCCACATTCGGGGGGGGGCCTTTGAGACGCCTGGAGCAAAGTTTCTTTGTGTACTGCACATAAGTTTTTTTTATATTAAATTACTAACTAGATCAAGTAAAAAAGAGTTATGTACTAGTTAATACATAGATGCTTGTATTTTATATGAAGCAAATAATTTTTTGTTTGTACTTAAGTTAGTTTATGTAGCCATCAAGTTTATTAATTTAGACACGTACGGTTAATTAATTAATTAAAATGATAGTTTTATTTATATTTCAATAAATATTTTTTTATTGATACGATACCATAATGTTTATCGTAAAAAGTATTAGATACGTTAGAAAAAATACCAATTGGGGTGTTTACTACACCACTTTTTTTACCAGGTATGTACTTATTAGGTTGTTTGTTGGCTTCGTAGGTTGTTTATTTAAAAAGTAGAATGTATTTTACAATTTTTGAGTTTTTATCTTTTTATTACAATTGTTTTATTACTTTAATGGAGAGGGAAAATATCGCGTAGTGAGACAACTGCGGTTCATTCAACAGTGTAGTCATATCAGAGGCTACGAGCGGTTTAAACTATAATATCAAGTACCATACGATAGCGAAAAGAAAGAACCTTTGCAGTCACAACAATTGGAAACAATTTCAAATCTGTAATCTTCAATCTGTAACAAAAGATTACAGAGAAATGCAACGAAACATTTTCTTTTACCGAAGTAAAATTCAACATTATTGAAGGCAATGAATAAGTTTGAAACTTGTTATAAACTTATTGCACGAACACAATCTTGACTTTAAGTTAAATTGTCGCATTGCTGGCCGGGGAATCGAAGAAAACATGGAACGGAACTACTATAGGGAAATGGGAATTTAAATTGTATGTATAGTGTATAGTTTGATGTACAGCTAGCAGTGAAAGAAAGAAAGAAAAACCATTTATTCGCTTTTGGGCAGAATCACAAAAAACAAGAAAAACAAAAACAACGACAATAATATTAAAAAGAAAAGACGCAAATTCAAAATAAAAATAAAAACCATATTTAAGTGCGGCAACACTTTAAACACCCTCTGCCAACATTCAAACACAAAACAAAAACCAAAATAGTGGTAATATAGAAGAATTAGTGATGACCATTGACAAGTCAGAGACTCAAGTTCGAACCCATACTGAGAACCTCTGACTTTTCGTAAGTTACGAGCCTATTATAAATTGGTTATCACCTGCTCCGTGTCGCGGTAAGCACGGTAAGCCCGGTTATAAAGATCTTTGTCATTCGAGGGAGTTAGTATCCTCATAAAATTCTGACAGCTAACTTTAGAATATCTAAAAAAAATACAAAAAAAACTGATAGGTATTCAGCTGCATGTGGTTAGATTAGATCAGACACCATTTTGAAAACATCGTGAGGAAACCTGGGCTTAGTAGTCCGAAATCACAAACTAGCAGTGAGCTAGCGTGATGATTCAATTCTCGACCCTTCTCTGTGTGAGAAGAGGCATTTGCCCTGTAGTAGGACAGTTACAGGCTAGTTCAATCAAAATTATAACCTACTTTTTTGCTTCATCGTAGTCGGTTAAAAACTGGTCCTGTATTTTCAGTAGTCAAAGTAGAAATTGGGATAAGCTACCCTTTGTCTCAAAAAAAAACATAATATCAAAAAAATGTGGTCCTTTCTCGTTCGTATCTTTACTGATTAGGACCTTAGGACCGTTGAGAAAACCTCTGTAAGCACTCTCGATATTCTCAATCCGCATCTGCCGATCTGTAGATGACATACTTTATATTTTTCTAAAGCTTATAGATGTTCCTGCAATATGGGTGGCGTCTTATTATATCCCTGCTAACCCCTTAAGCGAAGGGTCACGTTATTAATGCATAGTATGCGGTCGGTTGAGACCTATTGATCGTTTCGATGGGCGATTGTGAGGGGGTTGATTATTATGGTTGGTTACAAGTGATAATTTAGTAAAACGATCGTCGTAATATCAAATTGGGGTTGCAACTCGACTTTTTTTAATGTTGTGCATGGCCATATTTATCTATTAAAACATTGTGAAATCGCAAATAAAGAATAACTATTCTGCTTCTTTTAATTTAATAAAAATAAAAACTAATTTAAAAAAAGAAATAAATGAGGGTCAACATCACTCAGAAACTCAAAGCATACGTCACAGAAAACATTTCCAAATAAAAATAATTACCTCCCTAAGAAAATGACCCACTGAACACTATTTCCTTCACAAGCTTGAAAAACTCGAGCAAATATCTCTAGTAACATCCTAAATAGCACATCACACAACCAACACATATTGCATTTTAAAATGAAAAATTCTTAAGTAAAAGCGCACCGTCTCAAAGAGAGGAATAAAAATTCAACATTAAACATTTCCTAAGGAACTTGAGAATAAATAAAGTTTGTACCAAACTCCATCTCTGAGGTCTCAAGTGGGGACACAGACGTAAGTCTGATATATAGAAACATAATAGTGTGAAAACTTTAAGATTGCTTTCCTACTTGTATGCGAAGAAAATCGAATGTATTTGATAGAAAGAACTTGGTTGGTGACGTCATTGTGTTGTTCAATTTCATAAGGTAGTTAGAGGTATCGAATTCGATCCCAAGGCGCGCATCTCTGACTTTTCATAAGTTATGTGCGTAACATAAATTAATTATCAGTAGCTTTTAGCTACTGGTGAGAGAAAACATCGTAATGAAACCAGCACACCTGAGAGATTCCTAACGGTGTGTAAAGCCATGTCAGAGGCCTATGGACGGTTTAAACTCTGACACCAGGCTGTTCATCAACCACACGATAATAAGATAAGGCACTGTAATTATATGACTAAGACTAGGTATTTATGAATAATAATTAAGGTTTCCGTATTTAATACAGATAATAATTTGGTTCGTGATATCATTGTGTTGTTATATTTCATAAGACAGTGCAATGTTACTATATATTTATTAATAACTAGTTTTTGCCCGCTAATGTCGGTAGCCTATGCCTGTCTCCAAGTCCAAGTATATAGAATAGGATTGATTTTGAAATAATCCTATAACCATGATTTTAAATGTTCATGATTCAAGCAAAAAATAACAATAACTATTCCGGCAATCCTTTGGCATAAAATGTAAACCTTAATACAACAAAACAGAATAAAAATAAGTCTTCTAAACTAGTTTAAAGTTTTATTAAACTAATACGTTACATGTATAACTAAATGGGCTGTAACCCTTATGTTAACACCCTGAGGAAAATGGCCCAACTAAAAGTTTGTTTGAAGTAGTGACGGGACATCGATTTGTCACACTCGAGTGACTCGAGCTTGTAACTCGTTCAAGTTATATTTTTTGACGAAGAAAATTGTTTGACAGTTAGGTGTTAAGTGTTGTGTTTACTTTGAAAGACAGTACTCACAATGAAAGGCGGTTGATGCACTGTATATTTACTTGTAGTTTATACCTTCACATTAAGTTCCACTTAGTCATTCAAGTTTTTTTTTTTTGAAAACACAATCTTCTCCATCACCTCTGACATTGACAGAATTGTCCGCGTCAAATTACCGAGACTCAGTTGCCATTATAAAGAAATTGAATTGAATTGAACTTGCAGTTTGGCGTTAAGAGCCTGCAAAAATTGGGGGCGCTTTTGGCGCACTTCTCACACTATAATTTAAAATTACAAATTATTTGATTCTTACATATTTATATGAAGATTTTTTTTCATCAAATATAGTGAAATGAATCTTTTTTATGATAATGTAGTATTAAGATTTTTTATTTTTAGTTCCAGCTGTCACCACCTGAGACTGTTTTTTGCCAAGCTGTAAATTAAAATTTTAAAAGGCCACATGGTGGCAACGATTACTTTTTGTCACATGATGTATTCAATTCGTTAACCTACACGTGTATTTGCTGTAAAATTATGATTATGCACGGAAACATTTATTTAAAATATCATTGACCTTGACATTAGAAAATTTAATAAGTGTATCAGGAAATCCCTTCTATATATATTATTCATTAGTTACCGTGTCTAAACTTGTTAACTTACATAATCATTCTGATATGAACAATTGCGGCACTGCAATGTAAATTCCGTACAAAATTAGCAAAAAAACGTGACAATACTGACTAATAATTACTAATACTTACGTGACTTATATCGGCAAAAATATTATTTCGTGTTACATAGCACGTCGAAAAGGTACGTGTTATGTAAAATTTCATAATATCTAGTGGTGAATAACATAAAATTAATATCATGTTTTAAAAAATTTAATTAGAAGGCATTTGAAAATAGAAACAAAATATTACAAACACAACCGTATCACTAATAAAACGAAGTCGAGTGGCAAAACTTGTAATAAAATCGAGTCGAGCGCAGGCTTCGGTCCCAACACTAGTATACTGGCCGCGGTATACTTAAAGTTTAGCAATTTACTTTTATTCGCACCTCCGTTTTGCATGACTCAAAAGAGAAGTCGCCAGCATTTCCAATTTCGAACTTGTTCCATATTGGATACACTTCAGGCCATTCGAATAGTTATTTGCTTTTTTTTTTGTTTATTTTTTATTAGTTATGTTTTTGGTTACATCGTGGTTCTGAATAGTTATAATATACAGGGTTGAGATGCACTATTTTTATTTTTGTTTTCATTTTAAAGAATTCCATGTAGAATAGACCACAAATATATTTAAAAAATTAAAACATTGCAATTTATCCGAAAAAATGCTGTTTTAAATTGACAGTTTGACAGTTCGCGGGAAAACGGACTTATGGTGCTGATGACGTCACTCTTGTCTTTTACTGGTTCGCCGTTGGCTTTCATACTTTTGCATATTTATTTAAATCGAATAAAAAATAGTATTTACAAAGCATAGAATTTTATTTTATAAATTTACAAAAAAGAATAACTTAAATATTATATAGTTATTACATTTTAATTTTGGAAATACAGCATCTATCCAGAATTTCTATGCAGCATTCATAACACATAAAATGCTTTTATCGTATATACAAATATACTTCTTTTAATTTTTCAAAGTTTGTGTGTGCTATACAGAAAAGTGATATTTTCCTTATGCTGAAAAACATTTGAAGTTGTACTTGTGCCCAATATTTTGGTGTTATTTTATTGTCTTTCACATAGGAAAGTATGGTAGGTAGCTTCTGTTAAGGATATTTCACCTCTACTGTGTAATTTTCAGCCGTCAGGTGTTGCACCAAAAAAGGGTACTCGGCATTATGAAGAAATCCAGCTTCTTCAATTTTAATCTAAAATGCTGATTAAAATAATATAAACAATATTTATTACTACAAAGGCCTGGAACTAAACATACCTAACTAATTATTTTATTCAAAATATTTAAACTAGAGAAAAACTAATGATGTTATGTCAATACTAACTCTAGGTAAACACCTGGAGTCTGCTTTGATAAACCCAACTCCCATTTTTATTAAAAAAACGCAATTAATATTCCCATAAAATAATATTCACCTTTACAACCATAACGTCAAATAAGTTGTCAAAACAAGTGTGACGTCCCGAAACGCTAATTCGTGTTTTAAAATACGTATTGTTTCAAGTCATTTTTAAATCGTAATTATTGTAAAAAAACAACAATATGTAAAATAAAAACGTTGCAGTGGCCTTTCTTTTATATTTTTTTAACGTTTTAATCATACAAATTCCATAAATATTACATCTGCATCTTCCCTATTAGTCCAAATGTATTGAAAATAAACTTTTAAAGCCGCTTCACACGTCACTTCAGCCCTTTCACACGCGACAACACTGAATAATGAACACGCAGCTAACCCCAAAATAGACGATTTTTTAAAATAAATAACTGTTAAAAGATTGTCCCGTCGGCTGTCAATGAAGGCTTAATTCCGTGCTCTGTGTAGTTAAATCCGTAATGATTGATCGACGAGGTTTTGCTCTCAGGGATACAAAAATTCATTGTAGAGGAGTAGTTTGACCATGATTAAATGTTGAGATTGAGACTAATTAATTAATCAATATGACTTTGACACTTCAAGCAATCTGAGATATTTACTTTAGTAAAAAAAAAATTGTTTATCGTCTTAAAAAGATAACATTGATTGAAACCCTAGATCCCACACTAGGATTTAAAGTCAGAGGTGAAAATAAAATATACGATTGCGATCTATAGACAATAGATATAGATATCAATAAGCATTGCTAGCGACGCTTGCCTTTCGTTCGAACTACCACTGACTTGCCAGTCAACGGTCACCACCACAAGGCTATCATGATTTAAGACTTTAGACACGACTTTAGACTAATAAAGTAGCGTTGAAGTGCAGTCAGTACATGCTTGCAACATCGCAGAGGCACCTATCACTTGCGCATTGTCGACCTGGTGCGGGATATTGGAAGGGGGATTTTTGAAAGGGGAACTTCGGTTCTTTGATCTGACCATATGAAACGCAATAATAGGAGTACTAGTAATTACAAGCTTTACCAACTCTTTCACTTTTATTGTTCACTAGCGACCCGCCCCGGCTTCGCACGGGTGCAATATACATATAGGTAAACCTTCCTCTTGAATCATTCTATCTATTAAAAAAAACGCATAAAAATCCGTTGCGTAGTTTTAAAGATCTAAGCATACATAGGGACAGACAGACGCGGGAAGCGACTTTGTTTTATACTATGTAGTGATTTGATTAAATACGAAACATAATCATATTATTATTTATTTCCAATTTTATAATTAAGCTAGCTCAAACTAATAATATAGCCACTGTTTACTTTTCTAGTTTTTCCTCGCAACAAGCCGTAATGGAATTATTTTACAAACATTTTTTTAAATTTTAGCTTGTCATACCTGCCAGGATTCCACTGTCCCATATTTTTCACGTCAGATATTCACACAATATCTAACGAAAAAAGAAACATTCTGAAAACCAAAATTACACTCGCGATACGTGCATGAGAATGAAATCCACTATATTTTTTCATATCACGGGAGTGAGACTAAAAGCCGGAATGTCCCGCATTTTACCCGATATTTGGTTACCTTAGTTGGCGGGTGACACAAAATAAAACTTTAGACTACAGGTCATTGATCAAACGTTGATCGTTCCTGACGTTTGTTGATTGGCGGTTGCAAATGGAATTATATTTTATATTGGGTAACAAAATATTAATCGTTTACCATAAAAAAATGTACTCAAATGTATGTGTATGTAATGTATGCCTATTGTTATCAAACTATTATTGTGGTACTATCGCGGACACAAACGGTGCACCACTTTGCGATCAATGCTTTGAACGATGCTACGTGCATAGGGGTGGGTTAGCGCTACGTTCGGAAGTCGAGTGCAAGCGATTCTAACCTTAAGAGTGGTACACAATCTTTGTCCACGATAGTACATAAATAAACAATCTTTATGGCAGATATATAAATCCAAATACTTGTACGATTTATGTTCTTACTTTCCTTATATATTTTTACCTACAAATCGTCAGGTCCCACAGGCCCTCAGTACTGCAATTCCTTTGTAAAGGAGGATCTACTGTTAGATAATAGTCGATCTAATAATATTGAATATGGAAGCGATTCTATTGATGAATTTTAAATATAAATCCACAAAAAAACTGTAATACTAAGGGCACTAGAGAATGCAAACTAATTTGAGTACCTTTTAAAAACAATATAAGTAGAAAAATATAATACTTCAGAAACATTTTTTGATTTAGAAAAAAACACTGAAAAATCAGCAAACTGTCCCCTAAAATAAATTAAGACAATGTTCTATTTACTGAATACGCTGATGTTCTCGTATTATGATTGACTTATTGATCTTGTTATGACAGTTATTTGTCATACAGTTTACACAAGTATTTTACCCTAAAACCAAACAATTAACTAAGACCAAACATTAAAACCAAACAATTAAGACGAGCACTAATCTTACCGACAAATTGTAGTGAAGTTCAGTGGATTAAAAAAAATGTCTTTCAAGTTTTTTTTGGCCAGGGATTTTTAGCAAAAGCTTTAAGCTGCAGATTTTTGTTCAAGGGACCTCAAGTTTAAAAAAAAGGATGAAAAGTAGCATAAGCTGTACTTCTTCTCCTCTCCACCTCCGTATTTATTATTTATTATAAGTCCATAATTTTGTTTCCCAAAACTAGATTAATAATATTTTGTTTTCCCGGACCCTCGATTAGTAACCCCTGGCTTAATCTTTTTTTAATCTTTCTTTATTCAAAAAATAAATTCTTAAAAAAATAAAATTATCAATTAACTTTGAAAATAAAGTTAAAAATCGTGCATTCGTTAACGATTTAGTTGTTAAATCCATCAATATAGATATTACAAATCAATTTATGATTTCATGCGAAAAAAATCATTGTTAACAATCTACCCAATTAGGTTTACTATCACTGTATGTATATAAATCGTTCAAAATTTCCTATTTCCATTCAATTGTAGCAGAAACTATTACCATTACAGCATGTTCAAGTTATTATGTCTTGTAGTTATGATCATGATCATCTACATGTCAAAAGAGGGTGTGGGATTACCAGATCCTAGAAATATGCCAGAAGCATTGACCTATGGGGGATGGCCGACACGTGGCCGCCGAATACCCCGACAGGGATAAATTAACAACGATGCTTAAAAAAATTGTGTGCTATTTATTCTGTAAAGTTTAGTTAGACATTGGAATTGATTAAATGGTTTGCATTTTTATTGATTTTTATTTTTTTAGGCTATTAGGGAGGAGAACCGGAAAAGTTCTCTGCACTCTCTGTTTAAGAAACTCAGCGGTAGAAATACTGGTATTTCTCGCCGAAATTCTGTGACAAAGTGGTAGGTAGGTGCCTATTACCCCTAGTCAAGCCAGTTGCGCCAAAATTGTTTTATTACTGCCGCACAAATTGACTCCATGCTGACTGATGGAAAGCAGTCAGTGAAGTCCCATAGTGATGACCATCATCCCAGCAGCCAACATAGCAATGTGGCATGATGATTGACGGCCTTGAGAAAAGCTTTCTCACGTCTTTGTGCGAGAAAATGGGCGAAAAAAATTATAATCATACTATTTCACGGATTTCTTTTAATTTAATTTACCATGTTTGCTAGAAAGATTTGATCGTTATGATTGATCCTATCGATTGGTGAAAAATATAAGATGTAATTTTTCGGATTTTAGTTGGTTATATTTTCGGATGTAGCAAGCGTATATTCAATACTCTTTAAATGCAGTTTTGATTCTTTTTAAAAGTTAAGAATTTTTTCCTTTGAGTAAAATTTTCGGTTTTTGGTATTTAGAGTACTTTTCTCCAGGTACGCTTTGAAATATCCATCCTGTATACAATTGGCGGTCTTATCGATAAAAGCAATATAATAAAAATCGATTAGTGATGGGATGCTATCAAATCGATGTCGATAATTGAACCCAATTAGGTACACTGTCATTGTATATAAATCGTTCACCACTTTGCTATTTCCATTCAATTGTAGTAGGAACGAATTTCAGCATGTTCAAGTTGCTTGGTCTTGTAGTTCTGATCATGGTGATATATATGGCAAATCCATTTGATTGGGCAAATGTATCAAATAATACCCAACGCAAATCTTATAACCCCCTCTACTCGGACTACGATCAATACTACGAAAACGTACCTGACCAGTTTTAGAACACAAACTTTATAAGATAAGCAAGTCCTTTTTTTTGTCGTGTGGAAATCTCTTTATGAATACACCATCACCAAGAGCGATGGGGTTATGTCCGACTGGCATGGACTAAAAACTAAACGGTGTTCCGCCACAAATCTCTGGGTGGAAATACGGTATCCACCGTACCCCTGCCAGGTCACCCGCCCGGGCGGGTCCCATCGTCGGCGGCCTAGCCACAACCGCATTCTTCGTAAAAGGCGTGCGCGGAACACAGCGCACCGCCTACTCGGGCCTGTTGCTGATCGGGCGACGGACTGCCATTTCCTGGAAAAGTTAACAACAGTGGTGATGACAAACAAAAAGTGTGTTTTATTGACAATTTTTTTATTGAATGGTGTGCATTTTTCTTATTGAACACTAGCTGTCGCCCGCGACTGCATGTGCGTGTAATTTAATCCTGTTTATCCGTATCCGTATAAGTAATAGCCTAGTTACATTTGTGCGAGCCGAAATTTTTCCTAATTAATTCCTTACAAAATCAAATACATACTTAAAACTGCGTAGTAAAATACTGGTAAATCGGATTTAGTCCTAAATTTTAAAGATTTTGTGAACATACTCTATATAAATATTATGATGGACCTAAAATCTGCAATCATACAGCTTAACTTATTGCTCACTGAGCACATAAGTCTGGATGATAAGGAAGGATAAGGTAGGGTATAGAAGGGTAGTGTTGGGGTAGAATAGGGTATGGTAGGGGTAGAGTAGGGTAGGGTAGAATAGGCGTAGATGTAGGATAATCTCGCATACGAAGTCGCGCCGAGCAACTAGTATATAATATATATAGTAATATAACATTGTAAAGCCGACACGCTCCATCAGTTCTAAATCGTGCAGAACGTTTACGATTAATCGATTGTTATTGATATTATTATAAATCGATTTGTGATTTAATGTGAGCAAATCGATGTCGCAAATTACCCGATTACTACTATCATTGTATATAAATTGTTCACAATTTCCTATTTCCATCCAGTCGTAGTAGGAACTATTACCACTTCAGCATGTTCAAGTTGCTTGGTCTTGTAGTTTTGATCATGGTGATATATATGGCAAATCCATTTGATTGGGCAAATGTATCAAATAATACCCAACGCAAATCTTATAACCCCCTCTACTCGGACTATGATCAATATTACGAAAACGTACCTGACCAGTTTTAAAAAAAAAATCCTATATGATAAGGAATTCCTTTTTTTTTGTCGTGTGAAAACTCTATATGAGTACACCATCACCAAGGGCTGGCGAAGGGCTTATGTCCAACTCGTACGGACTTAAAACCACACGATGCTTTTGCTCGAACCTCTGGGCGAAAATACGGCTTTCGCTTGCGCATTCACTGTACGCCCCAGGTCGCCCAGGGCGGGTTCCACCATCGTGATGGTTATCTACATGGCAAAAGAGGCGGTAGGATTTCCAGAGCCTGATACATTGCCAATAGATTGGACCAATGTAACATACACGGGAGGACCCTAAATACGATCAACCGGATAACTTATCCAGAACTTATACACAAGTTTTAAATGATTACTATTATCGGTACAAGATAACAATAATGGTGACTAAAATTGTGTACTATTTGCTCATATTTTGGTTTAACATTGGAATTTATAAACGGTATGCCTACATTTTTATTGCTTTTTATTTTTACCTTTTTTTAAACATAGATTTTTACAATTTTGCCTTCTTTATACAACATTAGCATTTGGTGACCCGAAAGCCAAAAATAGTTTGTTCAAAATCAGTAACAGAATCGATTGCAATGGTTTTCAACCTATGTTACATTTTTGTGCCAAAATATGCCAAAAATTATTTAAGTGGACACAGATTTTTATTACGAAAATCGGCGCGCACACCGAATAGAGAGGTCAGTCACTTGCCGCCACCCGGCATTCGACACGGCTTTTGAGCGCGTTTGCGTTGTTTCCATGACTTATAAGATTTATCTTACTCTTCTTTTGTTTACATAAAAATATATGTAAACAAAAGATAAGGTATATAATATATATATTCATTAAACATTAGAACGTTGAATTATCAGTCAACGCTCATACAATTAGGCATTCCCGGCACAAAATCGTCGATAAAACACTTTAGATATTTTAAATCGATTAGTGATGTAATGCGAGCAAAACGATGTCGATTAATATGTCCAATTAGATTCAAACATTGTATAAATGGTTCACAATTTCCTATTTCGATTCAATCAGTAATCAACTATTACCAGTTCAGTGTTTAAGTTACTCTTGTAATAATCATTGGTTATCTACATGGTAAAAGGCGGGGTAGCGATACGGTCCTTCGATCCTTCTGCCGATTGTTCGGTCAAATATATCAAATATATTTGAACATCCTGATGATCGAAGATCTAGCTAAAACGTACCCTTGCAGTAGGTACTTAAATACAAACTATTGAAGATTGGAATTTCTGGACTAACAACGGTGTATCAGAAATGCCGATGTCCAAATTGTGATTTGATATAAATGCGGTATTAGAAAAGAGAAGAGAAAAGAAGAGATGGATGGATTGTGAGAAGGATGATACGGCAAGAAAGGAAGTCACTACTGAGATGACGGATGATAGAGATGTGTGGAAAGAAAAGGACATACTGCGCCGACCCCAAATAAATTGGGAAAAGGGCAGGAAGAAGATGATGATGATTATTAGAATGCGGTAATACGGTACGCATACAATTTCAATATTTTTTTAGTTTACAGACTACTTCGTAAGTCTAGTGGTAGCATGCGCGACTACTGAGGATTTGATCCCCGGGTCCGGCAAAGTGTTATTGAGTTTTTCCCTCGGGAAATTCTAAGTAGTAGCACGGAGTCTGGAATTGTGGCTTGTTAAATTTTGTGCATCTTACCCAGTCACAGCGGCCAATCTCAACGGAGATTATGGTGCTCAAGTGTGTGCGTATTCACAGGTGCATTCTCTATTCTCGTTGTTGGAAGTAGTAATTAATTAATATTCGCGCATAACTTACAAATATCGCCCCCTATTACATGGGACTTATAAAATAGCCGGCGAAACGTGGGTGTACTGCACACCTCTGCCTACCCCCTCTGGGGAATACAGGCGTGAGTCTATAACTTACAAATAGTCAGAGGTGTCTAATTGGATTCGAATTTGCAAAGTATGTCCGAATACACCTAAGCTTAATACAATAAGACAAAAATGCTGGCGAAATGTATGTTTCCTAAGAAAATAAGTATGTTAACATGTTTAAGAAACCATACATTGATTACGTAAGCAAGTCACAACGGGTCGATACCCTCATAGGTTCCACCTACACTATTTTTAAACTATCGCATTAATATTGTATGAAGTTTTGTCATGGACGGAGGTTGTATTCATAGTGCGACTATCGTTTTAATTATCAGATTGTATGTAGACTTTTAGGTCAATATATTATCTGTAGAATTAAACATGTTATTTCAGCCACGATACAGCTTAGCAGTCCATCAATTTTAAACTTTAAGGTAAACATGATAGTGTTTAATTTAGGATCATCTTTTTTTGATATTAAAACGCCTATAGATAATATCTATTTATCTAATATCCAATATCAGACAATAATAATATCTAAAACGGAGCTTTAGATGAAAAGTTCAACATGTTCTTTTTTTTTAAATATAATTAATATAAAAAACAGTATTTATTTTATTTATTCACGTAATTAAAAACGTACAAGGTTTACAGGCTTTTTCCTGTATCGTAGATAAAGTTACATAGACAGACAAACTGGAAGAAATATAATGTCAACCACATATATTTTTGTCCCGTGCTAATATAATTACATAGTCAACTTGATAATACACCTAACAAATTCATAGACTAGAATTATGTCGAACTTATTACAGATTTAAAATATGAAACTACTTTCCAAAGTTTTTGTACTATCTCTGCACCTGATAACAAGGCTATAGTTAAGATGTAATGATAATAATTAGCAATATAATTTATACACAGTATGCATCCAATAAATATAAAGTCAAAAGAAAAAGTTTAATATAATTGATTCTAATTAAATTCGAGTGAACGGCAAGAACATACTTAATTCTTGGCCGAATTTATCAAAGAAATATTGCCCAAAAATCACGCTTGTGACGATAAAAAAATCCTCAAGGCAGACACTGAAATCTCAACTAAATGAACTCCTAACCAATATATTTTTCATTAATCAATCTGACCCAATTCTCGGTAGCGTGACCGAATCCCAACGTTTTGCATGTTTTAGTAATTTATATGCCAGTAACTAATTAACGCCATATATCAAAATTTAAAAAAGTTGGACAGCCTTCCTCGTGATAAATGCATCAAGAAGAAATTCTAATTTATGTTTAACATTTTAATTTAAACTTGAAGTGTTAGATATTTTTTATTTACAGCCTTTATATACAAAGTCGTAAAACAAGCGTATTTTAGTTTAATGAAATTTCTGAAATTCTTGTTTGATGTACTTATTATTCTCATTTATTCAGTTAAATTACATACAAAATATATTTTTTAAATATAATATAAAAAATAAAAATATAGGTATATTTAAAAATATTAAATATAGCCCACCGGTATCGGGAGCAAGGTTTAAGCTACCGGTGGTCAGGGCTCTAGAGAGAGGATCCTCCTGACTATGCGAGCCGTATTCATGATGACGTAATTTAGTGTTATCGTCTCATGGGACGACAATCTGACACGACTGGGGAATGATCAGGTGCAGTACCGATGACTTAACGTGCTTAGAGGCGTGTCTTGTTTGAACCTAAGACCTATGACGCCTATTAATAGTTATATCAAATAGGATATTTCATCAGTTTAAAAAAAAAATTGCTAAGGTAGCAAACAGACATATCTACACAGCCTGTATCAGTCCTCTGCCTCTACTCATACGCTCATTAGAAGTTGTTTGCCCTTAATCGTCACGCTGAGCAAGCGGATTGGCAATCGCAGTAGCAGATGGTTATTGGTTGCTATTACACATTAGGATGCTGCTGCACATCTTCCAGATTCTTCCCTTGTCGTTTCTCAAGACACCCACGGGATGAGTAGGGGTGGTTCTATCCTTAGGCCGGCAACCACATGGCACAATAAACAGACATGCGGTCTGCCCAATGGTAAAGATCGGCAAACATCTTGAACATAAAGCGGCAACGTGGGATAAAGTTGTTCACATTCAAGTTCAAATTAGTGTATTAGTCACAAAAAAGCAAAAATATCAATTTATCGTTCGCTATTTAACGTTACGTGTAGTATCGTTTTAGCTTTTTTATTTTTTTCAAATATTTTTTATATAACCCGCCACACACGGATTTTGTAAAAAAAATTGGCTCACTATTACATTTAGAGCCTTGTGACTAACATACAGACAGATGATGTTGGCTTAGTAGACCTCGTTTGGAGTCTTTAGGTAGGTACGGAATCCTTAAAATAAAACAACATACCAATTAACAAGAGTGAAGAAAAATGACCAAAGATTTCGCATAAATAAAAGAAAACTTAACAAAATTCTCCAAATGCAAATCGCAGTCGAACGTAAATGGCAAAGTACCAACCTAAAAGTTTGTACAGCTAGCCGTACAATAAATCACAACAATATTGTGAAAATTCACCGTTTTTCGTCCCCCCTCCGCCGTGGTTTTAACCCACCGCACCGCACCGGTACAAAAAGTTCCCGCGTTAAAAATTGGCAGACCCCCGCGGTAAGTCGTACGTTTTTATCGCACGTTTTTTGTTTTTAGGTTATGTCATGCATTTTTTATACGTCAGTTTGCTAGGTGATTCTGCGTTGTTTGTATAAATGCTTAACATTCTTGTTGTTCTTGCGAATAAGACTTGAACAGTTTTATAAAGGTCATTTCATACAAATATTTTAGGTAGGGTAAAGTGGTATTTTAGAATTGTTGTCGTATTAGATTTTATTTTGTGTTGCATATATCTACATATAAATGGCATAGATATCCCAAAGATGTAAAACAAAAGCTTTATACTTTATTCAATTGTTGCTCTTATCCAACTTAATCATGTGGAATGACGACTGACCTAAACAGTAGGTATCTAATCACTGATGCGCAGTCACTGTTTAGCTAACTTAGGTACTTAGGTACTTATAGGTGTGAAATAATTATACCATTCTGTATTTCCAAAACACTAAAATTTGAGGTGGATCTTCTATTGAGAGTTATAAGGTAGTATTGTGGTTATATACAATATGACTACAGTGCTGCCACACCTATGCTAGAGCATACGTTAGAACGTAGAGTTGGAGACCACAATACAGCTATACCTATGTTTCATTGCCGACCACAATACCGCGGCGACAGGGGCAAGCTTATTGCTATATATCAAGTTCCGCTATTCCGGACTTCGTGCTGCTAAAAATGGAAACCAAATGAAAAACACAACCACCTCCAGTGATCAAGTTGGTTTTGTAACGCAACGTAAACTATACGTAACGTAATGTATGAAAGCGTTGGTTTGTCCTCTTTTTATGCAGCACCGGAGCAACGGATTGACGTGATTTCTTGCATAATTATAATAATCATGTCCTTCTAATCGAATTTCGGTCACAGCGGCCATTAAAATTGGCCATCGACGAAAGAGATTATATTGTACAAACATAGGTGCACTCTCTATTCCCTCTCTCTTATAGTTCAATCAGACGCTGAACTAACGGCTTTACATGCTTTCCAAGGCACGAAGCAAGTGATAATTCAATTATAATACGCATATAACTTACGAAAAGTCAGAGGTGCGCGCCTTGGGTTCGAGTTTCGAACCTGAGACCTCTGACTTGCCAGTCAACGGTCAACCACTAGTCTATTATGACTCATAGATGATATTTATTTCTTGCATAGAAATAGTTTATAGATCAAAAAATAACACAGGGTATTTTTTACCCCGGAAAAAAAATTGACTACGTTAGTGAAGCCTAGTTAATAGTTTGTTGCAAGGTTGATGATCATTAATAACATTCAGCTTTTGTTTACAGTGCCACCCGATATCATGAGTGACGAGACTTCAGGAGACGTTTCAGTCCAAGAGTTGGAGAATGCTACGTTAACTTGCAAAGCGACAGGACATCCTCCTCCAAAGATAACGTGGAGAAGAGAAGACCACGAACCAGTGCTATTAAAAAAGCCACAGTCTAGAGAATTCGACAAAGGTATGATTTATTATTAGGTTTTTTTTATCGTAATCTACTTTACAAGTTTTTAATTTATATTGTGGGCTATAGTTGCGGACGTAATTTCATAACCCATAAACATTCAGATGGGAAAAAATATTGGTCGATCACAAACATTTATTCCATGCAGGAATCGAACCCGCGTCTAGACGGCAAATCACTTAATCTCTACGCCAATCGTATCATTGTTGGATTGTCGTGTACCCCATATGTAGGTCATTCAAATGTTCTATACAGTTAATTAGCGTGTCAACTCTTTATTATACAGCAGAAATAGCAAGAGATAATTATTCCCTAAACACACTTGCGCAGACGCAATTAAAGTATTGCATTAAAAAATAAAGCCACAGAAACAAAAAAACAAATAAATTCCGAATCATCCTAAATCATTTCTATTCAAAACACAAAGCATGTAAAGTCAAAAACAAAACATTTACGTTCGCTTGACTTTGTTTACAGATATCTTAAAGTTTAATCTTAAGATTATGCTCGACATGTATGGGATAAGCAGGCACAGGTGCCGGAACAAATTGGTAGGTACGGGAACGTGTTGCTCCTATTACCCGCTCCGTTGACTACCTAAAATACTAGATACGGTAGAAAATCTGGTCCTTCGAGTATTTTTCTTGTTTTTGTTTCGCTCAACAATTTCTGCAGTGATTTTTTTTGTTATGAAAGAAACATGACAAAATATGGGCCTAGTTTTAATAATATCGGTTCTTATTCAGTTCGGTAATAAAACTGTCACTTAGCGGGTTTGTTAACGAATAAAGGAAATGTTTTAAAAAAACTTTGCATCCCGCATATCCTACAGAAGGTTTTTTTCTGTATTGTTGATTATAGACATATTATAATTTCACCCAGATCAAAATAAATGTCTGTTGATAACATATTTATATTTATCGAACCCGCAATACCATTCGCAGCAGGTGAATTACTCAAACGCTTCCCCAATCATGTCGTCAATATTATTAATGTTGATAATAACGTACATCAACATGAAAAACTCATACAATTTTCACATTTCATAAGGAATGAACATCACAATTCAAATTATTGATCTGGCCCGGAAGCAATATACCAAGCGACAAAGTCCTTTAGATACCCCAAATTCGCAGCACGATCTCGACACTTACTATTCAAATCTCTAACTCAATCTCTTAGAAACAAAGCCTTATAATTTCTCGGCTCGAAGGACCAGCTAAAGATATGCAACTTTAAGTTGTTCTTAGCTCTATGTTATCTGCCCTCCTCCTTAATTCAAAGAGGAAAATGAGCGGAGGAGCTCAACAAGACATGTTTATAATACATCTTACTTGTGTACATATGTTTGCTAATAAGCTGGTTTCTTGCTGTGGTTTCGCTTTGTTTATCTTGGTAATTTACGAAAAGGTAAAGGAAGAAAAGATGATAAAGGAATGTGAATATGTTTGGTTTTTTTTTTTACTTTATTTTCGTTTATGTATGTCGTGGTGGTTTATTGGTTACGAACCCGCTTTGAAAAAGTCACATTGGTACATGCCAGGTTCAAACCTACACCCATGCGCTTGCAAAGCTGACATTTAATTAGAGAAAATGTCAAAATTGTTACTAGAGAAAATGTCACGGTAGTTATTATTTTGATCATTAATGCACTATGTCCATGTACACACATTAAATACTCGTATGTGATGCGCCAGACTGCAGCTATTTATAGATAATAATCGGCGATGTATCGATTTGTTCAATGAGTGGCGCAGTAAGGAATAAATGTTTCTGATTGTAAAGTCACTTTGATAATAATGAAACAACTTTTTAACGGATATAATTCGCGTTTTTATTTTGATAATACAATCCTGACGTTTCGAGTACTTTGCAGCACTCGTGGTCGCAGTCAACTCGACCAGTCAGAGAGAGAGGTCGTGGTCAGTCTGCCTGCGACCACGAGTGCTGCAAAGTACTCGAAACGTCAGGATTGTATTATCAAAATAAAAACGCGAATTATATCCGTTAAAAAGTTGTTTCATTATGTTGAGTGTTCGCGAAAGTTTGAGACTATATCACTTTGATAAAGTTAGGCATTTATTTTTTTGTAGAAATTTTATTCAGATTTACCTTTCATTGTTGGTAAAATGGTTACTAAGTAGTGGCGTGGCTAGCAACATAGAAAATAAGCTGGCCAAGCCTGGGTCCGGGGCAACAAAACCAATTGTGGCCCCTGGTTTCCTCAAAAATTTACATTTATGTGATGTACATTTTGTAAAAAAAAAAGTAATATGTTTTGGGTTACTTATCGAGATTTGCTCGCCCTTCGCCCCCCACCCCCCATAGTCCAGTAACTAGACCGTAATACCTTTTGATATATATAATATATTTTTATGAACGACTTTGCCGGAATTTAAAAAAATATATGGTAAACTTATCATAAAGCTATCTTCACTAATCGCCTCGAGAAGAGATAAATCATTTATTAAGTAGTCATCATCTGCCTAGCCTTTTCCCAACTATGTTGGGGTCGGCTTCCAGTTTTACCGGATGCAGCTGAATACCAGTGTTTTACATGGAGCGACTGCCTATCAGACCTCCACAACCCAGATACTGGGTTACACGATACCCCTTGGTAAGACTGGTTGTCAGACTTTTGGGCTTCTGACTACCCATAACGACTGTCAAAGATCTACAATTGACAGCCGGGGCCAACAGCTTAACGTGCTATCCGAGGCACGGAGAGTGATAATTAATTTATAAAACGCACATAACTTACGAAAAGTCAGAGGTGCGCGCCTTGGGTTCGAACCCGAGACCTCTGACTTGTCAGTCAACGGTCACCACCACTAGGCTATCACGACTCTTCATTTATTAAGTAGTAAAATGAGAAAATCTAGTTTTTTTTACAATTATTAGGTATAACTTCAGTATTAATTAGGTATTAAAGATAAAATAACCAAAATACATTGTTCTTCTACACTTAAAACTAGCATTTCATGATATTTGTTCGTGTTCATAAGTATAGGTTAAACACTAATGGTTACTGAACACGGAACGTGGCAACAAAGATGATAGTTACTCGTCCAAGTTTAATTACTTTTAACTGGAACTTACTTTCTAAGACATACACAACTTACTTAAAATTAAGGTAATGGCTCGTAGTTAGGTAGTTTCCGACTGAAATAAACGCGCAAAGTAATGTTTTCAGCTAACTATGTTTTTAGCTTAATAACTGACACGTCGACGCCAAAGCAGTTAGAAACACCTAAGTAGTTAGAAGTGACAGAAAAATATTTATTTTGATCTAGTGTTCACAAACTAACTTATCGTCCTAGGTGAGGTCAGTCTGGGGACGCAGTAAGACGTTTGCAAAACGATGGTAATTCTACTTATACAAAGTTGTATATTTTGTAGGAGTGACTGCATTATGCAACTAGAGTCAAAAAAATCAAAGAATAGAATCGAAAAACTGCTAGAAGCTCGTAACTCAAACATTTATAACTATTTTCTTTCATATCTTTGTCTAAAACATACCATTACGAAAACAGTCTACTAAAAACATTATTTTTCTTGTCTTTTACTTTGAAAAATATTATTTATCTTAAAATAAACTAAATAAATACGTCCCATTTTATCAAGACTACAGAATTAATGAAGCCGTATACAAGTGCTCGTAATAACTTGCGTGGGAGACACATACATTGAATGATTTGTTGTATACAAAAAATGTATCATGCGAATAATATAAATTACATTTTTTTATATTAGAAGAAAACTTTTAGATGAAAAAATACTTACATCTTTTTAGAGATATTTTGAATCAATTATGGAATTTTGAGTAACAAAACATGATGTGTACCTACGGTGTCTTAAAAAGAAACTTTATTTATACGTCAATATCGGAATCTGTTAGGTACAGACGCCAGCATATCAAGCTACCCGAAACTGTCAAATTTTCCCAATCAACTTTGAACCTAATGCTTTTGCGAGAAAGTTTAAAATCTATTAAAGAAATTTGACAGATTGTAGTAACTTGATGTGCAGGCGTCTGTACATAAAATAATAAAACCTCACTTTTGTCACGCGAGGCAAAACGAAATCCTAACTAATTCTACATATAAATGCAAACGTAACTTTGTTTGTGTTACCTTTTCACGCCTAAATCACAGAACCGATCATCTTGAAATTTTGCATCTACGTTGTCAGGCGTACATAAACGGACATAGAGTAGGTACCTTTCATCCCGAAAAAAAGTTCTGTTCCCAAGAAAAACAACAATAACGTTCTTATGATAATAGATGACGCCACGTATTATTTGAATCATGATTAAATACTAACACGATTGAAGCCGGGGGGAAAAGCTAATCATACATAATTTTATCATTCAATTCTATCTTAATTAAATAAAAATGGTGCTTCGCTCCCGGTCCTTTAAGTCATCATTCAGGCGTCTAAGTACAAAACACATTAATTCAATTGTAACTCAAATGCGTCGACTAATGGTGGTATTTCAATACGGTAACGGTATATTTCGGTAAGTTATGTGTAACAGTCACGCAAGCCTAACAGCATATTAACTCATTTCCTTAAGTTTACTCTGCTAACTCCAAAATAAGCATTATATTAATGTCAAAACAAACAAAGTATTTGGGATACTGAAAATATTATGTCTGCTTATTAGTGTAGCTATTAGACGTGATGTATGTGAAGAGCTTTGGATATTCTGGGTCAGTGTGGATGGTTCAATAAAATTAGTCGTTAATTTTTATGTCTCCTGGTAGGTCTTGTTTAAATGGGGCAAACGTAAATTGTGTGTTTTCAAACTAAGTGTGTAAATTTGTCTTTATGTATAACAACCATATAGTCCAGTATGATCTTTGGACTGTCAGTTTGTCTTTATGTATAACAACCATATAGTCAAGTATGATCTTTGGACTGCCATATCAAAAGACGTAGTTTCGAAACCTAGGCACCTCTGTCTTTTCGAAATCATGTGGTTTTTAGAAATTAATTTATCACTTGCTAAAACGATGAAGGAAAACATCGTGAGGAAATCAGCATGCCTGAAAGATTTTTCAACGATGTTTAAAGCCATGCCAGAGGCTTACGGGCGGTTTAAACTCTAACTCTAGATTGTTTGTCAACCGTACAATAAAGACAAAATATTATTATAAAACAAAAAACCCTACTGCTAACTAAAAAGATAGAAACAAGTTGGTTATAGATAGATCATACTTTACACAGTGTTCACAAACGCAGTCGGAGGCATCCTTTAGGTAATACTCTTCTGGGTTTAAATGAGAGAGAGTAAGAGAGAGTGAGAGTGTTTTTTTTCAAATACCTACCTAAGAACAATCGGGTTGTTAAAACGAATATAACGACACCCTTGCTGTCGAAATCCATCCACCCATTTGGTAGATACGAGGTAATAAAGAAACTTACAAGAAACAAATAAATAAATATACATACAAGATACGCGCGAAAAACATAACCCTTCCTGGCAGTCGGGTAATAATAACACAACCTTGTAATTTATTTTTATTTAAAAAAGTAGAGTGCCAATACTTGTTTAAATCACAGTAACGCACTCACATGCAAGTGCACTGTGGGTGCGTTACAAACACATATTAAAACAAATACCGCGGATAGCGATACATATAGATTATTTCCTTTTAATTTATTACCCGATAAAAACTCCATAATGTAGCAGTTTGCATTCTTATTCACACAATAAATTGTTGATATCACAACCACGGATCACATTTGCGTCACTTTTGTACACATTCACTTACTACTATCGCTTCTAGGAAATAGTTGAAAGCAAAAATACTTTTTTTCTATTACATATTTCTATTTTTCTTTACTTATATCATATTATGAGCTTTTAGAGGCGTTGTTTCACTCGTCGCGTGCAACCTACATTACTAATAAGTGTAAATAACGCTATCGTGGGGATAATTACTATAATATTGATCATCAGAGTAGACTTTGGTGTTTAATTATAATTAAAATTTGACTGGAATTCGTAAATAATTGCGTGTCGCAAATAACTTAGGCTGAACACAGACTAGACTGTCTCAAGAGGCTTGCAAATTGCTTGCCGACATGGTAGATTCAAAATAGTGTCAATAATCACCAAACAATCCTAATCCTAACTAATATTATAAATGCGAAAGTAAGTTTGTTTGTTTGTGATCTTTTTATCCTGATATTTTATATAAATACGTACTCAGGTGTACAGAAACCTTTATTTAATTGAATTTAATCATCATCATCATTGTTCTAAGCCTTGCCCCTCGGCTCTCCTTGTCCTCTTTCTCCATTCAGCATGGTTTTGTTTTTGCGTAGATTTCCGCCTCTTTTAAGTCTTTTTGGACTGTCGTCAACCATGTGGCGGGGGGTTTTTCGCATCCTCGCTTTTTTATTGAATTTAATATTCAATAAAATTGTATAAAATAAATTTTAGAAAAGATTCCGACGAATTGAGAACCTCCTTCTTTTTTTTGAAGTCGATTAAAAATAGTTACTATATTGTGTCTGTATAATTATCACACCCTTTCTGTAATTCGTTTCACATCGTAAATTTCTATTAAATTTCGTACCGAAACACCACAGACAAAATAAGGTAACATTTCAATAAATGGTCATATTCATAGTTTTGTGCTTGCGCCAGTACCACAGTGTATATCGCCCAGTTAATCGTTACTACTTCCTCGACGTTAGAAACGGTAGTCCGCCATTACTGTATCGGTCTTTCCGCTCGACTACTATGACGAACGGCCTTGTAGGGCCCTCTATGTTCAGAGGAGAAATACATAGATTCTATTTTTGAAATAATTAACAAATCATATTATTATATTGATTTTTAGTAGTTATAGCCTAGTGGTATGACCGTTGGAAAGTCAAAGATCACAGGTTCGAACCTAAGGCACGCACTTCTGACTTTTTGTAAGATATGTGCGAATTGTAACTAATTATAAATTTATATCATTTACTCCGAGCCTCGGAAAGTAGGTACGTAAAGCCGTTGGCCCTGCGCCTGATCTCTTTTCGGTAGTGCGTTTTATCAGACTATGAGAGTGAGGGAATAGAGAATGCACCTGCGTTTGCACATACACTTGTGCATTATTATCTCCTGAGTAGTTGGCTATTCTTCATTGACATTGGCTGCTCTGACCGAAATTCGGTCAGGAGAACATAATACACAAAAATTAAATAATGTTTTTTTTTTTCTTTTGTTTAGTGGAGAGCTTCACAGGCAGTTCTCTGCCGCTGTGGCGAGTGGATCGTCGACAGATGGGTGCGTTCCTGTGCATCGCAGCCAACGATGTGCCTCCTGCTGTCAGCAAGAGAATCATACTTAGTGTTAACTGTAAGTACTATTGGTAAATGTATTATTTTATTTAAAGAGGTATTAATCACCGATCCTAATAGACATATCGCAGGAGTACCTAAAATTAAACTTAGTAAACATTTTACTTTACGCAAAGGGAAATATGATTACTCTTATTATTGTAGTCGGTCAATGGTAAAATAATAACAACAAAAAAAAAACCTTAATTTTTTTTAGCTAAGAACACTCAATAAAGTAACCTTTCAAATAAAAAAAAAACTAAATTAAAATAGGTTCTGGTTTTATTTTATTTAAAGGTAACGTGATCGAGTTCTCTAAGCTAAAAAAAATATATCTTGGGGTGTTTTTTAATTTTTTTATTGGTACCTACTTGTTTTAAATGCTGTTTTTAATAGCAAACTTGGAAATTTGCACATAAATGTCTGAATGCATTTAGTAAAAGACCGAGGAAAGTCACAAAAGCAAAGAGAGGCCTAGGTATACTCAGCTGTAGGTAGATTCAGCCTGTGAATAATTATGATAATGAATAACAAACTGCTCCTATCTCGTGTCAAGGTTCACCGACCTTTAATGCACACATTACCTACATCGTAAAGCCCTTTTAACTAAACACGAAACAGCCACAACTATCACGAAAAACAATATAAAATTCACCCTATCCGTTTGTTTGTCACTTTGAATAATATAATCCGTTCAGGGTTGGTACCGTCACGAATTTGGATACGATCCAGAATGATACAAGTTCATCTTTATGTAGGAGTAACCAAAGTTACGTGACTTCGCAACAAACGGTAGCTATTCGTACGGATGCAAGATTTATCTTTCTATTTGAGATTTTCGTTTTAATGCTCTAGGTTTTGCTAGAAATCTGTGAGTGCAAATTCAGACGCTTGAGACTTCCGAGTTCTCAAGTACGTGATCCGAGACTGGATGAAATTACTCTTAGCAAGATTTATTTCGGTTTTAAACTAAACGATTCCCAAGAATAGACAGTCTGAAAGTAGTTGATATACTTATTTTGACTTAAGACATCTATCGCGCTAAACCGCTCATATAGCTCTATTTCGCTTGAAGATATAAAATCATTGAATTTGCTTCTTTACGGCCTTTAAAACTTACTTGGGACACACGGCTACACAACAACCTATAAAAAACCAGTATGAACTGATCTCGCATTGTATAGGCTCTTTGTACAACAAGATGTCAGCTTTTATTGAAATTTATAGCTTGATGTGTAGCCGTGTGTACCATATTTTTAAGGTTGCAATAACTTTTAAAGTACACAAAATATAATTACTTTCCAAGTAAAACGAATAAGAATGTTTTTTTTTTAAATAAAAACTACAAAGAATTTGCTATAAAACGATTTTTATTTTAAAAGACTTCTCTTAGAAGAAATTGCAATTTCAAAATGGTACTACTTACCAAGTGTTGAAGGTCAGTGTAGTTGTAAAAAATCGCAAATAACTAAGTTACATTCATGAAAATAGAATCTATGAAAACTTGTTCCGATCCAACTGATATTTTTGTTGAAACTTCATAATGTTATTCTCAATAACTTAGTATTTCTGCTTTGTTTTTTCACAACAGTACCTATTCAGTAATTTTATATCGTCAATGTGCAAGAGGCGGCTAAACACTTTTTAACTTAACTTTTATATGTTTTGAAACTGTAGTTACTTTTTTGATAAGACCGTCAAGTACCTACTCACGACGCAACTCTCAACTAAAAAGCTTTATATTAAAATTTCCAACAAGAATAAAAGTAGATTTAATCACATTTCATGAATATTAATGAGTCATAATCAAATTAAGTTTACTAAAAATTATCTCCTAGGTACAGACTTGGGAACGGTCTAGAGTCTAGATGTTAGATATCTTAGTGTTGGCGGTATTTTTGCTGTCACAAAGCGACAAACTGCCTAAGGCTTACGGGACTAGGATGAGCGAAAAAACTAATCTCTTTATCTAAATTCTTAGAAACCTCTTAGTAATTCTGAATTTTGTATTGTACTCCTAATAAAAATAACAAATAAGTATTAATTAATTATGTAGGTACAAAGGCGAGCTTAACTCAATTCTGAGTTTTCCATTTGTTAGGGTTCCGTAACAAAAGGGTAAAAACTGTCCGATAGTTTGTCCGTCTGACACCAGGCGCTATCTCATGATCTGTGTGGTAGCTAGACAGTAAAATTTTATACAGATGATGTATTTCTTTTGCCGATATAACAACAAATAAGTACTAAAAACAGAATAAATATTTAGGTGGGGCTCCGAAGCAACAAACGTGATATTTTTTGCCGTTTTTTGCTCGATATTAATAAAGGCAAGGTAGACGCTTGCGTGTCTAATGTTTTATAGATAATGAACCCTTCGTGCCGCCCGACTCGCACTTGACCGGTTTTTTTATTTTTTATTATAAGCGAACGTCTCGGTACTCGCAGTATCATCGACGCATAGTTTCGCATGATTGTGTAAGTGTGCCGTTTTCGAGCGTTTTACGTAGTTACCATACTGTATGTTTATTATCCTGTGCTATTACTAGGCAAACATAAAGGTTTAGAAGATTCACTCCCAATACCCTTTCTGAACAAGCTGTGAACGTAGGATTTCTTTAGGACGAAATGTCTTGATGTGAACAGCTGTTACAAATAAATTCTTCGTTATGACTTCATAAAAAGTACGGATTGTCGAAACGTGAATATTGGGACGGTCTAGACCTTTATCCAATTTCTAGGAAATAAATGGAAATCACACGTATAGGCATAGACTGCGTCGTTGATTATATTAAGAGTGATTATACCAATATGTCGTGTGTCGTGTGGTCTCCAGCCTAAGAATAGAACCACCCCTACTCGTCCCGCGGGTGTCGTAAGACACAAAGATTACGGTTGCATCCTTCTGTGTAACCGTAATCATCTGCTACTGCGATCCGTGGCAATTATGGGCAAATTCTTTCAATGAGCGCACAATAGTGGCGCGTTAGGAGAGGCCTATGTTTAGCAGTGGAGTTAAATACAGGCTGATGATGATGATGATGTTGTCGTAGTATCCAATACTTTTTTTTGTCAACAGTTGCACCAACAGTAAAAGTGCCAAATCAGTTGCTGGGTGCTCCTTTAGGCACCGATGTCAAACTCAAGTGCTACGTGGAAGCCCATCCAAACACCATCAACTACTGGATCAAGAACAGAGGAGAAATGTTACTTGATGGGTAAGCAATCGCTATGGAAAGGTTTTCTTAAATCAATTGAAATTGTAATTGATGTCTTTTTGCTGTTTGTGTGAATTTGCGTGTGGGTTTGTGCGTGTGGGCATAGTCTAAACATCATATAGTCAGTCGACGCGTTTGATGTTTTCGGAAATGCCGACAACGTCTAGACATTCGTCGCGACGTAAAAAGTGTTAGGGTTGACACAGGACTAAAAACAAAAATATGTTTTTATAGTGTTTTTTTTTGTAAGTATGTATAACACGTTATCAAAATTGGAAAACGTGGCCGCCATTTTGAAATTTTTATTTACTGGGCCGATTGCTTTCAAAATCGATATCTGAGAGTCCGCATGGTCTCCGAGTACATAACCGTTGTCAGAATTGGAAAAGGTGGCCGCCATTTTGAACTTTTTATTTACTGGACCGATTGCTTTCAAAATCGATATCTGAGAGTCCGCATGGTCTCCAAGTACATAGCCGTTGTCAGAATTGGAAAAGGTGGCCGCCATTTTGAAATTTTTATTTACTGGACCGATTGCTTTCAAAATCGATATCTGAGAGTCCGCATGGTCTCCAAGTACAAAACCGTTGTCAGAATTGAAAAAGGTGGCCGCCATTTTGAAATTTTTATTAACTGGACCGATTGCTTTCAAAATCGATATCTGAGAGTCCGCATGGTCTCCAAGTACAAAGCCGTTGTCAGAATTGAAAAAGGTGGCCGCCATTTTGAACTTTTTATTTACTGGACCGATTGCTTTCAAAATCGATATCTGAGAGTCCGCATGGCCTCCAAGTACAAAGCCACCTCTGAAAACCTAGAAAACGAAATCTATATTGATTTTTACTCAAAATTAGCGTTCGCCATCTTGGATCTCAAAATTAATGTCATATTCGTTATCACCGCCCCCGAAAACCTAGAAAACGATACCCATATTGATTTTTACTAAAAACTTGCGTCCGCCATCTTGGATCTCAAAATTAATGTCATATTCGTTATCACCGCCCCCGAAAACCTAGAAAACGATACCCATATTGATTTTACTAAAAACTCGCGTCCGCCATCTTGGATCTCAAAATTAATGTCATATTCGTGATCACCGCCCCCGAAAACTTAGAAAACGATACCCATATTGATTTTTACTAAAAACTCGCGTCCGCCATCTTGGATCTCAAAATAAATGTCATATTCGTTATCACCGCCCCCGAAAACCTAGAAAACGATACCCATATTGATTTTTACTAAAAACTCGCGTCCGCCATCTTGGATCTCAAAATTAATGTCATATTCGTGATCACCGCCCCCGAAAACCTCAAAAAAAATGCCCATATTGATGTTTTTCAAAAACTCGCGTCCGCCATCTTGGATCTCTAAATTAATGTCATAAGTATTCATAATCAACACACCCGTTGAAAAATTGAATCAACATTTAAAATTCAAATAAATAAAAAGCGACACCCGCTAATTCCTAGGACCCAACAATTCCATACAAGCTACGGTGCGCCCCCCCCCCTCCGTCCCCCGCTCCACACACCCCGCACGATTGCTCTGTCTAGACGTGTTCGTTGGACTACTGTAGGGAAAGAGAAGAGCTCTTTATACTGTGGTGTGGGTTTGTACGTGTGGGTTTGTACAGGTACATTTGTGCATGTGGGATTGTGGGAGTTTTATTGCAGTCGGTCTGAAATAATGCTATTTATCTTATAGATTATATTGTTTCAGTTTGATCATTTGTGTTATTCTTGGTTTCGTGATTTTTGAGTAGGCGTATTGTAGTTCACTCTTACAAAATAATACTTTTGTGACGATACTGTTACGCTAATTAGAGTCTCTAAAGATCTTCTTATTTTTACCCTAGGATCTCTGCCATAGGGGCAACTGTGGTCTGTAAGCCGTTAGCTCCGATTGTCATGAAGATCTTTGACATTCTATAATAGGAGTTAGTACACTCAGAAAATCCTGACAACTAATCTAACTTCTGCATCTAGTTAGATTAGAAGCCGACCCAACAAAGTTTGGGAATAATAAGGCTAGGAGGATGATGATTTTAAGAGAGGGTGGTACTATCCCGATCAAAGCAGCTCATTCTTACTAAAACCAGCATGGCGCTAACACACTGAAATATCTTTTAAATTAATTATTTCAGTGACCTCCAAATTTCGAGCTTAGCTAATGTATTAACTACCTCTATTTGTCTTTAATTCTGAGTCCATCAAATAAATTGAGTTGCCAAATCTTCCTTCTGAAGAGATATTTGCTCATTTTGTTTCTTGTTTTATTAAATAAATACTCCCTGGGGCCTATTTACACAACCCGCTCTTACGTATTTCGTGTTTCTGTATCGGCATTCACTCATACTCGTGTTTTAAATTACCTTTCATAAATATTTATTAAAGTAAAACGTTGTGGGCCGAACATACAACGAAATGTAGGAAGAATAATGTCGTCGTTATGTATTTAGAAAGGTTGAGGTATATAATCAAGGTTTACTTATACAATTACATATGACAAACGAGTATTTCGTCTTTGAACATGGAATGTTTCGTGGAAGGACCAAGTTGCTTGCAAATTTACGGGTATAATAGTTCAATTGATTGAAGGTGGTTCAAATGACAAGAAAGACCTATAAAGAGGATAACTAATAAATTATAATACACATTGGAATTCCCAACGTTAGTGCTGTATGTCTACGGTTTAAACCTACAAACTTTGTTTGGCAGTCCGATGGCTGCCACTGGATTTACACTGTTCTTTTGGCTCATAACAGTCTCTCCTCTCTTTGCATCGATTTCCTTAGTATTAAGGATTGTGATCGCTTGGTCTAAAGAATTGCTTATAGATCAAGCGTCACCATTCAATCCTATCTGGTGCAGAGTGGAGGGCGTCGTGAACAAGAATCTCGAGCGTAGTGTGGCGGTGGAGTGAGCCATAAAAGTTTACGTCATGCAAAAATTAAAGTCTCAAAATCTAATTACAGCTCTGGGAAAAACGGTTTCTTATTTTTAAGCTAGCGTTAACTCTGGGGGCCTACTCCGAAACAACGAAGCTTCGATTGTCGCATCGCATGTTTGTTTGTTAAATTACCTTCTAATAGATTGTTTTTTTTTTATGGATTTGTAATGAAACGACAGATGATAGCACTAAGTACAATTAAACAGTGGTAATTTGGTAGTAAAGATTGTGTTTGATGGTCTTTATTATTACGTTCCGATCCGAAACATCGTTGTTCATTTTCGGAGTAGAGCCCTTGAGTAGCAAAATTGTTATGTTGAATAGTAATTAATTTAAAAGGTACCTACCTATTATTATGTGAAATTATAACGTCAGATATCAGTCTTATATACACATACTTACCTAGTTGAAGCATACTTCCTGAATTATAAAGCCTTAATTCTGAAGAAGGTTTAAATAAGTTGCTTTCAGTATATTTTCAAGTAAAATTAAATTTTAGCTTCATTAAAGTAATAATTTTCACAGATAGCCACGAAAATTATTGGAAACAATTTTAACTTTTTGGTTTGGTAGTATGTGAATAGGGAGGAACGAGAGTGTACCTACGAGAGTGTACCTACAAGAGTGTACCTACGAGAGTGTACCTACGAGAGTGAACCTACGTTTGCAGGCAAAGCTATGCACTATAATGTCTCCTGCGTAGTCGGAGAGTCTCTGAAAATCGGTTATAACGAAATTATTATTTACTAACTTTCGCTGGCCGCACATAAATCAAAAGCTTGTCATTTTATTTACTGGTTTTTAAGCCATTCAGAATGAAACCAGCGACAGTCTTTTTGATTATTTTATTAATCTACTCAAAGCAGTTTTTAACGGCTTTCAGCAAGGATTATTCGCATACAAAGAGGGACACGGGATGACGGGACGGGTTTAGTTAGTTAAATTTTAAATAAGCTTAAATTTAGTTTTAAAATAATATTTTAAGCTTTTAATATTTGCTACAATAATTAATTATGAATGAATAATCTAATATTTATGTAGTACCTACTACTACTCTTCCGGATTTTTTGCGGCTAAACTTTTTTTTCAAGAATATTACAATTAATTCTCAATTCTTTATTGTGTTCTATAATGTTACATAGTATTTGGTTTACATAAGATAAGGTATCAATTATGGACCCTGTCGAGCACAGCTTAGTTAATTAGGAGAGAGGTGGAACTGACACCACTAGCACTGAGCCTCGGAGTATAGGGTTGGTAATTCCAGACTATTAAATTCCAGGTTTCCTTGCGATGTTTTCCTTCCATCCCCATTGGTGGAAGGAAAACATCGCGAGGAAACCAACTTAGATAAACTAAGAAAGAACATAAAATATTGAACAGTCACATTGATACTTGCCAGGTTCGAACGCACATCATGTGCCGACATAACCAATGCGCCAAGACGACTGCCTTCTATAACCACCTTCTTTAATCTCTTAATCTCTCTTTTAATCTCTCTCCATTCTCTTTTCATAATCGCTAATAATACCCCTAACGTTGCAAGCATCTATACGTTACCACTTACCATCAAACAGACCTTATGCTTATTTGCCTTAGTTTAAAAAAAAAACTTAAGCAAGCTTCCTTTTCAGGCCCAAGTACACAATAACAGAAGAGAAAGTGTCCTACCAAGTGACAATGTGGCTGACCATCCGGCAGTTCTCAAGAAGCGACATCGGAACTTACAACTGTGTCAGTACCAACTCACTTGGTAAAAGTGAGGGGACACTCAGACTTTATGGTGAGTTGAATAATAAACCAGCCTGTAACTATCCCACTGCTGGGATCATCCTTACCCACCCTCACCCTCACCCTTATCATCACGTTAGCATACATAGCGTGTTGGCGATTTCAGACTTTAAAGTTCAGGTTTTTTTACGATGTTTTCCTTCATCTACTTTTCTACCGGTGTCCAAATTATCTATAATATTTATTATATAATAATATTATTATTTTAATCTTTATTAATTATTATAAATAATAATAATAATATTAAAATAACAATAAAAAATTCATGAAAAATATTTTTTTTTGTTCTCAGAAATAAAACTCAATTCATATGCAGATGATATCGACAATCAGGTCAGCATTGCTGGCGGTAAGTTCTTTTTTATTAGCCTTTTTTATAATAGCTAACTTTTTAATCCGTCTGTCTATTTAATGTAATACAAAAACAATGTTGGTTGTCAGTGTCATGATAAAGTATACCCCCAAAAAACCTTTTTTTTAATAAGTTTTATGCTTTAAAATAAATTATAATTTTTAATAATATGTGTATTAAACCTTTTTTTCTCATGTTTATGCCATAAAATAAATTATAATCTTTTAATGTTATTTCAAAGTCACAATTGAATATTTTATTCACGAGGCGACTTCGCTATTTATGTTGCAATAAATTCTGTGAAATAAATGCACAATTTAATAGAGCTATTATTAGTAAAGACTATGAAGCGAATTGCGATAGAAATGTCTTAGTCTTTGTCATAATCACAATTGACAGAAGCAGCTCTTTGCTTACGCTTATTCACTACTTAAGCTCTATTGTGCACGCGCCAATAGCAGTCTGAACTTCCATTAATTTAGTAGTACACTTATGTCCTGGATACTAAATTTCTTTAAAACTTCTAATGGGTAATTCAAACCCAGAGTTTGGAGTTACTTAGCCGGAAAGCCAGAGAAAGGCAGCAAGTCTAGGCGCAGTTAAAAACGATCTCCCAAAACGCTCTTTCCTATGCATAATATTTGAATAATATTTGATTTAAAAAAATATATTGATTTCCATAAACAGTATGTCTACATGTCCCTAGAAAGAAAAACAGGGTTTTAGTTTCTCTCTGTATAAATGACTAATTCTGCAAAAGGCTTATTCTAACAATCTAGAAGTTCTTAAACTTTCGCGAGTTGGAATCATGTTTTAAATATATTTATTGACCGTGGTCACGAGAAGACTCGAGAGAAGAAGTCTTCTCGTGACCACGGTCAATGCAACTTGACCGAAACGTCGAGGTTAGTTCAATAATGACTATTTTGAATTATCTGTGCGCAAATAGACCCGAAATAATATTTAAAATGTAAAAGTATATTTAATTAAAGTAGTCTTTATTTATAAAGAAAGAACAGGATCCATAACATGGCCTATGAAGCACTTTACCAATTTTTTAAAAATTGTTTGTTATGAAAATACCTAGTTTAAAATTAGTGTCGCCCGTTACGTAACCACCATTGTCCGCAGAATACACGTTACCTTAATCTAAATACAGCTAACTAACATTCTCATTATCCTCAGGTCTCACGGAGGCAGCGAAGGGAGGCGCTCTGCCGATCCCCCGGGACACGTTGTTAAGTCTAATGTTATGTTACCTTGCCTTTGTGTACTTGTCTACGTAGTTACTGTAATGTACATACTGTAAGGTACCGTTTGGGTGTGATGTAGGGGATGTCCTTTCCTTGTTTGGTTAAAACTTGTCTATTAAGTCTTTGAGTGCCACGCCTTCACCGGCGACACTTAAATTTGTGTAGATAGTGTTATGTTTGCGTAATGTTCGAAATTTAAAAAAATAACTGAAGTTCCATCGACATAATATCAGGGCTTTGCCTGGGTTGTGGTAGAGCAGTGGTCTGATACCTTTTTTATGGCCGGGGGGGAGTAAAAAATGTTTCTACCGCATATCGTAGTCTAAAGACGTACGGTTATGTGGGGCTCGTAACCACTAATAAACATCTCCTTCCTGCGTGTTCCTCGCACTGTATCGGACGGGTACTGCTAGTACGCTTCGCAGTTCTAGTGGTCTAATGCCTGGCTTGGTACTGAAGCCCGTTGACGTGTGTGAACGAGTTGTAGTAAAATGAATGCAACAATATTTTTTTTAGTCCCTGATTGAGGAAGATTCGTCTATTTTCCGGGCAAAGCCTTGATATGTACATATACCTAGATATTGCATCCCAGCGGCACACAACAGTGGATTTCCTGGCGTAGATTTGATGGTATCTCATCTCTAGACCTTTAAAGAACTAAGTATTACCACTGCTGGGCCTTTCTGTAAAAAATCAAGAAGAGATAGAATAGGCCATAACATACCACGCTAATTGATAGGCTTTATATAGGCGCTCGTGGCAAAGTGCCAATTTTGGTAAATGATACTATGTCTAATAAATCTTTTGTTTCGCGTGTGACTACTTGCATGCATGGAAAACAATATTAAGTAAGCCATCAAATCATGTTGATTTGCCATAAAAAAAACACCATCATAGGTTCGGTCATTTGCAGTAAGCTTTGATGTACATAATTACCATAGTAATATTATTATTCTTTGAATTATTAATTAATAACGAAATGTGAAACATGCCTTGTTATTAATTATCATAATTATTACAATCTTGAGGCATCATGCTTACAGTTCTTTTAATTATTTTAATGATAACTTTGTTAGTTTAAATGCAAAGGAAAGACGCGTGCTTCGGTTTGTGCTAATTACCATTTTACCATGCCATGACCTCTGTGTCATTTTATTTTGGACACTAGAACCATACAACCATTTTGGTCGCTGTGTAGTAACTGTTACCATAACGAGAGTAACAGTTTTTATAAATGGATCAAAATGGTTGTATGGCTTTTGTACAGATAAGCACTATCAGAGTAAATTAAATGGACTCAGGGAATCTCATGGAAATGGACCTCAAGTTAGACCTTATTTATTTTTAGGTAAGTATAAAATTCTACTTAACACGAGTATAAATTAAGATGATTTTTGAATCACAAGATCTAAATGTAAAGCCTGTAACAACATGAGTTATAAAAATCTCTACAATTAGCATTTTAATATATGTATTGTATTTTTTCTTTTATTAATATATTTTTAAAATAATCTCTTTAAACTTTTATTATTTTCAAATAGATTGGAATTTTGTTATTTTTAAATAAATTAAAATTGTATAATTTTCAAAAAATTTGACTTTTATTATTTCTAAATTAAATTTACTTTTATTATTGTAAAATTGATTTGACTTATATTATTTTTAAATTGATTTGACATTTAATATTTTCGATTTGATTTTAAATCAATATTAATCCTCTACATCACTACCAAATAACTCGCGCTTTTAAATAAAACGGGGAAACGTAATTCAATTACAATTGTTTCAATTCTTGTAAATATTGTTATAAGGTGTATCTTTAAAATTGTAAAGACAACGATAAAATTAATGTGAGATTAGATGGTGTATTCGCTTAGACAAAACCAGCCAAATTGACATTGTTTACGTATAAATAAAGGTGTAAACTCATCGCTCGATTATAAGACTGTTTACAACAAATAAAAAAATAATTGCAATTAATGTGGTTTTTTTTCTTGATACCTGTTAACCAACCTTTTTGTATTTCATAGTAAGTATATTTAATCTCACTATTAATAACAAAATATATATTCTAAATTTTAAAAAAATACACTTAAATCTATTTTCGTATTTGGTACACATCAAGGTATAGAAAAAACCAGTTTGAACTGACCTCGTATTGTATAGGCTCTTCATACCGCAATATATCAGCTTATACTGGAAATATGTGTAAACGGTCAACTTTAAAAGTAGATTAATATCTGAATTATCCAAAAATATCGCTGAACACGTCACAACAGCATGACATCGTCAATTTATTAGGTAAGTGACATTGACTACTAAAAATCTCTAATATAAGGTCTTACCTAAAGGTATTATTTTTCAACTAGGTACTACTAGGTAACTAGGTACTAGTCACAGACTACAATTAATATGATGGTGACACTCAACAACATTCTTCGTTTGTGACCTATTGACAATGACATTGTATCACTGTGATAGATAAAAAATATTCTTCGATATTTTTCTTTCTAAAATATTTCGCATTAATAAAGTAAGACCTTATATTTTGCAAATCTAAAGCTAGAGGAATATCGATGAAATAATTTTCCACGTCGAACGGTCCACGTATCGATGAACGTTAGATACAATTCAATTAGTGTCCGAGCAAAATAGTTCAGATAACTGGGGCGGTACTATAACGCATTAACTCGATCCTGTTTCATGCAAGTGAAGGGTGAAGTTACACAGAACTCATAGTGTAACCACTCCTGTGCAACGAACTTGTAATATGATGTTGTTGGGCCACTGATGGTCGTGAAATGAAAACGGACTAAAGATCGATAATAATTGCTGGTATATTAAATTATATTATTTATTTGAAATTCAAGGCTTTATTTGTATTTAATGTTTTTAGCTATTAGAAAAAACTATAAGCTGTTTTTTTTCCAAAGAGAAATAAATAAATAAATAAGAAACCCGCAAAAACCACTGACTCGGGCGGGACTTGGACCTGCGATCGAGTGCCGTGCCATCGCTTAATTTCCTCTATCTCAAGACAATAGAGATAAGCTGGATCTAAACCGGAACAAATCAATGACGTAGTCAGCAGACACTCAAAACTGTGTCATTTTTACCCGACTACAAAAAAAGGAGGGTTACCTATTTAATAGTAAGCCCGTAGGAATTCAATTGTACCGAGCTTTCTGCACTGCAAGTCGTCATCGTCATCGTTATCAAACTGTATTAGTCCACTGCTGAACATAGGCCTCTTTCCATGGCCTGGCCAGGTACCATTTTCGAGCGCTCATTGGACATATTTGCCCATAATCGCCACGCTGCAGGGCAAGCGGGTTAGCGATCGTAGTAGCAGATTATTGCTGTTACACAAAAGGTTGCTGCTGCCCATCTTCCGTATCTTTCCCTTTGTCGCTTCTTACGACACCCGCGGGACGAGTAGGGGTGGTTCTATTCTTAAGCCGGAAACCACACAATGCAATGTCAATGTCAAACTACTTTTAAAAAATACTTCTTCTAATGAAACACTAAAAAAACAAGTCCAAATTCACACCAAACGACAAAGCGTCGTCATTAAAACCCATAAAACGAGAAACGCGACGAACTCGCATTATATTACATTTCCGCACGAACATTGGAATACTGTACCATTTCTAAACGTGACCGCGTTAAGAAAATATGGTTGTTCTTTTTTCTGTTTTTGCAACGGTTTATTTTTGCTTTCTCACATATTTATTTTTTTAAAAGATATTTCCCTTGCGTTCCGTTTCACGTCTCCTTTTTGGTTTTTGTTTTATTTATTTCATAAATTTTGATAGATGTCTGTGTATCAACGTTTTTGTTATAAACTTTACGTGACGTTTGAATTTTTATTAAAATGTATGTCCTTTACAAGATAATAAATATATATTAAGTCTGATTTGATTGCGATAGATCGTAAGTATGATAGAGAAATTGGGCACTTTTTAAATCTTTACGAGTCTGTAAACATTGTGAATACTGACAAATATTATACATGTCTTGCTTTTACAATAAAAAAGGATAGAGAAGGGTATATTATGTCCAACTGGCCATCGCAATCAATTTCTTCAGAATCCGTACCCTAAAAAATCCGTTATTGAATTCCGAGTTCGAATCAAAACTTGTCGTTTCAGAATACACAACATTACTTATTTTGCAAATCAAGTAAAAGCCTAAACTAGCAGATAAAAGTATAATCAATCACAATCCTAAAAAGTCACCCTACATTAATGCTAAAACGAAACCACAAATAATGGCACAATCACCCCGTCCATATTTTTCTTAATAAAAAAAACAATGTCACAGTACGGTCGTGGCCAGCAACGTCGGCGATGCAAAACGAAGAAAACGCAATTTATTTGATAAAATATTCAGTTGCCCAGTTTTGTTTCTAGCTCCTCCGTTGTAAAACTATGCAGCTGTGACAGTTATTTCCGTTGCTGTGTTTGCTTTAGACGCCTTAGGGTATAATTTATTTAGTGTTAAATGCTGCACATTAAATGTTGTCTTGCGTAATTTGTTTAAATTTTTTTTTTACTTTCATAGAGCACGGAAAACAAAAAATCTTTTGGCAAGACGCATCCTCGATGTTCTACTTGCCGAATAATTGCATTATAAAAGCCTAACTCAGACCTAGACACATAGTACCGCTATAGCACAGAATAACCGAACAGAATGAAAGCTTCATACTAAACGTTTTGCGTAGGTACACTACTACACGCGCATCTATGTGTGCGTGACCTGTCACTGACAAGGCGCGCGGGGAGTGCACCGGCGCCCGCTCGGGTAGAAACCGGTTTGAGCCGGCCGCGGCGGGGTAAGCGCACATAATTATGTCAGGTTTGCCAGCGCGCAGCAGATAAGACGACAAACGATTTATTTTAATATAAAGTACATATTTTTTTTTTCAAAATGCCAACCTCATGTACTGTGTGTTTAAATAATGGCAGAAAAAACAAGGGGACTTCTTTTTTTGTATACCCAAAGGATTTTGCAAGGTAACTATCATAATTATCCATACACAGTCATGATGTTTATGTCGGAAGTATTTAGTTACGAACTTATAAGCTAAGTATTATCCAAAATAACTAAGATGCCGATAAGAAAAAGACGAAGATTAGGTATTTGCTATGTAGGTATATTGCAGTAGATATTATTTGTTTCGTATTTTTGCTTTGGTAGCCTATGTTTTAGAAGGTTTGTAGGCAAGTAGGTTTCAAAATGTATTTGTTGGCTGTTTTAGTAAGATTCCATTTGACCTTTTTTATTAGATAGGTAGGTAAGTAGGTACTTAATTTACGTATGAAATATTTATACAAGTATATTGCTTAACAATTTGAATAAAAAAAAATGATTTTAATACATTTTTTCATTTCTAACAATTAAATGTAGGTAGGTAAGTACTAGGTACCTACCCCGGAATTTTATTTTCAATAGCCGAGTGACAGCCCTATGAAAATAGGTAAGAATTTTGAACTCATGAATGAAGCTTTCCTTCTGTTCGGTTATTCTGTGGCTATAGTACGTCTGATGCAGCCAGAGGGGAAGCTCCAACAGTTTCCTGCAATTAATGGCGAGGAGAATTATAATAATTTTATGCATGCCTGGTCTATCTGGAATCGATTAATATAATAATACTAACTTTTTCCCTGTTTTGCCCCCGTTCAGTTTTTCCTGAGACCCGTCAAACGTATAATTTTTTTTCCGTGATTTTTTCCTATATTTTAATAATTATTTTGTTATTCGGGGCCAAGATAAATCTAACAAATAAGAAATCATTAAAATCAGTCCAGCTGTTCCTGAGTATAAATTTATGTACTTACTGTGACTTATATTTATTTTAATCTGTCAATAATTCAATTGAGTTGATAATAATTAAGCTAAACAAAAATGTAGATACCTAGTGAATATTGCCAACTGTCTAAAAGCAACAATATTTTTGAAAATTTCTCGTCAGACCTATCTAATAGCATAAACATTTACATACATTTACTATTTAACTATTTTCGTAGATAGGCTGCAAAATAAAACGCTGAAAAATATTGGTAATGTGGGTATTTATTTCAAAATTACAGGTAGTTGTATATCTAAACTTAATATCCGGAGCAAATGAAAGAAGTAGATAAAACGAAAGTACAAATTCTACCATACTTTAACCTAATTACCATTAAATAGCCATCATTTCATATTAACATTTAAAATGAAAATATTTATTCAATTTCCTAAATTTCCTCGTGACAGAAACGTTTCAGAAACACACGTTTGTTTGATAAAATATTCAAGTAATTATACTTAAACGCTTTGACCTTTCGTGTCAGAATTATTGGTGTCGTAATACTGATGAGATAAATCATGCATACTAAACCTACATACTAGGGAAGTATGTAATGGAGAATGTAGAACAGTAGGTTAGAGAGGAACGCGGAAGAATGTGACAGCTTTACTCCGACTGATGGTCACTGATGGTTGATGAACAATATAGTATTAGTTTTTTTTTTCACTATTGCATTTTATTGGATAATACAGATATAAACATTAAAATTATTAAAATACAGAATTACGTGTTAGAATTAAATTATTCAATAAGGGTGGTCTGTTAGCCAATACAATATTATGGAAGTCATTTAACCTCGAAGACGTACTTTAAAAAGATTTGGTAGAGCAATATCTAATGAACAATAATAAGTTCTGTGACTTAGGATATACTTACTCGATATTTTTTTATTATTAAAATGTTCTCCTGACCGAATTTCGTTCACATCGGCCAATCTCATTGGAAGATAGCCAACTACGCGGAAGACATTACAGTGCACGGGTGCACTCTCTATTCTTATTCTTATAATTCGCTGGGACGGCAAACCGACACGATCGGAGAGAGATCAGATACAGGACCAACGGCTTTACGTGCTTTTCGAGGCACAAAGCAAATAATTATTAATTATATATACGCACATAACTTATAAAAAGTCCAAGGCAGTACGAAAAGTCAAAGTCATACACACTTGACTATGGATTTTTATAAACCGAATTTTCAACAAAGACATAACTGCACTTACAACACATTGCCACCCTGGACCTGATACTATTGACTACATAAACAAAAAAATCCACAACAAAATAAAGCAAAACAATAACAACAGTATCAAATACAAGATCGTTAACGTAAATCAGTTTGACACACGTCGATTCACCAGACATTCCCATGGGCGGCGAATGAAATATGGCCGCAGTTATTACTGCCGCATTACCGTGTATACAAATGACGTATACTGGTGATTAATCTCTACTTATTACGTTACGGTGAAGGGGTAATAATATTACGGGTGTAATTTAATTGCAACCATTGAATATAACGTATTTAACATTTCGTTTATGTTATGTGCGCCTTCTCCTTGTATAGAGTTGTGTATTGTTGCTATTTAGAATTTCTAAATGGAGAGCTCTGTAACACTTTCACATGGTCTAGAGATTTTTTTTTAAAATTACAGCTAGGCATATACAATAGAAAAAGATTGTAACCAGGTTTACGTAACCAACGCTGAAATCGCAAAAAAAAAACATTTGTTCCATACATTTATGTTCACATGACTCAACAAAAGGAACAGCTGATTTTTTTTTTCGATGCTGGTTGGTCCCATAGTAAAAGTTGTTCATAATGATGAGTTTAATGACCCCTTTTAAAGATGCTGGTGTTTTACAAATAACCCTGTATAGCCGTGTACGTACACTCTTGTGACATTTTACAAAATTAACGCCAGCTCTAAAAATCTTTTTGAAATTCTTTGGTTATAAAGGAGTAGCAGATTTAAAAAAAACATGAATCTTCCAATACTATGTCGATTCGTAATTAATTAACCCACAAATTCATGAAGGAAATCAGCAAAAATAATCAACCTCTCATTCCCGTAATGATATCCAGCGCATTCAATGCCATCTGTCACGGCTGAGGCCGAAGATTGATGAAGACGCCCTGAGCAAACATGTCCCATCTGCAGCTCAGACAAAATAGCTGGCTCATTTAGAACAAAACATGGAACTATTTCGGAGTAGGTATGACAATGACCATGCATTGATTTAGTAATTTACTTTTTAATATTACAAATCGAATTCCTGTATGCATATTTGTAATAAGGCCAAATATTTTGGAAAAGGGTAAAATAATAATTATAATTCTTTATTAAGGAAAATAAGGCCAATAAATTTTCAGTAAATATCTTAAAATTATTGTCTTAAAGATATTTTCGTTTGTGAAAGTTGTCAATAGCAAGTTTCATTTCGTTTTAAAAATGTTAAAAATAAGTTAAATAACATTAATATTAGTTTTTTTTTTCATTCTTTATATTTATTGTCATTTTATTATATATTTGCAATTATTGTTACCGTTTTACTCAAGGGATGATTTCGAGATAGTCCGATTAGTTTCAACAGTTAGATATTAAGATGCTGATGAATATACTATTATTTATACCTACGTAATACTATAAATGAAATATGACTCACGAAAGATTTCATCCTAACTACAAATTGGCAGCTGATAAGGTCAAGATCATTGTAAAATTTTTGTTCTTACCTAAAACAAAATGCGTTCAAAAAAAATATGAAACGTTATTTAATGAAGCAGCTGTTCTTAATGAGCTGTGCTCGATGTTCCGAACAATTAACGTTCAGGGATTAGTGAATTCTACTGTTACAAATGTATGAAGAAATTGAATGATAGTCCGACGCTCCTTGATTTATTATAACAATTCTTGTTATACAGTTTTCAACCTTCAGATGTATAGATTTAAGACATTTATTTCTTGAAAATAATATAATTAATTAGTCTGAGAAAACAGAATAGATTAGTCTGGAATTGAAATTGACATAAGCGAAATTGAGTGTAGAAAAACGCTGGTCGTGATCACCTGTGACGATCATTTTTCTTTCTTTTTTTCTATCATTATTAAATCAACCGCTTTTACAGGATTTTGGTGATCAGATTTAATTCTGATTGATTTAAATTATGAGCAGATTTTTGAGTGGGAGAAATAAATGTGATTGATATAATTATGTTATTGTTTATTGCGCATTATATCATAACACTGTTTTTAAATAATATTATTTTTACGTTTAGTGTTATTATTTGTAGTATTTTATATTCTTCTATCATTTTTGTTTTCTACTGACATATTTTGAATTAATGTTTTTCTATTCTATTCTATTCCATAGTATGCAAAAATAAACATACATATTTGCATAAATATTATTCCGATCTATTTGTACACAGGTAATAAAATCATTATAATTATTGATCTAACCTCGATGTTTTGGCCAATGCAAAGTTTAAATATTATTTGTGTGCAAATAGACTCGAAATAATACAAACATAATCTCAACTGGCGGAAGTTTGAAAACATAATGTTAAATTAAACACAATAATTATTTATTTTATTCGTTTATCCTTCGTTTATCAATAGAAAAGAAGAAAAAATATTTTCTGTTTCATGTCTTCTAATGTTTTTAAAGCAACATTAGGAGGTAGGCCTTTGCCTTTCAATGAGACGATAACGACTGACAATGGCTAATTTATTATTTAAAAAATAATTATAATTAAATGAACGAAATATATATTAAAAATCATTACAATTAGAAAAAAATAGTTTTTTTTTATACAAAAAACTAGACAGTAGAATTTTTAAATAAAATTAAGCTGTTGTTAACACGTATTTTTTTACAAGATCGCTTTACCACAAGTCAGACACCCAGTGACTGAGAATACAAGCGATTTCTCACGAAACTTTTCCCAATAAAAAATAGAACCTCAAGTATATATTTAAAGAACTTTTAAAAACTCCACCGTCCCAACTTCCACTATCTTTTATCATTTTTTTTTTACAAAATGACTAGTGTAAACCAAGGAGATGGCGTGACAGCCACTTATCTGCAAGATTTATAATAATATCATGACAGTAAGAAATTCAGGGCTGCAAACAAAGACAGGAAAAATCGCGAGGAAATCTGAAGAAATTTTGAGAAAAATTGTTTTGTTCGTCTTATAGGGGTGGGGGATGGAAGTGCTCTGTGATTTATTTGTTACAATGTACTCACTACCCAGTTTAAAGACTAAGGACCAATTCCACAATTCAGTTTTAAAACCGAGTTTAATAAAATTAAGTTCAGCCCTACGTAAATTGCAGTTTTGAACTCAGTTAAAGGCTTGAACCAAGTTTAGCTTGAATTGATCGCGTTTAATGTCAGTGATGAAATTGGTTCTAAGGCTGTGCTCTTTAATAATAGCTTCCACCCGTGTGGTATGTTCATAAGTTGTAGCTTTTATGTTATTCTGATTGATAAACTACATTATTGTAAAGGTTCATTAAAATCTGTTTAGTAGTTTTTGCGTGAAAGAGTAACGAATATCCTCACATCTTCACAAACTTACACATTTATATTATTAGTAGGATAAGATAGGATAGGGTTTATGCATACTTTGCCAACACTAAAATAGCTTATTGGCAGAACAACTGGGGGCTTTATCTAGTACGTAGCGGGTTTAAATCCTGCTCATAATCGATTTTTTCTTTAAAAAAATATTAAACTTTTTGCGACTTTCTATTTAAATTAATTCAAGTTTATTTGCGCGCTTATTAAAAATATCATTATCTCAACGTTTTGTCAAGTTGCATTTTGTTAGAAAATAATCACACTCGCTAAAACGACCAAGGAAAATTTTGTGAGGAAACTAGTATGTCTGAGAGATTTTTCAACGGTTTGTAAGGCCATGTTCTGACATGGCCTAACAAACGGTTGAAAAATCTCCAGGAGGCCCAGAGGTGGTTTCGACGTTTTCTATCCTCTGCGGCCAAAGTGTTCGTATGCGACGAGACCACTTACCTGTCCCGTCGCAAAGAGAACCTTGGGCGTTAGACACGGGGTCGTCTGGCGTTTACTGCACATGGTCCTCAAGGTTGTCACGACCGACGACGCGCCGTGGATCCTGACGTGTCGTAACTGGAGGATCCGGCGACGGACGTTCACGGCGGCTTCACTAGGTCACGGAAGTGACACGGTGGGGGTGGGGTGGGGGGGGGTTTAGTCGGTATCTGTAAGCTGAAGAGCCCGAGCGGGACGATGTACATAAAGCGCATTTCCTTTCTACACAAAAAAAGGCCTAGGGGCGGTTTAAACTCTGTCACTAGGTTTTTACTCCCCCCGGCCACAAAAAAAAAATTAAGAGGGAAAGGCTAGAAGGTACATCTGTAAAACTTCTGGATCGAGGTATTGGGTTCATTGAACTTAAAATATTCTCCTGTTAACAAAGGTACTTTTTTCATGCGCTCAACGGAAAAATAAATTAATAAATCCAATTGTTCAGCCTTCGAGTATTCGATTTCCGAATTTTCGTATATCCTACATGAAAATATTCTTTATGGAAACGATTGAAATTTAATCTATAGAGCTGTTTCCATCCTTTTTATTCACACTTCAATATAAAAATATAATTTCATACAAATCTGACGTGGTGAACTCTTGAATACGTGAGATAAAGCTGCGAGCAGATTTGCATGGCAAAAATACGATTTTGTTTCTTACTAACTTCCACCCGCGGTTTCGCCCGCGTGATATCTTGATAAATTGTAGCCTGTATGTTATTCTGATGTATAAGCTATATTACTGTAAAGGTTCATCAAAATTCGTTTAGTAGTTTTTGCGTGAAAGAGTAATCAATCTATCCATCCTCACAAACTTTCACAATTGTAATATTAGTAGTACTATCTGTTGCACGAGATTTCATTCCAATTCCTTATGATTCTGTTTTTGGGTTGACACTGGTTTACAGAGTTTTTTAGGTGTACAGAAAAAACAAAGGGTACCTTTCATACATCATAATAATATAAATTTTGTTCTATTTTTTAACTTACCTAATAGTTAATACCTATTCAAAAAAATATTAATATTTTTGTTCCTATTAGAACAAGCCCTTAATCTAAGAAAGAAATATTTTAACATCGTGACAACTAGGTATCTTCATGACAGTTTCAAATGCTTTAAAATTAAAATAATATAATATATATATATATATATATATATATATATATATCGTTAGATGGCTGGATAAAGGGCTTGATCACAGATATAATATCTATATCTGTGGGCTTGATGCAGAGGGCGGTACTCCTGGACACGGCTCGCATTGTCAGGAGGTTCCTTTCTCTGGAGCCCTGACCACCGGTAGCTTGGACCCTGTTCCCGATACCGGTGGGCTACTATATTTTATATTTTTAAATGTATATTTTTATTTTTTATATATACTTATTTAAAAATGTATTTTATATGTTTAAATATAAATAAATGATAATAATATAACATTATAGCATTAGGTGCAGTGATAGCCTAGTGGTGGTTTCACTAGTTATTTACGTAATAAAAACTAATTATCACCTGCTCCGTGTCTCAGAAAGCTCGTTAAGCCGTTGGCCCCAGCTGTCATGAAGATCTTTGACAGTCGTTAAAGGGAGTCTCAAAGAGATACGCTCATAAAATCCTGAAAACTAATCTAACTTCAGAATATCATATCCCTTTGGGTTACGGAGGTCAGATAAGCAGTCACTCCGAATAAAACTGATATTCAGTTACATCCGGCTCGATTAGAAGCCGACCCTGTTTGGGAATAATAAGGCTAGGACTAGGAGGATATTTTAAGCTATTGCATAGATTTTATCGCGGGCTTTGAGCTCGACGATCGAATCAAGAAAAAATATTTATTTAATTATTTGCTTAAATTTTTCAAGACGTGATTCTTTACCGCGGCAGTCCCCGAGTGCCACACTTTTTTTTTAAATGTTTTACTCGTTTTGTCTATGTCACTTCCACTATAAACTAATCATAATCATCATCATCAGCCTGTATTAGTTCACTGCTGATCATAGCCTCTCCCAATACGCGCCACTATTGTGCGCTCATTGGAGGTATTTGCCCATAATCGCTACGTTGGGCAAGCGGGTTGGCAATCGCGGTAGCATATAATTGATGTTACACAGTAGGATGTTGCTGCCCATTCTCCAGATTTTTCCCTTTATCGCTTCTTACGACACCGACGAGACGAGTAGGGGTGGTTCTATTCTTAGGCCAGACACACGGCAATATAGACTAATATTGTCTGTTAAATAACATTTTTTATTTACTAAAAAGTGTGTGCTCAACCTAATGTTTGCGTAAACGTGTCACAGTGAACTGAATACATAAAATGAACGATAAACATTGTGTTTTCCAATAAATGTTATAGAAATAGGACGGAATATTTCAATACGTTGAATATTTTGTCGTTTCGAAATAAATGAATGGAAAAATGGTTACAAAACTTCAAATTCGTTTTTAATAATATGTTTTTAAGGTAGCGTAATGGCAAAAACGGAACTTTTATAGTTTCATCCTGTCCTTTCGTGTGTCACATCTATTTTACTCGGAAACTACTGGCATTATAATGATGAAATTGTAAAAGGTGTCTTCCACAAACCGCTAAAAAATGGTGTAGGTATTGGAAACCTTGTAAAAATATTTAGTCTTATACCAGATAGAATTTTATACACGTACTATACTATATATACTATACTACTACTACTACTGTATATACTATACCACAAGGCATTTAACATAACATAACATAACATGGCAGAGGTGTATGCAGTACACCCACTATGCAATTCCAAATTTCGGGCTGCTACTGAGAATTTTCTATTGGAAAATCCCAATAACACTTTGCCCGATCCGATGATCCAAACCCAGTACCTCGTGCTCAGCAGTCGCGCTTGCTACCACTAGTCCAACGAGGTAGTTATCATTTATATCTTATACTTAGTATAATCTATAAAAAATGACAAACATTAGCCTTACATTCCGTAATTTCCAACGCCATATTGCACAGAAAGTGCATTTTATCATACTGTAGCTTTTTGAACGGATTTGTCGTCTAGTTTTGGTGTATGGCTCAACTTAAAAGACTTGTTGAATTAATATTGTTACAGTTATAAGAAAACTATAAACTAAATAACTAAATTTAATAGCTAAATAACTAAATTTATTTTTAATGTATGTTTTTTACATGTTTATGCACCACATGGTTTGCTTATTAAATGAAAACGGCACGACACGCCAGGGATCGCGGGTTCAAGTGCCACCCGAGTCAGTGGTTTTGCGAGTTTCATTATAAATTATTTTAAAAAAATTTTTGTTCTTAAATTTTAAATAAAACTAACATAGTCTATAAGTAAACATTATAACTTACAAATTGAGTCTTAGTCACTTGAATAAATGAATTATTCTTATTTATTCAATTAAATTACACAATATCAAATACATTTTTAAATGTATGTATATAAAAAATAAAAATTTACATTTAAAAATATAAAATATAGTAGCCCACCGGTATCGGGAACAGGGTCAAGGTCAGGGTCGGTATCAGGGAATTATTTTTATTATTATATCCAGCTCTTGCAAGTCCGATGATTTCGTAGCCGCGCCAGCCCTACCTTAAATTCCGGGTGGATGTGAGGGTAGAGTATCAACGCAGCTGGCGTCTCATATCAAGGGCTGTCCTAACATCCACGGAATTCTAAATTGCCATAGAGAAAAGTGTTCAAATGAACCGATTAAATAAATCTTTTTTTAATGAACCTTTCATAAATTTTAATCGCTAATCGCTTATAACTTTCAACGCAGCTAAACCCGTCAGCGCCAAGCGCTGGCTTAAATAATAACTTCCCTCTAGTTCGCTCTTAGAGGAAATAGTGGCCCATACTTGTATGGGATTACCTAAATCTAGAATTTGACCTCAAAGAGATTGTTGAGCATTAGATTATGATCGGATGCAGGATCGGTCCTGACGATTTTACGTGCTATGAGGCACGGAGCAGATGATAATTAATTGTGGTTTAAAACATTTAACTATACTAATATTATAAAGAAGTAAAGTTTGTATGTATGTAATCTTGTTTGTATTGGGTAATCTCCAGAACTATCGATCCGGTCCTGAAAATTCTTTCATTAATAGGAAGCTACATTATCACTGAGTGCTATAGGCTATTTTTTATGTTTTCGAAAAATATGAGTTTTGAATAATAAATACCAAGTCAGAAATCATCAATTCAATTCAGAAAGAAACAGGCTATCTAGCTGCTTTATCAACGTGCGCTTACGGGAAACATATAATATAATTCACTTAATTTATAATACTCACTTAACTTGCGAAATGTTAGAGGTGCCTCAGACTTGCCAGTCATTTAACAATACTGCAATCAATAATAAATTATGTTATGGCATGATAATTGAGTACCTAAATAATAATCTGCGTATGCATATAATTATGTGGCGTGTGCGGACCAATGCGCTATCACTACTTGCGTTTGCACTTGCATTTGCACACTATTACTTTATCACACAATTACTTCACACAATTTGCACATAATAACTTCATACAATTACACTTGTTACTCTTATTTGGTATTGTGTAGGTATACAGCGTGTAACAAAAGTCCGAAATAATACTTAAGGGCATGTATGTATATCATGAAGAGAATCCCCTGTAAAAATATTGAATGCAATAGAAGCATTTTTTTTTTCGTACAAAATAATTCTTTTGCTTTCATTTTCTTCAATAATGACCGATTTCATTATCCTACGCGTGCCTAGTGCTTACTTAAAGAATTTATTGAAGGTAAATAACCGGATTCGTGTTGATTCACCTTTCAACTGATGTCTAGGGCTGTATTTGAAAGATTTTGGTGAAATTTTTGACCGTGGTTTACTCGAGTATTGTTAGGGGTACGGTTCCAAAACCTATGCTCAAGGATTGTTTATAAGGTACCTTATACGCCCTTCATGTATTATTTCGGACTTCTGTTACACGCTGTATAGCAAACTCATCTAATTCCGTGACACTCTTGATTTGGTAGCATTAACTTGTTTGCTACCTGAATTCCACTTACAGAAATTTATAGTAGGTCTCAAAGTTAATACTACCAAATTACGAAAGTCACAGAATTAGATGGCCTACCCTACACCTTTTGCCTAACTCTTTAGAGAAATTGAGATGTGAAGTGTTGTTATGCTACGTCACCATATTCTGCGCGCGTCGTTTTGATGTATGTACTTCACGACTTGCTTAGACACGTGAGTACAGACAATATGGCATGATCGATGGGGTTTGTTATGGGTTTCTTGCACGGTAATGTTATAGTAAGGTACAGGCAAGACAAGGGAAACATGCAATTCTACTCCATTAGTGATAGCGCGGGAGCTGAGATGGAAAAAATAATTTAATTAAAAAAATGCTATTGCTTTGTCAAAAGTGCGATTTTTGAATAGGTACGACATACTGAATTTGATTCCCAGGTAAGACAAAGTGCTGCTATATGCGGGCAACTTTACAGTAGCTTGTTGGTTAGAGCATTGTCACGGTGCCTACCATTCTCTTTTCCGAAGCCCAGCCGAAGCAAAAACAAAAAATTATAACGTTATAATTTTTTTTTACTTCAATGTAATCTTTAAAAAGGTTGTTGGGCTTACACTAGGTGCCAGGCACACCACTGCAGATTTATAATTTTACTAATGTGACTAAAATACGATTGTTATCAAGAGATCTTTTTTAATATTCAAAGTATACCTTTGAATTATTATTAATGATCTAGTTACTAGCTTACAAATTTAGCCTTAGTTACTTAATAAAGAAAAAATAAAATTAATTTTAATAAAAAAATATAAACTTTTAGATCCAACAACTTATAATTAGTTAATACGATTTCTAATCAAAAAGCTTTTAGTCCGAAACTTTGAGATTTTTATTGTGACGATAATTTCGTCGTTAACTTTAAAAACGTAATTAGACCACTTAGAAATTCTGGATTCTATCAAATATTAATGAGAACGTTACTTGGTAACCTTGAGTCATGATAGCTAGTGGTATGACCGTTGACTGGCAAGTCAGAGGCTCAAGTTCGAAATCAAGGCGCACCTTTGACATTAATTTCGTAAGTTATGTGCGTATTAAAAAATAAACTATCATTTGCTCCGTGTCTAAGAAAACACTTAAAGCTGTTGGGTCTGCACTTGATGTCTCTCCGATCGTGTCGAATTTCTGTCCCACCGGATTATGTGAGTGAGGGAATAGAGAGTGCACCTGTGTTTGCGCACACACTTGTCACACAATTGACTTAAGTGCCGTTTATGTCATTTAACTTTAAATCGTCGTTTATAAATATGATTAAATTTACTATAAGTACTTACGCAACCGCTTGTAAATTGATTTATTTGTTAGTAAGATATTTGGATATTTGGATACAAGGTCAAGCACAATAATTATAACTAAGTATATACACCAAAAAATAAACTAATAAAAAAGATAAACTTAAACTAAAAGACCGCTACCTGTAGGCAACGTTCCTAAAATGCTGGCTGCATTGCCTCACTTAGCCTTTGGGCAAGATAAAAAATTAAAATAAATATTGTAAAAAGTGGTAAAAAATGTCGTGATGGCGCATTGGTTACGGACCCGCTTTGCAAGCGAGTGGGTGTGGGTTCGAACCTGGCATGTCCCAATGTGACTTTTTCAATGTCATATGTACTTTCTTAGTTATTCTAAGACACCACTGACTAACGGTGAAGGAAAACATCGTAAGGAAACCTGGACTTAATAGTCTGAAATTGCCAACACGCAGTGAGCTAGCGCGGTGATTAATGATCAATCCTTCTCTGTATGAGAAGAGGCCTTTGCCCTACATAGGGACAGTTACAGGCTGATTTTTTTATTTATTTATTGTAAAAAGTAAAAATAAAATTTTTCGTTCCAAACTCCCGATCTACAATCAATCTTGCATGCAAGTTAACTCGCTCTTTATATAGAAAGGAAACAACATAAACGGTACCTACACTATCTCATTACATTAGAATTTAGTAGAAAGAAGTTCTTTTTGGCTTATCTAAGTGCTTATCTGTTATTTATTCCCTTTTTATTGCCACTCCAAATTGTACTAACCTTAGACAAAATAGCGTGTCTAAAAAACGAGCTAGAAGTTACCTACATAAAAATATATTCTTTTGTTTTTGTATTTAAATAGTGGGGTAATAAATATTTTTTTACCCAAATCGACTCTCTTAATATTAAGATATTATTTAATAAGAAACTCGCAAAAACAACTGACTTGGGCGGGATTTGAACCCACAATGCCTGTCGTGCCTTGCCATTTTTTTATTTTGATCTTTATTTATTGTCAATTGTCGAACACATTAAACCTATAACGTTCATGATAAATACGAGTACACTGATAAAGGTTTTTGTGTAGTGTGCAAGAAGCTGGAATGATCGTTTATTTTTTAAAATAACACATGAATTTACGTCAAAACATATAACTGGCAGTCAGACGAATATTAATCCATTTATTAAATACGAGGCAACAACAAAACAAATATTATTTTTGTGCTCAAAGCGTTTCTACCACAAATATTGTGTGATGTAAATAAATATATTAAGTTAATTTACCTTATAGGTTTTATTTGTAGATGTAGTAACTGACTAATATACAGGGTTATTTGTAAAACACCAGCATCCAGGGGTCATTAAACTCGTCATTATGCACAACTTTTCTTATGGGACCAACCCTGAAATCGCAAAAAAAATCAGCTGTTCCATACATTTTGTTGAGTCACGTGATCATAAATGTATGGAACAGCTGTTTTTTTTGCAATTTCAGGGTTGGTCCTATAGTAAAAGTTGTTCATAAAGATGAGTTTAATGATCCCTTTTAAGGATGCTGATGTTTTACAAATAACCCTGTATAATTACCAAGTTAATGTAAACCTACAAATTTTTTAAACGATTTAATTTTCGTCGTTTATCAGACTAAATAGGATGACCTTTAAGCAATGCGGATTAAGTCAGTCAAGGGCGCGGGTTTGAACCTGGCATGTACCAATGTGACTTTCTCAGTATTATATGTATTTCTAAGTTAATCAAAGACACCTCATGCTAAAATCTATATAGTCTGAAATCGCTAACCCGCAGTGTACTAAGAGGCCTTTGCCCTGCAGTGGAACAGTTATAAGCTGATTTATTATTATTTTATTCTATATATATACAGATAAATTACTCGCAATGTAAAATTCGATAACTAAAAATATTTTAATGGAAAGTACAAGATAGTTCAAAATCATTGTTAGAAAGTTTTTTTAACAATTGTGCTATCTTTGAAAAAATAATTCTTTTGGCATAGTGATACAATACACAGCAAAAATGTGTCTCACTCCCGGCCTATTACTTCGCTTAGGTAGAACAAAACAAGTATCTCATTACTTTACTCTAATGGCGAACGCTTATTGGCTGCAAACTGAATCACACAGGCTTTAGAAACCTTTTTTTCTGGGTTTTTCCTTTAGTAAGTGTACCTATTTCAAATTAATTTATTATTTATTGAAGTGCGCATAATGTTGTGGTATGGGGTACACACGACTGCACAGCAAGCTATAAAAAACCTACCAGTAACCTCGAATAATCAGCTCTATCGATCACTCTATCGAATATCGATTATTCAGCTATATCTAGTTAGATTAGAAGCCGACCCCAACAAAAATTAGGAATAATGAAGCTAGGAGGATAATGATATCAGAAGTAAGTAGAATTGGAAAAACTATTAGAACAATAATACCGATAATTGTAAACAAAATTAGTATGAAGTTTTTATTTTTCTAGATTCCGACAGCTAGCTACCTAGGTAACCTATCCTAGCTGTAAATAGCTTTAATCAGTGGTCCTCAACCTTTTTTTAACCGGGACTATCTTGGGCTTTTCTGATGGTGCAGGGAAAGGATGCTAAATGGCGTGAGCTGCACTCTAATTTCTACCCCGTCTTCCCCTTTCTTAAAAGTCGCGCGCTGGACGCACCTGCGCATTGCCTACTTATTTGCCGCAAGTAACTATTTATTATAAGTTCATTCTTTATTTCACAGACCACAGGTTGAGAACCACTGATCTTAATTAATAAAAAAAATGATGATATAAATATTTAATAAGAGATTTGAAAAAAAAACAACTGATACGGATGGGATTCGAACCCACGATCTTCGGCGTACCGTGTGTTTTTTCAAATTTCTTATTAAATATTTATATTTAATAAGCTAACATGTGCTAAAAAACATGTAAAATTTCACAAAAAGTAAAAATGATGATTTTAAGTTCATTAATAAACAGACATTATTCTAAATGTTTGTACGAAATGATATTATTGACAAACGATTGAAATCCAAGAGTAAGCCCTTTGACGATAAAAGTCACATAATTAGTAACGAAATTAACAAGCTTGTCTTGATTCCAGTTAACAGGTCTTTGATACTTCTAATACTCTTCAAATAATGATTAAATTTTAAGATGCCTCCCACAGGGGAGGCATCTTTTCTTTCTAAGTTCTAATTATACAGATAATGAGTAACGCAATCGAGAGATGCGATAGCTCTTTATAATAATAATTAATTTAATCCTCCAAATAACAATGACTCATACATTAATTAAAATATCAATAAATAATTATTATTAACAAACAAACACACCCTTAGACATAAAAAAGTTGTAAAATATCAAATCAAATACAATCAAAATTATAAATAAAAATATTACTACTAGGCTACTATATTTTGTAATTTTAAATATATATTTTATTTTTTTATATATTTAAAAATATATTTTATAGGTATGTAATTTAATTGAATAAATGAAAATAAATTTAATAAAGTGAAATTGACATAATAGATATTAATAAAAATCCTTAATTTGGGTTAAGCTTGCTGATATTAAATTTTAACTGTAAATGTCCCACTGCAGGACAAAGGCCTTCATACAGAGAAGGATCGAGTATTAATCACCACTCTATTAAGTTATTAGCAGGCTATAACGACCAGGTTTCCTCACGATGTTTTCCTGCACCGTTAGTCAGTGGTGTCTTAGATTAATTAAAAAAGTAGATATGACGTAGAAAAACTCAATTTCGTATATGCCAGGTTTAAACCCATACTCATGTGCTTGCAAAGGGGGTTGCAAATTATTGAACGTCTGCACTATGTATCATGAGTTTCATTCTGCAAATTTCATTTGGTCCACTGGTGTTTCTGCTTTATAAAATGTGTAACTGTATCGAAAATACAAAAACTAGTAGCTAGTCTAAGAGTCAACAGAACATTCTCACAAACCTAAACAAACTATAAATCAGTACAGAAATTCTACTATTATATAAAAACTCATTTGAAAACACATGTAAATGGCCGACGAAAAGAACATTAACAGTACTAGCAGTCTAAAAGTTAGGCTACCTTTAAAAAAACTAAATAGAACTGGGTCATTTTGAATACACTGCAAATGAACGTGTTTGCAAATGTAAAAACCTCTACGTAAACTAGTGTGTAGTGTAGTGCACAAACACTCTATTTGAATCAAAACAATATTGACATAGTTCGTACTTTTGAGTTAGAAATCAATTTAGAATTCTAGAACCTATAAATTAATTTGTGAAGCGAAAACTGTGGATCCTGTTTTAAGAATATTGCGCGCATTGAGAAGTGTGAAACTTGGCATAGTGAAAGTTTCTAAGGAGAAAAAGTGCAGAAAAAAAAATAGTCTGAAAATAAGTCCCATTTTATTTGGATTGAGAAATTCCTTATAAACAACCTTACACATTTATATCATTTAACAACTAAAAAGAAAACATACGGTCGAATTGATAACCTCCTCTTTTTTGAATCGGTTAAAAATAGCAAAAGTGCATCTAGTAACCAGTTCCAATGGCTACGGAAAGAGCGGAAAGAAACTCCATGGTTGCTTTTCATAAATAAATAATGGCATAAAATATTAAATAAAACCCTGAACCGAGTCCAAACATTCACAAAATCTATTATTCTCTTTATTAACAAGAAGAAATGTCTATGTTGAAAACTAAGTATATCTTCAACACACATTGACAAACTCACAAAAACTCTAAATTTAAGTTCTTTATATAAGATACTATGTTTAGAGGAGTTTTAGAAAGACCGCGCCACACAATATTACTTTAGGTCGTTGGTCAACATCATAACCTAGTAATGGCCAGACATGTTCGCTTAGTTATTAATTTATAAAGTAAAATATAAAGCTTCTGAGTTGTACGTGAGTTAGAAGTTGTTTTAGAACTCTATAAACAAACTGTTTACAACGTTTTTCTTGCAAAAAAATATGTTTATTTGTATTTAAAATTTCTAGCATTTGCCCACGGTTTTGCTGGCGTAAGGGTCGAATTGAGATGAAAAGTATTATTTGTGTTAAGTACGCGTGATTTTGCTACTTCTACCAATATAGACTCTACCTTACTTTTCACTTTCCTACGCTACTCTACCCTTCCCTACTCTACTCTACTCTGCACTACCCTACGCTACTCTACGCTACCCTGTTCTACCCTACACTACTTTACGCTACTGTACCCTACCTTACACTATCCTACCCTGTTTAAAATTCTCTACTCTACACTAAAAACTCTACACTACCCTACGCTACTCTACGCTACCCTGTTCTACCCTACACTACTCTACGCTACTGTACCCTACCCTACACTACCCTACCCTGTTTAAAATTCACCCAAAATAGTCAAACGGTTTGTAAAACAAACATATTCACAAAGGAATGTAGAATAGTGGGATTATTACCCTTTTTATTTGAATTTTTGCTGCTTTGAGTTTACCCAGTGTCCAGAGCTACAACAGATTCCACATTTTTGCAAGCTTTAATTTCATATTGTTTGTTGGTAAATGTAAGTCTAACTGGAAGAAATTCTAAATACATTTGACATTTCCTGAAAAAAATGGTCGACTTCAAATTTCGTATGGGTTAACTGTGATTTTTTTTTTAATTGTGCACATAAAATAAGTGATGCATATTAGAAGAGGCTTATGTCTAGCAGTGGACTGATACAGGCTGTGTAGGATTTACAATATTTAATAGTTGCATCTAATTTATTTATTTTTATTTCTTTTATACATTTTTAAACATATAAAATACATTTTTTTTATTATTCCATTCATTTATTTTCTATACATATAAAATACATTTTTAAATATATATTAAAAAAAAATACATTTAAAAATATAAAATATAGTAGTTCACCGGTATCGGGAACAGGGTCCAAGCTACCGGTTTATGATTTTTAATATTATTTAAATTTAATGTACCTACTAATAATAGGTATAAGCTGTAAATACTAACCCTATGGACACTAAGGACTGAAAATAAAGTTGTTATTATTCCATTTATTCATTTATAAACATACAAAATACATTTTTAAATATATATAAAAAAATATACATTTAAAAATATTATTATATTATTATTATCTAATAATAATAATTTTCTAATCTCTAATTTCTAATAAGAATTTAAATTCTAATTTCTAATTTTCTATTTTCTCTAAATTCTAATAAGACTCTAATTTTCTATGTGCAAAACCGTTCAGCTGATAAAATAGAGCGCTGTGTTTCGAAAATAAACGAAATATATTTTGCAGAAAGATATTTTTGCAGCTACCAAGTCCTTCAGCTGACCAATAGCGATGTTCACCCCGGATATTGCAGCTTGTCCGTCCGGCTTGTAAGCTTGGTCACTCCACTACCAAAGATATTTTAGACTTGATTGAGTAGCTCTCCTAATAGTGTAGCTCTTTATGAGAAGATATTGTCGTCAGTTTTGTTGCTGTTTTTAAGATTTATGTCCGAAGATTTAGGTCAATTGATCGATATGGACTTATGACTTATGGGCTTATGTTATTTATGCTTCATGTAGAATAAGGATGTTAAGCCAGCTAATAGCCTAGTGGTATGACCGTTGGACTGCCAAGTCAAAGCTCTCAGGTTCGAACCCAAGGCTCGCACTTCGTAAGTTATTTACGTATTATAAATTAACTATCACAGCGGAAAGCACGTTAAGCCGTTGGCCCCGGTTGTCATGAAGATCTTTGACAGTCGATATAGGGATATACCCTCATAAAATCTTGACAACTAATCTAACCTTAGAATATCGTATCTCTTTGAGTTGCGGGGGTTAGATAGGCAGTCGCTCCGTAGAAAAGTGATATTCAGCTGCATCTGGTTAAGTTAAAAGCTGACTCCAACAAAGTTTGGGAATAATAAGGCTAGGAGCATGTACATTGTACCTAGTCAAAATGAAAATCAAAATATTTTTATTCATGTAGACCATTAGGCACTTATGAATAGTCATAATTCTAATATTGTTTGTTGTAAGAGTGACTCGTTGCCAGTTCCAAGGGCAGCCTACCCTTTATCGAGAAGAAGAAAAGAAAAGAAGAAAGAAAGAAAGAAAAGAAAAGAAAGTAGAATAAGGATGTTAATAGATACCTATAGATAAAATTCGTAATGGTATTATTGTAAGTTCTGCACCCACGATGGTGTGTGTGGGTTTTTCATCCAATTTATAAAAATAAATATTACAAATACATAAACATTTTTTGAATTAGTGCTCCGGTCAGAGTAAAGGTAGCACATTACACCAACACAACTCCAACTCCACTCTAACTCAGCTCACAGTATGGCATTGAAATGTAAGCTTTATTTCGTGTTACGTACGATTGAATTTTTCAATATATTTTTTTTTTTCAATATTTTTATTACGATACTTACGATACGATACTTTATTATTCATAAAAAATTACAAAGTTATACAATATATCATAAATTAACAGTTAAAAAGCATAATACATGTTCCCGAACTAGGTAATCCTGTGTTTCGGGTGAAAAGGGCTGTCATATTCTAATATTACTTATAATTACTATATGAACAGAAAGACAAACATAATTAATTAAACATACAACTAACTACAGTAAAAACAATATAATAATACAAGAAAAAAAGAAAGGAAAAAGAAACAACTTCAACCCATAAGTTGAACACCTGGTGACCTGGGCTGGCAGTTACCTCGGTCGAAACATAATATCAGTCTATATACAGGGTGTAAAACACTAACAACCTGAAAAGGGGTCATTAAACTCATCATTATGTACAACTTTTACTATGGGACTAACCCTGCAATTGCAAAAAAAATCAGCTGTTCCATACATTTATGTTCACATAACTCAACAAAATGTTTTACAAATAACCCTTTATATACCCATAAGTTGAAAGTCTACGACGCGTGATCTCCGCGTGTCCAGGTTTCCTCACGAGCGATGTTATCTTTTAACGTGACTTACATCAAATTATATTACCTATCAATAATCTTAAGAAAGCACAATAACCCTACAAATAAATAGCACAACTAAATTACAAATCGGTGCCGGTTAAAAAACAAACACGATGTGATTCAAAAAGAAAACTAATTTCGACAAGTTTAAAGTGCCATTAACATATTTCCCGTTGAAACCGTTCCATGAAACTTAGTTTTAACACAATCTGTTTCTTAACCCTCCGTTAAATCCACAAGTTTTGAGTTCATTGTGAGTGAATGAGGCTTACAAACGCTGCGATTGTAACTGGAAAAATTTGGAATTTGGAATTGGAATTGAATTGCATTGTTGAAGGATTGGAATTGTTATTGCAACTTGAAGTTAAAATGCAATTAAATTTAAATTAATTTAAATACAAATTAATATTACTTTGTTAATGTATTTAATTTTAAATTGAATAAGCAGACTGCAATGTAATAAAAACCGTAATATGAAAAAGTTTTGTTCTTTTTTGTAATTTTTTAAAAGGCTTTCTACTATGAGGTCTGATCGGCCATTCTATAGGATAAGAGCAAGAATCTACTACACTTACCGTACCGTGACAGTGCTCTAATACGGAATCGATCGATTGTGAAAGATATTCATAACAGCAAAAGCCAAGGGCTTAATGTACTTTTCCAGGCAAAGAGCAGGTTATAATTAATTTATAATACGTTCGAACCTGAGACCTCTAACTTGCCAAACAACGGCTATCACTGCGTGTGAATGATCGGGAAGAATCGTCAACACTGTTGACGAGCGGGAAAAAAAATCCCACTCGTCTACAGTGTGAACGACAGCGGTATTACCGAGCGAGAACGGCCGCTACTACACATTTCCTACAGGAACCCTGTTTAGTGTTTTATATAGAACTAGCGACCCGCCCCGGCTTCGCACGGGTGCAATATACATATAAACCTTCTTCTTCAATCACTCAATTTATTAAAAAAAATGCATCAAAATCTGTAGCGTAGTTTTAAAGATTTAAGCATACATTGGGTTATAGGGACAGAGAAAGAGATTTTGTTTTATACTTTGTAGTGTTGGCAGGCATTCTAGATAATGTCTGAATTAAGACACATTGACGTTAAGGTACATTAATAAGTTATAAGTCATAAAATGCCTCGTTGGTCTAGTGGTAGCAAGCGCGACTGCTGAGCACGAGGTCTTGGGTTCGATCCCCGGGTCGGGCAAAAGTGTTATTGGGTTTTTCCATTAGGAAATTCTCAGTAGCAGCACGGAGTCTGGAATTGTGCCCGGTTAATGGTAATAGGCTCGCCCCCTATTACATGGGACTTATAAAATAGCCGGCGAAACGTGGGTGTACTGCACACCTCTGCTTACCCCCTCTGGGGAATACAGGCGTGAGTCTATATATATGTATATATATATATATATATATAAGTCATAAAATCTAAAAATAAGTGTCTACAATTTAGTTTAACCAAGACACTAAATTTCTGTTCGTCAGCCAATGAAGTTTTGACACAGAAGTGACGTGGCGCGTCACGGTTAACCACGAAGGAAATAGAACCTGAAAGGCTGATAGCTCAGAATTGGACTGGAATTAGGAATATCATTGTTTAAACTGTTGTTTGGTTGTGGTTTAGCCTTTGGTAGGGTTAGAATTCTTGAATTAGTGATGAGTATCTTACGTCGAAGATTCCAATGGATGGGATTCTCAGTATCAGTTGTTTTTTAAAAATTTCTTATTTAATAAGCTAACATGTGCTAAAATGTAAAAAAAAAATAAAAAAACGTAAAAATTTCACGAAGAAAAAAGATAATTCATATTTTTTTAAGAAAATATGTCAACTTAGAAAAACTCTTTTAGCCAAAGAGTGCAAAGGCTAGAGAATCATTATTAAACCGTGAAAACCCGAAAAATGAGACATAAAGAAAACAATTGTTACGCGTTACCGCGGCCGGCGTCTTTGAGGCAGTTAAGCTCTTAAATGCATAAAAGTATGAAGGAAAACATATAAGGAAACCAGTATATCTGTGAAATATTCGCGATGTTGAGTTACCCATGTTAGAAGCTAACGGCAGCTTAAACTCTGGTACCTGGTTGTTCATCAACCATATAGATAGAGAAATATTAATATACCTAGATAAGCTAAATAAGCAGTGATAGCCTAGTGTTATGACCGTTGGACTGCCAAGTCAAAGCTTGTAAGTTCGAAACCCAGGGACGCACCTCTGATTTTTCGGATTCATGTGCGATTTAGAAATTAAGTATCAGTTGCTAAGACGGTAAAGAAAAACATCGTGAGTAATTTTTCAGTGGTGTGTAAAGCCATGTCAGAGGCTTGCGGGTGCTTTAGACTCTGACATCAGGTTGTTCATCAACCATACGATGAAAAAGAAGCTAAAAATCAAATACCTAACCCGCAGTGCTACGTTTCTCTCCTGCAAAACAAACATGACCGAATCTTTGACTACTCAATCGATATTCACTCTCTTCCTCAGCAGTAATCGAAACATTGTAACTACTGACCAAGTATCAAGAACCTAAAGACTAGACTTTAAAACTACATTTAAACTACCAAAGTAAAGAACCAAGACTTCTTGTTTGAACTCCAATACGGCTATACTTTTCTTACAAAAGGACGCCTCAAAAGTAATACCAGACTAAAAGCTCACAAGTCGTCCACTAAGATTTATGTGGCGCAGTGAAACAAAGTCAGTTACCGTGACGGACAACCCGTGAAACGGAACGAACTACTGCTCGTTAAAAGTTAGAATAAAATACTGGACGTTGGTTTTAACGGCCTTTTGAGGGTTGGCGTCAATGACGGTTTTCTAATGTCAGTTGTGAAAGGATTGCTGTTGACGAATTACCTGCAAATTAAAGCCTTAGAATAGACCGACAGACGGATAGGCAGACAGCGCAGAGTCGTAGTAATAAGGTCCCGTCACTTTTGGTACGGAACCCTAACAGAAGATGTAACAAAAAACATTACAACCAAAGCTAAAACAAATACATTAACAATGCTTAAAGCAAGGAAGGAGGAAAAATAAGGTAGCTATACACGTCAAAAAAATAACATACAGGCACCTTATCTCAGAAAAAAAAACACGCATAAGATTCAAGCAAATATTCCGTTCATACCTCAAAATATAACCGACTTTTACGCACGAACAAAGAGAAAATGTTGAATACAAAAGGTTGATAGCACCCCTAATAGACAAGATGTCATCAAAGGAACCAAGCATCAGCTAAACGAGGTAAAACATTCGAAAAATAGCTTCGCCGAAGATGATAAGTTGCCACATAAAATTGCAAGGGGAGGTACTAGGGGTTTGTGTTCACTATGTTCTCGAATTTTTGATAGACAGTAGTATCGCTTTGTGGTTTTCTTTACGAAATTATGTCAGTTGCTAGACTTAATTTTCTTGCGAGTGCTTATCTGTTCATCTAAATAACAGATTTTGAAATAATATCAGGTAATCTGTAATTAAAATTTAAATAATTTAAACTTCTTTTCTATGATTGACGAACAACCCAGTGTCAGAGTTTAAATTGCGCGTGGGCCTCAGAGATAGCTTTACACCCAGTTGAATAATCATTCAGTTGTGTTAATTTCCTCACGATGTTTTCCATCGCCACGATATATTTGTCTACTTAATAAATTATGTAGGAGACACCTATACACATACACATTAAGTTTATCATTTAATAGATAAGAACCCAAAATGCAGTTTAATGTAGTTATTCTCTGGACCAAAACGGATACACTTTTTCTCACAAAACTTGGCTTTAAAGTACCATATACCTAAGCATAAAAACATTAACCACAAACCGCAAACAAAAGTGATAACGTAATGACATCGCAAAACAATTCTCATAGTACAAACCGTATCACTCAAAACTGGTCCTTACGGACTAAGTAAAAACACCATAGATCAAGTTGCAGAAAAGACCATTAAAACAATAAGCATTCCCAGCAAAACCGGAACCGTAAATAGCAAAACAGTGGTGAAAACAAAATGACACACCGCGAAATGATTCTCGTAGTACGAAGCGCGGGAAAATGGTCTTTATGAATCAAGCAAGATCCGCGTCCATACATCAAGCGGTTGAAAGCACCACTTAATCCACTTCACGGGTAAGTGTATGTGTGAGATATGACGTCATTCGTCACACAACTCTGGTACATGTGATACTGGCTGTGACGATTCGTGTGTTACGTGTAATTTGGCAAGAGCCCCATATTTCGTGGCCTACCGAGGTAGACGGCAGGTAAAATGTGTAAGTAAGAGGATAATTATTGCGTTCTTAATTGTCTATCTCCCTCCTTTGACAGAAACGAGCTTAAATGCAGAAATTATTTGTACCTAGACTTACTCACAGAATATTCTCACAACTTATAAATACCTCCATGTAAGTAGGTACTTAATTTTTTGTTCTCTAGTAAATTGGTCAATTCTAGACTGACTTTTCGTAAGTTATGTGCGTATTATAAATTAATTATCACTCTCCGTGCCTCAGATAATACGTTAAGCTGTTGGCCCCGGCTGTCAATTGTAGATCTTTGATAGTCGTTACGGGTAGTCAGAAGCCTGAAAGTCTGACAACCAAGGGGTATCGTGTAACCCAGTATCTGGGTTGTGGAGGTCTGATAAGCAGTCGCTCCATGTAAAACACTGGTATTCAGCTGCATCCGGTAAGACTTGGAAGCCGACCCCAACATAGTTGGGAAAAAAGGCTGGGCAGATGACAGTAAATTAGTCAATTCTACACTTAGTCTTTTTTCCTATCCTTCTTTACGTTGCGTTTCCTTTTGTGTCTCATTTCTCGGTGTTTGAAGTTTTAAAAGAACATTTTAAATAGAGGAACATTAAATATGATAAAATGGACATAATTTAATATAAAAAATGCAACGTTTTTCTTTCAACAACGACGAACGCACCGTCTTGAAACATTAGCAGCATAAAGTTTCTCTCTATCATAATAAAACTTATAAAATATTAAATTTCAAGACAATTTACTAAAATTATCAACATAAATTTTCTTAGAAATCTAGTTATTTTGCATGAAGGGATGTTTTTCCTCATTGTAGCTTGTATTTTGCAATATAAATTATGTTTGCATTCCTCTGAAATGCTTGTGTTAAGGGATACTTGATAATATACCAGACTGAGCTCTGTACAGCTACTGAGAATTTGCAGATCAATACATATCTACGTAAACTCTCCTACTCCTTCATCGTTTCCTCATGACTGAGGGTCGTGGCCACATGAGATCGTAGCTTTTTCCACCACAGCTCTCCATGTGTAACGGTAAGAAAATGTGTTATATTGCATCGGTGCCTTCAAAAACTGCATAGTTAGTAGTGATACGTCATGTATTCATAGATATTACCATACGCCCTAGGCGTAGAAAGAGGTTTGAAATTTCGACTGATGTTGTAGTTTATGGTACGTCGAAGATTGTGGGTTCGAATTTCATCCGTATTAGTGGTTTTTTTTTAAATAATTAGATTTAATAAGCTAACATGTATAAAAAATTACAAAAAATAATGTAGAAAAGAATTTCGATACCACGCGCAGGGTTACGAATACCATAATTGACAGAGCGGCTGGTAGCTTAAACCAGGGTTCTCCTGTTCACAAATCCTGCTCATGTTTTTTTTTTTTTTCAAAAAAATTTGAAACCTCAGTCTTCACATCACATGCATAAATACTTTTTATAGAAATGTTTAAATAATTATTAAAAAACATACATTTTATTTTTCACTGACCCATATTTTTCATCACTTCATCAAATCGTATCAAACTGCACCGCATGCAATGTTACTAGTTTTAAAATTTTTACGATCGCTGCTAGTCACCGCGTGAAACGGCAATTAAAGTTTATGACGTCAAACTCATTTTAGTGGAAACCCCATAAAATCCTTTGTGCACTTTTCACCATAAACTCAAACATCGCGATGAAAGGAATATGGCTGTATCCAGCATGAATTTTACGCTGTTATAAATTTCACTGTGACTGAAATTATTTTGCGCTTTTTTCTGAAATCCTAAGGTTTTAACGGCAATAATAATTATTTTACTGGATCGTAAATACATGTCCTGTCATTTTTTTATCGCTTTGGTGATCGTGGTTTTCATGGTAGAGCTTAATTTTTTTGTTTAAGAAAAATTGGTTTTAGTTTAGTTTCATGGTTTGAGGTACCTACCTCACCCGTTCTTGTATGCGATATAAGTCTGTGAATCTTTTAATACACTCTGTAGAAATGTCACCATTTACATCATCTTGAAAAAATATCGTCATGCTTTTGTTTCTGCGAAACATACAACAATCGAAAAACATACAATACCTACTTTAAAGATTCAACTGCCTGGAGGTTTAATTATTAATTGCATTATTATATATTTTTTAATTGCACCCACTAATTATTACTAAAAAAAATAACAGTGACTCTTCAATGTTTTACTTTTTTATGATTTATTGACAAAAACTGTATCCACAGCATTTATATTTATATGTTATGTGTAAAAGCCTTAAAAAATAAAAATATTGTAAAAGTTCAATTTCTGTCACGCAAAACCTCTTTTAATCGTTTCAAACAGAAGGACCAAGTTGTAATAGCTTTACTTAGACTTAAGAAGTCCATTGGTCCTAAGGGAGTGTTAATAATTACGGTCTACCCACCCTTCAGGTTATACCAATTTCGTACCGTCAAAATTTATGGCCTGTTATTATTTTTGATGAGTCTATCTACAAATCTTATCGGACGATTATGAGAAATTATTTTTGCGTTAATTTGAGAATGTTTTTGGAAGTTATCGTAAGATAGCTGATGGGGTTTTGGTGTGCAAAAGTGTTAGGGAAATGGAAAAAATATATTTGGTCTTTTTTCTCTTAGTTTAAATACATACAATATCAATAATCTCTTTCGACCAAATTAATAAACAGTAATTTAATAAACAATTATTTATCGCATTTCACAATGTAACACATAGGTAGTAACTTAAAATTATTTTATGAGATCATTATGGGCAGTTCGGCATAGCAAAAATAGAAGAGTGGAAGAGGGCTTATAATTATTATTTATTATATTAGTTAATATAATTATAAGATCAAATTGTTTTCTTTTATCCATCCACTTTGGCAACCAATACCTAATATCCGTCCATTTTGTCAACGAATGCTTGTTAAGGTACAGTCTATTTAGCAAAAAGAGAGAACATCAACTCTTACTGATTGATCACCACCTATGAGTGAAAAGATAGAATGTTTAATTAACCACAGATAAAATCACGTATTATTATTTATTTGTAGTGAAAGACAAGGATAGAGAAATAGATATTAGAGCCTACGCGAGGACAACGACGCAACACAACAAGCTTATAACTTTAAAAGTTTTCATTATACATTTTAGAATTTTATATACTTTATAAATAATTAAAAATATTCGTCACGTGCTTCGGTTTTAGATCATACTCCACATAAAGTTGTATACATAGTGTATATTCGACGCGCTAAACTCGTGAGCTAAACTCGCGCTACACGCGCGTATGTGAAAACATACGCGCGTATAGTTTGCGTTAGGAGTACGATTGTATCGCACATTATAAATTTATATAAAGAACATGTAGCTTGTGAGCTAAATTTCAAGTCTAGACCAACTGTTTGGTGTGCGTTGATATGTCAGCCATTAGTCAGTCTGTCTGTCTTTTATATTATATGGCGTGAAATAAACTTACATTTTAAAATTGAAAATCGTCTTAACATACAAAATGTGAAAATGGCACATGTTTGTACTTATAATCCTTATTTATGGTTTAAGAACTTTATTTTCTCATAAGAATTACATTACATTAATTCACTTACTGAGAAACTATGTTTATATTATAATCTTAAAAATGAGCGTACAAAGTACAAACACGATAATTACGTTATATAAAACAAAACAAAAAGTGGGTATTTCACAAAAACAATCACTTGAAGACTCAAGTTCGACTATCACCAACCAAATAAAATACGGATATTTCGTTTTATTTACCTCCTAAAGTATGGCTGGTCATTTTTACGAGCTTTTATTTAACTTGCAATGTTTGTATGTGCAAGCTGAATTAGAACCACTTCATCTTATCTTACAATTAATTTTTTTTTTGGCGCTGTATTAAAAATACCACAAACGAGATACCTAATAAATCAGCATAATCATGCAAATTCGATCTCTAGTAGAGCCAAATAGTGCGAACAATTCCATGACTAAGATAATAATGCTTCAAAATGGTCGGCTAACTCGCGGTTTAAATGAAAGCTAATATCGGTGCTAATAGGCTATTAATAGCCACATTGATAGCCAAAGGCCTATCAATGAGTAGACTAACGAAATCATGCTTACCTCTGTAATTGGATGATGATTTAGTAATATTTAGTATTGTATTTTGTTGGGTTAATTGGAATTCTCTGGTGTTAATTATTAATGTTATTTGAGATTATAGGATTATAGGTCTAGTACTTATGTTACAGCTGTTATAGCCTAGTGGTATGACTGTTGACTGGCAAGTCAGAGGTATTTCCCACTTTTTGGAAGTTATGTGAGTGTTATAAATTAATTATCACCTGCTTCGTGGTTCACAAAGCACGTTAAGCCATTGGCCCTGGTTGTTATGGAGATTTTGACGTCAATATTCCATTCAATCCTGATTTATCTTTAGAATATTGTATCCCTTTGGGATGCGGTGGTCAGATAATATAAGCAGTCGCTCTTTTAAACACTGATATTCATCTGCATCCGGTTAAATGCATTTTTATTTTACGAAATATTATAATTTTGAACCGACACACATTTTCTTCAAACCTACTACCCACCCAGCCTGTATCAGTCAACTGCTGGACATAGGCCTCTACTTATACGCATCATTTATTTTGTCGCCACGCTGGGCAAGCGGTTTGGCGATCGCAGTAGCAGATAGTTGCTATTATACAGTAAGATACTGCTGCCCATCTTCCAGATTTTTCCCTTTGTCGCTTTGACACCTGCGTGATGAGTAGACCCCTACTCCCACCACCCGGTTCTATTCTTACTACTACTACTACTACGAACCTACTAACTAATCAGGCTACGATACAAACTCATCGAAACCCACCGAAATAAACCCTCAACAAAATCACATCACGACAACCTGTTCGTAAACTATGGCTGGCTGAGGTAGGGGTCAGATTTATCAGAATACTGAACGGCCCCAAAACAATCCATACATTAGGGAGTCAAGTGGCGTGTGTTTAAAGGAAAAGCCGTCATGGGTCGCAAAGTTATTGCGTTGAGTTACTTACGATTTCTGAACTAACAATTCACGAGAAGTTTGAGATGTTAGGGTGGAAGGGAAAGAAATTGTTTACTTTAAAAAAATATATTTAAATGTCCTCCAGACCTAATAATTAATTAATTAATTTTTATAACAGCGACCAATTTCAAACACAGGTGCACTCTCAGCCAGATACGATGGCACTCCGAAATGATCGGAGAGATTAGGTGCAGGGGGCCTACTCCGAAATTTTAACAACGAGGCTTCGATTGTCGGATCGCATGTTTGCTTGTTAAATTAGCTTCTAATAGATTGTTTTTTTTTATGGATTTGTAACGAAACGACAGATGAAAGCACTAAGTACAATTAAACAGTGGTAATTTGGTGGTAAGGATTGTGTTTGATGGTATTCATTATTACGTTCCGATCCGAAACATCGTTGTTCGATTTTCGGAGTAGAGCCCTAGGACCGATAAACTTTATGTGCTTGTTCCAGGCACAGATATTATTAAATTATCTCGGTGACTATAGAAAGAAGAAAGATAGAAAATATGTTTATTCAGTAAAAAAGCATTCTGCAAAAAAAACTATTAAGGTTAAAGTTAGTATTTACAACAACCACTTTTTCTTTTAAAAGTATTTTTAAATTTACTAAGCAGTTAATGTCAAAGAGACCTTTAATCTCGTAACTTGGGACACCCAAATGTCGGCGAAATGCCGTCGTACGAGGAACACTAGGTTTTATTTGTCGACGCATATTGCTAGTCCTCACCTATGTGGCATATACGACGCCATATATCCTTGACACTTGAGCTACCTTTACTTAAGTACACGAAGGTTCTTGGTCTTTCGAGTCGGGACTTATTTTTATACCTTTTCTCATTCGGGTGGTTTGTCAATGATATAGAGACTACGTTTGATCTAGCTAGTTAAAATAATGAAGACTATTTTTTAAGTATGAGTCTTTTAACATCATCTGCCTAGCCTTTTCCCAACTATGTTGGGGTCAGCTTCCAGTCTTACCGGATGCAGCTGAATACCAGTGTTTTACATGGAGCGACTGCCTATCAGACCTCCACAACCCAGATACTGGGTTACACGATACCCCTTGGTAAGACTGGTTGTCAGATTTCGGGCTTCTGACTACCCGTAACGACTGTCAAAGATCTACAATTGACATCCGGGGCCAACAGCTTAACGTGCTATCCGAGGCACGGAGAGTGATAATTAATTTATAAAACGCACATAACTTACGAAAAGTCAGAGGTGCGCGCCTTGGGTTCGAACCCGAGACCTCTGATTTGCCAGTCAACGGTCACCACCACTAGGCTATCACGACTCCACTACGACGACACTAGACTATCGAAGTATGAGTCTTTTAACATGTTTTGTAAAGTCATTATAATTGACGAATGTATTATTTAATATCTTAAAGGGACAAGACATTTTTTAGCAGTTAAATATGAGGATAAAACTATATTGTATGATAATATCTTGGAGATTTGTAAATATTTCTGATTTGTTTGATACAGTATTATAAATTCTCACATTGTCTCCTTTTTCAATTTATTAGTGTTAGTGTGATCTTTACAACTACGATGTATAGTAATAAAGTGCGTGTCAAACTGTAATGAATTTTAGCAATCAGAAAAAGTAATAAGATCTTTCTAAGATAGAAAATAATAGTGAATTTTTCTAAGTACAAAATTAGCAATAAAGACGAGCTACGATACAAATCTGCTACCACTAAGTACTTAGACATAACAACAAAATTAATGCCACACAACACAAAGATAAGGAGAGAAATAATTAATGTTGTGAACGTTAATTTTGCTCAACAACAATTTATCAAGGGTTGTACTGATAGTTGGGAATCTCACGTAGAGCTAATAAACTTTGTTAATGACTATGATCAATGGAGTATTGTTGGTGCGATTAGTAATCGGCAATATGTGGATTGTGGTGTATGAGTTGTTAATATTCACTGATACCTGAGTATGTCCTGTAAACCCCAAGTTGAAGTTATGAACCTAAATCACGGATAGTGAAAAAGAAAGAAAGAAATAAAACATTTATTTGGCAAAAGGCACAGACTCACGAAGATCAAAGTAATGTAATGTAAATATAAGTAAATAATTATGTGGTATTAAAATGAATTCCTCGTTAATGTAAAATTATGCAAGTGGCCTATGTGCGGGTTAAAATCTGATACTATGATAATAAATACGATGATAATAATAATAATTCTTTATTTTCAGATAGAACAATTAAGGGTTTAGTATGAACTTAACCAATTGTTAGTCACTATGAAATAAATAAATAAAAAATAAACACCTTCGATATGAAAGGTATAATTATATGTCATACTAAGAAAGAATCAAAGTGGCCTATACAAACCAAAATTTGCTACATACAATACAGAGATTGTCACATTCTGGGATGGAAAGACATTGCCATCTCCACAAAACTAGAAGGTTGTCATTAACATATAGTTTTATTTTCAAGTCTGTAAAGCTGTTACTAAAATTCAGTCGATCGATATAAATAACCGTTATAGCCAAGTATAACACAAAACAGCTGGGTAATCTCTCACTAATACCAGTTCCATAATTCAAATAAAACATTTAATTTCAAACTTGTCTTCGAGTCAATTTAAAACAAAAGCATCTTCAAATAAAAGGTATAATACTTACAATACAAGTATACACAGACAGAGCTCCAACACAGAACTACAGTAGGTATATTGAATTTCACAAAAATATCAACATTCTAGTATAACATAGGGAACAATACTAGCGTCACTTTACGACGACATCCTACGCCTTCAACTTGGGATGAAGAATATTTATAGAGGAATAAAAATATGTATTGAACACAGGCCTTCTTAGGGAGATGAGAAACTATATCATTCCTAGAACTTTTTATGACCTTGAGGGTAAATTGAGAATTGATCCGACGTTGATCAAAGAAACAACAAAAATTGACTGGTTATCAGCCATCGTATATTGTTCTAGAAAAGTTTTAGTAAACATTTACAGATACAATAATAACGGAACAATTAGTATTATTATATTTTTTATTTTTCCATTCTTTCGTTACCATATGGTTGATGAACAATCTGGTGACAGAATTTAAACCATCCGTAGACCTGCATGTGTGCTGATTTCCTCAAGATGGTTTTTTTCACCGCTTTAGCAAGCAATAATAAATTTCTAAAGCGCACAGGAATCCGAAAAGTCAGGGGTGTGTGTCTGGGTTTCGAATCAACAACTTCAAGGTTATTGGACTACCAAGTCAACTTGGTAGTCCAACGGTCGTATCCTAGGCTATCACTGCTTAAATTTCCTATATTTTTTTTATTTCCAAAAAAACTAAATCTCAAAATCGGTACATTCATTTAAGAGCTACGAGGCCACAGACACACATCAAATTTATAACCATTTTTTTTTATGTCGGGGATTAAAAAGGCTGTGCATTGTTTTATATAGACCACCTTTTACCAATGATATTAAGTACATGAAATATTTGTACACACCACATCGTCGATTCTAAAACAGTTTGGTAGCCTTAAACAATTTTAAATAAAATTTCAGATCCACGTTATTCAATACTTTTATTGCTTCTGTGATTGAAAAAGAATTTTCAGATATGGTTCTGCTTTTATTATTTTCTGGTCCTTTTATCCGCATCTTTTTTCAATGTAATTTGAATGAGAATATTTTGTTTGCGATTTTCAAAATTGTATCATTGTTTTTGTTTCTCATAAAAGAAAAAAACTTACTAGGACGTCATGTTTCCACATCATCCAATCTCCAACTTAATACTGTAGTTTACCAATAAAAATGTCGTAAGCGCAACAGCTTGGTACCATAAAGTGGTACAAAGATGGCGGGCAGCGATCCAAGTTTAGTCAACTACAAGACTACTTTGGCTTTAGTTGACTATTACATACGGATATTTGGATATATTAATTCTTGGTGGTAGAGTTTTTATCGTCATTGCCTGATATTTACAATCATTGTAGTTTGTGATTTAATCCGATAGACCACTTGGATCGCAACTTTAAACATTTTCTTTACATAATTAGTAGGTAGTCTTTACTCACAACTTAAAAAAAAATATAATCATTATTAAATATAGTTTTGTCATAAAGATAACAACACTAGAAAGCGAAAAAATATTTGGTGCCGGAATGGGAAAAAAAATAATTAAATCGGTGCCAACAGATTGGTGCCAGGTGCCGAAATGGGAATGTTTCAAAGTATGGTCTAAGGACATTATTATTATGTAAAATGCTTGAAACAAAGGGATTTGCAATCAACCTAACTTATCGCAAACGACTTTTGACCATACCATATTTATAATCTACGAGATAATTAAATGGGACGGAATTAAGATTTGTTTATAAATTCACTAAAGGGTTTTATAAACCTAATGTTGTTGTAAAAGAAATGTTTATTTTCATCTACAATAAATCAGTAAGTCTGATGTCTAAGAAAAATAAATGTTTCAGTTGAAAAATACTAAGAAGTAAATACAAAAGACGAACCCGTTTTCAGATTGTTTTATTTTATTTTTACGGTCCTAATTGGATTGTATTTTTTAATACAATTGTTTAACTTTTAAAAGATATAAATAAGCAAATGTATTACGGTACAATGTTTTTGTTTCTCTACAAGAAAATAACATACGTAGACGTCATGTTTCTATAACGTAACAATATCATTGGCTAATAAAAAGGTTGTAAGTGCCATAACATGGTATTAACATAGCGAACAGCGGTTCCATTTGAGACACTACAAGACTTGATAAATATGGATATATAAATACCTATTATTACGACTATATTCATAGTAGATTTTAGGGTAATCAGGCTAGTTTCGAACTCAAACTGTCACCATTCTCAAGAGCATGAAAGCAGCGCAGGGGTCGCGACGCGCAGGGGACGAGTCATGCGCTCCTCGAAATTAAATCGAAATAATACTTAATTATAGTGTAACTCCCGGAAGTTATTGTTGAAAAAACAATTATTTGTATATAATAAAAAATATTTATTTTGTACAGTCAGCCCAAGGAGCTAGGTTGGCAGGAGAGCTAGTTAAAGTTTAATTTTTTTCAAGGTGCCATCAATTTAATTTTAATTTTATTATATTTTCGGAAGCGGTATTACTGAAACTTATATAAAACTAAACAATTTCACAAAATCACATGAAAATTTCTATAAAAAAACTTCTTGCTAATCTAAGTCGTTTGCCGACTGTACTTGAAGAAAAAAAATACACCTACAAGCTCTTTGCTATTATTTTTACCTTTTTCTTTGTAGGCGTAAGGAAAGAAAAATAATGTCTGCATTTACCTGATTCTAAATACCCACTCCTACCTTTCTCCCTAAGGCCTCATTTACGACGCAAAAACCTCGTACCCAAATACTTTTAAAATTAAATTTTTAAAACAAATACACCCTTAAGCAACAACAAAAATCCCTAAAAAGTAACATGTAACAAAGCTAATATCTTGTCGCGGACCAGTACATTAATTAAAGGGTCCATAATTATGAATGCCAATCTACTTCACAATTAGCCAAGGGTTTTAATACCTTTGTATTCGTTACCTTAGAAACGTTTGCAATTTAATTAAATTTAATTTTACCCAACTTTCCGCCCATTATTTGAGTTTCGGGGGTTAATTTTAGTTATTATATTATCCGTAATGTAAACAAAACGTAAATAACGGACTGTGGTTTCTATTTATTTAACATGGCCGGCTTGATTAGGTACTACAGTGTATTGTTGAGTTTCGAGTTTCAATGTAAAGATGAATAGAAAATTATAATAATAAGTATTGCATAGCTACTTATTGTGTTAAAGTTTTAAGCAAAATAATATTATTTGTCGATTATTTCAGTCTTCAAAATAGCTTAAAGAGAATAGACAAACAATGATACGGGTTATATGCGAGCTTCATAGAAGACCTTAGACTAATTATAAATAGAAGAATAGTTCCTTGTGAAATGACAACGCTCTCTATTACACACACATTGATACAGCGTTGATATCTACGTGGGGGGTGGTTAGGCGCATAGCAGCCGCGCTAAAGGAGTGGGTACTGTGTAACCACCGCGACAGTTTTAAATTCGACATTCTTGGTATGTAAACTGCTGTTGTATACGTAAATATTAGTTCATCCAATAATAATTTATATTATAGGTTCGTTGTCGGGTATACAGGGGGTACCTTATATCTCGAATCACGATTGAATATTAAATTCTAAATTAATGCGAGCAAAATTCAACTACAGCCTTTTATTATTTTTGTTACTTACAATTCTCTTATTTTTTTGATAGGTACTGAAAAAATATTATAATGTTCTTGTATGGAACGTTTCTGCATTTCCTGGTCCTTTTCCCCTCAATCTTTTCACCACGAATAAATCAAAATAATACCGTTATAAATAACTTGTAACACTGAAAAATAAACTAGGTACACGTATTTTAAATCTATCCACACGGCATGGCGCAAAAAGTATTGTAATATTCACGTAATTTTGATGATTCATGAGCCATTACGGCCCGTTATTGAACTTTCTGGGAAAAAGGTACGGAGCCTTGCAACTGAGGGTGGAAGGACCAATATTAAGTCGTCGCTTTGCTCTTGATAAGCGCTATTAGTTTTTCTACTGAAGTACCTATGTACTAACAGACCCAATTACGGAGGAACGGTTTAATGGAAATTTAATTTTAGCTTGAAAGGCTATGTAAAGTGAAAAAGTCATGTGGAAAATGTAGTAGGCCTTTACATGACTGCATCCAATAAAAATCTCTCAGGTGTGCTGGTCTCCTCACGATGGTTTCCTTCACAATTTGAACAAGTAATAATTAATTTTAAATTATTTTTATATCTTTTTTTTTATTATAGACTCACGCCTGTATTCCGCAGAGGGGGTAGGCAGAGGTGTATCATCTCATGTAATAGCTCTTCAAGCATAAAACTGGGCACAATTAATTTCTAAAACGCACATTAATTAGAAAACTTTAATTAGAATTACTTGTCAGTCCAACTGTCATACTATTAGGCTATCACTGATTATTTACTGCGCACAAAACAAGTACTTTAATTACGAATAGCTTAGTGGCAAATCGACTTAGGGCTTTACTTTAGGTCGCGGGGTTCGAATCGCGCTAATAATACATTTTTTCTTTCAACAAAAATTTCGAACTTTATTATTCGTATTGTATGCAAAAATACTTCATAAAAATGTTATGTATCAAACAGAAATATTTACTTTTATTACCAAAATTTACCTTTCTTTTATATATACTTATCTTCTTTTATATACATATATATATGTATATATTATAGGTAAGTTATGAAAGTGCAGACGGCCGCCAATCTAGAGACGTCTTCAATCACTCCCGGATTTTGTCGCGACATCCCATTTCCGAATTCGTGACTGTCGTTTATTTGTACGAATGTACGTAGATTTTATATATATGGTAGTTATGCTATAATATATATTGAAGATATGTGAGTTTTGTGTTTTTATCTTTGCTGGTAGTTATGTAGTTCAAATGACTATTATAACTATATCGACGCCCCAAGCGAATAAAGTGGTATTATGAAAACTGCTACTTTTCAGGAGAGCGAAAAAACGTAAAAAGTGTTCCTAGTTTTCGTACAAAGCTAGGACACTAGCAAATGTTACACAGAAAGATGCACCAAAAAATTAGCTACCCGATGAAAATAAATACTATTATAACAAACTTACGAGTTTTAAACAATATATAAAAAAGCATAATAAATTTATATTCGCCTACAAGTCTATACTTATATTTTTTGTATCGTTTAGTACGTCTTTATTCGTCTCAAACTACTAACATTATTTTTGCGTACTGCACACATACCAGCCAAAAGTCATGCTTTTGCAAGGGTTTTTTATTTGGCATTAGCATAATACGTCTTTTTTCGTCTAAACATTCCATATTTTAATTGTGGTATAACAACAATAACTCCTATGAGCCTACTAATATTTATAATACTTAGAATAGGAAAAACTCATGTATTATTCACAAATATTACGATAAATACCATAAAACAAATGATATTGCAACAAAACTTTAATAAAATATTCTACTAATCAACACGGATATAATACAATAAAAATAACTGATTTCTTTTCACACGTTCAATAAAAATCAGTACGAACGTGAAATCCCGTTATGTATAGAAGAAAATGCTGAATATTGATTTTCTAAGAATGCCACGACTCTAAAAATGAGTGAGTTATGAAATAAAACCATTAGACTACAATATAAACACAAGTAAAAAAATATTACTGTCATAATTAAATAAACAAAATTTTAAGAAAAATTAACATGACGAACGCTATGACATTTTTTTAATGTAAATCAAAAAGTAACATAAATGGCATTTTTGTCGTCATTATAACAACAAAACCGGCCAAGTGCAAGTAGGACTCATACACAAAGGGTTCCGTACCATTATTTATACAACATTAGACATTTGAGCGACTATCTGTCGCCGTTATAAATATCGAGCAAAAAAAGGCAAAAAAATCATGTATGTTGTATGGGAGCCCCACTTACAGATTTATTTTATTTTGTTTTTTATATTTGTAGTTATAGCAGCAATAGAAATACATTATCTGTGAAAATTTCAACTGTCTAGCTATCACGATTTCTGAGATACAGCCTGATAACAGATGGACAGCAGAGTCTTAGTGATAGGGTCCCGTTCTGCAAGCCCTTGATCTACCTATTTAACGAAAGCCTCTTAAAGTATTAAGCGAGGTTCTTGGATATAATATCCATCGGTTAAAATGACTTTCGACACGATGACTACTGAGTCCACATCCCACATGTCAACAATCTCGCGGTGCAAGTTCAGATATTTTATCTGTTTATCTTTCTCGGCCTTTAAGAGATTTATGTGGAATGGTAACATGAACAATCATAGCGCGGCGCTCTGCTTGATTTATCACTACTATATCAAGCTCATTAGCAACAATAGTCCTGTCAGTGATTATCGACCGATCCCAGTTAAAAATGGCATGCCCAATTTCAAGAACTGGGTCGAGTTTATACCGGTAATATGGTAGCTCTGAATCCACAAGATGGTACTTCAAAGCAAGTTGCTGGTGAATATATTCTAGCCAGCAGGTTGTGCCTGTGCAAATAAGTTCCATTAGCAAGACAAGAACAACCATGTTCACTGTACCTTTTAAGAATCTTTGTCAGGTTTTGTCTTTTCGTTCATGTAAAGGAAGTGAGATCCGATCTCCTCTTCTCAACCAAAAGCCCAGCCTTCACTCCACCAGCAAAGTACTTAGAGGATTCAGGGCCAAACAGAACCACAACATATTGAGCCTATCGACCTGAAATATACCCCGTTGTATCGTAATCGAGTCGTCATCTTTTCCAATAATGTGCTTTTCCAAAGCAGTGATAGCCTAGTGGTATGAGCGTTGGGTTTCCAAGTCAAATGTCGAAGGTTTGAAATCCAAGCACGCACCTCTGAGTTTTCGGATTTATGTGCTTATTAGAAATTAATGATCACTTGCTAAAACGGTATGTAAAGCCATGTCAGAAGCCTACGGGCGGTTTAAACTCAGACACCAGGTTGTTCACCAACCATACGATGCAAAAGCAGCTGACCTTTTCCGAGGATCTGCTCACATCCTGGATATTCAAGGACTGTCATCCATTGCCCCATACATTATCAAAAGAAAGCAATTAGAGTTGAATCTACTTTATACAGCTATATAGTCTAAAATGTTGACAAATTGTTTTGGGAGCGGTAAAGCTGGCCATGAGAGTAGCTCTTTAATGCTACGGGATCCACTCTTACATCTATTTTGAAATACAGAGATTATTAAATTGGTATAACTATTAGGATGATTTTTTGATCTCAGAATAGATGTAAGAAGTTTATAGATTGATGCCAACAAGTGATCGGTATATATATTTTGGGTTCTACAGTACTACCTGATATATAGAGCAGGTGGGTTATTTTTGTTGTTAAAAACTGTGTTGATTAAAAATTTCACAGTAAACCTTATTAAAATAAATACTTGCGTGTGACACTATTTTCACCAGCCATAGTTAGTATCCTCCTACAACTTTATTTACGCAAACACTTGTCACTTACAGAAGACATAAGTAATATTACACTTTTATAAACCAATATTGTACGAATACTTAGTACATTAGAAATTGTGCGCGTAGTTTACGTATTGCTCACACTCACTTTAGGGGCCCCCGCACTCGAACATTGACGAAAAGGACAAGCGAGAAAGAAGGAATACAACGTTGCGTTTAAAAACCACTAACAAGTTTCTTTGTAACAAATACTTACCTTATTTTAATATTAAATAATAGTAGTTGAAAAACATAGTTTCAACACCGTACAATTGTGATTAGTAATTTTGTATAATGTTAAGTTAGTATCCGTTTAAACAAATAATCAGTAAAAAACGTAAAAGAATAACGCGTTAGAAACATAAACGCTTATATTTTGTAATATTATTTACGTTACACAGGTTTTTGATTTATGCTGCGAATAAAGCTGTTAAACTTTAATACAAATATAATAACTGTAAGTTTTGGCCGAATAAAGGCGTTATATAATATTGCTGTATTATTCTACTCTGGAAGCAGTATTAAAATTAAAGTAAGCAGTAACTATGACTTTGTTCTGCTATGTTTTTGTACAGTATTTCGAATGTATAAAGACGTCTCGCTTAATATCTTTAAAAAAAAACAACGATAAATTCGTGAAAAAAATTGGGGTAATGTAACCAAAGTCGTAGAATCCGAATATGCAATAAAATTAAAACTCATGTAAGCGACTTTACGACTTTATTCGTCTGGGGCGTCGATATTTAAACGATTTTACTTAGCTTGACCTGTTTATTATTTGGTTCAAATTTAGTAATCGATATTTCACCACCCTTCTGTTGACAAATTGATTTTATATTTAGTACACACTACACAGCTTTACTTTTGATGACAAAACCGTTTTTGATAAAAAAAAAATCTTATATTATTTCTTTATTTATTTTATTTTCTTCGGGAATACAAACAAAACTTAGATATTAATGTATACATGACTGAAGCCTAGAGTTTCCACAAATAGTATGAAATAGTTAACTTAACCTTAAGTCGCTGGACTCAGTGAGTTAACAATTACTTAACAAACATAGTTTTGCAAGCTTCATAAGAAAAGTATCAATACTTAGCTTGGAAAGAAATCTTTTTTAATATAATCAATTACTAATTGATTTTTATTTAATATTACGGCTTAAAAAATGCCACTAAAAGTTCATTAAATGTACTTATTGTGTATATCTAATCATGAAATGCCGCCATGTTGGCTTTCCTATTGTAAATATTCATAAATTTATATTTATTCATTCACGCTGGTCCGACGTATTTTGAATTTGCGGTCTATTATATATTTGGTTTGCTTTAATTCACCTAATAACAAAGTGTTATGTAACTTTATTTTGACACATTTCAAGTTAGTTTTTAATCAATTTTAATTAGAATTAAATTTCATTATAAAGTTTCTAGGGCCAAAGGTTATTGGTTAGTTAGGGTGCAGCATCACAATAAAATTAGTGCATTAAATTTTATAAATAAATAAATAAACAAGCCTGTAACTGTCCCACTGCTGGGCTAAAGCCTCTTAATAGAGCATTAATCACCTCGCTAGCTCACTGTAGGTTGGCGATTTCAGACTATTTAAATTTAGGTTTCCACGATGTTTTCATTTACCCTTACTCTATGTTAGATCTAAGAAAGTACATAAGACAATGAAAAAGACATTGGTTTCAGCCCACACCCACTATGTTCGATCCCACACCCACAAGCTTGCACAGCGGGTCCGGGCCCATGTGGGTGTCCACATGCTTGTAAAACGGGTCAGTAACCAATTCGCTACCACGACAAAATTTTATTAAAATCTTCTAAAACAATATTTCTATCAACATATCAATCACTTGACGCTTCAAGCACTTAATTCACTGACAAAAACGTAATTTATCTGTTTAGTAACTGGTTTATTTTATGTCCTCAAATTGTTTATTACACGTTAAATTATAGTATGCAAATCCTCTATCGGACGATAGCAGTATATCTGAGCCATGCAAACTCATAAATTACAAATTTTATACCCAACCCCTTCTCGTTTTGAAAAGGTGTAAAACTTTTACGTGCGGTAAAATTTTAAAATGTAGGTACGCTTATTTCGTATATAAAGGTGTTTTTGAGTGGTGTTATGTTGAAGAGATTTTTGTTAGTGTTTTATTTGATTTTCTGAGGATTTGTTTGTACCAAATGTTTATGTGAAAATAATTTTTATGGCTTTATTAGGTACTTGTATCTGAAACTGTAAATAGATTGTCTTCTTGGCAGGTGACTGTGTGGTTTCCGGCCTAAGAATAGAACCACCCCTACTCATCCCGCGGGTGTTGTAAGAAGCGATAAAGGGAAAAATCTGGAGGATGAGCATCAGCATTCTACTGTGTAATTGCAACCATCTGCTACTGCCATCGCCAACCCGCTTGCCCAGCGTGGTTATTAAAAGCAAACACCTTTTAATGAGCGCACAAAATAGTGTGTTTGAGAAGAGACTTATGTCCAGCAGTGGACTGATACAGGCCGTGTATGTATGGCAGGTGTTCTTGACCAAGGACCACAATTATAAACCTATCTACATATGTAGATAGGTTATATGCATTTTCATCATAAAAAAATTGATACTCCTATAGAATTGTGCTGCTGTGGGTTGTTCTGTTTGATATGCTCTGACGTTTACGCTGACGTCAGACGTCACCAAAAGTTTAATCAGAGAGCCGTCTTTGTAGGTACTTCCCCGGAGCCAGCGCATAATCCTTCATAAAAACTTAGTTTTAATGTATAGTCTACCATAAAATAGCTTTACCACCATAAGAGCGAATGTCGTTTGCATATCATAAAACAACAAAGTCTATTTTTGCTTAAAATAATACCAAGTTACAGATAACATTGTCATTTGAAGTGACTCTTAGTGACATTTAATTTTGATGGAATTTTCTGTCAAAAGTAGTAAAGCAATGATCGTGATTATCAAGAATTTACTATCTTTCGTTGCTGACTTATAATATAATATTAAACATAATTATGCAAGGTTATTTGTAAAACACCAGCATCCTTAAAAGGGGTAATTAAACTCATCATTACAAACAACTTTTACTATGAAACCAACCCTGAAATCGGAAAATAAAATTAGCTGTTCTATACATTTTGTTGAGTCATGTAAACATAAATGTATGGAACAGCTGATTTCTTTTTTCGATTTCAGGGTTGGTCCCATAGTAAAAGTTGTTCATAATGATGAGTTTAATGACCCCTTTTTAGGTTGCGACTATTATACAAATAACTCTGTATATACATTCAAACAACGTAGAAACATTAAAACCATCTTCAATCTGAAAACCTTTCAGTCGAACACACAATACCAAACTTTGTTTTCGACAAGAAAATCATACAATACACAATCATTCTTAATAATACTTCGAAACATTTTCCTAAGTTTTCCTTCTCGGTAACATGTCCTTTCTCAATACAAAATACATAATAATATTTAAATTTGTTCCTTTAAAAGCGGAGTCCAGATAGAAAGGTTGTACGAATACTATCCGTTTCATATTGCAGCTCTTAGTATTTTTATTACCAACGAGAAAATATGCTTGTAATAACATTTTCTTGATTTAATTTTGTTTTTCGTTTACTAAGACTATTAACGTTTGTAGTCCTTTGAGACTTTGATTTTAATTATTAAAAAAGGAACATTTAAAATAATATGCAATAAATGTTTGAGTATTTGAGATTTAATTAATGAGTTTTTTGAGTTTATACATAAAAACAAATAAGTATAACACAAGTTTATAATTAGTAAGACATACAAATACATTAAATTGTAAAACTAATTAAAATATTTGCACATTAACCTACACGTGTGTTATTTTTTTTCTTTTCACCATTGTTGTCTATAAAATAATTTATAAAACATAATTAAAGTTCTGTAGTAGTATCACAGGCAATAAAAATTATCCCTTAATACTACTAGTAGGACAACTGATAGTATCACGGGCAATAAACGAATTTACTATGATCAGTTGCATTTGCGAATTTCTTATTAAATATTTTAATTTAATGAAAACAAGTGAACTTTTAGCATTGAAATACTTTTAATATCGTTTATCTGCAATTTTTTTGCTTTTTTGAAGCTCGATTCTACAAAAATTTTATCTCCAAGCGCCTATCATGAGTGCCACAATCATAAAATCAATTTGACACCATGATCGAGCACAGAACGCATTTCAAAAACACAACACCGACGCCAAAAGTTTCATGCTTGATGCTTTAAATTCTGATATCAATCAGTCACTTCCTCCACATAAAACATGCGCTAAAGTAAGTACTAAATGTCCGACACCCATAAACAGTGCTCTATTGAACTAGTGCTCCATAATCTCCGGCCATAATTCCTTCACGTTGGCATTCATGTTCTCAACTCGAGTATAAGTCGCACATAATGAAATAAGTTTTGGTCCACGCTTAAACTTGAGATTTTTAATGCTTTAATATCCTGTCGTTCTCAAGTTACTTACTTACTTTTCGCTGATACTCTGTTTCTTTCAGCGAAAAGTGTTCTGATTAAGCGGAATTGTTTTTTATTCGAATGTTAAGGTTGTTTTTATAATGTATGGTATTTAAAGTAAATGGTATATGCGTTAAAACTTACAATTGAAAAAAAAATGCTTGTGTTGGATTGGGGTCAATCCGCAGTACCCACGGCTACATATCAAGCTATACAGGGTTATTTGTAAAACACCAGCATCCTTAAAAGGGGTCATTAAACTCATCATTATGAACAATTTTTACTATAGGACCAACCCTGAAACCCAAAACAAAATCAGCTGTTCCATACATTTAGTTGAGTAATGTGAACATAAATATATGGAACATATGTTTTTTTTTGCGATTTCGGGTTGGTCCCATAGTAAAAGTTGTTTGTAATGATTAGTTTAATGACCCCTTTTAAGGATGCTGGTGTTTTACAGATAACCCAGTATATTACCAGTTTGAACGACGTCGCATTGTATAGGCTCTTCGTACAATAAGATGTTAGCTTATACTGGAAATATATAGTTTGATGTATTGCCATGTGTGTGATTTGAGATTTTTATAAATATTATTGCCAAAAAAAAAGAAGTGTACACAGAATCTAACTTCAACTCTTATTTGCTGCAATTCATAAAAAGATTTAATTTCTTTAATGCACTAAGCGATTTTTAATTTAAAGTCTCGTACAGGTATCACCGGTATGGGCTATTATTACAACTGGCTTTCCAAAACTTACTGTCAATATTAACAAAAATTCCCAACAGAAATTATTTGAGGACAGATATCCTCTTACTGCTTCTACCACTCAGCGTAATGAAAATGTTATTTTCAATTGTCAAGGGAGGATTACGTTTCAACGATACTGCGAGATGTATCAATAATATCGAATTATTTTGTAAAAGTATCTGTGAAATTTTATCTTGTTTCATTTTGGTAGGTTTGTAGTACCTATACGTGGGAACGGCTTTTTAATAATTTTACTAGAATTAATACTAAGTGGTATTCCTTATGGGAAGATAAGAGGCGCGACAAAAGAGCTCTTATCAGTTGCCCATTAAAGACGAGAATCGGACAGATTTTTGATCTTTGAATACTTAGGATCTAATTTTTTTTTTATATAGATAAATAATATAAGTTTTTTTTTTACATAAAACCGTTTTGTCATCAAAACTAAAGCTGTGTACCAAATATCAGATCCATCTGTCAACATGAAGGGGGTGAAATATCGATTACTAAATTTGAACCAAATAATAGCTAAGTAAAACCGTTTTAAAAGGCTGATGTTTGATCACGAACCTACCTCATTTTAAGCAGTTATAGCCTAATGGTACGACTGTTGGACTGCCAAGTCACTGTCACTGCCAACGGTCACACTTCTGACTTTTCGTGATTGATGAACACCCACGAAAAGTCAGAAGTATGCCTCTGAAATGGCTATACACACCGTTGAAAAATCTCTCAGGTGTGCTGATTACCTCGCGATGTTTTCCTTTACCGTTTTAGCAAGTAATAATTAATTTCTAATAAGCACATGAATTCGAAAAGTCAGAGGTGCGTGCCTGGGTATCGAACCTACGAAGTTTGACTTGGAAGTCCTATGGTCATACCACTAGGCTATCACTGTTTAGAATGATTACGAATGATAACCTATCAAGCTATTAACCTCAGTTTAAACATTATACCAACCTTTATCTATTGGGAAAGAAAGAAAGAAAGAAATCATTTATTACACGCAATATTGCGCAAGGCGCTACATAATAAAGAAATAAAAATAAAAAATAAAAACACACACGAAAAAAAGAACTAAAAAAAAAAACAAACTGAATCTATGCCCAATATTGCCCACAGACACAAGCCGCAGAGATCTACAATCGAAAACATAATTTAAAAAAAAAATAACTAGTCTGTGTCTATGGGCAAAAATGGCGACCTCCAGTGAAAACAAACAAACAGCAAACTTATAACAAAAAGAAAAAATATTGTAAATCAGCAAACCTATAGTTAAACTATACTATCAGGAGTATTGTGGAATGCATGAAGTAGATTAGTTTAGATTTAGTTTTAGATTAGTATTGGGCGACAACTACATCAACAATAAAATAATTAAACACCAGTTACTACTTCATCGGTTATCTGGTCTGTTTAAACCTTAATTTGTGATGGTCAAATTAATTTGGTATTAATCCTAATTAATGTGTGCACTGAATATTTTGTTGTGAATTTATAAATAACACTAACTGCTATCTGGTTGAATTGATATATGGACCTAATTGAGTAATGGGAGAACACATACGTGTATACACTATAATTGAAAAAACATACAAAGTCGTTGATCATGTGTTGGATCTCTGTGCAATCTTGTCTCTTCATATCAGACTTTGAGAATGAAAGAATAAATAGTACATCTTTACTTGTGGATACAATTGTGCACTATGTCCGTTGAAATTAGTCGCTGTGGGCGAAATTTGGTTAGGGGGAAATGAAATTACTCGTAGGTACATAATCTGCATCGTTGGCAATGCATTTTATTATAGTTTTCAACAACGTAGTAGGTAGGCTTTCTATCAAAAAATTCTGGATATAAATATTTATCTATCTATTTTCTTATCTTTTTCCACAATTTTAGTACTAACTTTTTACCACAAAATCAGGTTTAAGCTTCAAAATTCTTTGTTTTTAAACGGTTTTACTTAGCTTAACCTGTTTATTATTTGGTTCAAATTTAGTAAACAATATCACTCCCTTCCTGTAGACAGATAGACCTGATATTTGATACACAGCTTTAGTTTAGATAAAACAGTTTTACGTAAAAAAAATCAAATTTTACTTGTAAATATTATTATAAATAGGAATCTTTATTTGATTTCACCCAAAGATATACCACCAAGATTTAAGTCTCCCGACTTATTTACGTCTTACAGTTTAATAACAGTACTTTAAATGACCAAAATTCCGTTTTAACGATTAGAACACGAAAGTTTTCCGACTGAAATTTATCGTGAGGACGCTCAGTTATTTTTCAATTTGGTAGATCGCGGGTTGCTAAAGTAAGCGACGATTACGCTCAAAGTTTCCGAGAAAATATTGTAAGGGCGAACTCCGTAATTCAGGGAGGTTTCGGTTCGGTGTTTGGTTTCAAATGGGACTTTCTGAAATTAAATTGCATTGTTTTGTTATTTTTGTGTTTTATCGTTACAATCTGTGTTAAATATTTTTACGGTTGCTTTTGTAGTACTTGGTAGCTGCGGTTTTAATCACTTAAGCAATCAGGAAGATAAAATACTATCAATTAATAGTCTTATAGTAGACTGATAAAATATTTGATGTATTGTACTGTGATGACTGGGTCTCCGAAAGGACCTAGAGGATCACCTTGCTTTTTGTAACAAGTGAGAATTTGTGAGCGCTATAATTTAAACTGCGCTCAATGGTTTATCAAATAAATTAGTAGTCTAAGATATCTAGTCTAATTATCTACTCCAAAATATTTTATAAAATACAAAATTCACACACTGAACAAAATTATATTATTTAATAACATCTGTCACTTGAACTTGACGTATCATATATCACAACTTCCTTATTGTACTATGATTTGGTGCAAGTAGGTTTGTAGCCAAAATGAGGTCGTATATCCTTTAGTACTAACGGAAAATAAATCTTATCATTGTATAAAAAAAGAAAATGCAGTCACTTTTATAGTTTTTAGTATTTAAAAAGCTGTCTCGTTCGATTCGTTGCCTCGCAACTGGCTGTTTTATTCATAGCTTTTATATTTGTGCAACAGTAGTTAATTTTTATTACAAGTTTGAATTGTACCGTTTAAAAATGGAATTGCTTACGAGAAATGGTATTTAGTTTTCTTTGTTCTCTGTGAGATTTAAGAAAGAAAATACTTTTTAACTGGTAAAGAAATAAATTATGAATAAATTAGACAACATTTATAAAGAAAATGGTATCAAATTGCTTTTTAATAAAATTACAACTTCTCTGTATGAGAAGAGACCTTTGCTTTGTGATAGGACAGTTACAAGTTGGTATAAATATTATTATTATTATTTACAACAGACGACCCTTTTTTTAGCACAAATAGAGATTTAAGCAAAGTTTATATTATACCAGCGAGAGACTAGCGAAGCTCATTCTAGCACTAGAAATAGAGACAGTTCGGGGAGGCCTTTGCCAGCAAAAGGCATACAGACAAGATTGTCCATGTCCAAGGAAATTAATTAGTGTAAAATAGTATATAATTAATATAAATATAATAACTTTTCATAATCTTAACTTGAATGATTTGCATAGATCAAAAGAAAGTAATTATCGTATTGACTGAATAAAAGCCATTATTATTAATAAATGTTTAATACTTACAAATACAATAAATTACTAATAAAATAGTTAGTTATATAAATATAATTTAAAAAAACATAAATAAATATAAGATTATTATTATATTTATCAATAAACAAAATGATTTCATCATCAGTCACGATACCGAAGACTTAGATTGCAATGACTTACACTTTGATAATATTAACCTATATAAAACGAAGTATTGACTCTCGGATTTGTATAGGTTATATTTATTCTTCATCGTAAAATCGAATTGTCCAACAATGTCCAACGCAAATCCAAGAAAATGCTAAAACAAAATGTATTCAGTATAAATCTCAATGACATAACTAAACGAATACAGACAACAAGTTTAGAACATTCTTCAAACTAGAGTTGAGTGGTATTTATCGTAACAGGTATAAAAATGATGTGACCGTCTATCTGTGGCAGTGACAAGATTTTACAAATAATGTTTCTGTCACTATTATAGTATTTCATACCTGTTTATTTAATCGGAATGATATTGAATAGCTATTATTTCGTGTTAATTATCCTGTACCTATTATCTTCGTACTAATTACCTCATACTATATACCAGCTATCTTGATTTATACCGTTCCGAATAATAATACGTAATAACGTAACAAGTAATGATGTTAGGCATACAATATTACTCATTCAAAATTGCCACCCGTCAAAATAAAAAAAGATGTTAGCTTTTTAAAATTACGTGTAACTTTTGTAACTATCTAAAATACCTATTATTTAAGTTACAATGATAGTGATACCTAGTATCATGACCTAGTATGACCCAACTCTATTTCAAACACGTTTCTGTATTTCCCAATTTATCTGTGATATTTTATTTCCCGCATAAACTTGGGAATTTCCTCATAATATTTCATTTTGTACAAGTGCACCTGCGCTTTTACGTCTTGTCGAGAAGAATTCTAGAACAATCGCACTGAATAGGCGGTTTATCATTTAAACTGCTTTATGTTATGTTATGTTATGAAAATTGGACATACTATGTGTCAGTTTGTAGAATTTTTGGTAGTGTTATTTTTAAATAAGGTTGCATTAGTCTAGTGATGGGAAGCGAAAGTATGAGTCCTACGATATGATTATCAGGAGAGCCAAAGTTTTTTATTAGAGTTATAATTTTTTATGTATATTTTACATGTTTATGCTCATGTATTGCTAAATAAATATATAAAATAAATAAATCAGCCTGTAACTGTCCCAATATAGGGCAAAGGCCTCTTCTCATACAGAGAAGGATTGAGCATTAATCACCACGCTAGCTCACTGCGGGTTGGCGATTTCAGACTGTTAAAGTCCAGGTTTCCTTACGATGTTTTCCTTCACCGTTAGTCAGTGGTGTCTTAGATTAACTAAGAAAGTACATAATTATGACATTGAAAAAGTCCCATTGGTACATGCCAGGTTCGAACCCACAACCACGCGCTTACAAAGCGGGTCCGTAACCAATGCGCCACCACGACATTAAATAAATACAAATATTTAATAAGAAATTCGCGAAAACCACTGATTGGGCGAGACTTGATGCCAAAGTCTCTGGCGTACCGTGCCATCGCTTTACCAGCTGCAGTCCTAACCGGTTCGGTTGAAATTACGAATCTCTTTTTTAATGCTATACATATAGGCGTGTGGTTATATCTACCAGAGTTCTTTACGCACTGCCGATCCCATGCTCCAAGTTTTCAGTTTAAAAGGCATAGAAACGATATCACTTTTTTTTTATTTGAGCTTTTCTTTCTGAAAATTTATAAAAGAAGATATGATAATAAATTGATTTTTGTTATCATTATTTTATTAACCGGACATCAAATTTTGTACTAATCATATTATTCTACACGTGTCTCTTATTTAGGTCAAGGAAATATCCTTATTTATGCACGTGCAAAGCTATAAAATGTGATAAGAAAAAATATGGAGTGAAAACAGAATGAAGTGTCATTTGGAAATGTCTATAAAATTTTTACCAACTTTTTTCTTTGCTGATTCTGATGTATTTTTTTTAAAATATAATTTTGTAACATTCTATAATTCAATTAATAATATATGGAGTATATTATTGAGCAAAGCCTAGTGGTTTGACTAATGACTGGTCTCAGGTTCAATCCGAAGGCACGCACCTCAACTTTTCGGAAGTTATGTGCGAATTAAAAGTTAATGATCACCTGCTTAGAATTTAAAATTAATTATCACAGGCTTGCTTCTAAATTAATTATCAGCTGTTGGTCTCGGCTGTCATGAAGATCTTTGACAGTTGATATAGGGAGTCAGTACCTTCATAAATCACGACAATTGATCTTTAGAATATTGAATTTAAATGTACAATAGAATATCGTTACATAAGAATACTTTTTAACCAATAAGTTAGAATTGAAGTTAAGTAATTAAAAAGTATATTATTAATTCTCTCTACACTACAGTGTTAGTAATAATGACATAAAACCAGTTCAGTTTTTGTCGTTTCGCCAAACAGCTAAAAGTTTCCCAGGCAATTAGTAATTCAAGCTAGATTAGCATAATGTAGACGAAATGTGAGCAAAAACACAAATATATGAGGAGACTGGGAACAATTTTGTTGGCACTCCTCACACTAACTCCTCTACTATTGAAGTGGAAAAAGTGTCACTTTTTGCGAACTTGGTCTTCGAGACCGATTTTAAATGAGCAGTATATTATAGGAACTTTTACTCGACAAGAATTGTATCAGTAAAGTTAGCTGCGAATGGCATTAGGACATAGAATACAGCTTGGCAAAGTCTGAGGCGGTGACAGCTGGAACTAAAAAAAAATCTGAAAAATTAAGTTTGTGAGTACTAAAATAACTTAAAAGTTCATTTGATTATATTCGATGTCATAAAAATATGTAAGTACAAAATAACTTGTAATTATTCTGAATTGTAGTATGTATGAGAAGTGCGGCAGTGGCGCCCCCAATTTTTCCTGTTTTTTTTTGCCAAACTGTTCTTGCATTTAAGAGAGAGATTTATCATTATTTTGCGTCTTCTAAAAATATTTATGCACATAAATTTTCTATCGAAGCAAAAAATATAATATTAAACTCTCATTACATCCCATGGCTTGCAAAAGTAATGCAACAACTTCACCAGATCCCGTAGATATCCAAATCTTTCATCAGTAAACAACACTCAAACCAAATTAGTTGATTCTCCGACAAATTGGAATCCATCCGGGCGATTTACCACAATCACTTCTAAAAAATCCTTGCCCTGGAACCCTGAGGTACAAAAAAAAGAAACAAAAAAGAAAGTCACTCATAATAAGGCCCGTTTATTCCCCGTTAAGGGTCAAGCCACACCTGGAGTAAATTGAATTCCATGAATAAATTTCCCCCTGTGCAACATTTAGGTGTAAGTGATAAGCTGAAAGCTGTTGACAGAAGAAATTGTGGTGGTGTCAGTGGCCAGCGGATGATATGTATTTTTAAAATATAAGTTTAGTTACATATTGATTCATGGTTGACATCTGAGAGCAGGTAAAGCCGTTCGTCCTGCGCCTAGACGCTTCGGTCGTGTCAAATTGCTGGCTCTTCGGACTAAAAAAGCGAGGGAATAAAGAATGCACATGTGTTTGCGCACACACTTCTGCAATATAATTTCACCTGCGTAGTTGAATGTCCGTGGAGTTTCTTGCCATATTCTCCATAGGGTACCTTTCATCCCGAAAAATATAACTGTTGCCGAAGAAAACAACAATAACTTTCTGATGATATTAGATGGCGCCACATTTCTTTCGAATCATGATTATAATTGAAATTTTAAATTAACGGAAGCGGAAAAAGCCGCTTTAAATTATTACTTCGTAAAGATGCGACGTTCCCCGCCCGCCGCCATTGACGTCATGTATATTCTGTAATCTTTCACAACTTGCACCACACACAACGTCGGTCCTCAGGCAACATTTCATCGGAAACAAGAACTTATTGCTCTGCGGCCCGTAAATAACTTAATATTATTAGATTACAAATCAAATGTGAATCCTGTTGATGTTACTTTATACTTCGTTTCGATGGAATATCGAATTTTTATTTTTATTGAAAGTAATTTGTGACTGCCTCGTTGGTGCAGTGGTTGTAAGTGCAGCTGCTGTTCATAAGGTCCTGGGTTTGATTTCCGGTTTGGGACTAGCGTTTTTGTTGATTTTTTAGTAGCTGTTCTAGTCTAGAATTGTCTGGGGGATGGAACTGGATCATAATGTCTAACTTTCGTCCTACCGATATATAAACTTTTTTATAAATTATTACATGCGATGCGAACATTTATAATAATTACAATTTTTGTAGAAAGAAAGATTCGATTCCAATTCAAAAGATTACCGCTGAAAAATTACCTGTGTTCACACCTTTAACAGCATAGCTCTTATATTTCTGTCTTCATTTTATCTTGTAGTAGGTAAAATTACTCTTGTGTCGACTTCATTTAAGATATAGTGAACTATATCTCAGTAGAAATGAAGGCGAATAGAGACGTTTGTAAATGATCAACGTGCTGTATAAACGAATGTTCGCATTATACAAATGTGGGAGAGTAGTTCAGTGCAGACCTCTTAAAAGAAAATATACTGATAATGAAAGTGGGCAGGAACGCGCTGCCAAAAATAAAATATAATATTACAATTCAGAATACTACAGTTTGGGGATCTACAAATCCAGAATGAATAGGCATCTGAAAGGCTAGTTTGATCCACTTTAAACTAAATTACTTACCATCGGGTCATCTGTATTGGGTGGGTTCGTAGTCAAATGCATACCTATAAAGAAGTGCATTGTAATGGACTTTCGTAAGTTTGATTTTTTCTTTAGGTGCCTCTTTTATGCAGAAGGTTGCTAGTCTTTTTTTTTTTTTTACTTGGCTAAGGATAGCCTGAATATTTTTTCTACAATTTTGATTCTGAATAAAAATAATTGTTTTTTTTTCTATATTATTGGTGTAAGTACAATTGTTGGCAGCAATCCGTTATAATACATTTTGAATAAAGAAAATAGGTTTTAATTACAGCTGTAAGTACCGGCAGCATTTTTCTGAAGGAAATTTTTATTTCTTACTATCACCATATAATTTTATTCTTCTATTTTTTATTTATTTAAGTGCTTTGCTCTTATTGTTTAAGTTTCCTCCAAGTTTCTCTATTCTCAGCCAATTCTTTCACTTCTTACGACGACAATACGATACGACATGACATTCACTTTTTTCTGAGTTTGTTTAAAATATATTCTCCTTGGTCTACCTCTTCCTCTCCTTCCCTCTATTTTGTCTTCTAAGATGTTTTTCTTAAATTTTCATGTCGTATTAAGTGTCCTATTATCTTTCCTCTTCTATTTTTTATAGCTTTTAATAAATATAAATATAAGTATCTAAGACAAAACTATTATTTAGCTAAAGGCGTGACCGTCCAACATACGCCCCCGTATATTTCCACACTTAAACTTCGTAGCACAGAGCGTTTATTCGGCAAGTGTGCTTTTAGTTTCTTGCTGAAAATGGTAAAGTGGTTATAACGAGCGTCTACAAAGTTATTATTTCATTTATAATAAACGAAACAAGTTTCATGTTAATCTCGGAGTAAGCAAAAAATGTTATTAGTGACAAAAACATTTTTATATATGCATGCGAACTCTTAAGTTGGAAATTATTTGTAGAAAGATTTTTTAAAGATACAGTTAAGATTCTGTAACAATCTGACACACACATTCTCAAAAATAAGACCTATTTTTTTCCGGAAATAATGTTCATCATCATCAACATCAGCCCTTATTAGTCGACTTCTGAACATAAGCCTATCCCAATGCGCACCACTATTGTGCGCTCATTGGAGGTATTTGCCAATAATCGCGACGCTTGGCAACGGGTTGGCGATCACTCTCCGGATCTTTCCCTTTGTCGCTTCTTACGACACCCGCGGGACGAGTAGGGGTGGTTTTATTCTCTGGCCGGAAACCACCCGGCACCAAATAATAATAAAAACTACTGAACTACTGTTAAATACAAAACTAAATACCTATTTTAAATAATTCAAGAACCAAAACCCTGAAATACATCAGAAAATACAGCAACAAACTACTTACAATATAAACCTGAATTATTATTTTAATTGTAATTTATATTGAATCAACAAATCGTTTTTATTTAAAAGTAGATAACGTTGCAGTTTTATTGTAATTCTAAAAATGTATCGTCGCAATACCAACGAGTTGTTGCAACAAATTGCACTTTATTTTAAATATTTAAGCTGTTGTTGTGACTTGCGACTCTTGCGAGCCTTAAACTGGGCCTATTTATGGTTTACAAATTATTTAACAGGGACTATCCTTAAAACATGTTCTATAGACGGACTCCACACTGAATTTAGAATGTGTCTTCATAATTATAATGTGTCTGAGTAGATTTGAGTTCACATTATGTTGATAGTTATCAAGCCGTTTGTAAAACCTTCAATTTAGCTTACATATTTGGTAAGCTTCTACCTTGAGCGGTAATGAGTGCCTAATGCATAGCGTACTTTCTAAAAATAGAGACGCTTCAGAAACAAGCCTGTAAATCTCCTACTGCAGGGCAAAGGCCTCTTCTCATGCAGAGAAGAATCGATTAAATGATAACGCTAGTTCAATTGTAGGCAATTTCAGGTTTCATCACGATGTTTTTCTTTGATATTAGTCAGTAGTGTCTTAGATTAACTAAGGAAATACACACACACGATTTGAACTCACACCTATGTATTTGCAATGCGGGTGCGTAACCAATACGCCACCACGACAGTAAAAAGGTGTATACAAATTTGTTTTTGCTGATACATTTAAGAATTTAGAGTATCCCATACCTACTCATTATAACAATTTTCTGCAACTAAAAGTGCTTAGTGACAAATATTCCAACAAAAACTTGAAGGAACAAACTCAGAGCTCTGCCCTGCACCCAAGTGCTCGAGTTTGCTTATATTTGAATAATACCGTCGAAAGTCATGGGAAGTTTGCCAGAAAATGCTTATTTATGAAAATTGTTTCACGCTTAATGTGCAATATTGAATTAAATTTGAACCCGTTGGAGTTAGTTGAACATAGGTTTTGTGAAAGTTTTCGATGCATAGTTATTATTTTTTTTATAGACTCACGCCTGTATTCCCCAGAGGGGGTAGGCAGAGGTGTGCAGTACACCCACGTTTCGCCGGTTATGTTATAAGTCCCATGTAATAGGGGGCGAGCCTATTGCCATTAACCGGGCACAATTCCAGACTCCGTGCTGCTACTGAGTATTTCCTAATTGAAAAACCCAATAACACTTTGCCCGACCCGGGGATCGAACCCAGGACCTCAGCAGCTCAGCAGTCGCGCTTGCTACCACTAGACCAACGAGGCAGATGCATAGTTATTATTCTAGAAATAAAATACTTTATCTTTTCACTCGAAAGGATATCTAGTGATATTTTTTTTGGACAAGAATTCTACTAACCGTATTCGATCAATTCAAAATCGGACAAAAAATTGAATCCTACTATAATTATATTGTGAAAGTTTGTGAGGATGGACGGATGTTTGTTAGTCTTTCGCGCAAAAACTACTGAACGGATTTTGATGTAACTTTACAGTACTTTTAATACAATATGTATATATTAGAACAACACATAGGCTACAATTTATCACATACCACGCGGGCAAAGCCGCGGGCGGAAGCCTATGCTTGATAAATATTAGATAATATACTACTTTTGCCTTTTGACTGCAATCTTATAATTTGTAACAACATTATAATAATTAAAGTTTAAATTTTTTGTAGAAAAATTCGACTATCACCGGGAATTGAACCCATGACATAGGTACTCGGTAAAGCCTCCAGTCGAAAAAAAAAAACTTAGGTTACCATTTATCAACATACCTCGCGGGCAAAGCCACGGGCAAAAGTTAGTAGGTACTTCATAAAAATGTTTAAGTTATAAATAAAAATTGTAAAATAATGCCCTTTAACTCAAAGCTTTTTCAAAGCAAAGTAATAATACTCCTTGAACCGCTTACAAAGGAAATAGCATAATCGATACCCTTTGAAATTACCTTGCAATACTGCCTTTGAAACATTATTCTATCTTAAGGATTATGCATTTCAGAATAAGTTCAGTTAGAAAAGTTAAAATTAAAAATGCATTTCTTTTTCTATATACTTTACTTCATATTTAAAAAAAGTATAAGCTCTTCGCCTGCGGCTTTGTTTCGGTTTAACCCGGTTAATTCTATTTTACTCACTCTTTTCCTATTTTACCCGCTTAAAGGTGAAAAAGGTGTTTTTTGGATTTACCCAGTTAATTTCTTTGATATTGATTTTAGGGAGCTTTGCCTCCTTTAAAGTGAATGTGTCATTCAAAATTTAAAAAGTATAAACTTTTTAACGAAAACATACCGACTTCAAACTGGAGGCGATGCTAAGCCTTAGGATTTTAGGATGAGGTGATTTAATGAACCCGTTTAACTTGGCACGGACTCCAAAACGAAGGTTTTAGTGTCATTTCTAGGTTTTCAGTGTTTTGAAGTCGGTTTTACTTTTCTTTAAAAAGTTTTTTATTTGACATGAATAAAGATCGTTATTGTATTGAATAGAAATAATTTTTACCGATTTCCAAAAAGGAGAAGGTTCTCAACTAGGTTCGTATTTTTTTCATGTTTGTATACTGATTATTCTGTGATTAATTGGGCCTAAAAATCTCCAAAATATGATCCATTAAGTCTTTAAATATAGTTAAAAACCAAGAAATGGAATCTGTACAAGCCACAAAACTAATATACATTTTCACAATAACGTTTCTGTTTAAAATACCCTATACAGATATGTTTAACCCCTTACAAGCACATGTCGGGCGTCGACCTATAATATTGATTAATACATGCGTAAGGGTTGAAACGGAATCACTCAGTATGATCTTCAAAGTTTGGACAGGAGTTGGAAGTTTGTGGTTAAATTGTCCTTTGGGAATATAAGGCTGGGTCTTGCTAGTATAGCTGATTTAATTTTACCAAGGTCGGTTCGTGGTCCTTAACTGGTGGCCTCCTAGAGAAGCTCAATCACGCAGCGAGCCAGAGAGAGCTATGCTCGGAGTTTCTTTGCGCGATATAATCCAGAACGAGGAAATTCGGCGAAGAATAAGGTTAATACGCAAGCTGAAGTAGCAATGGGCTGGCCATATCGCTCGAAGAACCGAAAACCACTGGGCAAGATAGGTTTCCGAGTGGCGACCACGAATCGGAAGACGCAGCGTTGGTAGGCCTCCCTCATACCTCCACCACATATGAACTGACCTCGCATTGTAATAAGTCTTCGTACAACAAGATGTTAGCTTATACTGGAAATATACAGCTTCATATGTAGCCGTGTGAACGTATTTCGAAATAAAAACTAAATCTAAATAAATCTTCAGTCTACTTAGAAATCTAAAACCTTACAATAGTACGCTACCAAACAATACTTACGCTAACAAACTTCAATACATTCAAGTATTCCTGGAACACTGTTTACTAAAATAACAATTTAATTATTAGTTAGTCCATAATCGTAGTTTTCAAGGAAACCGTTACCAACACTAAAACTCCTAACAACGTAGCGCACTAATTGGTTTCCTTTATACTAATTAGCGTTTCCTTTCACGCAAAATTTATAAACAAGCTGTTTGAAAAGCCTTTATGATATGATAGTAAGTTATATAATATTTAGGCCACTATTTTATATTATACTAACTTCCAACCGAGACATCGACCGCGTGGTATGTCAATAAATTGTAGCTTATTTATTTTATTTATTTATTATATTCTTTATTGCACACCACTTAATGTAAACACAATATTAAAATAACGATTTTTATAAAAATTGTACAATGGGCGGTCTTATCGCACATGGCAATTTCTTACAGACAACCTTAGGATGGAATGTACTTATGTGTAATTCTGATCTATAAGCTATATTACTATAAAGTTTAATTAAAATCCGATCGTAGTTTTTGCGTAGAAGAGCGTCAATCCTCACACACTTTCATATTTATAATATTAGTAGCATTAGAATTATTAACATTTATAATAGGTATTTATAGGATTAGAATTATTATGCGCTAAAGTACTCCTCCACATCACTGTCATCCGACAAAGTGACCATAAGACTGGCAGCATTGCCACGTTGAATGACAATACTTATTCTTTGACCAAAGAGTAAGTTCTTCTTTTTATCGAGTCAATACCCTGCTCTTAAATTTTACTCGACCAATATGCGGCAACCTCAACAGCCCTGTCCGTCGCCTCCTTAAGGTCCTGCTGGGGTTGCATGAAGAGAGCCTTCACGTGGCGCACCCCGGAAGCAGCTAGTCTCGGTAACGCACAGTCAAGGCTGACTAATCTCCTCACCACAATGACCCAAACTCAAAGAGTAAGTATAAAAATACTATCAAAATACTTTGGCCTACAATCAAGAAATATAAATCTGTTTAGAAAATACACCAACCATGTTTTAGTTGAAGTACAATATCCAATTACTAACGCGTTTACATTTACAATGTAAACAAACGTTCCTGTGTTATTTGTACCTGTTCTTGATGCGACGTATGTTGTTTTTCAAAGTAAATGCAGCCTTACGTATTATGTATGCCTGGTACTCGTGTGGGTGGAATTGAGGAGGTAGGTTGCGCTACTGTTTGTGTTTAGAGCAATGTTTTAAAAACATTGGTTTACAAGTTTAGATAAAATTAAAAATATATATAAAAATATTAAAATGTCACGTTTCAATTTAAAAAAATTAAAGCAAACAAAAAAATTAAAATTGGTTCATTCTTTTGGGAGCTTCAATGCCACAGGATGATAACATTAAGCTTATATCTTTTCTCTTTTTTTTCTCTTTAAAAACAGTTTACAGACACCGAGAACAGATGACGTCATATTTTGTTCTAATGTCAAAATCAAAGTACTGTCACTCCATAGGTACTTACATATCTTTGTTTTGCGAAGAATAGCAATTAGATACTCTTTCCAGAAATTTCTAAAAAGGCGTCCATTTTCGAGAAAAAATCTCGCACTTGAAAATGGACTCCGTTTTAGTTTGAATCTAATCGGCAATACCGATATCAATCCATGAGTAAAACCGTTGTAATCTAATTAATACGTGAACCGAAAACTGAGGATCCCTTTTTAAGAACATTGCGCGCACGGAGTAGTGTGAAACTTGGCATAGTAAAAGTTTATATGGAGAAGAAGTGCAGAAAGCTGAAAGTCATAAAAAATACGTTTTAATTTCGACCACTGAATAGACCATTAGTATTCTATAGAATTCAATCGCTAACACGATACGTAATACCTCCGAATAGTACAGAACACATGCACCTCTTGTATTCATTTAACAGAGAAACGTTAGTTCATTTGAGATCGATTGAGCTGTCTCAAGAATAGAGGGTTGGAATTAGATGTAGGTCGTTGAGACATTTACTTGTAAACGTTTGTGGGGTTAAACTGCCTGAGCTTTTGATTTTAGTTAGGTGTAGGTAGGGTTTTGTACCTTTTATCTAGAACTTCCTTGTTGATTTCAAGTGCGTCTCTTAATCTATATAAATAAAAATGAATTGCTGTTCGTTAGTTTTGCTAAAACTCGAGAACGGCTGACCGATTTGGATAATTTTGGTTTTGAAATATGTGTGAACGTTCAGGGAAGGTTTGAAAGGTGAGAAAAAGGGGTAGGGTAGGGTAGGGGTAGAGTAAGGTAGACTAGTGTAGTGTAGGGTAGGGTAGAATAGGCGTTGAAGTAGGATAATCACGCGTACGAAGTCGCGCCGGGAAGTTAGTAACTAAATAAATAAGCTTGGACTCTGTTCCCGATACCTGTGGGCTACTATATTTTATATTTTTAAATGTTTATTTTTATTTTTTATTTAAGTACTGAAAAAAGTATTATATATGTAATTTAATCGAAAAAATGAAAATAAATAAATAAATCTTAAACAGAGAAAGATTGAGCATTAATCACCACGCTAGCTCACTGCGGGTTAACGATTTCAGATTATTATTATTATTTCAGATTAAGTCTAGGTTTCCTAACAATGTTTTCCTTCACCGTTTGTCAGTGGTGTCTTGATTAACTAAGAAAGTACATAATGACATAGAAAAAGTCACATTGCTAAATGCCAGGTCCAAACCCACACCCACGTGCTTGAAATGCAGGCCCGTAACCAACGCGCCACCACGATTCGATGCCTTTATTGCAAATAATTACAGCTAAATATTACTTGCAATTCCAACCATTAAAATTTTACCGAGAAATCAAAATTTCCTAAGAAACGAAAATATGAAAATGCAAACCTCAAATGTTTCTAATAAACTGCTATTAAATCTTTCTAACGATACGAAACCGCCAATCAATAGAAATTCCAATGTAATTATTTCTATAATTTGGCAACTTGTGCCAGTCACAACGAATCGCGAGACGTCAAGAAGATTAATGCCCTCCGCCTAATTAGAAAAGTTTTCCAACAGCTATTTAATGACCTCGGGCAAACTAGAAACAGAAATGGAACAAGACACAGTGTAGAACTGTGTGCTTCTGTGTTTACAAAGTGAGTGTGTTTGTTGGGAAGTTTATGTTACCTCTGTGGTGCACTTTACTTAATCGATCTATGTTTAGCTCAGACTTGGGACCTGCGAGACCATTCTAGTGGGATCTATTCAATAATTAAGTTGGATTAGAAAATATAGATTTGAATTAGTTTTGTGAGATAGGTCGGTTTGAGGTTATTGTGTATTATTTGAATGTGTGTATTTCTTTCATTGAAAATAATTCTTCGGTCATAGTGGCAGACATGTTTGGTCGTTAAAGAACTTTATTTTTCAAAATATTTTTTTTACAAATTTTACTTGATGAGATAAGTACACTTTATTTTTAGGAATTCTTAAAAAAAATTCTTTGTAGGTATATTTTTTTGTAATTCAAAAATTATTTGAAAGAAAATTACTAATATTTTTTTTGAAAATTTTAGATTATTTTCTAATGATATGATTGTGTTAACAGTATTCATTTAATATTAATATTATTATGTCTAATACTAAATTAAATAAATCCTGAATATCTTAAATATAAAAAAATAATTTGAAAACAAATATTAACTTTATCTACAAGTACGTACAACATAATTATTAATTATAACAACAACGTAATTTTAAATGAATAAAGATTAGTTTTGCGAAAAAAAAATCTAGGCAAAATATTTTACAAACTATCTATGGTATTCATACCACATTCTATTAAAATTCAATTTTAATCGACACATTCTACTTGTTTGTACCAAAAAGGTTTATAAATGGAAAGTTACATTTAATTTAGTTTAACGTCAAACGATGTTATTCTGTTGTCAATGTGTTTATTATAATAAATATTGGGAAATTTGAATTACAATATTTCATTACGTATTAACTTCAATCACTTAATGACAACTATTGATCGGTTATCTACTTTTGCAAGAATATAAATAATCACAATATATATTTGATTTTATTTTACTATAATTTGATAGGAAATTATTTTAGAATGAATAATAATTATAATATGCATAAAATAAATTAACGACTTTGTGGTTTATTATGCTACTTATTAACCGACTTCCAAAAAGGCCCAAAGGTTCGTGGTTTTATAGCACTATCTAATGCCATACCTAAATCCTGGTTACTCGACACACCGTTTACCTTGCAAGGCCGCCGGTGTCCAGTAACAATTGATTTCCTTTTGTGTCTCATTTCTAGGTAATTGAAGGTTTAGGACTGCACTTCACTGACGGACTTCATGTGTCTCTTAATTATGTAATTTAACTCCAAAGCAATTAGTACGATCTTCCACTAACATTTCATCACCAACATTACTGGTTGTCATTCGTGGAGTCGTGATAGCCTAATGGTTTGACCGTTTGACTGGCAAGTCAGAGGTTCGGGTTCGAACCCAAGGCGCGCCTCTGACTTTTCGTAAGTTATGTGCGTATTATAAATTAATTATCACTCTTCGTGCCTCGGATAGCACGTTAAGTTGTTGGCCCCGGCTGTCAATTGCAGATCTTTGACAGTCGTTACGGGTAGTCAGAAGCCCGAAAGTCTGACAACCAGTCTTACCATGGGGTATCGTGTAACCCAAGTATCTGGGTTGTGGAGGTCTGATAGGCAGTCGCTTCATGTAAAACACTGGTATTCAGCTGCATCCGGTAAGACTGGAAGCCGACCCCAACATAGTTGGAAAAAAGCTAGGCAGATGATGATTACTAGTTGCCATTGCCACACATTTTAAAGAGTAAGTACCTAAAAGTACATTCAAAACTTATTCACAAAAATAATACATCAACCAGGAATTCTTCCAAAAGAAACTAGCCTAGTTTTCAACTATAATAACAACCATTTCTAAAAATGTTTCCTACTCGGGAACACACGCCATCAAGCGTCCTGTCCAAATGGCTATCATTACACGGCGAGGTACTGAGATGAAATATAGAAGACTGGTGTAACAATACGGACTGATAAATTACTTTCAGGATTACAAATGTTTGCTGATTCTTAGCCTTTTTGTTTGCTGAAGAAAGGGCTTGAGCCTTTTTAAAAGACGAGTTTTAGACCCCGGATAAAGGACTGCGATTTAAGGTGCTTAGTTACGGACCTTATCCTGATCTTATTTTAGGGTATTTTTCCTTCCGGAATTTGGGACTCAATGTTGGGTTCTTTGTCAATTTTATAGTTTGTTTACTGTAAAATTAAAGGGCTTTAGGCCTGTTACAGATCATTGCAGTCGCTGGACCAGCCAGACAGAACTCCTCGGTCTCAACTCAATTCATTTTTTTTATTATGTAATACCATGTAAAGGCACTTATGAATAGTCATGAATTATAATAGTATTATGATTAGAGCGATTCTAGTTCTGTGACATGCTAAGGCTCTGCACACACGGGCAACTCGCCATAGCTAGCATACACCATTCCATTAACTTCTCAAATTTTCACTTTTTACTGACGTCTTGTGGCATCCACTCGCTATTTTCGCAATTTCATGATAATCACTACATAGTATAAAACAAAGTCGCTTTCTCTGTCCCTATATCCTATGTATGCTTAAATCTTTAAAACTACGTAACGGATTTTGATGTCGTTTTTTTGAATATATAGAGTGATTGAAGAGGTTTATATGTATATTGCACTCGTGCGAAGCTGAGGCGGGTCGCTAGTTATCTTACAAGATCCGTAGTTAGTCCCTGTTAGCTATCGTAAATTGCCTATATGCGCGGAGCCTAAGTTTATCATCATTAACATAATTTCTACTTTGTTGTAACGTTGCGCTAGTTCCCAATTTTAAACTTAAGGGGAAATTAATTGTATAATCTCATAATGAGCGTCTTTGATACTAAGCATTAAACAATTCAGTTGGGAGTTACTGTCATTATTAAATCTTGTTTGAATTAGTAGCTCTTAAGTCTTACTATAAGTTGGTATTTTATACTTTACAGCTTCTGTGTATTGGTGGGTAAAAACCCTGCTATATTGCTCAGATGGAATTCAAGATAATAATACTTCTGCACAAGCATAAAATAGAAAATACCAAGAAATTTTTGCAGACATTTTTCTAGAAAACTCACAAGCCTTTTTTATTAAATACCTTAGCCTTATCCAAGCATAAAAACCACGCTCAATCAAATTACACGAAACATCATGAAGGAACTAATTAAAACTATTTTTTTTAAACAAAATTGAATGAAAACTGGACTTAATTCTCATACAAAATACTGTTCTTTGTTCTATAAACGGGCGGATCCCTTGTCAAGTAAAAATTGTATATTTTTTCAGACACTCGCCTATTGTGGTGTTTCTCGCCACTTTTTCAAATGTATGTGTGTCTGACAGGTGTAATAAAGCGTGTGCATCTGGATTGAGGGCCCATTTTTTAAATCTTTGCCAAACGAAATAAGACTTATAGGGCAAGCACTTAGAAATAAGTAAAACTTAGGGCAAGGGGCCACGAATTTCTAAAACGCGAATTAAAACTATTATGACTAAATAGCTTGGGCCCTCAGTCCAGACGCTTGCATAAAGTGGCATATGTTCAATCTCAGAAAGTATTATCTCTGGGTTCATATTTTTTATTTAAGAATCTACTTAGGAATATGTAACATATTTTCAGAAATTTCTAGATCTGTAGAATATGACATTACAGATTTATGGCGGTTTGCCTTGGGCCCTCAGTTCAAATATGTTTGAACTGAGAAATCTGCAAAACATGAATTTATCTGAAGAAATACATAAATACGACTTTAATATATGTTACTTGGATGCCTCTGTGAATTTGTAATAAAGAAATAATGACACAAAAGTTCATTGTTAAAAAGTAAATACAAGTTGAATATTCCTAAAACGTCTGAACTGAGGGCCCAAAACTTTTGCCTATATTGACTAAGCTTAACCTCATAGACTAACGCAAATTGGTATAAGTTTTCTTACAAATTACTATCTAAAAGGTTACGTACCGTCCGTTCTTCTAAATGCCATTCTTTAAAAGAAACTTTCATTTTTACATTTTCTGTATGTAATAATTATGTAGGGTGACCATAATTTTCGTCATAAGTAAGTACTGTGGGAAGCCTATACGACCTTCATGAAGAGCTACGAACCTGCTTGCGCTAAGACATAGTGCGAGTTTTAGCGAGACTAAAAACAGCATTTTTATATAATATAGATATAATAATTATGTAGATATGTACTATCGTGGACAAAGCCGGTGCACCACTCTTAAGGTTAGAATCGCTTGCACCCGACGACCGAGCTAGCTATTTAGCGCTAGCCAGACGTAGCATCGTTCAAAGCATTTTGATCGCAAAGTGGTGCACCGTTCGTGTCCGCGATAGTACCTACTGCCTTATTGCAATGATGAATAATTTTATCATGGTCACCCTACATAATTATTACATATAGAAAATGTAAAAATGAAATTTTCTTTTAAAGTATGGCATTTAGAAGAACGGACGGTACGTAACCTTTTAGATAGTAATTTGTAAGAAAACTTAAACCAATTTGCGTTAGTCTATGAGGTTAAGCATAGTCAATATAGGCAAAAGTTTTGGGCCCTCAGTTCAGACGTTTTAGGAATTTTCAACTTGTATTTACTTTTTAACAATGAACTTTTGTGTCATTATTTCTTTATTACAAATTCACAGAGGCATCCAAGTAACATATATTAAAGTCGTATTTATGTATTTCTTCAGATAAATTCATGTTTTGCAGATTTCTCAGTTCAAACATATTTGAACTGAGGGCCCAAGGCAAACCGCCATAAATCTGTAATGTCATATTCTACAGATCTAGAAATTTCTGAAAATATGTTACATATTCCTAAGTAGATTCTTAAATAAAAAATATGAACCCAGAGATAGTACTTTCTGAGATTGAACATATGCCACTTTATGCAAGCGTCTGGACTGAGGGCCCAAGCTATTTAGTCATAATAGTTTTAATTCGCGTTTTAGAAATTCGTGGCCCCTTGCCCTAAGTTTTACTTATTTCTAAGTGCTTGCACTATAAGTCTTATTTCGTTTGGCAAAGATTTAAAAAATGGGCCCTCAATCCAGATGCACACTAATAAAGCAACGCCAGCGTTTATTGTACTAGAACTACGAGTATATGAATGGTGTGTTGAGTCTTTCGGGGCGAAAGACCAAATATTGGTGAACTTATTGCAGGAATAAATTGCTCGTTGGTGGAGAGGTTTTTTTGTTTTATTATTATGAACTAGGCAAGAGTTTGACCATGAACTCACTCGGTAGTAATTGGCGTTGTAGCTTCAACATTAAAACACCGAGAAATGACACATGAAAGAAATCAATATTGTTACTTGACGCCGGCGTCCATGTGGAAGTCAAAGGTGATGGAGCACTCATGCCTTTAAATAAGAGAACGAAGGTTGCACAGATTGGTCTAGTCCAATTTTCTAGTTGCTGGCCTATAAACGGAGGGAAAGGAGAAGGGCTTCTGGTTATCTTACGGTCCGTACATTTCACGCAGATATTCTATAACAGAGTGGTAGGTACTACCTCGGTCGAGCCGGCAAATTCGTCCTGTAACCACTGCATTGCTCTACACTTTTAAATTTTCATGAACCATGAACCATGAGTACCAGATACGTTTACGATACGATGTTCGACTCCGATAACTTTTAAAAAAACATTTTTTTATTATTTATTTTAAATTTATATCTGTGCGTTGTCTGTCAGTCAGTCAGTTCAATTCACAGTAACCAGACGTTAGAATAACTTGTTTAACCAAACAAAGTAGTCAAAAGCTTTTTAATGTCAGCGAAACAGACAATGTAATATAATTAAAGAAATTGTTCGTATTTATTAAGAGAAAACTGTTACTTTGTATGAGAAATAAAAAACGAAATACTTTTCTTTACTTTGTAAGGCAAATACAATACAGAAGTAGATTTTAATTTGATTTTAGATCGAGTCACAATAAAATATTATGAAGCCTTCTATATTTCATCATAATGGAAATCTTCTGAGCAATGTTAGAATAGGTACCTATAGAATTTCGCTGGTTTATTTTTTTATTCATACATATTTCGGTTTTACTCACGGTTTTTTTCGGGATTACCCAATTCATTTTGAACTGAAATGGAACCCAATTTTAAGAACGTGGTTCGTGAGCGTAAGAACCACACTTTTGAAAATTTATAAAGAAAACTGAGCTACTTTTCAATTATTTATCTTTATTATTTAGTAAGTTCGTGGTTCGAGGTTCGTGGAAGAACATTCGGTGTTTCTCCACGAACCTCTGGGTGAAAGAGCAGGATTTACTTGCATATTTACCGCACTCCAGCTGTAATTGTAGGTACGGATCTCCCTCCATGTGCTGATGGTGATCACCGGGGTGGTTTTACTGAGGTTAGAATCCCAAACTCCCCGGTCTCTTCCCCCGGAGGCCGGATGCCTTTTGAAGGTTTCTCTCCGTAACAAAAAAAAGGTACCCACTCATTATTCGTTTTCTAGAATTTTCTGGGTATTTTAATTACTATATTTTAGTCTGAAACTATTAACTAACTTTAAAATAAGTGATATCTTGAATTAACTAAGAAAGTACATAAACATTCATTGCAAAAGTCAAGTTAGTACATACCAAGTTCCAACCCACACCCGCATGTTTGCAAAGAGCATTTGTTTGCATTATAGCATTGAAAGTTTGCATACCCAATGACCCACCACGATATTTATAATATTTTTTCTTAAAACCGTCAGACCGTTCTTTACTTCTGCTCTTAATAACCGTTCTTAATAATTTTACTAAATTAATAAGTGCATCAACACATTGTTGTAAGAAGTTTTTTAAACAAAGTTTGAATTTAAATCGGTTTAATCACTGGCAAATAGAATCAAAGCGCATGGCAAAGTTATTTATTGCCGTGAGTTCACTAGATTTCTGGGGAAACTTGCGAGTTTACCTTCTTTGTCACGTTGCTCCTTAAATTTGTTTGTAAGTTACAAGCTTAAGCGGATATTAAACACGCTACAGAAGGCGCAAACTTACTCTGTTACTCAGCCTGGCTGAAGTTAGGCTCTCAGATTGTTTGCATATACCTACGTACGTTGTCAGGTATACAGAAACGGTCATAGGACACCTTTAATCCCGAATTTAATCCCGAAAAATGAACTGTTTTCGAGGAAAACAACAATAATGTTCTAATAATATGTATTAGATGGCGCCATTCACACAACTGTGGCTACAATACACCACGAGAGCGAAGTCGCGAGTGGAATCTGGATTAAATAATTATATTATACAGTATATTAAGTCCAGGTTTCCTCACGATGTTTTTCCTTCACCATTCTTCGGTGTCTTAGATTACTTACAAAGCACATTTATGACATTGAAAAAGTCACACTGGCACATGCCAGGTTCGAACTCACATCTTCTTGCTTACAAAGTGAGTCCGTTACCATTGCACCACTACGACTTATTTAAGAATTTGTACAAATAAAAAACAATTAAATGTCTGTTTATAATATCAAAAACAACAAAAACAGCTTTCTAAATTCTTTGTATGGTACCTATAACCAAAAAACAGTGTCTAAATGTTTATTTTTTAATCTGTATTTTTGTATGTTTGTTTATGGTAATCTTCTAAACGTATGCAGTCCAATTTAACAAATAAAAAACTCAAAAAAAATAATGGTTTCCTCTCAACCTTCTTCCAAAGAAACAAAATAATATCTGTACAATGTATTCTACTACAATGTGAACTACAATGAATTTCAAAGAGACGCAACCAAAATAGTATTTACTATTTAATTCTTACTCAATTCTCTCTTTACTTGCACATACATAGACTCACGAGCAGTTTAAATTGCTTTTTCAGGCACGGAGCGCTGCTATTCAGCTACCAACAATACTAGTTTCAGATTTAAATTTCTTTTATCAATTTACAAAGTAACTTCGTAAATGAACTGAGAATAACAAGTCTGAATTTAAACATTTAAATACCATTACCTTTTAGATCTGCTTTAGTTCGGCCACTCAGTCTGCTAAAGATATTCCAATTAAAATGATTCTGTTTAAATTGAGATGTTCATCCATTTCGACTAGTTGCTTGTTTATATTTAAGTGGGCAAAACGTTTGTTAACGAAATTGTAATGGCACCTGTAAATAATTTTTAGTTATGTAAAGTTAGTCGTATTTGACGATATTTTAATAGCTTTTGATTTTCATGATAGGATTCTGAAATGAAATATTAAAATGTAAAAGTCTATATTATTCTTGATGTCAAAGTCACCTTTCTAAACAAAAATAAATAGTATAATAAATAAGAAAGTGTGTTTGTTACTTGCGTATAGTCATATGAATGATTCATTACGTATATTTTATATCTAATGAATCATTCAGGACTACACCAAGAACTGGACAAAGTATTACTAAAATAGTATAATTACTAAACAATATACTTTTAGTAGCAGTGAATTTTTTGAAGATCAGATGGAAACTGGATCAAACATTTTCATCTGAACACCAGAAGTATAAGTGATAGGACATCTAAAAAAAAATCAAATAAAAATCAATGTAAGAAAGTAAACCTTTTCCGTAAAACATTTCATTAAATTCGTTCCTCTCCATGTTTCCTTTATCCATCTCCCAAAGCCGGGTCCCATAACGTTCCACTGCAGTCCAGTGCTCAAAACTTTGTTAAACTGCGTCCAAATGGAAGTTTAAAACGCTTCCTAAAAGAACGGGTCAACGTCCTCCCTCCGCAGGTGTGCGGTGGGTGAGATTCATGGAAGGTATTTCTTTCGCGACACAGAAAGAAACCCGGCCCTTACTACATATTTGCTGAATGGAATGCTTTTTTTTTGCATTTTCCTTGTTTTGGTTTTGGGATTTTAAGAATGTTATTGTTTTAGCTGTACATTGTTATGTCGATGTATTTCGGTATGTAATTTTTTTATACAATAGTTTAGCACATGTTGTTGCACATACTGCGCCGACCCCAAATAAATTGGGAAAAGGGCAGGGAGATGATGATGTTGTTGTTGCACAAGAAATTTGAAAGAAAGAGAAAAAGAGTTTTGTAATTTCAACTGATTCTCGTGGGATACGGCTTAGCGGTCAGAGCGTAAATACGGTAGGTCAAAGATCATGAGTTCTTATCCCACCCGTTTCAGTTGCTTTTTTCATTTCTTATTAAATAATTCTATTTTAGTTTGGTATTGTAAATGCATTGTTTGCCATTGCAACATAATATCAAGGATTTCCCACAACATTGAGTCATTTTTATTCTATGATTGTAAGCTGGCGTTGGTTTGTTATCTATCCCGATACAACTAAACTTTGGTCATTTATATTCGACTGTCGATTAATATTGACATAGTTTTAACTGACGATGATCTTAGAGCCTCCGTGGCCGTGGCACATCATAAAGTTAATATCAATCTCGAGGATAATTAGAGCCTTTGTTTTGTATCAAAACAAAGAAAAGATATGCCTCTAGGCTACCACTATGTTTTGGTATAACTTTAATATTATTAAATCCTTTTTTTCCCTAAGCAGCCACAGATATTTTTATTTCAAACGTTTTTGAGAAACCTCTTCTAACCTTAACAACTCAACTGCAACAACAATCTGGGATGAAGTTAGATTGCTCGAATGCTTTCGACGAACCTCAAGCTGTCTGACTCGAAGATTTAGATAACTCACAAGAAATTACAGTCGGCACAATAGTAGTAGCCCGCAACCGCGTGCACTTGAAACTTAATGTTTGTGAACTCAAGAGATGTTTATTTTTCTCTGAAAAGAACCTGGATATGTGGTTGTACACACTATAAAAATGTATTATATTCTCTTTTGCTCTGACATTGCACTTTCAAATAACGCTTAGGTAGTAGAATCTTGGGATTGGTGGGTTTGTGTGTGAACTGTTTATAGGACTACTCGTATATAGGAAATAGAAGTACATTTAGAAATGAAATTATCTTGCGGAAGTGGGTTGTTTGTTTGTCATTTTATGCAGTAATGGAGCAACAAAGTGACATGATTTTTTGCATAAACATAGTTCAGAAACCAAATAGTGACATAGTGTACCATTTATCCCGGAAAAATACTTCATCACGGTAAGAAGCGGGTAAATAATAAGTTTTATGTATTTTTTGCAATAAAAAGGCATTAAATTGTTTAAATTCAAGTAAAATAAATATTCAATCACAAAGACCTCTATAAAAGAAAAATAACATCATCAACGCGTAACATTTTTATTTGACGATAGCCACGTACCATTCCTCGAAAAATCATTAATTCACGAAATCGAATGTAAACTAAACATGAACTCAGCATACAAACTTGGTGAATTACGAATCGATTAACCACCAATTAAGCGGGCAGACGGTAGCTCTTCACAGCATAGTGGTCGGATTGTGGTTGGAGTGAATGCGGTCCCTGTGGTTCAATTAAGAGTGCCTATATAACTGTAAATCGAATCATTTGAGTCGTATTCTAGAGCTGTCACACAGTAATTTGTCTTCGAGTATCTTGTTAGGTTGGGGATTTCTTGTGTTGAATAGTGTCAATACTTGAATATTCATAACTAGCTTTCTCTCGTGGCTTTGCCCTCGTGGTATGTTAATAAATTGTAGCCAACATGTGGCGCCATTATTATTATCTCAAGAATGTTTTTGTTGTTTGCCTAAGGAACAGTACTTACGTAGTTTTTTTTCTAGACGAAAGGTAGGTATATACTGGCAACGTATAATATGCGAAATTTCTGGATGATCTGTCCCTAGGTTAAGGCGTGAAAAGGTAAATCAACAAACTTACTTTCGCATTTATAATATTAGGATAGGATATTTGAATCTACTAACATTGTGATTGAAATATAAATAAAATGGTTTATATTAAAGTGTATATATAACGTAGAGAAAAGAAGAATAAAATCAAATAAATATTTTAATTCTAGACGATTTATCTGCTATAGTCCTTATATAAGTAATTTATGGTAGAATTATAACACTGAAGCTACCAATAATGGATGTTAAATATAATTAAACACGGCTTACAGGAAATCGCGGATAAAAACGGCTCTGCTAAGGAATTTTAAATTTTAAAACCGGATTATCCGGCTAAACGGATTACGTGTAGCGGTGACGGATAGTATCGTATATTGAGCTACGTTTTACGTTGTTTGAGTTTCTGGGGAAAAGAGCTTGATTTTTAATTATAATCAAGAATGCACTTATATTGCTTTTAAAAAAGAGAAATAAATAAGTCCAAAAAATATTTTTTATAACCTCTCTCACATGCAAAAGTCATTTGGTGAGTCTTCTAAATAAGACTAAAAATGTTTCAAGAAGATTTTGCACTGGAAATATTGAATAATGATTTAGAACACAATATTATAATATAAAGAAAGCAAGAAATGTTGAAAAGCAATCGTAATTACAATGATAAATTCTCTTCTACGTTCAACCATCGCAGATGGTGGTGACATTATACCCCTTGTACGGCGTACAAGGGGGCTAACATTATCAGACTTTGTAGTTAGAGGAAAATCATTTAAAGAGTGTTTTTAAAACTTTAAGATCGATTTGTAAGCGTTTTTTTTAACATATACGTCAATCCAAACAAGTATCAATGTACCTACTATTAATAAATACTTTCAGTTTTTAATAAAATTATTTTTTAATTCTATTAAAATATTTTAGTTTTTATTAAAGTATACATTTAAATAAAATCAACACATAAAAGTTCATTACTTGGCTATCTGATTTCTTGCAACTAAAAATTTCACAGACATCATTCTAATAATTACCACTCCCGAGACGCAAAACAGAAAAACTTTTTAAAAACATTATCAAACTAAAACAACAGCAATGTACTATAATATTCTATTACGAGGACCGTCTAACATTCAAGTGGGAGAAAAAAAACGATAAAAAGTAATGAGGAGCGAAAGCGGTTTGATAAGCAAGGGCGGAAAGCGAGAATGTGCTATACAGATCGTCCCACCGATTCTCATTTCAAACGCTTGATATTGTGACACATCTTTACGATTTTTGTTTTATTTATTAAAAGGCATTAGCAGTGCAGATTTTTTATTCGCTGCCAGTGTTTAGAAAAATAATCAAACCTTTTTTTTTTGTAAAGGGCTTTCAGAGAGTTTCTTGTCAGATTCTTCGTTTCTCCGTGGAGATTCTTACAAGTCAATCTCCCCTTGGGAGTGGCAACAAGAATCGTTGTAATCTAGAACTAGAATAAATAATGACGACAGGAAAAAAAAAAGTTTTTAAGTTTACGTAGCTTTCTTTTTGACTTAGGTTTTTGTCAACCACAAGAACATCTCTCAAACATTTATATTTTCTTTAACGTTTAAACAGTTAGTTCAAAAAGTCAGTGGTGTGAGTCTCGGATTTGAAGCTACGACTTTAGCTTGGCAAGGCAATGGTCTTAGTAAGAAGATTATTGCTGCTGCAAACTCAAATAAACCTATAGGATAGTGTTTAACAAACGAATCAGGCGATGTGTAAAGAGTTGATTTAAAAAGTGAACATTCTTTCTGTTATGCATTTTATCCTGAAAATGTTTTCTTAAAGTATCAAAACAGACAAGTTTTTTTAAAGTAATGACTTCTTTAATAGTTCCAAGTCTAAAAACATCCTCTTTCATACAAACCCATCCTTTGTATGTTAACGTTGTTACTGTAAAAATTTCAGACCTTTTCATCTGTAGGAAACGGGGACTTGTCCTTACCCACTTTTTATTTCCGACTACTTACAACTTCTTACAAGTTTTGGAAGCGTTTTCACTGAGTGCTGTGGCGTTCGCAACGCCTTTATTCTTTGGGTAACATTCTTTCTTTGTAAAGGGTGTAGCTAAATAATGATTCCGTAAAAGTAAAATAATGCTGTAAACATTTTTAGAAATAATTCAAGATTTCTTTACAATACATTTTAAAATTTAGAGGGAGTTAGTATTGTACAAGAAATTTTGTACTATCTACCTATTATGTACTATACATACAAACCGATTTGCTTACGTAAAATTACATTAAAACATACCATAATAATTCAGATAGTAATATGCCACGCTTTAAAAAAATTCAAACCCGCAAATACATACACTCACACTCAGATTTTTTTTTGAGTCAGAAGATTGATATCTAGACATTTTTCTAAACTAACTCTCAGTCAGAGACAAATTTGTGAGTCAAATATTAATTTAATGATTTTGGTGAAACATTTCAAATACGTCTTCGAAATAATCTTTTACTTAGTCTTGCATTGACAGATGTTTTGTGATCAAGAAGATCGATCGGTATTTTGATCGGTCAGATGTGATCTTTTTTTATATAAATCCGGGCAAATCCTTTTGTGGAGTTTATAACATCTTACCAGCCCTAACAAAATATAGGCGCGTATTTTCATACGCAGTGCCTTCACTAACTTTAATATAGTTTATACTCGTACATTTATTTGACCAATTGTACTACATAAAAACATATTTTTTATTTCTCTGAAATCTTCTTATGCCTTCCAGAACTTTCTATTCAATTGTCCGAAGGTTCAATTGTGTTGAATTCAATGTGATTGTGAACATAATTTTACTGTTGAAATAAAATATTTCCTTTATATTTCAAATAATTTATTTATGATAATGTTATTCTATTTTATAGTAACAAATTGAATATTTTAGAAACCCATGATACAAGTTTCCACAATTTTTTTCTTAGCTAAGAACACTCTCGATCAAGTCACCGTTTTTTAAATTCTTTTCATATTTTTTTAAATTATGTTTTCTAATTCTTTTTGCAAAATTAAACACAGCAGTTAACCATGATTATATAAACCAAAATGTAACTTTTTCACTCGTGGAACCTAGTTGAACGGAGCTCGTGTCGTGACCACGTTGTTCATTCATACCCGTGCATATTTTCTTATATACTCTAAAGATGTGAACCAGTTTGATTACCTACATTAAAATATATAAATAAAAATAAATAAAAAGTATCTAATATGGCGAACGTTTTGGAGGATACTGCAATATGTACACGCCAAAGTTAAGTTTACTAGTTACGTTTACACTTAATAAAGTAAATACAAAAGACAAATACTCAAATATTAAATACTGGACGGAACCAGGGCACTTTGCTCGTAGTTAAAAGAAACAAAGAGTTATATCATTAAATTATCATGATTCAACCTAATTTACAACTCTTCGACTATCTCAGAGATAAAATTTACTGTCACTAAAATGGACAATTTAAAGAATTTAAAACAAAGTTTACGAAGACAGAAAGAAATAAACGCCCTGCAATATTTATTTTGTTAGTTTGAAGACGAGGTCTCACCGTGGACTATACTTACTTATTTGTTTTACGACGCTCCTTTCAATTTCTATTTAAACACGGTTGAATTTTATTCCATTTTTAAAAGATTTTTTTTTCGGCAATAAAACATAAAGATTATATTCAATGGTATCTAGGCTGTCGGTATTGTAAGTACCAACACAGCTAAAGGCAGGGTTATGCTGACGAGGTTATTTCAAACAAACATGCCGTCGGGAAGCCGGCGGGCTACTCGACGGCATCAACGGCATACTTTCGTGTGTGCTTAGTCAGCTCAGTGGTTTTTATCGGCAATAATTAAACACGATGTGAACATCCGCAGATTGCCACAGCGCATGTCGCGGAATAACCCTCGCGGCTTTGGTGAGTAGAAACCATAAAACAAAAGTGTAACATATTTTTTTAGTACGGAAGAATAATAAAACTATTGTGCCGACCGTAAATAAAATTAGGATAAGTAATTAATATATTCGCGCGTAATTAGTGTACGTCTCTACGTTCAGTAAATAAGTTTTATCCACACTTATGTTGTAAGAGTTCTAATTTTGAAATCACGACGACCTTTCCATCTAATAAAAAAAAAATATATAAATGCTGTATTCATTCGACTGCCTCGTTGGTCTAGTGGTAGCAAGCGCGACTGCAGAGCACGAGGTCCTGGGTTCGATCCCCGGGTCGGGCAAAGTGTTATTGGGTATTTCAATTAGAAAATTCTCAGTAGCAGCACGGAGTCTTGCAATAGGCTTGCCCCTTGTTACCTACATGGGACTTATAACATAGCCGGCGAAACGTGGGTGTACTGCACACGTCTGCCTACCCCCTCTGGAGAGTGAAGGCGTGAGTCTATATATATGCATTCGTATCGGGGTATAAATTGTAAGGATCCATCAAGTGCACTATAATTACGGCTGACCAAGGAGAATTGTATAGGATACGGATAATTGCGCCAGCCACAATGCATTCAATTCGCCATGTCTACTCCGTCTATACAAAATTACAGCTGTTGATAATGGTGCTATCAAGGTAGATAATGTCTTTACGTCATCATTTATGTCTCATGTGCATAGACGTTTATAATTAAGTACGTTGGTCTAATTGTCGCTAGTAAAATTGCTGAACCCGGCCACCTATCATATTTTTATTCATTTTAGAACCGAATTTAAGAATTTTAAATTCCAGATATAATTTTTAACGTATTTTTAAACTTTTAACAGAAATATTATTTATTAAAAAGAGCATGATTACACCGAAGACCATTTTTGCGAAAAGTTACCTGCGTGGAAAATCCATTCGCGCGAAAAGTCAATAAAACTATAACGCTACTATATGAATTTGGAGCAGTCCGACTCGGATTTGGAGCACTCCGACTCTGTTAGGTTAGGTTAAGCTAGCTGCTTGAGGCTGTTTACAAATTTCCTTCCAATATGTCTAAAAAAAACGTAAACCGTTAAGCAGACGCACTTTTCTTTTTTTCCCCTAATCCTCGCTCATTTCTCGTTCAGCTAACTCCTCTGCCTTAACCCGAAATGTTTACGACGTTGCCGAGCACATTCGACAAAATTGAAATATAAATTGGTTTTCGAAAATTTCAAATGCAGACTTAGTACTTGAGTACCTGCTCTTATGATAATAAATTACCTGTCATTGTCATTGCTGTGTGTTGGAATGAGTGGAACTTTCTGTGATGGGTGGTAAATTTAAAAGAATATTGCATTGAATGAAACTGGGGGGCGATCGTGTTATTTTAAACGTCTACAAATGCTACGTTTTCGTTTCAGTTGCGATTGTGATAGAAATTCGATTTAACTGAGCCGATTTTAGTAATGCGATAAAGATCAAACATCAAAGATAAAAGATCAATTTAAAGTTTAAAAATTATTTTACCTCTTCACAAAAGTAATAAAATCATAAAGTATTTAAGAAAATATAGAGTGATAACGTCAACCACATTGCTTGTGCGGAGCGAAAGCAGGTCATAGAAATATTATTAAAATGACATTTTTTCAAATTATGTTTTCTAGACGTTTTTCAAAATTTAACTCAGCAGTTAACCATGATATAAGCTAAAATGTAACTTTTGCGCTCATGGAGCCTAGTTGAACCGCAGTCGATCGAGGTATGATCGCAAACGGAGCTCGTGTCGCGGCCGCATTGTTCATACCCGTGCTCATAGTTCATACTTCTATAGGGTTGCTCTATATTTTCTTATATACTCTAAGAATAAAACAATACAACGATCGAGTTGCGATCTTAAAAACGACGTTTTTAAATCTCCACAATAGTTTCTTAGCCTAGCCTATTAGCCTATAAAGATAGGATGGCAGCCAGAAAAACACGACGGGAGACTTGTAAGTTATAGTTAATAAATTAATGATGATTTTGATTAATACTTTTCGAGATCTTAAGAATAAATCATGAAGATTTTTTTTAACAATATAATTATACACTTTTCTAATTTATTCCCAAATTATTCCTTTACCAATAAAATTGTAAAAATACCCGCGTTATAATATTTGCAATTCACTCACACACTTCTACGTCCATTTTTACTTTTATTTAAAGTTATAATAACACGGAGTATGCACCGCGCGCGTAATCTAATTTCCATCGTGTCTTTTTTTAGGGTTCCCTAACGAAAATATTGAACACAACTTTCGAATAGTAACTATGCTAATGCTTCTGCTCCTATGCGTCCTAACGTCTTATCACACGTTACGTTGCGATAGTTTTAAACATATAAACACTTTGCAAACATGGAAGTTTGGGTTCGAACCTGGTATTCACTAGTGTAATGATATTCACCAAAGTGTTCGCATAGTAATTACCTATGCATAAATACCTTATAAAAAAAATATAAATTCCGCTATTTTACCAAAAATGTCCATTCTGACACCATGCTATAATTTCCATTGTTCTATATATGTCACTGGCCTCAAAAAGTACTTGCGGAATACCATAAGACGTAAAATGATATCATTGTCATTACACTGCCACTCTATTAAGACGTTTTGTCGTTACGTGAATCGGGCCCCAGGTTGTTCAACAACCATACGAGGAAAAAGAACATTAATAGATACAAAATATGATTAAACTATCGTTCAAAGCATTATGTAACAAAAGTTGGGTATTATACTTAATTCATATCTGTTCAAAATAAATTTACATACATAATTCCCCCTACAAAAACTGAAAATAAATCCCATTTAACACAAAAGCATACATACAGAACCTTTAATCGCAACGCCAAATATTTCCCGCCATTTTTTTATTTTCACACGACTACAGCGCTCGCGAAAAGGTTTTTTACAATGCCATTGCGCTTGTCTGTTGTTCTGTACGAAGATTGCATTCACTGCAACGTTTATAAAAGCTTACGCGAAAAAGCGCCTTTTATGGTTGACATGTGTTTTTTTTTTTGTATTTGGTGGTGCCCTGTAATTCTTTTAACGTTAATTGTTGTCGTGTTTATGTAGTTTGATTGTAGAATGGTGTAAAGCCTTTTATTGGAGGAACTTTTTCTTGTTATTTCCTTTTTTAGAATCTGCTTTTGTTTATCGTTTAAATTACTTAATGTACATTTCCGTAATACTTTGACTGCCACGCCTGCAGACACAATGCAATTTATATTGTTTGTCAGTCACCGGTGACTGACGTGGCGTTCAAAGGGTAAGATAAATCTTTATTAAAATAACTACCAATTCCGCAGAGCACTATCGTGGACAAAGCCGGTGCACCGCTCTTAAGGTCAGAATCGCTTGCACCCTGCTTCTGAGCGTTAGTGCTAGTACCGCCTCTACACACGTAGCATCGTTCAAAGCATTTTGATCATTGACAATTTGGTTGGATTTCAGCTAGGAATAAACACAAAATATTGATTTTGTACAACCACCCTGGTGATCACCATCAGCGCATATAGGGAGGTCCCGGGTTCTCTTAAGAGACCAGCTCCGGAACCTCTCCTGGCATACTCCCGGGGAGACCATGAAAATGATCTCTCCGAAGCCCCGCTGTGAATAGCAGCACTTGGTCAATGTGCCACCGTCGTCTCTAAGGTCGCTTATTGGGTGAACAGACTAGACTAATTTCTACCTACAATAACTACTGAAGCGGCGTACAACGCCGAAAGACACAAACGATTTTAATAAAATTTAAAAAAACACCTGCATTAAATTATCTAAACTGTCTCAAACTGGATCCCTCTTGTCTTCACTTATTCAATTCAATGACGTACAACATTAAGAAAGTTTGTTTCCGATCCCCTCATTTTGAAAACTGGGGGAAAGTGTAAACAATCTATTTGTAAATTCCTACTTTTCTACGAGTTGTTGTAGCAGTTTGTTACTGTACTATCTAGTACTAAATAAATAAATGAATAAAACCAGCCTGTTACTGTCTCATTGCAGGGAAAAGGTTTTTTCTCATACAGAGAATCATTCGATCATTGAGTACTCGTTATTGTAAATCAAAAATTATTTTAATGATGATTTTTATTTTTCGAAAGTAAGAAAGAAAAGACTTTTATTCTGACTCGCACAAGTAGGTACAACACATTAATAACAATTAACAAAAAAAACTAGACCTTGTACGAGGTCAAAAAAGGGCCCTATCTCAGCATAATGCTGCAACAGAATTTTTAAATTATGGAGCAGCGCTGTTATTCTGATAGGTCCTTTATTGTAGTGACGTCACGGACAGCTGCGTACGCTTTTTAAAGCGTCTTTATACCTTTTTAGGTGTCGGTACTCCACTACCGAGTCCAGTGATAGGGTTGTGTCCGACTCGAAAGAACTAAAAACCTCACGCTGTTCGTCGACGGACTTCGGGACAGGAGTACGGGGTTCACTTGTGTATTCACCACTGTCCCAGGTCTTGACCCAGCAATGGTGTAGACATGTTTTGCCGTTATTATATTATATTATAGATATTATATTATATTAGCGACCTTGTCGCCGCTTATGTCTATTTATACCTTCTTCGTTTAGATTTTTTTTTATTATTTACAAGAATTCTTTATATCTCTCTTTTAGGTGGTTTCGGGATCGAACCCAAGGCGCGCACCTCTGACTTTTCGTAAGTTATCATGTGTGTTTTATAAATTAATTATCACTTTCTGTGCCTCGGATAGCCCGTTAAGCTGTTGGCCCCGGCTGTCAATTGTAGGTCTTTGACAGTCGTTACGGGTAGTCAGAAGCCCGAAAGTCTAACATCCAGTCTTACCAAGGGGTATCGTGTAACCTAGTATCTGGGTTGTGGAGGTCTGATAGGCAGTCGCTCCATGTGAAACACTGGTATTCGATACTGGTACGGTAAGACTGGAAGCCGACCCCAACATAGTTGGGAAGATGAAGAATTCTTTATCTCTGATCCTATACTAAAATGTTAGCCGATTCTTAGCCCTTAAACAATATTCCCCGATTATAGAAGTTTCCCTTTGTTTATACCTAGTCGTGAATCACTTTGTGTTGGATAATTAAATTTATTTCGTACGCATAAATGTCAGTTTGTGTTATTTATAGCATTTCATTTCCGATTTGCTTTAGAGTTTTCTGTTCCGCGGTCGGTAATGTATGTTTGTTTCTGTTTGTTGGTACTGTTCGGGTAATATTGTTGTGAGGTTTATTAATATTACTCTAATAGGTGTGCAACGTGGATAGCCTAGTGGTAAAACCATTGGAGTGCTAATTAAAAGTCAAAGTTCGAACCTAGGCATAAAAATCTGGGTTTTCCAATTCAAGTGCATATTAGAAATTTATTAGGTATCACTAATTGCTAAAACGGTGATGGAATCAACCAGCACAACTGAGAAATTTTTCAATGGTTTGTAAAGCCATGACAAAGGCCTACGAATGGTTTAACCTCTGACACCCGTGACACCGTGACACACTGACTGGTGTCAGAGTTTAAACAGCTTTACACGCCGTTGAAACATTTTTCAGATATGCTGGTATTTTCAGATGGTTTTTCCTCATTATTTTAGAAGTACTTATATCGGTCCTAGCACTAAGCTATTACGTTAAACACAATAGAAACAAACGACTCGTTAAAAAGTAAAAAATATGTATCCACAAAAAAAAAACAATAAAAGAAAACCCACAAATCATACTTTAATAATGCGAATATTCGCAAAAAACACACACTCAGCCCCTATTCCCACAAACGACTAACATTTAAACCAAAAAAATACTATGTAACTTGCAATATTGGCACAATCACCAACCTGTTATTGCTTCGGCAACGCAATGTAGCAAGTAATACAATTTCACTAATGAATTTAACAGCTACAAAAACGTTGGCAGTAATGATTCGACGTTTTCTCCCCTCCGAAGAATGGTGTAAAAGGGAGAGAAAAAAAAGGAATTGAAAACAATTAAGAAGAAACAAGTTTCGCGTGATAACGATGCGAGGAACTTTGTCAAAGAGGGACAGTTTTAAACATTTTCTTGCCAGCAACTGGGGTTCGTGTTTGGACACGATTCTAAGAAGATGTAATCAGTTTTTGGTGGGAGTAAATAAAATTGTGTAGAGAAAAATATGTTGTGAAGCTTTTGTGTATTGTTGGAAGGTTGGGAGGTGTTTTGGAGTTGTGTTGTGCATTTCAAAGATGTTTATGTTAAGAACCAAAAGCGTTGGTTGTTGCTTGAAAGTTCGAATCTTGTGACAAGAAGTTCTTTTAGTGATTTTGATTAGGTATACATTATGATTTGAACATTTTCCAAAGGCACGGTCATAAATAACTAGTTTTCGAAATTCGGATGTTTATATTTCTAAATGTTTTGTTTTTTAATGTGTCAAAAGTAATAAGGTTTTAAACACTCAATTAGATTATTCTGCAATAAAGGGTGTTAGGTTTTATTTTCGTTACGGAATTTCTTGATTCGGTCGCCACGCTCAAAGCCCGCGATAAAAGCTATGCAATAGCTTAAAAATAGACTAAACCCAATATTATACTTTCACCCCTGTTTGCTCATATTCACGCAGAAATACATTTACTGACTTCTGTTATAGGTTATTGAGCTCAAATTAAAAACTTCATTTAGTCTGCCTGTGATTTTTTCAATGTGAATAAAAACAAATTTATAACATTTATTATTATTTACTTTCAGGGGATGACATACAGCACATAATTCCTTATCACCATCTAGCATAATTCCCACTGTCATCGGTGCCTTGTCAAGTCAAGGAGACTTGCGGTAGAGCTTTAGCCACGTCGACTGTTTTACTGACATGTTGTCAGTATAAGCAAGGTATTATCTAAGGTGCTAAGTTAGGATTAAGTAAGCCTTTAGTGATAAGGTGTTAAGTAATGCAAGTGCAGTGTCAGGGACTCTATTTTTAGGACCATCATAGGTATAGGATATGATCTTAAATGCAGGTGTCCTTACCTGCGCCGTAGACCACAATTCTGCTTATCATCAGGAAGATTTTTTATTTGTGATTTTTTTACAGTAATGATTACCATTGTGATGGTAAAGCCATGATCATGAATGAGCTGATTCGATCTCCCAGTACCTACTACCCTCTTACAGAAAATCACAATTTGTTACATTCACATTTTGATTACAGAAAAAAATACGTGGCAGAGAAATTCGATTGGTTATTGGTTAGGTCTATATTCTGAGGTTTAGCCAGTCGATTGCTAGTTCGAATCTTACTAGCAATACCTTTCCTTTCCTTTGTTTATAATATTTGATTTTATGAGTTGAGTCCGTATTCCGTATTCGTTAATGCGTTGTAAAATATTATATCTAATGCTCTCAGTCTGTACCAAGTCCTTATATCTGCAATGTGTCGGTAATGCATACAAACTGCCTCCCTAATTTTATTAACACCTCAGGCTTTCAGTGGTATTAAATGACGTCAACCGATAAACGCTTTTAAGCCAACGCATAATTCAGTTTGCCACGTTATAGAGAAGCGTTCGCTCCAAGTGACATGGAAAATGTACGCGTAAAAGAATTTTGGACTAATATTTGAAAGGTTTTAGTATGCATATTGAGTAGCGGTTGTTAAATGTATTTTCTTTACTTCACAAAATAACATTCATGTTAATGTTTTAGTACATTGTGTTATAAGGGCGGTAAAGACACTATTACTATCTAAAAGACATTAAAAATTTGAGCTGTAGGTAAGATATATGCAAGTGTCATGGCAAATGTTCGGGTAAAAGAATTTTGGACTAATATTGGAAAGGTTTAGTATGCATATTGAGTAGGTATCGGTTGTTACATGTATTTTCTTTACTTCATAAACTAACATTAATGCTTATGTTTTAGTACATTGTATTAGGTACGTAACGTCAGAAGGATTCAAATCTGAGATCTCTATAGGCTATCAATGCTTGCTTTGATTTAAATTTTAATCAACAACTTAATAATGATAATTTCGATATAAAATTACGTGTTAAAATGAGACAAACGACTAACAAAACTGGCGGAATGATAACGATCCGGGGGTAGGCCAGTATTGTTCTGCGACCCTAAATCTTTTACCTTTACTTTCAGTGATATATTGCAGGTTAAAAGTGTTTTAGTAAGGTACATTTGAACAATTATTTATCACCAACCCCGTTGGTAAAGGGGAACAGTTGAGGCTACGGCCGTTGAGTATTGGAAAAGTAGAGAAGTTTTTATTTAAACAACGTTTTTTATAACTAAGATTTAATTTTAGAATAAGCTAAAAGCTTTAATTGGTAATATCGCATCGGTGCCTTCTAAAACTGCAGAGTTTAGAGCACTGAGTCGGATACGTAATGTATTTTGATAGATTATTATTACCACACGCCCTAGTCGTAGAAAGAAATATGAAATTTCGACTGATTCTGATGGGATACGGTGGTCCAGCGGTTATAGCGTCGCCACGGTACGCCGGAGATCATGGGTTCAAATCCCGTCCGTATCAGTTGTTTTTTCAAATTTTATATTAAATAATCATATTTAATTTAGCTAACATGTAAAAATTCACAAAAATAAAAGCCTTACCTAAATGTTTCAAAGAAACAATGCAATGGTTTCTTCGAAAACCTAATGTAGCGAACAGATACGAGTAAGTAAAACAAAGCCCAGAGGACTATTAGTTACAGATAATGATCACCGAAATACAAGAAATAATTTAGCAAACTACTGTAGTTACATAAGTTCTACCATTAGTAGTTCCCCTTGCATGCGATAATGCGTCAATATTTTTCTAAAACCCGGCTCTAAATTCAAAATCGTAAGTGTTTTCTATGGGATTCCAAGTTACCCTCCTTTCAAATCCATATAGAAAACCTTAATAACCAGTGATCCTATATAATAAATATAATAATATTTGTCCCGGTATGAGTGTTTGTGTATTGTGAAATGTGTCTGTAAATTGTACTTACGATACAGGAGAAAATCCTAATGGGGCAAAGTTTTTTTTTTAATATTTATTTTATAATTTGTCTGTGTAATCAGTCAGTTCCGATTAGTAGCCTACCTCAATATAGTAACCCACCTTTTTTTGAGAATTTTAAGGAGACAAAATTATACGCCGCAATAACTCAGCTCTAATATTTGTCAATTAGTTAAAATATTTGTATAAATAAATAGATTTTATAAGTCGCTCCGTAGAAAACTGATATTCAGCTGCATCTGATAAGATAAGAAACCGACTCTAAGTTTTGGAATAACAAGGCTAGCAGGATAAAAAATAAAATAAAAAACCTTTATTTTCCATTACCCATAAATTAACGTAATAAATGTACTTTTTTTTAGAAGGGCCCACATTCCAAAAAACATGCAAAATAATATAAATTATAAGAAAACTAAAAGCAGGATACGTAAATGCTGAAAAATGTACAAAAAAATATATAACAACAACACAATTCTGAGCAAGTCGCACCACTTGCCCCGTGCTGGCAATTTTGCCCAACATTTTCTTCGTAAGACGATTTACTCGAGAGCTGCGCTGTACGCTGCAATATCCGAGAAATACCTGCAAAGTAATATGACAGTTTATGTTTTAAAATGTAACACACACAAGTATATTTTCGTGAAATTTTTCGTGTAACCTATTTCGAGTAATTTTATTTGTGGAATTACTATTTAGTTTTGAAGCTGTTTGGCAACTTTGCCAAAAAAAAGCATGCCAAGTGCGACTTGGACTCGCGCACGGAGAGTTCCGTAACTTTATATAATGACAGTTTTTTGTGATATAATTACATTTATGGTTTGCAGATTTTTCTAATCTCTACAGATGTAGAAATTAGAAAAATCTCTACAATATTGGAAATATCAAATACCTATAATTTAAATTATTTATATAAATCAAACATTGTGTAACTTAATTATTTATTTATAAATCAAATATTATTAATAAAAACCAAATATAATTTAAATTATTAACAAAAATCAAATAATATTTGCTATTTTCTTTTAGAACCTTATTTCTAATTAAAATCCTGTAATTCTTACAAAAAATTAAATAGATATTGCCATTGTAAAATCAACTTTATCAAGTACCAAGTAGTAGAGTATCAAGTAGTAGAGTTGACATTTGTGTGGCATTGCATGTATTTGCTTATTCTTGTTGGCTTTATGGACTACTAGTTTCCATTAAAGTTCAATTCTTCCTATATGCCTCACTAGGGACCGATTGCGAAGCCCAGTCAGGTCTAGGATTAACCTTTATAAGGTAGACACACCATGAATCAAGATGTTTGGAATAGAGATGTACCTAAACTTGCTTACAACCTTTTCATCAGGAAATTACACTATAGTAAAATAATGTAATATTAATTATTGAGTCAAGTCGTGGTGGCGCATTGGTTACGGACCCGCTTTGCAAGCGCGTGGGTGTGGGTTCGAACCTGGCATGTACCAATGTGACTTTTTCAATGTCATATTATGAACTTTCTTAGTTAATCTAAGACACCACTGACTAACGGTGAAGGAAAACATCGTAAGGAAACCTGGACTTTAATAGTCTGAAATCGCCAACCCGCAGTGAGCTAGCGTGGTGATTAATGCTCAATCCTTCTCTGTATGAGAAGAGGCCTTTGCCCTATATTGGGACAGTTACAGGCTAATTTATTTTAATTATAATTATTGACCTCATATCCGGATTTCTGAAACATTTCCCCTATGATTACGCACACATTTGTATAATTAAGTGCATAATAATTAGTGTGTGCGCAAAAACTGGTGCATTCTCTATTCCCTTACTTTCATTGTTCGATGGTCTAAGATCAGGCGCAGGACCAACAGCTTTCCATGCTCTCTGAGGCATGGAGCAGGTGATAATAAATTAACTGACTTACGAAAACACAGAGGTGCGCCGCTTTGGGTTGGAACTTAAGACCTCTGACTTGCCAGTTAACGGTCATACCACTAAGATATCGTGACTCATCGTGGCTCAATAAACTAAAATCATTTTGTTGTTTCATATCCCTCATATTAAAAATTATTAATATTATTTACAATTACACAAAATAATTTTAGTTAAAATACCACCATCGCTAGCTCAAGTCTATCCTACAGCCCAAGTCTAACTAAGATAGTTATATTATACCAACGTTTCTCATGAGAATATTATGAGCTCAATTTGACAATATGCGAGTCTAACACAATATAATCATAACATATTTCATTTAGCAAAGCTCGCGTGGTCCAGACTCGCCTAGGATGTTATTAAGTTCTTGATACTCTACTTGTTGGAGAGCTAGTCATAGGTACTTTTGTATATTTTATATAATTATGTTTTTTACATAAATTATAATTATTTAAGAAGAAATTTTAAAAAACAAATGATACGGATGGGATTCGAACCCACAATCGTCGGCGTACCGTGCCGACGCTCTAACCGCTGAGCACCGCTGAGCCACCGTATCCCATCAGAATCAGTCGAAATTTCAAATCTCTTTCTACGCCTAGGGCTAGGTCTTTTTTACGGTTATGCACTTGTAAAAAACATACATAAAATTTCTTAAAAAATTAGTCATATCGTTTCTATGCCTTCTAAGCTAAAAAGTTTAGAACATGGGACCGGTGGCGGTGATAAAGTACCTACTCTGGTAGATGTCACCACACGCCTATAAGGCGTTAAGAAAGAGATTCGTTATTCAACTGAAGTGGGCAGGACTCGGTAGTTTAGTTGGTAAAGCAATTGCACGGCATGCCAGGAATCGCGAATTCAAGTTTCGCCCGAGTCAGTTATTTTTGCGAGTTTCTTATTAAATAATTTCATGTTCAAAACGTTTAAAATCGTTTTGTTAGGGCAACAAAAAAGAAGGTATTTTTAAGATTATTTTGTTTAGTTTTGTTGTCTGAATAGCCAGACAAAGTTATAAATTTGTGTTTAGAATAACAGCATTTATTTTTAAAAACAATTAATACTAAAATAATTTTTGAGTACACTGTCTCTTAGTCTACATAATCGTGCGTGAGTTCCCGACGAATATTTATAGTCTCACCCACCATATTTCGCTCGCCGAACTTTTAGGTACCAAGGTAATAACATCAAGTCACGTTCGCCGAGAAAAAAACTTGCCTTGGATTACCAAGACCTAAGTTCAACACGAAGATTGTTATTTATTTCATATCATGTTTCTAAAGTATTTTTTGAGAAACATTTTTATGTTTATGTATTAGTTTTGTTTTAAGAACTTGCTATGGCAATTTAAATAACAATGTATGAGTATTTTCTCTGCATCATAAAAAATGTTAAGTTATTAAGCTGAGTCCTATAAAATTTATTTTTGAAATAAATTTTTTAATTAAGGTATGGCTGGCGTATTTACGTTGTGGTAAAAAGCGTCGATAAAAAAAATTATTAAAAAAAACTACTAGTTACCTATTTATTGTCGGGGATGTAGGTTACAAATTAGCGATCAACGTTGGGCGTTGCTTTTCTTTTTTTTCTATTTTAAAAACCCTATTATTCAATGGATTCTAGATGCAGACCATTTATTATTTCTAGATAGTTGGATGTTTTGCTACATGGACATTTGGCTAATTGAACTTACTACTCATTAGACGTTTTACGCTGTTGGACATTTTGATTCTTGGACCTTTTGATCAGGAGTGGATTTTCTCTTGTATCGTAGTTGCAGATTACAGTCATAAATATAATTTCCTTATGCACATAAACCTTAACCTTAATATCTCTCAATCACACAAATCGCAAGCTTAATGAGAAACTGACCTAGCGGCGCGTTGATTAGAATTGAGTTTCGCTTGTGCACAGACTTCTATCAATGCCATCCACGATTTGTATTATTATATAAATATTGATACGGCTTTACTCACGTATTGTATTCGGGGAATGCCCGACTAGTTTCGAACTCAAACGGAGTCCATTTTCAAGAGCGGGTGTACGCGGCGGCGTCGCGTACACCCGCTCCGTAAAGCCGTATCAATATTTATATATTAGTATGACTCACGAAAGTTATTATTCTAAGATTTGTATTATGATTAATGTAATAAAAATATTCTATTTTTAAATAAAAGGAATGAAGATATCACTTTTAGACATAAGACCGCCCAGGTACCATTTTGTGTAATTAAAGCAGATACTCAGTCAACGAATTAAAGCTTCTTATGTCATTTAAACGGTGTACAATAGAGCACATTGTCATATTCTTATCTTATCTCTTGGGTGGTTCCATGTCCCTGGACGGGACTGCCTTTACTTGCGCATACACCGAGCTGTAGCTAGAATTAAGAGGGTCTTAGGCACACTCATTATCTTTGCAACTAGTAGGTAAACCTTACTGCAGTTCGCAATTAATAACAAATACGCCATGTTTTCCCCCAACTAATTAAGATTTCATCCAACGAAATGCACCACGAACCCCGAGCCAAGTTCACGCAAACAATTAACTCAACTTCTAAGCTGGAAACAATTTCCTTCGAAATGTACAGTTGGCAACAAAAGTTATATAACATAACCTAGAAGAAAACACTGGGGTACCTTAAATAGGTACAGGGCAGGTCTTGGGTACAGTCGCAGAAATCTAAATAATAAGGCAATATTAATGCCTTATTATAACCGTATTTCTGCCCAGAGGTTCGTGGAGAAACACCGTGTGGTTTTTAGTCCGTGAGAGTCGGACATAACCCCATCGCCAGCGCCTTATTGATGATAAAGTAGGTACTCACTAAGATTTCCCACACGACAAAAAAAGGGTACTTAATCTCAATTCATGAAACCAATCCCAATACTTTTATTTTTTCTACACAAATGGTCTTCCTGACATTCACTTTTTTAGAAAATGTATTTTTTTAAATAAATAAAATAATTTAAAAAAAACTTGAAATCGGGGAAAATTAGTAGATATTTTTCCTGAATTATGACAAAAATAAAAGAAAAAAAATAAAAGGAAAGGGAAATTAAATGTTTGCTACATTTAATTTCCCTTTCCTTTTATTTTTTTAATTTGAAATTTTTCTTAAATTGTGAGTTCAGTATCAACCATTAAAAAAAAAAAAATAGATATTACGATACAAATCATCATCTGCCTAGCCTTTTCCCAACTATGTTGGGGTCGGCTTCCAGTCTTACCGGATGCAGCTGGATACCAGTGTTTTACATGGAGCGACTGCCTATCAGACCTCCACAACCCAAATACTGGGTTACACGATACCCCTTGGTAAGACTGGTTGTCAGACTTTCGGGCTTCTGACTACCCGTAACGACTGTCAAAGATCTACAATTGACAGCCGGGGCCAAGCTTAACGTGCTATCCGAGGCACGGAGAGTGATAATTAATTTATAAAACGCACATAACTTACGAAAAGTCATAGGTGCGCGCTTTGGGTTCGAACCCGAGACCTCTGACTTGCCAGTCAATGGTCCCCACCACTAGGCTATCACGACTCATCCATCCATCCATCATCATATTACGATACAAATATCAGTCAATAAATATTATTTCATGCATTGTAAAAATATTATTCCGTAAATTGTATCAATACTATACATTATTACAATTACGGAATTTACAGTACACTAGCTAGTGTGGGGAACATTAATTATTTAAAAAATAATATAATTTAATGTTTTTTGTTTTGTATTCAGAGATTTTTGTTGCTGACGTTACCTTAGTAACCTATAAGAACTTAGTGATGCACTCAGTAGCTTCATACGTTATAGTGGAGTTGAAAATTATTATGGTATGCGTATTCATAATTAATTTATAAAAATAAATAATAAAAATTAAAAATTCAAATTTTGTTGTGTCGCTGGGTACAGACCCGCTTTGCAAGAGTACACGTGGGTGTGGGTTCGAACCAGACAAGCAATGTGACTTTTTTGATGTCATATTGACTACCTAATAGTAAAGAAAAGCATCGTAAGGAAACCCAGGTTTCCTTAAATTATCATTAAATCCAGATTTAATGATCTGAAATCGCCAACACGCAGTCAGCTAGCATGGTGATTAATTCTCGATCCTTCTCTGTGTGAGAAGAGGCCTTTGCCCTGCAGTGGGACAGTTACAGGCTGGTTTCTATTCAGATACCGGCTTAAAAATATTAACAGGTTCGCCGTCCCGACAACAGACAATAAAAAGAACAATGCATGAATCATATGTGATTCATGGGACAGGGAATGTATCGCACTACGTAATTCAGTAGGTAGCTTTATCTAGACATTGGGTAGACAGGAAATTGCACCAGACTGCTATTTGGCAAACAAACAAACTAAAATCAAGATTCTCTTTAATAGTATCTCATTTTTATAACTGCAAATTGGATGACGTAGAAATAGGAAACTTTGTTTTAACTGCAGACATTATAAGATTTCATGCGACTGTACCAGTACCAAATTTTAAAACTATAATTGTTTTGCGAGTATCACAAGGGTTGAAAAGTTTTTATTTATTTAGAATTAGCTGTCGCCGTGACATAGTTCTTATTTCAAATTATAGCCTTATTACTATTACAGAAACAGTGTAGCCTTTTTAGAATGTTTTAAAAACCTATTCTTTTTTTATATTTCTTAGAATGTGGGTTCTCGCCTTGTCGTGGCGGGGGGGCTTAGTGCCGTGGTTGGGCACACGGCGAAGCTAAGAGGAACCCCAAGGAGGCGCCGCTCCTGCGGGCTTTGTGCGGAAGCCCGCGTTGGAGCGGCCCTGGCGGGTTGCGGTGCTGTATGGATGGAGCACCTAGCAGCACCGCAACTAAGGCGGGCCGCGGTGTTGTAGGAACAACATCGCGGCTGAGGAGTGCGGGGCCGCGGCGGGAGAGGAGTGCCGGTATTACGGTGCGCCGCTCTCCCTACCTTCCGCGGCCTCGGCGGGGCCGCAACCGTCAGATTGCGGACACGGTGGGGCCGCAGGGGAAGAGGAGTGTCGGTATTACGATGCGCCGCTCTCCCTATCCTCTGCGGCCGAGGTGAGGACCATGAGCGTCAGACTCGGGGTCGTCTGGCGCTCATTGCACATGGTCCTCGAAATGGTCACGGTGGGTGGGTGTATATCACTCCACCCCGAGGAGGGTCCGGCGACGGACGTCCGTGGCGGGTTCGCGGAAGTAGTACTTTTTGGGATACCGCGTTCCCGTCACTATGCGGATGAGTAGGTGACACAGAAGGGGTTTTAGTCGGTATGCCGGCCGCTTACCATCTCTAGGCCGGAGAGCCCGACATAACCGTCTCGCATCCCCGAGCGGGACGGTATGCATAAGGCGCATTTCCCCTTCTGCAAAAAAAAAAAAAAGGTGCCAGCCAGCCGCAAAATGTTTAGTGCCTAAAGAAGCCTAATGTATTCCTAATAAATCAAATACTGGCCAGTAAAAAGCCCTTAAATCGGATTGTATCCCTAATTTTAAAGGATTTTTCTCGTTAAAAGTAGCCTAAGTCATACATTATAAAGTCAGCTACCTGCTAGTAAAAGTAGGAGTTAAGTGACATACACACGTACACAAGAATCCTACTAATATTATAAATGTGAAAGGTTTTACAAATGGATGGATGTTTGTTACTCTTTCACGCAAAAACTACTTGACGAGTTTTGATAAAACTTTACAGTAATATAGCTTATACATCAAAATAATACATAGGCTACAATTTAGCAATATATTACGTAAGCGAAGCTTCGGACGGAAGCTAGTTATAATATAAAGATATTTTTTACAGAGATATTTTTTATTTGGTAGGTTTATAAGTACAACAAACAGCCTCTGTTGACTTAGTCTCGTTGACTTTTAAGCTGTGTGTACAATGTTAATATCGTTTCAAAGGGTTTTAATTATTCACAGAATTACTGATAGGATCAGGTTATGTGTAAAGAAGGTTAACTGTAATTACAATACTTTGAACAAAGTTGGTTTAATTTTAAATGTGCCCGGTTATTTGCATGCAATGATTCAATTCTTAATTTAAAATTAAACAGATCAAATTTGAATTAAGATCTAAAAAGGATCAAGAAATCGTTTTTTTTCTGTTTGATAATTACTGATAATAATATTTGAAAAATAATGTTCTTTTATTAAAAAAATTTAATCAAATTAAGAATGTTAATGTCTAATGTCAATTTAAGTAAAATAATATTAAACTATTTAGTAAATTATTATATTATTATTATAGATTTTTTAATAGGTACATGTTACGGCTATGTAATGCCTTAAATAAATTAGAAGAAATTGAAAAAGACATAGGTTTTTTTTACCTCATAAAACTTTTTGACACAAAAATTAAACACTGTCAAAACTGAAATTGAGTGGAACGATTTAAAAATAAATAAAACATACCATCGTGTATAATATTAAGTTTTACGGTTCCCTTTTACGGATCAGAACAAAACACAGATAAAAAATAGTTCCAAATCATATTTACCTATGATAAACTTCAAAACTGTCCTGAAAACACAAGACGTATCCGAAAAAAATATTAGGAACATTGTTGGTAAAAAGGATCCCGGGTCAGAGTAACTCACGCTTAGAAAGTTTATTTTTATCCTCGCTGGTCCCTCCAAAAACAAATTTCATGAATAAATTTTTCCTTTGTAAACAAATCGAGCAGGCCATATTAAATTAAAGCTCTCTTGCGACTGAGAATGCAATAAAAAACCCCGAATTTTAGAGACTGTACATCTTGGTATGCTGTTTTTTGGCCCGAAGTGTCTGGTTTTCGTGGTTTGATTTATCTCTGCTGTGTTTTTTAAAAAAGAACACGCATTCCATACTGCTTGTAAATGGATCGTAGTAGGATGCTAGACACTACTGGCCAGTATTGTTTTGTTATTTAAAAAGTTAAATTTAAAATTAGAATTTTTTGTATTTAGAAAATAAAAATTTAAAATTAATTTTTTTGGTTTCAAGAATTGGTTTAAAAAATTATTTCAATTTAAAACTTCAGATAACATTGACATTAAATAAAATCGTAACCTATTTTGTTATTAAACTTTTTACAACCAAAACGGGTTAGGCTTCACAAGCTCGTAAAATGCCTGGATGGGCACTTAAGAATTATCTGAAGAGATAAAGAGAACTTAGTACTGTGTCCAGTTTACTGCTGTCCTTACGTTTGGCATTAAAATTATCAGGGGGTTACTCTTGAACTTCGAATCCAATTCTTAAACAAACTCATTCTAACATCGCGTTGATGCAAAAGAACATGTCTAATGCACGCATTGTTTTTGAGTTCGTAGTTCAAGAGTAAACCCCTAGATGTACTTAAGTGCCCGATTTATCTCTCTTAAGTTTTGAGTCAAGTCATGTTTTATTAAGTACCTACATCAATTTTAGTATTTTTATGACATTTTATCGCATGAAAAGCAATAATATTGCGAGAAAAGCAATAATTTGGCAAATTTTAGTTAACGATGGAATATTAATCCATTATTTAAAAAAAATTGAAAATTCAACGGCGCCGGCGACTACTGATTTGACAGTTTGCTTGATCGAAACATGTTTTCAAATATAAAAATAGCTTTAAATTAATTTTTATTTCAAGCCATTTTTATATTTGAAAACATGTTTCGAACAAGCTGTAATTTTTGCTGAAACATTTTTATGTTGTTTTCCTTCAATTGGTTTATTTAAATTTTTCATAACCATTTTCATTGATTTTATATCTTCAGCGTGCGAGCGAGATAGCAGATTAGCAAGTATCGGTGCCTTAAGAAAACTCTCAGACCCACATGTTGTTAAAGAAACCGATTGTGTCAAGCTACTAAATGAAGTTGTTTGATTTGGTAATCGTTGGGTCGCCCAGCATCGGAGGGTCGTTCGGTAAACCATTATTTTTACAATGGGGATCCAAAACCCTTGCGCAATATATTACTGTAACGTGTGCATTTAGTTGAGTAGGTATTGTTTACAGATGGTTTGGTATTAATCCTTTCGTCACTTTTTAAATCTTGTCGTTAACTTTTGTTTACTTACTACAAGTATTTATTGAAACTAATGGTCCAGTCAGTGAATGAATATTTACGTATATTTTTATATTTTTTATAAATTTTAGCTTTCTGTACGTCTTCTCTGCAGGGTTATTTGTAAAACACCAGCATCCTTAAAAGGGGTCATTAAACTCATCATTATGAACAACTTTGACTATGGGACCAACCTGGGAACCTGGAACAAAATGGGCTGATTGATGTAACACTATCATAAGTATAAATAACATCTGTACCTTACTCAATCAAAGACAATAAAATTTTACTTTACTTTACTAACCCTGAAATCGCAAAAAAAAAACAGCTGTTCTATACATTATTATGTTCCAATGACTCAATAAATTTTTTTTTGCGTTTTATGACCCCTTTTAAGTATGCTGGTGTTTTACAAATAACTCTGTATATAAACTTTTGTATGCCAAGTTTCACACTCGTTCGTGCGCGCAATATTCTTACAAAGAGATCCACAGTTTTCGCTTCACGTATTAATGTAAACAGAGATTGACCGAGATTCGGTTAGGAGGACATTATTATTATACATAATAGCTGTATATCGTTTCATTCATCATCATTTTGGGACATGATAGCCTTGTAGTAGTGACCGTTGACTGGCAAGTCAGAGGTCTCGCGTTCGAACCCAAAGCGCGCAACTCTGACGTTTCGTAAGTTATGTGCGTTTTAAAAATTAATTTTTAAAACGCACATAACTCCGTGCCTTGGGAAGCACGTAAATCCGACACGACTGGAGAGAGATCAGGCTCAGGCTAACTGAGCGTGATCTCTCTCCAGTCGTGTCGGATTGCCGTCCCTTCGGACTATGAGAGTAAAGGAATAGAGAGTGCACCTGTGTGCGCACATAATTGTGCACTATAATATCTTTTGAGTAGTTGGCTAATCTCGAAAAAAATCGGTAAGATGGACATATTATTATACATATTAGCTCTATAACATTTCAATTAAGCTGACCAACACCATCAGAGCACAAAATTAAATTTATCTACCAATAACTTAAGCACAAGGTTTCATTTCCTCAAACCGATGTCCATAAGTTAAGCAAGTTAAACCTTCGTTATTGGATTTCATTAAACACTTACAATTTAGAGATGGGCTGCGGGTGTAACTCAAACTGTTTACTGTGTGCAGAGGTCAATATTGATCTGAAGTTTCTGGGAAAAATGTGTGAGTTGAGTTTTGAGGGTATTGTAAAATGAGATTGAGTTTTTATAGATTGCAAGTTTATTGCTGCTTTCTCGCATGACTGCTGATTATGAAGTCTTAGGTTCGGTTTCTGGAAATAGGAGTGTGGTGTAATAGGCTTCGATCAATAATAGTACGAGATTTTCAATCAGTATAAATCTTAATACGTGAAGCAAAAACTGTAGATCTATTTTTAAAAACATTGCGCGCACGGAGAGGTACTTGCATAGTAAATGTTTATGAGGAGAAGAAATGCAGAAAACTAAAATGTATAAAAAAATACGGTCGTTTTTCGAAATATGCTTCACTATTAATGCTTCCATAAAGTATATAAATTAAAAAGGCCCTGAACTCAATCACCTACCTTCTGTTTTAAGCTAAGAACATTCTATCGTTTTTTTTTTTAAATACTAAATCAAAATCGGTCCATTCGAATTATATTATTAGTATTTTTATTCTAGTTAAGATGCCACAGACAGAAACACTGTTACGTCAAACTTTTAACACCTCCTTTTGTGTCGGGGCCCGGGGGTCAAAAAATGGTAAAGGATTAAAAATTCAATAACCTAAAACTTGAAGGCTCAGATGAGAAGATTTTTACAACTTACTCATTACGAAACAAGGGAGGCAAGAGAAATAGTCATTTACTTTTTACGACACCTTAAGCTATGGAATTTGGGAGATGTAAAATTGCGAAGACCCCCGGAGGCGTTTCATTAGTTGAAAGGACAAATTGCAAAACGAAGAACTTAGCTAGCATATTGCCTATGACGTCAGACTTGTATATTATAGGGTTCCTTATCTATTGGAATATTTTGTTGAATGAAGTTTGAAAATTTCTATTCTTCTTCTTTTCGTTTCAATGGTACGTCGAGACTTATAAATATCTGTCCTAAACAGTTTGCGCCCCGTAGGTGGCCACTTTGATTGCGGCATCAGTGAGATTCCTTAGATCGTAGACAGTACATGTGCTTAGACACCTGGGGCACTCCAGCAAGTAGCTCTTAGTCTGATCTGGAGCGCCCCATTGCCACTGAATGAGGTACGGATCTATTATCCCCCGTTTTTTTAAGTTTAGTTTGCAGCGGCTTCTTCATTGTATAGGTGATGAACAACCTGTTGTCATTCGGATCGCTCGTAGGTCTCTGACATGGCTGCAGCGGCTCACTTGGGTATGCAATCGATTAAAAGCTTTTCATAATGGCTACTTTTTTTTAGTGGCCGGGGTGAGTCAAAAATGTTCCTATCGCATACCGTAGTCCGAGGACGTACGGTTATAGGGGTCACACCCACTAAAAACATCTCTCCCTGTGTATTCCACGCACTGTAGTGGACGGGGCCGGGTACTGCTAGCGCGCTTCGCAGCCACGTCCAATGCCTGCCTGTAGGCCCGAACCCATATAGACTACTGCAATTCGCGACTGATGCAGATGTTCCTGTGGATTCTCGTAGACAATAAGAAGTGGAAATAAAAAACTTTTTTTTCGTTCTAAAATGTTTATTACAGATAATATGTTTACAGCTTATCAGGGTTGAATACCAAATCTTAGGTTTAGGATACAAGGATTCTATAGAGTATTTCGTAAACATGGGATACATTCATCATCATCATTTCAGCTTGAAGACGCTTAATATTTGGCATAGGCATACAATATTCTATATAAATTGGTAACATAATTATTTATTTGCTTTACTTGATGATTTTATTAGACTTTTGTTCTTTATTACAAAAAGGTAAACAAAAAACAGTTCAGTACCATTTTCTTCCCTATTTATAAATCGTTGTTTAAAAGCCATTAACGAGCATTAGTGTTACCAATAAAAATAAACATTATTGGCAAATTTTGTCTCTCTAGTCTAAATAAAAAATTGAAGAAAATAATAAAACAAACTTTAATCGGATTTTCGTCGCGTCACTTTTATTTATTTGTCAAATCCTAACGTTTCGAGAGATTTGCATCTCTCGTGGTCGCAGGTAGACTAAGGTGGAGGGGGGTGTCTTTCTTCCTTTTTTCGTGTCGATGGTACTATCGGGGACACGAACGGTGCACCACTTTGCCATCAAAATGCTTTGAACGATGCTACTTGCGTAGGGACGGGACTGGCGCTACGCTCGGACGCCGGGTGCAAGCGATTCTAAGCTTAAGAGTGGTGCACCGGCTTTGTCCACGATAATACCTATATCTTATATATTGTGCCACCACATGTCCACATTATTTCATCACGAAAAGCTGGACTAGTATGTCAGAACTACATCAAAACTATATTAGTTTACTTTTTTTACAATTTAAATAGCTTGGTAGATATTTACATATTTACACTATATAATTAAGTTATCACATAATAATGACTGGTTACCATAGTAATAATACGTGTAATAATAACAACGAAATTACATTTACCGTCCTTGATAGTAAATAACATGAAGCACTGAATGAAGTTTTTTGTTTCACAGCTCCTTCGGTTAGACCTGGAAATATAAAACAGCGTTATCACATTGACAGTTCCAGGTGTTTGAAAATTAAAAGACCTATGTAATGAGTCAGTACAATGCCCCATATTGGGGTAAATTCTAGTCAAAACTACACCCCCCCAATTGAACCCCCAGGGGGGGGTATTGGGGTTTTTTGGTAGTCGATTATCAATAACACAATCTTCTTCTTCTTCTTAGCGTGTCAATATAAAGAAAAAGAAGATTGTGTAACAATCTAATAGTGAAATTAGTTGTTACAAGAAGTTTCGTTCTAGAAGCTATCATTCAATGAGGAATTGAGTTCTTTATCTCCAAAGTTCATTATCAGATCATGACAATATTTACATGGGATCAATCGGAGAATATTAGGTACTCTTAGAACAAAAAGAGAATTACTCAAATTGGCCCACTAATCACAGAGTAATTAGTGTACAAACGGACGTAGTTAAACGAAAAGGCTCCAAACCACATCAAATCACTTTGTGTTATAGCACTTAAAAGTTTAATAATAAAGTATGAACCTACTCCATACTAAATATTCTACATTTAAAAGTATATCGTATTTGTTTTTTGGTCTTAATTGTTTTTGCTCATTAAAAAGGCCTAATTTAGGAACACTTCAAACATAGGTAGCTATCATTTTCATTTGTCAATTTTGTGGATTGGGTCCTTTTTGCTTAACTACATCCATAACATTTAAATAAATAAACATCGAATTAAGAACATACTTACTCCTTTTTGGAAATTGGTTAAAAATACAAAACAAGCTAAGTTTCTATCCAATTATCATTGGAAATGGTCTCTAAGCCCTTAAAACAATTCCCAAGATGAAATTCCGTTACTACGTGTTTCTATTTCCCTCGTAGCATTACTCATAGTATTTATTCATATTGGTGGATACCCTTAGGAGTAAAATCTTATTTGCTTACCGCCTACGTTAACTTCGGCCACCGACTGCGAACTCGGATATAGTTTTATTTCTGCAAAAAAATATACGATTTCAGAACATCTCAAGAGATTGGTATAATGTAATCTGGTAATATAGGGATTTCTTTTCATATTAGTATGGTTAATGTTTTTTTGGGAGTAAACTAAATCTTAGAAAAGAAAATCCATTAGAAAAGTCATCCTGTTGATGATTGATAAAAAAAAACAAATCTGTCGACATATAACTTTTTTTCTCTTTATAGTATGGTTGATGAACAATCTGGTGTCAGATTTTAAATCACCCGTAGGCCTCTGATATCGCTATACAAACCGTTGAAAAATCTCTCAGGTGTGCTGGTTTCCTCACGATGTTTTTCTTTACCGTTTTAGCAAGTGATAATTAATTTCTAAAACGCACATACCTCCGAAATTACGAAATATGAAAATCAGAGGTCCGTGCCTGGGTTTCAAACTTACGACCTTTGTCTTGGCAATCCAACGGACATCTACCAAGTGTTTGCAAAGCAGGTTATTACACCATTTTAACAACTTAACATAAATAATAATCGAAACTTATGTTATTAATCACTTCAGTAGGTTGCAATTTGTATAAACGACCGATTTTCGATCGATTTTTTTTATCCCACCCTCATCGTGACTGTCCAAAGAACCACCATCCAGAACCATTCACCATTCTTATTACTAATGTCTATTGACGTGTTGTCTAAGGTTCTTCAACTCACCATAAAGTCTAAGCGTCCCCTCACTCTTACCAAGTGAGTTGGTACTAACACAGTTGTATGTTCCGATGTCACTCTTGGAAAAGTGTCGGATGATGAGCTTCATCATCACTCTGTAGCCCGTCCTCTCCTCGTTTATCTCGTACTTAGGCCTGCGAAAAAAAGAGTCTAATTACAAAGGACTACTGGCAATACCTTCAGCAATGATAGGCTAATCGTTTTAGGTGTTATCGTTGAATTTTCAGTCAAAGACCGCCAAAAAAAAGATAAATCCTTGCTGTCACTGGTATTATATTCTTTTTTAATTTCATCTATTTTTTTATTAGGCGCCTAACACGTGTACAGATTACTTAATAGTTCATAACTACAATATCTTCTTAACCGCATTTTGGTCTCAGAGTAAGGCTAATCTCAACGGAGATTAACCAACTACGCTAGAGATATAAGTGCACAAGTGTATGCTTAAACACAGGTGCACTCTCTATTCTCTCACTCTTAAAGTCCGATGTGACGGCAATCCGACATGACCGGAGAGAGATCAGGCGCATAATCCTCCTCATCGATTTTGATGACGGCGACCAAACTGCTATTTCTCCCTTGCATGAACCTTAAGCCCTCCTACATAATTATACACTTATAATTCTGCAGGTCATTTTTATTGCAACTCTTGTAACTAAACAATACTACATACTACAAACATATAATAATTAACTATATTATACGAGTAACATATAATAATTTAACATTGGTTTACAAATTTAGTTTTAGAATTGCCAAATATGCGCACATCTTGTTGTCATGAAACCAGATTATAATAGTCATTGATGCGTACCTTAAGTTTTTACTAGCGCCATTTTGCATGGCATTCAAACATAAAACCTCTATCACTTTTCAAATAGAAATCATAATAAAAAAACCATTCATATTTCCCACTTGACCGATACAAGTGATTTTTATCTAACAAAAGGCTCAGCGTTCATGGTGATCGTTGTTGAGATTGTAAGGGTATCAATCATTTCTCGATCTCTTTATTACTGCTCCACACAATGGACACCCCACTACTAGGGTGACTCCTATGTTTACCCTAGAAATGTGGCTTTTAAAACGGAGGTTTTTTGTTTTTAAACTCGAGATTTGGAAGCTTGCGTAGAGCTAGATCGGAAAGATTGTAACTCAACAATTTAGTAAAATTAATTTATATTATTTTACATTATCTCATACATAGACAAGTTTTAACAAACAACAGATATTATTCCATATTTTAAAGCCTTTCAGTAATCACAAAAAAATAGGGTACTACACTATGATTCATGAAAATCCATAGATCAGAATTAATTTTTAGAGTTTGTGATTGGCCCAAAAGACTTAACACACAAATCCATTATGCTGGTTTCGTCACGAGATTATTTTGCACTGCTATAGGTTTTACATTGAAAAAAACATAGTGTGGGACTATTTAAAAAAATAATTTGGCCACAAACTCCTACTAATATTAGCAGTATTGAAGTGCACAACGGAGCTCATCTGCCTTTAAAATGCCTATTCAATCCTGATTTGACCTAACAAACTTTAAAAATAGTTTCATACCGCTGTTTTCATGGCCATCTTGCCTCTTATTGGTACTCCGTACCGTGAAGAGGGCATCGTTAGTATAAGTATTGATACTACACAGTACAGGTTATGATAATGGGCCTTATTAAAAGTGACCTATTAACATAAGACATGTGGCGCCATCTATATTATACTAACGTTATTGTTGTTTTCCTCGCGAACAGTAATTTTTTCGGGATGAAAGGTACCCTATGTCCGTTTCTGTAAACCTGATAATGTACCTTACAAAATTTAAGGATGATTAGTTCAGTGCTATAAGCATGAAAAGGTAACAAACAAACATACGACAGGAGAAGCCAAATATTTTTTTTTAGCAAAAGATTTCTTTATACTATAATCACAGTATATAAAACTCTTCTCTTTTTATGGTTTTTCATTTAATGCTATTTTTGTCCAGCCAGTTGCAAAATATGCAAGGTTAAATAAAATCTCAAATCTCATTTTTATAATTTCAAGTATACAATAGAACGAATGATGAAAAATTCATAGCGCACGAATCCTATTACCCATTCTACCATTAAATCTTTTATACATCCATTCTTAATATCTATGGCAAAAACTAGCCAAAGTCCATCGCTCCGTTCCTTCTAGCTTAATATCAAGAATACTTATATTTTTACACCGAAATAACCAATATTTTGGGGCTATATCAGTTTTAATACATTAAAAAATAAACATTCTAGCTTGAATAAAGTGCATGAAAGTCGGACATTTACAAAAGTAGTCACCTCATGCGTCAGAAGGGATATTGAGCTGATTTTCTTCTGTCCTGATAAAGTGCAAAGCTGAAATAATTTTGATTAAATCCAGAAAGATGATAAACATCCGGTCAAACTCAAAACTATAACACTGTAAGACTTGGCTGTTGCGCGACTTTCAAAAAGTAAGATGATATTTATACTATGTACAAGATACGTCCAAACAATAAAATAACTGCTTGGTAAACAAAACTCACCAGGGTAAAGTTAAAAAAAAAAATTATACTTGTAGCTACATTTTAAAACCTTGTCTAGATAAAATAAAAGCCAAGTTTTCTAACTAAACTCTTCACAAAACTTAGAAAGACGGTTATTCTTAATGAAAATAAAGCTACGTTTTTATTGCAAACGTTACCCAGACAGAGCTCTAAAAACAGTGGATTTATTTCAAGGTCTTTTATTCAACAACTTTCTGGTAAGTTTAAAAAGCTATAAGCTATAATTTTTACTTAACATAATAATAATAAAGTTTCTAAAGTTTATAACATAAAATGGAAAGTAATAATATATCATAAATTTATAATAATAATAATAATTCCCCCCTTTGGGACACGCGTCATCTCCCCATGAGATTGACGTAAACCGGAGGGTAAATTAGATAAGCTTTCTTCTTCATTATTCTTCTGACATAAATAAAAATGGTGTCATAGGGTGTATAATAGAAAGCGCACAAAACGCAGGGCAGCTTGTGGCGGGCTGATTGTGATTGGCGACACTGCGTTCCCGAATGCTCCAGAGAGTCGGTCAGGGCCTCGTCTTCAGTTTGCCCTCATTGGGTAGCTGGAGTGGAACCCCAAGAGCGCCCGTAGGACTCTCAGCCCTGTCTTGCCTTCATTGGCCGGGCAGGGAGGGGCCGCAAGAGCTATATGCTCGGGGGTGGAAGTGTAATGCAAGTAATGGCGTAATAACGGGGAAACCCACTCCGGGTCTATGACCCGCGATGGTGAAACCGGGGCCGCTCCTCTCGACACCCCTAGCCGCTCACACCAATGTTGCCCCCTTGTTGCCTGTTATCAAGGCGGCTTTTTGGGGGGCCCATTTAGTGAGTTGGCGAGTCACCACCTGCCAGTTAGTTTCAATTTTAGTGTTGAAAGGCAGGTGCCGTTTTCTTCCGGCTATAATAGAGGTTAACCGATCCACCTAACACCCATCTCCATAGACCAGTAGTTTTTACCATATTTTTCTGCAATAGTCCTGCATTTGCCGGGGACAATCCAGGACTTCATTCCTATAGTGTAGCCGTGGGGAGTTCCCGGCAAGTGCCCTATCCCACTTTAGATTAAAGTTCTCATAAGGGCCTCTGCGTGTTGGACCTGTGTCCCCAGGCAAGCCCTCCAAAGGACCGGGTCTCTTTCTTTTGAAAGAGAGCCCGTGAATTTAAAGAGATACAAATAATAATTCAGCCTGTAACTGTCCCAATGTAGGGCAAAGGCCTCTTCTCATACAGAGAAGGATTGAGCATTAATCACCACGCTAGCTCACTGCGGGTTGGCGATTTCAGACTATTATAGTCCAGGTTTCCTTACGATGTTTTCCTTCACCGTTAGTCAGTGGTGTCTTAGATTAACTAAGAAAGTACATATGACATTGAAAAAGTCACATTGGTACATGCCAGGTTCGAACCCACAACCGCGCGCTTGCAAAGCGGGTCCGTAACCAATGCGCCACCACGACATTTTATCATAAATTTATTAGTGTTTATTATAATTATTTAATATTATATACTCCTTTATTTTATGTATGTTTTTTTACATGTTTATGCACATGTTTTGCTTATTAAATGGCACGGCACGCCAGAGATCGTGGGTTCAAGTCCCGCTCGAGTCAGTTGTTTTTGCGAGTTTCTTATTAAATAATATCATATACAGTCCTCCTTATCGATTTGGATTGTGGCGACTATTTCTCTCTAGCATAAGACCTAATGTGGCTCGCTAGTCCAAGCTTTGTTTTAAATATCCGGTCACAAAACTTGCAATAAAGTTGACCTGCAGAGTTAAAAGTGTATATGTAGGAGAGCTACAATGATTGAATACATTTATATTGACATCCTTTTTTTTATTCTATTTTCTGTATAATTTTTAATAAAAAAAATATCTTTCTTAACTTGATTTTCAAAGACATTAAAAAATGACAACAAATTCAACATTTTAAAATCATTGATTAAAAAATTAACTCACCCATCAAGTAACATTTCTCCTCTATTCTTTAGCCAGTAGTTGATGGTGTTGGGGTACGCTTCTACGGTGCACTCCAGCACCACATCGGTGCCTAAAGGAGCACCCAGCAATTGATTTGGCACTATCACCGTTGGTGAAACTGGGAAAGAAGAAAAGTATGTCAAAAACGTTAGTAAATAGCTCGTAATAATTTAGGATTTAAAATTCAATCATGATTTCAAAGACAAGTGGCGCCATCTATTTTCATTGGAACTTTATTGTTTTTTCCTCGGGAACAGTACTCTTTTTCGGGATAAAAGGTAACCCCTAAGTCCGTTTCTGATTACCTGACAAAGTATATGCAAAATTTCAGGATGATAGGTTCAGCGGTTTAGGCGTGAAAAGGTAACAAACCAACTTACTTTCGCATTTATAATATTACTAGCTCATACCCGTGGCTTCGCCCGGATGTCGGTTATCGCGACTAAAAGTAATCATGAAATTGTGATCCCGTTTCCGCAACCAGTCCAAATCAATTTTTTTTCCCATAAAAAATATCATTGTATTTTAGCCAATGTATAAAAAAAACTTGACAAATTATAAATATACTAAAACCTTTCCCAAGAACCATTTTATACATTGGTAAAAACAACATGAAAATCGGTGCAGAAGTTTTTTAGTTTATCGCGAACAGACAAACAGATACGGCAGAAGACTTTGTTTTATAATATGTAGTGATAGTGAAGTTAAGATTTGTACATGCCAAGATTTATATTTAAGCCTGCCTTATAAACTAATTTTGCAATTTGGTTGATTTCTGTGACCTGAATTCTAAGCTGGGATTAGAATTTAGGTACAGAAATCAATGGAGAATAACCCTGTATTTCCGATACTGGCTTGCTTCCGCTAGAATATTCATGGCAGTACTGTTTGATCTCCAATAATCATATACAAAGCTACTTTGAAGCTTAGAGATATTCAAAGGTGCAACTAATTTGTATATCTAGTCAATGTTATTAATAGCTAGTTGTATAACCAATGGCCCAAGTTCGAATCGTGTTTAAATGTTCTGTCTATTACCGTTTTGGTTTATGTTTTTTTTTAATAGGGCCTAGGCGCGGAGAGTAACGTTTTTTATTATGGTTACTATAACAAGACCAGCACGATTTATTATTATTATCTAGGCCACCAATGCAATAGACATAATTAAGTAAACGTCCAATCAAATTTTCAGAGTTTTGCAGAGAGTTTCGTATGGCGATCGCAGTAGCAGATGATTGCTGTTACATAGAAGGATGCTGCTGCCCATCTTCCGGATCTTTCCCTTTGTTGTTTCTTACGACACCTGTGGGACAAGTAGGGGTGGTTCTATTCTTAGGCCGAAAACCACATGGCACTCAATAGTTATTAAATAATAATAAAAAAACCGATTTCCAAACAGAAGAGAAAATTGTACTGAACTATTTTGTGTCAGACTAATAAAAATTATTATAATCTAAGAAGAATTTTTAATATTTTCCACTGCCGCGGCCGCCATCTTGTTTAAATATCACTCGTAGAAAGAGAATGTAACAACGACCTCACAGCGACATTTTCAAAACATCACAAGAATTCATATCGAATATTTGTAACAAAACCCAATTTTATTAAAAATCTTGGTGTTACCAACGCGTCGGGAAGCAGGGATTTCTCCATCGGTACGCAAGGCAATGTTTAGATAAGGCGGGAACTGATCCAGGCTTGGGATTGGTATTGGGGGATTGGGATCGGATCCAATGGATCGCGAAATTCTCTCTACACTCTCGGATAAACGTTAGCTATTGAATTGTTCTTTCAATTGTCAAGTTTGTATTTAGCAGGGCTTGGAGGAAAAATTACCGAAGACAGACTTAAGTTTGATGTTGGATCAAGTAAGATTATCACGGATTAGACTGCAAAGTACTCAAGTGTATGTTATGTTTAGAATTCAAAGTTAAGTAAAAAAATATATTTTTTGACGGCACGTTTGGTGTAGTGGTTTAAGCAATGGGCTTCTCACGCGTAGGATCGTGGTTTAATCCCGCACAAGCACAAGACAAATATTTTTAAAAAAATTAGAAAAACTTAGCTTAACTGTAGCATTTATTCATTTTATTTACAAGAAACAAAAATTATTATTATTATATCAAGAGTTACTAAGAATCTAGTATTCTAGTTTTAGATAATTAGTGATTGTTTTTTGCCATCAGTAATTAATTAAAACTATTCCATTTTTGTGATTTTTTTACGGCAAGGTACGCCGAAGATCGTAGGTCCGAATCTCATCCGTATCAGTTTTTAAAATTTCTTATTAAATAATTATATTAAAACTTCTAAATAGTTTTCCTGTAGGTATATAAAACTGAAATTACAATACAATTTATCTTAATCCTCAGATAGCTCAATGAATGATACAATCACAAATTCCATCCACAAGTTTACTAAGTAAATAGAATCATGTTACTAAATATGTTCGAAAACTGAATTTTTGAAGGACATTCCAAATTGAGTCTATGCAATTTTAATATCATTGTTTCATCGGGAAAACAATGATTCGACCAATATCAGAAAACATTGATAAGATATCTTAGATTTACTAAAACACAGATATAGAAAATAAATATTCGGATTATAAAATTTTTGGTTTGGTTTTTGGACTGCCTCGTTGGTCTAGTGGTAGCAAGCGCGACTGCTGCGCACGAGGTCCTGGGTTCGATCCCCGGGTCGGGCAAAGTGTTATTGGGTTTTTCCATTAGAAAGTTCTCAGTAGCAGCACGGAGTCTGGAATTGTGCCCGGTTAATGGCAATAGGCTCGCCCCCTATTACATGGGACTTATAACATAGTTGGCGAAACGTGGGTGTACTGCACACCTCTGCCTACCCCCTCTGGGGAATACAGGCGTGAGTCTATAAAAAAAAAAAAAAAACAATTTTGTCAGCAAAAATTAGTAGCGGTAACTGACCTAGTATGCAACTAAATATATAATATATATATTGTGAAAATCCAACTACTTTTTTGCTAACATATAACAACATATTTCGCTGTACACTGTTAGCATGCATATTGTCGCTAACCATACGTTAACACGTGAATATTTCCCGCTTAACGGCCGTTTTCATTGCAATCGTTTAAATATACAACTGTAATAGCTATTATTAATTTTAGATGAACTAGGCGTCGATTCAAAAATATGTCTTTATCTGTGGAACTTTCTAAGTTCAAGGTCTCTTAATATAAAGCTTGATACCTTCTTCATTACTAGAAGTACCGGTCGTGGTCTAGCACAGGGAGACCCTTTATCCCCACTTTTGTTTAATGTAGCGACATATTACATATGTAAAGCCATAGATAATAATGCTTTTGTGTCACAATACGCGGATGATTTTGCTATTTATGTTGTTAACAATAACCTGGTCTCCGCAAGTAATACTCTTCAAAATTGCTTAAATTTAGTTGTTAAATTATTAGAAGATTTAGGGTTAAAGGTGTCCCCTTCTAAAAGTAAAATTTGTGTTTTTAAGAAAGGCCCAAATAGATCTCAGGTCAATATTTCGATAGATGGCGCACCGCTACAAGAAGTTGTTAATGTAAAATACCTAGGGCTTTGGCTAGATCGGTCTTTAAGATGGGGCAAACATTTAAATGAGATTTACGAAAAAGCTCTTAAGTATATTAATATACTGAAGGTTCTGGTTGGTCCCGGCTGGGGTGTGCACCCTAAATATCTGCGACTATTATACATAGCTCTCATTCGAAGCCGTTTAGATTACGCAAGTTTTTTATTTGATAACAGTTGTCACTCAAAACTATATAAATTAGACAAACTTCAAAATCAAGCGATGCGACTTATTGGAGGTTACATAAAGAGCACACCCATCCATGTCATGGAAAGTGATCTTTGTCTACAACCGCTACACATACGCAGGATGCACTTAGCAGGCAAGTTTTGGCTAAGATCGAAATCTTTTACAAATAACCCTACTATTGCAGTTTTAAATGAATTAGATTTACTTGTTGGTCGCAGATATTGGAAAAATAAGAAGATTCCTTTACTAATTAAAATTCATAATAAATTTCGTAGTATAACTATTAATTCAAATGACCAATTAAATTGTTTTAAATTAAATTATTGGATGAGTTATTATAATATTAAAGATGTAGTAAGACCTCAAATAGATTCTATGACCGGCGCCAAACGACAGTACAGTGCCACTTCTCTCCGTGATAATTGCATTAAATATCTCGAAAGTAATTATGTAGGTTACTATAAAGTCTTTACTGATGGCTCAAAAGAAGGTAAAAACTCCATGGGGGTAGCATTCTTTGATCCTCAATCTAATAGTTCTATGAAATTTAAAATTCATAACAGTATTTCCATAATGTATTTGGAGCTGTTAGCTATTTCTGAAGCATTGTACTACATAGAATCGATAAATAGTAATAATTTCGTAATCCTAACAGACTCTAAAAGTTCACTTCAGCATTTAGCACGTTGCGTCTCTTGTTTAAGAGGTACACCGATTGCTTATAAGATCATAGATTCATTGGATCGTTTGAGAGTTAATGCAAAGAATGTTATCCTTCAATGGATACCAGCACATATTGGTTTATTAGGAAACGAGAGAGTAGACTGCTTGGCCAAACAAGCTTCAAGTGACGGTGTGCCATTAGACGTACTTCCATATTATACAGATTGTATTTATTACATTAAGGAACACTGCTGGTTGAGTTGGAAGACACATTTTGACCTTAGATCTTTAGAAAAAGGAGTGTGGTATAAAACTCTACAAAACGAACCATGGAAGTCTCCCTGGTTCGACACATGTAGACTAGGCAGATCTGAAATTGTCTCAGCTCTTAGACTTCGTTCAGGACACATTCCCCTTAACAAGTTTGCTTTTCTTATGAAAAAAGTCGCATCACCAGACTGCTCAGAATGTGGTAAAGTAGAAGATGCTTTTCATATTATGGTGGAGTGTGTTCGGAACGAAGATCTGAGGGCTCAATTTCTGGCTCAGTATGACGTAGATTTAAGACAAATAGGGGGTTGCAACAGTGTTCTGTCGTATCCTCTGTCGGAAACGGCAAGAGCACTGTATAAACTTGTACAAGTGGGTATGCGTAGGCGATAGAACTAATTTGCTATATATTTGTGTTTGTAATTTTAGAGGTTATGTTTATAATATTGTATCTGTAAAATTGTTATAGTAAGGCCTTATGGAGCGAAATAGTCTTTTGACCAAGCTCCTTAAATAAAGATTAAAAAAAAAAAAAAAAAATAGCTTATTTTAAAGTCAATGGTCGCGTTTTAGCTTACTCGTCGGCCTGTTAGCTTATCTACATCTTGAATTATAGATGCAGTTTATAGTATAAGTTTTTGTTTCGGAAAATTGTGGGATATTCATGTTATATAATTAAATAACCAGATTCGCACTGCCCTTGAAACTTCCACATGGTTTAATAAAAATAAAAAAATTAAATAAAAATTTGATATAAATATAGTTATGTTAAGAATAAAATAATTTATTTATCACTACATTAATAGCGAAAATAGGGAGTAACGACTAGCAATGCATCACACAGGAAAAAATGTTTCTCAAAAAATTACCAGGAATGAGGACACCGATGCACAAAGAGGAGGATGTTAATGTAGATAAAAAATTATAAATAAACAAACCGGATTACAATTGTAGTCCAAATAACATAAGTGATAAAAAGTCACTTAGATCGGAAATCGGAGTTATTTATTTCCCTTATACATTTGTAAGCTAAACTTGAACTCGGCATTCTTAATCAAAGTCTCCTCAGGGAATAAAAAAGCCTAGATTCATAAAGATCACTAAAAGTAGCGGTCCGGCTCTCAGTCTAGACACGTTGGTCTCTAGGGAGCGTCCCCTGGGGTCAAAATCACGGAACCTTTAGTTAAACAGCCCAATGTCTAAGTAATTGTTTTTGATGTGAGTAGAATTTGTAATACTAAATCGTTAAGGTGGTGATAAATTGGATTGTTTATAAGGAATTAATAAGTTGACAAAAATAAAGATCGTCGATCAAAAATTATTTTATGAAAGTGACTTAAAAAAAATTTTTTAATCGACATATTTCTTTATCTATATTTTAAAATTTTAAGGATTGAAAGATATATTACGTAACTATATATTACTATATATAATAAGTAATAATATTATAAAGTAGAAATAAATTAACCTTAATGTACTATTATATATGTATTTAAAGGTCAGCGTATATTGCCGCAAGGCACAAAGAAGGATTTCTCAAACTCATTAATAGACTTTATTTCATATAATTTTTTTTAACCCACTGCCGTACCGCTCACTTGTATTCGCTGGCTCTTCCAGAATATCGGATTATCCTTATCCTTTTTACAGTGTCATACTCAATCCTGATCTCAAACCTGGTCGTTTCTACATTATGATCAACGATTACAAAACAAAATTACACCTTAAACCCATGTTACGACGTATCACAAAGAAAATGTAACCATTAAAAATTTACCCCCAGACTTAATAGGCAAGGAAACGATAAAAACTTCACTAAAGTGCAAGTTGTTAGAAACAACAACAGTTGTCGTAAACAAAGAGATATTTATTCTATGTTACCTGTTTCTTCGGAAGTAACACCTTTGTACATAAAAGACTACTCTTGTAGTTTAGTCTTTGGTACTGGTCACAGCACGTAAATGGTATTTTATTAAAAAATAGTACTTATTACTATTGAATTAAAGTGCATTATCGTTGCCACTGACGTGAAGGTGTACTGGTTGATGGAACAATAATAAGTATAATACATAGTATACAATAGTACAGTATATATACTACGCAACTTAGTATAATGAAGAGGTTTTTTCAATAGATTTAGACCGGTCTACTTTATCACAATCTCCGAAACTCTCAAAACTATCCTTCCCTCTTTTCCGTATAAATAACAAACCGCCTACATTTGTAGTCCACTGAATATTTCAAATATATGATCTATAGCTTAGAGGGGATACGGAACCCAATGACAGAGAAGAGTCAATTATACGCAAGGGCGGCTTACAAGAGAGAGATCAATTCGGCTTTATCACGAATTGACGTGTGGTGTGAGATGAAGGAAAACCCACAATGCCAATTTTTTAACCGACATTTTAAAGCCCGGTGCTTTAAAATGTCGGTTAAAAAATTGGCATTATAATGAACTTACTAATTCCCGATATTTCGTCACGTATCATGTCCTATTCCGAATAATTTTTAGGAACTGTGACTAATTTCATTAAAATCAATTTTTATATCTTGTTGAGACCACACATAAAGAGACATACTTCAAAATCTTTTATTACTTGCTTTTAAATCTTTTATCTGCTCTTGTGCATTATTTTAATGTAAAAAAAGGCATACCTATATAACCCAGGCCATAAAGTACCTAATTGCTGTGCCCGATGACTGACAAAAATCCTCACTTGGACAATTTGTATAAAGTCTATCACAGACCGAAGCGATCTGTCTAGCGGTCAATCAATCGACTGCTGGTTCAGGCTGGTTGTATTATATAGAATAGCCCATAATATATATCGCCTAAGTATGCGACAGGCTTAAAACAGTTTATTTAAGTAAATGCAAGCACATATATCTCCTTAAGTCTGGCGACAAATATATATTACCTACTGAACTAAAATTCGTCATGATTTATCTATATTTGAAGCTTATAACTTAAGCCACCACCTTAGTTATACGGAGGTAGGCAAGAGGAATAATCGTCTAATTGTATTGGAAGTAGAGGTGAGAGCCGCTCAATTTGTTCCATTCCGATGTTATTTACAAGCAAACTCCTTGTTTTACAACCATAAATGGCTTTGTTCACAACAGCTATTAATTATAATTAGTAAGTTTCTTATCGGCCATTTCTGAGGTGCCAATTTTGGTGCTTATATTATTCGTTTTATCTCATTAATATTTTAATGTAAAAGCAAATCTGTGTTTAATAAGAAAATTTTTAAAAAATAATGATACGGATGGGATATGAACCCACGAGCTTCGACGTATCGTGACGATGCTCTGACCGCTAAGCCACAGCATTGAATTAAAATCATGGTTGGGCTAGACAGATAGGGCGGTTTTGTCCCATTTACATAAAACTGGTTTTTAGTGCAGTGCATAAGCTTTTGCCCTTTAGTGGGATAATATAGGCCTTTTAATGCGTATTTATAGGTGTGGTTTTATAAATGTTGCTTTCTTTCTTTCTTTCTAATACCTTGGTGAGCAAAGAGCACCAAGTATAAGGATAATATTTTTTTTGCATTTAATTTTTTTAAGGATTCGTCGTTTTTATAAAATGTGAAAGTATTGTTTCTCCAAAATTATGTTATTTAAACGGAATGGAATCAATAGATTTGTTTTAAATTACAGTCCTTTACGTCGAACCTACAAAAAAGAAAACAACATAATAAAAAAACATTGTAATGACATGATAATTTAATTAATTGTTGGGATAATTAAATGTTTCTATATAGTTTGATTTGAGATTCCGTTCTATTTTTGTTTTGGTTTATTAATATTGTCATTGGAATCAATACAGCTGTTTTGGGTATAGCTTAAAATCTTCTCCTTTTTTTGACAACATACAACATAGAGTTTAAACTGCAAATAGGCTTATGATATGGCTTTACATACCTTTGAAAAACTTCTCAATTATGCTGGTTTCCTCGCCATATTCACCGTTTTAGGAAGTGATAATAAATCACGCAAATAAATTTAAAAGTTCAGAGATCTCTCTCGGAGCCTGGGTGTCGAACCTAAGAACTTTGACTTGATTTTAGTCTAACGGTCATATCAATAAGGTATTACTGCAAGTTATAATATATATACTTACAGTTAACACTAAGTATGATTCTCTTGCTGACTGCAGGAGGCACGTCGTTGGCTGCGATGCACAGGAACGCACCCATCTGTCGACGATCCACTCGCCACAGTGGCAGAGAACTGCCTGTGTAGCTCTCCGCTAAACAAGAAATTAAGGCGCTGTGCACAGTCAAAATAGGCTTAATTAAACAGTTTTTTAGCCTAATGTATACATTTTAGAGTAGCAAAAAAAATATATGTTATTCTCGATCATATTTATGAGAGAACTCACGGCTTCAAAACACGTTTTTGGTATTTTTTTTCGATAAAAAAAAATCATAAAACAACCATTAAAATTAACATTCCTGCAATTTTATCTCTATTATTTATAAACCAATCTTGATGAAATTTATAACAGTTACGTAATAAATAATAATAAAGGGAGCCCTCACTTGTATTTATCGATTGAAATAAGATATTAGTAGGAATTAATATATTTACTGATAAATAATTCGGACGAGTCGAACCAAACGTCACGCCATTATCCCTTCTCTTTCATTTCTACGCGGAGCGACAGTGACCGCTGAGGCGCGCTGCTAGATGGACCTATGTCATTTTGTTCCGCCCCCGCTCAGAAATTATTTACGTATCTTGTTTGTTGTTGAAAGCTGTATATTGGGAAATGTAATTTCGTCACTTCCAGTACCGTCCAATTGGTTTAGTGGTCTTGAACGTTGCACATGTGACCTATGAGAGCGACCGGTTGGGAGTTCCATCCCCGCATCGGGCGATACTTTTTGTTGATTATCTTATTTGAAATAATTGTTATTAATTATTATTTTACTTTTTTTTCTATTTTCTTGTCTGAAATAAATGTTCAGTATTTATTTTTGTTGATTTTCTTATTTTTAAACAATTATAATGCAATTTTAATGGCTTTTCTTTAGAGTACCTAAAAAGTTTTTTTTTAAATAAATAGTTTTTTACTTTTTGTCTATTTTTAGTTTGATAAATATAATATAGGTACATAAAATGATTGTTTATACAATTTTACATTTTTTTTAATTTTGCACAATTTTGATATAATCTTTTCTAGAAAATAACAATTATTGTTTCATTATTTTAAAAATAAGAAAAAAAAAATATTAACATAAATATTTTAAAAAATAACAAAAAGAAAATATGTAGGTGTAAGTACCAACTTATTATTATATTGTGTATTATAAAAATACAAAAATGTACGATGTCTGACATCTAAATCAGACATCTACCTTATTCAAGCTTCTGACCATCAACCAGAAATGTAATTTAGTCACTACCGTTACTGTCTAAATGGTTTAGCGGACTAGAATGTTGATGTAGTCAACCACTATAGTGTATGAGTAGAGTTCGATCCTGCATCGAGCATTACTTTTTGCTGATTTTCTTATTTGTTATTTTACTTTTTTTTATTTATTTATTTTTATTTTTGTTGATTTTCTTATTTTTTAAACAATTATAATGCAATTTTAATGGTTTTTCTTTGGAGTAAAAAGATTTCTTTTTTAAATAAATTGTTTTTTTACTTTTTGTCTATTTTTTTGTTTGATATAAATATAATATATGTACATAAATAATTATTTTTAAAATTTTACAGTTTTTTTTTCAATTTTGCACATTTTTGATGTAATCTTTTCTAGAAAATAACAATTATTGTTTCATTATTTTAAAAATAAGAAAACAAAATTATGAACATAAATATTTTAAAAAATAACAAAAAGAAGATATGTAGGTAATTACTAATTATTATATTGCGTATTATAAAAATTCAAAAATATACGATGTCTGATAGGGTTCCAACCTAGAGGTTGCCGCGGGCACGCTCATTTCAAGCGGGTTATTGCCACGATAGGTCAAATGCACTTGTGATATTACTGACGAAATTACGCTTTTATTTATAATGGACGTTACGCAATGGCGAGTTTTGCGCGATGCCTCGCAATCTATTATTTTGCTTCAAGCTTGCAATAGACGGAAGGGGCGGGACCCATGGGCGGGGCGGCTCGTTCCCACTTCATCCTGCTTCACCCCCTTTGTAATACCAAACTTGACTGTGCACAGCGCCTTAAATAAGATAATGATTATGATTATTGGATGCAGCTCAATAAAGTTTTCCACGGAGCGCCTGCCTATCTGACCTCCGCAACTCAAAGGGATACGATATTCTATAGTTAGATAAGTTGTCAGAATTTCAGGAGGGTACTGACTCCCCTATAACGAATATCAAAGATCTTCATGACAACCGGAGCCAACGGCTTAACGTGCTTTTCGTCATCGAAACTGAATTTACATGCAAAAATTCAACTCCATAAGATGAGAGGAAGTGGTTTTAATTCAGGTTGCAAGATTCCACCCGAACAATTCATTTACAGATACATTGCAAGTAAAATAAAAGCTTGTAAAAATCAAGTAGGTACCAATCTCATTTTGGTACCTATACGTAATACATTACGTCACACATGACATGACAACAAAGAGACTTATTGTCTGATGTATAAATTCACATTTTAATATTTAACGCCAAGAACCTTGAGAGTAAACCGCATAGCTCGGGAAATGTGGTTTTGTTTCAAACTCACAAGGCTTTAGGTGTTTGAGGTGTGTCGTAATTTAAGAGTACACATAAAATTATAGTAAATAAAGTTTTTACATAGCAGCACCGACTAACAATGTGAGTACCTAGTGAATTTAATCAGCCAATTAACCAAATCAGGAAAAAGCACAGACAATAAAAAAATACGCATAGAATTGAGAACCTCCTCCCTTTTTTTAAAGTCGGTTAAAAATCAACGAAAACTGAAATGATGAATATGCGAGTGCATATGCTACGACTAATACTACGTCGTAGACAGCTACGACATAGTCATTGTCGTAGCTAGTGCTACGGAAACTACGAATACGTAGCAGATCGCCGAATCGCTAAGTACAATTAATATCTCATTACACTTACACATTGAAGAACGCATGTAGTAATAAGGAAAAAAAATTGCCCAAACAACAAATTTTGAAGCAATTTTTATACATGAAAACTTGTTCCGATCAAACTTATTTTTCGTTGAAACTTTGTAATGTAATTCTCCTAAACTTAGTTTATTGCAACTTTTCATAAATTAGTTACTGGTTTCATATTTTCAACGTACGAGTGAGATAGCGCCTTAAATTATAATTATCTCAAATTCAAAAGAGGTTGAATTAAATTTTTCGATTCTAATTCAAAGACGGATATCCCAAATTTTTTTTTTATCTAAACACAAATGATACTTAGAAATAAAAATGTTTGCATTATCAAAGCTGTTCTCGCTCGAAAAACTTTTCCGATAGTATCGTGACAAATGATTTCTTTTGTTTTCCATTTCTGGTGACTCGAAGACCCCTCAAGTAGGCAATGTTCCGGACCATTGGCTCTTGAGATTTCCCTCTTACAATTCATATAACGTATTTTTTCTAAAGCCCTAGTAGGTCCATCACATTTCAATATATTACAAATGATGTGAGATTTCCGAAGAATTTTGTATTAAAGCAAGTATGTAAGAACCTACGTTTTGGCTTTGAAATAAAAATAAGGGCCTTCTCGATATATTGACTGGAATTTTGTGCTTCATTTTATTTCTAATAATGAATGATGTAAGCAAATATGTTACGGCTTGAGCAAGTTCTTGGCTTTTGGGTTGGTAGACGTTATTTTTGACCCAGAAAAATAGGAGGTTCTCATGCCGACGCGTATTTCGGTCATAAGGTGTAAACGAACGGAGATTAGTTAATTACGCAGAAGATATTATAGTGACGAGTGCGTGCGCAAACACAAGTGCACTTACATAATCCGATGGGACGCAAAATTGACACGAGAAAAACTAGGCGCTGGACTTTGCGTGCTTTCTGAGATACGGAGCAAATGATAATGAATATACGTATAAACTTATGATAAGTCAGAGGTCGCGCCAAGGGTTCGAACCTGAGAGCTCTGGCTTGTCAGTTATATCACTAGGCTATCATGGCTCAATTCAAATTCTTCATGTACTTAATTTTATTACAATCAAATAAAATACCTATATTGATAGGGTGCGTCTCATAACATATAAATTCATTTGATCTAATTTCATTTTATTATCGTTTATAAGATATAATCAACGTGAGATATACCAACTATTGATATAATGTTTTTAACATCTAACATTTATTTGTTCTAAAATTTATTTATATAACGTTGTTTGATATAACATTTACTTAATCTAAAATCATTAGGTCTAAACTTTAATATGTATATTATTTATTTTATCGAAAATCATTTGGTCTAATGTTTAATACGTATATTGATTATTTAATCGAAAATCATTAGGTCTAACGTTTAGTATGTATATTGATTATTTAATCGAAAATCTTTTGGTCTAAGTTTTAATATATATAAAAACATCATAATATGGTTAACACCCCGACTCAGAGTACCCCGACTTGGACAGGTTAGGTTAGAAGGGGATGACGGGGTCGTGTGAGCGAGCGAAGCGAGCGAATAGACCCCGCCATCCCCTTCGTGGTTATTTTTTTATAAACCACCCAGAAGTAGGAGCCCCGCGAAGCGGGGCTCCGTCGACCTAGCCCACCCTCGACCATGCATTTCTATGCATATTTTAAGGTTTAGTTAGATGCCATTTGAGTTAGGTTAAAACTGTGACCATTAATTTACAATATGTTTTTCGTTAAATGTTTGGCGTTTTCATCTCGTTAGACCAAATAAGTTTTACATATTTTGAGCGGTATTTTAAACGAATTTATATTAAATGATCGTTATACTATATAAAATTATAGCTTCCGTTGTTATATGTTGAAAATATTAGAGATTAAGTTGTTATATTATTTGTTATTTACTCTTTTTGAGTGGTATGCCAAACGAATTTTATATTAAATGTATGTTATGATTATAAAAATTAGTTATTTTAAAATTATATCAATCGTTTATTATATTAAATAATCGTTATATTAAAAAAATATATAGCTTCCGTTGTTATATGTTGTAAATATTAGAGATTTTGTTGTTATATGATCTATTACTTACCCATATTGATACAACGACTACTGCAATTCAAGCCTGTCTCATACCGTAGCGATCTGCCCGATGGGCAACCGGGCCCAGTTGTGTGTTGTGTTGCTCTTCAAGCTACTACAATCTGTCAAATTTCTTTAGTAGATTTTCAACTTTATCGCCAAAGAATTAGGTTCAAAGTTGATTGAGAAAATTTGACAGTTTTAGGTAGATTGACCCGCTGGCGTCTTGCCCGTCAGTTAGACCCTACTGTACATACCTTTATAAAAATCTCTACCACCAACTTTCTTCAGCAGCATGGGTTCATGGTCTTCCCTCCTCCATGTGATCTTGGGCGGGGGGTGGCCGGTAGCCCTGCAGATCAAGGTAACGTTGTCCAGTTCCTGGGCTGACACATCCGCTGAAGTCTCCTCGTTGATTATGTCGGGAGGAACTAGGAATAAATAGAATTATTGTTTAAAAAACATTTTATTTTTGTGAAGCTAATATAAAAGATTTTAATATTTTTTACGCAATGTTTAATTTAGCTTCAGACTAAGCTTTAGCTTTCAGTCTAAGTTTAAATAGAAAATATTTTATCTTACAAAGGCCAAAAATCAGTATCACTCTCAGCTGGAGGAAGGAAATAGTAGTATCGCTCATCTCCGTCCCTCAATCTTTCTGTATGAGACTTTAAATCGTGCCAATTCTTAAAAAGACTGTCTTCCGAGCATATAGAGTGCTCTAAACGCAAACAAAATTTGATCTAATTAAAATCAAATCAATTTTTTAAGCAAAATCAATATCAAAATCAAAACCATAGACACCATCATCACCATCTGTGTCTATGGTTTATCAGATTTCCATTACAATATTATTTTTTGTCAAAACTCCATTAAAGTACTATTTTTGGGAATCTGACAAACCATAAACCATAGATAATAGTAGTTTCTAGATCTTGTTTATAACATGTTATTGATTTTAATTGTGTTAATTAAAATATAAAAATATAGGTATACAATTTTTATTTATTTATTATATACTTTATTGTACACCATTCTACATAGCACAAAAAAAAGAAATAATTGTAACAAAAGTTGTACAATGGGCGGTCTTATCGCACAAGGCAATCTCTTCCAGACAACCTTTGGATGGAAAAGAGTGTACTGGACAAGATATGGGAAGCGTTTGGTGCACATCTTAAATAAATACCTATATACTACATAACACAATACTTATACCTACATAGTATAGACGTAATAAATATAATATATATATAAATATACAATATTATACATACATACATTTACTCGTACATAAATATATATATAAGCAGCATTGTGACAAATTAAACAGTGTTATAGCGACAAATAGTGTTCTTTCACTTGTTTTTTAAATACCGCTAAGGATTGAGCACGTCTTATGGGAACTGGCAAAGCATTCCATAAACGAGCAGACTGAACCGTAAAGGATTTTAATAATTTGGTAGTATCAATTAATTGTGTATTTGTATTAATTGTGTATTATATTTAATGATTCATTAATTTTGTATTCATCATTTAATTGTGTATTGTGTACATGTTCAAACTAAGACACTTAGTTTTTATGGATCGCGCTAGGAGGACACTCTTAACCTTTTGCGCCATCAATTTACAAACACAATCAAAATCTATTGTTTACAAGTCAACCATTACATATACTATAGTGTAGTATACACGATATACATCTATATCAACCTTTCAGACAAAGGTGTAGCATCGAGAAAGCAATAAATAATATAAAACTAAAAGAATGGCCGTTGAAACATATAAATGCCCAATAAACCCACGTTCGTGAAATTTGCAGTAAAAATGTCACACGAAAATGCAAGGAGGACTGCAAGCAATTTTGCAGCAGCATCTATATTTTTCACATTTAAGATGGAAACATTTCGACGTCTCTCCATACATAACACGATGGTGATCAAAATTTAAATGGCAGAATTTGTTATTGATAATTATGGGTTGTTCAGTTCGTTACAATAATTATAATTGATTCACAGTTATATAATGACAATGCATAAACTAAGTAGGCAAAACACCCGTCACTCACTCTCCCGGTTTTAGTCGGTATGTCGGCTGCCAACCATCTGTAGGCTGAAGAGCCTGATATAAACGTCTCGCACACCCCGAGCGGGTAGTATGCATAAGATGCATTTCTCCTCTTAATTTAAAGGTATCTTCTATCTATCTACATTTAGCCTATTCTAAGCGACTTAAAAACATAACTGGGCAAATGTGGGCAAACTAATTTCTACTCCTCATGCTAATCTCTCTGAAAAACTTAAGTCTATTTATGTGTTGTGGTGACACACGTGGATGTGGGTTCGAACCTGGCATATACCAATGTAACATTTTCATTGTCATAATTATGAACTTTCTTAATTAATCTAAGATACCACTGATTAACATCGAAGTAAAACATCGTGAGGAAACCTGGATTTATTAGTCTGAAATCGCCAACACGCAGTGAGCTAGCGAGGTGATTAATGCTCAATTCTTTTCTGTACGAGGAGATGCCTTTACCTTGCAGGACAGTTACAGGCTGGTTTATTTATTTTATGTATGTACATGTGTACATTTTATTGAATCGTCAAGTAACAATGTATGGAAAGAATATCAACCTAAACCTTACAGAATCTCCTGACTCAGTACGAGAACGTATTTTTATGAGTACTTGAGTGTATCGCAGTGGTAGTTTGCGCGAATCACTTACCCATTTACATATAAGTATACCTTTTTACATTATAGTATGTCCTATATTTACCCGACTGCCAGGAAGGGTTATGTTTTTACAAAAATGAGAGCGTGTCGTAATAACCTAGTCGCACGACCGTTGACTGACAAGTCAGAGGTCGTAGGTTCGAACTCAAAGTGCACCTCTGACTTTTGTAAGTTATGTGTGTATTATAATATAATTAATTATCACTTAATTTAGACATTAAGCCGTCAGTCTTGACTATCATGAAGATCTTAGATAGGCGCTGTGGAGAAAACTTATATCAGCTGCATAGTGTTAGATATTTGGAAGATCCCAACAAAGTTAGAGAAATAAGGCTAGAAGAATGAGAATGCAATTAAATGGCTGAACGGATTTGGATGAAACTTTTTCAGTATCCTTTCAAAATGCTGATGAAATCGCTGGCAGAAACTCGTTGAAATTATTATAGATTTCTAGTATTTTTCCTGGACTTTTTGTCACGATTACTGATTCTATGAGAATACGAAGATTATATCTAATTATCAGACATTCAAATCAAAACCGTCATCTTTCTACTCTTAATTCATTAAACGCCATGGGGGACACATGGTGTCCGACAAACAATAGAATTTGCATTGTGTCTGCAGTCTGGCAGTCAAAGCGTTAATAAAAAGAGTACGGTAGTATACTTTAAAAAAACAAAAGAATCACTTATCTTTTTATTTTTTTTATTTATTTATATCTTTATTATCAAGCTACAAAGGCTCATAGATAAATACCTTAACCTAAACATACATATACAAATAAACAAAGTGGTGTTAGTAAATAAAGCTTAAAATTATATTAGTAGCACTTCACTTCGCACTATATCGTCTTTGTGTTTAAGGCACCTACATTCACCAACCCCATTCCTAAATGAAACCTATCAAATCTCCCCCAGTCACTGCCTTATATTTAATTTAGACTTTTATACAATTTGAAAAAAAAACAAACTCCTGACTACCGTCGCGTTATTACATATTAAATTCCTCACCTCCCCAGAAAGTTACGCCGGCCACCTCAGAGACATAGTAAAATTTCAATATTGAAATCCATACTTCAAAACTTGAGAATTGAAAAAAAAAGAATAAACCCCTCCAGAACTAATTTGAGCTGCAAACGATAAAAGTTCGCGCCCACCTTCAATGGCGCGGAGAAATAACGTTAACTTCTCCAGAGGTGATTTATTTTTCTGAAGAAAATACTTTTCCGACGTTCGGTCGAGACGTTTCATTGATATTGAGTTTTGTTCTAAGTTCTACGTAAGTACTTTGCAATGTTTTGAAGCTTCGGATCCGTCCCCTATCCTTAATAAGCTTAAGGCTCCCACTTTTTATTTCCACCTATTACTCGCTTAGACTGTCCGTCTTCAGATTTTATTAAAAAATATAATTCCTTAAGAAGTTTTAAGTTTCCGATTTTGTTTGTTGCTGTGTAATTTACTTAAGTTATTTACGACTTTACCTTTTCAATATTGCTGTAGGTACGAGTGGGGAGAAATTTCCCTTTTCATTTACGGTTTCGACCATAATACTCGTACTACACTTAAGCGTTTTTAATTAAAAATCTCGAGAGCGTTTACATTTTGATGGAAACTAAACGAGATTGTTTATTACAGAGGATTAATTGTAAATAACGCTTATTAAGGGTAAGTTTTAATCATTTTCTGTAGCTGATTTAACTGTAGCCTCAGAAAAAATACACGCGAAAGTGACAAGTGCAAAAATATACATAAATTTGTGAAAAAACGACAATAGAAAAAGACAATTTAAATTAAATTTAAGCTTTTTTGACATTTGATCTGGTCTCATCATCATCTGCCTAGCCTTTTCCCAACTATGTTGGGGTCAGCTTCCAGTCTTACCGGATGCAGCTGAATACCAGTGTTTTACATGGAGCGACTGCCTATCAGACCTCCACAACCCAGATACTGGGTTACACGATACCCCTTGGTAAGACTGGTTGTCAGACATTTGATCTGGTCTAATCCCTATTATTTCAAGATTCATCTTGTCCATTAGTTAAGCGTTGCTAAAAAAATGACTCGAAAGTGGTTTTGCCTAAGTACTAAGGGCACGTACAGCTGGGCGTCAAGATCAACGCTTTTTTCATGCGACGTTTATAAAGCGCCCGCCTATAATTCGTGCCCTAACCAGTCATAAGTTCAACTAAATCATGGTTAATGGGTCCAGCACCACACTTTCGATTCCCTAGGTGTTGCGGGTGCGGTGATCAAGTCAATCAAGATCAAGTGTGTTTGTTCGCCTGTTTGTTTGCCCCTTTTTCTATGAAAGAAATCCTTCTCCTAGCAGCGAAACAGTACACTTTAAATTCCACTTACCATAAACATCAATACATCCAATCTGCCACTTCATACTCGGCTGCGTGTTGATCTGACACATATAACAGCCGCGGTCTTCAGCGCGAAGAGGCCTGATCCTCAACTGCCATGTGCTGGGCGTGTCCAGGTTTACGGAGTATCGAGGACTGAGTACCACTCGGTCGTTGAGGGAAAGGACTGTCTGGTCTTCTGCTCGGAGCCAGCCAACCTGAGAAGAAAATATACGATTAGATAGACTGTATTTGTAGTAAAGTCAGTTATACAAAGTAAGTAAGTATTAGGGGCCATATATAATTTTTATTTAAATTGTGCTTGATTATTTAATAATAAAGGGACAAAGTCTTTTTTTATCTTATGGTTAATCAACAACTAGGTGTTAAAGTTTAAATCGCACGTAGACCTCAGACTTCGTTGAAAAATCTCATAGGCGTGCTGGCATCCTAACGATGTGATAAACAAACCAAATGGTTTCCTTACGATGTTTTCTTTCACTGTTAAAAGGACAAAGTCAAATTGATAAACAAACCAAAATTGTAGTGTAATATATTCCTACTTCTACTGACTGGCTTAAACGATCTGATCACCAGGTGAGCAGTAGATTTTACTTATTCCTTGTAACTACAAACTTTCAGATCAGAGGATACAATTTTGAAGTGTTAAGTGACCACAATTGTGCATTGTGTTATAAGGGCGGTATGTACACAATTACCATTGAAGGATCATTTGAAGCCCGAGCTGCAAGCGAGAAATATAATATCCCGATGTTAGTAATTACCGCCCGAGTGACTTAGAGAAAAAAACATCATATAATATGGTATGTAAATAAAATACAAAAAAGACGGGTTCATATCGCGCATCATAAACCGCTGTAGCTACATGTTATATCAAAGTTTACGAGCAAATTTAATGAAAAACTTTCTTTTTAACATCAATTCCCGACCAATCCACGATTCTCGAAGACTTTTTTAAAATGCTCAAATTAGTTTTTGCTTTTCCACGATAGTTGCAACAGTACTGAATTTACATCTCATCCCGCGAAGTCACCGGGTCCTCTATTTAATTTTCTCGAGACTGCACTGAAGCCGCAGGCTCTTTGAATTTTAAACAGGGATTAACGCGAATGTACATTGACGAAATGTAACGTAGAATACAAAGTATAAGTAATATTTTCTCTTTATATTGCTTTCCGTTTAACTAGTGAATCAACGAATCTTGTCAGTTTTTGCACTGTTCACATAAGAATCACTATTTCATAATGCTGTACTACAATCAGCATTTCAAGTTATCGTTCATTTTTGGTAACCAAAACTCGTTTTTGAGCGACGATATCTAGTAAATGGCGTGACCTTATAAGGGCAGACCGACACCATTCTCATCGGAAGAGGGACATTAAACATTAAAAAGCTAGAAATAACCCAAAAACGTTAGTTTTGGAGTCGGTGCTAAGGCATAGGATGAGGTTTTTTAATCTGGAACCTTCTTAACTTGGCACCGACACTATAACGATCATTATAAACGATCATGTGTGATCTAGTTGATCGTTTTAGTGTTTGAAGTCGGTTTTATTTTTAAACCGACTTCAAAAAAGGAGGTTTTTTTAATAAGAAGTTTTTTTTGTGTCATAGTCACATATCTAAATATGCCACGATTACAGATTACATAGATATATTATACTTAGTAACTAATTAGATATATTATTGTTATATTATTATAAAAAAAGTCTGAAAAAAAGAAAAAGAAACTCAGATTTACGTATGCTACAATAAACCTTGGCTTTACGTGCCTAAAATTCAAAATAAGGAAGTGCAAAAATGTGTGGTCCTCAAGAGATTTTCCTGGTGAAATGCGCTCATGTGCATGTATTTTATGTAGATGTTAAACTTAAAATGACCAGAGACGAGACTCTGTAATATATTTTGGCTAATCTCAAAAGTACTGAGGGGATTTTAGAACTGTTTTCACCAACATGGTATTAAATTTCAGCAGACTTTTGAAGCTGGTTGTTTTTACTTTTAAAAAAAGAAGAATATTTCTTTTTTTACCATAATATCATGGCTGAATGGAAAAATAAAATCAAAAACAGTTTTTAGTTTCATGCGTGGATTATGTGCCTTATGAATAAGTAAATAAATCTAAGTATTAAAAATTGATAATTGCAGTAAAATTTTTGTAAAAAGTAAAAAATACGTCAACATAATATAATTATGCTAAAATGACGTTTGTAAGAAATAATTGTAAGATTTTTATTATATTCTTCTTTACCGTTTGGTTGATGAACAACCTTGTGTCCCAGTTTAAACCGTTCATAGGCCTCTGACATGGCTTTACACACCGTTAAAAAATGTTTCAGGTGTTCTGGTATCCACGCGATGTTTTTTCTTCACAGTTTTAGCAAGTGATAATTAATTTCTAAAACGCACATAAATCCGAAAAGTCAGACAGCTGTGTCTGGGTTTCGAACCTATGATCTTGAACTTGGCAGTCCAACGGTCATGATGGCTAACACAGCTTATCATGATTTGTACCACCACAGCACCAATCACGCTTAATTCAGTCTTTAATCGTGATCAAGTAAAGTCCGCTAATTTCACAAGTCCAATTCTAAAACCTACACTTATTCGGAAAAAAAAAACCTATTTACCAAGCAAAAGATTCAGAGTAAAAGCAACCACATAATAATATAAATTACCCTCCATTTGTAGTGCCTCAGAAATTAATCTTGAAACAACATTATCTGTTAGAATGTTTGCCGCGTAATGCACGCTCTCATTATCAAATATAACATCCATTTGTAATGTATTATCTGTGTTCTTGGTGGGTGTGTGTGTGTGAGTTTGTGTATTGTTATGTTTATACTTATTTAGTCTCAAGAATAAGGCAAATAACTATTCGAATTTGTATGGTTTTTGATGATATACTTTAATGTTAATAAAACCTATTAATTAATTGACTTTGAAATGTCTAATATCTACACCTTAATGATTGTCAATGCTCCACAGCTCGCGTCTGAATTCGAAATACTCTCTCCAAGTCAGCACACGCCCCCACTGCACTGAGTGTGTCATATCAAATAGTGGATAAATACATGACCTGGACCACTCCATACCAAAAGTTTTTTTTTTAAATCCTACCAAAATATCATTTTTGCACCCAGATTTGAACTAAAAATTTATTTAGTGTAAAATTAAGTGTACTACAAGTGCTTTCAATTGACATGAGTCACATCACTGTTGAGAGTTGTTGTTAAAAAAATTGGGCCCAAGGTTCATACAAAAATGGCCGTGATCCTTTGTTACTTTACCAAGGTACGTTTAATCCAATAAATCTTTAAACCACAAATATGTCCTTTCAATAACGCCATAAAATTAATAAGTTTGTCCATTAAATTTATCAAAATTGATACAACAATGTCTAGTTACAAATTTTCGGTTAAAATTGGTACTTTGTAACAAAATTAATGGATACTTCAAATTAATTTTAGCCGAGAGCCTTTATCTGTTGCGAATAATATTTTAACTTATAATTAATCTTTCCCTTAATTAATATAATTTTGTAAAAAAAAACACGGAAAGATTTTTAGAGAAAAGATTTTATAAGTACTCTTATTATCTTTTTTTTTTATGGAAGCTTGCTTTGCCGCCTGACGCTCCTTCATTTATTAAACATATTCTTACCTTATTAAAACCTTGTCAAACTAAAATTTGAGAACCAGGGTATACTTTCTTTCTTTTTACTTTATTGTATGGTTGATGAACAACCTGGTGTCAGAATTTAAATCGCCCGTAGGCCTCTGACAGATAGCTTTACTCACCGCACCGTTGAAAAATCTCTTAGATGAGCTGGTTTCCTCACGATGTTTTCCTTTACCGTTTTAGCAAGTATAATTAATTTCTAATCATAAAGCGGTTTGTGGCGTTCTATGGAGGAGGCCTTTAAAAACCCTTTTCAACAGTGGACGTCTTCCGGCTAATGATGATGTACCTACACGAATCCGAAAAGTCAGAGATGCGTGACTAAGTTCTTGACTTGCCAGTTCTTCAGCATACGATTTTTTATTTGTACAAAAATTTAAAGCTTTTACGTTAGCATATTAATATAAAATGAGCCACTAGAGGGCGCACCAACGGGTAGAACAGCTACACCCAAACTCTCAAAGACAAGCTTGCACAGTATAAATAGTCGCTGTGGCCGGCCAGAAAGACATCATCATCACCATAAAATGAAAAATTTTAATATAAAGAAAAGAAAAACATTTACGAGTATATAAATAAAAACCAAATTTTATTGCGCTATGTTTTATGCTTTAAATAAAATCTGTCACTTATCCAATCTAACTACGCGCCAAAACACATTTAAGCGCGGGTAAAACCGTCTCCATTACTTCGACACATTAAGGGCTCTTCATTCGAGTGACGCACTTTATCATATGATGCAGCATCGGTTTGGGAATTAATGGTGTCTGTCAAATGACACTTGAAAAGGATATGCCGTGATAGAGTATTGTGAGAGGGAATTACTCATATTACGTGTTATGGTGAGTTTTATTGATCATAGCCATCGTAGATTATAAAATGTTATTTGTACGGTAAGTGATTAATGATTTCGTAATTTTTTGTAGCGATTTATTTTGTTTTGTGTTGTGACATTAGTCTCAATTATTGCTTAAGAAGATACCTAAACTTTCCGTGACCGTTCTTTTCTAATTTGAATTAGTTATTGCTGCTAATTTTCTTGCACACGCTCTATTCAAATTCAAATTCAAATTCAAAATAATTTATTTGTTAAACATAGGTGTAATATTTATACCTCTATACTAATTTAGACTCGCCATCTTTCTTTCTATCAGAGACCATTAAAAAAGTTATGTGCGTAACAAATTATTTATCACTTATTCCGTGCCTCAGTAAGCGCATAACGCCATCCTTTTTTTGTCTCTCTTCGGTCGTATAAGTTTGCCTTGCCATCGCCTTGACTTACACCGGACTATGAAAGTGAAAAAATAGAGAGTACAGTGTATTTGCGCATAGAAATGCGCAAAAATATATCTCTTTTTTTTCACAGAAGGCATACGCCAGAACCTACTAATTCTTCTTCTTAGTCGTTAAGTCTTAGCAGAGTGGTCATAGTTATTTCTATGTAGTTTCAATTCTCGAGTAGCAGCTCTTGCGATGTGTCTTGTGTGGTTCTATTTCTGCCGTTGCGGGAACATTCAGCTACCCAGCGCGTTGGAGAGCGGCACCGAGGTCTTTTTTCTTCCATTCTGCCTTGCACTACAACCTATTAATATTTATATAACTATTATATAGAACCATTCCTTTGCAATATGTTAGAAAAATATTATTATATTTCTTGTATTGTATATCTTTTGCACATTTTTCTGTTAGTGTACTCAGCGAAATGATACCTTTAAATTTCCTGTAACAGTATTGATGTCCATTGCATTTCTTTGTATTGTCTCTTTCTATTATGCCACTCCCAGACATGTGGCATCTTTGCAAAAATGCTCAGTATAGCAAAAGTTTGTAGAAATATAAAATAAATATTACATCTACAATCGCCTTTTTTTCGATTATGGTGTAGTATGAAACTAATGTGTAATTTAATACTAAAATGAAAAAATTATATATTTTGTTACATCATAGAACACAACCTTTTTGTCAGCTAATCACACGAAGATGAACGTAAATTAATTTAAAGATTAAGCACTACATTGTCAGTTATACTTTTGTCCTGTAGACAGTCTTAGTGTTAGCCAAAGCAAAAACGGATAAATAAAACTGAAAATAAATAAGTAAAGCTAAACCAAGAATAAAACACTAGCTTCGTTAGCGTCAAGCAAACTGTCGTTCATTATGCTTGCAAGCATAATGAAATGTCTTTGTGTAAACTAAACCAAATATTTTTGAGAGCAAAGAGCGTATTGAAACAAAAATATGTTTGCACATAAATGCATATAAGTCTGGGAGCGGCATTATAAAAAAAGCGCAGTCCCCCTCGATACTGCAGACATGATATTTTAAGAAAAATGAGAAATATTGTAGTAATGTTTCATATTTATTTATAGTTCTATAAATAAGATAGTCCAGTAAATTATGTGATGTCAATGAAAATAGGTAATTAAAGAATAAGCAATAAGTTTCATAATTAATTAATAGTTATGACGATGTTTATTGAAGCTTAGGGGATTTTATGGGTCCCGAAGAGCTATAAAATGATAGCACATTAGGTTTTTAAGAAATTGCGGGATGAGCTAGGTGATTAGGTATTAGGAGGATTGGTCACAGAAAGCATAGAACCGGAAGGAATAGAAAAAGGGTTGGAAGGCCTTTGCCCTGCAGTGGGCGACAAGATAATAAACAACCCAGAGTTTTTGATAGGGTCGTTGTTAGTTTATACTTTAGTATAAACTACCACGGGCACTCCTGAGCGACCTACTCTTCTAAATTGGATACAATCACCTAGAACGGCTCTCAAGTGTAGTGTTCCTATGTTTCTCGTCTGCTTTATAAGCAAAAGACAATTTTTTTTTTAAATTCGCAGTTAATTTCATAAATTTCGTAAAGCTTGTCTTAGTTTCAAACCGCAATAATACATGGGAGTCCAACGGTATTGTCGGATACACACACATCTGCCTTTCCATAAAAGTGATATCTTTTTCACATATTTGTGGTAAATAAGCCAAATAACCAAACAAAATACAAACACTCTAACATAAAAGAACCTCGAAAACGGTAAACATCAAATCAGTTATCAACCATCGCACATTTACCGACTACACCCCCATTCTTGTACATTTTATTGAGGCATTGTTGCTTCAAGAGCGATGGGCCTCTCTCCCCGCTTTTGTTCGTCTCGAGGAGCATTTTCAACGAATTCTGACAGGTACCATTAATTTAATGCGCAATAGTGATGGTCCAATTACTTCAAATGGTGTAAGAAAATCTTTGGGTCGGAGAATGACGTGTCCGGTTTGTTAGACAGCCTAAGATCTGGGCACAACTCTCTAATATTGCTGAGTGAGCAAGATTTAGCTGTCACGTCTCTAGGCTTAGTTTTGCCACAAAAGGTTTTCCAGGAATTTTAGGACAGAGGTTGTGATACGGTTTTTACTTATACTCTAAAGACAAAATTAATTAAATTAGAACAAAATTACAAACCCTTCTGAGCAGAGTCAGAGACAGAACAGAAAAATTTTCAATACGTCTTTATATGAAAAATACATTGTGCCAAAACTTTTGTCACGAAAAAAAATTTTTGCCACATTGATTGTCTCGAAAAGGTTTTTCTTATATAAAATTCTACTGGTGCATAAATTATGAAATAAAATTACCTAATAAGTCTATTACCTACATCGAGTTTTAGTGGCTATTTTTTTTTATTTAATGGGAAACAGATAGATAGAGATTGGAGATTGACAGATAGGTAGTAAAATTCAAAATCCGAGGCATTTTCACAGAAATCTCGTCCCCTTGTAAATTGGACCACAATCAACGATGACTTCCCTTTATTTGTTGCAGCTGGATTTGTTCCTTCTACAACAGATTATCTCAAATATTTCAGTCTTTACATCATCCTATTAATAATTTTCGCAATTTGTAATCAGATTTCAACCGAGATAAATTGGTTAAATAAAAGGATTATTTTACTTTCAGAGCTAAAGTTTGTTTGCACCTTAGGTGGAGATAGAAAATTATTATTATTAAAGCCATAGAAGGCGAGGCCTTATAATATTTTAACGGGATACACGGGAAAGATTCAGTCTTTCCCGTGCATCCCGTAAGAATATTATAAGGCTTTGTCTCGCCAAACGCAAAGAAATTTGATAATAAGGTAAAGGATCAGGAAAAGTACCTGAAGACTGAACTGATCGTAATGAAATATGACAAAAACTTAGCACGAGATCTGGATAATTACCTACATGTGCTACTGTTACGCGATGTAGTACAAGAGGTTGCCCCGACCTGGAGGCCATGGAATATTTTTACGGGATTCATGAGAAGACTGATTGTCCATGCTAGCCTGTAACTGTCCCTCTGCAGAGCAGATACTTCTCTTCTCTCTCTTCTCCTCTCCTCTTACGGATAAGGATTGAGCATTAACCATCACGCTAGCTCACTGAGTATTTCAGACTATTAAGGCGAATTCAGACTATTAAGTTCACCCTACTAAGTTTCCTTATGATGTTTTCCTCAAGCGTTTGTCAGTGGTATCTTAGATATATAAGAAAATACATGACATAGAAAAAATCACATTGGTACACAAAACCACACTCACGCGCTTAAAAAGCGGGTCCGTAGCCACGTCACGAAATTCAAAATTATAAAGGAAAAAATATAAAAAGATTTTGCAGCCAGTGGCTAGCATATCGAATACATAAAATCATTTTAAAATGGTCTATTATGATTAGAAACCGCATCACGCTCCGAAATCATAAAAATATATATTTTTAAAAACTCGACCATAATCTAGTGTTCCAAAAACAATTCTAACAATGCTAGCTCTCAAACAAACCTGCATGAATACTCGTTTGTTTTTGTAAAACAAAATATTAACTACAGAACTGTGTTACCATTCTACACATCTCCTTTTAACATTAACGAAACGAAATTATTTTCACGTAGGTGTTGTAGCCGGCATCTTGAAATTAATATTGTCTCTTATTTCACTGTTGACATTAATGCTCCTAATTATATCTGCATTTAATAAAGTAAGCCCCTTGTACAAACGTATAAAATTAACGAGTATGTAGAGATGGGATTTAACGAGGTTTCCGAATAATTTAGACGAGTTTTGTAGGAAATGGTAAGTGTACAGAATGCATTTCGGCGTTTATTTTGCGCATAAAAACTTGAGTCTAAAACCACCGCAACCCGCGAGGTCACCTAGATTAAGTTTTGTTTACATGTTTTGGTTAATGAAATTGTAATTGTTTTTTTTTAATTATGTTGAAAATCTTTTAAAGTTTTTAAATAACTCCAATGCCAATCGATAATTAAATCGATAGACCCAAGTTACCAATGCTGGATAAAAAAAGCTTCGCATCCTTCAGAATAACCTCAATCAACACTTTTTTTTAAATGTTATTATCAAAATAGTTTTTGAAATCAAAATCAGCAAAACTTGACAAAGACTAAAAAAGGCATATACAATTAAAACTCGCAAATACTTAGAAAATATAAAAAGACTCTCAATTTTACCGCAATGATCGAATTCGCCAAATTAGCTCTTGAAATTGTATTCCTAACACAAATTTAGAACGCCTATAGGCACGACGAAATCGGTTAACATCGAATAATTCGTATAGAAAAGCAATCTCGTGTCCCATCACTATCTCATATCGGGTCGCGTAATATTATACCCTGTTTGTATGAGATGATAATCATATTTCCGGCTGCATATTAAAGATTATATGAAGCCATAAAGATATATTAGGTGATGTGGAATGGCGTATACTTTATTAGGTAATATTTACGTTTCATTAAAAGGTTTGGTGTTTATTATGGGGTTAAAGGGTATTAATTATGGTATAAAGATATAGCTTTACGTGGATTTAGTTGGTTCATTTCAACATTAAAAATATTTTTAATATACTTGTTAAGGCTTGTATTCCACAAAATAATTATTTAATCGTATTAATATACGCTTTTATTTGAGAACTACCACGAGTGACTTTAAAATCCAAGACTACACAGTTTCAAGTCAGCTGCAGCAAATACAATCTATCTTCTTTTTTTATGCATACTGCATTGCCTCCTGTTCATACTACGTGACGAGCTTATGATTGTTTAATAGAATAATATAATTATTTATTATTTATTTTAACAAATAGAACACCAAATTTAAAGTTTCTAACCGGGCTGGAAGTGCCTAGTTATTTAATATCGTATTAATATGGTGTTTAGTGTAAAATAAAACGAAGCTATCATTTACTAAATAACATGTTTAAAAGACCTGGCTAGTTAGATTTTGGCAATTGTGAAGATCCAAAACGGTATGCAATTTAAAAAAGAATTGTTCTTAAGAAAAAAATAAACAAAAACGAATTACTACAAGACAAGAAATACAACACTAACTTGTACTTCAAGCGTAGTTGCAAATTCTACTCTGATTCTGTACATTCTAAGGCCGAGACAGGGTAGCAATTTTCAAGTATTACATAACGGTTCCAGCAAGAGATTACTATTCGTGCCGACCCATTGTAACTTTTCGCTCACAATAAAACAGAACGTGACCGAGGATTTAAATGAGGTGGTTGACGAGTACCAAATCAATTTGGGAGTTGTGCGTGATTCAAATTCTTCATTTAGCATTTACGTTATAAATGTTTAGTTAGAATTTATTATGTTTGTATCTAGCTTATGTTCCTCGTGGGAGCTACAACTGTGTTTTATAGTTACGCGTTACTATTTTCTTGTATTATTCTTAACAAACTGTTATATATTTAGCTATTTGGTAGCTTGATTTCAGGTTTAAATTAGAAACATTTCTCAGACGTCCGAATTTAACTTGGCACGAAATTCAGTAATAACTACTCACTAACAGTTGTACTTGTCTTGGTGATAAACTTTGAGCTAGTGATGTGAAATGTCGACTCATAGAATTAAGTTGACGTGTAAATGCATACAGTAGTTTCCACTTTAAGACTTGTGTGAGTTCCTATGTATTTTCTGCTCGAGCAAAATATACATGTATTTGGCGGAATTCAAGTAATTATTTTCTGACCTACAGGTTCAGTTTATAGAAAAATATATCACCCAAATATTGGTAAATAATTAAATATCTTAAATGCTATATTTTTGCATTTTAAATATGCATTCTTTTCATACTTGCCTTTTAAAAAATTCTTTAAATTTGCGAATTCCTTAATTAGCTAAAAAGCATTGCGTGTATTAGCCTCGCTTTTACACTAATATTGAGATTTAAAAAAAATTGTGATTGGATTCCGTTGTTCTAGTCAAAAATTAGTGAAATAAATAATTAAGCAGGCATTTTGATTTGATTTGAAGAAAAAAATTGTGAGCATTCATGGATTTAATAGTCTAAAATCGCCAACTCTCAGTGAGCTGGCGTGGTAATTAGTGCTCGGTCTATCTCTGAGAAGAGGGTTTTAGCCTGCCGTGGGATAGATACAGGCTGGTTTTTTTAGGTTTTACTTCCTTCTGGAATGCCTAAACTGACATCAAAATTACCTTTAGCTCTTTTTTTAAATCCAACTTATTTAATGAAACAACTTTTAACGGATTACTCGCGTAAATGTTTATATTTATTTGTCAAAAAACCTGACGTTTCGACAGCTTTGCAGCTCTCGTGATCGCAGGCAGACTGCCTAAAAGTTGTTTCATTATGTTAAACGTTCGCGAAAGTTATTTTTAAACCAAACTTATTTTTAAAGAAAACTACAAGTCCCAATTATATAATAAAATAAAAAAGCCTCTTTATTGATCCAATCAAAACATAATTATTTTACTATGATATGGTAATAACATGCATTCTAATCTATTTTCTAACCATGCTTTAAACATCTTTACAATGCCCAATTATATGAAAATTCTTAATTATATGAAGCTTATCTACGCATTCATTGGGGCAAGCCAGTCGAGTGAAACTCACAACACTTACATGTGTATTTGACCAAGAGATTGAGATTAACGCGTGCCCTTTAATGAGGTAAGTTTCTCACGAATAAATATAAATGGTATAAGACTTTTCTGCTTAGGACCCCTATTATTTTGGGAAGTTACTTGTGAATAATGTTAAGCATTTTTTTGGTAATGTGGAATAATGTTTCTAGGAGCGAATTGGCTCCATGGGAAATAACCCAGAACTTCGTATTTATTTGCATATACTATGGCTTTGAAGCTGCCATCATCCTATGCAACAGATAGTATCCTTAGTGACTGAAGCACTGCGGTATCGTTACACTACGAGTCCCACAAACCTTAAAGTGCATTATGTAAAATAACACATTTTTTAGGACTACTACACTATCATACTAATCGTTTAGGTATGTGATTCCTATTAGGATATCGTTTTAAAGGGCGCTTTAGTAATATCTACTAGCAATTTTTACAAATTACTTAACTCTGTGCACGTTTTTTACGCCTGTAAAACCACTGAAATGACACGACCAATCCTTATCCAATCATAATAATGATATTTTATACATTTTAGAGGCCCGCTGACGATACTTCCGTTCGTCAAAATGGCGTGGCTACATTTTAAAATCTGGCCGTACATGGCAAAAACGGGGGTAAGTATACTATTTTTTAAACGTCCGCCCTGTCCTGGTTGTTCATTAGGGTGCTTTTCCACCAGAGATGGGCTATGCTACGTTGCTATAGATGCGTTTAATATCCACCAATCATATTCATTGGTGAACATAGCTTAGCACTAGTGGAAACGGATTCAACTAAGATATGTTTTTTATATGGAAAGATGCTATGGATGGTCGCAAGAGGTGTAGTTATGTGCAGAGCAGAGTACCTACAGTAGGCTCGCGTTTCTCGCGCAGCTAGTTTGCGGCGGCGCATCTTCATAGCAAATCTTAATCGCACCGCTACATAGCTTAATATCAGTGGAAACGGGTTACATAGTTAGCTATTACATCCTCGCAGCATAGATAGCTGCATAGCACATCTCTGGTGTACAAACAGCCTAAAACTCAGATTTCACTAGGCAATTTTACAAGCCCTTAATAGATTCTAAGGAAATTAAAAAAGAGATAGATAAATCCTAGAGCACTTAAGTTTCTCATTACAGTTCCCATTTTAGAAATGATGTACAAATACGTTAAAGTCAACACAGACGAGTAAATAAATAGAAACTTGCCTTCATTTACGATTTATAAAGCTTTATGCTTACTTGCTTCTACGTAAAGAATGAAGACTGTTTAATTTCCAAGCTGCTTTTAGAAACCCCCTCCCCCCCGTTCGTAACATTACATTGGTTACGGACCTGTTTTGCAAGCGCGAGAGTGTGGGGTAAACCTGCAATGCTGGCATGTACTATCGGGGACACTAACGGTGCACCACTTTGCGATGAAAATGCTTTGAACGATGCTACGTAGGGGCGGGGCTAGCGCTAGCGGTACAAGGGATTCTACCCTTAAGAGTGGTGCACCGGTTTTGTCTACGATAGTACCTACCAATTTTACTTTTCCAATGTCATATGTACTTTCTTAGTTAATCTAAGGCACCACTAACTAACGGTGAAGGAAAATATCGTAAGGAATAATAATCTGAAATCGCCAACACTCAGTGAGCTAGCGTGGTGATAAATGCTCAATCCTTTTCTGTGTGAGAAGAGGCCTTTGCCCTGCAGTGGAATAGTTACAGTCTGCTTTTTTTTTAATATGTTACATGGTAGGCTTATACATATACCTAATTCAAACTGTCGTCACTGACATCTATTTTTATTATAAAGCTCAATTAATTAAATATTAAAACCACTGGTACATAATTAAGGAAAATGGCACTTGGTGTTAATTACTTTTATTATAATTAAGGCAGTAGGGAGACATTGCGAAGTTTTCAGTTGCAATGACAAAAGCAAAATCGTGTAAGAAAAGTCGTTCCTGAATTTATATTTAGGGTAATATTATGGAGGGTTTAAAAAAAAATTGTATAGCTGCTCGGATGAAATATAGCAAAACGTGCATGTTATTAAAGTAGATTTTATTTCTTTATTCAATACTAACTTCCGCCCGCGACTACGTCTGCGTGGATTTCGGTAACTTATTACAATACTCCTCATCCTCCATAATTATTGTGATAATTTGTACACTATAACCTGACTTGGTATTTAACAAATATTTTCGCCGTTTTTAAATAAAAATTCTGCGATTTATGAATTCGGTTCCTACTTCTATCGTATAAACAAAATCAAAACTTGCTATTGAAATTTACTAAATAGTTGTTAATATTTGTTTTAATTGCTTATGTGTCACATTACGCGTCGCTGATGAATAAAAGCCTTAGCCTTATAAAATAAATTAAAAAAAAAGTTATTTTTTTTTAAGAATTAAAAAAAAATAACTTTTATGTTTTCTTTAAAAAGTAATTTAAATTTTATTTCAATTTCCAGTAGGTACCTTCAGTAAACATCACAAGATAATGGTGGACATAACTCGAGTACCTGGTCATAAACTCCAAGTAATTACTAGCATCCAGCTAATTAATGTCGCGGACGCTATAGGGTCATTAATTTTTTAGCGTTTCGTTAGGGTTAGACTGGAATGGATGATATTTAAAAAAATTAAAGGCTGAGTATATATTCAGCGAGGCAATGCAACCAGCATTTTGGAAACGTTCCTTACTATTAGCGGGGTGATTCTTTCAAGAAATTATCCTCCACACATAGTTAAGAATGAAATCAATATACTGCCTATTATTATTGTTAAAACATAAACTTTACCCCTGTTATCAGGTGTTGAGATAGTTTACAAACCTTCCGAGAGTACTTTTGTGTTTTAAATATCTGGGAGAAAAATGATTCATTAAGAAAATGTTACCGTTTTTCTGAAAATTATCCAGCGGTTTTTTAAATTAAGGTTTTATTTTTCTTTATTTATTTATTGTTAAAGTTGTTAGATTTGTATATATAGACAGTTTTATTTAGTATTGTTTCAAATGATATTCTTTTTTTCCTTATTAAAACTTAATTTTATCTAAAATATGAAAGATACATCATTGACCATAAATACAACTGATGATAATTGGTGTTGTAATCATAAGCTTACCTTGTGCTTCCCTAGATTGATAACCGAACATCCAAGGACGGCCTCCTTCCCGATGTGAAAGGTATGATTGCCTATCGGCCGCTCAAACTGGGGCACGTCGACCAATTTGCGGTTGACCACGTGCGTATCTGCGGACAACGGTATATGACAAGTGAGCTTTATACAATAGCTAGTATTATTTGTGTGTGGGGTTTCGTCCACGAGGATTTAGGACTTTTCATCCCCTATTTTACCCGCTTAGGAGTGGAATATCCGAAAACCCTTCCTTAGTGCACCTCTAAGGCAGCCTGTTCACCGGAGCGGAGCTAGCTTGCAATCCTATTGGTTAATATTTTTCAGTTTCTCCACTCCGCAGCCTAGCTCCGCTCTGGTGGACAGGCACTTGAAGAATATTTGCTCCAATTTTCAAGTCTCTAGGTCCACCGGTTTAGGCTGTGTGTCGTCTGTCAGTCAGTCACGTTACTGTTTTATAAGTATAGATTAAATGTAGGTGTAATAATAATAATGTCGTCCTGGCGGACTTGTGGTCACAGCAGCTAATCTGAAAGGAGATAAGCTACTGCGTAGGAGATATTATAACGCGCAAGTGTGTGCGCAAACACAGGCGCACTCTCTATTCACTCATTCTGATAGTCGACATATACTCGAATGCCCATATTCAGACAAACAATTTCCTTTCAACGTCTTATTTGTTATTTTTAAACTTGCTCTAATACGAGTATGTATAATCATTTCTTATTCTTGTTACTCCACATATCTATCTCAATATTCTCATTTCTGTTACACACAATATTCTTTCATCCGTCTTTTTGATATCTAAAATAATTGTTAATTCTTTTCCATGATTCTTTTGACCTCAAATAATGGGATCGATTCTAATGAAAACTAAACTTAACTCAAAGGTAGCTATAAAATAATATAGGATTCTTATTATACCTGGTACATAGAATATAATATTTCAATCATTAAACTTCATTAATAGTGACAATTAATTTCGTCTTCCAAACCGTATGCCGGAGGCCTTATTGCTTCTAATAGTTTGGCAGAAGGCTTTAGAAGTTCTAAATGTAATGAATGTTAATGATCAGTATGCCATATCATATTAGGTAGTATAGAGTATAATTATAATTTTGTAATATAAAAAACTATGTTAATAACTGTTTTTCTTTTTCAGAAATCTTTTAGAATCTAATTTATAATTTTAATATATTTTTACCTTCAAAAGACACACCGGCCTCCGGAGAAGAGACCGGGTAGTGAAGGATTTTTGCCTCACTAAAACCACCCCTGTGATTATTACGAGGTGGGATATCCCGGGTCCTCTTAAGAGACCAGCTCCCGAACCTCCCCTAATAATCTGAATTCGCCAATCCGCAGTAAGCTAGATTGGTGATTAATGCTCAATTCTTCTCTGTATGTGAAGAGGCCTATGCCCTGTAGTGGGACAGTTACAGGCTGAAAGATCAAACCTACACAAAAACACCAAGCACAAAAGTATAAATCAATTAACCGCTACACCAATCTTATTTAGAAGATAACGAGTAACGTAAGAACAAGAAAAACAATACTACTTCTACAAATATTGTGAAAAGGCCTATCGAGAGGCCTTCCATACTAAAAGTAAGCGTAAAAGTAGTAAAATCCAGTACATGATTCGTTTATACCGCTAAGCGCTGTAATAATATCATACTATGTTTATTTTACCCCAATTGACCCCGGCTTTCAGTTACCATACAATTTCTAATACAACTGTATTTTTTCTATTGAGTGTTCTCAGTACTTTACTTCTATCCAATTATATAGGTAGGAACATCCAATTTTGTATAGACACCAGTCGTCAAATAATGGCATGGACTACATTTTTTTTAAGAGCTTATATTTTATTAAGTTCTACCGGAAGCTTTATCTGCAAGGTATGTTGATAAATAATAGCATATTATATTATTCTGATATAAAAGCTATATTACTTTTTTAAGTTTTATTAAAATCCGTCCACTAGTTTTTGCGTGAAAGAGTAACAAACATCCATCCAACCATCCTCAAAAAGTTTCATATTTAAAATATTAAGTAGGATATTGTTTTATAGTTACGATTATTCTTAGGACAAGATAAATATCCGATACTTAGGTACACTTAGGTATTTAGGCTTAGCGGTATCGTTGTCACTGTCACACAACCGACAAACTTCCAAGGGTAAGACAGTGACGGAAAGATGTCTTAGCCAATTAGCTCGTGTTATGTAATGGTTTTTCATATCGGACCTATTCTTTTTTATGTGAAAAACTTATCAATATACATTGAGAATTCAAATGAAAGAAAAAGTTTTCTTTTCATTTCTACAATTCCGTTACAACTACGACGTAAGTTACAAATAGTGACATGGGGAGTTCCAATTTACCATCCTAACGATACAATAAAACCCAATATTTGGCAGTTCCTCGCCTAAAATTCTGGCGGAAAGCTAGAAACGACTTTTATATTACACAATAGCGACCTATCTCATTCGGGGACTAACAACCAAAAATGACCAAATCCGTATAAGGGTAGGGTTCTACTGCGAAGTGGATGAAAAAATAATATTTGTGATGGTATTTAGGCTATAGCACTGATAGCCTAGTGGTATCACCGTCGACTGACAAGTCAGAGGTCTCAAGTTCGATCCCAAGGCGCGCACCTCTGACTTTTCGTAAGTTATGTGCGTATTAAAGATTAATAATTATCAGTTGCTAAAACGGTGAGGAAAAACATCGTGATGAAACCAGCAAACCTGAGAGATTTTTCAAAGGTGTGTAAAGCCATGGCAGAGGCCTACGGGTGGTTTAAACTCTGACTCTGAACTCTGGTTACACAAGAAGAGAGAGACAAAAAAATACCTATAATACATACTGTACTGAAGACAAGGCACATTAGTCATTTATATGGCCTATATGAACTTCATTGGGCTCAAGATACTCGTATTAGCACAAGCATTTTTTAAAAGAAGATACAAAAATCCTCTAAATTTTCAGTGTCACCCACAATTAGCTCAGTGTCACCAATGAGGCCTCTCGGAATTCTCGTGTGACACTAAAAATATACACGAGTGTGTGTTTTATGCTAGTTTTTTACAACATCAATAACAAAACACGACCCAAATACTAACAAAGCTACTTCATTTCGAGTCGCACCAAACCCTTACATTCTAACCCTGCCACATTCGACGAAGTTTTAACAATCACATAGCCGAATCACCGCGAAACTTTGTCGCTTCGAACCGCAATGTGTCATTTTGGTACCGAATATGCCAACTATTTCGAGGTTATGCAGGCCCAACCTTGCTGTCGATTGTTAATAGAATTAATGTGTTGTATTTGAGGGGTTCGCGGCCTACATAGATGTTGTTTTGTTTAGCTGCACTTTCTGGGGTAAATTTTAAGAAAGACCTATTCCCAAATACATTTTAGAGAGGTTATTATTATTCTTTATTACACACATATAACATAATACAGTAAATTAATAAAAGTTATGTACAAAGGCGAGCTTAACTCATAATGAGTTTTCTACCAGCAAATCCTTTGAGTGATAGAAAACATTGATAAGATGAGGACAGTATCAAGTGCTGTATCAAGACTGCCTCGTTGGTCTAGTGTTAACAAGCGCGACTGCTGAGCACGAGGTCCTGGGTTCGATCCCCGGGTCGGGCAAAGTGTTATTGGGTTTTTTCATTAGGAAATTCTCAGTAGCAGCACGGAGTCTGGCATTGTGCCCGGTTAATGGCAATAGGCTTGCCCCCTATTACATGGGACTTATAATAAAGCCGGCGAAACGTGGGTGTACTGCATGCACACCTCTGCCTACCCCCTCTGGGGAATACAGGCGTGAGTCTATAAATAAAAAAGTATCAAGTGCACAACATGAATTTTATCTAAAGTTAAATATAAGAGGTGTTATATGTTTAACGGGTGTATGTGTCGCATCATAAATTTCAAACGAATAAACCGATTTGATTAAGTATTTTTTTGTTTCTAAGGTAATTTAACGAAGAGCGTTCTTGGCTAAAATCAATTATAAACTTTACATGCTTAGTAAAAAAAATACTTTTTTTTTGTTTACGGGGGAATCCTTCAAAAGGCACCTGGCCAGGGGAAGAGACCGGGGAGTGTGAGATTCTTACCTCACTAAAACCACCCCGGTGATCACCATCAGCATATGGAGGGATTCCGGGTCCTCATAAGGGACCAGCTCCGAAACCCCAGATAACCCCAGATAACCTTCTTAAGAAATCCAAAAGGTTTCATAGGTGACATTGAGCCAATTTAATTGTGGGTGACACTGAGCCTATTACTTATTGAAAGCCTTTATTTAAAGAATAAAGTTATAGCTTTATATAAAAACCCTCGTTACTTATTTATAATTAATCTACACGATTTAAGTGCAAATGGGGAACTGCCCATACATCGAGTTTGGGTTCAATCTATGTTTAACTTTTACTAATTGTTTACCCTCGGGTCGACTTCAATCACCAACTTAACTTGAGCTCTGCGTAAAAACATTCCCGTACACGTGTTTCAAATTTATTGAAGATGAGACGTGAAAGAGAGGTCATTGTTGAATGGTGCTCGACAATGCAATCTCCTGAAAACCAATGTAACATGGGAAAGTTTTAACATGATTAATATTTAATTTGTGTACTTAGTGTTCAACATTAACTGATAATCGTTTTGTTTTTAAACATACAAATATTTCATTTCTCTGTCAAGTACAGGGTATGAATCCTATCAAAAGTATTAATTATAAATACATTTCATTATAACTATACTAGCTAATCCGACAGACGTTGTCCTGTCGAAGTTTTAATAAATATGTGATTTTGACATCAATTGAAAATTGCTCCAACAGTTCTCGATGGTGTAAATAACCCGACTTTTTTTATGTCGATAGATGTAAAAATATTAATTAATTATATTATAAATAATTATAAATTAATATCACTCTCCGTGCCTCGGATAGCACGTTAAGCTGTTGGCCCCGGCTGTCAATTGTAGATCTTTGACAGTCGTTACGGGTAGTCAGAAGCCCCAGTCTGACAACCAGTCTTACCAAGGGTACCGTGTAACCCAATATCTGGGTTGTGGAGGTCTGATGGCAGTCGCTCCATGTAAAACACTGGTATTCAGCTGCATCCGGTAAGACTGGAAGCCGACCCCAACATAGTTGGGAAAAGGCTAGGCAGATGATGAGATGTAAAAATATTACTATGTATAGATGGATGTTTGTTAATTTTTCACGCAAAAACTACGAAACCGATTTTGAAGAAACTTTACATTATTATTGTATAAACATCAGAACAATACATGGACTACAATTTATCAATACACCTGTTAGGAAATAGTTTAATTATTATTTTTAAAATACAATGAAATATACCAAGAAATATAACTTAAGATAAATTAAAAAAAAAACCCAGAATGAAGCGTCTCCTTTAGTCTACGATGTTAAAAAATATTTAATTACAGACCAACGGGACAGGTGAAACTAAATAAAAGCTTGTCAAATGAAAATAAATATCGAAGTAATAAGTGAAAAGCAATTAATTATCATTATCCAGAGGTTGTATCTATTAGAGAGAGAGTATCTATTTTTGCGATTGTTCATATTGTAATAAAGCTGTTAATCCCAGATCAATAGTAGCTGCAATTAAAAAAAAGCAGTTACAATTGTACAGTCAGAAAAAAAGTTGTAGCAATGAAAGCTCAGTGGTATGACAATTGGACTGCAAAGTCAAAGGAAGTAGGTTCGAAACCCAGACTGACTTTTCAAATTAATGTGCGTATTAGAAATTAATTGTTATCACTTACTCAACTTACGGTAAGGGTAAACAAACATCGTGCATCGTAAGGAAACCAGCATACCTGAGAGATTTTTCAACGGTGTGTAAAGCCATGTCAGAGGTGGTTAAAATTCTGACACCGGGTTGTTCATCAACAATACGATAAAGGTAACTAATTACTGAAGCATTATCTTCCATAAAGTAAGAAAAATCAATCTTGTCACTCGGATAACAAACAAGTTCGATAATGGTGCTGATTCTCTTGTACATCCTGCTGAACAAATTTTGGTCTAACTATATCTCTTTCTAATAAACATCATCGAAAAAGGATAGCAAATTGAACTATCAAATTAGAGCTGTCAAATTAGTCTACGTTGTTGCAATTGACGTGAAATTAGACGACACTTCTATGACATGCCGACTAAATTCTCGTCGATATCGCGGAAATGGACTAGTTTGACAGCCCTAAAAATCTTCTATGCTTTTCTAATGATTTCTGTTAGAAAGAGAGATGGTGTGTCTAAATTAGTTTAGAGCGTGTGCAAGAGAATTTAGTACTTTTACATTTTAAATTTAATTACATTTAATGGAGTTTTTTGCTGACAGTATCATTTTTGTAATATCCTCTAGCAATTGCATTAATTTGTAATAAGGCTTAGAGAAATTTGTAGTAATACACTTTTATGGCTCATAGCATGACATTACTTTTTAGCACGAAAGCCTCCGGCGTGAGCCGGTTACCTATTTGCGAGATGTATCCCATCTAAATCGTTTATATACTTGTTTTAACTGAGTTTTTAACATGGCAACTATTTTTTTTTAATAGCGTCATTAAACGCTTTCCATGCGAACTTTCAAATTTACATTTTGTTTTATGACTGATTAAACATCCACTTCATAAATCTTTTAAAATCTTTTTGCATTAACCATCGCGATTAAAGCAGCATTTAAAAAAATAATCTTATTAAAATTGGACTCTACGTTTTAGAGCTACGATGCCACAGTCAGTTGCACAGCCACAAATGAGTTTTTTTAGTTTACATAATAATCCCCCTTTTTTCCATGAGTTAATAAAATTAAAAACTCTCCAAATTGAATTATCAACCACAATCTAAACACCATTATCATTTCCAAACATAAAATCTACAAATTCCGTCCCAAAACACTCAAATTACTCACTCATAACTATTAATATTTAATTCTAAGTTAATGGCAGGAAGTGCTCGCAGCTGTGACATATTAATAATTAAAACAGAATGCAACGGTCAACGCTTGTCGTTTACACCGATCAATAAATAATATTAAGGTCGTACCCTATTTGTATCAGTTATTATATTGGTATCCTAAGTGATTATCCTACTACTATTATAAAGGCGAAAGTTTGTAAGTATGGATGTATGGATGTATGGATGTATGGATGTTTGTTACTCTTTCACGTAAAAACTACTGAATGGATTTGAATGAAACTTCACCACAATATAGCTTATACATCAGAATAACACATAGGCTACAATTTATCAACATATCATGCGGGCGAAGCCGCGGGCGGAAGCTAGTGATTTTATAATGCTAGGCTGCCGTTTAGTTTCCGGCCTTAGAATAGAATCATCCACATTCGTCCCGCGGGTGTCGTAAGAAGCGACAAAGGGAAAGATCCGGAGGATAAGCAGCAGTAACCTTCTGTGTAACAGCAATCATCTGCTACTGCGGTCGACAACCCGCTTGCCCAGCGTGGTGATTATGGGTAAATACCTCCAATGAGCGCACTAAAGTGGCCTATGTTCAGCTATGTACTAATACAGGCTGATGATCATTGTTCTCTCTGACTGTCAATTCAATGGTCACAAGTTAATACTTTCCAAGACATATCCCGTCTCTCGACGTGATAACAATAAAACTTCTATTGTATTTCGTAATTTGTCCTGCAAAACGTTAAAAACTATGGCATGCACATTCTTCTTTTTTTTTCTTCTAAGTATGATCGATATACTTACAAGAGAGAAATAGCAAGATCATCCACAACACGACACGTTTGGTGCAGTGGCTAGGTGATAGGACTACTGCGCTAAATGTCGTGGTTGTGATACTCACTCGGGGCAAATATCTGTAAGATCACGCGATAATTTGTTTCGGCCTGCGTGTTTGTGCATTGTGAAATCATATGTATCATCAGAAATCATATGAAATCATATTTGAAATCATAGCGTAATCGTATAAATTCATCAGTATTATAAAAAAAGAGCCTCTTAGCCATTCTTATACTTTAATGACTTATCATATTTCGTACTCATAAGTCAAAACCCACATTAATTACATTAAATATCAGCATTTAAAATTTAAATACATAATTGAGCTTCCTTTGCTTTGTATCGCTCTTCGCGCAGTCACGTCATGAGTAGCATATGTGCGTTTCCATTGTTGCAAATAATATGTCAAACTTTAGTAGCTGTGTGTTGAGGGGAAATTGCGAGCCCCACATAACCGTACGTCCTCGGACGTGCGGTATGCGGTAGGCATTTTTGACTCCCCCAGCCACAAAAAAGGAGGTGTTTGATTGGCATGCTACCACCTAAAGACCACAGTCTTAAAAACTGAAGGTTTGGTTGTGCATGCTTAAAATCCTAAGTCCACGGTATTAAAACCACCAGTGGAGCAGCCCAGCCGGCTGGGCAACAGTCTTTTAATCGTACATATCGTCGCGAATTTGTGATCTAATTTATAAACAACTTGAATATCTGTAGTTGTAAATCAACAAAGATTATAAAAAATAGTATTTTAAAATCTACAAATCAATTAAATTAAAACTGATGTCTGTCTGTCCTAATTACGCCGAGCTATTGAGTCGTCTGTTTAACTATCTAATGAGAGAAGGCGAGCTAACAGTCGATGAGTAATACCGTTATCTTGCTAGTTTGCCAATGGCCCCCCTTTTTAATTTGGCGATTCTTTGGGGCACCACTAATTGGCCATACACCAGTGTTGTAACACCGTTTACCATCAGATGGGTTCGTGAGCACATGCACACACATGCATTTCCCATAATAAGAAAAAATTGTAGAAGACATTTAGGTATGGTTTTTAAGCATAAATATAGACTAGGGTGTCACTCTTGTAAGACCTAGAGTCACCCTAGCCTACGTTTCTTAGGTATTTCTGTACATCTTTAGATACATCAATGATTAAATCGAAACTGTCTTCAAATAATGACAATGGAAACCAACCCAGTTAATCCGTAGCTGACACTACCTGTCACCGAAATCTACCTATATTAAAACCTTCGAAGAAATAATTGCTGTAAACGGCATAAACATTCAACTTTTACGTTATTTTGCGAATTAAAATTTAATACCAATGGAAGCGAACCTGGCCTTGTTCAGTTGGTTATAATATAATATGTAGGTATACCTATCGGTACCTTTGTGAATATTGATAAATGGTTTGGTGTATATTAGAAATGATTTTGTTATTAATTTAATTGTGACGGTTTTACATTTTCATTCGATTCAATGAATTGTGAATTGTTTGATTTTAGAAAACTATTTAGTAATGATATATTGTATGTTTGTTTTTTATATGTTTTATGCACATGTTTTGTATACTAAATAAAAATATTTAACGATGCGACACACTATGGGACTCCCTGACTGCTTTCTATCAGGCAGCATGAAGTCAATTTGTGCGGCAGTAATAAAAAAAAAATGAGAAACTCGCAAAAACAACTAATTACTTATATTAAATATTTTTTTTAAATAATTCTTCTTACGACACCCGCGGGACGAGTTGGAGTGTTTCTATTCTTAGGCCGGAAACCATACGGCATGGCACTAGGTACGTGTATTACTAACAACCAACTTTCAATGGCCTTCCCTTTTAAATTTATGTGCCTCTCAAAATTAAATTACTACTATATCCCCTACGCCAAATATTTCCTCAACTTTGATAATACTATTGAATTTGAAGCAAGGATTCGACGTGATTAAAAACCACTGAAAAAGCCTCGAGCACAGCTAAACGAGCGTTAAGACTGACTGTCTCAAAATTCACTCACAGAAACGATTTTCTCTAAATCAATAGCAGTTTATGTAGAATCATTTTTGTGTTTAATATTAAAGTTATCAACTTTAAGATACTGTCCATTTTCATTAACAATATAATTTTAATTATCTGTTAAAATATTTTCATTTATAACTTTGCTTTTAGAACTTATTTAGGTTATTAAAAAATGATTTCTGTTCTGTGATTAGAATTTAAGGGATGAATCTGGATTTATGTAAATTGGGACGTAAGTCGATTCGATTCGAGTCCCAAACAATTTATATACGAACTCATTGCAACGTTGCGCGTTGGTGCAATAGCATAAAGTCTAAGATTTTACCTTCGTTTCGCCATGTCTGTCTATCCGTCTCCGTCGTCGTCGTCTCCGAAATTTTACTCGCAGATTGTCAATGATAATATTATAACGCCGACAAAGTTATGAAAAAAAAAAAATATTTGAGGGGGTCATAGATGTAAAGTTGGTTGGTGGTTTTTTTTTTCAGATATTATGTACAATGATGGGTATTATCTTGATCACGATCTTGCTCTGAGAATAAAGAAAAAAAAACTCGTATAAACTTTTAGGCTTTTTCAATAGATACTGTAATAAAGCTACAAATAGTGTAACTATATTTTTTTTCAAATAATTACTTGTATTTTAAGGTCATGTATATTCTTAATGTAATTTTAGTTGTATATAATTTAATATTAATTCTAGATATTCAATGATTAATTATATTAGATATACGATCTATAAGTTCGTTATAATAAAATATTATACAATTATTAAAACACGTTTTTCAATAGAAGTAATTAATCATTTTATTTTGTATACGTATAACCAATTCATTAGTAAAACTGTATGTTTTAAGAAAACAGAATCGGTATCACATTTATATACCTACTAATTGTAATTTAGCAATTTTGTATCTATACCGATCGCTATTACATAGGTTCTCTTGTTTTAACTTTTAGGTGAAAATTTATCAAAAACCCTACTAAAAAAACACAACACAAATTATCTAAGTACTCACTTTCAAACAAATAGTATAAGAAGCAGCGGTAAACCCTACTTGACCCGGCCAAGTGTGTTGGATGTAAACCTTATTACCGTGTTTAATCCTCTTATGAAGACTACCCCCTTTACTCCTCCCACCTCCCACCATCCTTCGCCCCGACACGAGGGATCTTGTATTTTTGATGCCCAAAGTGTTTTGTTTAAAATTTACATCAATTAGAGACTGTCACGGAATGCCTGAGTAAGGGTAGGTTATATTTTTGGGTTTTATACCTGAGAGTGCTCTTAGTACTATGATATCGCAGGGGTAGTCACGATCGTAGGAAGCGCTTGAATTGCGATAAGACATTAATTATGAATGCGGCCATCATACTTTTTTAAAATATTAAAAGTAGTTAGATATGGGATATTTATGATATAAGAGCCGTGATAGCCTACTAGAATGACAGCGGTTTGGCAAGTCAGAGATCTTAGGCTCAAACCCGAAACGCCGTGAGAGATCAAACGCAGATCAAACTGCGTTTGATCTTTCTTCGGTTGTATTGGATTGCCGTTTCATCGGACTATGAGAGTGAGGGAATAGGGCTGATGCTGCTGCCCATCCTACAGTTTTATCCCTTTGTCGCTTCTTACGACACCCGCATTGCAATGCATGCATGCAGTGCATTTCTATAGTAAGGGTGACCTGAATCGATACCGGGATATAAAGGAACTTTTGTGCTCATTGGTTTCCGGCCTAAGAATAGAACCGAGTGGTTACTAGTCATCCCGCGGGTGTCGTAAGAAGCGACAAAGGGATAAAACTGTAGGATGGGCAGCAGCATTAGCCCTATTCCCTCACTCTCATTTAATTAAACTGAACCAACATGTAAAAATTCAACTCCGTAGCGTAAGAGGAAGTGGTTCTAATTCAGCTTGTAAGATTTGACCCGAAGATAAATTCTACTAGATACATTGCAGGTTAAATAAAAGAAAAAAAATACTTAGCCTTTTCCCAACTATGTTGGGGTCGGCTTCCAGTCTTACCAGATGCAGCTGAATACCAGTGTTTTACATGGAGCGACTGCCTTTCAAAACTCCACAACCCAGATACTGGGTTACACGATACCCCTTGGTAAGATTGGTGGTCAGACTTTCGGGCTTCTGACTACCGTAACGATTGTCAAAGATCTACAATTGACAGCCGTGGCCAACAGCTTAACGTGCCATCCGAGGCACAAAGAGTGATAATTAATTTATAATACGCTAGTTAAATAAAAGCTTGTTAAAAAAACATTTATTAGCTGATCATCACATCGAAATTTAAACTCAAAACATTTTCAAACTAACAAAATTAGGGGAAGCTGATATCTATTTACCAAAAGGCTTTTACGTAACGTTACATAATTTGACGAACAAATAAATAAGTATTAAGGGGCTCACTTAAGGGAATCGAAGGTTTTACCTTGTTCAGCTGAAGATGTTGCAAACAAAATATACTTGATTACAGAATTAAATATAAGTACACAAGGCTACATATCAAGGTATATAAATTTCCAATATAAGCTGACATCTTGTTGTACGAAGAGCCCATACAACAAGAGGTGAGTTTGTACTGGTTTTGTATAGCTGTGTGATGAGAGCTGATGTGTAGCCGTTCGTACTATCGCGGCCACGAACGGTGCACCAATTTGCGATCAAAATGCTTTGAACGATGCTACGTGCGTAGAGGCGCTAGCGCTACGTTCGGACTCCGGGTGCAAGCGATTCTAACCTTAAGAGTGGTACACCAGCTTGTTGTCCGCGATAGTACCTACGAGTAGGTTTAAGAAAGGTAAATTTAACTTAACTGTAAATGATAAACCTAACTTAAATTAATGTCCCTTTGAGATTTGATAGTTTTTGGACTCACAATTATCTGAAAGCTTACTCAAGAGTAAACTTGAGATAAGATTTAGGCATTCAATACGGCAAACTAAAATATTCTGAGAAGAGAATAAAGAGAGATACTAGTCTCTAATATGCCGTAAAAATGTCAGATATTACTACCGTCTAAGGTCCTACGCAAACAGAAGGAATCCTTACCTTACGTCTCCTTCAGTGTGTCTTGCACCTAAGAAGTTCATACCACTAGACTATCACGACTCATCAAATAAGTAAAAAATATAAACAAAGTAAAAAGTATAATCGAAACATAATATCGTAAAAAATATCATAATAATCGGTATATAATATGGTCCTAATAAAGCGCGTATACATAAAAAACATAATAGGGTCGCCAAAAAACACATTAAACAAAGTTAGAGTCCCGTATTTACTAACACACCAAAACTTTCTCAAAATTCCAAATCACACAAATTATCGAACGAACTACCTCTAATTGTTTAACCTACCCTACATTCGGCATGAGTAGAAGAAATTACCCCAGAACTCTTCACATTACGTGATCAGCCTCCAAATGTACCACTCACCGAATCAAATGGGTACGTAATTGAAAAATCGTTTTCGATGTTTGAAAAAAAAACCGTTCGATTCGTATTCGAATTTTGCGGTATCTGTAAAAATGGTTTCAAGTAAAATTGCTTATTTTGGCGCGGATAGGTATGGTAATTTAATTTTGAGTGTAGCATCGCGGCGGTTTTAACCATATTCCGGATAGAATCTCAAACACATTGAACTAATACGTATTGAACATACAATAGCAGTCCGCGCACCAAAAATACCGCATTTCAAACACTGGTCAAACAGTGCCCGTTCCTCGTTTTTTTTTTCGCCCGCTTTGCGCCTAACAACCCCATCTAACGTCAACGCTGTATCGATGAGTGTATAATGGACACATATTAATGACGTCACTTCACAAGAAACATATCCTTCTAGTTTTAATTACTAAGCTTAAACTTTGACATGTAACTGATAATATGTTTTAGGGTAGCGTACACAAGGGGTAAAAACGGGACCCTATTAGTAAGTCTCCGCTGTCCATCCGTCAGACCGTCCGTCACCAAGCTGTATCTCCTGAACCGTGATATAGCAGACAAAATGATGAATTTCTGTTGCTGCTATAACAACAAATACTAAAAATAGAATAAAATAAATATGTAAGTATGTGGGGCTACCATACAATAAACGTGATTTTTTTTGCCGTTTTTCTCGATATTAATACCGGCAACAGGTAGACGCTTGAGTGTCTTATTTTGTACAGATAATGGAACTAAACCCTTTGTTTACGAGTCTGACTCGCACTTGGCCGGTTTTTATTATGTATTAAAACTTGTTCCGATCAAATTGTTATTTTTGTAGAAACTTTCTAATCTTATTCTCCTCAAATTTTTTTGCGATTTTTTCTAACTATATTCAGAGAATTTATATCTTCAATGTGCGAAAGAGATAGTGGTTTAGCGCAATAGGCGCCTTAATCAGGAAGCAATATTACTCCCAATCAGCGCCTGTCAATACATTAAGTTAATTACCATATCAGCGCTGTAGTATAAGTTATGATAACCATTATTTGCTAAGCCCGTCTATCAACATTCAAACAATCAATAGATATGCCTAATTATAATTATGGATTGAATGGTTCGTTGGTCTTGTGGTTGTGGGTAAGGGTAAGTGGGTTTGGATCTCGTTTGTATATTGATATGGGGACGGGTAGATGACTCATCATGCTCCTAGCCTTATTATTCCCAAACTTTGTTGGGGTCGGCTTCTAATCTAACCAGATGCAGCTGAATATCAGTTTATTACGGAGCGACTGCCTATCTGACCTCCGCAACCCAAAGAAATACGATATTCTAAAGTTAGATTAGTCAGGATTTTGTGAGGATACTGACTCCCTGACTGTCAAAGATCTTCACGACAGCCGGGGCCAACGGCAAAACGTGCTTTCCGAGGCACGTGTTAGCCCCGGCTATCAATTGTAGATCTTTGACAGTCCTTACGGGTAGTCAGAAGCCCGGAAGTCTGACAACCAGTCTTATCAAGGGGTATCGTGTAACCCAGTACCTGGGTTGTGGATGTCTGATAGGCAGTCACTCCATGTAAAACACTGGTATTCAGCTGCCGGTAAGACTGGAAGCTGACCCCAACATAGTTGGGAAAAGGCTAGGCAGATGATGATCAGTTTTCTTGGCCAAACAAAATGGCATCACGATGAATTCGATCAAAAAATCATAATTAGGATCGATTTAGCTATTCAACAGTAAGCACCCTAGTAATGATAACGTCTAAAGACAATTATGTTTTATAGTAACAAAGTCAAAAGGGTTACTTAAAAGGGTAACTTCCAACTTCAAACTTCTCCATTTTAAGGGTTAATAGAGTCCAAACCAAGGCCTAGGTTTAGGCCCATTAGAGTAATGTAGGTGCCTAACTAGATTACTGAAGATACTCGCCCTTGTTACGACAGGTAGTTTGGTGTGTCTTTCACCAAGAGTAAGTCTGGCCGCACATTAGTGCTACAAATGTACTGCAAGGCAAAATTTTCTTTAACACACATCGATGAAAATAAATGATTGAAATTTCTTACTTTATTAATATAGTTTCTTGGTTTACTTCTCAGTGTTTTTTTTTATTTAAAAAAAACCGTTATCTCAGCTATGTTTGGTAATACTGAATCATTATATTTCATCACCATAATGATCATCATTTGAGCCACAAGACGTCCACTGCTGAACATAGGCCTCCCCCAATGACTTCCGGATTGGCCGGTTGTAATTCCAATAATTATAAATATTTAATTTAATGCAAATAGTGTAATATAGTGTATGAAGTATATTTCTTGTATTTAGAGTACTTCCGTTTGGGTAGGTTTATAAAAAATCTCTGGAAGTGGTTAATGAAATTCTACCAATTTGGTAGAAATTTTTCATAATAATATTTCTTGTTATACATTAAATCTTGAATGTTTTAGTTAATATTCACCTATCATCTAAAACAAAAAAAAATACTATGAGGCCACAGCTGCTGTCATCAATAATCAACTAATCATAATTACCTTTCTAAAAATGTGTTTTTCTTACCAAATTATTACCATTTTCTACCTAAACATCAATCTAACAAAGAAATATATTATAATATCTACAATGGTTGGTATAGTTTTCGGTATATTAAGGCTGTTGTACATTTACCTACTAATATATAGAAGGGACTAAATCTCCCAAGAGCGAAGGCCCTGCGGTTTGGCAAGCGGTCAACTCGTTACTGGAGCCCCTGAGACCGGAATGTTAAGACGCTAGTGTGCATTCACCTTTACAAACCTTTGTAATGATGATTTTGTTATTTAATTACAACTAAAGGTAATATTGATCGAAATTTGACCGCTTTTTTATGTTTTTCCAATTAAATTTCTAAAGACAGACACTGACCCAAATTTTATAAATTTGACAGGTAAATACCTGTTTATTCAATTTATTCAAATAAATTAGTTTCATAAAATGTGACACTAAAGTAATTAAATTTTAGGTCAAACAATTTAGATAAAATAAATTCAAAAATCCTATTTTAAACCTATGTTAACAAATTAATAAACTTAAACCTCGGTTAAATTTATTATCCTAACCACTTAACTCATTTAATTTCATGTGTGTTTATCAAGTAATACCTGAAATAAGTTTAATAAAAGCCAGGCCCTAAAACCTGACATATAAATGTCCCTGGAAAATAATTATTCAAGTTAAACAATAAAAGGACCCGAACTAGCTTGGGGACAAATTTCCCTTTCAAATTGTTTTACCAAAAGTACCCACTAGGTTTAGGATTCAGAACTAATTTTGTTTATTTTTTTATCTTCTATCGGAACCGCTTTGCAAGCACATAGGTGTGGGTTCGAGCCTGACATGTACTAATAAGACTTTTTTCAATGTTATATGAACTTTCTTAGTCAATCTCCACGGACTAACGGTAAAGGGAAACATCGTAAGGAAACCTGGACTTAAATTGTCTGAAATCGCCAACCCGCAGTGAGCTAGCGTGGTGATTAATGCTCAATCTTTCTCTGTATGAGAAGAAGCCTTTGCCCTACATTGGGACAGTTACAGGCTGATTTATTAATTTATAAATGGCACATAAAAATAATCCTTATAAAATAAAATAAACGAATACAATTCCCGTTCCATCTCTACGAAGATTTTTTCTCAAAAATCAGAATCAAAATCTAAAAATATACAAATAAACATCCCGCAGTGGGCAGCAAAAGGGGTAATTACGAAAGTTAAACAACTAAGGGGTACCCTCAGTAATTTGGCTGTGACCGGTAATTACTTACGCTGTAAGAGTTCAGAACCGGACGAAATTTCCCTGTGAATTGGAAACTTTAAACGGATAGAACAAGCCAGGAATCTTATGGTAATTGGAGATTGTTCCTATTGTGTAAAACTAGCTTTTTCCAGCGACTCTGTCCACGTAATTTTTTTTTCTGGTATTTTTTTCACTCTTTAACGAGTTAGTACCATAACACCATTCTACAGAATATTGGCGTAAAATAACAGTACGCGTACCAAAGTTCAAAATTTGTAGAAAACAAAAATCGATCACGATCGAGATTTGAACCCGAGACCTACTTATAGGGTAAAGCCAACTTGGTTTTACTTTAATGTGTTTATTAGAAGCTATATACATATAGTTACTGTACCTATTTATGGCAAAGATTTGATTTGAGAACTACTACTAAGTTTGGTAATTATGTCATAAGGCAAACATATTCAAATATATTTATCTAACTATACACTCTATATGTGTAATTATATTTAACTAGGCTATACTGATTTTTCCTAACATTAATAAATCTTGCCTACAATTTCGTTTCTAGATCAAAACAATCTTTATAAAATATTAATTCTTCTTTTAAAACTTACGTCTTCTTTCAAAATGAACTTTGAAATATTTATACCCCTGATATTATTCATGGGCTCAATAAATAATTCACGGACTGAAAAAATGTTATTTAAATTCGGTTTTAAACCTACTGTAGTCATTAATCAGTCGGTGCCACAGTGAATTTTTGGTGTCCGATTTCGTAAATTGTGGGTACACCAACAATTTTTTGACGGTTCAGAGGTTTTATCGTGGATAAGGGTCACAATGTGTTTACATGGTGCAAATTGAATGTACACTGCTTACTTTTGCCTCAGAGATTACCTACTAATAAAGAGGATTTTGTCTTTTTTTTTCTTTTTAGGGTGATCTATGCAAAAAATGTTTCAGCTGCGGTTTCGAGATAGATATGCGGACTCTTGCGAATATACGGTAGCAATAGTATCGACGCAATCGACTGTATAAGCGAAATTTTGTAGTAGATAATACGACTATCGCTAATAGCAATCGGGCTAAGGAAAGGGTAAAGAAAAGGGTTAAGAATCATTATAAATTATTACTATTGTCGATTTGGAATAAACAATAAAAATAATGTTATTAAAAAAAATGCAAAAAAAAGATATCTACCAATGTTAGCGAAAATATCACGTTGAAAGTGGTTATTCACGCCTTAATAACTAAATATATTTGAGTGAAAACACGGCAATTTGGTAGACTTTGTGTCCTGGGATACTTTTCTTCCTAATCCGATCTCCATGCAAGTGAAACCTCAGGTAAAAGCTAATCATCATCATCATCATCATCATTTCAGCCATAAGACGTCCACTGCTGAACATAGGCCTCCCCTAATGACTTCCAGATTAAATAACTACTAACTAAATATATAAGTTTGTGAGGATGGATGTTTGTTACTCTTTCACACAAAAACCACTGAACGGATTTTGATGAAACTTTAGAGTAACATAGTTTTTACATCAGAATAACATATAGGCCAAAATTTATCAACATACTACACGGGCGAAGCCGCTGGCAGAAGCTAGTAGTATAATACGACTATAAAATATTATTTAAATTGTTGAAATTTTAGCAAAATCTCTATTGCAGCACCACCCATTGTTCTGAAAGTCTAATACAATAGTTTCAGCTTTGTTTCATTATTATCAGCGGAATATGAAAGATATTGTAAATAAGCTCTGAAACCGCTGAAACAATTGGATTTCTCTCATTAGGTGCCCTTCGTTGCATTCGTTGTAGAATATTATGTTAATAGAATAGAGTGATGAAAATAAAAGGTTAGTTTTCAACGTTGTGCGTCACCTAACAACTTTAAAAACGTATTAGAGCTGCGCCTGATGTCTCTTAGGATTCTCTCTCTGTTTCAGATCGTGTCAGATCCGTAAAATTGAGAGTTAAGGGATTAAAGAGTGCACTTCGCACACACTTGTGCCAAAGAATAATAACTATTACCACGTAAAGAAGTTACAGTCACCGTCCCTCCCCGCCAATTTAGCGTTCCCCGTATCGAAGTAGTAAGCGAGGTAGTACCGCCGCAGTACGGGCCGTCTTGTTTCTCAGTGCGTGCGTGTAAAAAAAAGATGTACAGACCGCGTGTTGTAATTTTTGTTACCGCATGGTAATTTTTTGTTACCTTACCTTACAGAAAACTTCATACAAATTCTGTTCCATTTCTGAACTTAACCCAATAGTCAAAGACTGTCCGTAACCTGTTAAATGGGTAAGTATAGTACTTAGAAAGATAATTATTATTTATTAATATGCAGATACATTTAAAATCTTGTTAACTCAGATTTGCTCTCCATTATCAATATTAATTTAAATGGAAAATATCTTACTACCCTCAATGTATGCCAAGCCAATACCAAGCCGCTTATTACCGGTTATAACCAGTTCAACAGTCCAATATCACGTCTCAGGGGACTGATAACGATTTGAGTCGGAGCCAAACCGACAAGGAGACAAGCCAATCGCTAAGTGAATATGGTTAAAAAATATGAAATCGAAGTGTAGTTGAAATGTGAGGTTTTTTAAGTGTTAACAGTCGTAAAAAGATGTAAGTAAGTATGTAAGGTTTGATAGTAAAAAGCTAGATTTTTAAACTCAGCCTAAGTTTTTTTATTATTTAAAAGTTGTTGTTGCTAACAAGGACGCCGCGGCGTCCAGTGACCATTAATTTCCTTTTGTGTCTAATTTCGCGGTATTTGAAGGTTTAAATACTAGGTTAGTCTTTGGTGCATGAACAGGAGGAAAGAATGTGTCCTGTCTCTTGTGTTTTTTTTTTTTTTTTTTTTTATAGACTCACGCCTGTATTCCCCAGAGGGGGTAGGCAGAGGTGTGTAGTACTGCCTCGTTGGTCTAGTGGTAGCAAGCGCGACTGCTGAGCACGAGGTCCTGGGTTCGATCCCCGGGTCGGGCAAAGTGTTATTGGGTTTTCCATTAGGAAATTCTCAGTAGCAGCACGGAGTCTGGATTTGTGCCCGGTTAATGGCAATAGGCTCGCCCCCTATTACATGGGACTTATTACATAGCCGGCGAAACGTGGGTGTACTACACACCTCTTGTGTTTTGGTCTAAATAAATATGAAATTAGTAATACACGATAGAGATAAGCAGATTGTATCGCATATTAACGATTTCATATGTATTTAAATCAAGACACAAGTGACAGGACCAAATACATCCTTTCCTCCTGTCTATGCACTTTTGCAGCCTACTGTACATATTTAAATCAATATGGTACGACCGTATATAATAACTTTGCAGATTAAATTTGCGTTCGGAACAAATATGGCCGTAAATATTTGTTTCAAGCTTCAATATCTCGTATTGCGAGTTGCGACTGACAATTTCCTTTTGAAAAGTATTTTGTTGTTTATATTCAGAATCGAGTTTGTTATGAAATAAATTCAATACCACTCTGCTATTGACCGCCTGTCAAGATAAATTGGTATCACTTTTGACAGTTGTGACGTCTGACGTCTGGTATGACATTTGGTACGTAAGGAGTTGTGGGTTGAAATTTTTCATGCGTGGCGATAAAATAAAAATTAGGTCTATCGTTCTTCTAGCTTTATTATTCCCAAACCTTGTTGGGGTCGGCTTCTAATCTAACCAGATGCAGCTAAATATCAGTTTTCTACTCAGTGACTGCCTATCTAAATAAGGCTATCTATCTAAGGCATCTTAGATAGTTATATCCACCACTTGTATGGAGTACTAGAGGACTAGCATGTCTAATTTCGCAATTAGAAAACAATACAGATTCTAAATTACCTCCTAAAAATGTAAGAACTTTAAAAAACCAAAATTTTCCAATTTCAAAATTTAAAATTAAATTTTAAAAACCTTATCAAGTAACTCAAAGTAAAAAGAAAATAACGAAAACAATTTTTCATTCAAATATGTTCAAGCAAGCGCTTCCCCGTCTATTGAAAGCGGTCCATTCCCCAATTAGTGATGCAAATTTAAACTGTACTAAAGAAACAGCGAACCGTGTGCTGTGTCTAAACAAAGTAATTAAATTAAAATTTAAAGCTTGTTTTCCTTAAATCTGTTTTAAATCAGGGTTCTATGGGGGTCAGATTATATAAAACGAAGATGATAAAAATCCTAACTCTTATACTATAATTTTTAAATTTGTAAAAGAGTGGAGCGGAGAGTTAGTGGTAGACCAGAATGTCTCTCTTTTAGAATCTCATTCGTTGAATTTTTTTTTTTGTTAGAGGCAAAATGTCAAGAGCACAAACATGCATACATTGCGTCTTAAAATGACCACTGTGCGATGTTTTCCAACACCGTTAGTCAAAGGTGTCTTAAGTACTCTACACACCGAACCCGCTGACACCACTGGCAATAGCAGTGGCGGGTTCAGTGTAAATAGCGCTTTAAATTACCTAGGAAAGTACATAATTGACATTGAAATAGATATTGACTTTAGTGTTCACATACCAGATGAACCCACACCCACGAGCTCATAAAGCGGGTTGGAAACCAATGCGCCACAACGACTTATTTTAAAACAAATTTAAAACTTCAGGGTTCGCTTTCAAACATAGCAATATCCTAAAAAAACTCTAAAACCCACCATCCAATAAATTCGTTCATTACCAATTTAGTATTTGAACGCAAAAAAGCAGCTAAAGCGTGTTTTATTCGTTCGGAAACTGGCATTTAGCAACAATTGATGCTTCGTCCGAAAATTGTCGGTACAGTAAACAAAATGAACACACAGACAAACGGTTGACGTTGCATTTAAAACAAAGGGCTTAGCTAGCCGGACGCGATTAAAAATTGAATATCAAATCGTTTTGTTGTTGTTTTAGGGGTCCGTATCAAAAAAACGGAACCCTTTGGATCACTTTGTTGTTGTTTTGTCTATCTGTCAATATGACCCTTTATCTAAGGAAGTTTTAGAATGCTAAAGAGTCAAGCGACTGCTTTTTTTTTTTAATCATCTAGTAATATTTTGAACATTCATTGAGGTGATATCAATAATATTTTTTTAACAGTAGCCAAGTAGTCTATTGTTACAATGCATTTTTTAAATATGGAAAACGCTTACGTCAGGTTTTATAAAATATAAATAATTTTGAATATAAAAACACTCTACAATATTAAATATAATTTATTAAAATAGTCAGCAAAATAAAATAGAATTGATTAAAATAAACAACAATAAGAAATGGAATCAATTAAAATAATCTACAAAATAAAATGGAAAGAATTAAAATAATCTACAAAATAAAATAGAATCGTTTCTTTTAACTTAGTATACGTAATGTCGAACCAAAACGCTGGTGTATTAAGCTTGCATCACGAATCCCTCTGAGACCGAATGACACTTAAGTCAATAGTACATTCACACCGTATTCGCTCGACGAGTGCGATTGACTAATTCCAATCACTTTGTAGTAATTACAGCTTGAGATAGGAAATTTTGGAGAACAATTACTTCCTTATCTGGTTTGCTCTTTTATTTGGTTTTAGGTCATTTATAATTGACCTAGATATTATCTGTCATAAAGGCATCTTTTCAGTTTAGAAATACGAGATATCTAATATTTTAAATTTAAAATGAGAACCTATCTGATACGTTATTTTTGAACGAATTTGTAAATCAAATTAAAATATAATTTTATTAAATAAAATGTAGTTTTAATGTTTTATATCACAATCTAAATTTACTTTAATTTACATTATTAGTTTTATGAGATGTAGTTATGTATATATTTACATTATCATATATTTTTTATAAAAAGTTAATAAAAAGTTTTGTTCAAAATAATAAATATAAAATAATAAATTCGAGTTAATTCTGTAGCTTTAGAACTTAACACAAATTCCTTTCACAAATTGAAAAAAAAACTGTTTGTAAGCGGCACGGTGCAACAAAATGCGCCAAGAAAGCTTAAACTAGGAGAAATTGAGCTTTAAGCAACGTTTAGGTACTACTAACTTCCATCACTTAAGCTCGACATACTGTATAAACATTTCTAAAAAGTATAAGCGAGCTCGAAACTTTTACAAGACAGTAAATATCAATATTACTTCTTCTACAAACCTCTTGGCTGACACAGGAATCAAACCTGACGTGCATGTCAAACTGATTATGTATTTTATATAACATTGACGTTGTATTTCAAGCAATGCTTTAAATATTTAAGTCTTTAATTAAACGATTTAATGAATGGCAGCGAGTGTCATTACCAGAGTGACACGGAACGGTTCGCGCATACCAATCGTGTCAAAATTAATTAAATAGGTACTTTATTAATTACACTAGCTGGTACGTATGAAAGATACAGTCGAAAGCATAAATATTGATACACAACTTTTAAACAAACTTACCGAGAATATTTAAAGGGCCTTATGTGAAAATGCAAATCCTGCGTTCAAATTTTTGTTATGTTACTGCAATTACAACCTAATGCTCAGAAAAAAAAATGCGTTCAAATTTGTAGTACAGTTTCTGTATGGGCAATTATTGCCCATACAGTGTCATAGAGTGTTATACAGAGGCAGTATTATACTGCCTCGACGAAATTCTTGTGTATAAATTTTCTAATTTAGATAGGTACCGCAAGAGCTACTGCCTAGAAAAAAAAACTGCGTTCAAATTAGTTTTGTCACGCAAAAGCTACTGCTCGAGAAAAAAATATAGTTTATTTATTTACTGTTTGAGCTATTGCTTAGAAAAAAACCCTGTCTACAAATCTCTAATTTAAATACCAATGCAAAGCCATCACTGCCGTAAAATACTACCTTCCTTATGTAGTTCAGTTACTGCATAGGCTACTGCTTAGAATAAATCCAATTTATTTTTTTAAAATATTCAGACATTGTAAAAATTTTAAAAAATTGAACATTTTTGACTGAAAATAAAACGCTAGTTTTTCAATCAATCAAACAACTTATCTATTCAACTCTACTGCTAATCATAATCCCCTTCTAAGACCCGTAAACTGATATAACACAATAAAACACCCGTAAAAAGGTTTACGACTGATAAATTTCATTTCCCCATTCCAAAAAGAAACAAAACTCGTTTAAAAACAGATACGAAATTATTAACCCAGCATTATACCTACAACGTGCCGTCCTCATAAAGTAAATCTTGAACATACTCACAAAGATTACATCTCGGCACCTATCATATTTCAGGTTAGGCAGTAAACGCGCTCGGAAGTCGTCCTAAAACGTTCATGGGCTATATTCATCTGAGGCTTTTATCTAGATTGCTTCGCTGGACTCCAATTACCCTTAATTTTATAGTGAATAATTGAGGAGTCGTGTGGAATGGCTAGTCTCTGAAGAACGTTAAAGCCAGCCGATAAATTATGTGGTGGTTTTAAGAATTTGTGCAGGTCTTGTAGTGTTTTTAAACATAGATAAAGTATAAGTTGGCTAGATTGGTCTAAGTTGGAATCAAGGCAGTTAAAGCACTTAAGGCACTTAAATAATTTGTCACATAGCGACACTAGGTTGGTCATCAACCATACGCAAAAGAAGAAGAAGGCTCCGGAACCCTAAAACTAACTAAAATGAATTTCGTTTTGCAAGTTTATAATATAAACTTATTTCGATCAAACTGATATTTTTATAAGCTGAACTTGCACGAGCGAACTGCGAAAGTGATTTAAAAGAGAAGACATAAAACGCGTGTTTCGGTGTATACATAAATTTCTCTAATCATAACTATTCAGTATATTTGTAGGATATAAAACGGAAGTGCGAAAAGAATTAACATACCTAGATCTTAAATCCGCAATACCAATCATGTTGGATGTCAAATGAATAAAGAAAAAATAATCTTAATAAATAATTCTACAAAACCTAAAAAAGATTGCCAAAGCAAATAAACAAAACGTTCTATTGGGTTGGTTCGGAAATTCTGAAAGCTGTTTACAAAGATTATGTAACGAGAATTTATTGAAATTATTCATTCCATTCGTTGGATTTCAAGCTTTTACAGTATTTGTACCTATATTGAATGGTTTTTGTGTATACAATTTTACATAATACATATTAACACCTATATTTTCCTAAGGTAGGCAGAGGAGTTCAACACCCATACCATACCATAGAGTAGACATCACTTTTGTACGTAAAGCTTAATTTTATGATAGAAATAAAAACTCTCAACTGAAAAAATTGTATGGAAAGGAGTATTTATTTTTAATTTTATAGGGCCCATTTAATTCATGGGAGGTTTGCAATACCAGGAATATAACTAATTGCCGACTCTGTGCGGGATTATAAAAGGGAAAAGGAGGTTAAGGCATGGATATTATGGAAGGGGGAATAGGCTTCAGGTTCTCTCACTGCCTGTATGAAACACAAGAGTAAGAATACTGTTATTTAAGCCGATATTCTGTGAAAAAGTACTTCCCGAACGAGGAGGATACCCACCATAAAATTTCGGCTTAGTTACCAAAAAAAAAACAACAAATACAATACTTATAAATACAGAAGTAGGTATCTGCTAAAACACGAAGATAACATCAAACGAACAAACAAAAAAACATCAATACGATCCACAAAAAAGAATATTATTTAAAAGCAATCAAATACGAATTCATCAAAGCCCAAATACCCCTACCATCGTTCCGTATTTAAATTAAATAGACGAACGAAACACGTTCCTAATACCTCTGGGACAGATCAATCTTCTCACAGGCATTAGTCGGCGACGTGTCAACCGAACATCAATCACTGAATCTCGAAAATATTTCGCGAAAACACAAGGTGGGGAAAGAAGATTGGAGATAGGAACATAGTAAGGTTCTGTGGGTATTTGCGATGTCATTTTATTTGGATCTGTATGTTTTGCTGTTGTCATTGGTTGGGGACTGTAAACCCCTCTCTCGTTGTTTACAAAAGGTGGAACCCTCCTTCTGGAAATGTCTAATTTTGTAAACAAATTGTTTTTAGTAATGTTTTAAATCACTTAAGGGTTATTCTTTGAAATTCTTGTCAATTCTTTCGTTCGTTAACGTTTTCTTAATAATTTTTCGCCATTACAGAGATATCAGAATTAAAATATATCTCAAATAATATTTCTATTGTAATTATCAGTACTTTATAACATTTAGCCGTTTAGGTTTTTATACAAACAATTAGCAATATAATTTTGATTCCATTTTTAAGTTGAGTGACCGAGAATATTTAAAAAAAAAATTAAGCCTAAAATGAAGATAATGTTTTACATCATGCGTAACAAATATAATATCTATGTTTGTAAAGTCTATTGGATAAACTTTGTTAATAAATGCAATCGCGTTGTCAAGAAAAATTAATGTTTTGTATAATTAAATAAAATAATATAATAAATTTAATAATAAAATATAATTTAATAAAAAAGGCGTAAGTTGTTTAAAATATTTTTAATATGCAACATTGTTTTACACAGAGATAAAGACAGCAGTCTTGTCTATAAAACCATAGTTATTCATTCTATACTTTTTATAAATAAGTTACCGTGCCCCCCGATTTACAAAAAGTATAGAAACTTTTTGTAAATAAGTTTGTAAACAGAACTGAATGTCATTGTCAATGGATTATGGCTGCCAAAAACCATGTCGGCCTTTGACTTGGTTCGATTATCACACCACAGCCCTAGAACTGCTTTAAAACAATAATTTCTTTTGTCATCCCAAAATAAAAATAATTTCCAATCACAAATATCAAATGGATCCCCAAGGAATTCTTCTCGATGGCAAGATGACAGATAGAATAGGTAATTTGTCGCCCACAGATGTCGAGAATATCCATTAACGGAACGATATCGAAACGAACAAAACGGAAGATCTGTAACCGATACTATTTCACTATGTAAACGTTATATTTAACGAATATTTTTCTGTTGATATTCTTAAATATTCAACTGTTTTTTGATGATGTCTGTGCTGTTGACCGTTGAAGAGTTCCTTCATTTGGAGCTAATCCTGGAGATTGATTTAGGTCATGCTTTTAAATAAAATGCATTGTCGTCGGAATTGAACTAACATGTAAAAGTTCAACCCCCTAGGATATCCGGAAGTGGTTCCTTATTAATTTAAATCTTCGAATCAAATATTTTAAATCTTCGGGTCAAATCTTGCACTTGCAAGAAGATTTAAAATATTTGATTCAGATTGGGTTCGTAGTCCAAAAGTTACCCCAACATAGTTGAGAAAAGGCTAGGCAGATGAAGAAAAACCATCACGATAATGCATCTATTGTATTTTCGAACCAAAATCACCTTTAGTAAAACAATCTAATTACACGCATTACAATTAAATCGGTACACAATTCATTTGGTGACCGCAGCGACATTACTATAATGAATCAACCGAGCCACGTGACGCGAAACACGATGCTTGCTCTAATTTCTAATTAGTATGTCAATTTTCATGTCAAGTATGAAAAATTTAACTAATATTTTTAAATTGGTGTAAGCCATTTTTGGTCCAAAGCTCCAGCAAAAGGAACATTTAGCTATTAGGTAAGATTGATAGCTATGAAAAATAAAAATCATAATAATCACTTTCTTTTAATAAATAAATTGACTAATACTAATAATTTTAATTACCAATACTAAGTAGTACTGCTCAGTAGATGAAAGATAGAAAAATATTCTATAGGTATTCATCATCATCTGCCTAGCCTTATCCCAACTATGTTGGGGTCGGTTTTCAGTCTTACCGGATGCAGCTGAATACCAGTGTTTTACATGGAGCGACTGCCTATCAGACCGGTATCAGGTATTATTATTTTAAAAAACCAATTGTGTGGCAAGATTAAAAAAGGCATTCAAACACCATCTCACACACAGTACACCCATTACAACCCCAATAATTTCTCTTTCAACAAAGACAGAATATAAAACATACATGCACCCATAAAACCCCAATTCTAATTTAGCAAGAAAGCTCACAATTTCATGGTTTACCGAACTACCATTAGCGTAGCCCATTCCAATCTTAGTAATGGGATTGCATCGCCATTGAATCTTACATGTTGCCTTAGAATTATTGGCTAAGGTATTGGGAATTAGTGGAGTGATTATGTTTAGGGGAGTATTTGTTTTGTTCACAAAATATTAATAATAGAAATCTATTGAATGATTGGTTTCTGATGTAGAAGCGAGCTTACAAGCCTAAAAAAGAAAAAGAAAAAAAAGTGCACCCCTACTCGTCCCACGGGTATCGTAAGAAGTGACAAAGGGAAAAATCAGAAGGATGGGCAGCAACATCCTTTTGTGTAACAGCAATCATCTGCTAATGCGATCGCCAACTAGCTTGCCCAGCAAATACCTCTAATGAGCGCACAAAAGTGGCCTAAGCCTTTAGAAATTATTGCTATAATTATGGATTAAGTACATTCTGATAATAAATTATCTCATCAAAAACATAAATGTAAAATGAGAGCCAAGTTCAATATATGCCTTGGTTGATGACTTCAACGACAAAAGGAGTGATATCTAAATAGGTACCAAGTTCAAGGTCAGTCCTGAAATTTATTTACAACATAAAATATTTTATAACAACTTAAAATAATATTGCTTCATATAACTTAGGATAATATATTGTAGCCTAAGGTCTGACTTGGCTTCTACTATAGTAGGCAAAAGCAAATACTATACTTTTAATAATGTCTGTATCCTCTTGAACTAATTTTTGTTTGCTAAGCTGACCTACAGCAAACTCGTTCCCAAAACCATTATCTACTCACCTTAATCGCCAATTAAATGCCATTTCAAAATTCCGTTAGATCGCAGTTTACAGGCAGTAAGTTGTATCAAGTAAATTACAAGTACCTTGGTCTAAAGTAGACAATACCGTCAAATAATCACTGGAGCTTAACCCTTTCATTGGTTTTAACTGAACACCACTTAATCCAATTGAAGCGAAATATTCGCGTACTGAGAATTGTGTCGGAAGCGGCACAGGGCGTTGGGTAGAGCGAGAAACGGCAGCATTTAATAATTAATATACAGGGTTATTTGTTAAACACCAGCATCCCTAAAAGAAGTCATTCAACTCATCATTACTAGTTATTATTATACTTTTACTACGGGACCAACCCTGAAATCGCAAGAAAAAAATCAGCTGTTCCATACATTTTGTTGAGTCATGTGAACATAAATGTATGGAACAGCTGATTTTTTTGTGAATTCAGGGTTGGTGCCTTATTAAAAGTTGTTCATAATGATGGGTTTAATGACTCCTTTTAAGGATGCTGGTGTTTTACAAATAACCCTGTATAATCAGCTTACTTTGCGTTAGTTAAGTGACTGCTGTCCCTAGTGCGAGTTTTTTAACCTATTGGATCGCGTTAACGTTAAATCGGAATTTATATTGCAAATTGGTTTCATGCTAGATGAAATTAATTTCACAAAGCTATTTTTAATACCTATATATGCGGATGTAGTGATAGCCTAGTGGTATGGTAAGGTTTGAAATCCAGGCATTTCTGAGTTCTCGAATTTATGTGCGTATTAGAAATTCATTACCTATCACTTGTTACCTATGACTCAACAAAATGTATGGAACAGCTGTTTTTTTTGCGATTTCAGGGTTGGTCCCATAGTAAAAGTTGTTCATAATGATGAGTTTAACCCTGTATAAATTGCAACAGCGATAGTCACTTCAAATACATGCATTTCCTCTTAAACAAGTCACCATACAAGCAACAATCATACAATTAATTCCCCAAAACCCGCTATATCTCTCAACTCGGACATCCTAACAACAAATTAGTTACATTCTCTTAATCAAGTGTCTGTTGTTACCTCAGTGAAGTCTCTGTAATTGAGTTCTACCATGTAACTGCTGTTACATTTTTAAGTAGCTGAAGAAAGCTGCTTGTTACTGGTAAACGGAAAGGGCGGTAATTGGACTGAATTACTCAGGGTGTTGTTGTTAATTTAGGTTGTTATGTGTTGTTATGGGTCATCTTGATAAGAATAAGATAGAAAAATAAGTGTGCCGTCCAATTTTTTACTCTAAACATGGTATGCATTTTTGAAATCTAGTTTAAATATTGTGCCACTGATCACATTTAGTGTCCATCTTGAATATTAATCATATAGTTGGGAGACCCCAAATCGATAAAGTTTAGTTAAAATATTTTCTTATATTCCTTCCGATCACAAATTCAGTAATTAAAGTCTACTAAAATTTAATATATTTAATAATATGGCCAAATATTCATAGACAAAACAACAAACGATTACGATTCAACAATATGACCAGTCTGTACCTACAACTTGTCTATTCAAGAAATACAAACATTTCATAAAAAATATTATTTTATTTAACTTTACGATCAGGCAATGACAAAAACAATGCAATAAAAGCATATATTGCAAGTTAAACAAAATCTAAAAAAACCCTCAATAACTTTTGTTTTAAAAGCAAACCTTCAAGAATTCACATTTTCTTTTGAGACACAGAACCCTAAAACAATAAAAGAAACAGCAACGTAACTCATACAATAAACCGAGTCACATAAACCCTAAAAAATTAGTCTAATCCAAACAAATATACACCTTAAGACTGAAACAAATGACATTACAAGCAAAAATATCTAAATCCTAGGTATATTTTGATCCTGGGCACAGCAATTAATTCAAATAAGTGATGGCTTCCACCCCAGCTGGGATAATACCTGATGACAAATAGTCTTGGAAATTCACAGGGATGAGCTACCTAAGGTCACCCGCCTAGCCTTTAAAATTAAGGAAACATTTTGTGTAACGTTCTGTGACATATATTATTTACATTAAATATACTTAATATAATATACATAGAAGTTTTTAAATAATAATAAAATTAAATACATACTCAAAAACTTTATTGTCATTTATACGACAATACACAGAATTTTTTAGCACACAGCAAAATATAATACACGTGGTTTGTTCAGTCAGAAAAAAAAAATGTCTGCACTGAAAGTCTCTAGGCAAGGGTGTACCATCGTCAACCGTATCGTCGCTTAGATACCATCAGTTAAGATTGTGGTCAAACGCAATTAAAACAAAACTTAATGAATGCGTAAATAACCAATCAATCGATACGTTAATCGTTAATTTAAATTTTAAAACTTTTATAGACAGAGCTAGTAATCTGGACTATCGTTAAGCAGAAGAGATACTTACATTTTCTTTAATGAATCCAAAATAATATAACTCCATACTCTAAAGCAAATCTCTATTTTAAAAGTCAGTTCTGTTGACATTTCAGTTACAAACCTTTTACTGACCTCAATACACGAATATAATATTTGAAAACAGTAAGTAAGACAAAGAAAATCCGCTAAATTATCTCACTAAACTGATTTACAACTGGCGAAATCCAGAGCACATAACACTCAGCATTCTCCAATCACTTCCTCCTAACAACATAAAGTTCCAAACTTGAAACAGTCAAACCGAACCACAACAAAAGCAAATTCAAACCGCTAACCAATAAGTACAATCAATACCCAACAGAAACATAACCGCGGAACTGTAAAACAAAAAGGGGTACACTTAAAACCGGCAGAACTGTACAAACACGGCGCTGTACCGGATTCCGGATCGGAACTTATGCGATCACGTCCCCGGAAATGGAATTTTAAATCCACACATTGTACTTAGTGGTGGGCGTTGCGGGTTAGTGGCACAGTGAGTGCGAGGCCGAAACAAAGTAGTGGAAAAATGTTTCGGAAAAACAATATTTGGGATCTATTGCGCACAGATAATTCTAAATAATAGAAAAAGAAATAGAAAAAACATTTATTAAACACAATTCCACAACACAGAACAAAGAACATGCAATAATTAATATACAATTACAACACAAACCTTATTATACAACCATTGACGGCCGGCTGCATCTCAATTTCACCGTTATTTTTTTTTATTGTGGCCATCATTTTGAACTGACTTTTATTTTGAACTTTTATTACACATGCTACGCAAACTCTAAAGTTAATTTTTTTTGTAGATATAACAACTATACGAGCCGGATATAAATACGCGACTTTCTGGTCAAAGCTACTAGCCCCTCTACCAATTGAAATACTCGTAACTTCTTTCGCGCTATAAGAATCTATTCTATTTTCAAACCGTCCTAGATGGTAGCGACATTTATACATTGTTTAGCGTACTAGACACAGGTCTAACATCTGTCACTTAAGATACAGTGCAGCAAGGCTATAGACGTAACTTAATCAGAGCAAAGTTCCTAATAGATACTTTGTATCTAAATATGTACTATCGCGGACACGAACGGTGCACCACTTTGCCATCAAAATGCTTTGAACGATGCTACGTGCGTAGCGGCGGAGCTAGCGCTACGTTCGGACGCCGCGCCGGCTGCAAGCGATTCTAACCTTTAGAATGGTGCACCGGCTTTGTCCACGATAGTACATACTGAGTACGAAAGTTCATAAGACTTAATAATTATACTAGTAATATAAGCTATTACATGCATCTGGGTACTACAAACATATAACGGTCATTAAGTGGTTCACCAACACGTAAGGAGTCTCCATAAAAACAATCGTTACGAATCTAGTTGCTCTATAAGCTGACTTATAGGTAGCTAGACTAATTAAGTTTATTCCAAATTTATGAACTATAAAATTAGATGTTGCAGTCTGTGATAAGAAAATTTAATTTGGGGCATTTAGTTTTTTCAATTCATTCTTTAATTTTTCATTCAATCAATTTTTCATCATACAAATTTTTTTGCTTGCTTCTATTACACGTAGAAAAGCGGGTAATGCGCGATACGAGCCCGCCATTTTTGTATTTTATTTACATACATTATTTTACATTGTTTATTTAATTACATGTGTATTTCATTTAGGGGAGGCCTATGCCCAGCAGTGAGCGTCTTCTGGCTGAAATGATGATGATTTTATTACAAGTAAAATGAAAAACAATGCAGGTACGTCATGCGGGCGGTATGACAATTACCAACGTCGGGCCATTACATCCCTCGCTTGCGGCTTCGAAAGTCCTTTCGATGTAATTGTGTATTTACTTTCTGTCTTCTTAGACCTAATTGTTTAAAGAAAAAAAAAACATCAAGTTATGAAATTCATAATACCTAACACACAAAACCCAAATCCGTTACAGCCAAAACTAATTACTGCCGTTTTTATTATTCACCGCCGAAACTTACTTAGCGCGCAAACCATAAACATATTTAAGACTAATCGCAGCCACTAAGGTTATGGTACACTTACACACAATTTATGCCTCGTATTTGAAGGCGAGGCAGGTGCGCCTCGCGTACTTTTAGCCTTTCACGGTTAAAATACAAAATATAGAGCACAGAATGTGTTCTGAGAAGTACATGACTATGGACGTACAAATAAATTCTAAGCCAAAAAGGGGGAGAAGCGTTTAAGACTTAATTTTTAAGACTTAATTTCATCACATCACGATCTTAACTTCAAGTGTTTCAAGTGTGCTCTAAAAACTATTTTAAGCAAGAACTACTAAAGTTATTACTTAACAAACAACTCCAATAACATAGGTATAGGTTAGCAGTAGGTTTTATCTATCTTTTTTTAAAATTTAATTTTTTGAATAATTGCAAGTTAAGCCTTGACTTGCAATGATTGTTAGCATTTTATAATGTACTTTAAAACCATTAGAGTCACCTACCTACTTGCTTTAAGTGGGTTCGCATTATGTTTAACCCTAGTTATTCAGGGAAATCTGATAATAGCCGTACTTTACTGTTTTATTTTATAAGTTAATGCACGCTGTTGGTTTCTTAAATAAATAAATAAGTGTATAAACAAACAACCTGATGTCAGAATTAATCCGATGTTATTAAACGTGGTTTTCATTTAATTCAAATTAATAAATATAAAGTTGTAGGTATTATTGTATGTTTTACGCAATTTGAACTTCAATGGACGGCATGGCGATCACTTCTGTTTCTTCATAAGACTTGTTTATACTCTAGGTCCTACTAAATAGTGTCCTCTTTACCGAACTTTAGTCACAGCGGCCTATTTCGACGGACATAGAGATACAATTCACATAGGTCGACGGGACGGCAATCCGACACAAAAAGAGATTTCCTAAATAAAAAAAAAATTAAAATAAAAAAGCTACCCATTCAAATATCGAATATTCTGAACTCATCCTTTGAACCACAGTTAAAGTGAAGTTCGCGGCACCGTCGAAGCGCGTGACTCCGAAACTAAATACATTAAGTTGATTCATTGTTTGCAGTGGCTTTTACATGACAAGGACTTATTAATAGATTTTCATATTAAATTGTGTTTCAATTTAAAAGCGTAATGATTATTAATAGAAGTGACAAATATATTAAATTTACCTTAGTAATAACTGGGCGATATGGTCGCTAAGCGACAAAGCCTTTTTTGTTAAATAAAAAAAATATATATTAATAGAATTTCCCACTGGTGTGCGGGCTACGTGTGTCCACAACTTAGTTTGAAAAACAAAAGACTCTCGTTTTGTTTTCGGTTTAAATTCTATCTTTTGTGAATATTGTCGGAAGTTTTTGATTATAAAATATTTATTGAATAATGGCTTATTTTTTATGGATCAAAAGATTTCTCTTTTGTTAGAACTTTATCGGACAAACTATAAATTCATAAGTAAATTAAATTAGTTACTTTTTAGTAAATAAAAAAAATAAGATGTACTTTTACATAACAAAAAAAACACTACTAATCCACTTTAGTAAATTAATCTCTAATAGCATTTTCTATCCACAGAAAGATTCCAAAAAGTCGAAAAAACCGCAAAGCGTCCATTAAGTACAAACCGAAACAAACTATATTTTTCCTGAAAAACAGCTTGTACATTTAGCGCATAAAACTGAATGCGCAATGCAAATACCGCCTATTCATCTTAGTGACTGGTTATTTAGGCTTAGTACAGATGACCGACTATAAATATTTAATTTTAGAAGTCCGACAGTTATGTAGGTTGGTAGTAATTATATATGGTAGGTTTATAATACAGGTTGACAGGTGTGAGTACCTTTAAGTAATTCAACTTGGTGGCGTAAATTATTAGATAAATTAATTATCACTCTCCGTGCCTCGGATAGCACATTAAGCTGTTGGCTCTGGCTGTCAATTGTAGATCTTTGACAGTCGTTACGGGTAGTCAGAAGCCCGAAAGTCTGACAACCAGTCTTACCAAGGGGTATCGTGTAACCCAGTATCTGGGTTGTGGAGGTCTGATAGGCAGTCGCTCCATGTAAAACATTGGTATTCAGCTGCATCCGGTAAGACTGGAAGCCGACCCCAACATAGTTGGGAAAAGGCTAGGCAGATGATGACGTAAATTATAAGCTACTAGCTTGGTGCCCGCGTGGTAAGTTGATAAATTGTAGCCAACACGTGGCGCCATCTATTATCATAAGAATGTTATTGTTGTTTTTCTCGAAAAATCTATTTCTGTCTTCACCTGATAACGTACCTAGGTAACGAACTTACTTTCGCATTAATACCTATATTATATTAGCTAGGATTAGTTACAATGGCAATATTAAAAGCGGTCGTTTGTGATAAGCCTTACACGCTAGTATCAAATCGCACGAGATTTTACATATGTATGCCAAAGAATGAATGACGGAAAATGTGGAAATACAACATTTCGCCATTTCCATTTCGATCCGGGGATAAAGAAATCTCGACCTGCGCGTTGAAAGGACAGAAAAAAAAATAGATATATTATTTTTGTTGTTGTGACAACGGAAGCTTTTAGAGACTCAAGGACACTTGTGACCTACCAAGGTAATAATAAGCTTGTATTTTAATCAATAGCTTCAAAGTCCTGTAAATTTTCGGTCTTTAAACTGTTCATGTGTAAAAAACTATATTAATTTAGTGTTTCGTAGCTGCGTGGAAAAGGACAAACTACTTTGCATACCTATTAAACATAATAGTTTATGGTGAAATATGATTATCACGGTAATATGTATTCGACGGTATAAAAACCATGTCAGAGGTCTACAAGAGGTGTAATAAACTAATAATATGAAGAAAATTCAACACGTCCAAGACGCAAGGCCATTTCCATCTCGAGCTAAAAGTAGTGTTGCAAAGAATCAAGTCTTCTTACAATTAGTGCTCATTAACACTTTGCAACGCCAAGAACTCGAAACTCAAAACTCATGACTCATTTCAGTCCAGAGTTACGTGAGCCCTGCCAAAATGAGTCCAGACTTAGATAAAATTAGGACTTAAAAGACTCGAGTCCTTCCCAACACTACTAAAAAGATAATGACAATAATAAATTCAATTCAAATTCTCTATGCACAAAAAAGAACAAAAAATAAATCGGATTCCTTTGAAATTTATTTTAATACTAGTTTACTTAAATAGACGTTATTTATTTTAAACAGTACATAAAATCACCGCACCAACACTCTTTTGTTTGAAACAAAATAAATCTTTAAAAAACACATTAACATCTAGACTACACTGTCTAACAGTGAAACGTCTCAAATAATTTCAGGGGGTGTCTTAATTTGGCTCGACTCGTAATTAAGCGACAACCCCGGGGCCTGTCAAATTAATTACATCTATTCGAGATAATCACGCTGGAAACTCTAGAAGGGTGATTTTTTACACTTTTTATTTATATCCTCCTCCGTCCAAACTTTCTGGTTTAGTTTGGCTTAGTGGATTTTTAAATGGATGTCTAAGTTTGTGGGTGAGGGAACTGGAGTGATAATGCGCTGGTTGTTTATTTTTATTTTCTTTTTTTTGAAGCCATTGGATAGCAGTGGGACAGTTTAGGCTCGTAGGTAATAATTATAATAACTTTTTATTTGAACCTGTGTACAGGCTTTATTTTACTATCAGGTGAGTCTTATAGGTTTTGAGCAGTGATAGCCTTTTGACTAGGCAAAATAACAATCGTAGTCTCACACGCATGCTCCTCTGTATTTTGGAAATTATGCGTATTAGAAATTAATGATCACTTGCTTAAACGTTTAGGGAAAACATCGTGAGGAAACCAGCACACCTGAGAGATTTTCAACGCTGTGTAAAGCCATATCAAAAGCCTACGGCTGGTTTAAACTCTGACACTAGGTTGTTTATTAACTAAACGATAAAAAAAAACCACGTTTGTTAAACGCGAGCCTATCAATTTTGTTCAAAGTTGAAAGTTTTTGATACCTACGATAAATATAAATATAAATGATGCCCATAAAAACTTCATCTTATGTCACAAGGCGTAATTTTAATATGTTGTTTTTTAATGAAAGAACAAAAAATATTTCAATGAGCAACCTCACAAAAGACAAATACACTAAACAATAAAATGAAATATCTTTGGATGTGTAATGCTGAAATTAGGTGCCTATCTCTGCTGATATTGCTGAAGGATATTGCTGAAACATTCTGATAAATGTAAGCCTTCCTTCATTGTTTTATGTATTTTCATTAAAAATTTAAGCGCGACAGCCTTAAACAGTACACAGCTTAACTTCTCATACATGGTGCCGTAGTAAACATCATAAAACAAAAATATGTAATTCTCAAAACACGAAAAAACACAATCTCATCACATACGCGCGATAAAATTCAAATATTCATCATAATTCCGCTATACAAAACAAAAGAAACATCGTGTGTAGAATTTTACGCCATTTAGTTACGACGCGGGGACGTAACGATACATGGAAATATACAGTTTCGACCCTTCCAAGGTCCGTTATAAAAGCGGGACTTTTCCGTGACCGGGGCTGAATTTCCGTGGGCATTCAACGCTTGAGGTGGACGGATTTTGTGCGGTCTATTCAAATAATCTTGGACATAATTTGATGTACGATGACGACACATGTGCGGTAACCAACTTGCACCTTAACTTGATAGAAATAAGTACGATTTTCCAAAACTGTTATCACTGATATGCTGTCGGTCGACTTGAACTAGCGTTCTTTGTAATGATGATTTATATCGTTACAGAGAAAAGGGCTTGAACGGATACAAATCAGATGGAGACTGGGTCAAAATATTGCATAGTAGGTACATATTATTATAATTTTGTAACTTTTACTATCTTACTACTTTAGGGCTGCTATAGGCTTGTGGTATGACCGTTGACTGGCAAGTCAGACGTATCAGGTTCGAACCCATCATTAGCCTGTATTAGTCCACTGCTAAACATATGCCCCTCCCAATGTGCGCCACTTTTGTGTGCTTATTGAAGGTATTTGCTCATAATCGCCTTGCTGTTCAAGCGGGTTGGCATAGTAGCAGATGGTTGCTGTTACACAGAAGGATGCTTATGCCCATCCTATGGATATTTCCCTTTGTCGCTTCTTACGACATGCGTGGGACGAGTAGGGGTGGTTCTATTCTTAAGCCAGAAACCACACGGCAGGTTTGAATACAAATTTAAAAGTAATTACATAAAAAGTTTGAACAAATACCATATCCAAAATGCAAGATTGTGTTTAGGTATTATATAGATTATTTTGAGGTCAAAAATAATAAGTTGTCTTTATATTCCAAGCAGTGCCTTCACAATCTCATAAAAGAATACAATTACTTAATAATGTGCAAATTATACAATACCACAATATCCTCTCGGAACATTGATTCGAAATATTTAAACTCAAATTCGTACTTCAACTTTAAACAAACTTTCCTCAGTAAAAAATTCAAGTCATTTAACAATAACCAAATTTCAACATTAAATCTGTCGTGTACAAAATTTATGGGAACACCACACATAATGACAGAGGTTTTGTCCATTATCCCAGCGTTAATGGGGGGCTGGCAGAGTTCAGTTACAAAGTTCGGCTGTGTTTTACTGCTAATCAAAATTCAAGTATGCTAATTTCAGAACACTATTAAGCGGAACGATGAATGCTTGACGCCATTTTGTGAATTTCGCGCTATTTAATTATACATTCGGTTTGTAACGTTTCGTGTTTATGTGTTAGCGTATTTTGGAGATTAGATCGTGATTACCTTGCTGATCTGTTAGTTACTGCGGTTGAGCACACGTTCTAGTGATCGATTTTCATGGAAAGTGCGCATTCAGTTAAGTTTGCTCTTGGAAATTCTATACGAAAACCCTGTTGTTCCCGTTAGCTGCGTTATTAGAATCGATATTCAAACGTAATAGAATAAATATTTTTGGAATACAAGTAATAATTTTTTAAATATAATATTTAAAAAAAAATTACTACATTTTATGAATAATATTGTAAATCTAAGTAATTTTTACGTTTGCAAATAATCCGAATGGATGGCATGCTAAATAATTGCAATAAAGCAGATTAGGTCAGGCAGGTTAAAAGTCTTAAAGTAGATTTAACCTAGAGGTATAACCGTTGACAGGTTGAAGGTTCGAACCCAAGGCACGCAACACTGACTTTTCGAAAGCTATGTGCGTCTTGAATAATATATCCTGCTTAGTTGGTTATCTCTTTTGAGTTTGGCCGCTGTGACCGACATAACATTGGTATAAAATAAAAAACAAATGTGCCTACGACAAAATACCATCGAAGGATTCCTGTTTAAACAAACAAATTGAATGATACAATAGACACAATAATAAAACCAGTCTGAAATTGTTCCACTTCACGCAAAAGTTTCTTCTAACACAGAGAAGAATCGAGTTTTAATCACCACGCTAGCTCATTGCGTGTTCGCGATTTCAGACTTTTAAGTCCTGGTTTCTTTACAGAATTTTTTGACCATTAGTTAGTAGGGTTTTAGGTTAAATAAGAAAGTACACACGAGATTAAAAAGTCCCATTATTAAACCCACACTCACATGCTTGCAAAGATGGGCCCGTAACCAATGCGCAAACACGACTAATGGATACACAAACAAATGATACAATGAACAAGAACAATATGACCAATCAAGTGATGTATTGATTTCATTATTTTTAACGCCAGTTCGTTGCAAGGCCAAAATTCTTTCTGAAGAATATATTTCGGTTATTTTACTGATGATGATAAAAATATACCTAGGTTGTAAACGATTTCGGCATTTCCGCATGAACAGTATACGAGCTGAGTTCCGATCGATTCCGAAACTTGTCGGATATCCCAGAAAATACGGTGAGTGAAGTAGAATATAATCATAAAGATGAAAGTCGGTATAGTGTATCGGTTATTATATTGACGGGTAAAAATAAACGGGGAACTGAGTCAGGTTATTCTGGGAACCAACTATAGAATTTGCGCTACCAAATAGTGCGAACACATTTGATATGACTTAATAACCTTCTGGTGTAACTGCAGAAATCTTATAGTCCTATATTATTTAAACTTCGGTGAGTACGTTGAACTACAGTCAAAAGCAGTAATTTCGAAACCCAAGGCACGACCCGTCGACGTTTCAAAATCATGCGCGTATTGTTATCCATTATAACATAAAACATAATACCTAATAAATAATAGTTAAACAAACATCATTATGAAAGCAGCACATCTACCTAAGGAAGTTTTTAAAAATACTAATAAGGTAAAGTCGAATGCCTGATTACCTGTGGGTGAAAATAACTACAAAGTGTAGCCCAAATACCGCAAGACGGCGGGGAATCACCGTCGCGGCAGACCACGCATAAGATGGCGGGACAAATTGGACAGAACCAATAGCGACTGATCCACACATGGCTCTTGATCGAGACGTGGAAATCAAAGTGGCTTTTGACCAGCTATGAGATGATATGACAGTAACAGTAACTTCTAAGTTGGCACATACGGCCTGTTTCATGATAAGGAGTTAAAAAGAGAAAAAACATAATTCTCATGATGCTTCAACTCTAACACGAGGTACATGAACTATTGTAAAATGAAGTAGTCGAATTATTTTCTTATAATAGAGGGTTTTAAATTTTATACGACCATCAAGTTCATAAAAGAAACAAGGCTTGTATTAATTAAAGAAGCCGTAGAAACGTCTTGAAGTTTATTGGATATTATTAATAACGTTTTGAATGTAAATCCTATTAACTTTAAGTCAGCTTTGTATATGAAAATAGCGGATAGCCTGAGAGATTTTTCAACTGCTTGTGAAGCCATGTTAGAGGACTATGGGCAGTTAAACTCTGACACCAATGGTCACGTGCTATCGTAAACAGAAAGGGGAGAACTTATCCTACCTTACCTTAACCTACCTTATAATTATCTTCCCAGAGATGTGGCTAACAAGCGTTGCATAGGTCGCGGAGCTGGTCTCTGAATTTTCGGGGTGTCCACCATGTGCTGATGTCGATTTTCCCAGATGGTTTTAGAGAACCTCTCTAAAACCATCTGGGAAAATCGATATGGTTGATGAACAACCTGGTGTCAAAGTTTAAACCGACCGTAGGCCTTTACCATGGGTTTACACACCGTTGAAAAATCTCTCAAGAGTGCTGGTTTCCTCACAAAGTTTTCCTTTACCGTTTTTAGGAAGTGACAATTAGTTTCTAATACGCATAAAAATCCGAAAAATCAGAAGCCTGGGTTACGAACCTAGGCTATTACAGCCTAACACTAAAGAGGTCTTCCACATTCCTCGGTCTCTCCAAAGTAAAAAATAAAAATAAAGTCTTTCATCAACCAAATTATAAAGAAAGGTTTCTAAGGCAGTACCTTATTTTCTTTCAAATAATTCCAAAGGTTACAAAGATCTATTATATTGGACACCAGCCTTAATGTAGTACAAAAAAACGCTGCGCGCCAAAAACTTTTGGATTAAATCAGTTAACAAAGGTACCCGGGCCAAGTTCCTCGGATTGTTTCAAAAGTAGATGGCAAACTGTCAGTTCATTTAGCCAAATGAGCTGCGGGTACATTACACAAACAAGAGCCACAATTTCAACCTTGTTATTAAGGAGATAAGGGTCATGTGAAATTATTTCCAAGCCATCAGAATTTTAGGAATGCAAGTGGCAGTGTTAAAGTTTTGGTAAAAATTACTGCGCAGGATATTCGGTGTTCATTAGGTTAAGTGTAATGAAGGGTAATAGTGATTTCCTAAGAACTATAATCTAGTTTATTTCCTAACCTTAACGCTTTGACTGCCAGACTGCAGACACAATGCAAATTCTATTGTTTGTCGGACACCATGTGTCCCCCATGGCGTTTAATGAATTAAGGGCTGTCTAAATTTTTTTTATAGAATAGAATATTCATTGATTATTTATTGTTCGGTGCAGAGACCCCAAGGTGAAAAAAAAATGCTATGTGGCATGAGCTGCAACTCTTTGCAGCAGGAAAACCGCCTCTTCTTTACAGAAAAGGACATAGGGTACTACCCTGTTCTTTTCTGTACTCCTGACAACGGTTAACCAAAATTTTAGGATGCCTGAAAAGTTTGTACAGAAATCGGTGTGTGTCGTTCCAACAACAACCAACTTACTTTCGCATTTTCTTATATTAGTCAAAATTTTATTATGAATATTTTTTCATTTCTCTAAAGACCAGACAATAGAGTAAAGGTACACGATACTTTTATCGTCACATTTACAATTTATCATTACATTTACAATTTATCGTTACATTCACAATTTATCGTTACATGGAAAACTGTCAGCTGCGACACTAAATGCTGTAAAAACTTCATTGTTTCCCCATCATTTAATTTAACTTTTTTTTATTCGTTATCCACTCGCATTTACATAAGTTAATTGGCGTATTCCGTGTCGACTCTATCCATATAATGGATTTTATTATCGTACTACAAAACGATGGATGCACTCAAATGATCTGGCGATTAACGTTTTCATTCATATGAAAAGTTTATATTTTTTATATTTCCTTTCATATGTGGTTTTACGGTTTATGTAGCTATTATTTATTTAATTTGTATCGAGGCTTTAATTTTTGGTAGCATCGATCGTTCGTGAGCCAGTAGTTTTATTTGAGTTCATTATAGAAGGTAACTTCATACCAAATTATTAATCTGAAAATATATTAAATGATTGTATGTTACTACTTGATGCCTTGCATACCAATTTCAATGATATTAAGTTTAAACACAATCCAAAAAAGAACGTTATCGTATATTTTGAATCCCGAACTATCAAAGTTTTCTAGAGACCTTAAGTTTTCTAGGTAGTTGGAAAACAGTTTTAAAATAAAATACAAAGTATTATTTAAAAAATCGCTGGCAAGTGTGAAACATGCTATACTCCCTAAAACCATAGTAAAATATGACTATTTTTTTTTTAAAAGTAGATAAAACCGCACTAAAATATATTTTATATATGTATTGTAAAGGAATAAAAGAATAATAAACATTATAATAATAAAAAATAAAAACGAAATGCTCAGATGTCGATAGCGAAACATATATTTCTTTACGCCTAGAGACATCTGAGCTAAGCTATCTAGAGACAAATATAAAGATCTAGAGACATCTAGAGTCTTGTTAATTTATGCTAACAAAACTACCTATCTATACCGTACCAGGCCATAATCAAACGCCCTCAATATCTAAACAAACCATCTCAAAACAGGACAACTAGCATAAATTCAAAACAAACGATAAATATTAAAGAAAATCAAAACAGATCTCTTCAATATTTATTTGATTCAATTTCTGAAGAGCGTCGCAGCTACATAATATCGAAAACATGAGCTTTACCGCGCTACAAGCTTGTGGCAATGGGCCAAAGGTTCTCGCAGCTGGTTCGCAGTACACTTTATATTTATTATATCTATTATTAATAATGTTCAGTATATTTTGAGATGGGTATTGGTTGTAAGGAATGTGCAACTGCAGTTTAAATGTGTTGCTGTTTTGATTTAGGTTTTGTTTGTTGAAGTTTTGAGTTTTTTGATCACAGAAAACTATGAGAACAAAATAGTAGTTTTAATTATTTGGTGGCTGTACCTTGGTAATTATTGGTACTAGTACGCGATAGCAATTCTGCTTTAAAAAACTATTTAAAACTTATGCGTGACCGCATTCTGAAAGCGACAAGAAATAATCATTGTGAAAAATTGCTTCGCATCCCCGTCGCTGATGTCACTGATGATTGATTTATCCCAGTGGCATGACCAATCGACTGCCAAGTCAAAGTTCGTACGTTCGAAGGCCGGGCACGCACCTCTGACTTTTCGGATTCATGTGCGTATTAAAAATTCATCACCCTGAAATCGCAAAAAAAATCAGCTGTTCCATACATTTTGTTGAGTCAGGTGAACATAAATGTATGGAACAGCTGATTTTTTTTAAGATTTCAGGGTTGGTCCCATAGTAAAAGTGGTTCATAATGATGAGTTTAATGACCCCTTTTAAGGATGCTGGTGTTTTACAAATAACCCTGTATATTAAGCTGATGCCCGCGTGGATGTCGGTTATCGTGACCAAAATTATCATGAAATTTTGATCCCGTTCTCACAACCCGGCTTATTTTTTTCCGACACCTCCAACAAATATCATTATATTTTAGCTAATGTATACAAAAACTTATTAAATTATATATTAAAACCTACCTTGAAAACCACTTTATCCATTGGTGAAAACGACATGAAAAACGGTTAAGTAGTTTTCGAGTTTATTCCGAACAGACAAATAGACATACGCAGCGAAGGCATTTGTTATAATTGATTTTTTAGAATTTCTTTTCTTTTGATTTTCTAAAAAGTGTTGGATGAACTAAAGTACGTATCTAAACAATGTCTTCGTATTATCAAAACCCACCAATTCCTCTTACGCAATCCCAAAATCCTACTTAACTTGCAAAACCGTAAAACTCGATCCTTACTTTTCTAATCTCGAAAATTCTTCACAAAATAAATTAAACGTGGCAACGAACTGTTCTGAAAAAGTTTGTTTTTAATTTCCTTCACCGAAATAAAGACTTACGTCTTTAATTAATTAGGGAGAGGCCTTTTTAGACACAATCAAGTGTCTAATGAGTGTTTTTATTTTTTTCTTTCTTCGTTAACTATGAGTGCCTCTTTGGAACGACAGAATTCTAATTGGACAGAATCTGTTGACTTTGTTTTTTTTAGTCTTTGAAAAATCGAACCTGCTTTTGAATTTCGAACATGAAATAATACATTTCAGTTATAGATTTCGTAAATGTTGTTTGTGTTCAGCGTTGAATTGGCGGTTTTTTCAGAAGTGTTCAATTAATAGGAGATTAATGATTAAGAGTCCCTTTAGTCCAAGTCCAAAGCCCATTTTTCTGGATATTGCTGCCGTATTATCATCTCAAACCATATTATTATTTAAAACTGCTTACAAGATTATGAAATAATCTTAAGTGCGGGAAAATCATCATATTTTCCCGTTTTTTGCGTCATTTTGAAATAAAAAAAAGTCTAATATGTAATGTATGCTTTACAAGTACCTAAAGTGTGCAATGATAGCTTACAGGTATGACCAATGATTGGCAAGTCAGAGATCTCAGGTTTGAACCCAAGGCTTTCTGATTCTCTGACTTTTCTTAAGGTCTTTGCGTATTATGAACTAATTATCACCTGCGTTGTGCCTCGAATAGTTCATTAACCCGTTGGCCCCGGCTGTCATGACGATCTTTGACAAGAAGGAAGTCAATACCTTCATAAAATCCTGACAACTAATCTGACTTTAGAATATCGTATTCCTTTGAGTTGCGGAGGTCAGATAGGCAGTCGCAGTCGCTCCGTAGAAAATTTGATATTCAGCTGCATCCAGTTAGATTAGAAGCCGACCCCAACAAAGTTTGTGAATAATAAGGCTAGGAGGATGATGATGAAGTAAAGTATACTTTAAATTAATCTTCTTAACTCATATTTCACAAAATAAAAGAAATAAATTTATCAAACAAGAATTTTTACTTCCATAACACTTCTTCAGATACGATGCAAGTAGACTTAGATACTACATAAAAGCAAGCTATCTTGTTTAGCGTTCCGGAAAATGTTTACGAAGAAAATGAGCTTCCGATACAAGTAAAATTTAAGCAAACAAATTCTTGTAAAAACTAAAAATATTCTCTTAGGAAGATGATCTGTTGTCCCCGACACGACGTTAAACTGTGACGCGCCCCCGATATGGCGTTAAAAATGTGACGTACCACCTAGAGCATATGAGCTGGAGTTCTAAACGGTCTAGATGGCAGAATGCTAATATCAGTGCAGGATATTAGATTTGATTGGTGGCGGAAGAACGGCTAAAATAAGCCGTCAACGGCAGCAATCACAGGCTGAGTAAGAAAGCTTACTGCGCACCTGTCAACCCGCAATAGACAAGCGTGATGGGTTAAATGTCTATTACCTCCCTTATGAAATAATGAATTCAAACAATAACAGGCCCCAAGTGCCCGGCGGCTCCAAGGACACCAGTGACGACGGTAGGCCAGTGCGCCTTGGAGTCAGGGGTGCTAAGAATCCCCGGGTGGGAATCACAAACCGTCATACGAACCAGGCCAAGAACAAGGACTCCGAAAACTATTTAAATATATTAACTTATAATGTACGAACTTTAAGCACTGATGAACATCTACTGGAACTAGAGCATGCCCTCAAAGAAATTAAATGGGATATTGTTGGCCTAGCAGAGGTGCGCAGAGAAGGAGAAGACATTGTGGAGCGCGATGATAGTATATTTTATTATTTTGGACAGACTGCAGGCATGTATGGAGTGGGATTTATGGTTGCCAAAAAATGGAAGAATAATATTATAGAATTTAAAGCATACTCCGAAAGAATTGCATTGCTAAAATTTAAAATATCAGAAAAGAAAACCCTGACTGTTTTCCAAGTTTATGCTCCAACATCTACACATAAAGATATAGAAGTGGAAGATTTTTATGACCAATTGAACAAAGCCTGCGAAGAACACCGTTGCACCTGGAGCATAATATTGGGAGACTTTAATGCCAAAGTAGGCGTAAGGCAACCACTTGATAACACTAACATCTTAGGACCCTACGGTATCGGTAACCGCAATGAAAGAGGCAAAAGACTTATAGAGTTTGCTTTTGGTCAAAACTTGTATATAAGTAACACCTTCTATTTCAAAAAGGTACAACGGCGATGGACTTGGCTTTCACCCAATGGACTAACCCGAAATGAAATAGACTTCGTATTGACTTCGCACCATCAAATAGTAAAAAATATTCAAGTTCTTAACCAAATAAAATTCAACTCTGACCATAGGCCCATACGTGCGACACTATTTTTTGATACTAAACTAATCAGAATTCAAAAATTTATCTATAAAATCAGAAAATTGAACAAAGAATCCTTAATTATCAATAAAAAACAGTTTAATTTAGAATTACGTAATAGTTTCAACGTGCTAGATATAGAGACAAACGACGTTCAAGACCAATTTAATAATATTGTCAATAGTGTGAAAATAGCAAGTAGAAAAATAAAACAAACACCTAAAAAATTTCAAAAATTCTCTCCAGACACAATTACTTTAATAAATGAAAGACAAATATTTGCCAATGATAAAACAAGTCCTTTATATAAAATTAAAAATAAAGCAGTGAAGCGCAGTATAAGGAAAGATGTCAGAGCCTACAATACCAAACTAGTCCAAATTGCTTTAGAAAAGAACCGCTCTCTAAAAATAGCAAAACAGGGCACTTCGAGAGGAAAGCAGTGGATAAATTGTCTAAAAGACCAAGATGGCAAAAAACACAGTAGTAGAGTAAAAATTTTAGAAATTGCTACCAAGTTTTACAAGTCTTTATACTCCAGCGACGAATCCCTACAATCGAATATAAACTACAACTGTCCTGATACCATACCACCCATAACAGGCTATGAAGTACACACAGCTCTCCGCAAAATGAAGTTTAACCGGGTACCAGGCGAGGATGGTGTTAGCACAGAAGTTTTGAAAATCGGCGAACCCACACTTCTTCCAAAAGTAGCAAATCTTTTTAATTCCATCTTAAAAACAGGACAATTGCCGGAAAGGTTCTGCCATTCCGACATAATATTACTCCACAAGAAGGGCGATAAAACAGATCTTAATAATTATCGTCCTATTAGTTTAACTTCTCACATGTACAAAGCTTTTATCAAAGTAATTGAAAATAGGATTGCTCCACAGTTGGACAAACACCAAACACCTGAACAAGCCGGCTTTCGTCCAGGACTCTCAACTACTGACCATCTACAAGCCATTAACCAGATTATCGAAAAGTTTCAAGAAAATAACATTCCATTATATCTCGCTTTCATTGACTATTCGAAAGCTTTCGATAGTTTAACACATTCTGCCATATTCCATGCTTTGAGCAACCAAGAAATAGATCCTACATATATAAACCTACTCCGTATTATTTATTCCCATAGCACAGCCTCCATTAAACTACAATCATCTGGACCATCATTCTATATTCAAAAAGGTGTTAAACAGGGAGACCCACTTTCACCAAAACTTTTCAACAGCGCACTAGAAGAGATTTTTAAAAACCTAGCAACCAAGTGGAAGGAAAATGGCATTGAAGTTGACGAAGCGCGATTAACAAATCTCCGCTTCGCTGATGACATTGTCATATTTTCTTCCAACCCAGCAAAACTAGAGTTGATGCTGCAACAACTCAGTGATGCAAGCCTTGAGGTTGGACTAACGATGAACATGTCTAAGACCAAGTTGATGACAAATACCACAAAAAAGAAGCTCAAAATAAACGGAGAAGAACTGCAATATGTCAACGAGTACATCTACTTGGGCCAGTTAGTTTCTTTTCAGTCCAGGCAAGAAAAGGAAGTCGCAAGACGGACTGAAAACGCCTGGAAGAGCTACTGGTCCATGAAAGATCTGATGAAAGGAGAACTTCCAATATCGCTAAAAAAGAATCTTATGGACATGTGCGTTCTTCCCGTTTTGACTTATGGAGCTCAGACTTGGTCTTTGACTAAAACACAAAGGTCCAAACTCAAGGTTTGCCAACGTACGATGGAGCGCAGTATTCTTGGTGTTAAATTAACAGACCATGTTCGAAACACTACACTGCGCTCCAAAACACGCATCATTGACGTGGGTCAAAAGGCTGCAAGGCTAAAATGGGAGTGGGCCGGCCACGTCTGTCGCATGCCTGATGAGCTGTGGGCCAAAATAGCCACTAAGTGGAGCCCTGATACAGCGAGACGGCGTCCCGGTAGACCACGTATGAGATGGCGAGACGAATTGGACAAAACAAATAGCAACTGGACCACACTGGCTCTGGATCGAAAGACGTGGCAATCAGAGGGAGAGGCTTTTGCCCAGCAGTGGGATGATATGGGCTGACAGTAACAGTAACAGTAACAGATGATCTGTAATCAAAGATTCTTAGAACTAAGATATTATCGTGGATTTATGATGTTGGAGGCAACTTTTTTCAAGCTAATTTACATAATCATAAAGTCTTTTTATTCTTAAAAAATATGTTTCAAAGAGAAGTGGAGTTGTTAATCGTTACTTTGACAAATAGACTTACGCCAGTATTTCCTAAAAGGGGGTAGACAGAGGTGTATGCAGTACACGTATACAGTTATAAGTCCCATGGAATAGGGGGCGAGCCTATTAAGATCAAACTTAGTTTGAGTTGAGCACGCTCCCTGCGTTCAGGAAACACTTTTCTAAGGGCAAATGCTCGCAAAAGCGTGTTTCCTGCGCTGCAAAACGTGAAAATATACGAAGCCCATTAGCACAGCGTGTTCTTGGTGCATCTCAAGCACATCTAGGGCACGTAAAGATGACGCCGTGTGTTTGCACCCTTACAGTCTTTACTAATATTTAAATACACCCCCAATTGACTCCTACAAATTTAAGCGGAATAATAATCGTCTCTCCCTCCGTTTTTTCGTCCCCAAATTGACGGAGACATTTATTTACTTATTCCGAAGAAAATAAGACTTCGTTATAATTACGACGGAAACCGTAACCGGTACCATCAGACAAAGTTAAATTGCTGTTTGGATTATTCCTAATATTTTTGCTCCATTTTAATGGGGCTGTTTTTAAGGATTTTTTTACTGTTTGAGAAAACAAGGACTTAAGGATTCTCTTTTGTATTTTAAAAGTTTGTTTGTAATAGAAACGACAGAAAATTAGGTTATTATGAAACTGAAGTGATTATATTTTTTGGGTATTTATTTACTTTTTTTACATCCGCATATCCTACCCTGGTGAGATAGTAAGACGTTGTCGAGATAGACCACGACAAAGATGGCGGCGAAAAATGGATTAATTTTCTTTATCAATTAGCTAGAATTAGCTCACGATCGGAAAGAATGGAGGATAAAAAGAAATGTGACCAAATAGTCTTATTAATTACGTTAAAATAGCATATTCATTGAAACCAGTTTTATTCCTCACTCTGGAATCTGGAAGCAATATTTTTTTAATTTCGCTTACAATAAATTATCACTTGCTAAAACGGTGAGAGAAAACATCGCAAGGATATCACACCTGAGAGATTTTTCAACAGTGTATAAAGCCATGTCAGAGGCCTACGGGCGACTTGAACTCTAACACTACCTACTAACAGGTTGTTCATAAACCATAGACGATAAACAAGAACTAATTAATTTTTCAAATCTTAAAGCTCAAAGCTTAAGCCAACTCTATTGTCGACTAATTCCTTTACCTGCTAATTTCTTTGCCGACTGTATACAGTATCTTTACTTATTTTTGATCCAAATACTTAAGACAGGTCGTAACACAATGATCCTGGTCGTTATGAACCAAAAGGTTGCTCGCTTCACCAGCCAACGTAACTTTTCTCTGCCAGTAGTCTCTCCGATAGTTCAGTTTCTTCCACCTTGCTACCCTCCGTTAACTATATCAGCTAATCGCGAACCAACACCCTAATTACACCTAGACACATTATTCATACCGTACAAATTATACACGAAATACTTTCAGCCTGACAAACTATTCACAAACTATTCGATAAATCCAAAAACATCTATCTTAAAACAATCCGTCCTTATAGCTTAGAGATTAAGGTTTATTTTGGAAGTGTGAGCAAGTTTAAAAGATGCAAATATTTATTGGTTGAGCTAGCTACAATTTTCCGAAGTGTCAGTAGCAATTTTCCCTAACAGTAAGGGGTAATGTAAAAGGCTGGATTGACGTTTAAACACTCTCTCACACTGTTCAGAGTGTCGGTAAAAAGTTGTATTACATAATTTTACTATATTTTGTACCACGTTTCAGTTTACCCTGCAAATGTTAATAGCTTTTTTATAATTATGTTTGGGTCTATTTGTCGATCTTTTGGTATCTCTTGCCAATCAAGAGGCATGCTCATTCCTCCGTTGCCTGTCTGTGTCCCGCTGCGACCGCGTCATAAGGTCAATAATTATTATTATTATTGTTTTAACTAATATAGCTCTTTCTTACAAACATTATAAGAGAAGGGATGTTCTATTTGCGAATGGAGATTGGGCCTCTCATCAACTTTTTATTGAAATCATTTAATAAAAAGCATTATATTAATTTCATCACCTCCATCCACCTCTTCTTCACGATTCACATATTATTATTTTCTCGTTACCTAGCTCCTGGCCTAAGGCAGGCTAGCTACTTTTAACATAGGCGAACTACGATTTAATTGCTTGTCGCACTCTTGATCGGCACACAATACTAAAGACTATTAAAACGATTTGGATATAGCAATCGAAAGCAGAAAGTCGCCAAAATGCGATACACCAATCGTACAATATCCAATTGCAGATGTTTAAAGCAGCTAATCTATTTTAGCCCCATTGAAGTCTCTTTAAATCAAGATCTTTCAGCATAAATATTAACGTGGAACCACAGCAATCATGTACCATTAACTTAACCCCTATTTACGGTTAAGTGATACTGATTGACACTAAGTGGACCAGACGCACTGGCCCAAAACTGGCGTTTAGCCAAAGGCTTTAGACTTAACGTAATCGGAAAATGCACAAAAACACTAGAAATTTACTAGCTGGAGTTTTTAGTAAGTACCTATGCCTACTGTTTTCTACATCTTGACTCTTGTACTAGGTGTGAACGATTGGAAAGGAGATCGTCAACACTGATGACGCGCGGGCAAAAAAATCCCACTGGTCAATAGTGTGAACAAACGGGGTGTTACCGATGGAATGACAGTCCTAGATTAAGTTAGACTAGAAATAATGTCATCTAGTGACAACATAAAAAAACACAATTTATGTGTAAAAGTTTTTTATATTCTTGTTATCGACTATTGATCATCGAATTGCACTCGAAAGTGAGAACGTTAGCGCGCGTTATTGATTGATTTAGGCGTGCTTTAGTTCGATTCATTCTCGATTGAGTATAACTCGATTTTCGCAATGATGAAGTCATTCGAAAAATTTTGTGGAGCAGCTTGCGCTGTCTATGGCTAGCAGATGGATCAACCGCTATCACTAGTCCCGCTTTAGTGATGGTCTTTACGGTTCCTAATTCCCATTCGATTACTGATTAAGAGTCACTGTGATAAATATGATGATTAAAATAAGTCATAGGTAATTATTTTTAACCGACTTTCTAAAAGGAGAATGCCTAATTCAATGCGTATTATTTTATATATTTACACCGCACCGATTACTCTGTGATTAGCATGCAGATTTAAGCACATATTTCTTTTTGTTTTAAATGAGTAATCTCTTAATTGGTGCCATAAAAAAATTGTCATGATCTGATAATGAACTTCGGAGATCAAGAGCGGAACTCCTCATCTGGCGATAACAATCCTTTCGTAACATCTAATTTCACTAAGTTTGTATGTAGGTACTTATGTATTTTTAATAACCGACTTCCAAAAAAGTAGGTTATTTATTTTGGGATCAAAATAAATAACACTAACAGCTGTAAATGTGTTATGATTTCACAAAAAAATGTTTTCTTATGCTTTTATAGAAGTAGTTTTATAGAACAAAATACACAAACTAAATTATATAGAGAACCAATCGCGTTCATTCTAAAATAAACTCTATCAGTATAATATTAAAATCTATATTCAAATAGACTTCCAGGTAACGATTTATCTACCAGTCCTTTGATAGATATTTAGTATTCAAATAAGTTAATAATAAAGCTCTTTGAAGCACGCGTTAATATTGATCAAGTTCGAGTTATCAGAGGTGCTTAAATATGGATCAAGGTTCGAAGCTTGTTCAAATTAAGTTATGTGGTTTAACATAGATATGGTTTGTGGTTTAAGTTCCACGTATGTTATGATAGTTTTGAATTAAGATTTTGACTAACAATATTAGACTAATGTTACATGTTACGCCCATATAATGCCTTAGAAAATTTAAAGGTTTACCAACGGATGATCTGTACCTACAATTTTTTTAAATAATTAATTTTGTAATAGGGTGCGAGCCTGTTGCCATTAACCGGGCACAATTCCAGACTCCGTGCTGCTACTGAGAATTTTGTATTCCGATAGCCTAGTGGTATGACCGTCGACTGACAAGTCAGAGGTCTCGAGTTCGATCCCAAGGCGCGCACCTCTGACTTTTTGTAAGTTATGTGCCTATTATAAATTAATTATCAGTTGCTAAAACGGTGAGGGAAAACATCGTGATGAAACCAGCACACCTGAGATATTTTTCAATGGTGTGTAAAGCCATGTCAGAGGCCTACGGGCGGTTTAAACTCTGACACCAGGTTGTTCATCAACCATACTATAAGAAGACTGAGAATTTCGTAATGGAAACACAGTAAAACTTTGCCCGACCTGGGGATCGAACCCAGGACCTCGTGATCAGCAGTCGCGCTTGCTACCACTAGACCAACAAGGCAGTCACAACACTTATTTTGTAGCATATTTTGGTCAAAAACCTAAAAATGTATGGTACATGGAGTACTGACTACTTTTAGTAATTAAAGTGTCTCACCAGTCAGCCTGTATATTTTACATTTAAATTAAAACTTACCTCTAAACGCGATCGTGGGTAACATAACGAAGCCATGTATAAGCGTCCAAAACAATTTCCTGTACATCTTCATATCTGAATTATAATTGACACCTCTCCCATTATTCACTTAGGTACACTAAAGTTTTTGATACACTTTTTGACAACCACGCCCCATCTGAAACAATATAAATTTTTGTTATTGCGATATTCATTTGTTTTTTAGTTGCTTTTAAAAAATGAAAAAAAAAATTAGAATTTTTAATTTCAATTCTGATTCGGAAGACATGTGGCGCCATCTATTACCGTTATTGTTGTTTTCTTCGGAAACAGTACTTTTTTAGGGATGAAAGGGTACCGGGTACCTTTCATCCCTAAAAACCGTTCATCCCTAAAAAAGTACTGTTTGTTAAAGTACTGTTACCCTATATCCGTTTCTGTGCAACTGATTTACTTACTACACTTAATTACTTGCCGCTATGCGCGCGCGTCGTCTATCTCAGTAACCTATCAAAATACAACGGAAAATCAATAGATTTTGTTTTAATTACCAAGACCACCAGCATTCACTTTTGGAGCTCAAACATCTACCAAACTATTCAAGAATCCAAAAATAAAAATCTAAAGCCTAACATGTAAGCCTTTTTAAACACCTATTTATAATAATTGATTGAACTCGTTACGTATCGTGCCACGCACGCCCTCGCTCGTGTCACGCTCCCGCCACGCAACTTGAACGTAATTCAAAGACAAGCAGTTCACGCAATATTTTATCTTTATAAAGCCATAACTTATAAAAAAGCGGTTGAAAATGCTTTGTGGTATTTCTTTTTTCATGAATTAAAATGTAACACAAGATGTGTCGAGGTCTCCCGGACTAGGATTATTTTGGGATATAGAAGATAATATTTTATTACGCCATTATCACAATAGGGCAGTGGTCTTAATTTAAATGAAATAATTTGTCTGAATTTTTGTTCGACATATGGTTAGGCTAGGCTAGAATAATAAGACTAGGAGGTTGATGACGCAGACATAATTGTCCAACACTCAGTCAGACAGTATCTTAGACTTTTAATATAAAACAAGCTATTTATCAGGGTCACGCACGATCCCTATAAGAAAAAATATCCTTTATTTATATACTCACGCCTGTATTCCCCAGAGGGGGTAGGCAGAGGTGTGCAGTACACCCACGTTTCGCCGGCTTTATTATAAGTCCCATGTAATAGTGGGCGAGCCTATTGCCATTAACCGGGCACAATGCCAGACTCCGTGCTGCTACTGAGAATTTCCTAATGAAAAAACCCAATAACACTTTGCCCGACCCGGGGATCGAACCCAGGACCTCCAAGAAAAATATCCTTTATAATTATATAATATGAAAGATATTGCAGTACACAGTCCAAACGTGTTGAAAATTGAAATTGTTAAAGCATTAGTTCCAAAAAAGATTTAAATCCCATCTAAAAGTGGACTAAATGGGGACTCGATGGGGTCTTAACACTATCCAGTTGATAACAAGCCGTTGAATATTTAGTATAATTCATTTGTTTAAATTAATTATATACCTATTTTATTTCATACTTTTAATCAATTATTATGAATCAATTATTCAATTATTAATCAGTTATAACGTTACCTTGTCACATGCACCAATGATTTTCACCCTTTAGCCTCCAGTTGTGTACTTGGCAAAGTCAAACATGGAGTCAGCTCAAACAACTTGACTATTATTAATGTTCACCAAGCTTAAATAGAAACATTATCGATTTTGTTTTTATCTACAACTAGTATATTATATACTAGTATAGCATTTATATTATACTAGGCAGGAAAGAAGTGCATAAGGGCCTATCTGTATATAGTATATCTCTATGCTATGTATGTTACATGCCTCTAAAAGTACTTAGCCCCAACTGTCACGAAGATCTTTGAGTGTCGATATAGGTAAACAGTACCCTCATAAAATCCTGACAACTGATCTAACTTTAGAGTATTGTATCTCTTTGGGTTGCGGGGGGGATAATCTAAGCAGTGTATCTGTAGAGAATTGATATTCAGTTGCATCTGGTTAGATTAGAAGCCGACACCAACAAAGTTTTGGAATAATAAGACTTGGAGGATGATGTGCATTGCAGTGCAGTGCAGTTTCAGCCTATGTTAGACAATGCGCGCCACTTTTGTCAATCATTGGAGGAATATTATTTACCCTTAATTGCCACGCTGGGTAAGAGCGTTGGCGATTGCAGTAGCAGATAATTGCTGTTACATAGAAGAATGCTGCTGGGCTGCTGCCTATCCTCCGGATCTTTCCTTTTGTCGCTTCTTACGACACCCGTGGAACGAGTAGGGGTGGTTCTATTCTTAGGCCGAGATGGAGGATGATGATCCTAGTATACAAGGTTATTTATTTTGTAAAACACCAGTATCCATAAGGGGTCATTAAACTCATCATTATGAACAACTTTTACAATGGGACGATTTTTTTTTGCGATTTTCGGGTTGGTCCCGTAGTGAAAGTTGTTCATTTATGAGTTTAATGACCCCTTTTAAGGATGCTGTTGTTTTACAAATAACCCTGTATAATATGTATGATAAATAGAAGAAGCAAGATGCTAGGCCACATAATTTGCCACGACATGGTACGATCATTCGCATCCGCGAAACTCTACCAACGTTCATAAATATTTTTCACGCAAGAATAACACCAACGTTAAATTCAAATAAAGTTAAGTTACACGGCAAACCATACTGTTCGTGTTAACCGCGTGGTTTAACGTTCACAGTTCAGCTTCACGCTTTAGGCTTGAACTGGGTAGGCAAAGTTATATCAAATGCCTGGGGTTTTGTAGCCAGGGAATTCAAGGTCTTAATTTTCGAGATGTTGAGCTACTGCACAGTTTTTATCGCGGGCTTTGAGCGCGGCGACCGAATCAAGAAATTCCGTAACGAAAATAAAAACCTAACACCCTATTGCAGAATAATCTATTCAAAACCTTATTAACTAAAAAATAAGGTATATTTTATGTTGACACATTAAAAAACAAAACATTTAGATTTAATATAAACATTCGAATTTCGATAACGAATTATTTGCTTAAATTTTTCAAGACGTGATTTTGTATTAAGTTTGACTGCATAAATAAAAAATAAATAAATAAATATAATTGCATTGTTGATAAAAAATGCTATGCAATAGCTTTACCGCGGCAGTCCCCGAGTGCCACACGTTTTTTATTTTTTTAATAGGGCGCAAGAGGTCGATGTGGAATGTTAGGGAAGAAATCTATACTCTGTTTTCATTTACACATCAAATAGACTACCTACACAAACAAAAATACACTTCGACGCCCTACTTTTCAAATAAACCTGGGAATATTTAATATCAAGAACTTAGAAATAGACATATCAACGTACGTACGCGGTAGATATTCTTAGAGACACGTAACTAATATACCTCGTAACACCTCTAAACGCTTCCTGTTAAGGAAAAATCTCCCGCGATATATAAAAGTCAGACTTCGTTTTTCTGAGTCACGCCTGACATAGAGTAAGGAATCTTTTACACACGCGAAAATTAAACAGTATGCAAGAAATAATAAAAGTAAAAAAACTAAAGCTGTGTACCAAATATCAGATCAATCTGTCAACAGGAAGGGGGTGAAATATCGATTAATTTGAACCAAATAATAAACAGGTCAAGCTAAATAAAACCGTTTTAAAACAGGTTAATTTTGTCCTACCAATATTATAAAGTGTGGTTATTAATTGTTTTTTTTAAACTAGTTAACAGATAGACGGATTGGGATAAATTTGGCATAATAAATGTGGGATCGGTTTGGGAGCGCAGAATGAAATAATAAAAATCTTTAAAATATATTTTTTTTAATTTTAGACCATTGCACAGTCTCTACGTCTTAACTTAACAACGTCGATCGTTGACTTCAGTCATCTTCTACTATTTTCAAAATCCTATCATACCATCGTCTATATCCCTCTCCCTCACACACCCTTCTATCTCTCTTGCTTCGTCTCACGTTCCGTTTCCCAAATATTTATATTTTATAGTTTACGTTCCGGATCCATAGATAGTTGTAAATTAATATACGAAATGAATATGAATGAATACAAATCAACTCAGCCTGTTGTAGTAACCTACACTGCTGTAGTTTACGTAAGATAGACAAAAAATAGACGCAAAGGCTACAATTAATTATTAACTCTTTAATAATTTGATCAATAGTATTGCCTTTTAAGTTATACGATATGCTTATTATCTGCTAAGTAATTGATTACTAAACATATCAGATAACTTAAAAGTACTAATATCGATCAATTATATCAAAGAGATATAATTAATTGTAGCCTTTGCCTTTATTTTATATCTACATTGTAAAACAAGCACAATAAGATTAAATTTCAACCACAGAGTTAGCAATTTTCAGAAGTAGGACAAGTGAAATATATAAATAGTAGTCTATAATATACTATATTAATTATAGCAAAACATAAATAAGTAAATCAAGTTATGAATTTTGTTGATAGTGGGCCTAATTGAATATCTTTTAATTTTATTTATTTATAAGAGAAGACATTTGTACTTAATAAAAAAAATACAGATTAAATAAATATTTGGAAGTAGATGTTCCTTTTCCTTTTAGAGGCACTTGACATGATTTCTGGCCCTTCTTAAATGGTTAACTTTTTAACCAACGAAAAAAAAGTAGATTCTTAATTCAACAAGTTTTTCTTCAGAAAACGATGTGTTTTGCATTAAATTACCTTATCCTAAAATAAATCACCCTTGTCCTACCACTCCAATCGTTTTCGTTAATCAGTATGTGGTTGCCAATTTCAAAATATTTTTAATCTACAAAAAAGTTTTGATAACTGTCCAAGGGTTTTTCAATCAATAATCGTTGCACCAATCGAGTGGTCAATATAGTATGTTAAGTCGCACTTACAATGTTGCCTCACCACGCCACAACCACAGCTACGCCACACGCGGTTCGCACAAACGGGGTTAACCGCGCTCACGGCCTATGATTAATCTCTTTATCCCAAAGCTTTGTGGCAACACCCTTTATGTTGCTCTATGCATTTGTTATACGTAATTGTGTTGGCTTGTTCGTAGTGTTGCAACGTAAAAAAGAAAAATGAAAAAGTGGTAAATGGTATTTTATGGAGAGAAAAGTATTTAATGTTTTTTTATTTATTTTACTAGCAAAGGCTCATTGTAACACTGTTTTGTAACCTTGTTTCACATTTTATTAGATTACTTTTATTTCGCCATTGTAAGTGCCGTTTGTAAAATATTTAATTTTAATTATGTTCCTTGACAAATAATATAACTTGGCCTTTGAGTCCGAGAAAAGGTACAAAAAATATAATATTTATCTTACTAGGAGTTCAAAGTCTAAGTTTGTTCTAACTTTATTCTCAGTACACGACGGTATTCATATAGTAAATAATTTAAAGGAACTACACGAATTCGGATACACCCTGTATAGTGCTTTTTCACCCAAAAAAAAGCTTAAATAAGCCCATTAATCAAGCAGTACATTTATCAAGATTTTCGAACCCATTCTCTCTTCTTTCTTGAAAGTCGGTTAAACCACCAAATTAGGTAGTTAAAAAGCAAGTAAATAAAGAATATACTGACACTCAAGTGGTTTACTTAATAAGCCTAATATCGTAAGTCACAGATAAAAATATCAGTATACCAAATACTTAAACGCTGCTTACTTGAATGACGTCACTAAACGGACAACTCCACGCAATTACCTTTGCTGACGCCATAAAATAAAACGTATTTTTATGACGTAGGGACACACTTATTCTTCAAATTGTCCTTTTCAGGGGCAGTGGGTGCGGCGTAGGTTTGTTAGGTCCGCCATCTTTGTTTGGCATTCAGTAGGAAAGTGAATTTAGAAAAAACTAAATAATTATTGGTGCTAATTCTCTTACTACTTTACTACTAACTAATTTAGACTCACTATCTTTCTTTCTAACAGAGATCATTAGAAATGGATAGAAGATTTTTAGAGCTGTCAAACTAGTCCATTTGAGTGATATCAACGAGAATTTAGTAGGCATGTCATAGAGGTCTCGCCTATTTCACGTCAATTGGTGGGACGTAGACTTATTTGACAGCTCTAATTCTATATTTCAATTCGCTGTCCTTTTTTATGGTGTTTATTAGAAAGAGATATAGTTAGACTAAAATTAGTTTAGCGGGTTGTACAAGAGAATCAGCACCATTGTCTAATTTTCTATAGATATAATGACGAAGACATGAGTAAAATGGTATAGTTAAGATGCTATAGTATCCTGTGAAGGTTCTGTCAGAAATGCACTGTTATGTGTTCGCAATTCAGTGATAAATTTGCGCGAATACCCCTAAATACAGATTCTTGTTTAAAAGAATTACAAAGTAAACAACTTGATTTCACTTAGAAACTAAGTTTATTTTGTACAAAAGTCCACTTACGAGTAAATCGCGTCACACGTCTTTTCATGCAGCGTTGAATACTCGGCATTTGATCGAAATAGCTCTAGTAAGCGGTACTTCTTATCTATTGGTATAATCTGTACCTACCTTTTTGTGTTTTTATAATATGTTTTCAGTTCTTTGTACCTTTTTCACGAAAACATAATGTATATAATTTACTATATTTTTTTCAACTTGCAGAAATTAAACTACCTACATCCAAAAATTTATATTTTATGAAAAAATCACAGAATAAAGTAATTAGGAAAATTTGATTTGACGCTAATGGCGACGCGGGTAACATTTTAAATATTAAAACAACTTACCTAATATCAAATAGTATTTTTCTTTTTACGTTAAAGTCATGGCGTTATTCATCATGCAACCTCATTATTCTACTACATTTATCAGTAACATAAAACAGGGGGTGACTCCATGGGCGCGTCCACCTATTGGCTTTTTTACGGGGTACAAAAATGAAACTCAAAGTTAGAACACATATGATATAAAATCATGCATTTACCACTACCTATTACTTCAACATAAAACCAAGTTAGATTCTACTTACTTCTACCATAACTTGAAGTGATAATCTATGAAATAAGACTTTATCATGTGCTATGTATTATTATTTAAACATCTCTGGTTCTGTGTCTCGGAAACTCGATCGGCACCAACTGTCGATCCCGCGCTTAATCTCTGTCCGGTAGGTCAGATTGCCGTTTCATTGGACTTTAATAAGAGTGAGGGAATAGAGAGTCACTTAAGTTTAATTGCCTTAACTTGAGGTTTTCTAGGTCCCGCTAGAAATTCGATCAATCAGTCTGAGCTCCCTAGAGATATAACTAAAAGATACCAACGTAGAAAAAAAAGAGAGTGCGCCTGTGCTTACGTACTTACTTTTGCAACATAATATCTTTTGCGTTATGCTAGTCTCTATTGATTTTGGCCGCTGTGACCGGGAGGATTTCTTATTAAATGCTGCTTACGATTAAGGGTATAAAGTTATATAAAAGTCTTAGCGCATACAAATTATCACTATAATATTATGGTAGTACAGTCTCAGCAGTTTTATCAAAAGCTAAAATTAAATTAAATCCATTCAATAATTATTCAGTGTTTTCGGGTTACTTCCCAAAACCCATTCTTTACCAAACAGACAAATTTATTCCTTAGCCAGAATCGCTTGACACAACAAATCACGCCCCGGAAAGGTCTTGCGTGAGGTTAACAATCTTATTAATGTTTTCACAACGGAATTTGGACTTTATCTTGTGTTATATAAGTTGGTGTTTTCTTCGGGGATGTTCCCGTTTGGTTCCGATTCGTATCAAGGTAGGTTTTGTTTTGAAATCAGGATGTTTACTAACGATTACACGTAGGCGCGGGTACCGACAATATAATTTATGCAGCAAAGATAGGTATAGTTGATTAACCTTGATGGAAATGCGAGAATCTTGTTAAGGTGTACTTCTTAGGTAGTTAAGATATAATGTTTACTAAAGAGAAAGTTTAGGAGAATTGTTATCTTTCTAATAACTAGTTCTAGACTTAATTGTTTACCCATAATAATATTGACTTTGTTAAAAGATCGTCGAAGAAGATTATGAACTTACAATTACTTGTCTGTACACTTCGGACATATCAGGCAAAAGAATTTTAATATTAAAGTAGGTAAATGTAGATGGAGAGGCGGTGGCCGAAGATGGTCACGACAAACTTACATCATTTATATTAAACGTGCGCTCTGTAGCTTCGAGCTGGATGAACTGGAAGCTCTCGAACGGTCATAACAGTAAGGTCGAACTGACGAGTTTTAACTTAGAAAATATATCTGAGACACATCTTTGGTATTTTTGCTTCTATAAATGGGTTAAAAAAATATATAACAATTAGTTGATGTCTGTTTAAGCCACAAACATTTGCGTGTAATATCGATAGGTTATCCGTATCATTTATGTTCAACCTTCCTGACCTACTAAAAAAAAAGGAACACATATACTTTCCAATAATTAGTTAATAATTTATTTTACAAACATAATTAGTCAAAATAGAACTTGTTTTATTATAGTTTCAAGGCTAGTTTTAAACGTAAGGCATGTGTCATCAACTTCAAAAAAATAAAAAATTAACAAAGAAAATAATCTTGATAATTTAACAACAAAAAAGTCTGACATAAAAGGAAACACGGCCTGTTTTGCTAAATAAAAAACAAATTAATGCCACTATTTCATTAGGGTTACTTTTAATTACAGACCAAATATTTCTCTTTGCAAAATAATTGTTGCTTTGTACCTTTTTGTAACAATGAAGCTAATTACTTACTTTTTCTTGGTAATTATTACATAACTTCAGGGCTTTTATCCCAAATGGAAGGAAGGAGAGGTAAATATTCGCGTTATGCTATAAATATAATCATAATTTATATCCCTGTTGCTATTATTTAAGTTAAATTTATTAATCTCAACTCAAAACCAATTTGAAAAGCGTTTTTAGACAGCTATGTGTCGCATAACTGCCTGGAGCTTTTGGTAGTTACAGAGATGTGAGTTAGTGGAGGCTTAACGATTTTGAAGTGAGGTGAGCCAAAAAAAAAATTGGAGTTTTATAGATTGCAATTACGGTTCAGATTATTGTGATACAAGCTTCAAGAGGCTATACCCAGTACTTAAATCAAAAACAAATGATAATGTTACAAGTAAAACATTAATTTGTTAATAAAAGTTTTAGTGCAAAGTAAAAATAAAATAATATTTCAGTAACTTTAAAAACAAACCCTTTCCCCATTTAGAGTTCGATCCTACATCGAACAAAGTGTAATACGAGTTGGTAAAATTGATTGTAACAATTCAATATTGGAACTATGCCCAATAAACTCGCTGGCCCCGAATCAATTGGCTCTAATAGAACATTGGAAAAAACTGGTGACATACTGAAATAGGGCACTATCCTTTTTAGATGTACTGGTATTATTTTTAACCGACTTCAAAAAAGGAAGAGGATCTCAATTCTTCGGAATCCTTTTTTTATACAAATGTTCCCCGATTACTCGAAGATGTCTTGACCGATTTGGGCAATTATTTTTCTGTTCGGAGGGGTATACTTCAAGGGTGTTATCCCATTTGTTAATATTGTTATGATCTGATGATTAATGTCGCAGATAGAACAGAAGACCTCATTGAATAACAGCATCACGTAACAAGTAATGTTTCTTAGTGAGTAAGTCTTTCTTTCTCTTTCAAGATGACTTTCGCAACCTGTATATCCTGGCGCAGAAAGTTTTCTGGAAACTTACCTTTTTTGCGTCATTCTATCTACCTGGCTAGCTGTTAATTTGTATTTCCTGCACTAATTACTTACTTACTTTTCTTAAATGATAAACGGAGTTACTGAAGTAACTCCTCGCCATAACCTAACCCTTTCACGCCAACAAAAACCTCTCATACACCAACCACAGAGTAAAAACAACAGTTACCCCATAAAAAGGGCCACAAACGACCTCACATTAACCAGACGTTACTAAAATCAGGTCATTCAATAAATCTGTCGGTAATTATGAGCAACAGGCGACGGTATAAAATGAGAAACACCGATACCATTACAAAAATTTAGACTGACAGCGGTCACAAAAAAAACCATTAGCCTTTAGCAAAAAAGGTTAATCACATGAATTAACGCAAATGGGGAGTCGCGTGCTTGTAATTGCCTTTAGGAAAGGCATTGGTCACAGTATAGAAATTGCGGTCGACTAATCAATTCATTATTGAATTAAAGCAATTTTGAGATAAGTCTTAGATGAATGATTGGGTGTTGATTTCTTAGTTTTTTAAAGGAAGTAAACGAACTACATCATAAAATAAATCATAGATTTCAATCGTTAAGCTTGCCTTTGGAAAATGTGTCCAAACTAAAAGGTGAAAGTGAGCTCACTCATCTCGACAGCAGTGCATGACTCACTTCGTTATTTTCCAACTACCGGTTAAAATGGCTCTCTTGTGCCATCATGAAATGTTCTAATACTACAAGAAACCCCAACAAAGCTAAAAGTGTTACTTTTCATAAGTAAATATTTTTATAAAATTGAATACGATGTTTTTAATAACAATGGCGTATTCATGATAGAGAACGGTAGTTTGCAATATTCAGTAAGAATGAGCAGATCTGAGCATGAGAATCTTTAGATTTGTTATTTTCGCAACTCCTTTCTGCGTCCCAGGACCTATCACTGTCGACCATATTGGTAACAACAGTCATAGATCACCTTTAACCTAACATAAACTAACGAATCTCAAAAGTCAAAATTATATCAATTTAAAAAATACAAGACTAACAGAATTAAACGGACAATACTAATGGATGACAAAGCTATCCCAATATACATGTTTTTTGTATAGAATTTATGAAAACAACGCATGAATAAAAGAACATTGGCAGAAAGCAAAATCGACGAAGTGTTTATGTTGCATATATTCCGAACAAAGCCGATCTTATTAAATCGTCATTTTCGTTTTCGCTAATACGCTCATCTTATCGAGGACATATAATCATAATTGCTGCATTAGGCTTAGCCCGAATGTTGAGAAAAGGGAATATAAGATTATGATTACCATACAACATAAAACGCGTAGATAAGATGCTTGTGAGGCAGTGATATCGCTGTGGCTCCTACTAACACTAAGTGTTACAAACTCATTTTAACATCACCTTTTTGGATCACCTTTTTGGATTTCTATTTTGTATTCTAAATTCAAAAAGTAATGACAACGGTGAAAAACTAGGAGTTCATACGGGTTCACCTTTGTATTAAGATTGTTTAAAAGAGTATTTCAAAATAAACTGTGGTTATCAATTCCAGCGCCTTATTCTTTCGTTCGTTACACGCCGTCAGTAACACTAAGTTTGATCCGTAAACATTTTTATAAAGTTTTTAAGCATACTATGCGAACAACGGTTAAAGTTCGAAATTTTGTAGAAAGAAAAATTCGTTACGGACAGCATTATTATCAAAATTCTAACCATCTAAATGAATTAGAAGAGAATTTCGATAACATGAGCGGGGTTACAAATAGCTTAGTGGCAGAGAAACTGGAGGCTTTACCCAATAAGTCGTGGGTTCAAATTTAGCTCTTTACGAATTTTTCTTCCTACAAAATTTCGGACTTTACTAAGGTTGATCCTTCACTAGACGGTCTCAGCGGTATCAGAACTATAATAATGTTTATAGTTTTCACAAGCACTCTATATACTCGTAATACATCAACTTTTAAACGAATAATATCGCGTGTCTTTATTTAATACAATTTTACTTTTACATTTCTAATGGTATTCAGAGAAACTTCACAACATTACAACCAGGCTTAAAGAACACGTAGCGTGAAGAAAATGGACACTAACACTTCGGCAGTGGCTGAACACGTATGCAATGCGGACACAGCCCGGTATATTCGGTTCGACAAAGCCTCTGTACTAGCGTGGAAGAAGTATTTTGTACCGCGGAAGGTTCGAGAATCTATTGAGATAAGCCTTCGTCCGAATATTTACGAGATAGTGGTTGGATATTGCTATCCATGTAGAAACCAGCCTTGAAAACTACGTCGACTTATAGTGTTTCGAGCCTAGAGTGTATCACATTCAAGACCAGACAGAGAAGGAGAGACTAGAAGGAGAGTCACGGCTGGACGCGTGCGTCGCAGCAGTAAAGTCCTCTATTTTTTACTTTTAAGCAGTAGTTTCCAACCTTCTTTGATCAGGGACCATCTAAGAATATTTGTTCATCTAAGTCTCTTCCTCTTTCTCCTCCCACGTATCTTATTTGTCGTTTGTTTCACGGACGTAGATTATTGTAATATCGTGAACCTTTAGTGGTCCGCGAATTACCGGTACGGAACCCCTGGTTTAAAGTAAATTTCATCGTATCATCGCAGTCTTAAATACGACTTACCTTTAAATACAAGTTAAGTTAAAAGTATCTTGGATTTGGTGCTAACTAACTTTTTTATTGGAATTCGATTAAAACCTTACCGTTTCTTTTGCACTCAGGCTGATTAAATGGGGATGAAATTGGATTTAAAGGTTGTGAGGGCTAATTTTCTTCCGTGCTTTTTTTTTATATTTAGGGTAAGATGTGACGCTTTCATTTGCGGTGACTTCCAACAGTTCGAACAGAGTTAAACGGAATGAAGTTTTAGGTCCGTTAGGAGAACTATAGTAATAAGTAAAATAATTATTATCATTTTACTTGACCGGATAGTTGTAATGGTCAATGATGTAGTGTATCAATGATAACCTTAAGCCCAATAAGGCATTGATCGTGAATATTCGAAAGTTCAAAATATTTAATTTGATCGTATGAATCAACACTGTATCACATAATCCTTACTCACTTCAAATTGTGTTAGTCTGTTCCGAGAAAATTTTAATGACATTGAAAAAGATATACCTACATGAGCGTCGGCTTAAACCCGCAAAACTTGCCGTACCGAGGCAATGCTCTTTCCGACTGACCTATCGTGTCGCTTTCCATACCCATCTAATTTCTAATTTTCCTTTTCCAAGTAGACAAACAACTTGTTTGTATTCATATTGTGTTTTATAAATGTTTTTTAAAACCAAATTTTAATTTAAAAAACGATAGATATCACACAAAATAATCTAGCCAATATTTCTCAAATAGCTATGTAAACTAAACTCGCCGTTGATCTTAGACCAACAAAATGTTATAATAGTGAAAATAAATTATTAAAAAAGTAAATATCTTGAAGCTCCAGCAGAAGTGCGGAGTTTCAAACTGCTGACGTGTGCAAGAAACGCTCGATTAAACTTTAACTTCGATGTTATTAACAGTATAGACTCTTGACTGAAGAATATTATTGAAGATATTATACCAGCAACCCGCCCCGGCTTCGCACGAGTGCAATATACATATAAACCTTCTTCTTTAATCACTCTATCTATTTAAAAAAAAATGCATCAAAATCTGTTGCGTAGTTTTAAAGATTTAAGCATACATAGGGATATAGGGACAGAGAAAGAGACTTTGTTTTATATACTACTAGCTGTGCCCGCGACTTCGTTCGCGTATAGTGAAAGTCGAAAAATATCATGGAGAGACAACGAACGACGCCGACGCGCGACGGATGCACCTAGTTATATATTATATTTATGATGTCCTCCTCGACGTGTTCCGTCAACGGCGAACCTAGTTAACTTTGATGATTAGCGCGAATGTGGCTGGCGAAGCCGAATTTAGTTTTAAAGGCCCTGTTGCAGGGCACACAGTGCAGTTGGCCAGCAGTGTCGTAGGTATAAGTGTAAGAAGGCTTTGGGCGACTCTTTCGCAGAAGGCGTTTTGCATCGAGATCTTTTAGTCGATGCTCTTCAAATGTTACTACAGCCTTTTTAACTGTGGTGCGCCATGCAGATCTCTGTTGCGCCAGTCTTTCCCAACCCTCTGGAGGAATGTCACATGCAGTAAGATGACGCTTGAGTACATCCCTGTAGCGCAGAAATTGACCCCCGGGTCTGCGCTTTCCCTCCTTCAGCTGTGAATAAAACACAGATTTAGGCAGTCCGGAGTCATTCATACGCACGACATGCCCGCACCACCTCAGCTGGCCTTTAATAAGCATAGACTCTATACCGTTCAGCTTAGTTCGTTTCAGAATTTCTGAGTTTGAGACGCGATCCTGCCATTTCACTCTAAGAATAGCACGCAGACATTTCATGTGAAAGGTGTCGAGACGCCTAATGTCACCTTTGTATAGACACCATGTCTCGGTGGCGTACAGTAAAATTGGTAAAACGATAGCCTTATACACTGCGATTTTAGTTTGTAGCTGTAAGTCATGCGAGTCCCAAACTCTTGACCGAAGTTTTCCGAACGATGCCGCCGCTTTAGCAATCCGTGAAGAGATTTCGGTCTCTAGCCGGTTGTCATCACGGATGTAGCTGCCCAGATACCGAAATGATGATACTTCCTCAAGAGCCTTGCCACCTAGAAATATCGGCGTGGTGTCAGCCGTGGTACCACGTGCAGGTTGTTTTAACACCTGTGTTTTGGAGACACTTATAACTAATCCGAACTTTTTGCACGATTTATCTAGGCGGTCCAGAAATTGTTGCAAATGGCAAATGTTGTCGGCCATCAAACAAACATCATCTGCATATAGAGCATCGATAACAGATAGTTCATGCACCATGCGTTTAGATCTAAAACGTGACAAGTCAAATACACCCCTGTCTGTTCTCACTTGCAAACGGATTTGTCCAGTGCAGCCTGTATATGCATCCCTCAGAATGGCAGCAAAATAAACTGCAAAGAGAGTAGGAGCCATCACGCACCCTTGCTTGACTCCGCTGGTTACAGTGAATTGTTCTGTGAAGTCGTTTTCATGTTGAACCTTGGCCATCATGCCCTCGTGAAATTGGCGCACAAGATTAACAAACTTCACAGGACAGCCAGCTTTCTCAAGAACAGTCCAAAGTGCAGATCTCGGTACTCGGTCGAAGGCTTTTTCCAGATCGACAAAACACATATACAGGCCACGATGTTGTTCAAGGCATTTTTCTTGCACTTGTTTTACGATAAAAATAGCATCAACCGTACCCCTGCTTGGCCGGAAACCATACTGACTTTCTGGCAGAATTTGTTCAGCTAGCTCTCCTAGCCGACGATTTAAAATATGGGCCAATACCTTGCCAGCCGCACTTAGTAACGAAATACCTCTATAAGACCCACAATCTGAGGTATCTCCCTTTCCCTTATAGAGCTTGCAGATAGAAGCATCCTTCCAGTCCTGAGGTATTACCTCCGACTCCCATACTCGCGTAACGAGCTCAAACAGACTATTTTGAACATTAGGTCCACCGTATTTGTACAGTTCTGCTGGAAGACTGTCTGAGCCCGAAGCTTTACCGTTCTTGAGGCGATTAACAGCTTTCAGATATTCATCAAAAGTCGGTAGGTCTGCAAGCCCCGGAGATGTTGGTAGTGCTTGAAGGGAGTTAACGTAACTTAGGTCTGCGCCGTGGCTAGCTGGATTAAGGACCTCGCCAAAATGTTCAGCTCAGCGATCCAGCACCTCGTCATGTTCTGTCAGTCTTTTTGATTTATCGCTGGAGTAGATTGGTGCAGTCTTTTTAAGCCGAGGCCCAAAAATGGTTCTAAGGGACTCAAAGAACTTGCCAGTTTGCTTTATATTAGCAAGATGTTGTAGCTCCAACGCTTTCATCTTCCACCAACGGTTTTTAAGATCCCGGACTTTTGATTTTAACTGACGTTGAGCAGTTCTTCTTTGCGCAGCATTTGGAGAGTCTCTCAGCAGGCGTCTATAGTCACTAACGAGCGTCATGATTTCGGTATCAGAGTCGTCAAACCAATCTTGATTCTTCTTCTCCGGTTTTCCGACTACTCGTTCCGCAACTTCATGAAGTGATTGCGCCAAGGAGCGCCAATGTTCATCGATCGGAGCCGCTGTATCAAGTGATACCTTCTTAAAATCGCGATTTAAAAGTTGTTGTGTTTCGCTTGAGTTAATAAGTTTTGCGAAAGCCAGCCGGGCTGGTATCTTATGTATTGCTCGGCGAGGAGGTTTATAGCAGAGGCGAACTTTCGACCTTATCATCCGGTGATCGGTCCAACCTTCTGCGCCCCGCATTGCTCTAGTGATAAGCACATCCTTCAGATCTGTCCTACGCACAATCACATAGTCAATTAGATGCCAATGGCCAGAACGTGGGTGCATCCAAGATGTTTTGAATAGGCGACTAGCGGCTCAGCGAGACTTAGTACGCGTGATTATCCTACCTCTATGCCTATTCTACTCTACCCTACCCTACTCTACCCGTACCCTACCCTGCTATCAAAGACTTGCATTGTTGTTAGGTACTAGGCACGTCACTGTTTGGTGTTAATGTAAGTCATCATCATCAGCTTGTATGAGTCTATCCCAAAGCGCGGCACTATTTGCCAAAGTTAATCGCCCTTAATCGCTGAGCAAGCGGGTTGGCAATCGTAGAAGCAGATGATTGCTGTTACACAGTAGGATGCTTCCTCCGGATCTTTCCCTTTGTCGAACCTGAGAAATCTGACTTGCCAGTCAGTGGTCATACTATTAGGCTATCACTACTTCTGGTTATCATTGATTAGGCCAAGGTAAATAATAATTAGGAATAAAGTAAAAAAATGGCAGTAATTAATCTTCTTCAAAACTTTGAAATACTTGAATTTTATATAAGAGTTTTTTGAGTAATTTTTGTTACAAGAGTTTGCGCCTAGTAATATTTTACGACAAACTAAAATAGGCTTTTGACGCGGGTTCCTAGCTACCAACAATGGCCTAATTGATGAAAAAATTACTAGAAAAAAGTCTTGAAAGGTGGTGAACAACAAAAGGTGCTTTGTTGAAGCCGTAGATTTGACGTAAAGCTTCATTTGTCATTATTTCATATTATTAGGCTGTTATGAATAATTTATTTATTTATTGGCTCACCAACAATTGTGAACACTTATACAATTACAAGAAAAGTTGCGACAGATTTTTTTATATAGCATAGGTAGGTATGTCAGACGTTTTTTAAAAATATAATTATATTCCAATGTGTGATTCCAAATTGAGTAAAAAATCTGATCCCAGATTGTCAATTTTTTTAATTAATAAAGCGTTGAACGCAGCTTATAGCGCTTGAAAATAATCTACTCTTCCTTTCAGAAAAGGTGGGTCAGAGTCCTCTCAAAAGGTCCAGTCCAACTAAGAGCGATCAATACCCAAGCCAATACCCAAGCTGCTTCTAGTGAGCGGTTTCAGTTGTGGCTTTTAACCACCTATAAAGCTTTGTCAGTCAAACCAGCATTTTAAGGTGATATATGGCTAAAACCAACATGGCCCTACATGGATGATGATTCCATGAGCAGTACCCTACTAACTTCTTACAGAATATACAAAAACACAAACATAAAAACAAAACCAACGAAAAAATACAAACATACTATTTATAATTAATATTTTTTACTTCAATAACATTGAAGTAAAAAAAAAAATGTTTTAAAAGGTTAAATTATCACCTTTTAAAAGTTTTTGGGCTTGCCATGTTTTAAGGTTCTAGGGCAGCAAACCACAGCCTCTCATTGTATGCAGGTAATCTAAAAATTATCGTCTAACGTTTTTCTATTTGAATGCAACAATCTGTTTTCTTCTCTTCCTATTTCTGTTCCAAATAGGTACGTTAATTAATTAAAACCTAGCTTACCTATTGAAAGGCTGGCGTGATGATTATTCTATAAAAAGCAGTAAACGAGGGAGTTTGAAAGCGCTAACGTGTAACTGTTCCAGTTAAACTTTCGCTTCAATGTTTTAATAAGTAGTTAGGAAGTAGTGTAGTGTAGGAATATAATTAATGTCGGGGGACTTCTTATCGACACTTTGTATTAATGCACTGATTTTTATGCCTGATAAATTCATAATAATAAATAGTTATAATATAATAGGCTGAAGGCGGTGTTACTGGTCACGGCGGAAATTCTGAGAAGGTTTTTCTCTCTGGATCCTAATAATAATCCTCTCTTAATGGATAATAATCCTCTCTGGATAATACCGGTTAGCTTGGACCCTGTTCCCAGTACTGATGGGGTACTCCTCCCCTTCTTTTTATATTTTTAAATATGTGTGTTTTTTTTAGATAGGTATGTTTTGAAAAATATAATTGTAAGAATTGGAAAGATATATAAATGGAGTAATAATAATAAATAAACCTGCCTTTAACTGTTCCTCTGTGAAGCAAAGGCTCTTCTTATGCAGAGAAGGATCAAGTATTTACGACCACGATAGCTCGCTGCGTAGTGGCGATAACATTTAATAAGTCCAGGTTTCCTCACGATGTTTTCCTGATTTTCGCTTTAGTTTTTCAGGTGATAATAAATGTATAATACGCACATAACTTCCGAAGTCAGAGGTGTGCGCTTTGTGTTCGAACCTGATACCTTTGACTTGGTAGTCCAACGGTCACCACCAGGCTATCACCCCGTTACTGATATGCTTTAACCCTTTGCTAGAAAATGTGACAGGCCATAGAGAATACCGATAAACAATTTACCCATTCAACAACCCGTCAAATTATCCTTTTCAAGTATTCATCCATAAATGTCACTCCCAGGTACCGTCCGTTGAACTTCACACATCGAGGGGTTATTTCAAATGGGCACACAAAATTGACTGTCTCATCTCAGAAAATAGATCAATAGCAAACTTATCAATTCAATTTACATTTTATTTCGTGGTGGCAGAGTTTGTTTTTGTTTGGTAGTTTGTTGGGATGAATTTAACTATTTGTATATTGCTTGTAAATCGGGTGATTTTGTTATGTGTGATAGTTTTGTCTTTATTGGTAATTGTTTTAAGTCCATCTTTATAAAAAATAAAAAATCTGTAGGTACTATCGCGGACACAAACGGTGTACCACTTAGCGATAAAAATGTTTTGAACGATGCTACATGCGTAAGGGCGGGGTTAGCGCTACGTTGGGACGCCGGATGCAAGGGATTCTAACCTTAAAAGTGGTGCACCGGCTTTGTCCACGAAAGTACATTTATGTGTAGGTACATCACTGAACTCTGGACAAATCAGGACTGATTTAAAAAAAATATAATATATGTTACTTATTTATATTGGTTATTGTACTATCTAACATTGTTAACATTAAAATCAATTTAACTTACAAACAATAATATAAATCGTCAATTTCTTACAAATGATCCTTAACAAACTCGAGAAAACGAGGACTCGCCAATCTTAAAACAAGTCAGGAAAAAACTATATCGATACCTATTCACCGAGACCAATTATTTCCTTCAACTCATCTCCTATTTCCCTGGTAAAAAGTCAGACATCGGAAACAGGGGAGATCGGAGCGCAGCCTGATAATTGGACTGTCAAACTACCAGGAGTATTGTTAGATTGTTTTAGCTCAACGTCAACCCTAGTTTGTTTATATTTTTTTTAGTCTATGTTAGTTGGATATCAATTGTTTTTAGACAGTTTTAGATTACGAAGCTTTTAGTTTGGCTATTTTGTATCTAACTATATAAATAAAAATCGATTTAAATATTATGTTGGGTCTATTTGTGCACAGACTACCTCGTTGGTCTAGTGGTAGTAAGCGCGACTGCTGAGCACGAGTTCCTTTCGATCCCCGGGTCGGGCAAAGTGTTATTGGGTTTTCTCATTAGGAAATCCTCAGTAGCAGCATGGAGTGTGGAATTGTGCCCGGTTAATGGCAATAGGCTCGCCCCCTATTACGGAGGAGTTATAACATAGCCGGCGAAATGTGGATGTACTGCACACCTCTGCCTACCCTCTCTGGGAAAAAGAGGCGTCAGTCTATAAAAAAAAATTGCGCACATATAATACAAAACAATTATTGTGTGCGAATAGAACCAAAATAATATTTAAAACATGACTCTAATACGCGAAAATTTAAAAATCAATTGCCACTAATGTTTGACCGCGCATCACTTAAAAGCGGCTGGATCGAATTTGATGAATATTTATTTTGATGATTTTTTAAAATTAATTAGGTACTTATTGTTCATTTATTAACATCACATAAAAGTTAAAAACATAATAATATTTTATAAAACTTGTAGAGGTTTTATATAAATAAACCCTCATATTGAAATATTTCATACACTACCACGCATTAAATTCTGTACACAATGTATGTTGAACTCATTGAAAATATCGATAAAATCCACATTTACGTCGACGGAAAATCCCACCAGAAAAAAATACTTTATGAATAAATTCAACAGAAAAATCCTTCGCGATGGCTTCACAGAAAATATCTTTATTTTTTCCGTGGCATGCGCCATTTGGTTCATTCGTTCGTTCGTTGAACCATTCATCGTTCGGGGGAATGACTGGTATGTATCAAATGTAACGGTGAATATTGCTGGAGGTTAAACTTTATTTAGTAAGAAAGAAACCAAAGATTTAAATGATACATTTAATGGAAGAAAGAGCCTTCATTTATGTTGAAGATATATCACCAGCACGTACAGTCAACTGCATGACAGTGGTAACACTTGCACTACGAAAAGCACCTTTACTTCTACGCAATAAGCGTGCTGTCAATGTCAAATTGTTGCCACTGGTCTGCAGTCGACTGTACTAGCACTGGCTAGATACAAAACTGTCTTAAGATAAAGTACATTATGGTTTTGTTAATTATTGTCTTATCCAGATTATTCTTCAACACTCGATATACCTTTTTCAAATATACAGGGTTATTTGTAAAACACTGTATACTTAGGGTCCAATTTTCCAGAAAGTTTTATATTTAATTGTGTCTACAATTGTGAGGGTTAATCGAAGAAGACGCTCACTCGTGCTTTTCGATTTAGGCACAAAACAATGTAGAAGTCAGAAAATCTCTAACTATTACTATAAACAGTATTCCTCTTTAATTAATTTTAGTAAAAGCCTAGAGTAAGGTTAACCCAGTACAGCGATACATTAACCTTAGGGAACGCAAACATAAACAATAGATTAGCCAGACTAAACCTTCACAGATTAAAACATAAACAGCATGTTCAATTAAACTTCGCTTTCAGTAACAAGATGGGAACCCTGACGTTTAGGGGTGGCACGCTACAAATATGAATATTTTACCAAGTCTTTTGCGAACGTTCACACGACTCACCCACTTAAGCTTCGCTGTCTCGGTATTTCTCCACAAAACACTGTTTTATAGAATACAAAATGTTTCATGGAATAGAACAACACGATATTATGGACTTTGTGCATCATACTGAAGTTTATATAACTTGTATATAATGTCTAAGCTGACCGTTTACAGGGCTGACAGGTTTATCTCTTGTGTCTTGATCATGAATTTTTAAAATCAAAAATAATAATATTTAAATCCATGCTCTGGAGCATTGCAGTTACCTTAATTTAAATTTATTTATTATTTTTTTAGTTGTAAATCATGCGTTCAAATCTGGCTTGTACTAATATGACTTTTTCAATGTCACATGTATTTACTAAGTTAATCTAAAACTCCACTGATTAACGGAGAAAGAAACCTGGACTTAATAGTTTGAAATCGCTAACTCGCAGTGAGCTAGCGTGGTGATTAATGTTCGATCCCTGTATGAGAAGAAGTTTTTGCCCTGCATTGGGAAAGTTACTTATATTATTTTTTTTAAACCCCTCAACCCCCGTAAGATTTTCCATCATATCAGTCGACTAGTCGGACTATCTTATACATTATATACTATATATTTACTACTATACTTTGAGAAAACGGTAGGTAAGGAAAAAACATTGTGAGGAAACCGCACACCTGAGAGATTTTTCAACACTATGTAAAGCCATGTCAGACCAGGGGCCCGATTCACGTAACGACAAAACGTCTTAATAGAGTGGCAGTGTAATGACAATGGCATTATTTTACGTCAAATGGGCAAATACTTGTACAAAGTTGTGCTGCAACTTCTAGCAGCCATGATTTGTTACCTACTGCCTTAGTGAAAGTTATTTCCGATAAAGGCACGAAGGCAACGCTACGTTGCTTACTGGATCAGTGTTCTCAGGCCTCTTATATTACAGAATCAGCAGTGCAGCTCTTGGGTCTGAAAAAGCACAGGAGCTACAAGTCTTCGCTTAGGTTAGGAGAAGATGACAGGGGAAGCGCATTGACTTCTAAATATATTGTATTCATAAAATTGCAATCAATGCGCAACCCTGACTTTATTGTAACAGTAAAGGCTTATGTTCAGAGGAAACTAACCTCGAATCTTCCCCCTAACAATATTGAGTATCCACTGTGGGATGAAATTAAGAATTACGAATTAGCAGACTCTACTTGGAATACTACGGGGAAAATTGATATGCTTTTGAGTTCCTCAGTGTATAGCAAAGTCCTTAAACAGGGACTTCGTAGAGGTCCACCTGATTCGTTAATTGCGCAGGATACTGAGTTAGGGTGGATACTGTCGGGGGAGGTACCTGAAAGGAAAGATTTGAAAAACAAAAGTCATAATTATTTAATTTTAGAAGGAGATCCAAATGATCTTTTAAAAAGTTCTTTTGAAGTAGAAGAAAATATTGTAAAAAAAAGCATCTTACCGAAGAGGAACAAGAATGTGAAACATTCTATGAGCAAACAACTCAAAGAGAATCGGAAGAACAATATATTGTCAGGCTGCCCTCCAAACGTACACCACTCTGCGTACAGGGTCAAACCAAAGATATCGCCTTACGTAGATTTTTATATTTGGAGAAGAAACTAGCTAAAGAAATGGAATTGAAGAAGCAATATGCTGATGTAATTAAATAACACATTATATTGAATTAAGCGGAATAGCAACAGTTTAGAATTACTAAAGCTTATGAACAATGATAAAGTAGCAGAAAAGCGTGTAGAATTAAAGGTTGATGAAGTAACCAAAATACTAGGAATAGTAACTAAAACACTTACCTACAATACTTACCTGGTCCAGAGAATCCGATGAGTTTGAAGCTGCCAGCATTGAAGACACCTAACTAAAAGAACTGTAATATCTCATATCTCATGTTGTTAGATCCACTGGGTTGGCTGGTACCTGTAATCATTAAAGCAAAAATATTAATACAAAAAATATAGATTATGGTACAAAGGAGGAGTATTAATAAATAAAAAAAAAATAAAAAAGTGTAGGTACTTACCTCTCTCAATCCGTGTGTAGATCACCACAAGACCAGGGTTTACTTACGCCAGGGCATTTCTTGGTCGGTGAAACTTTGTTGCTTGTGCCGAAAGTTAATTAGGAACAGTCGAATCTCTCTAGTTTAAAACTGTGGCAACTAACTTAACGTATGGTACAGGATTTTTTGGCGCTGCTGGTCAAACCAATACCTCACACAACATATAAATCGCTATAAATAGGCGTATCAAATGCCTGAGCTAACTATCGGTAATATAGTTTTTGTATAGGAGGATGATTCACCTCCAGCCAATTGGCTTTATTGCATTATAACTAAGAAGCATCCAGGATTGGACGGATTGACGCGTATTGTTAGTTTAAAATGTATAGGATCTGAACTTAAGAGACCAGTGTCTAAATTGTGTATTCTTCCGGTTACCGACTAAGTTTTAGAACGTACCTAACTTTTAATTATTGTTATTGTGTGTGTGTTTTTGTTAGTTAATTAATCCACATATTATATTGTTAAATCCAAGCTGTTGAATAGTTAATAGGTTCACCACTTGTATTGTGTTGTGTTAGCGCGATCTATTGAGATCCAGTAGCCATCTATTGATTATAAGATTTTGTACAATTTTGTATGGCCAAAATATTAGGTCAAGGTGGTATTAGGTCAAATTTTGTCCATGGTGGGCGGTATGTCTAATCCAACTATTTATTAGGTTTACACCTAAGCTCGATAGATGGCGTGCGGATCGAGTTAGATGGCGCTATCGAGTGGTTCACAGCATTTACATAAGTAAAATGACAATAAATATTATTTTGAGGTTACAAAGGTCAAAAACAAAGTGTCTTGTCTTATTTCAAGTACACCCTTCCTCCATATAGGACGCGAGTTAAATTTGGATCTGTTCATACTTTTTTAAGGCCAGTGACATTTAAAGAACAATGTCAATAGCATCGTGTCAAAATGGACACTTTTGGTAAATTAGCGGAATTACCCCCCAGGTTGTACATCAACCATACGAAAAAGAAAGAAAGATCATCTATTAGGTTTCTAACTTCTAACCCTTATGATACGAGTAGTAACACTTGTATCCATTTTAAAGTTACATGAATAAATTAAAGTGATGAACGTCGCCGCTGGACCCTGGTTTGCGTAACAGCGGGTCTGAAATAACAGATATCTAAATGTAGATTTTATGAAACAGAACTAAGTATTAAATTTATAATCCGAAAAGGATTAATGTATTATATAAGCTACTCGCCTGTCTTTTGTGGGGTCTGGGATGACTGCAAAAGGTCACATCCTAGCTACCAGTCCTCTTACTTTTCTAGAATAATATCTTTTGTGAGTCATACATTCATTTATATATTATTAAATATTATTACGGCTTTACTCACGGATTAATTTCGGGAATGCCCGACTAGTTTCGAACTCAAACGGAGTCCATTTTCAAGAGCGAGTTCAGTTACACAACGCGGATGCGCGGCGTTGCGGACCTCACTCCTTTTTTTTTAAATTTTAAATGATTGTATTTTATAAGAATGCACTGAAGAAAAACAAAGGACTTTTTTTTATTATTCCAACATTGTTGTAATTCGTCGTTAGTGATGCTGCTGAGCATAAGATCCTAGATTCGAGTCTTGAGTCGTGTAAAGTATTACCTATTGAGGTTTAAGAAGTATGCGATATAATTATCTCCTGCGCAGCTGGCTAGTTTCCGTTGAGATGTGCTGCTGTGACCATAATTCTGTATTCTAAAAAGACATCATGGTACCTGACAGACTAGCTAGTTGAGTATAATAAATTAACGTGTTATTGTCCTTTCGACAAAATCAAATAATCTTAAAAAGCCAACAATTTTAATTAGCAAAAAAGCAACCAGAACTAAAAGAAAGAATTTTAGCACACATTAAAATTTTAAGATATGATATGATATTATTTATAAAAAATATGATATTACTTACATATAAAAAAAAATTGCAGACAAAAAATAAAATCAAAATATGTGCATGTATACCCCACGGCTGCATCATAGACAATCTTTAAAAACTTAAAAAAAAATGTCAACGAACGAACATCATCTAAGTATCTATTTTCAAAACGTCACGCTGCCGTTACTGCTAGGTAAGCATTAGCCAAAACTTGTTCCTAACCATTATCACAGAACTTCTTAAAGACTTAACGCCTAAAGTCTTATAAATAGTAGCTTAGACTCTTAAATATGCAAGAGGCAAAATTTTGACGCTTATCCAGAGGAGGTTCCAAAGTATTTTCATTAGTACAAAGTGAAATTCATTTCTCGGAGCCAATAACGCGAGTTCAAAGTTCAAATTTCTACATCGTAGAATATTAAAGGAATTTTATATTTTAATAATCCATCAATTTACTAATATTATAAAGTCCATTTTAGTTCGTTCACGTTCAATTGCGCCGATAATTTCACGGATGAATCTGTATTCAGCTCGGTAACTTCTTTTATAAGAGCTTAAGTTGAAGTTTGAAGTCGCTAATTACACTAGTATTATTCTTATCTAGCTCACTTGGTCATTGCCCTGATTCTTAGATATCTTTAGTTTTAAACTATGTAGACGTTGTAATACCCTTTTGTTTTAACGCAGGGCTTCTCCAACTAATTTTTACTGTGACGACTCATTTCTTTGGGACGGCTCCAGCCCCCAGATTCAAATAATCAGTTAAAAATTATTTCAAAATTCCAAAAAATTCAAGCTTTAAATGTTTAAAGAACTATCGGGGCGTCTGGTCGAAGCTACTCGGGATCAAAACGCTGGCCTATACCTAGCTCAAAGGCTTAGCATTGCCATTCAACGTGGCAATGCAGCCAGCGTTTTGGGGACATTGCCCACTGGAAGCGGTCTTTTAGATTAAGTTTTTCTCTTTTTATTTTACTTTTAGTTTTAGTATTAGTTTTTAGTTTTAGTTTTAATTGTATTTTAATTTTATGTTTGTGTTTTTAGGCAATAAAAGCTTTAAAAGTTGACTAACATACCTACTTTGTTGGCCACAGTCACACTTTGAACATATTCAAATATCGAAGTCAAAGAACTGACACTCCATTTATATAGGTACCCTATTTTGCTGGAAGAAGATAGCAATAATATTCTCCAGAATTTTAGAAAACATAACTTGGGCATTAGGCGACCGATTATAAGTTTTAACATTATTATTATTATTTTTTTAAGCTCCTTTCATACTCTCATAGACGGTAATACGATTGACGACGGCTGGACGACGATTGAAGCTCTATTACAGTCCCATGATCCCTCATCTCTCCCAGGCGCAGGATCAACGGCTTTACGTGATCCGAAGGCACTTGATAATTATCATTAACTTACGAAAAGTTGAAGATACGCGAAGCTCGAACCTAAGATCTCTAACATACCAGTCAAAAGTACGTAAATACCACGACTCTCAAAAACCAAAGAACCTAACTTAATCTCACAAACGAAAATAGTGAAGCTTTGCTAAATTACACTATAAATTTTATCTCGAGAATATATTGTTAACCATAGAATAAATATGTAGTCGCACTACTGTTAATTATTAACTAGTTTTTTTTTTGTTTTCTGTTCCCACAGACAAACTTTGAAAACAGCTTTGTGGGGCTTTGAATTAGCTATAAGAAAAATGTAAATTGTTTATTAATAAAAGAAACATAATACGCTTGTATGTATGTATCTTTTCATTAATAAACACAGCCACACAACTGAGCCACAAGCGCCTTTATATATGCAAAACAATATAATACAATAATACACAAACTGATCGACAAAACAGAAACGATGCAGCATTCCAAATCACGTCATACAATAGTTCACGCAATGCATAAAATTGAACAAATTACTGTCGTTGGGCCGCAACGATCCCAGCTGTCATGTACGCAGCCCGACATAGCAGTAATATATAGAGGCGATGTGTGATTTATGAGAATCGGCCAGTATTGGCCACACAAATGGATTCAAATTCTATGTGTTGGACTGGATTAGTTTAAAAAATTTGGGTAAATCTTAAAGTATACAGGGTTATTTGTAAAACACCACGTTTGGAGCACTGAGTCGGAAACGTAATGTACGATATAATGTATGATATTACCACACACCCTAAGCGTAGAAAGAGATTTGAAATTTCGACTGATTCTGATGGGATACGGTGGCTCAGTGGTTAGAGCGTCGGCACGGGACGCCGAAGATCGTGAGTTCGAGTCTCATCCGTATAAATTATTTTTTCAAATTTCTTATTAAATATTTCTAAGCATGTCCTAAAAACATGTAAAAATTTCACAAAAAATATTACACAAAATAAATTAGAAATTTTTAAGTGCGTGCTTTAAGAACTTGTATTCGATCGTTTTAATATACCTATTTTTTAATTTTTGTTTATCATTATGCGTACTTTAACTTAATTTCTAATAAAACAACCTCACCTCTTAAAACCTATAGAAGTATCCACAATCTTTGTTCAACAGCGCAGGAGTACATATATGTACTTATAGCATTTTTCCGTACTCCACTCCGTATAAACAAGATAGGCTGTTCATGAATGGCTGTGAATTGATTTCTAAGGATCGTGAGGGGTATCTCAATGATACTTACAGTCGATGACCGAGCCATCATTACCGGGCTATTGAAACCATTCAATACACTATATGTGGGTATTCATGTATTTGTGTAGGTATAGTACCGGATCTTTAGGAGTTTATTTTGAAGCGCTAATTTTGAAGAAAATATTATCCCACCAAAAATATTTTTTCGACTTTTTGTCAATGGCAAAAATGTTTGGTGCTATTGTCAAAAAGTCGAACTGGAAATCTATCACTATGAATTGTGATTGTGATTGGAGGTGAAAATGTTTTTATGTTAATGCTAGCCCGTATACTAAATTTTAGATTTCTAGAATATCGAGAAGTACCTTATATTTCTGATGATCAACAATGACGTGTCAGTGACGAAATTACACGAAACCTATTTGCATTTTTTTATAATTATTTACATTTAAACTGTGGATAAAAACATTTTGCGTTCGATTGTGTCTTGCCTCGATTGTGGGCCCAAATGTGACTGATGAGCATAAATTACTCGGTACAATACCCAGGTCAGTCAAAATTGGGTTTTATAAATGTGCATAAGCGAAAAATGTGATCAAAAAAATATAGCATTATGGAGTTCAAAATTATACCCCGTCTGTTACATGAGACTTATAGAAAAACACTACTGCCTAGGGATAAGGAAATAAAGAAAGAAAGAAAGTAACATTTATTACACTTCAACAAGGTGTGATAAAGGTGTGATGTTATGTTATTTTCAAGTGAAACTGTTCCCGAGTTGTAAAGTTCAATATAACCCGAACGTGTATTCAGATCAAATTTCGTGAAGTTTGCTCATAAAGTGAAGCAGATAGACTGCATACCACAGGACTAAGTTAATAGCAAACTGCACGAAATTTCGGTTTCCAACCTTAGTAAATCCGAGCTGAGGTTATTATCCGAAATTTTGTGCAGTCAAGGAGGTCAAGTTGAGACAATATTAATATTATTACCACAATGAAAAAAATATCTGGTAATATGTAACAAAAACTTTTGTTACAATTAATCAAACATAACTATACTTCTACAGGTAGCAAAAAAATGGCTTCCATGTAAATCAGTTTTGTTTGAGAATAATCAAAGTTTAGCTATTTTTACAATTAACTCAACTGGTTTTGTTATCCTGTTTTTTGGGTGCATGCAAAAGTTGCAAATTTCCTAAAAAGTCATAAAACAATGCGCGCATCGGTACGCATCAGAACCAAAGAGTAACTATTTCCTACTACGTAAAGAAGCGACACTCAACGTCCCCCGCCAATTTATCGCCCGTCGCAAAGTGAGTCGCAGCAAGTTAAATTAAGACGGAAGTTGGTCGGTATCATCAAGTATCATCCCTAAAGTCATCAAACATCATGCCAAAATACCACAAAGTTCCTTACCTGCATGGCCGCTTTGAAATTCTGCCTGCTTTTATTTATACATGTGATCCAAAAACGAAAAAAAAAACAATTACGAGCAAAATTTTAATCGAGTTACTGGTTAAAGCCACTACATACTGGTAAAATATTTTATAGTTACCTACCCAAACCCCACAATTAATGATGCGACCAAAATTTCCCATCATTTCATCCTTATCTCAAACATATCCGACAAACATACAAATCTGAAACGTTGTTCCATTCAATCGGGAGAGGCAAATGTATGCGCATACATTCAACCTCGTTAGAGTTCCACTTTCAATGGACCATAGATATCGGTGTTCTAGATGAGATATTGTCTCTGGTTAGGGGTAACGGTGGCACAGAAAGGGCTACTGGAATTCTAAATTTGAATGTGACAGCTGAAATTTAGGGTATTGTGTTGTTAGTTCGAAGTTCAAACTGCGAACTAGAATCATTGTGGGTTGTTTTGAAATATTGAAAGGCTCATTTGTGATGTTCTAAAATAGATAGGAAAAATAAATAAACTACCATTTTGATCATTTTTTGACATTTTTATTGTGACTTATGACTTTTTTATTTTTACTTTTACTATGTCAAAATAATCATTGTAATAAATCAATAACCCCATAAAACTCTGACACTGGGTTGGTCATTAACAACAAATTAAGAAAAGAAAATATTTTTTTTTACCAAATAAGTATAATCTTTGCAACAGAAAAAAAAAGTCTGTTCTGATTTTTTTAATACTAATAGTAATAACTACTTATTATTATTTTTAAATACCAATTCAAAAGAAATAGTAAACCTGTTAGATATATAAAGAATAAAGGAAATACCTGTTAAATAAATACCTGGTCCCATCCAGATTCTGAAGTTCCTTTACCGCAGATTATTCCAAAGAATATCGGGAATTTATATTCTAACGATGTCCAGTAATTGGAATTTTATATTGGATCGTGTTTGATCGCGTCAATCCTGATTCTAGATAATTATACTAACAAAATTTTACTACCTTTAGAGCTGTGAAATACTCGTTGTTGGTCTCCTTGGTCTAGAAGTCGCATTCTCAAACAAAGCATTTTAGCTTCTCCCAACTCAGAAGAGGCCAATAGGAAAGAGGTCTATGAAATGTGCAAAATATTTTCTTTTCATATTTTTTTAAGCAAGAAAGGATGACAGGAAAGAGTGAAGCCTTTGCCTTACAATGGGACGAATTCGGCTAATAATACATTCTAATTATTTTCTATGCATGCTGATCTAAGTCTACTTTGGTAGCAATTAATTTAAGGTACTGGTATTTCTTATCCTGGTAGTGATAAAAGTTCCATACCTCTTCTAAAAAATAACTCCTAAAAATACTAGTGCTTGTGTTCGTATTATTGATGAAAAAACAAATTCTTACACATAAAATTCTCTATCTAAAAGAAACACTAGGTCACAAAGTTTCAGTTACAAAATAACTGTTATATTAATCTATGGCTTTACCCACAATTCCCCTACAATTTTCACACAAAAATAAACAGCCGACTCGCTCCATTTTCTTTTACACAGCAATGAATCCCCAAATCATCAACTTTCAAAAATATAGACCCTAAAATATATATCGTACTGATAAGTAATACGTGCTTACATGTTATGGTTAAAAAACCCATACGTTCAGCGTTTCATGAAACTTTTATCAAGAGAGCCAGGAGGAAACGGTTCGTACCATACTCATAAATAATTTATTACCAAAACGTTTTAATACCTACATTTTATGTTTGTACTCTTTTTATATTCGAGTTGTGGGTTTTATTCGAACGGAATCGTTCTATCGAATGATCATTCGTGGGTATTCCGATGGGAAGTATTTAAATTTTGTTGATTTTTTTTGGATTAAATCTTTAATCTTCAAAAATTGCGATACCTATTTTTGAAGATTATATTACCTAGTATTATACTACCTTGATTATACTACCTAGTATTTCACTGTTAGGCAGCAACTACACTATTTTAGTTAAGCTTCACTTTTTTTAAATGATTAATATTATTTAATTAGCGACCTTGAATTGAAATGAATAAAATCCTGACAACTGATCTAACTTTAGAATATCTTTCCTTTTGAGTAGCGGAGGTCAGATAGGCCGCCTTCAACAAAGTTTAGAAATAATAAGGCAAAGAGAGGATGAGATATAAGTAAATTACAAAAAATAATCATCCACAATAGAGACTCCTATGAACATATTTTCAATGAGATTTTGGCATAGGCAGAGACATTTTCGCAGAAGAAGATAATATCTTTAATATATTATATAGTCAGTGCATGTCCTAAGCGAGTTTAGCTGGAGGCCTTTAGGTCTCGTTAGAAGTCCGGTTAATCAGTTTAAGCTTCTTAGAGCTATAACTGAGAGCGACTACGTAGAAAAAAAGAAAAAAAAACTAAGTGAAGTGCAGTTTCTTAGTGACTTTCTTTCTTTACTTTGAATTACTGCACGCAAACCTTAGTTTTAAATACTAAATTTTAAAGTATAATAAGTTTTTAATATTTTAAAATAAAATAAAAATAGAGGAAGATAAGATAGAATTTGTGACAAGTAAAATAAGGCTCATTAAATATAATTAGGTATTTAATAAGAAATTTTGAAAAAACTATAGCACGATATAACATTTTTTTTTTATATTTAAAAAGAAGTTTTTATTCAGATATAAACATTGAAATTATTAAAATACTATTAAAACTAAAACTAAAAACTAGGTAACACTAAAACTAACGCTATAACATGTAAAAAAATTCACAAAAAAAAAAAAATAAGGCTCGTTTGCAAATAACGCTAAAATGTCACTAGCTAACTATAGATGAACCTACGTACAATGTAAGTCTGCCAAAACCTAGAGGTGGATGACTACAGGTTACGTTATGATAATATTAGAAAAACATGATGAGGAAACCGTACACCTGAGAAATTTTCTCTATGCTTTATTATATACAGGGACGGATTTGACCTCAGGCTGAATAGCTTCGGGCCTGGGGCGTCAAAATTTCGGGGGCCGCAGAACTTGGCGAAATTTTTTTCAGCAATCGCGTGTTTTTTGAACTTCATCGTCAACTTTGGGACAATATTCATTTTGTTACTCAGAAATAAAAACGGTCACTGATTGAGATAATTTTATAATATACAAACTTTCAATATTTTTACTTTTAATTCTTATCAGGTAAATTACTCAATACTCAAACATTTATTGCATTCCACAATGTAACACTTAGGTAAATAAAATATACGTAATAAAAAATTTCATGTTTTACAGTGAGTGGCAATTTTCCATAAGCCTAGGGTAGCCAGCGTATCAAATTCGTACATGGGTCAAATCCATCCCTGGATATAAGCTGGGTATAAGGGCACTCTCTCATCTCATCAACCATATGATAACATAAAGAGAATTTCAGAATCCACTTAATATTTCAGAATAACAACTTTCGTGAATCATAGTTCAGGAATTTATTACGGAGTCAATTTCACTAGCATGTTGTTGAAAAGGACTCAGTTTGAGTTCAAAACTAATCGGACAACCCTGAAGTCAACAATGGGTAAAGCCGATAATATATTAATAAACTTGATATGGTAATACAGAATAAACAACGTCCATAGAGATTTGTCCCACTGTGTGTCATCGGGCAACATAGAACCAACACCTCTCTTTCTGTGTGACGTCAACGTCTACTATAATGATGAGGAAAAGATAAATTAATAAGAAGCAATCATAACCCAATGTTCTGTGTGGTTTCTGGCCTAATAATACTACCACCGCTACTCATCCCGCGGGTGTCGTAAGAAGTGACAAATAGAAAATTCTGGAGGATTGGCAGCAGCATCCTACTATGTGTGCAACCATCTGCTACTGCGATCGCAAATCTTGCCCAGCGTGGCAATTAAGGGCGGACACCTTCTAATGAGCGCATTAAATAAGTGATGCGTCTGAGAAGAGGCCTTCCAGCAGTGGACTGATATTATAGGCTGTGAATATATAACCTAAGCTAATTCTGGTCGGAGGTTTCGTCCGTTTGTAGTGTGCCGTCATGATGTTCGGAAAATCCAATCTGGATGACGGAATATCATCCAACTACCGTCTTTCTGCTTGATCTTTTAACCACAAGGTTAGCCTCGCTTATGCTGATGAAGTGCAACAATTTATTGGTTTCTCGGCAACACAATCATAATAAAAAATAATTAAATTACATGTAATTTTAAACGTTGATAAATTCTAATTCGATACTATCAAACATCAACGCGGTATAAAAACAGTACACGGTAAAGCTGACTACATCAAGAACAAATTATTTTGACAGTACTTTCACAGATCACCGAAGTTCAGAATGACAGTCGATAATTTAGTGTCAATATTCTATTACCTTATTCCAATCGTCACACCATTTATCAAACCTGCAGAACGATTCAATATTGAGTTGAGAGGTTTTTTTTAATAAAACTGCGTTCCTGAACGAACACCAAGGGAAGCACTTTTTTCACAATTTCCATGACTGTTCGAGAATATTCGGGAAGAGATAAATTGTCCGTACGTGATTCTATGGAACCTGGTGACATATGAAAAATTCTGCCGTTATAAAATTGAAATTATTTTGTTGAGATATTTTGAGTAATGGGTGATTTACACCTTTGAATAGATAGATTTACCCCTTTAAGATAGAAGCGGTTTATTTTTAGAAATAAATAATAATAAAGAAAAATTTTTTTAATGAAAAAGGCATGTGCAGGACCACGAACCTACCTGATAGTAAGCGGCGTGGATTTAGTGGTCTACGATGGAGCACACTTGCCTTTGAAATGCCTATTCACTCTTTATTTCAAGATTCACTAATTATAATGCTATTTTGATTTTAACTTTAAATGCCTTGTTCTGTTTTGCGAGGAATACTAATTAAAATAATTATTCTAAAATCAAGATTGATTTATTTTAATTTATTAAAAGTCTAAAAATGTGATACAATAGAAAATTAATTGTTACATGACGCCGGGATTCAAATGATATCACGTAAGTTAAACCGGTAGGTAGGTATAAAAACACAATTTTACTAACTTATTTCGAAAACCTATGTCACCTACGATTATTAACAAACACAATTACAATAATGAAGGTAAATTACTCCGCTTAATGATCTATTATTTAACGTACCGTTTGTATCCTATTCTTGTGACGTCATTACATTAACTGAAATAATTATTAGCCGCCCACACGTGGCGGAAAGGTTAATCTAAGGTAAATTGGATTAGGTCTCAAGAATCCTACTAACCATTAAGCTTCTTGTGAGCTCAAGAACTCAGATATAAAAGGAAATAAAGTCATACTTTGTCTTTGATTTTGTAACAGGCCTTATACTTGGCGATGGCCAATATGTGCACCAATAGTATTGGCAAACGTGTGAGCGTGATGGCTATTATTCCACTAAAGCCCTTTAAGTCAGATCACAAACTGCAAGCGGATCCCACGCCAACATATGGACCAACTCTACAATACCAACCAAGGTGAACGTCTTCACCTACATGATTGGCATTAATATTGGCTACCAACATCGGCCAACGTAAGAAGGTGCTACATATTGTAAAGTTTACACTTATGCAATACGTCATTATTTTTAATTGGTAACACTAAGGCTAAAAAAAATAATTAATTAACAGAAGAGGATATTTCTTAACTAAAATAGTTCTTAACTATTTTAGGTTTGCCTATTTACCTATATAAATACAGATTCTAGACTTTTGTATAAGTATCGGTAATATCAGTTAAGTAGGCTGAACTAATAAAAATAAAGTAACAAACTAGCTCCCGCCCGCGGTTTCGCCCGTAAGGTATGTTAATAAATAGCCTTTGTGTTAATCTGATACGTAAGCTATATTATTGTAAAGTTTCATCAAAATTCGTTTTGTAGTTTTTACGTGAAAGAGTAACAATCATCAATCCATCCACACATACTCACAAACTTTCACATTTATCATATTAGTAGGATTGTTATTTTATGTAATTAATTTTATGTTATTTTATCCTATCTAGATATAATATCAACGGTCAGAGTTAACGTTTCTATGTATAAATTCGTACCCGACCTTTATTTAAAATATTCTGTATTGATCCAACACGCCTTTGTTGAATCCTTACTATTATTAAAAATGCGAGAGTAAATTTGTTTGTTTGCTTGCTTTTCACGCCTAAACTACAGAACTAATCATCCTGAAATTTTGCATATACGTTGTCAGGTGTACAGAAACGGGCATAGGATACCTTTTCCGAAAAAAAATCTGTTCCCGAGAAAAACAACAATTACGTTAATAGATGGCGCCAGGTGTCTTTCGAATCTTATTTGAATTTTGATGAAATTTGATGTGGATAGTCTGAAGCCTGGGGAAGGATATAGGCTTATGTGAAATTTTCTGAGGATGTATGGATGGATGTTTGTTACACTTTCGAGCAAAAACTACTGAACTGATTATGAAGAAACTTTACAGTAATATAGCTTATATATCAGGATAACACATAAGGACAATTTATCAACATACCACGTGGACGAAGCCACAGGCGGAAGCTAATACTTTAAAAAATTGTTTATTGTTTGTGTCTAGGTTTCATTTTCAAAATCCCCCTACAAACCGTTCCCCACTATCCAAAAGATCAACACATCTTTCACCATATACAGCACAAAGGGGATTTAACCAGCTGATAGGGATTAAATCTTTGATTGAAGTTAAACTTTCAGTTAGCCAACAAGTTCCACTGTAATTCCCGCATGCAGATTTAAAATGTTTGCACATTTTACAATGTTGATATCCAGTTTTCTATGGAGCTATTGTTGGTAACATTAAAATAATTTTTATAGAGTAGCAATTCAATGTGCTAATTTTTGGTTGTGGCGTAGTTTCCGCCCTCCTTGCCATATGCCATCTTGCCTCAGCAATGTACACCCTACGTTTGTGAATTTAAAATAATTATAACAAGTCAAGCGCAGTTGAAGTGTTTTCTTCCATGACCTAATACATACAGTCCACTAATACACACACCGTGTCCTTAACAGCTATGAAGCTATTTGGATATTTCTTAAATGATCATTCATGCCGTACTGTACCCCCTACTCATTCCGCGGGTGTCGTAAGAAGCGACAAAGGGCAAAATCTGGAGGCTGGCCAGCAGCATTCTACTGTGTAATAGCAACCATTTGCTACTGCGATCTGTCAACCCGTTTGTCCAGCTCGGCGATTAAGGGAAAACACATTCCAATGAGTGCATAAAGTAAATGATGCGTATGAGAAGGGGCCTATGTCCTGCAGTGGACTGATACAGGCTACACAACTTTTAAAGTAGTGATAGGTACGGTCAGTGAGAGTACTAGAGGCCTGATCTCTTTCCCTCCATAACTCTTCTTGGGAGAGAGGAGATCTCTCAGAGGCGAGATTAAAGAAGGTAGTAAGGAGAGTAAGGAAGGTAGTTCTCTCCCAGAAGGTAGGAAACGCGCAGATGATACCTGCCTACCTAGTTTTCAAGCATCTCAAAGAATCCGTTTACCATGATGTAGTATGCCGAATAAATGTAGCAAATATACTGTTATATTTTAGTTAAGCTATTAAAAGGAACTTAGATTTTACATACATATACGAGATTATTGTAGATAATAAATCACACACACTTCGACTTCTTATCATTTACAAAATTAATCCTAAACTGTCACACCACATGCTGCACCTGTGGCGAAGGCATGCGAACTGCAAAAGAAAAATAAATTTGTATATATTTTTTTGAAATATATTCATAATAATGATACATCTAAATAGGTCACTAAAGCTCTGTTTCACAGTTTACTGGTAAGTTCCTGTTACCTTACCTAAAGATAATTAAAAAAAAACAATAAAATTATGATGAATGACCCGTTAGATAACACCCTTACTTTTTACCATACACCATTCCGGCCAACAGACCGTCTTATACCCAAATCTCAATGCAATTCAAACATATTCTACACACGTCACAATACGGCACGCTATGGGCCTTACAAAACGCAACCTAAGGGCCTAAAAGGGAGCCCTTTCACGCAGCCCAATAGAGTAATTACATCTGGAGGGTACCTCGCGAAAAACCCTAATTTGGACCGATGAAAAATACTGAGCACAGGACCCTAACCATTTGTTGCTCCTAAGTAAACATTTTTAATCAAATCGCTCTTTTTTTCTACCTTAAATATTTAGACGGAAGAGTGTACTCGAATCACAACGTGGCTAAACATTAGATGGTAAATAAAATGTGTTTTTTAAGAAGTGCAAAAGAATCGAAAAGTATCTTTAAAAGAATTTGCAGTTGTGCGAAAGTAATAGAGAAAGTTTTGTTAAAATGTACTTTAGATGTTATATAATGGATAAATTTAATAAAACCAAGTTTAAAACTCTTCCGTCTTCTCTCCTTTATGAAGACTGCACTCGTTTATTGTCAACTCATACATAAACTTGCACAATCATAGCACAATATATCATCAATAGCACAGATAGCCTAGTGGTATGACTGTCGACTGACAAGTCACAGGTCTCGAGTTCGATCCCAAGGCGTGCACCTCTGACTTTTCGTAAGTTATGTGCGTATTATAAATTAATTATCAGTTGCTAAAACGGTGACGGAAAACATCGTGATAAAACCAGCACACCAGAGATTTTTCGATGGTGTGTAAAGCCATGTCAGAGGCCTACGGGCGGTTTAAACTCTGACACCAGGTTGTTCAACAACCACACGATAAGAAGAAGACATAAACTTGGACATAAACTTTTTTATTTTGTTGCTATTTGGACAGAACATGTAAGTTTTTATAAAGTAAGTTACTTTAAAATAAATAAAATGTACCTACCTACTTTCTTTGAGACCAAAAAAAACCCTCTTCTATAATCAAAAAAAATTACCGATGTGGTGCGGACCCCGCGCATGTTTTTGTAATAGACAATAGAATATCGCCATTTCGCTACATTCACATGGGCGTAAAGTGAAAAATTTATTCACTGTTCATAACTTTTCTGCTCTACAACACTCCTAATTAGTGAAGTGTTTTAAGAAAGAAAGAAAGAAAGAAAAAACGTTTATTCAGCAAATGGGCATAAACACGAGCAGAGAAAACGAAACATATAATGTAAAACTAGGTACTAAATTAAATGCCCATGCCGAATGGGTCACGATCTCAGCATTATGCTAGATGCCAAAACGTCCAGCGCTGGTTTTCAGATCTCACCCCTTGTAGTGACTCAAGGACATACTACTTTACTAACATAGGCTTTTACTAACATAGGCTTAAGTTTTATAATTATATTAACACAAAATGTATTATTATAATAATTATGAAAGTTTATAAGGTATGTAGGTACTCGTATCTATGAGCTACAGAAGCTCTAAATAAAGAGTGTTGTTATTTTTATTACAAAAAGTTCAAACAACTATAATCTGTGATATAACTCTACCGAATGCAAAAGTACCTATACAAAGACAAAGTTGTCTTCGACCATTTAAAAATAAGAAAAAGGCCCCTGGGAACATAAAACCACAGAGTAATTATAATTTAGGGCAATTAAAAGTGTTTCCTCAAATTAGGAGTCTAATGGCTAATTTTATGGCCAATTAATTATAAATTTTTCGTTCCAAAACCTGATACGTTATGGCTCGCCTAAAGAAAGCTTACACCTTCACGATGGCGTGTATTACGTGAAAATAGGCGGTAAACACCTGATAACATGCTAATGTTTCTTTCACACTAGTTGAGTACTTGTGCACTGAATCTTTGATTGTTAAAACCTTATCCTTAACAATGTTCTTTGCGTAACAATTTTTTTTTAATCACTTCGGTAAAAACACGTACTTACTTATTTTAAAAATTAAAAATTTTGCGTTTGTAGTATCTTTAGATATTTACCAATATTTCTGTTGTATACCTATATTTTGTTAACTCAATCTGTATTTTTGAAAATGTATATGTTATGTATGTATTTATTATTTCCTGAACCAGTAACTACCTACTAGAACCCCGAACCCGTTAAAACCCCAACTCTGTTTAACTCTTAACTAACCTAACCTAAGTTGAATTTTAGATTAGGTTATACGTCCGCGTCGTGAGCAACGATATCTCAGTGATATAACCGTTAGATTGCCAAAATAAGGTCGCAAGTTCAAACTCACGCACGCCCCTCTGGCTTCTCTAAATTGATTGTGTATTTTAAATTACCTATCACTTGTTTGAAACATTAGAAAACATTGTAAGTGTGGGATTCGAACTCATGATTTTTGATATAAATAAAAGACATGGTCATGGTGACATGGGTCAGAGGCCTACGAGCGTTAAAATAATAAGGTATTCGTCCCAAGAAAAATAATTGCGATACACTGAGTTTAAATTTAAGTGCTATGTCCTCAAAAAATATGTAAAAATATGTCCTTCAAATTTTTCTTCCAACAAGAAATCAGTGTAACACATACATATTGAAAACAGGGAATTTAATTAATATTTCACAATTAAACGCTTTGTGTTGCAGTTCATGCATGGAGGAACAGGCATAAAAGCGAGCCAAATTCGGCATTGGGACAATGAATAAAGCTGAATATTCACGCATATTTTGTAATTATGTTAAGGATTGTTCAATATTATTCATTGCATTCAGGATTTTAGATGACTGATATAATAAATAATAATAAACCAGCCTGTAACTGTCTTTCTACAGGGCAAAGGCCTCTTCTCATACAGAGAAGGATCGAGCATTAATCACCACGCTAGGTCACTGAATATATTCAGAATATGAAGACCGGATTTCCTCACGATGTTATTCCTTCTCCGTTAGTTAGTGGTGTCTTAGATTAACTAAGAAAGATAGTCAACCATAAAATTGCTTTCTCACTTTTGATAAAAACTTCCTTCAAAATTAAATGTCATTAAGACTCACTATAAATTATTATAGCATACTCGTATAGCATTGACAGTCTAGTGGTATGACCGTCGACTGACAAGTCAGAGGTCTCGAGTTCGATCCCAAGGCGCGCACCTCTGACTTTTCGTAAGTTATGTGCCTATTATAAATTAATTATCAGTTGCTAAAACGGTGAGGGAAAACATCGTGATGAAACTAGCATACCTGAGATATTTTTCAATGGTGTGTAAAGCCATGTCAGAGGCCTACGAGTGGTTTAAACTCTGACACCAGGTTGTTCATCAACCATACGATAAGAAAGAAGAAGTTGCTAAAACAGTGAGGGAAAACATCGTGATGAAACCAGCACACCTGAGAGATTTTTCAATCCCATGTTAGACGCCTACGGGCGGTATAAACTCTGACACCAGATTGTTCATCAACCATACGATAAAGAAGAAGACTAAGACTCACTGTCCAAATTGGTTCAAATAACAACGTTTGTCATTTGGTCTTGTGAGCGAAAATAGACTTTATTGTTTATTGATATTATGCAAACGACATTCACGCTAAAAATCAATTTTATGGTCGACATAATATTATTATGACATTGAAAAAGTCACATTGGCATATGCCAGATTCGAACATAGAAGAAAAAAAATTGTTTATACCAAAGAGAGAAATATAGGTACTATACATAATATATAATAACAACAAAAATTACATATTTCTTATACATCCCTAATAATGATAGTGTCCACCTGACCAAATTTTTTGCACTGACTTTTATATAGAAAAACATTGCCAATGTCCGCTCTATATTTTTTTTTAATATCTTTGTGTGTAGAATTTATAATCATCAATTGAAATAATAACCAGGTTTGACGTTGATCATTATTCTGACATAAATTTGTATTATGCTTTGATTTTTCTATTTCATTGCTCAAAAAATAACAGCATTGCCATCCAGCATGGCAATGCTGCCAGCCTCTTGGGCACGCTGTCTGCAGACGACGGTGATAGGGAGGAATTTTTTGACGCCTTCGCGTGACTTTTGTATACATATACCAACTTAATTTTTACTTTTATTTATTAGGTTTAGTGTATTTATAGTAAGTAGATTTAGAACTTAAATAATTATAATTATTTTGAATTTTAAGTTACCGAATGAATTATTTTACCTTTACTTTACCTTTGATTTTGATTGCTTTTTAGATATTTTTATGAAAATTAGACCTTACCTTTAAGACTATAATGTACTTTTTTGACTGTTCTACTTACTCTATAATAATACAACAGTTTAGTTCATTGTAATAAATAAAACCTACGATATTCATAAAATCGCAAAAACAACTGACTTGGGCGGGATTTGAACTGTCATATCATATCATTATCTACTAATCTGCACTCTGCACTAATAAAAGTTTGTGAAGATGTTTGTTACCTAAACACTTTTGATTTGAATAAAACTCGGTAAACATAAAACCCTTATATCCTGGATTATCAAGAAATATAAATTTTATCCTGGTTCGACATCCACGCGGGCGAAGCTGCGGGCAAAAGCTAGTTCATAAATAAAATAAGACGACGTTCATATCAAACGAGTAATATTTAAAATTAAATTCTTACCTTATTTTTCAATTTCAATGTTGATTTATGTCCATGTCAAAGAAAACCGCAACATACTCATATTTTATCACTGATTTTAACACTTTTTTTATACACAAACAATCATTAGTAATCTATATTTACTTATAATTACATTTAAATTATATTATTCACACAAATTTTCTATTTACCGGCATTGTCACTCTGTCCTAAGTTTATGTAACTCGGCGTAGAGCCTCCGTAGACTCGTAGCAACGCTACGACGGCTCGTAGCGGACTGAAGGCTTCGAGTATGACATCGTATACGTAAAATATAGTAGACAACATACTGATATGTTTATAAATGTAAATATTTTTGTGTATTTAGTAGCGGTCGAATAAAATACTCGAAGGGTTTTAGTAAATTTTTGGTCCTTCGATACGAGTAACGCCATCTATTAGCCGGCAGAGTAATTACATGTGCAGTTGGAAAGTAGGTTATGTAGGTGTGTGATAAGGTCGCTTCGTGAGTGTTTTATCAAATAATTGCTGTGTAAAAAGAATTGTACCTAACTTTAATTGTTTTTAGTTACATGTCGGGTTATTTTTGAAGTGTTGTGAGCTCGTTGTTGGAAAATGCAGTAATGTTTTGCATGGAGAGGGTTAGTAAACATTGACTCGCGTGCTATGCTGCTCACGAATAGGGTACGTTTGCCTGTCGTTCGCTGACAGCACAACCGATGTGTTCGCGGCTTAGTGAAAACGCAGTAATCAATTTGAAAAGCTAGAAAGACAAAATTGTGATTTTTGAAGTTAAATTTTAATTAGAGAAAACTCATATGACTAGAAGCAACGGATTATTGTGATCGCTTTCATTGTGCCGTGTGGTTTCCGGCTTAAGAATAGGACCACCCCTACTCTTCCCACGGGTGTCGTAAGAAGCGACAAAGGGAAAGATCCGAAGGATGGGCAGCAACATTCTACTATGTAACAGCAATCATCTGATACTGCGATCGCAAACCCGCTTTCCCAGCGTGGCGATTATGTGCAAATACCTCCAATGAGTGCACAAAAGTGGCGCTCATTGGGAGAGGCCTATGTTCAGCAGTGTACTAATAGATGATGATGATGCTTTTATTTGTGAATGACTTGTCCCATGGTAAAATCGAACAATCTATAGGATTAACTAGGTACATATAAAGAGTTTTCCAATTATGTACCAAAAAAGGCAAGGTAGGATCTTCGCAGAATCTTCGCAAGTCTCGTGTGTAAAACTGTTTTTTGGCGCTCTTTGTCATTTTTAACCCTTAACGAAAAAAGAGGGGTGTTATAAGTTTAACGTGTCAGTAGCGTCGTAGTTCCCTAATGGATAAAATATGATATGACTTTGATATGATATTTTTTATTTGAATGGCATCAAGTCGCCGAGTGTTTTTAGCAAAAACATGTAGATACAGGGAGTTTTTTTAATTTTTTCGTGTGATATTTTTATTTAACTTTCACTTAACAACATAATTTCACACTACTCAGACTTCCGTATCATTAAACTTTCACATGCACCAAGTATAAAATATACGAATCTAATTAAAAATAGTATGAAATGTAAATGTTTTTCCGTCGTCCTGCAAAAAGACGGTAAAAGCCGTTAGCTCGACGTTGGCAAGTAAAATCTAATTTATAAAGAAGTCATAAAAGTTAAATTTTTCTTGCTTGAAGAAAGAAAAGAAAAAGTGGTTTAATATTTAATCTGTGTTCATTTAAAACGCTCACTGATTTCTTGTTAAAAATTACTAATTATTAATTAATGTGTATTTAAAAATTAATTATCTGTGCGCGAATAGATCCGAAATAATAATTGATTAGAGACGAATGTGACGACCCATGTGGTTTCCAGCCCAAGAAAAGAACTACCCCTACTCGTCCCGCGGGTGTCGTAAGAAGCGAAAAAGGGAAAGATCCAGAGGATGGGCAGCAGCATACTTCTGTGTAACAGTAATCATCCGCTACTGCGATCACCAACCCGCTTGCCCAGCGTGGCAATTATGGGCTAATACTTCCCATGATCGCACAATTGTGTCGCGCATTAGAAGAGGCCTATGTTCAGCAGTGGACTTACACAGGCTTATACTAATACAGCAGTGATTACCCGTACTATTTTTCTACTTAATTTATACCTAAGTTTTTATTAGTTATACTATGTTACCTACTTATTACAAAGCAAATAATCCAAAGATCAAACATCAGATATTTCAATATCAGAGTCGCCAATTCATTCATATAAATAAAGGAAGCTCTATAAATACGTCGAACTCTCTACATATCGACGTAACCCCAGGGACGCACCTTATCCAAAACTTGGGGCATTATACATCTATCTCGTTGTGCCATCTGCTAACTTTTAAACTTTCAAAGGGGTTTCATATCTGTTTCAAAGATCAGAAGTTGTATAAGTATCTTGGTTATATTCGTTTTGAGGATTTTAGATAAGTAATTTGGTGTCAATGGACGGATTTTAGATCACGGAAATGTTATAATCTATGAAAAATAACTTATAAGTACCTACGAGCTTTTGGTCAACTCTGGCCTTTTAAAATGGAAGCTAAGTGAAGAAATCTTTATTATTTTTAACCTACTTTTATAAACGAAGAGTAATTATTATTCAATGCAATTCGTATTTAATGATTCTAAGTAGCCTTGGACATTTAATATTGTTTACTTAATATTTAATTTAATTTAAATATTAATTATGTATCACAAATCAATCTCACCAGTATACTGATACTAAACATACATATGAATATTGATACAGAGAACCCCCAAAACCTAATCTGGTTCCCATAGGTCTGGTAAAAGCCTTAATTCTGAAACCAGTTTGTTTTTAATAAAACCAAACACCAATAAATTTCACCTTGAAGAATCACCTCCTCCTAACACCTCTGCCAACCCCCTCTGGAGAAAAGGCGTGAGTCTAAAAAAAAAATAAGAATAATTCAATTTAATAAACAAATTACGACAATTTCATTATTCTGATTTTTTGTCTTTTTTAATAAATTCATAACTGAAATCTGATTAAGATAAAACTGTTTACTGAATACTCTTTGTCTAGACGCAAGATAAGTAGTGGATATAACTTATTCCGTTACAAAATCAAATTAAATTCTGTCGGAAACTTGTTTAGTTCCGTTAAGTCTGTGAAATCCGTGTTTTCATTTATTATCGTTTTAAGACAAGAGAAAGATTCTTAATATTTTGCAAGATTGTTTTGTTTGTAAGTAAATGTGATTTTCTTTTCTTTTTTTTAAAGACTCACGCCTGTATTCCCCAGAGGGGGTAGGCAGAGGTGTGCAGTACACCCACGTTTCGCCAGCTAAGTTATAAGTCCCATGTAAAAGGGAGCGAGCCTAATGCCATTAAACGGGCACAATTCCAGACTCCGTGCTGCTACTGAGGATGTCCTAATGGAAAAACCCAATAACACTTTGCCCGACCCGGGGATCGAAACCAGGACCTCGTACTCAGCAGTCGCGCTTGCTACCACTATGGTCTAGTCAGTCTTTTCTTTATGGTTGGTGGTAAACTAAGTACTTATTGTCCGATACAATCCAGTTCTTTCCCTCACTCGGAAATCGAAAACAAGACTTTGGTAGCTGAGCTTGTGACAACTAGCAAAGAAATCTGGATTATTTACTAAGATCTGTCTCTCTCGATATTTTTTAATCAAGACGTCTACATTTTCTGATTACCCTTGAGATGGAACACCATAGTAGATTACTCACAGCGCTGTCCTTTTTTTATTCAGGATTGCAAGAAAAAAATATGTTCTAAGATTTATTTAGAATTAGAATTGGAGCACTGTATACTTATAAATTTTAGAAATACCAGTTATATCAAAGTCGTAATTAGGTTTTTTACCAACATTTTTGAAAATCATTATTATTTTAGATAGAACCGCCAGTCTGTACATGGAATGGTCCTTGACAAAAATTTTCAAAATAATACAATGATCAGGAATGTTGTGCCAAAACTAGCCTTTTGAAGAAAGAGCTAATTCATTTTTGAGTCAACACTCTTATTTTTAAGCCCCGAGCAAAGTAGTAGGGTGTTGTGAGTTAAACGTGTGTATCTATGTATGTCCATTATGTGGCATTATTACTCCTAAACGAATGAACTGATTTTTATATAATTTAATTAATTTGATCAAGCGTTCTTACCAAAAAAATTGAGGTGTCTTTTTTTGTATAGGGGTTTTTTTTAAATCACTTATCTGAAAGTCATACCAAAATCATTTTTGTAAATTAATTTAATACAAATACTTTCTATACAAATAAAAATCATCCAATCAAAGAACCTTTTTTTTTCTTCATTTCATTAATTCTTAATATTCCAGTCTCATTGGGTATAAAGGCTCAATTACTTTAAAATACTTTCTAAATAAAAAATACTTCACAAATAAATCTATCTCAAGCAAACTAAAATAAAATACAGCGCTTCAAAGAAATCAGTGCACTAAAATCTATTCGAATAAAATATTTACAATACAAAGCCATTATTGAAAATGACATTTGATTTGTTTTGTTTGTCCTTTTGTCAGTAACTTAACATTGAATCAAACCATTTTAATAACATTAAGAACTGGATAACATAATGGACTTTTCCCACTGGACTACTATAATATTATTTTTAGTATACTAGCTGTATAGAAAACAAAAGAGGCAAGATGGTAGACCACCAATACGCCACGACGACTCATTCATAAATAAATTATAGAATGAAAAGTCAATGGAAGGAGAGGAATAGGTAGGCCAAGACTAATTATTAGTATTAAATAAATAAATACAAATAAAATAAGACACAGTTATGTAAAGCAAATCAAAGGGAAAGTAAAGGTCGAGATGTATAAGGTTAAGGAATTGCCTCTTGATAGGGAGAACTGAAAGAAGCTGCACGGACAAGAGCTTAGCTCTTAAATTGATAATGATGAAAAAAGCATGAATTGATACATGGTCCTTTTGATACATGGTATTGTTGTCTCTGGAAAATTCCTTGATGCCCAAGTTTTATCTCACTAGCAAGTGATGATCTTCAAAAATTTTCGAAGCGATTTACCTACCGTGATAATTGTCGAAGTCTCAACCGCCTTTTTTCTCGAGTTTTCCTTTATGAGTACCCCATCAAAGGTTGGTTATGTCCGGTTATGTGGGGTAAAAACCACACAGTGTTCCTCTACGAACTTTTGAATAGAAGTGCGGGTTTTACTGACGCATTCACCGTATTTCCCGTTACGCAATGGAGTTTCTTGCCAGATTCTTCTCCATGAAGGTTAGGCTGCCCTTGGAACTGGCAACTAGAGTCACTCTTTTATCAAACAATATTAGAATTATGACTATTCATAAGTGCCTAATGGTCTACATGAATAAAAATATTTTGATTTTGATTGCAAGTTTTATTTTGTAACCGAGATAGAACAAATGAAATGGACCCCTAGATAGTACAAAAAAAATTGGCCAACAGATGTTTATTTTGTCTGTCTGTCTATAAAAATTATTATTGAAAAGTTAGAGCCTCAATGCACTCAACCCTTCGTAAATTAGTCCAACTCGAATTTATCCAGTATATTTATTACTAAAATATAGATCAGATACAAAATCCATTGATGAAAAAGCTTTGTATACTCCTTATATTAATTTCCATTAAATTTAATGTACGTAAAACACATAAATACATTGTATATGTTCCTTTCAAAGTAATCCTTCTATTGACTGACATTTAATAAATATGTTAGACGTCGACGAGATACTTTATATATTAAAACGAAGTTATGTAAAATATTTGCAATTGAATTTTTTGGTCCAAGTAAAAAGTTACTAGCGTTTTTTTAAAAGTTTGCATACGAATGGACTCGTCTATTTCAAATTAATCAGGCATTCAAATTTCTACTCATACTTTTAAAATCGTGATTGTGTTAGAACGTGCTTTGTAAGCCTACCTAAACCTCTGCTATATAGTAGTACTGAAAGTACAGTCTTTACTGAAAAAAAAGGAATTTGATCAAGCATGATACTACCATCCCTATTGGGTCTGAAAAACATAAATTAAAATCATTACTATAATTTTGAAATCATGTGCGTATTACAAATTAATTATAAATTACTTAAAAATGGTGAACAAAAACCTAGCAAGAAGGTTTTTTCGAATGTTTGTCATTTCCATTTCAGAAGCTTTACAATACAAAGCATACAAGAAGAAAAAGTCCCGGTTTCTGGCGGATTTGAGATGTGTTTTCATACCTACAAATGATAAACAAAACAGCACCGCTCGAGTTTTCAATTGTACAAAATGTGATGTGATGTTCTCTCCGCTTATCTTCACTCCTCTCCGCCTTGGTGGAAACCAGTCCTTACCCAGTGGAAGACTAATCTTATAAGACTTCTGATTATAACATTTTTCTGTACTTTTCTGCGTATTTTTTTCATCAGTTTTCTGTGTAATTAATAAGTTTATCACTTGCACCATACAACACAAGTAAAATAACGATGTTGGATGCGAAATCAAAACGATGACGGAATCGTTAAAATCGACTTTGCCGGCACAGCAGAAGCCTTATTAAAATTTCCTTTTGATGATAATACATCAACATGTTTTATGAGAAATATCTTGAGATATTTATAAAGGGCATAATATACGTCATCGAAGGTCGGGCTGAGGTGTTTTGTACCCACATTTCTATTGGGTATTTGACTGAAGTTTTTGTTAATTAAATTATAATATAAATTCCTGCTTTTCATTCATATCATTCCTCATACATTCAATCCTATTTATCTTTGGTTTCCCAATCCTTCCAATCAACCCATACTCCCAATTCCATCAATTCAATTCAATTGATCATCTGTTTAGTCTCATCTTCCTAGCCTTATTATTCCCAAACTATGGGGTTCGGCTTCTGATCTAACTAGATGCAGCAGAATATCAATTTTGTACAGAGCGATTGCCTATCTGACCTCCGCAGCTAAAGTTAGATCAGTTGTCAAAATTTTATTAGATTACAGTCTCCTTAAACCGAAAATCTGTGCCTGTCAAAGATCTTCGTGACAGCCAAGACTAACGGCTTAACATACTTCCCGAGGTACGCACGGAGCAGGAGATAGGTAATTAATTTATTATACTCATAAAACTTACAAAAATAGTCGTTGGGTTCAAATCTGAGACCTCTGACTTGCAAGTTAAGGGTTATACCACTTAACTGTCTAGAGTTTCTAGGCTAAAAAAATCAAAATCTATACTTATAGAATATATTTCACAGTAGTTTTTTTTTAATAAAAGATATCAAAGTACTTAAAGTAAAGCTTAAAGTAAGCTCACAAGTATTAAAAGCTAATCGCACAAAAAATCTACTTGTAAACTATTCCGCGGCGGTTTCACTGCCTTTTTTATAAATCTCTGCAGGTAGCACGAATGGTCAGCAAAGCCTAAAATAATGGTCTCGTCCGGACTTCCACGTTTGCGGACCATAGAGCATAGAAAACATTGGAGCTGTCTATTTTAAATTAATTTTTTCGTTCATGTGTTAGAATTTTTAATTAGAATAAGTTCTAATGTAGGTAAATATTTTTTCTAATGATGCAGAAAAAATCACTACCTAGTATCACTACAATTATGTAGAGTTTATATTAATAAAACAAAGTACTCCGTCGCGTCTGTCTATCTGTCTGTCTATCTGTTCGTGATAAACTCAAAAACTACTGCACCGGTTTTCATGCTGTTTTCACTAATAGAAAGAGTGGTTCTGAAAAAAGGTTTTTAGTACATAATTTGTCAAATTTTTGTATACATTGGCTAAAATATAATGATATTTCTTGGAGGTGTTGGAAAAAAATAAACCGGTTGCGGGAACCTGATCAAAGTTTCATGATTACTTTTGGTCGCGATAATCGAAATCCACGCGGGCGAAGCTGCAAGCATCAGCTAATAATATATTATACACCCTGTTGCTTTAAAGACCAGCCAAATTTTAGGAGATAATAAGATCCATTAAACTAAACAACTTTCCCCAAGGAACATAGGTCGAAATCTGAAAACGAAATTTTAACTTCTCCTACAAAAGTGAGTCACGTGACTCAGTCGCTTTGAATGAAAAGTCAATGTATTTTTGATTTTCGCGCTGGCAAGATTTGTTCTTAATAACTTTAATCCTTTTTTTATGATCTGCGAAATAAAGAGATCACAAGTCATAATGAATAAAGAGCGAAATAATCAACACCAGTGTTTTTCTAAAAACAATTTGTCCTGAACTTCATTATTCAACATAATAAACTTCCCTCTTTTCTCCCCTACCTACTCCGTGTCTACTAAATGATCCATAAAAGTCAAACTATCGCTCACTTAAAGAATGTCCCTCCCTTTCTATATTCACGGTCCAACAGGTGTAACAAAGAGGTTCGTTAGTTCGGTTTTGCCGCCATTTTGGAAAGTGTAAAAGCGCGCGAATCGCATTTTGTCGACTATGGACTTTTTTGGCGACTCAATGATCGAGTAATGGCATTTTATTTTTAAGGATATTTTTAGTTAGGATTATGTTTTTAAAAAGAGCATAATAGTTAGAGAAAAATGTTCTGATTTTAAGTTGTCAAACGGTGGGATTGGTATCATGGGTATAATTTACAGTACCTATATAGTTTTTTACATGCACAAATGGCTTGACCAACCAAATATTAGAGGATCACAGAAATATTTGTTACAATCTGCAATCTAGTCCGCGACATTTTCCAATAAGCAACTCTTCGCGGTTGCACTTTTATACTCAACAAGAAAATAGTGGTACCACCTCCTCCAAAAAAACGTGAAATTTTTCAACCAGCAGTGAGACACAACCTGCTTAAAAAGTAATGAACTCACTCAGTAATGAAGTCACTTTAAATAATTTAAAGTCAACAATACATGTCCGCTTAAGCGCTCTACAAACCGAACCCGGGCTAGATTCGACAGGTCCGGGTATGTAGAAAGCTTTATAAGTACTCAAAATCGACATCACTAAATAAATCGGCGATATCAGCAACCGTTTTCAACTCTAGCAACCAAAGAAAAAAAAACAACACGGTAAAAGTTCTAATCCTCGTAGTCAACAATAATTAAATGCTATTAAACAATGTCCACAACACCTGGTCGCCATCAACAAAGTTAGCAACACGTAATCGAGATCTTAAACACTTAAATGCGTCACCTATACCGGGAATCGCGACTCGTCCCCAGAGTTTTCGGAAGGTTGACAAAACCACTACTATTGTACTCGTTTGATGGTATACATTTTTTTATTTTTCTATAGACTCACGCCTGTGTTTCCCAGAGGGGGTAGGCAAAGGTGTATGCAGTACACCCACGTTTCGCCGGCTATGTGAAAAGTCCCATGTAATAGGGGACGAGCCTATTGCCATTAACCGAGAACAATTTCAGACTCCGTGCTGCTATTGAGAATTTCCTAATGAAAAAACCCAATAACACTCTGCCCGACCCGGGGATCGAACCCAGGACCTCGTGCTCAGCAGTTAGTCTTGCTGCCACCAGACCAACGAGGCAGACTGTTCTTTTATGTCCTTTCACGGTTGCTGTTTCAGGAGAATTGTAGCTTTGCATTGCGTTGCGTTGCTTTAGCGTTGTTGTTTTCTTCACGAGGAAAAATAAAATTTGAGTCTGTCAAGCAGTTTTATAATTGAGATCAAAGGAAATGACGTTATCTCTCTTACTTTTGCTGTGCTCTCATATATAGGATATAGGATGATCTCATAGTTTTAAACTTGCTACCTAAAAGTCACATTGTGGTATGCAATCATCGCCTTCGACATTTTGTGAGATGACAAACATTTTTATTTTTTCATTTATGTGTATTATAGGAAGCCTAAGGCCCTGTTTCACTGCTTACTGTTAAAGTGACATTAAATAACCTAACAAATATATAATTAATCATCATTTTGTTCTAATTTCAAGTAGTCGAAAGCCTATCTGTAGATAGTGAAACATACCCTTAGACTCCCAAATCGTATCTATAAGGAAACATTCAGACAATCTATAAAATAATATAAAAAGAACTCTTCTCGCTCGAGTCAGTTGTTATTGCGAGTTTCTTAAATAATATTATTTAATAATAAAAATAACTCTACTCAAACCACACAAATAGTAGGGCCCGCTGATAAACTTCCGAACTCGTTCCGAAACTAACTTTGCCGAATAAATGTACCAGAAACCTTTGAAGGTTTAATCGAAATTCGCAAGCCCGGCTTACGAGATAAAACGAAATTTTACAACAAACCGACTAAATGTGATTACGTTTGAGCATTTTGAGTGTACTGATTATTTTGCAGGGCCATTATGGAGTGTTGAATTTGATTTTTATTTCGAATTTCCTTTTTAATAAAGTACCTACCGCTTCCTTAGGCGTGTGGCGCTACACTGTTTAACTTGGTTTGACTCCCTTGTCGGGTTAAAAGTATCATTTGCTGTTTTCTTTTATTTGTAGTTCTTTTTTTTTAGTTCTTTTTTTTTTTAGTTCTTTTTTTTTCGTGTGTGTGTTTTTATTTTATTTTTTATTTTTTCCTAAATACTTCTTTATGTAGCGCCTTGCGCAATATTTGCGTGTTAATAAATGATTTCTTTCTTTCTTTTTCTTTTAAAAATTCCAGACGCTAACCATTGCCATTGATTCCAGATGATAACCAGACGCTCTGAGTTCTAGCCTTAAACCTCCGTCTTGCCAGCTAATAGTCATTTCTCAAGGCCACCAACCAGACAGCCTATGGTCGATGCTCTAGGCTATGACTTCAACAGAAAAATAATACTCAAAAAGGACCAAGAAGGTTTGTTCAGTCAACAACACATCAGAGGTAACTCTCATGAACCTTGATACTAAAATAACAAGGGCTAATTTCCAATGACACTGTACCTCACTGTTCTAAATAATAAAATTAATGATAATATCAACGTAACTCGGTTTTTCTCTTGTTTTTTTTGTCGCAGTCATATTTTACTGGATGCTAGGTTAATTTTACGCACAATTCGTTTTATTGCGTCGTCCGAATTCTTATGTCTTTAATATATTGATCAATATATAAATAGTAATAGGTATACTGCTATATGCGTTTCTTATTAGTCCAAATAACTAATAAGAAACGCATATAGCCATGCAATCATCATCATCAGCCTGTATAAGTCCACTGCTGAACATCGTGCGTAGTTTAGTTTTTTTTTTAATTTGTTTAGTTTTCTTTTTTTTTATTTAAGAACTTTGCTCTTGTCAGTGAAGCTTCCTCCAAGTTTGTCTATTCTCAACCAATTCTTTGACTTCTTGATACGACATGTCATTTACTTTTTCCCTAATTTGTTTAAAATATATTCTCCTTGGTCTGCCTCTTCCTCTTTTTCCCTTTATTTTGCCTTCAATGATGTTTTTCATAAAGGTGTCATGTGTCAGGGTCCTATCATATTTTCTCTTCTATTTTTCTAAAGCTTTTAATGAACATCTCTTCTTAGTTTTCTTTATTTGCCCAATTTTCTGCGTGGAAATAAATGATTTCTTTCTTTCTTTTATAGAACCAACACCCACATGCTTGCAAGTATGCACCCACAAAGCGGGTCCGTAACCAATGTACCACCATAACTTCTTTTTCATGTTCTTATTTTAAATTATTTCTTTTTTATTCAAACTCATGTTTTTTACCATCATATTTATTCGGCCAGTATCTACATTGCTATCGGTCATATAATCATGACGTGCATAAACATGTACAAACATAGAAGTGCATATCAATAGGTGTCCGGTTCAACGATCATGGTCTTCGATTGTACTCGAGACGAAAATGGAGCGTGGGCGACTACTGTAACTTTGGAATAAGGACAAAATTTGACTTTTGACTAAGATTTAAAAAATGCAAAGAATGCTTTTATTCTGCGCTCACCTCAATGTAGGTCTCACGGTCTACACAACATCATCTTAATGAACGACTGTACAGGCCCGTACAGACATCTAAACCTAAGATATTTTAATGTAAACCAAACATTTTAAGAAACTATCACGGCAGTTACCTTTGGTGATAAAGAAAATAGAATATCTGCGCTTGTAAAATATTAACTAAAGCTTTAGCTTGAGCTTGAGGTTTAAAATTTACCTAAGATGACTTTTTGTACTTATCTTTAGGTTCGGACTTTTAAGGCCGACCCAAACGTCTATTGTTGGTAGTGCAATGTGCCTAGTAAAAACTATACTTATAGTATAGAAATATAATAATTATTTGTCTGACTAGACTCAAAGTCATGCCAGCAATCAAACTTTCCATTTCACGCAATTTTTTACTCATCATTTTTTAAAGCAAAACTTCTAAACTCCTCGAGAACTTAAATCCCTACTTAAAGTGGTCTCACAAAACACAATACAACCGAATTCAACAGGCGTAAACCCTGAACTAACGGGTATCGCTATCCCATTATACCGATAGGACGGTTGCGTCCCGACATTATTCGTGTCTCATCATATATTTAATCCAGAAGCAGTGAATTATGAGGATCCATACATGAAGTATTGTGAGCCGATCACAATAGATGATTGCAAATAGTGATCGTATTTGCTTATGCTTTATTTATGTGGTTCCGGGTCCGAAGACATACCTATAGCTAGATCAGTTCGAGCTAAGTCAGAGGTCTCGGGTTCGAAACTAAGGCGCGCACCTCTGACTTTTCGTAAGTTATGTGCGTTTTATAAATTAATTATCACTTACTCCGTGCCTCGGAAAGCACGTAAAGCCGTTGGCCCTGCGCCTGATCTCGCTCCGATCGTGTCGGAAGGCCGTCCCATCGGACTATGAGAGTGACGGAATAGAGAGTGCACTTGTGTTTGCGCACACACTTGTACACTATAATATCTCCTGCGTAGTTGGCTAGTCTCCGTTGAGATTGGCCGCCGTGACCGAAATTCGGTCAGGAGAATATTATTAGATCAGTTCGAATCTTTTCAGGTTAATCTAAACAACCGAAATATTCATTTCAACCATCCTCATTTGGTTGATATTGCATTCCCTCTGCTGTCCTCTACAGTCGTTATAGTCTAGTAGTACGACCCTTGACTGGCAAGTCAGAGGTCTCTCAGGTTCGAACTCAAGGCGCTAGACTTTTTTGAGTTGTCACTTGCGCCGTATCTCAGAAAACAAGTAAAGCCGATGATGCTGCCCCTAATCTCTCTCTGGTCGTGTCGAATTGCCGTCCTATCGAACTATTAGAGTGAGGAAATAGAGAGTGCACCTTTGTTTGTGCATACATTTGTGCACTATAATATTTCCGGTATAATTGGCTAATCTCCGTTGATATTAATTGCTATGACCGAAATTCGGTCAGGAGGACATTAGTTCCCTCTGTTTAAACCAAACGGCTAGCATTTGTTTATTTCTTGAGCACAGCTAAAACTGATTAAGAACAGACGTATTTCTATAATGCAACAATTTTGGAGATGTTCACTGTTGCTTCAGGTGGATTCCTGTCCTGTTAATACAGAAATATTGAAAAAACTGCTGACTGACTACCTCGTTGGTACAAGGTCCTGGGTTCGATCCCCAGTTCGGCCAAAATGTTATTGTATCGGAGTCTGGACTTGTGCCCAGTTAATGGCAATAGGCTTGCCCCCTATTCATGGTACTTATAACATAGCCGGTGAAACATGGGTGTACTGCACACATCTGCCTATCCCCTTTGGGGTATACAGGTGTGAGTCTATAAAATAAAAATAATAAAAATTACATATATTGAAAAAAAAAAATCTTTTTTCTATTTTGGGTTAGCATAATGTTTTTGTCTTTTTCTTGTTTGTCTTTTTCGTGTTTTTCATGTTTTTTTCTTCCATTCTCTATTAGCTGTTATCAACCATGTTGTCATCTTTAACAAAATCCATCCATCGTTCTTTGTAACACAAAAAACATCTAATTCTTAATCTTTTTAATGCTGCAGCTACACAACTCTATGAGCGCCCAAAATTCAATAAAATTCTTGTACAATCTCAAGGTTTGTTCAATTGTAATATTTTATTTACCTTATATTTTTACGAGAAACTTATTTATTACGAAGACCTTTTCGTGATTACAAACAATACTCGACAGACAGACTCGATTATGTACTGTAATAGTCGTTCAAACAGAAATAAAATGAGTACTTGTATTTATTTTCTTTGCGATACATAAAGCTAATATTTATTTCAACAAAAAATTACAAGCAATTACTACTATTTACACTAAACCTAATCTTCTTCTTATCGTGTCGATGGCAATCTAAATTGTGTCAGCCCAGAACTGGGCTACGAGATTGGCGCCTCCAGTAGCGTCCATCAGTTCCTGTAAAGAACAAACGACTGGGCATGCAGGGCAAGATATTAAGTGCCCCATCGTTTGTGGGACAGCACCACATTTACACTCCATGGCAGAGTCATCAATAAACCTCCACCTGAGCAGGTTTTCTTTGCTTCGACCAACCTGGGTCCGGAGTCTATTTAAAGACTAAACCTAATAAATATAATATAATTCAAATTAACCTGCTCCTCAGGCTATTATTGCGTAGATTTTCATAAGAAGACTGCATCATACACCGTGCCTATATAAGTTATTTAAAAAAAATACGAATCTAAACTGCACACAAACGCCTACGCTTGACAGGTTAATTTATAAATAGAACACATAATTATAATTAACTTAATAATCTCCACAAATACCCGTAAATATCATCTTAAGATATTTAATTAGTCTGTAACCCTTTGTTAAGGATAGCTAAACCGGTAAACCTTGAGTAACCTAGTTAATTAACGGCAATCGCTGTGATGCGATAATTAATATCTCAATACAATAAGCGGTTCTAGCGTTGTACGTGGAAATGGTGCATACATATACATATAGACATATATATAGACAGTAATCCCAGTCTTCCACTACAAAATATTTATGAGCAGGAAATTGCTCAACGGAAGCGAGTAAATAGTCTTGGAATTTTACTAAAAAGAGCCTGAGGAACGCTACTAATGCCGTGATTAACATGGCCATCTAATGGGCCCAAGTAAGTACCGTCGTATTATTATAAATCTTCTTCTTCTTTATGTTATGGTTGATAAACAACCTGGTGACAGAGTTTAAACCAGCCACAAGCCTCTGACATGACTTTACATGCCGTTGAAAAATCTGTCACTAGTCTCTCTGTCGCCGGTGGTGTGCTGATTTACTCACCATATTTTTGTTCACCGATTTAACAAGTGATAATTACTTTCAAAAACACACGTGAATCCGAAGAAAAGTCCGAAGTTTTACATTGTATTTGTCTTCCATAAGACCACTATTATGACATAGAGTCATAAAAGCACTATATTAATTTAAAATTAAATTAATGGAGTAATTTTAAATTAATAGGGTGCTGCTGGAGAGTTTGTCTCGCCGTTTCTTCTCTTTTCAACCAAAGCACTAGGAAACGGTAGTAAAAATCTTAATAATAGCATTTAAATTTATTAATTTAAACAAAATTTTTAAATAATAAGGGCAAAATTACTAAATAAAGTTGATCAATAATAATTTTAAATTACTGTTCAGACACTTGACACCTCAGTCTGCCTGCGACCACGAGAGCTACAAACCACTCGAAACTTTAGAACTTGACAAATAAATAAATATTTTTATGTTTGTTAAACGTTTGCGAAAGTTTCAGACAATATTAAAGTATGATTGAATAAGGATTTGGTGAGAGTGAGATTTTCCAACGGATAAGGAGCCCGTACCGAGCCAGCTTCGCTCACAGTGGAAGGCAAGCCTTATTACAGAATCATATGCCATTCATACGCAGCCAATTTAGTAATCCTAGACAATGAACTATTGGATATCGATTTTATTTAATGGAATAAACAACTATACTCGTTCTTTATAAAAACAAACTGCCGATATTACGGCTGCAGTAGCGTACAAACTGCGGGGTAAGATTTTTAGGTCTGTCTATTTTTTTATATCAAATAAAGGGGCTTCATAAATAGATTACAGTTAAGCGTATAAAACGCTACCATATTAACAGTACTTGGTCAATTTTTTATTGAAAACGTCTAAAGATACAACAGAGAACTGAATCTGGTAAAGTGATGGCACGGCACGCCAGAGATCGTAGGTTCAAGTCCCGCTCACCTCAGTTGTTATTGCGATTTTCTTATTAAACATTTTAATTTAATAAGCAAAACGTATGCATAAAATTTAAAAAAAAACATACATAAATCTTCATACTTCTCTTCATAAATTACATTTCTTGGATGTTTTATTTTATGCTCCTCTGCCATACCCTTCCCCTCTGCGCCAAGTTTATTACAATATCACTTAGGCCTATTCTCCGTTAACCACCCACCAAAGATAAGCCCTGCTTACCTCGTATTAATCAAAGTCATGAACATAGAACTAATAACGGGGCGATATCGACGCGTGTGCCGAACAGATAACAGCCTGTATAATTAACTGTAATAGGGAATTAACTGATGTATTATAATTAGGTTATTAATTTATTATTTGTTTTGGATTTTGAAAGGCGTCTGTTTAAATAAATAATAATATACAATAGTCTGCCTGCGACCACGAGATCTGCAAAAACGTCAGGCGTGTTTTAGAAAAATAAATACGCGAGTTTTATCCGTTAAAAAGTTGTTTCATTATGTTAATAATATAAGTAAAAATATTTTTTTACGTAAAACGGTTTTGTCATCAAAACTAAAGCTGTGTATCAAATATCAGATCAATCTGTCAACAGGAAGGGGGTGAAATATTGATTACTAAATTTGAACCAAATAATAAACAGGTCAAGCTAAGTAAACCCGTTTAAACATATTGATAAACAGTGACAAAAGCAGTGATACCATTAGTGATATGACCTTTTATACCCTATGATATTTTTTTTAACTCGCATATTTTTTTTACCACTTATTTTCTAGATAGGTCTAAAAATGTAATTATTAAAATGAATAAATAACAAAAATAGTAACAACATACTTGTGTAATAATAACTAAATTATCACTCCAGTATCTAAACTCATAAATAAAACTTAAATCAATTTTGTGAAACTGCATACCATTAAAATTTAAATTCGCTGGAAATTTATTGAGAAAAACTGTATTTCAGCAATATCTTCGAGGTATATCTAACATACTTATGTAAGAAAAAAATCATACTAGATTCTCCTAAAAAAATCCCATAAACTGCGAGTAGTGCTTTCTTCTGAATTGTATGGTTTTGATGGTGATATCGTATCGTAAAATATGCGCTTTGTGCTCTTATACTATAAAATATAGATCGCTCATTATCATGACTTGCGGGTAACAAGCTAGTGTTGTCAAAGAAAATGTCGATAAATTGTCTGTTTTTGTCTATGGTACGAAACTTAATATAATTAAGCTGAGAAATAAATGTTAATGAAAGTTCTGCTTGACTACTATATTATATAATAACTCAAAGCACGGCGAACGCGATTCTTTGAAAAACATTAACCTGTGTCGGTTTTATGAGTTATAGAAATTAACGTTCCTGGTTTGTCTACATTTATTTAAATTAGAAAGGTTAAATCGTTTAATTATTTGTCCTTCTTTATAGTATTTAATACTAAATTAATTCATGATATTATCTGTAACTCAAAGACAAAATAGTTAAGTACCATTTTCTCTTTTGTTTATGTATCAATTTTTCATTATTTTTTGATTAATTAGCTATTGACGAGCTGTAGCGACAAAAAATTACCTTTTACTGGATATTAAAAACTTCTTGCCCAAAAACTAATGTGCTCGTAAGTTTCTGGTAACATGTTATACATAACAAACCGTAAAAAATCTTATACGTGTTCCGATTTCCTTTTTTTACGGTTTTATACAAAGTATAATCTATGCATATAATAAAATCGTAATGAATAAAAACTGTACATTAATAGATAAAAATTTTAACACGCACAATATGATTTTTGGAAAATCAGTAATGCGATCCTAGGTTTCCATAATAAGAAAGTTAATTTTATCGATACCCATCGCGTCCATCTCTAACTTCCGTTAACAAGCTACGCACTACGAACGAGCAGAACCGTTCATAAAATCCTGCCGTTTATTTATTTTACCATGAGAATTTCCGACATGCTCCTTGTGAGACGTTTCCTCATTATTTTTTATTTCTGTTATAACCGTGTAACTGTTGGATACAGATGTCGGTTAGGTCCTTCTATCCAGAAGCTCATTATATACGAACTTTGACCTTTTTTTTTAAATAATTTTCTCATTGCAAGTGCTGAGCATGAGGTAGCGGGTTTGATTCGCAGGTTAGGAAGAGAGTTATTTAGGTTTTTTAACTAGAAACGCGGAAAGGGCTCGACTTTATAAATCCTCAACTAAATATTTTTGTGAATTTCTAACATGTTATAGCACATGTTAGCTTATTAAATATAACTATCACACGCCCTAGGCGTAGAAAGAGATTTGAAATTTCGACTGATTCTGATGGCATACGGTGGCTTAGCGGTTAGAGCGTCGGCACGGTACGCCGAAGATCATGGGTTCAAATCCCATCCGTATCAGTTGTTTTTTCAAATTTTTTATTTTATAGTTATTTCTAAACTGAATTTTCGTCACAATGGCCAATTCGACACTATTGCAGACAACTATGCAGGAGATCTTAGTACTCAAGTGTACAGACACAAGCATAGACATCTACAAACACATATCTTTGAAACACCATAAATAATTATCCTCCTAAGGGTCTTTGTCAGGACTACGAAACCGTAAAAAGATCGTAGCTAACTACTTTTAATTGATAATTAAAGATTCGAATACTGTCAATTTTAGTAGGACGTAATATCTCTGCCTCTATCCTTTCGTAACAAGACCGTTATATTCCGTCTCACCAAAACTGTTTTCTGTTTTCGCTCGGTTTGCAAACTCGTACTAAGGATATGGACATTACCGTTTGATATGTGGGGCAATGCTTGTGTAATTTATCTATTATTATGAGATTCTAGGATCAAAAGGGTATCTCAGTACATTGATCTGCATTCATTTATGTACATTATGTAATTATAGTAAGACAATTAATTAATCGTTTTATTACGCTATTGATTGGAGTTATTTATTTTATTTGTTATAGGTACAAAGTATGAGGATATTTTACTGAAAAACGTAAGGAACTAATATTGTCAATAAATAGGTAAGTAGTTTTTTCTAATAATATTTTTGTGAAAATTTATATTTTTATCATTATATATTTGAAATAGAAATAGAAAAAACATTTATTAAACACATTTGGATGTTTGTTACTAAGTTACGCTTAAACCGATTTGAATGAACCGATGTAAATTATCTAATAATATTTCTGTGCATCTACCATGTTATTTCTGCATCACCCAAAGGTCGACTGGCAGAAAATGCCTAAGGCCACCTTGTAGGTACATGTTTCTGTACGAAGTATAAATAAATATAAAAAAAATGAAACATAGTGCAGCTATTAGTCCATGTACTGGATTAACGCGTATACTTTTCTGGTCCGACGTTGTAAGAGCGAAACCGCGGGCAAAAACTAATTTAACTAATTTATTTCCGAAATTGGCCGCTGTGACCGAAATTTGGTCAAAAAGATTATTTATCATAATTTAAATATTATGTATTTAAATTAGATATATTATACAGATATTTATGCAAAATATACACTAACTACATAGTTAGTATAGTAGACTTATAGTAGAAAAAATAAATTAATAAGAATAACTCTAACACGCATGACACAAAGTTCAAACCAAATTGACTGTAACAAACACAATTTATCTACAATCTCCAAAACACCTAAACACTGCTATTTACACCGTACTATAAGAACCTGTGTCCAAATCGTTATCTTTTCCACGTGGTGGCTCCATTGTGTACGGATAATCTTGGTGGCGGCCCCTTCATTGTTGGCAGAAGATTGGACCTCAGATAGTCTCTGTTTTAGTTTACTAGACCGTCGCTTCTCCAGATTATGTTGCTCCGAATTGATATTCAGTTTGATCTTGTACGGAGTCTGTTTAAATGTGGCTTGCAATATTAATATCTTCGCTCCAAATATGTGAAACAAACTTTGTTATCCTGTGATTCGCAAGCTACATGTTGCTTCTAATTTTTATTTTCATTGATGCTACTATAATAATTTGATTTGCAAGCTGTATGTTTCGAATAACTTAATATTTAATTAGATATTAGGTTATTATCAGGTCTTAGTTACAAACTTAAGACGACCTCTGACTTTCCGTAAATTATGTGCGTATTATAAATTATTTATCACTTACTCCGTGCTTCGGAAAGCACGACAGCACGTAAAGCTATTGGTCCTGCGCCTGATCTCTTTCCGGTCATTTCGGATTGCCGTCCCATCAGACTATGAGAGGGAGAGACATAGAGAGTGACCTGTGTACCATAATATCTCCTGCTATACACACCCCTCATTGTACAGACTTCCTGTTGAGGACTATACATTTACATGATCCATCCGAGGACGCTCTAAAAAACCAGTTTAACGACCTCGTAGAGTTTTTTTTTAATTAGATTGAAATAAGTTGACTGGTCTTTTCGTGCAGTGCTATTGCACGATCGAAAAAGAAGAAGACGAATGAGGAAAAAAAACATTCAATAAATATCTGTCTTGCCAAGAGTATGGTACACGTTCTTCCACAATTTCATAAACTAGACAACCAACCATAGACCATAGTTTTGCTCATAAAGTGAGCAAATTGAATGATTACATCTTCCTCTATTGTACAATAGTGTTTAAGAAATTACGAACAATAATACTACTACATACTAGAAGATAATTATATCTTACGTTTGTTTGTTTGTCGTAGAAAAATCACTCACATTTACCTTTCCTCATGATGTTATCCCTCACCGTTATAGCAAGTGATAATTAATTTCTAAAACGCACATAAGTGCGAAAAGTCAGAAGTGCGTGACTGGATTTCAAACTTACGATCTTTGACTTCATTCCCAAACTTTGTTGGGGACGTTATAAGGCTAGGGGGATGTAACGATGAATAAAGAAACGTGCATAAAACTATATTTATAAGGTCTAATCAATCTACAAGAAACACGAAACAGCTATAAGCTGACATTGATGTGCCCGTATCATCTCTTTAAGGCGGTTCCGGCAAAGGATAGTAATTAGTTTTTTTTTTGTTAATTCTTTTGATTAGTACTAAGTTGAATAAAATTTAAATTTTATGAATAGGGGCCGCATGATCACTGAGTGATCAAACCCTTTCTTCTAATAAATAGGTATTTAAAAAAAATTCATTGTTATTCATACTTGTCATGAATTCTCTTCCTTTAATTATCTACTCGTCTTTATATTTTTTTCTTGTTTTCCGCAAAATTAACGCCATACACCTTTTAATCATAGCTGATAAAATAACAACACACATTTAAATTATTTTAATATCACGACACATGTGCATGAGTACACGCCCCACGCACTGAAACGACAATTCAATCCAAAAATAAATTAGTAGCATTACGTCACTTAACGGTTTTAAATAATCCATCTAACTATTTGGGGCGCAAAAAAGCATTGACCTAGTGTAAAACATATGATTTCTATCGATCCGCACTATCATTAAAAAGTTTAAGACTAGTGGTTATTGTCACAGGAGTTCCAAAATTCTGCCGCATAACTGAAGTGGAACTATCATTCTATATCTATCTCACTCATTTCTATGTTATCACGTTAACAAATTGTCGCTACATCTCTTTCATACAGTTACAACAATATAATCTCCGTGCATAACACACTTTAGCCGGTTTTTCTTGTTTATTTTTATTCAAACGCACACTAGTTTAGACATCTGCCGGGACCACTCGTTTGGTTGCGAAAAAAAAAACGTAAATAATTCTCACGATGACCGGTTGAAAGGCTCAAAGACGCATGCGTGCGAAATGTCAGATGTGTCGTAAACTCGCGTGATTTCCAAATCGTGTTGAAATTCGTATTTTTTAAAATAAAAATATAAATTAAATCATTCCTAGTGATATAATTAAAAGTGTTCGTAACAAGGCTGATAGAAGTATAAATAAGAATGTCTAAAGACAATGCACCGATTGAATTAGATACAATTTTAAAACAATTGGGACCTTTTGGAAAATATAACATCTACAATTATGTGTTATATTTATTTCCGTGTTTTTTGGCGGGAATGTACGGTTCTGTGTTTGTATTTGAAGCCGCAGATGTTAACTACAGGTAAGATTCACTACGTTTTTTCTAGTTTTATGTATTAAAACTACAATGATTTATATCAAAACAAATTCTGACTCAGGCCTTTGACCTCGTGAAAGACTTAAATCTTAATATTTTTGCATAAATTCAAACATATTGATGTTGTTTTATGTTTTGAGGTTATATTTTGTTAGTTCTGGTATTACGCCATGCCTCGTAAACTTTGCGCATGCGTATAACCGGCGAAAAATATGTGGGGTTCCTAAGGGGAACTATTTGGGTCAGATATTTTACCTTGAAATTTAATGTTTGCAAAATTAAGTAAATGTTAATTCAATGAATCATATTCTTTTATATATATCTCTAGTAATACAACAAACGAAGATTTGTGTAGTTAATGAATCCTAGTGATCCAGTCAGTGGTCGAAATTCGACCGTATTTTTTACATAAATTTTAGCATTTTGCACTTCTTCCCCATATTTATAAACATTTACTATGCCAAGTTTCACACTCCTCCGTGCGCGCCATATTCTTAAAAATGGATCTACAGTTTTTGCTTTACCTATTAATACACAGGTCCTTTAAACACTTCACTTTTTCTATTATTATCTGACCAGCTTCCTCAAATGCTGTAAGAGAAAAAAAATAATTTAATAACTCAGCCAATATATCTCGGTGTATAAGATGGCTCACGCAGCTTCTGAAAAACAGTAAATATTGACAGCTTAGTGTGAGGAAACAAATGCTACAGGTACTTTATTTTGAAGACACCACAATTGTGACGAACCTTTTTAGAACTATATTTATTTAATCAAAACCAAACACATAAATATTTGTTTAAAGCATTCGTGCGCGCACACTAACCTTCAAAATTTTTTGTTGAAAGAAAAGACTAATCGTAAACGATTTAATGGCCTCTTGTTAGAAGATTAGCATTCAATACAATATATACAGAGTTATTGTAAAACACCCGCATCCTTAAAAGGGGTCATTAAACTCATCATTATGAAAAACTTTTACCATAGGATCAACCCTGAAATCGCAAAAAAAAAATCAGCTGTTCCATACATTTTGTCGAGTCATGTGAACATAAATGTCTTGTGTGTTTCTCTGTCCCTTTAGGAGGTCAATCTACCCATGCAACTGAACAACTGGTAGAACAAAAGTTTACGTTTAAAAAATATTTTTTTCGAGTATTACGCAAACTGATTTTGTACAAGTTGTTCAATTTCATGGGTACTGGGTAGATTGAAGGAAACCTCAAGGAAACAACACTATTTTTGTTACACGTTTTATATTTATAACTATAAATTATTGTGGTATAAAAAAAAAATTACAACTGACGTATCAAACACTTCATTGAAATGATTTAAATTATGAAATACTCACTATATAATAATTATTGTATTGTATGTTAATCTAGTAACAAGAGGTCAATGGCCAGATCCAATGAAATACAAAAACATTTTTGCGTTCTGACGCAGGTATACCACGCAGGTCAGATCCCCACTTTTTGGAAGTCTGTTATGAACCACACGTGTATAAACAATGTAAAATTCGTTATTACAAGATGTTTGCAATACGATAAGGAGTCCCATCGTCTATCTCCGAAGGTACTTTTATTTTGGATGTTTACCAAATTTAAATAGGACCAAAAAAACGTTTTCTGGGCCGGCCTTGGCGTTGCTAATCGTCCTCAAGCACTTATAGTAGGGCGACTCTTGATCAGCGGTCATACCTACAGCTGATGTGACTCGCTAAATAATATTTTAATCTTTTTGGCTACATCTATATTCACATATTGGACTAAAGCATGGGGTTAGGTAGTCTGTATTTAAAATTTTTAATCTATACATAAAACAAAGTCGAGTTATTTATTAATACTATTTCTAACTCAAGAATGGCTGCACCAATTTTGATTATTTCAGATTTTTTGGATTCGTCTCTTCGTAGGGTACGGGTAGAAAAGAGGTGGCGTAGGGTAGCGTAGGTGTAGAGTTAGGTAGAGTAGGGGTAGAGATAGGTAGAGTAGGGTAGAACCGACGTAGAGGTAGGATAATCACGCGTTCAAAGTCGCGCCGGACAGCTAGTTAATAATATTTGATAGACCTGTAGCAAGTTTATTCAAGGACGTGAACAGTTTCGCGGGTTTTTTAAGAGTTAAAATATTTGTTTGTTTGTTTAGAACTTCAATAAAGGTTGATAGATTTGAAGTCACCTATGTTTGACCTATGTTATCAAACTTGAGTTTAATACCCTCAAGTTATCAATTAATAGTTACACAAGAATGTATGGTTAACAATGATAATTTTATATCTCAAGAGTTTTCATTAAGACGTCCGTCCTACTTTGAAGTCACTCAGAATTCACCTTGGTAGGTGAGAGATTATAAATACCATTTTTCATTAAGTACAATATACAAAAAAAACAATCAATATAATAGTTAGTAGATATATAAAGATTTTATTAATTCAATATATTTAAGGAGGTAAATCTACAAGTTGCTAAGAGCGTAGTCGTTGTGTTGTTAATTTAGACGTCAGTGTTCACAGTACCTATCATCAGCCTGTATTAGTCCACTGCTGAACAAAGATCTCTCCCAATGCAAGTGGGACAAGTAAGGGTAGTTCTATTCTTAGGCCGGAAACCACACGGCACACAGTTAATACTGTATAAAAAAATCTCTTCTCTCAAGTAGATTATATTAACATTAAACGGATTTGTTAATATTTTAATAAAAAAAAATATTTTAAAGTAACTCAACTGTTAAACAACTAGGTATTTTTTATTATTTTGCAAGCTTTTATTTAACTTGAACGTTTGTATGTTATAATGTTTAGGTCTAATCTTGCTGCTTTTGAGTTTCTTATTAAATAGTTTGGATATTTGTACGATGTTCGATTATCAGTAAAGTCGTCTTACGAGCTCGAGTGTACAACAATAGTATTTCATCAATATATTCTATAGTGCGAGCACGTAATTAATACAAACAATTCGACTAATAGTTTGATTAGTAACCAAACCTTCATTGTTTAATTTGGCAACTAAATAGAAGTTATGTCATAGAGATCCATTAGAAATGATCGCGCGCTTGTTTCACGGTCACTATTGATACCTATTGTGTAATGATTTGGTTGTAAATTTATATGTATAAAACGGGTTGCTTAGTGGCAGAACGACTCAACTGGAAGCGATACCCAGTAGGTTACGGGTTCAAATTCCATTCAAATAGTTTTTATTCTTCTACAAAAATGTCGAACTTTAGTTTGTAAACAAATAGTAAGCGGAAATAAATAAATAATGCATAAATACTTTTTTTTAAAATGTATTTATTATAAACGGTGAAGGAAAACATCGTGAGGAAACCTGGACTAAATAGTCTGTAACCCGCAGTGAGGTAGCATCGTGATTAATGCTCGATCCTTCTCTGTATGAGAAAAGGCCTTTGCCCTACAATAGGACAGTTGCAGGCTAGTTTATTATTATTATTATAAATGTATTCAAAGAAAGAACTTATGGTGCGATATATTTTTATTTTTTTGTCGTTTCTGTTTTGGAGAGTAAAACGAAACTCTACCTTTTTATCGAACTATTTTTATCTCTCTTTACTCAATACAAAGTTTTAATGTCACCTAAATTAAACCCTAAATAAATATTACATTAATAAATATACTTTGTTGCATAAACAGTGGTGTAATATTAGAAAACAAACAACAAATTTATAAACATTGATATGAAATTACATAGTTACACGTAGTCCAATATTTATACGTATAATGACTTGTTTTTTCCCGCGGCTTTACTCCCCATACCTGCCTAGCCTTTTCCCAACTATGTTGGGGTCGGCTTCCAGTCTTACCGGATGCAGCTGAATACCAGTGTTTTACATGGAGCGACTGCCTATCAGACCTCCACAACCCAGATACTGGGTTACACGATACCCCTTGGTAAGACTGGTTGTCAGACTTTCGAGCTTCTGACTACCCGTAACGATTGTCAAAGATCTACAATTGATAGCCGCGGCCAACAGCTTAACGTGCTATCCGAGGCACGGAGAGTGATAATTAATTTATAAAACGCACATAACTTACGAAAAGTCAGAGGTGCGCGCCTTGGGCTTGAACCCGGCTTTACTCCCGTTGTTCTAAATTTACCCTTTTACCCTAACCAAAGTTTGATGCTCTAAAATCCGTTAAATGTACCATATCTCTACACTAAAAACTATAATCATGATCATCATTAGCCTGTATTAGTCCACTGCTAACAGCACTGATAGCCTAGTGGTATGACCGTCGATTGACAAGTCAGAGGTCTCGAGTTCGATCCCAAGGCGCGCATCTCTGACTTTTCGTAAGTTATGTGCGTATTATAAATTAATGATCAGTTGCTAAAACGGTGAAGGAAAACATCGTGATGAAACCAGCACACCTGAGAGATTTTTCAATGGTGTGTAAAGCCATGTCAGAGGCCTACGGGCGGTTTAAATTCTGACACCAGGTTGTTCATCAACCACACGATAAGAAGAAGAAGTCCACTGCTGAACATAGGCCTCTCCCAATGCGCTCCACTTTGTGTGCTTACTGGAGGTATTTACCCATAATCGCCAGGCTGAGCAAGCGGGTTGGCGATCGCAGTAGCAGATTGATGTTACACAGAAGGATGCTGCTGCCTATCCTCCGGATCTTTCTCTTTGTCCGTTTTGTCCGAAATAAAAAGCTATTACGGCTCATCATTTCTATTATTACCAATTCATGTTATAAGTTCAAGCCATTGGCCTGATCAGCTATGAAAAATAATCCGTTCAACCAAACAAGAATTCAGTAATAAACATACAAGCACATACGAAATGCAGTCTGTATACTAATCTTAAACGCAAATCGTCAAAGCGCAGATGGAAGACACAGTCGACGTCAGACATCCGTTGCAGCATTTACATATATTTGCATCACTCAAAATCTAGCTGTAGCTGCTGGCGTCTCTGTGTCATTTCGTTGCGATATATTTTCATTAAAGTTGGTAGTGTCTATCTACAAGTCTACAACAGATCTCATTTAAGTTTACCAACAGATTTGATTGAATTAAGTTGCGTTCCATGTCCTTAAGTGGTGGTAGCGCACCACCTTGAGTGGCGACCACGACCCGGAAGACGTAGCGTTAGTAGGCCTCCCACCAGGTGGACTGACTACATCGTTAGAGTCGCGGGAAACAAACCGAAAGATGCAAGCGGCAAGTTGCTGTTCGTTGTGGCATTAATTGCTGGAGGCCTTTGTTCAACAGTGGACACCTTCCGGCTAATGATGATGATGAAATCAAAAACGGTTAATCTGTTTGAAAGTTATGATGTCACAGATACACACGTTGAACTTATAACACCCCTCTTTTTGTCGTGGTTAAAAAACAAGTTAACGCAACAAAATATTATAAAGTACTAATTAAATAAGGAAAGATATATTTAACTATTAACATCTAAAGGCCAACTTAGCAGCACAATTGCAATTACGTATTCCAAACAGGACATTTGGTATGTTACACGATGCTGCTAAGACTATTAAATAATAAATTACAATATCTAGAAACAAGACTGACCAGTTCTTATACCAGTTGAACTTAGTGCCTAAATCACAAATTATTTAATAAGCAAAAACATGTAAAAATAACATACCTACATCAAATGTAAGCTAAGTGTTTTCGTGTTCCATGATTTTTTAAATTATATATAAAACTAGCCTCGTTGGTCTAGTGGTAGCAAGCGCGACTCCTGAGCACGAGGTCCTGGGTTCGATCCCCGGGTCGGGCAGTGTTATTGGGTTTTTCCATTAGGAAATTTTCAGTAGCAGCATGAAGTCTGGAACTGTGCCCGGTCAAAGTGTTATTGGCTTTTTCCATTACGAAATTCTAAGTAGCAGCACGGAGTCTGGAACTGTGCCCGGTTAAATGGTAATAGGCTCGCCCCCTATTACATGGGACTTTAACATAGCCGACGAAACGTAGGTATACTGCATACATCTCTGCCTACCCCCTCTGGGGAATACAGGCGTGAGTCTATGTATGTTATGGTATAAATTTAAACCTGAAATCTCTATGACGCGAAGGAATTAAGAAAACAATGACGTTTTTTTAAAGAATAACCCTTGTCAATAAACTCTAAATTTATAGGTGATAATTATAAATTAAGCTTCTCAGCCTAACCAAGCAAATTAACCCAACCAATGAAATTGCGCCTCATACACGTGTGTGAATGTTCAACAGCACATTTGCTTGGATTAGACAACTTGTACCGCGGATTATGAAGATTTGTCCTAGTTTTGAAGGCCTCTAAATATTTCCTGTTCAGTCCTAAAGTAATCAACTCTATAAAACAATTTAGACGTAAATAGTGTCTCTGTCTAATGCCTCTGCCTGTCTTTTAAGAGAAATCTTTTCAAGAAAATAAAACCTGAATTAAACAATGTTAAAAACCCCCAATACAAAAAGACCTTAGGTTTATTTTGTCAACTCTAGTCACCATTCAAATAAAAAAAAAACTTTATCTAAATTTGTTTTGCTTGATTTGTTTGGGAGCTACGATGCCACACGGTTACACATGTCTTATCTGATTGCCGTCCCATAGGATTATGAGAGTGAGGTAAAATAGTGAGTGCGCCTATGTTTGCGCACACACTTGTGCAATATAATAATTCTCCTGCATAGTTGGCTAATCTCTGTCGAGATAGGCCGAAATTTGGTCAGGAGGACATTATTTTTAACACATGTTTAACTTATAACACAAAAAACATAAATAAAACAAATGGGTCTGTTTTGTTCAGGAGCTAAAAATAAAACTGACTCCGAAAACGAAAAACTGACTGAGGGTTCTTTGAAAGGTGACTTAATCGAGAGAGAATCGATTAACAAAATTGCAGATTTTTGTATCGTGGTTTTTCAAAAAGTTTTTTTATGTTACAATTTTACTAATATTTGTTACAAGTTTTGACAACCTTTCAATCGCAATTCTCGAGTTTATATTACCATAGATTTGTCATGCAATATTAGTCAAAGGCACGTGTATTCTCACAAAGATTTGTTTGAATAAAAATAAAACAAGCATACAGTGTTTTATAGTTTTATTTAATAGCTGCGTCGCTTTGAAACTTAAATTATTATTTGCACTAGATTATTGGAGTTGGAAATAAATATAAAATTGGCGTAAGCAAGATTGGATTATATATTCGTTACACTTGAACATTTAATGAAATATTGTCCTTCAATAAGTTCAAGTGCGTTGTGTGAGGAAAATGCATTTTGTATAGTAAATTGCGCATTTTATTTATGTTTGTTATTACAATTGTTACTCTGTAACGAATTTTTTTATAGTTAACACAGTTCACAGTATTTCAATCTCAACAGTTGTCAGTAATGCGTTCCCTCTGTTTTGTATGTACTAGTTATTATCATTAATTTGGATCACCTTATCACCACCTATCACCATGTCACTGCCTGTCCAAATTTAGTGGCTCCACACCGAACAAGTAAGCAGCCCTCCTGATGGTAACCGGCCATACATAGATATATAAATTCACGCCATTTTCCCATGCGGTGACATACTCCTTTTGCCTCGCCCACATTCATACTACAGATATCTATAGTCCTTACACACGCGCTGGTTGCGACTACTGCGCACCTGACCTTTTTTGAGGACATCACCAATGAGGTGAGGAATGTTCTTCTAGAGCGTACCCTCCCTGGGCTTTCCCTAACATCCGCCATATAGATATCTTTTGTTAATCACCTTTCATCTTTCCTCTCAACATGACCAAACCATCTCAGCACACTCTTTTCATTTCTTGCGATAAGCGGTTATTATAACTTATAAAGGCTTGGAACATACGTTGCTGTTCCGGAAATTACCTGGGGCCGTGAGCATTCGCCCGATTGCTGGACACAGCTCAACATAGCAGTATTGTATATTCGATGCAGCAGTTGGTGTCTTCTTGCTTCTGAAGGAAGGGGGTCCAGAGGGATTATGAAAGGAGAAGGGAGGTTAAAAAAAAAGGGTTTATGGAAGGAATGGGAGGGGAATGGGGCACTGGTGCGTTTACTTACCGCACAAAGTAAAGTCTATGTCCATGTATATGCTGTTATTATGCAAAGTGACCAATTTTTCAGATCTATCCTCTTAAACAGACTTTTAAAAAGAAGAAGAAGAAAATTAACTGAAAAATTAAGTCCATTTGGTAATGATAGTTTTTAAAATTCTTAAACTAAAAATATAAAAATAAGTTTTGAAATTTTTCAAACTAGAAATCTGTCTTACTCTCATCCTAGATATATGAATGGGCAGCTTATACCCGACACTCTTGTCTGAGAGAGGACAAGTCGCATGAGTTCCAGGGCTTACCATTAAAATTTATCGCTGACATGAACGTAGATGCATTGTTATTTTTGAATCTAAGATTTTGAGAAAATGGTGAAGTTTTCGTACAGACTTCTTCTTTATCGTATGGTTGATGAACAACCTGGTGTCAGAGTTTAAACCGCCCGTAGGCCTCTGACATGGTTTTACACACCGTTGAAAAATCTCTCAGGTGTGCTGGTTTCCTTATGATGTTTTCCTTCAGCGTTTTAGCAAGTACCTAATAATTAATTTCGAATACGCATATAAATCTGAAAAATCAGAGGTGCGTGCCTGGGTTTCAACCTTACAACCTTTGTCTTGGTAGTCAAACGGTCATACCACTAGTGTTTGGAGATAAATAAAAATCCTCTTCGATAGTACTTTGTATAATTAAGAATTTCAAAAATACAGAGTTTGAAAATATTGTGTAGGTAGCGATTCGAGCGAATCTGAAATATGCGACAGTAGAGACGCGCGGCGCGGCGGAACCAATGAGAGTTAAGAATTTGTCGTTCTCTTCTCCTGACCTATTATGTAGTATTGGGTTTGATGATGACGCGTAAACACTATGTACTGACTCTTGTACAGACTAATGATGACCAACGTCGATGATAATGGCGTATCAGTGGTGACTATAGTGCACTTTACCAAAAACAACTGCCAACAAACTATTATAGGTACAGTTTGACAGATTTTATTTTTATAATTATATTTTAAAATGTCCTCAAGACGATGTAGAAAAGGGAATTTTAAATTTGATAGGTGCTAGCAGCGATTCCATTGCCACGGCAAGTGTTGCGGGTTTGAGGCTTTCTCTCTTCTCAATTTCCTCTCTTATTCCTATAAGACGAGGGCGTCTTTCATCTGTTTTTCGACTTCCTCTATTTTTTTCTTAAGTCTTGCTATGAGATAGATAGATTATACTTTATTGCACACCAAAGAAACAACATAGAGTATTACAATTCATTCAATCATAAAATGTACAATTGGCGGCCTTATCGCTAAAAGCAATTTCTTCCAGACAACCACTGTGAAAGAAATTGTTACTATTGTCGTAATGTGAATTAAAAAATCATTATAATGTACCTTCATTTTAATATACTTTAATTGCTCAAATCAGAAGTGTAATAACACATCATAGTACGGACCTCAGATCCTAAATCTTGAAGCGGTCTGAGATGCCACAAACAGCCGGCGATCCACAAGCGATCAATCATTCTGCGACTGATATTAATTAATATCATTACGACAGCCTATTGATAGATTTTAGTATTTCTTGGTCTACTGGAAAATAAGCAAACGTAGATCAGACTTGTTTAAATTAAAAAATATAATATATAAAAACTAGCTTCGCTCACATAGACTATAGAATTTGTACAGATTTTATTTATTTAATAGAATTAACGTAAATGCTCCTATTACCGCCAGTTTTAGCTGTCTTAGGATTCACTCTAAAAAAATAGATATAAGCTGTTATGTTAGGAAAGATGTTATAATTTATAATTAATCTCCACGATATATTCTTTGCGATTCAGAACTTAAATTCAATATTCAATAACACAGTAATTACTAAATAATTATTTAATCCAAAAGAGTAGTTGATTCTATTACCGACCCATAGAATGCGGCAAGATTCTATTACCGATTTTTCTACTTCTTTTACCGACCGGTCCGACGTTCTCACTACTTCTATATTAAATTTAAAAAAAAAGTTTCAAAGGTATTTACTATATTTATTAACAATAGTTAAGAGATCAACACTATTACAATATGAACATAATTATTTATTGCAACGCTTAGAGCACTCATTTTTTGTTATTTTAATTAATAAAAAGTATAATTAGTCTCAGAAAACAGTCTTCAAATAATTATTATTTCTCTTGTCACGCAGAGTTGTCCTCGGAATGCCATACCTAGGTTTTTGAAGCTTCGTATATGAGCTGGTCCCTTCATTTATAGCTAAAAGCGCAGCTTCTAGTTGAGCAGAGGCATACTGCTTGCGATTCTGCGGTTCCATGATTCTATAAAAGAACACAATCTTTAAAGAGATATAGAATTTAATTCTTCGAAAGAAGCTTTAAAAAGTTACATGTCCCCCATTCCGTCCCGCCATTTTTATTTGATTTAAAAACTTAAGAAATATAGCCAATTCCATGAAGCCATGAATGAAACTGGATAGCAAATATTATTTTACATTAATATATTATTATGACAAAATCTCTCGAAACGTCACGTATGCAAGAAATAAACCAATTTGTTCAAAAATATACATTTTGTTTTTTTTTTACCTACCAAAAATATCGTCATAGCTGTGAGTCGGTAATAGAATCAAGTATAAAGGTTACAATATTCTATTAGCGACCAATAAAATTTATAATAAACAGATAAAATATCTGCTTTATCGAATACTGTTAAATTCGATCTCATTGCTATATTATTTATTTTAATGTCAGTTAGTCTTTAATTAAGATAATAAAGGTTATTTACAGTACAATATCATTATAATAATAGGGATATTGTCTAACGTTGAATCGAGTTTTACACAAAAACTTTAAGAAATAACTTTGTCGTTAATAGATCTATCGAAGTAAAATAATTTTAAGAATTGAACAAGAAAAAAATAAAATTTAATGAGGTAGTTTATAATAGATATTATTTTAAAATAACAAAATGTTCTCAAAATTTAACAACGCCATGGGTCGTTATTAGAATCAAGTTTTGAAATTTGGATTCTATTACCGCCTAAAATTAAAACATGATTTTATAACAGAAAAACCAATAAAAAGTATTATATTAAGAGTTAGTTTAAAAAACGAATAAATAAGTTACAGTTGTAATGTGATAGCAAGAATACAAATCCATTTTTAGTGTGTTATTTTCCTTAAGTAATATTTAGGTGTACTTACGTGGCTGGAGACGCGACACTATGAAATGTGCGTCCGCTTCGGGCGTGTCCCACTCATTGTCAAATTATTTCTTTCACTGGCTATTTAAACACACAAACTTTACTCTGTTTGTTGTCCAACAAAAATACCTAACTAATTTTTAAGGTATTATTTTTCTGGAACCCTAAATTATGTCTAATATGAGTGATTAAAAAATTAGATCGTTAATAGAGTACACATTTTAGGGGGTCGTTAATAGGAGCTTTTACGTTAATACATTCTTGGTACCTAGTGCCCAGAGAAAAGCAAACCTCCCTTGGGTCGATGCCACTACTTATAGTGTCATTGTATAAGCATATTTTATGATTATTTTTGTTTTTAGAGTCAGTGCCAAGATTTAGAATTATCGGGACCCATCGAACCACGGTACGTCGAAGATCGTGAGTTTGAATCCCATCCGTACCATTTGTTTTTTCAAATTTTCTTATTAAATAATAATATAATTACTTAATTTTTTACTTTTATTTATTAGGTTTAGTGTATTAATAGAAAGTAGATTTAGAATTTTAATTTTTTTTTGTCGGTTAGTGTTGAGTTTTTACACAGAATATTATCTTGTACGAAAAGAACATTCAAAAAAAATGTTTCCATGGTAACATACAAAGAATCGGTGGTCTGACTCATTGATATAGAAGTACAATCTTATTTGCAATCGCTCTAGTGTTTTCGGTAAATTGTTCAAAGCATTTAAAAACAGCGTGAATATGTGTTATCTATTAATGTCGACATTATAGTATAATTGGGCTATCTTAAGACTGTGTTTAAGTTTATCTGGAACGGCCAGACATGGCTAATAAATATATAATAATAAATTATTTATTAATAGGTATTACAGTATAGCAAACTATAAAACACAAGTTCGAATTTTTTATAAAAAGAAAAAATCGATTACAAGCACGGTTTAAGCCGCGACCTATTAGGTAAAGCTTCCAGACGGTATTCCACTAAACTATTCGTAACCCCGACCAACACGGTCGGGGTTACGAATCGAAATTCTCTTCTACATTCAACTATCTCAGATGGTAGATCCATCCTTTTGTACGAAGTGAAAGGTTTGCAGTTAGAATACAATGCTATACAGAAGTCAATTACTGCTTAAGTACCTATATGTAAATACATAAACATTTTTATAAAGCACTAGCTGTTCCCCATGACTTTGTCCGCGTTAAACTAAATTTTCCCGTAAACACACGTGTATAAAGCAGCCAGATTGCCTGTTTTTTTTTCTTACTTGAATCACAGATATTGTTATTTTTTACTGAAAACTGATCTTTTTTTTTAGAATAAAAAATAGCCTATAGTACTCAGGGATAAAGTAGCTTCCTATTGGTGAAAGAATTTTTAGGATCGGATTGGTAGTTCTAGAGATTACCCCTTACATACATACATTATTACATACATACAAACTTTACCTCTTTATAATATTAGTATAGATATTGATATAGATTTATGCATTCTATGCGAACATTAAGTTCGAAATTTTTGTATAAAGAAAAAAAATTGCCATAATTCCTTACAATATTTATGCAAGACTGACAATCTTGTATATAGAAGTAAAATTATACTTATAACGGTCTTTTTAAATAGTTATTTTTTGTTTCAGATGTGAAGTTATTAAAGAATGCGAAAACATATCGAACACCAGTCTTTGGTTAGACTTTACAATACCAAAAGAGAAGGGAAGCTATTCAAAATGTTATCGATACCCTTTATCGACAAACTTCACTAGTAATAGTACTTGTAAGGCAGATGTATTTGATACCTCTACTACTGAAAGATGCTCTTCACTTGTTTATAATGACGAAGATTCGGCTGTGATAGATGTAAGTATAAAATCTCAAAAAAATATTAATTTATTTTATCCGCGGTCTTATTCCCGTGGTTGTGAGTTAGGGATAAAAGTAGCTCATGTCAGTGTCACAGGCCATAAACTGTCTCTATGCAAAAAAATTGTTGCTGGTCTACTTGCTGTGTGGACGATAACCGAAAAGATACCAAAATCAAAAAACCCAATAACCCGACAAACCAACATCACGACAAACCAACAAACACACATTAAAATAAATTATAGTAAGGATACGGATGCAGTTTACCTTATGGGATAAAACTTGTCAATGACGAACTTGTGAATGAAATAAACTATCTGATTCTACATACATTATTGTGCATTTACCTTTGTTAAACCAATAATTCAATAAAAACAACAATAATCAGTAGTTAAACTGTACATAGCAACAAAAATGTTACGTACGCGAATCATCCAATACTCAGTAAATATTGTAACACAAGTACACAAGCCATCAAGACTTGGCCGGCTGCCGATGCCGGTTATCGTGTCAATTGACCGATAATGTCACAGCGCGTCGTTTATCATAATTTTATTTACATTGAACCAGCACGTGTTGCGTGAATGGATTGAATACTACTGTTGTTAACGAGAGTAACTTTGTTATTGTAGAGTTATTTTTAGTGTGGCTTTTTAGGATTACCTATGTTTATTTTATGAACATTAGGAACCCTCATAGGATCTTTCTTATGTCTGTCTGTTGGTCTGTCTATCTGTCACTGCTTATTTTCTCTGACACGGACGAAAAAAGTTCATTATGTAGTATTTATACTTTTTCTTGTTTTAGTATTTTTGGCTTATTTTTATTTATTTGTTTAGTGTAATTTACTTTTAAAATACCGTTCAAGTTTCCTTGTTTTACCTTTTTTTAATTTAACAAAGTACTCTCTTTACCTTTGCATTCGTACCTCGTAAATAACGCAACGGTCCAAATTGACGATGCAGAACTGACGCTTGATCCAAAGACCTGGAAAGGCTTCTCCTTTGCCCAGCAGTGGGATATCAGTAACCCGTTACTTAAGTAACTCCTTGTTACAGTTTAATCTTGGCTGCGAAAATTGGAAAAGAACCCTAATAGGAACGATACACAACTGTGGATTATTTGTTTCATTACCCCTAACTGGCATCATATCTGATAGATTCGGAAGAAAAAAAGCTTTATCTATCGCTGCTTTGATGAACTGTATATTTGGTTTCTTTAGATCTTTCTCAACAAGTTATATTATGATGGTTTCGTTTGAGTTTCTGGAAGCTGCTTTAGGAGCAGGTGCTTATACCACTGCGTTCGTATTAGGTGAGTTTATCGTATCGATTTTTTTTAAATCTATGGAAATTGCGAAAACTTCCTGACCATGACCTTGAACTTATTTATAAATCTTTTACCTTTTTCATTCCTATATTCAAGTTAAAAATGTACCTTCTCAAACAAACCGCACCGTTCTATTCAAATTTTATGGAAAGAATAATACTCCTGTAAGAAATAAAAAAAATATTATTCAGGATCACGGTCAAAATCATTTTTGAAAGTTTTGGATTTCCTTAATGTATTCTATTTAAAAGGATTCATGTAAAGATAGGAATCATGGTATAGTATAGATGATAGCATTTATATAATTACATCTATGAAATCGCATCTATTACAAGAATGAGAAGAAAAATTTAACAAATAAAAATTATTTACTTTGCAAAATATTTCATTTCAATTTATATCAATGTTCTAGAATCAGTGGCGTGCCTAATACCTAATAACAATGCATGCCAAACGACAGTTTTATACCACAAATATATTAGTATGTAGCAAAAAAAACGTAATATGACTTGCAATACAAATGTATAGAATAAAATTCAGCAGTGTTGTTAATTTCAAATTTAATCTTAATATTGTTTCAGCCATGGAACTTGTCGGACCCAAGGGAAGAGTATTCGGCAACACTCTCATAAACGTAGTATTCGTATTCGGCCTGATGACTCTTTCTGGACTATCCTGGTTACTACAAGACTGGAGAACACTCCTCAAAGTCATATACGCACCGGCTTGCTTAATATTCTCGTACTTATGGATCATGAATGAGAGCATACGTTGGTTACTAAGCAAAAACAGGACTAACGAAGCTGTAAATATACTTCGCGAAGCTGCTAAAATGAATAATGTAGAACTATCAGATGAAGTCCTGTTGCCTCTTCAAGACTTTAATAACAAACCAAAAGAAGAGAAGGCACAACAACCAGAAGTATCTGTTTTCATGCAAGTGATTAGATCAAGCACTATAATAAGACGATTAGTGTCTTGTTCTTTTCTATGGGTCACTTGTACATTTGTGTACTATGGGCTTTCAATAAACTCAGTGTCACTGGCAGGCAATAAGTATATAAACTTTATGCTGGTAGCCTTTATAGAGATTCCAGCGAATTTTATCTGCTTGTTTGTACTGGATAGATTTGGCAGAAAGAAGGTTATGACTGTAGGGTATATGATGAGTGCTATCCTTTGCATCAGCTTATCATTCCTACCTAAAGGTAAGATTAACAAGATATTTATTTTCTTTAAATTTTTTTCTACATTCAACCATCTCAGATGGATTATAATCTCGAGATTATTTCTTTCTATAAAAATTTGGAACCTTAGTGTTCGAATGCTTTATAAAAATTTGCAATACCACAAGGTAGGTATCATTATAGACCCTGTTTGGGTACAACAAAGTTACATTCATAGATTTAAAACCATTTAAATCTATTTAAAATCCGCAAATTAATTTAAATTCATCAACATCAAGTTTAATGAGAATTTTATACATAATTAAACGAGTTTTAGTTTGTGTTCCAAATTACAACGCTTACAATCAAACGAACAAACATAATTTGACGGTAACAAAAGGCAAGTTAGATAATCCTGAAACAGTTTACGACGTGGTGGAGGGTTTCCGTTGTTTGGCTGTTAAATTATCTTGTCGGATTTTAGATGACCCTTAAATGAGGTCCTATATTTGTTCTGTTTAAAAAAGTGACGTCAGAGAAACTTTCTCTGACGTCACTTTTTTTAACAAAACAGCAGCAGGTTATTGCTTTTATTGCATATATCCCTACTTTTTATTCAGTCCTTTAGCAGGCCTTATGTGTGTTAGCAGTAATATTTTAGTATGAAAAGATTAACAAAAAAGCCACAATCTTTTTGTTCTGATAGATGATGATTTTTAGATCATAAAGGATACCTACCTAAAAGAGTACCTACCTTGTCATTTCATTGTCATTGAATTTATAGTATACCTTAGCAATAAGAAAGTTCCGGGCTATTACAAAAATTGACATGCTGCTGTGCCGGCTCTATCTACATTATTATAAGAACTAAGTACTAACATGTTTCTAGCAAATATTTTTCCATTTTCATTTCTATTTCCGTCATTTTTAGCGCACACGATTCTTGTCCGACATAAAAACAAAGGAAACAAACTCAAGCTGAAGTTTTGAGAGAATTTTGCTCCAGCTCTGTTTATTTAGTAATCACTGCTTGTATAACAGCCTGAATTAATGGAATATTCAAGTTAAACCGATTTCAAAGCCAACGGTGACGGCGCAAACGACTATAGTCAAACGTAAATAATTTTCGTGGTTTTAACAAACTTGGTGTTCTCAAAATGGTTTGTTTTGCAAACATTCAATGAATTATAGGATTCGATTTTGGAAATTCAAAAGTGATTATCAATGTTTCGACCAAAGATTGATTAATTTTTCTTCTGTTTTCTTGGAGGTTAACACCGTCAAATAGTATTAATGATACTAATATTTATTTAGTTAACTTTAATTACAGTTAATATTAGTGTTAACCCTTTAACCATTAGAGAATGTTCATAAAAAATAATGGAGCGGAAAGCGCGCAGGCCAAAACACAGCGGCCTGTGCGCGAATCATCAGCTGGCAGGAAAATGTTCATTAAAACTAATTTTTTATACCTAGCTTCGATTTGATACCTGTATTTTGTTTATAAATACTTTACCTAAGCATTTAATTACAATCTACACAAAAAATAAGGAAATATTGATATCGTGGTATTACTTGTGAAAAATTATGTCAATTTTAACAGCCAATATGCCATAGATAGAAAAAAATTCAGTATTTTTTTACGATTTTAAACGAAAGCATGTCTATTCGTCTTTAATCAACGAGCAGTTGTTTATACAAAAAAAAATCTATCATTAGTAAAATAGAGTTCTAATTAGAAGTCTAGTATCCCTGAACTTTGACTTTTAGATTACGTAAGTTTTAAGCGTGTAATTTATTACTACCGTACTTCGGAGAGCATGTAAAACTATTGGTTCTGCGCCTGATCTCTCTCCAGTCGAATTACCGTCCTATCGAACAATGAAAATGATGAAAAAGAGATTGAACCTTTGTTTGCGCACACTTGTGCACATGTCTCCTATGTAGTTGGCAAATCTCCTGTTTTAGCCGCTATGACCGAAATTCCGTCAAAGGTCATTATTCTTATTCTACATTGTAATCAGTTGTATATCTCTTCTAAAACATCATTTCATTTATTATATTATTTATTTATTTATTTATACTTCACGTACATAGATGGTACATAAGGCGGACTTAATGCCATAAGGCATTCTCTCCCAGTCAACCTTTGGGTCAGTATGAGTCCTTCAGAGGTACAAAATTATTATTTCTTCAACAGGTGTAGGATGGTGGTCTCTAATCTTCTACCTATCAGGCAAGGGCTCTATTACTGTAGCCTACAGTTCTGTCTACATCTACGTATCAGAAGTGTTTCCCACCAACGTGAGACAATCACTCCTAGCGGTCTGCTCTACTACTGGAAGAATTGGATCTACTTTAGCACCTTTCTCCTCTGTTGGTAAGTTTAATATACAATTGACTGTGGATGAGAATTCCAATACTGCTGACAGTTTTAGTGAGACGAAACCCGTCTCTGTTCTTGACGCGGAGTAAATACGAGATAGGAATATTTTCGTCGCACTAAATGTTAGTGTCGCGCTGTTTGCGAACTCGTACTAACTGAAAGGCAAATTTTCCATCACGGATGTCACTCACGCGTGACTTATGTGGCTTAATAAACATTGTTTTTTTTGTAAAACGTATCCCCATAATAGAATTTATTCCTGTATTTCAAGTCCAGTTACAGACTTCTAATTTCACATGATGCAAACAATGAAAGATTTCATTGTTGATCTCTTCTGGAACGACCCTTGTACTCGGCTCACACGCTCCGATCTACTGGTCTAGTACGCCTGCGCAGGTGCACCTGTTCAGATAGACCAGAGCGTGTATGCAAACCTTTACTGGCGTCCAACAAAGCAAAATCGAGGAACATAATTTGCTCTGGCCTTACCCTGTATGCTGAGATACACCTCTTCGGTAGACCGAGAGTCCATGACATAGTGACATGTAAACCCTAACCGTATAATTATTTTTCAGGCATTATATTACGAGAACTTACCGTCAATATTCTTTGGCACCATGGCCGTCATAGCAGGTCTCTTAGTCTTAACTCTCCCAGAGACAAACCACATGCGTTTACCAGACACCATAGAGGAAGCTGAGAAGATAGTGTCTAAAGCGGACAAGGTAGAAACAGAGGCTTAATAGAAGAAACATTTGAATACGTATAAATATATTTTCTAATAGTGTGTCTTCATTGCGGACATTATTGCGAATATTTAATCAGTGTGTACTATCGCAGACAAGAACGGTGCCCCACTTTGCGATCAAAATGCTTTGAACGATGTTACGTTCGGACACTGGGTGCAAGCGATTCTAACCTTAAGAGTGGTGCACCGGATTTAACCACGATAGTACATTGAGCATAGCTTAAGTTCTTACGGTGATGACGTTCTTATACCTCTGCCTCTACGCATCGTAAATATCGACTAATGATTAGACAAAGGTCGAATGGTGGGAAACAAATCCTTGCCGCCAAGCAACTGTGTCATGTCGGCATGATATTTAAATCCTATCTGGGGGACGAGTTTGGACGTATCCATCTTCCGACGTCTTGTAAAAAAGGTAGTCGTGTTCCTTAAAAACAAAATAAACATGTGTTCTTTAAAAAAAGTCCGAAAAATCTCAAACTTTTCTTCATAGAATGGCTTGGGAAAAATGTTCCGTAAATGTTCGCAATCGATTGCTCGCTGTAGGGACACTCCTTAACAAAATTTGCAATTTAATTCTGTCAAAGTTTGAATCGCGTCAAACTTGTTACATTATATCTGTGTAACTTATTTTATATCTAACAGTCATGTTTTATGTTGAAAACAATTTTAATCAAAAGTTGTAATGAATCGGACGTAAGAAAATTATAAGGTCTTTTTCGTGTTCCGCTTGTTTTTAATAGCGATATGGCAAAATATATATTTCTTAATTTTACTGGTCCAAAACTTCACAACACGGACTTACACTGCGTTTTTATATGCAACTGTTAGCTCATCAACCGCAATTTCAATCTATTTAGCTAAAGAACCATCTCAAGGCTTTGCAATAAGCCTAAAAGATTGTAGAATAATAACTTTCGTGAGTCATACATACATATTATTAAATATTATACGGCTTTACTCACGCATTGATTTCGGGGAATGCCCGACTAGTTTCGAACTCAAACGGAGTCCATCTTCAAGAGCGAGTGTATATACGACGCCGTTATAACCTAAAAGATATTACAATATTCTTACTAGGCATGCGGCACAAATCTTTTTAAAATATTTTAAGAAAAAAATAAATTATAAAGTTTGTAAGATATTATGTGAAGATATTTTACGGCATCAATACGTACTACTAGTGAATATAATTATACAGGGTTGTCGAGATGAACGAGGGGATTAAATGCATCCGTTTTAGACTCGTAGATAATTTATTCCCCAATTCCGAAACTGACAGAGACGAAACACGTCGCGGTCGCTCCTTTGATTCAAATGTATCGAATTAATTGCTTCACATGTGGTGATCGGAACTCCTTATCTATCTCTTAGAGACGATTTTCTTTTGTAGTTTTCATTTGCGCAATAATTGTGATATTTTTTATAAAATAACTGTTTTTATTACATAATATTTATAATTAATTTTATTTATATTACAATATTAAGTTACTGATAAATTACTACATGTACAAAGTTAAGTGCTTTGGTGATTAAGAAAAGATATATTACAAATTACTGCATGACTGATTTTACCTTAGAAAATCATGCAGTATACCTCATCGTTCCCCTATTTTTTATATAAAAATTTTCTTTAACCTACCCTAGGTAGGAGAATAAAAGGCAGGAGATAAAAGTACGAACCTTGGTGAAACCAAACATTTTTGTAACTGTGTTTATCACTCGCAGTGGTATGCTTAAGACCTAACAACAGGACAAGCCCACAGTATATTTAAAGGCTAAACTTTGTAAAAAAAATACTATGTGGTATTAGTTCTTTTCATAACCAAGGCTTGTATGAGAATATATTATAAGGCTTGTATGAGCAAGGCTTGTTTGAGCACGCTATAGAATTCACGAGTAGGTACTATATGAAACTTAGCCCACTTACTAAGCCTAGCTTTGAAATGATAATTATATAATATTATAATACATATTGGAATTAAATTATTATCTTGGTAGTTAGAGTATTTTTTCGCACAAAAACTCAGCTCATTTTTAAATACATAGTCTAGGAGTTGAACACAAAAATGGTTGTTAAATTGGGCTTAAGCCTAAAAATATAATTATGCTGTGAGTCTATGTATTTTAAATGTATAAAATATTGAAAATGCATATTATAGGGCTGTATAAATATTTTTAATAAAAGAGTTGTGAACTTTTTTTTCATACAGGTAATGTATTTTTGAAGCAATATTCCATTCCTAAGCGTTTATTTTAAAAATAAAATAAAATAGCCTAATTGTAACTATTAATTAAGATTTAATAACTCGCAAGACACTTATGTAAATGCTTAAATATTATGTAAATAATAAGTTTTTATAATAATATCTATGAGAATTTTTTTGATATTATATATTGCCCGGTTAATATACTCTATTGTTTTTCAAGGCTTGATGGGGCCAAAGTTTTTTGATCAAGGCAAGCTAAAAATTTGCGACATTCAATCTTTTCTTTAGTTTTTTGATACGACAGTTTTTTGACGATAGATTTTAGATACACTAAGAAAGGATACCTACTATTGCTATCGTCTTGGATCTTACGCCAAAAAAAACCAAAGATTGAGTATCGATTTTTAAGTATATGCCACAAAGAAATCATTAAATGATAAAAATTCATGTTAGTAATTATTTAAAATTCAGGGTTACATTCAGTCATTAATTTTAAAGAATTTTATAATTAAGAAGAAGTAGGTATTATCGTCATTTAGTTAAAAACAGAATAATATAAAAAATAAGATAGCCACAATATAAATAAGACCTTCGCTGGTTTAATATCGTGCCAAAAAACATACTTATGTCCAATTATGAATTTAGTTTTTATTTTGTGTTTTGTTTTTGAATATTAGATTTCCTAGAAGTGCTAGTAGTTTTTGTAAAGTTTTTAAGTATCTGAAATAAAAAATTATAGTATTTTATTATTTAGATATTATTTTCGATACTAAAAACTAGATAGGTAGGTACTACAAAAATGTTATATCATATCTGTTTAAATCCCGAAATCAATTATTTCTAACAAAGATTTTGTAGAAAACCGCCCATACTTTGTGTGGTACTTTACGAATAAAATATTAATTAATTAATGCGCTTTTTTTTTTAATTCGGTTATAATTCAATTATATATAATGTGTTCTAAAAACCTCAAGTGAAATAAATAACTACTTATTGAAAACAATTTTGCTGTTTTATTTATACCTAACCTCAATTAAATATTTATTATAGGCTACTAGCTCTTGCATTATTTTCTTCAATTTTGAGTTTTGTTTTTGCTCACGAACGCCTACAGTTTATTTTAAAGCAATCCCACTATCATATCATATTTGAGAGAGGCGTCATACGTCTCTCCTTTATTTAGTGGTTTTAATATTTTCTATATACTACCTACTTAGCTTCTCCGATTACAGCATACGGCCCGCCTGATGGTAAGCAGTTATTAGCAGAATTGGAAAAGGAAGGAGAAATTAAGGAAGGGGAAAATTGAAGGGAAGGGAAGGAAAGGAATTGGATCCTGTCCTCACATTACTTATACTATACTGTACCTACAAATACTATTATTTAAAGACGATAATCTTTAAAAAGGTGGTAGCTACTACCCCGGTCGAGCTGGCCAATTTCTGCTGAAGGCATTACGTTAATTGTCTCGAATTAACTATGTATGCTTCCTTGCAAAGACAATAAATAAGTCTCAGGCTAATGTCGCGCTTTTAGACACTTAGCTACCTACCTTCTGATCGAGCGAAGAAGCGAAGGTGTCGACCTTAAAACCAGCTGCTTTTTACACAGACAACTGTACGTCATTCTCACATAACTAGCTCACACACTACTCTACTTATTAGGGCAAGAGAGATTCTTTTACACAAGCAATACTGTATAAAAATTTTACTACGGTTAGCTCTATAGAGCCAGCCGTAGTAGAAGCAGATGTACCTAATAATTTTGTATACATTATTGTGTAAACGACTTACAAAATTATTAAATTTTTACCCACAACCAGGGCCGAAACTTTTTGCGAAAAGAAGGCTCGTGTGGTAAGTGAAAAGTGGGTAAAATAGGGGGTGAAAAAAACGAAATCCATGCGGGCAAAGTCCCTGGCGAAATGCTAATAATTAATAGATTCCCATTAGTGGTGTACGAATTCAAAACTTTGATGGGAATAGCGATCTGATTAATCAAGCGCCATGTTCGTCAAAATCAATCAGAAATGGTTTAATTTGCTTTGCGTTCAGCTAATTTGAATTGGCTCAGTGTTTCGTGCCGTTTGATATATTAATCGCGAGTAAATTAGAGTCTTAATGCTATACACAAATTTCATCATTATCATCATCTGCCTGTATTAGTCCACTTCTGAACATAGGTCTCTCCCAATGCGCGCCACTATTGTACTCTCCATTGGAGGTATTTGCCCATAATCGCCACGCTGCCAAATTTAATAGGAAGTAATAAGGTTCATAAAACAATTTTCTCCAAGGAACATAGGTCGAAATCTGAAAGTTGAAGATTGATTTTTCATACAAAGTGTCTGGTCACGTTTTGTATGATGATTACCTCTTAAAATTTGGCAGGTATTTAAAGCATAGGTAAGTACTGTATAGATAGATAATAATTGTAATATTATGGTCAAATTTCGACCATTTCAAACCACTAGTTATAATAATTACTTTGGGCTAGAAAGATGTACCCGGAAATTTTCGTACAAGACTACAACAAAACGAATAGTGAATCGAAGTAGCGCGACAGCTTGCTAAGAAGAAAAACATAGGCGCTGTAAAACTGTTCTGAATGTATTCCTTAATGCAGAATACCCATACATATATACAATAATAACAATAATATACACCATCCCACCAACGACGTGACCTTTTAGCCAGAATTCCAGAATTCATCCTCGTAAGTCCCCAAACTATGTGTAGAAAACCGCACTATAAAAATTAAAAACTATTGTTGAAGTAATTAGAAATTTACAAAATAACTATCAAATTCTTTAGTACGTTGTACAAGAGGCAGTGCTGTAACTAATGGAGCGGTGCCCAAGCGCAAGGTAGACCCTGAAAAGAAGCAGAAATGATTAGACCATTTATTATCTAAATTTTGGGTTCATGTCTTTTCAAATTACCGTCAAAAAGTCGGAGTACCTATCGGAGTTGGCAGTTTTTTTTTTACAATGAAAGAGTTTTTACAACAAAATTATGCATTGTACAATGCGCTGCTCTCAAACAGCCAGTCAGAACCACGTGGCCATGGGAAACCATAAGTACATAATGTCACCTTGATTGACATGAAGGTCTACTACAATTTATTAAACGCGTGTAGGGTTTTAATTGACAGCTTTTTCCTATTTATAGTTTTAACTTGGTTTTAAAACAGATAATATGGGGCTATAGAAAACGAAAGAAATGTATAGGATTAGATTCTATTCATTTGTTTTGACCACGTGACATAACGATAAAGGTATCTAATCCGATACATTTGTTTCGTTTTCTATAGCGTTAGCGATTGTAGATAGTCAACTTGGCTAAGCCCCTAGGTGTTCTAGCGTCATTTTAAAACAAAAATCTCAAAGCATAGTATTCGAAATTTCGAACTGTTGCCGGACAAGAGGTTGATGTCACTTATACCGTCTGGGACAGTTGACTATAGAAAAAAAAATTCGTTAGCGCCAGCAGAATTACAAAACAGCTCAGTTGGTAGAGTACCTTGGTGGTTTTAAGGCAACCAAATAAAATAGGTCGCAAGTTAAAATCGTAATCGAATATTTCCTTCGACATCTTTTTTTAACCTACTTACTTTCTAAAGAATTGTTACTAGTCTAGAACTAGTCGAATAAATTGTAAAACACTAAATTGTGTTGCCTAGCAACCTAATAGGCCCTCACAAAGAGACATCTATTGGATCACATAACAATGGATTGGTATTTCATGGTTACATTTTGACCTTCGCAAGGGCTGATTTACATAAGTTAAGGTAACTTTACAAATAAAGAGACTATGCTCATATAATTAACATAATATTATTATACTATTTATGTTTTGGCAGAGTAAATTACATTGCGACCTAAATCCTGCAGTATAGAAAGTAAGCGTGTACGATATTTTTTTAGGTTACGGTAGTAAACCAAGAACACTGATAGTTCATGTCCGTCTGTCTGTCACAGAGTTACAACTATTTTACTTGCAGATCAATGCCAGAGAACTAAAATTAAGCTCGAATATAGTATAAACCCGACAGAGTTATGACATGGTTTAATAAAAAGACGACGATCTTATATCTATTTCTCGTTAAAAAAAAGTAGAAAAGACACTTTTTCTCTCTTTTTCTCTCTACATGTTTCTACATGTTAAATGGTGATGAATATTTTATGTTAGTTATACATACGTGATGAAGTATAATATTATTAAGTAAAGATTAAATTTTTTAGACGTTTCCTTCTTACTTCGAAGTCTGGAAGCCAACAATCGGAATACCAGGTAAATTATAATTAAATTCTAGATAACGTACAGTTTTCTAGACTACGGAACCCTTTACACCTTTTGCTGCGCGCGTATCACACTAGGTTGGTTTTGATTTTTTATTAAGGGGGGAAACCTTTAAAAGTCATCCGGCCTCTAGGGAAAAGGCCGGGGAGTGTGGAATTCTTACCTCACTAAAACCGCCCTAGTGATCACCATTAGCACATGAGGGAAGGTCCCGAGTTCTCTACCTATTCGAGGGTAACAGTTTTTAATAATACGTTGTTTACCTAAATCAAATTATAATACATGATGTTTACCTTCATCAATTCTCTCACAAATCAGGTATGCTGGTGGTAGAGAGATTTTTCAACGGAGTGTAAAGCCATGTCTAAGGCCTAGAGGCGGTTTAAACTCTGACACCAGGTTCATCAAGCATTCGATAAATTTATGAATGATTAATATAATGCAGATCGGTAACCTTTATATTTTTATTATCTCCATGCATACCTATTATGTATACACACGTGATACGCGCCTGCACAAAACATGATAACTGCACATAATACAAGCTGATATAAAAAGGTTTATACCTAAGTTTATACCTACTTCAAGCTGCGGCCAACCTTGGCACTAATTATGGAAAAAGATGAAGAAGAAAAAGTTGTATTCCTTAATATTGTCGAATGATTTTTGATGATAAAATACGATCAACGAATAAGTAATTTAAATTATTAATCATACAATACGTACCCCAAATTATAAACCCTACTGAAATGGACAACATGCGTTATATTGAATTTCTAAAGACAAATTATTTCCCCCATAACAAAGCCAGGGCGTCTGTCGCACACATTGACATAGTATGCAAACACGGCTTAGCTGTAGTTGTGACAGCTAATTAGATGATGTCATGCAAACAGAATGAAGTGTTTAGGGTGCCAGCCGATTAAAATAGACATAAAAGCAATACGCGAAATTTTGTTTAAAAACTTTATAAAAGAAAATTGAGTGTCTATAGGTCAGCTAAATGGGGTAATGCAAGGGAAATGTCATTACGTTTAAATATTATAAATTTCAGAATTGGTGACATCTTATATCGCGAATTCCCAAATGAACGGCCAAATGGATTGAGATGAAACTAGGGACATAATTTAACTTATGTGGATAAAACAATGGATTAAAGCAAAGACTACTTTATATCCCGAAATTATGCATAAAAGTTCTCGGGCGGTAAGCTAATAAGATACAAAAAATATAAGAACAATACACAGAATCAATCTTCTTAAATTAATTATTTTATAGGCTAATTACTGCTTAGCAAACTGATAATATTATCTAAATTATACTAAATGATTCAACAAGATCATGTCAGTTCGTCTGGTCTTGTGAAATAAGGCCAATAATTTTCTCTTCATCCGGTTGGCAACCTGATTGATAGTATTCGGGTTTTGGATGTTCTGGGGGCTGTAAGCCTGGCATAATTTCTACTAGGTCCAGCCTGAGTGGAGATCAAACCAGAAAAAAAAGTATCCTATGCTTAATACAACAACAAGTACAAAAAAGATTTTTTTTTTTTTTCGGGGGGAAACCTTCAAAAGGCACCCTGCCTCTGGGGAAGAGACAGGGTAGTGTGGGATTCTTACCTCACTAAAACCACCCCGGTGAATACCTACAAATATATTCACAAAATTTATTGAATTTAGAAGATGAAGAATTTATTGATGGGTAAGTTGGGTAACATAACGACACCCAATATGAATAACATCGTAACTCAATGTGTTTGGTTTTCAGCACAGCCATTTTAATTTTTTTTTATACTTAGTTTATTTTTTATTTGCAGATGTAGTATATAGTTTTTCTAAACAATTGTAAGTGTCATATACTGATTTTAATTGCTTTTTAGAGACAGAAAATTAAGTCTGACCTTGCTGAATCCAAGTGATAAAGTTGTACAAACGTGTAATTTAAGTTACAATGTTATTCATATTGGGTGTCGATAGTTCCTTGTAACATGGTCATGCCCAAAATAAACAATCTCACTTACCTACTCTAACGATCGCAAGTCAAGTAGGTAATGGTCACTAAGCGTTATGTGAAACCGTATATGACGTAGCTTAGGTATGTCGTATCTACCAGAAAGTTCTTAGGCGTAGTGAAGTTGTAATACAAGCACGTCAGTGCTTAAATGGAAACAGTTTTATTGAAAAATGGAACTTACTTCTAGTACTATAAGGTACATGATAGTAAACACAGATTTACCTTTAACCGTACTTGGATTTCTGAGACTGAATAATATTATTGAAGCTTAAACAAAAAAAATAAGTTCGATTTTTGAATAGGATTTGTTTATTTTAGGAGGTGAAAGATTAATATTCGTTTGGATAAATTTTTAAAACTCATAATGTGACATGGGAATTTTGGAATTTTCGAATGCACAATAGAATTCGTTATGAATTCTATTGTGCATTCGTAAATTCCAAATTCAAATCCAAAAAGTTCCAGAAACTTTGGAAGAATAAAGTAAAGAACAAAATGTATTAGTCATTTAAGTAGGTACTTTACATAAAGGTTGGTGTACCTATATCAAATGATGACCACAGTCACAGTGTATACCTATTAAAAATATGTATAAGGTAAAATTAATAAACTTGTTCAGAACAAACAGGAATGAGCCAGACGGGAATTAAAAAAAAGATATTAAAAACATATGGCTGGCGTCGCAGTAATGTTGGACTTTTTTTATAACGGCACATGCGATCAGGAGAGAGAAATTCTTGTGTTAATGTTCATAATATATTACCTAATATTTGCGTTTATTACATTTTTATAAGTAAATTTTAAACACACAGCGTGTTATATTCCCACGTGTTATAAGTAGTTAAGCTAGGTCCCAATAAATTAACAGCTGATTTATCAATTCAAAGAATTGTATTTCTTATTCTTGCGCACTAAAATTCAAAATAGCTTAAAGAATTACCACGCATGGTTTTCGTTTACGATCACGTGACAATCACGCCACCACCTCGTCATTCGCCGAAAAAATATAATGGGGTCATCGGCATTCATTCAAGATATCAAATCTATGTTAATATGTTAATTTGTTTAGTAATACAATTCGCAGTATTACCCATGCATGATGAGATTATGAACGTTAAAACGCATTAAGCGCACATCGCCTACTGTACTGCAATTTAACGTTTGAAATGCAACCCTTGATATTTTTGAAATTTGCTGCCTAATGCCGCTCACACAACGGGCTAAGTAAATAAGTCTTTAAAATAAACAGACATGTAACACGCGCAAGCGATACAAACTATTTAGGAAAGCAGCGTAAGCGCGTCGCCTGATAAAATGACGTTTGTGTGACGAGCCAACTCGCTCGGAACCGATGCAGTGTTGAGTCCGCTAGACATTTTGCCTCAGTACGACGCGCACGCTTCGCCGGCCGGCCATTCTTACCCAAATAACGTACAAAAATCCGTGTCGATTTAACTCAAACTGCTATAAAAATTCCTACCTATAATATTGTGTACAAAACAGGTGCATTATCAAGTGTCTTCGTGATTGTTTTAAGGTTATAAACTGGACATTCCAACGTGGTGTTCTGTGAATTGGGTCATGGTGTACAATTAACACGTTTCTGTGTAAGTATTGTTTTTTTTAATTTTTGAAAATCGAATGTGAAATCGAAGTAGTGCTGGCAATGTATCTTTTTTTAGTGCGGTAAATTTAATCGATTATTTATAGTCGATACCAGTGTTGAAAATATGTGTGTCTATTTATACAGTTAATTATGTTAAGTATAGTTTTTCAAACTAATGGTTCAACCAAATTGGATTACGCATTCCACGTAACTTCAGAATAGTAACGAGTGTCGTAACATACGGTTCATTTTTAACTGATTCCACTCAACTGTGGTCTGTTGCGATTATCATAAATTTCACATACCTTACTCGACCTATTTATTTAAATCTCATTTCTCAATGCTTAAATAGGTATTGTCTGTCTCAATTCTTTTTTATTACTAAAATATTCGATTTTTATAAATAGAGAATTAATTAGATACTTACCTACTAACATTTCAAGGACCATCATTATAAACCTCGCGTCAAAAATTACGTTTTTGCTTGAATACACGTTCTTTGTCTTCAATGGCGGGTTTCTTCGTATTGTTAAAAATTACCTGACACGTCTTTCAATACAAACACCCCGTGGGAGTTCTGTTGTATTAAAAATAGCTTAACTTTTTTTAAGGCTAACTTATGGTTTGAGTAGGTACGCTCTTTCTAATGGTACGGAGAGTTACCGGACAGTTGCTTTTTTAAATTTTAATGTTTAATAAGTTATAAAATTTCAGTTGGTATTCATTACTACTTACAATTTGTAATACTTCAAGAGTACCTTAAGCTTTCCTTTATTTCGACGTAGTAGAGATTAATTTGCACTTTACTCGCATTTGTACCACTAACGTGTGCTTTACTAGAATCAAAAAAGAAAATATACTTACAGTATGTGCAAACTAACCCGGCCGGGCTGAAGTTAGGCTCTCAGATTGCATGCGTTGTATGCGTATACGCATCTCTTCCTTTCTAACTATCACTAGTTTAATTTACCCTCACCCACCTCACCTTTACCATTTAATCCCTAAAATGTATATTACGATTCCATTCACTACATCACGACATACTTCAGCCCAGCCGCGTAATTTTGCGCCTACTGTATTTCAATACGAGTCTAAATCAACAACTTCTTCAAACCAATATAGGTACTACAGGATAATCAAATTAGTACCTAAAGTTCTTGTTGCTATATCGATAATTTTAGTTAGTTCGGACCATCACTATTTCTAACAATGTAGGTAACCATACGTGGAGAGTTTTCAAAAGTTTGTAACGTGTATAATTTGTAATATAAACCTTACTTTCTTGCACTTTATAGTACCATAAACTGTACTATGATCTTCAAATAGAACTACAAATAAATGTTCGCTTACTTTGTAGGTTTGTTTCAAATAAGAAGTATTCAAATCAACGTCTCTTTGAATGACGCTTTGTACTGTAACAGCGCAGTCAAGCTTTCTATTTCAAGTTTATTTACAGAGAACTTTTTTTGGATTTCGTTTTCGGTTCGGATTGAGAATATTATCTATTATCAGTGTTGTTACTGTGGGTTGTCAGCCGTAATTTGAGTCTTCAGTGTTGGTAAACTTTTGTTGTTAAAAATCATTTTTTTTAGTTTAAATGGTATATTACCTAATTGCACTAGATAACATTATTTGGTTGTAACATTATAGATTATTGAGTTTATTGGGCTATTGCCCAATATTTTATAATTAATCTTAATATTATTATAATTTAAATTTAATAATAATATTATATAATAATATTTTATCTATAATGTTCTGATAACGATTGCTATTATGGAAAAAGAATACTAAATTACGAGTAGACACTATTCACAGTCAGGCAATACGTTAGAATTCTATAAACGAATTAGCCTACAAGACAATATCGTCAGAAAATCAACAGAATGCGTAGATATTGTTTGAGACTCTGACAGTGTCGAAGTTGTTTTTAATTGTAATTTTAATGTAGATCCTAGATCACAACTTATAACAGTTGAGATGGCAGTCAAAAGTAATCCTATTGAACATTTAAACACGAATCATCCTAAATAAATATTCTCTGTTGCGTTTGGTTCGCGCCAATCAGTTTTGAACATTGATTTATTGATACAATCGACGGAAGTCACACGTTCCTCAATATTCGTTTCGGATTAAATCACAGACAAAAGAGTTGCTTAGCTTGAACATTGTTGCATCGTTCTCCTGCCTTTCCCATGGCATTTGGTTGAGTAACTAATCAACTGTTTTAATTGTTTACTTTTTTATCAATTTTTATTATTACATCCTTCTTTTTCCTTGGAATATCATGATTAGGGCACTGAGGAGGAAGTGGGCTGTATGTGTAGTAGGTTGATTGTAGAAAACTCCAGAATTAGGTGTCACTATTTATTTGTCACTCTATCTTGTCTTTATTTTATTAAGGATCAGTTTTCTACTTCCTTTGTTGTGTTTCCCTGTCGTATTTGAATACAATCCATCCATCTATTCTTTAGTCTACCTCTATTTCTATAACTATCCAAATAAGGTTTTACACAACATTTCCTTCATGTATGTTCTAACTTAAGTAAGTCTGTGGTTTATTTTTATTTTTTTTCAAAATTAACTCGGACTTCTTGGAGTTAGAACCAAATAAATAGGTATATTAACTTGTACTTTTGTCTTGCGTATATTGGTTTTACGCGCATAAAAGAATCTATTTTTTTCTAAAAAAGTATTACTTGTCAGTACGCATTAAAATAAGTGCATAACTACAGGACTATTTTTAGAATACTTAAATCATTCTGCGATACCAAACCACAATATTGGCTTTCTGATAAGAAACAAATGTCATTGCAGTCAAAACGGACAATTCTCCTACAACTAAATACACAAACGGTATCAATCAATTTAAAAATACTAAAAGAGTTGAAAATAATAATGTTCTTATGATAATAGATGGCGCCAAATGTTCTAAATTAACGCAAGCAAAGGCTAGTAACAAATAAGCATAGTTTAAAAACCGTGGTGGTCCGTAATAGTTGCTAAAAGATGGAACTTCAAATTTATCTATCGATAATTCTTATATACCTATCGTAACTCTTTCTCAACTTTGACCCTGATCACTGGTCTGCGCATGCGATGTAGTGATTAGCAACAACAGCAACTCACATGAACAAGGACTCTTTGATAACAGTTTATTTCGCGCGTTTGGCCCCGGACATATATTTTTAATTTCAATTATGTAAGCAAAACTAAGAAACATATGACATAAATAATTTGTGATAGTGTAGATAACATTACGGGGTATTTGAGTAAATATAGTTTATAAAAACATAGCACTTCCAATGAGAAGAAAGAAGATTAGAAAAAGAAGAAGATACATTTTGTTTATTATACTAAAGCTTAGTCTTGGTAATATCCTCAGTCAACATACAAATTTAATCTCTATTTATTCTGATTTGTGTCAGTCAAATACCTAGGTGAAAAAATATACTTTGAACAAAACTGTTTTTGACCCCTCACGAAATAAGAAGGGTATTATAGGTTTACCATGTGTACTTGTGGCATTGTGGCTCCTAAATAGATAAACCGATTGTTTTTTCCTTTTTTTCAATTTTAAAGTTGATTTATTCGAGAGTGTTCTTACCTAAAAAAAATATTTAATTTATACTTCGTAATAAACGACATGCATTCCAAATAAAATTAGTTCATCAATACGATGGTGCATATTGCATTCGATAAACCATTTGATACAACCACGCATGTCTGCCGACTTACCTGCATGGCATTCCACAAGGAATTATGTCTGGCCCAGTAAGTTTTTACAATGTAACTGTAGGGACATACGTGTCTCCAAATATGGGCTTGTCCTGTAATTGTGTATAAAAATGATTTTTTATACATGCTGTAATGCTAACGATCGATTTTTATGTATTTGTTCGAGAGTAAAGTGCGGAATGTGGTTGCGTGAGGTAAAAAGTTGGAAAATTAAATTGCAGAAATGAATACCGTCGTTAATGATGATTGAGTCTTATAATTAATTTAATTGTATCGGTAGCTATATCGACTGGTCTTTGATTGTCAATAGTCTGCAATTATAATGGCAAAAAATATGTGTTTATCTTTGGGTACCATTAAGAACCAAGTACCATTTTAGGATCTTGGAATATCTTTAATAAAAAATATCTTATAATGATACAGGTTCAATTTTTTTTTAAATATGTTCCTTCCAAAGTATTAAACTTAACGAAATATTTCAAATTTTCCAAAGTGCGTCTTTTACACTTGAAAATGTAAATGTGAAACTTAATGTGTGATTGAGATTAAAAATTCATCCTTTTGTACATGTTCGAAGAATTTAATTGTAAAATTTTCTACGCGTGTTAAATGTGACTAGTAATTAACGTTATAAGTCCTTGTAACACTGTATCATTGTTAATATGAATGAATCTTATCAAATAAGATGGCAATGTTTACAACAAACCATAAAAGGGAACAAGTTTTAATCTAAATACAGATAATAATATCTGCATTTAATCTGAAAGCCTTGTAAACTATTTTACAAGACAGATTAACAAGATAATTCTGTAATCAGTGATGATAGCTGATGTTCTTTAAGTTTTATTGGTGAACACTTTAGATAAAGCTAGCTTAATATAAAGATAAATATTATATCTGATGGCATTCCTTTAATGTAGGTCAATTATCGCCAGAAGTGAATTATATTTATTTGCATCATTTTTTGCTTTCATATTTTCATTCTCCCTTATTACTGTTTCTGAGAAATTAAATACGAATAGCTGATGTTGGCCTTATTGAGCTAGACTCAAGTGGATCTGGTTTGATTACATCTGCAACATGAGAATGATGGATTATAGCAACCACGCAGTGGGTCCAAAAAAGCAGTATGGCGACCCAGAAGGAGATGGCGGATGAATTGGACCCAGATCTGAAGGACTAGTCTCTGATAATTAAAATTAAGCCATTAATATACGTACGTAATGCAGAGAAGATAAATATCCTTCCCTTTGAACTCGCTGTTTGTTTAATTGATACCTCGATATTAGTCGATCATTAAAGTCTCAGATACTGCCAGTATTTTATCAATTTTCTTTTGATTGTACCTATATTGCAACGATATTTAAGGTTATTGATTTATGAGCAAACAGTTTATTTATCGATACCATAGACAACGTGATATTTGCACTACATTTATTTTCTCTGGTTAGATTTTCATGATTCCATGTTTATATTTCATAATTTCCATAAACAAATCCTCTTGAACAATGAAGCATCATCCTTTACCAAAATATTGTCCTCCTTCCTGCGACTAACTTGTAACAGTGAAACTTGTGACTTACTCGTATGTCTCTCTCTGTACATATAAAAAGAAAAAATTAAAATAGTATTAACTGCTCTGTTTCTTTCTTTCACGCAAATTATTTATTTCATCTCTTGGCATTTTTGTCTATATAGTAATCTCAATAGTTTTTTTTTTGTTTTAGCTGAACTGCTTTCAAATGTACTGGTATTAACTTCTAAACATCCACTTTCTACGACAGCGGCATTTATATCAACTATTTAATAAATATCCTTACTTAAACCTTAGACCTTTCAACGAGATATCTTTCAAGAGCAAATCAAATACAAATAAACATAAAATTGACCTTAAACGCGAGCAAGGCAGGCAACTAAGTTGTTTTAAGTACCCATAATGTTCTCCCAATCAGCACAAATCAACAAACAAACAATAAATCAGATGAGAAATTAGATGATTTATACAAACAGAAACCGAAAACCAGATGCAAAGCTTAACTCGGAGAAAACAAATAACGCGTTATAGATTTCCTAAGTTGATAATTGGGTAAATTGTAAACAGCAAATAATATAGGAACTCAAACTCCTTGGCTGTAAACTTTGAGTGTGATTAATAAAGCTAGTTTCAAAGCTTGAAACTTACAGTACCTATATTAAAAAAAAATAGAGCAACCCTACTAGAAGTATGAATCGAAAGCACGGGTACGAACAATGCAGCCGCGACACGAGCTCAGTCCGCGATCATACCTCGATCTACTGCGGTTCAACTAGGCTCCACGAGCGAAAAAGTTAAATTTTAGCCTATACCATGGTTAACTGCTATGTTAAATTTTGCAAAAATGTTTAAAAAACATAATTTTTAAAAATGATATTTTAACATTTCAATGGTGAGACCTGCTTACGCTCTGCTCAGGCCAATGTTGTTGTCGTTATCACCCTATATTTTCTTATATTATACTCTATGGCTTGAACCTACCATATGGGTATCCATAATCATCAAGAACCTGCTTCAGTTTTGGGCTTGATTTCTCAATTATCTTCTAAACCTATATAACAATACCGTGACTAATTGTCTGACAGACATTCCAACAGTCTAAACGGGTAAACTTATGGAGGTAATGGTAATTCTTTGAGTACCTTTGAGGTGCACTAAGGAAGAATTTTAGCGAATTCCATCTTTTCAATTGGTAAAACAGGGAATGTCAATTCCGAAATATAAACTCCGCCGATACATATGCAAACTTCAAATTTTCTGATATTTTTGCCGTTCCAAGCAAGTAAATAATACTTTATATCAAGCAGATTATTATCGAAAACCCTATAAGTTCCAGTAAACATTAGGGTTTAGTCATCAACTGAATTCATGGTATAGTTTCCATCTGAATGAAGCAAATACAATACTTTGTCATTGTAAACTTGAAACCTTCGCAATTGTGTAGCGTCAAATACGTATTCAACAATGTGTGTTGCGTGATTTTGTAAGAGATTATTATTGTTATCGGTTATTATTATAATCACGTCGCTTGGCTTAGTGATAGCATTATTTGGTTTAGTAAAAAAACATACTATACTAGTTTTTTCACTCGCGTTGATTTAGGATTTGAAATTATTGAAAATTAAATCATTATTCGAAAGGTACGCGTTGCCAATTTGCCATCTGTTATCATAAGAATATTATTGTTGTTTTCCTCGGGAACAGTACTTTTTTTTTCGGGATAAAAGGTACGCTATGTCCGTTTCCATAATCACCTGACAATGTATATGCAAATTTTCAGGATGATCGGTTCAGTAGTTTAGGCGTGAAAAGGTAACAAACTTACTTTCGTATTTATAATATTTGTTAGGATTGGCCTTATTTCATCTACGAACTTGAGCAAGTTCTTCGTCTTCCTCAATCTCGCTTTTTTCCGTAGGTTCACCAAAAATCGAAGCTAGATCTTCTTTGCTAAGATCTTGGTACTTTTTTTTCAAGCGTCTTAGTGTTGAATCTTTTTTAATTATTTCTTATCATAAAAGGAATTTTAAATGTTTCAAACAGTAATTCTTTGAATCTTTGTAAATTTTCGTGACATGTTTGTGATGTGACATAAATGTACAATCTAAAGTAAAAAGTACTACAGTCGTGACAAACTAATTGTGTCTTCTTTTGTAACTTAGTTTCAAGAAAGTTACGCTATCACTTTTTGTCTGTTTTGTTAGTACCTACTATATTTTTTATTTGGTGCCGTGTGGTTTCCGGCCTAAGAATAGAACCACCCCTACTCGTCCCGTGGGTATCGTAAGAAGCGACATAGGGAAAGATCCGAAGAATTGGCAGCTGCATCCTTCTGAGTAACAGTAATAATCTGCTGCTGCTATTGCTATCGCTAACCCGCTTGTCCAGTATGGCGATTATGGGTAAATACCTCTAATGAGCGCACAATATTGGCGCGCATTAAGAGAGGCCTATGTTCAGCAGTGGACTAATATAGGCTGATGATTATGGTGATATTTTTTATAAGTTATTTAGATAACGAGCAGGCGTCCTCTAGTGAATGATATATCAATATTTCGTAAAAAAACTGTCAGTAAGATTAATTTATCTACAATGAATTACGAAAACATTTGATATTAACTTATTTGTAAAGCGATGGAACTCTTATCAATGCACTCAACAGGTAATTTTAACCTTTACTTATCAAGGAGAAAACTGTTGACAGTAATTTTTCCTTAACAATTAAATAAAAGTTCCACGCTCGTATCTTATCTCTTTTTCGGTTTCCTCTAATTGTTATTTTTTTTTGTAACATTTTTAAAAACATACAACAACATGCAAAGAAAATTGTAAAGGAGATTGCCAATTTTTGTATGGGATTTGGTCCAAATTCTACCCACAAATAAAAGTACATGCATTGGGTTCCTGGATTTAATCGAGGAAACCAGGTCACCAGAGAGATTTTTAACGGGCGTGTAAAACCCTGTTAGAAGTTTACGGGCGGTTTAAACTGTGACAATGGGTTGTTCTTTAACTATACGATAAAAAAGGAGTCAGAACTCAACACACATATTCCTCTAATGCATATGAATGATAAAACAACACGTGAAATGTTCGTCTCGGTCGTAGCATTGTACTTGAACTTGCTCGTCTTTATTGTTTTAATAACGTGCTGCGCCTGCGTCTATTTGATGTATCACTTCTGTTGTTACGATAGTTAATATCAGTACATCAAAAACAATACCAAAACGTGCATGTATTATTTTATTCAGTGTTAGCTAATTAGAAGTCTCAGGGTCGAACCTGTTGAAATTTTGAAACAAGAGAGAGAGAGGTCACTTGTTCCTTACCTCGGTAAGCACGTAAAGCCGTCGGTCCTGCGCCTGAACTCTTTCCAATCGTGTCAGATTGCCATCCCATCGTAATGTAAGAGTCAGGGAATAGGGAGTGCACATGGGTTTGCGCACACACTTATGAGTCCCATGTCGGGCAACGGGCACAATCCCAAAAAACGCAGTTACCGGAGGGAGATTCCAATTTCCACTATATCGGATTCAATCCCAGATAAAAGTCATATTCAGCATAAAAACAATACAGAAAAGAAACACTTGTACTCGACTTGGGAAACAAACTCTTAACTCAGCAGTGCATTCGACCACAAGACCAACAATGCAGTTAACACACATTTCGACAAACTGCGCATTCATCAAATTTCACCCACGTGTCTAAAAAGAAACTTTACTATCTCTACAACACTACCTATCTTCAACTTATCGATGTCGATAAATTTATTTTCATCTACACTTATCTTATCTCTCTATTCAAGTTATTGAACTTATATAAGCTATAAAATCTCCTTATTAATGAACAAAGGGCTCAAAGATTGACTTTATCGATACAATAAATGGTAATTATTGGACCGGTATCGCGAGAGACTTTGATTGGACAAACGTGTCATTCATTAAATGTGGTAAGAATAATCGAATGAGAATTGATTAAAAATGAAATCGTTATTGAACCTCGATAAAAAATATTATCTTCGTTAGCTGTAGCACTGGGATGATGTTTATGAAAACTTAGTCAAAAATTACACTCAAAGTTAAGAATGAAATCAATTATAATTATTGCTTATTATTATTAAAACATAAATTACACCCCTGCGATAGTAGTAGTAGTAGTGTTGTGATAGTATAAAAACCTTCCGAAAGTACTTTTGTATTTTGAATCTCTGGGAGAAAAAAGGTTCATTAAAAAATGTTAACGTTTTTCTAAGAATTACCCACTGGCAGAGGTCACATGTTGCGATTTTACTTTTACAAAAATATAGTAAGCACACAGGGATATACACTTCCAGTTTATGCTGACATCTTGTTGTACGAAGAGCCTATACAATACGAGGTCAGTTTATACAGGTTTTGGATAGCTTGATGTGTAGCCGTGTATACTACTATCGTATCTCCTAGGACTCTGTCTAAGTAGAATTTCCCTTTTTTATCCCCTATTTTACCCGTTCAGAGATGGAATTTTCAAAAATCCTTCCTTAGTGCAACTGATTCCTCTGGCGCAAAGTTTTTGTCTCTTTTAATTGTTAGTACTTACACAGTCATATGAAATTGGGAGTACCAAGAAATTTAAGTATGACAGCACTCGTTTTTATATTATTTATTTATTTTTACAATTTTAGGTACATTAAAAAAATATATAGAGTCCAGAGGAATTAGATAACCGAAGAAAGATATAGAGTATTTACTCGTGGCATATTTCAAATCTTTAGGTCCACCGGTTTAGTGTGTGCGTAATTCTGTCGGTCAGTCACGGTACTGTTTTATAGGTGTGGTAGGCCTATAAAATATTTGTATGCAATGTGTTACGTAAGTACATTCATTGCTGCGTAAAAGAAGCACAAACCAAACAAAAGGATTTAATCTACCAGGAAAATATCCTCTATTAAAAATTATGCAAAAACTCAATTTTAATTGCTTTATCGATAAAATATTTTTTGGAAATTAACACTGCACATCTGCATCGTATGAATTAACACGAGTTGCTACACAACACTACGTATAAAAAGATTTATTATCGAAGAATATGAAATAAGTTTCCCCTGTCGGGTTTTACGACAGTCATAGTGATAAGAGCGTGATATATTGTGAGTTAAAAATATAAAAAATACCTATTAATAAAGGTAATGAAACAAATAAAGTATAAAATAATAAATACATTCCAGCTTACCTATGCGACTTTGAAAAGAGGAAAAATGATAGCGTATATGTAGTATGTAACGGTAGTCTATGGTATTTATGAAACATTTTTAAAGGATTCATCGCGTAAAAATATTTATTTATTTGTCAAGTCCTGTCGTTTCGAGTGCTTTGCAGCTCTCGTGGTCGCAGGAGTGCCCGAGCCTTGATCTCATGATCTCAGTGATCAGGAGCATTAATTAAGTATCAACCATGAAATGTAGCGTCGCTAGCGCAACTGTCGCGAGCGCCTGCGCACTAAGGTAGCAAGTTGAAAGTTGACAGCAGCTCTCTCCGGCCGCACCTTACGCGCTTTAAAGAGGAGCGCGCGTAATTGCTGGGACATTATTTTTTAAATATATGTGACCTGATTAAGATCCTGTTTTAGAGATTACTGGTAAGTTCCTGTTATCTTACCTGACATAAAATTTCATACAAATTCTGTTCTATTTTTGAATTTACCTATCTGTAGACCTAATCAGACCCTAAACCATTAGTTTTGAGCTAACTACGACTTTTGCCCGATATTCAAATCGATCGACGCTACTTATGCCGTTTTGTTTTGCTTGTTTTGGATTTTCTATCCACAGATTCTCAAAAAAAACAATTGTCAGGATTTTATGAGGGTACTGACTCCAGTGACTCCCTATATCGACTGTCAAAGGTCTTCATGACAACCGAGGCCAACAGCTTAACGTGCTTTCCGAGGCACGGAGTAAGTGATAATTTATTTATTATACGCACATAACTTACGAAAAGTAAGACCTCTGACTTGCCAGTCAAGTGTCATACCACTAGGCTATCAAGACTCTACAAGTTGTATTTACAAATTTTAAAAAAATACCATTCTTGTACTGTCAAACGTACCACTATCAGGCAAGTAAATGCGCGAGGTCACGTTTGAGTACGCATAATCTCTAGAAAACATGCATTATACATTTTATAGTTTATTCATAGGTACATCTGCACTTATACATAAATTCATTATTCTATCCTCGTAAACATGTGAAGATGTTCTTTAAATTTCTAGAATTTTCCATAATTTGTAATCATTTGTATGTTGAGTACAAGTTTGGTATCAGCTTAAAGGTTTTAAATCTGGAAAAAGCATTGAAATCGATTTATAAATAGTAGTAGGTACGAGCATTGACTGGCAAGTCAGAGGTCTCAGGATCGAAGCCAAGGCACGCACGTTTATTCATTCTATTTATTTTTATTTGTGTATTTTGAAACTTTTCGGTAGAAAATAGCTATATAGTATATAAATTTAATGTAAATATTATGTAAATGTGTGTGAATCTAAATAAAATATTTATTCAAAAACATTTAAATTTGTTGAAACTTTTATATTCAAAAGGTACTACGTCACTAAATATATTTTATTTTTCTGTAGAAAGAAAACCAGTAGCCTGCAACCAGTAGCGTGCTTAGTACCCTAACAACAGTGCATACTCAACGCCTTTTTTTAAAGTTTTACTGAAGTTTAAAAAAAAATTACGTCATATTGTTTTATTACTACATTTACTTCGGCTTCGGCTTCGGAAAAATATAATGAAGGCAGAATACTGCCTGCTTGCCTTTTACTATCTTTTCTTCTATAAGATATAATGCGCTCAAAGTCGCAGATTGAAGCTAATAGACAATAAGATTGAACTTATAGACTCTAAATGAACCAAATGACTTGATCACGAGTCACTCAAATGATAAGTGACTCTCGATGTCGCGGTCTTGACAAATTAAGCAACAGTGTCAAGTTTATTAGTTTTACTAAAAAAAATTTTTTTAGGTCTATTACTGTTACGAGTATTCCACGGCGACGGCAACCTACAATTGTTAGCCAATTTTCAATAAAAAAAATTACACTACTGAGATGTCATACAATATTTTGGCCGACATGATGGTAAACAGGTTCCGTAGTCGGTAGACCGCCGTCGGTCTATAGGTTACCGAATACGGAATCCGCTCGAAACACGAAATCGGTTTTTGTCTCCGCGTTAAACAAAAAAAAACAAAAGCTTATTTAAATATAGAACGAAAATTATTTTATTATTAAAATGAGTAAACTTAAGTAATAAATAGCTTTTACTACAATCATTTTTGTATAACGATTAAAAACACAGTCACTTCATAAGTCTTTTCCCATTAAAGGTTGTACCTTTGTCAATGATATGATATCTTTATCAATGAAAACAATTAGAAGATAATTAATAATTTAAAATAAAATTAAAAAGATTATAAATTACGAACTTTGATCAATTTCTTTTTAGTTAAATTGAATGAAATATAAAAATAGGTGGCCAATTCCTGCCCTTAAAATCAATCCAGAACGCTGGAGACTGCAGTAATGACTATAAAGTGATAATTACTTTTAAAATAAAATAAAATATATCGCAACATTCATATTTCTCTAGAGCATGCGAGGAAAAATTGCAAAAAATATAATAATATGATAATTGATTTGTGTGGTATTTATGTTGATTGGGTTTGCCTTTAATCAAAAATAGAACGATTTTAAATTCGTCATATTTTTTTTTCCTTTATGGCTTCAACTATTCGTACTTTTCCACAGAGGATTTATTTTTTGGACGGTTCTACATTTGAACTTGTGTTTGGATACACGCCTAAAACAACGCGGTGCAGTGACAAAATGATAGTGATATTCATTATGCATGTGTGTATCTGATCATTCTATAATTATTTTACGATGACAAGGCAAGTTCAAAAAAAAGTATAAGTAGTTTAACTAAGGCAAACAATTTATTATAGCTTCGTAGAAATATAATATTAAAGCTGAACAATATTGTTAGCCTCAACTATAATAGTACTTTATGCAACTGTTGTATAATAAGAGGTATTAAAACACGAATGTGGGTGTGATAACGGTATCACATGAGTGTTTTTTTTTCGAATTCAAATTGAAACGCGCGTGAAAGACCATGTTCTTTTTTTGAAATTCATACATACTCGTAGTCACGCATCGATAAGTAAGAATGTGGCTGTCTGCTAAAACCCTTTGCGCAAAAGTGATCGAAAAAAAATGAAATTCAGTACAACATTATATTATCATCCGTTTGGATGATTTATTGGTTCTTTTAATTGGGTTTTAATTACATTGGGTGTTTTAATGTTGACAATAATGTAACTGTTTCTAATCTTTTATAGAGGATTTAAAGTGGGAGTAGATAAAAATAAATATCATAACGTCGACGGAAAACACTGGCTGTATGGACTAGATTCATTTGCCTTTCCCGCGCTTTTGGATAAACTAAATAAAAAAATATTTAAAAAAAGCAAAGTCTTGAGCTGATCTGATCACGTTTTACTGTGCTATTTTTTTGTGACTCCGTTATATATTATATTACTTGACCCGCCGCTATCGCCTATTAGATTTTCGTTTACGCATTTGATGTTAATATTCTGTTGTGCATATTGGACTTGTTACTCTGCTTACGGTTTGGATTCGATGTTCACGATGTCAAGATGTCTGAATTGTAATCTACTAATCAAATGCGAAGGCATAATATAACAACTTTAACACCGCAGTTACAAAATACATTGTCTGAATGGCTTGGTATACTAGAGGTAGGTATGCACCAAGTGGTATTTATAATCATAATTCACTTTACCTGTCATTGATATATTTTTTACTGGCAAAGTAACACTAACGTGATGATTCCAGGATTGCTAATTGATAGTTTCGAACAGAGTTTACGGCGGCGGTGTTACGGACGCTCTTGAAATAGTTCCGTTCGAGTTCGAAACTAGTCAAGCAATTGCGAAATCATACTGTGAATAAAACTAGCTACTTAGATAATTCTTTAAGTAGGTAATTATTTAAAAATAGTTATTTCATATTTTTTAGCTTCCCCCAAATGGATTAATTTGTACTGCCTGTTATATATTGTTGAACCAACGGTTAGAAGAAGGTATAAATGGCAGAGTTTGCGGCCACCCTATGGTGTGTGTTGGTTGCGGACGCTCTGTTATGGGGAGGCGTTACGCTGTGCGACACCATACTCTTGAAGAAAACAGTCCAGTAATAAATATTTTTTCTCATGGAATAAAAATAAAGTATTATTTCAGTGTTTTATTATTTCCCTTTCTTCACTTATAGTTTTGCCAGACGTGTAAGAGAAGTATAAGTATGAGTAAAGCTTGCTCTCTTTAGCCATATAGCTTCGTCAGGCGCTGCTTCACACCCACGGGGAAGCGATATAGCGCTAGTGGACACACTATAGCGACATCACGTGTAGGTAATTATTTTCAACAACGATACCAGGATTACAAAATCTACTTTTATACAATAAGGCATTCACTAACATCGGCTACGCTACGGCTTACAACCTGTAAACAGTACTAGCTTCTGCCCATGGCTTCGCTTCAAATGACAGGTCAGCATAAAAACCCTTTCCATGAAAGAATGATATGAAATGATAAGTGGTGTGCCAATTTTCATGATGTTAGGACAATGGGTGTGGATGTTTATAAATGTCATAATATATATATACACATAAACCAACATCCACAATATAGTTTACACATATAGTTATTTAGTCTTCGTCACGTACTAGTGGGTTTTTTCTGATGTTTTCTTTTTATATTAAAGTTCCATAGCGTAGTGCCTTGCAAAATTGTTAAAACGCAGGTTTGTAAGTTATTGCTATTTATAATGTGTAGGCGCTAAAATATTTTTTGGTAAGCAAATATAAAATCCCTCGCAAGTTCTCTCATCGTAAAACTTACACAATTAAAAACTTAAGCCTGTAAACTATAACGTAACATACTATATGTGTCTACACATTGAGTATTTATTGAGGGCACAGCGCTATCCAAATTCTGTCCATGTATTTTAACACAACATAAATAGCTTAAACAAAGATCTGAACGATGAGTAAAGCCATATAAGAGTCCTTCAAATGACTTAAACTTTAATTATACTAAAATAAAAAGACTGCACTCTTATTGTACCCTTCAAAAGTTCAAAACATTGTTTTGAAGGTTATAAAAATTAATGATCATTCAATGAAACAACATAAGAATTAAGTGTTCACGACTTATTTGAATGCTATCGTTACGAGTCGTAGGAGAGGCCAAGGTCGATAACAAATTTTTGATTATGTTAAATGCTGAAACTGTGTAACTTTATTACGAAAAACATAATACTGCATACGCTTGCCAAGCCACAAGGCTTTACAAACTTCTTGGCTTGACGCTAGCAAACATTATGTCAATAGCAAACACACAAGCAAGCAAACATCGATTTATCTCGAAGTTGCATCTAATTAGTACTTATCTGTATTCTAATCCCCCATTGAGATCAATTTAAATTCTGCTAATGGATTTGTGTTGAATATCCACTCGGCTTTGCCGTTAAATTGGCAAGAAGCCAGGCATCCTTTCGCACTAATCCTTATTGTAATTAGCTTTAAAAATTAAATTTAAAAATAGATAAAACACCATCGATAATAATCACAGACAATAATTAATTAAACTGTCAAATTGAAATTAGTCTATGCCCTTGGATCTGACGTTAACTTAGACGGGATTAAATTAAGAAAGTGGATTAATTACTTACACAATTCTAAAAATATTCCTAATTTATTTCCTAGATGTGAGCCTAAATTAGTTTAAGAACGAACAAGAGAGTTACTATTATTTCCGAGTACTTCACGTCGAACAAAGAACAGTAATCCTGATGTCAAGTGTGCTATTAATAGTGTATTTTCTTAATCGTTTAAATTAATGGCATTACAACGCTTTCTCCCGATGATAAAATATGAAGTGGACGACGAATATAGTTGTTTTCTTTGTGTACAATATATTTCTTTGTGTAGTCTTTGCAACAGACGGAGTTGATATATGTATCAACCATCTATCAACATATCCGATTTTTTTTGCCTCATATTTATCTCGTCATCATCATCATCAGCCTGTATAAGTCCACTGCTAAACATAGGCCCCTCCTAATGCGTGCCACTATTGTGCGCTCATTAGAGGTTTTGCCCATAATCACCACGCTAGGCAAGCGGGTTGGCGATCGCAGTAGCAAATGATTGCTGTTACACAGAAGGATGCTGCTGCCCATCCTCCGGATCTTACCCTTTGTCGCTTCTTACGACACCCGCGGGACGAATAGGGTTGGTCCTATTCTTGGGCCGGAAACCACACAGCACACAATTTTTCTCGTAAAGAATCTTAATCTTGATCCTAACTAATCAAAACTTCCTAACTAATATACTTATAATAGGTATATCTACTATTTAAAAACTAGCCTTTTTTTAGCTACGATATCAGCTATTTAAGTACCCCATCAAGGTTATTCAGCTACTTCATTCAGCGGCATTTGATACGATATTGGTTTACAAGTGAGGTGTGGTCAATGTGGTCTGGTCATGTGGTGCACTCAGGCGCAGTTCCTCTCCGCTATCCAAGGTCATTATCAGATACAAGTACTACGTTGTGAGTAAGTCGGTTTATAATTATGACAATTTAAAAGAGTTGTAAAACATTGATGGTTTTTTAGATAAAATTAATGGGAGTTTAATCGCTGATGGGACATCATCTAGGATTGGATTTATTTAGCCAGATAAAATGTAGACCTTTTATTATAAGACTAGCGACCCGCCCCGGCTTCGCACGGTTACGCTAATATGCATGTATTAAATACATATAAACCTTCCTCTTGAATCACTCTATCTATTAAAAAAACCGCATCAAAATCCGTTGCGTAGTTTTAAAGATTTAAGCATACATAGGGACAGACAGACGCGGGAAGCGACTTTGTTTTATACTATATAGTGAAGTACTATCGTGGACAAAGCCAGTGCCACTCTTAACGTTAGAATCCATCGAAATTTTACATAATGTATATTATACGTTGTCAGGTGTACAGAAACAGACGTAGGGTAGCTTTCATCCCGAAAAAAAGTACTATTCCCGAGGAAAAAAACAATAACGTTCTTATCATAAAAGATGGCGCCACGTGTTCTAAATTAAAGGGAGCAAAGCCGCGGGTAAAAGCTAGTAGACTTTAAATTAAAATACTGATGTAGTATTATATCATTTTCCTATTAAACAACATGCAATTTTCACACGTTGATGCAACTATAGATAATTGCAATGCAATTTGCCAAAACGCAGCAATCATACCACATAATGGCAATTGCACCATTATCCTTAAATTGCTTGTTTGTTGTTTTTGAACAATAGTAAAGTTATAAATAGGTATTGCCGGTGATGTACACACAGTTACAGATCAAGCTTTACATTTCCAGTTATCCAGTATAAGCTGACATCTTGTTGTACGAAGAACCTATACAATGCGAGGTCAGTTCATACTGGTTTTGTATAGCTTGATGTGTTAGCCGTGTGTACTTGTTTGCGATAAAACTGTGACTCATTTCCAACACAGCTTTGAGTACCCTTTACAAAGTCTCTACCTACAAAACGGTACCGTGACTGACTAAGTGAAAGACAACGCACAAACTGTTGGACCTAGAGACTTAAAATTTGTAAGAAATATTCCTTGAGTACCCTTTTTTTATTGCGTGGAGAACCCTTATAGGTGCCCATCAACAAGGGCTGATGAGGGGGTTATATCCGACTCGCACGGACTAAAAACCACACGGTGTCCCTCCACGAACCTCTAGGCGGAAGTACGGGTTTTACCACACTCCCACCAGTTTTCTTTAGTCTCCTAGAGGTGCACTAAGGAAGGATTTTTTTTAAATAACCCCACTAAGCATGTAAAACAGAGGCTGAAAAAATCGAATTCTACGCAGACAGAGTCGCGGGCGCAGCGCTTTTAACGGATAACAATAAATAGCTCCTGGGAATTGCAGATGCGTTGTCCATCTTTGAGATATCTCTTGAGATACTTTAAGGTTCCCCCTAGACATGGGGTACTCTCAGGTACTCCCACTGATTGTAGGAAACGCAATAGTATGATTACTGTTATTTCACGCCCCGGTCGTGAATGTAAATTAGAAGAATTTTTGAGGTATATATCCGTTGTCATAGCAACAAAAACAAATAAGTACAGGCACAAATGACTAAATAATTACTACGTAAGTGCTTGCCATAGAAATATTAAACAACTATCTTTCAATATCAGACTCTTTTTACTACTGAAAAAACTTTAAATGCGTGCGCACGCAATTTGCAAGAGTTAGTATGTAAATAGAGATTAGATTCCAGTTCAACAGTAAACCCTGTGTTTATGAGTCACTTTGCTAGTTTATAAGTCAGTCCCATTCATAAATTGAAAGGTCAATTAGTATATCGAGCATCGGCTAATCGCCTCAATTACCCATGAGAAGATTAATTTATACAATTAAGATTGGTACGGATTAGCTTATGGACGAGGAAAGATGTAGGTGTATAGGGTCATTTGATCGAAGTTAATTTATCGTTTTTTTTTTTTGTAAGATATACAAAATGTCGCCGTAAGATGTCGTTGGTTGTAGACCCGCTTTGCAAGCACGTGGGTGTGGGTTCGAGCCTGGCATGTACCAATGTGACTTCTTCAATGTCATAAATGTACTTTTTTAGTTAATCTAAGACACCACTGACTAACGGTGAAGTTAAACATCGTGAGGAAACCATCCTGGACTTAATAGTCTGAAATCTCAAACCCGCAGTGAGCTTGATGATTCATGCTCGATCTTTTTCTGTGAGCCTTTGCCATATAGTGGGACAGTTACAGGTTGGTTTATTTATTATAAGAAATAGGCTATTATTTAGTTGTCGTCATGGAGAATTAAAATGGGCATATTATACGAGAATTGTGTTAGTTTAAAATTTGGACTGGTATCTTCCTAATTTTTGTTTTGTCTTTAATACCTAACTTAAGTATTTGTTCTGGAGATATAAATGCAAAGACGCTGACACCGCTTCAAACAAGCCAAGCCAAGCAAGTAAACATATTATAAGAAACAGATTTCAAACATCAAACAATATAGATATACAGTCTTCAATTTGGAGGAACATATTATGTCAATTCAATTAGGCATTGCCTAGACAATCCGATTAAACTATCATAAATATATGATAAGACAATTAACTTGTCTAGCAAATTAACAAAGCTACACATTATACAGACTATACCATAGATAATTGAAATCTGACTTTCAAATAAGTCAGTCTCAGAAGAAAACATTGTGTAACTACATTACCATTCTTGTCATGATTAAAAGACGTGGGATTTAAACTAAAAAGGATCTATCTTTGGATATTACAAAAAAAACTATTATTTTTACAATAGTTGAACCTATTTGTATACATAAAACGTTTTGGCTTAGAATCGTTTCTATGCCAAAACTGTTATTTAAATATAATTATTTAATAAGAAAATGTAAGTATGAAAATGAAGAAAATGTAAAATGTAAGTGCTATAACATGAAAAAAAATCACAAAAATACTGTTATTTAAAATTATTTTTGATCTAAATTAATTTAAATAACTGTTCAGACGCTTGACGCCTCAGTCTGCCTGCGACCACGTGAGCTGCAAAACACTCAAAACGTCAGGATTTAACAAGTTATTAAAGGTTAATATGCAACGGAAATCCGTTTAAGAGATGTTTCATTATGATAAAAGCTAAACTTATTATACATACACAGTCTGTACCAGTCCACTGCTGGACATAGACCTCTTCTCATACGCATCACTTATTTTGTGGTATTTGCCCTTAATCGCCAGGCTGGGCAAGCGGGATGGCGATCACAGTAGCAGATGATTGCTATTACTCCGTAGGATGCTGCTGCCCATCCTCCAGATTTTTCCCTTTGTCGCTTCTTTACGACACCCGCGGGACGAGTAGGGGACGAGGGGGGATCTTAGACCGGAAGCCACACGGCACAAAGCACAAAGCTACTTTAATCCTGAAATAATGCGAACGAAGTCGCAGGTAGAGATTAGTCTAAAATTACCTTGGAAGTTCAATACTATTATCTTTATTACCCCTTACCACATCAGATCATGCATTGTTTTCTGCTATACATCGTAAAATGTTAATACGACTAAACCACAAAATTACTAGACAATAAATGAACCGATCACTTCACTCGAACTAATGATGCATGCATCACATTTCATGCACAATAGCTAATTAGCATTATCATACATGTATGAATAAAAACGTGAATAATTTTAAATTATAATTTATTACGACCTAAATACGTCGTTGTATGAATAATATTAATATTTAAATTTTAATATTCAATGCAGAGAGGATGTTGTAAACAGCCGTTTTTGGGTTCGAAAGGGTCAAATAAGTTAAACTACGTTGGTATTGTAGCCCCTTTTTTGGGGTTACGTACCTAAATGGAAAAAGAGAACCCTTATAGTTTTGTCCTTTCCGTCAGTCCACATGTCACAGATACTATTGGCACTGTATCGATAAAATTTTGATAGTAGGTGTATGCTATGAACCGCTACAGACTGGTGTATTGTAACTCATCATCTCCCTGCCCTTTTCCCAATTTATTTGGGGTCGGCGCAGTATGTCCTCTTTTTCCATACATCTCTATCACCCGTCATCTCAGTAGTTACTTCCTTTCTCGCCATATCACCCTTCACACAATCCATCCATCTCTTCCTAGGTCTGCCTCTTTTCTTGTATCCATCCACATCCAATCCTAATACTCTTCGCACTACATGATTTTCCTCTCTTCTCATCACATGCCCATACCAAGACAGCCGGTTACCTTCAATACTGGTGTATTGTAACTATGAAATTTAAAAAAAAAAACATTTAAAGCAATGGTCATAAAACAATGGTCCAAATTGCATCGAAACTTCGGAAAATCGAAAACTATTTTTAAAATATAATTATTTAATAAAAAAATATTGTTTAAACTTATCATGCATGTCTGAGCATGCATGACTAAGCTGACGCGTGTAGTCGTAAAAAAATAAGAAAAACAACACCATAATAAAATAAAACCAATTGATTACCATGATTTTTTACGTGAATTAATGAGCTGGTCTTAAATAATTTCAGTTTGTTTTAAAATAAAGCAATAAATACAAACAAAGCAGAACTAATGCTTCAGTTCCGTCTATTAAAGAATTACTATAGTAAAAATATTAAGTGCTTTTTTATTTTTTAAATCATCAGCATTCTCTATTTTTCCTATGGTAATAAAAAATATTCATTGGTGCCTGATTCTCTTGTACTTCTCGCTAAACTAATTTAAGTCTAACTATATCTCTTTCTTAAAAAACACCATCGTAAAGGACAGGAAATTGAACTATCAAATTAGAGCTGTCAAATTAGTCTTTGTCCTTGTAATCGACGTTAAAATACGACTCTATGACATGCCGACTTAATTCTTGATGGTATCACGCAAATGGACTATTTTGCAGGTCTAAAATTTTTTTTTTTTTTATGATTTATGTTAGAAAGAGAGATGGCGAGTCTAAATTATTTTAGAGCGTGTGCCAGAAAATTAGCACTAATATCTAACAGCATAACGATTTTGAGCTCATTTGGGTTCTAGGGAATGTGAATGGATTTGCCGCCGATTTGGTTAGAGATAGAGAAGATAGAGAGATAGAGTAGTCATTTGCATCGCATCATATCGGACAATTCCTTAAACCGCTGTTCGATGTACAGATTTTGTTGCTTTTGTACAAGGGTCATATTTTTACCCACTGGTGCAGTCATAAAATAACATAGCCACAATCTAGGCCGCAACAAATATTTGACGATCACATATTTTTCGTGGGCGGTATGGAACTCGTTAAACCAGGCGCCCCTAGGCTTACTCTTGAAGGAATCCCAACCCTACTATCGCCGTGCAAAGATTGTAAATTCCATAATCAGCCAGAAATTATTGCACGCAATAGCACGTGCTAAACCCACGATGCACGAGTTTGTTAATGAAATAATTGGGATTACGTTCTTAGTACAAGAGTGACTCCCTTTTTTTAAACATGTGGAATCACCTTTATGGTTGCCTCATCTCCAAGGGTGCGAAGGGGGTTATGTCCGAGTCGCACGGACTAAAAACTACATGGAGTTCCTCCACTGACCTCTTTCGGTTTCCCTTGCGCATTCACCGTTTATGAGTACAAGTTCAAGCACTAGCCATATCTTACCAGATCCAGAAAATATAAATACATTTTCTTAAAATGTTTTTAACAGATTTCCTCTTTTTTTCCAGATAATAATCAAAACGCAATCCTAGTGAAACATGGAAGAGATCAAGAGAGAGATTAATTTGGACTCAATCCTCGAGAGCTTGGGACCTTACGGCAGATACAACCTACTCAACTTCGTGCTACTCCTTTATCCAATACTGTTGAGCAGCTTCTTCGAATGTGGATTCATTTTTGAAGCCCAAGAAACAGCTTATAGGTTTGTTTTTATCACAAGTTTCTATTTTATTACCCTTTTATTAATTTTTTTGCAAGCCTTTGAACCACTTTCTCTAAAGTTAAGACTTTGAAATTTAAATTTTAGCATTTTTGCAAATTTGCCATATTGCAAATATGGCTTATTTAGTTTTTATGACAGTATACTAAAAGATTTGAAATAATCTGCTGCAGCCAAGATTGTTTCTCGTTACTCCTCAACAGTTAGTAGCAAGGATACTAAATTTTGATGAAAAAGTTGTTTTAAAAAAACGTATTAATTCTTATTTACACATGGAATAGTGCGTTTGCTGGTTTGTCCTTCATTTACGCAGCAATGAAGCAATAGAATTAATGTAATTTTTGTTTTTGAATTGGCTTGAGAGTGGGACCCTCCCTAACTAAGAAAGGTGTACTAAGAGAGAGAAGTGGTCGAGTTAGGTGTTTTAATAATATTCTGAAAACGTATTTTTCCTCATTTAGACAGACAAATTAGGCAAGATAAGATTAAATGTAGTGATGTCGAAATTGTAATTTCAACTAAAACATCAAAGGTTTCGACACTGGAATGCTTAATAACAAAGTACCTTATTGTAATAAGTGTACAGAGGTTATGCGAAAGGTCTTGAGAATCTAAATAATACCTAATTTTATCACGTAACAAAGATACCTTTATAGACAAAAAGGTTACACAATTTTGTAAAGCAGCAAAAGGTGTGAGAATAACATATTTTGAATGATGTTCAGTCTTGATTGAGAGGATTGAAAGGCTTTTATTTGCACGAAGGACCAAAGCAGACTTGCTACTTTAAGCATCAGCGATCAGCGATTTGGTAACTACAACTATACTGCATCGTATTTTGTCTGTGTTTGATACCAGTATTAAAATCGCGCATTTTAGCGATTGTCGTTGCAGAAACATCACATAATTGCAGGGACTGGTATTCGAATATGTGCTGACAATAGCAAAAGTCGCTGCATTTAACTGCTAAATCACCGATCGTTGCGATCGGCAGCTTTGTATGTGAGCGCATAGAGCTATTTCGACTCAGCATCTAGTGTCTAAATAGGAACAACAACACGCACATAACTTCCGAAAAGTCAGATGTGTGTGCCTTGAGTTCGAACCTGCCATTCAACGGTCATGGCACTACACTATCACTGCGTTACCACAATTTATTAAAATCAATAGTATTAGCAGTTATAGTTTTACTACACCACGTCATACCTACCTCTTCAAATGTTCATATCAGCTATTAAACTGTTTAGTATTGTTTATGTTATACAACAGCTTCGATTTTGTATTTAAACACTTTATGTTTATAAACTTTCCATTATCGATTTATCTTTAATTGTCTTGATTAAGATATCATTATTGTCGTGTAGATTATCATTATGTTAATCTACTGTTGATCAATTAAAGTTCGTAAAATTGGTCTCGTCCACATAAATGCCAAGTGGCCAGATCTGCGTCTACGCATGCTGACTATGCTTAATAGGTTACAAAAGCTGGTCTCTCGATTAGAAATCGAATCTATCTTCTTCTAGCTGACCATCTTGAAATATTATGCTGAAGTGGCAGTACGCTGGATACTTTTTTCTATTTAGAGACCACGTAAAGGTTTGGCTCTTAGGGAGCGCAGACTGATTAACCGGACTTCTAGCGAGACCTAAAAGGCCTCATGCTAAGGCATTGAAATAACCTAAAGCAACAGCAGCTAAGGACGCCCCCTGGAGGAATACGGGTCTCGGCTTAGGGGGTTGCTTGGGAATAAACTTGGGATAAGCTGGATCTAGGTACAAGCTCAGCCCAGGCTGGGAGTGTGCTGGCTATATCTATCAGAATATTCAGAGTGAAAATACGTACCGCGAAATAGCCAATGACGTCTGAAAGTTTAATATTAAAAGCAAACATTTCTAATTAAATTAATCATAAAAAGCGAAATAATTAAAACAAAATCATGTGTGGTGATATTAAATTTTAACCGGAAATAATTGTAATAATAGTAAATCTAGCCTTGACCAACTGATCGGTCAAGCACTTTTGTTACGGTTGATACCTTGTGATGATTAGTTTTATATTATTGATATGTCCTTTATCGTTTTATTTTTAGTTCAAATTATGACTCAAGTTCATTCGCTTCGGTTGTTGCTCTCTGTAATATTTTCGAAACTCGTTTTCCTCATGAGATTTCAAGTCCAGGAATAAAATACTAAAAATATATTCATACTTCTAAGTTATTAGAATTAAGTCTGCCTATTGTTTGTATATGGTATGGGAGAGGCTTTTATTCAACAGTAGACGCCTTCCGGCTGATGATGATTGTTTAACATTGCATAGATTATAAGGGTCACGACAGAAATTTTGATTTTTCTACGCCAGTAAATCATTAGGAACCATATAGATAGAATTTTTATTTAAAAATATCTATTTTTCTTCCTAAATTACGTCATCAGTCAAGTTAAGTCATTCAGCAATAAGAATGCTACTGCAAAAATTGGTTTGTCCTTTCACGTAGCCACGGAATAACGGATCGACGTTTTTTTGCATAGAAACAGTTTATGGACTGGAGAGGTTTTTTTCGAATGTAAAGACGAATGTGTAATAAGTAATCATAAATATTTTAATTCCCAACAGATGCAACGTGAATGGCTGCGAGCAGCGTTTCAACGACACCTCCTGGCTGAAATACGCTATTCCGACTGACCATGAACGGAACAAGCCAGAATCCTGCAGAATGTACGTGCCACTAAACGGAACTGACTTCCAATGCGTGCCACAAGATTTTGACCTGAACAAAACTATGGCTTGCGATAGCTTTGTCTATGAAGACGATCATTCACTTGTTAAAGAGGTATGTCATAATTTCAATAAGTATATTTTGGTCTTTTGATCCGAATGGTCAAAATAACTTCATTCTCATTGCTGCTCTCGTATTGAGTTATAAAGACAGAAAATATGAATACAGTAGAGGTTTTAGAATGGTACGATCAGAGTGACTGAAAATACAAACAAGAGGGCTAAAGTTTAAATTCTGGGATTCGCAACAAAATGTCGCCCCAAAAAGCTCATCAACTTGGCACTTGACCGTTTCCTAGAATGCACAACTAATGAAATTATATATAGGACCGTCATTTATAGACATTTTGTTACATAATATTTAATGTCCCGAAAGTGCATGACGGCAACAATTACTATAGTCTTGTCCTTGTCTTTTGCAAGCTATTGGTTGCGATCACTTTGTAAAACATGTTTTAAAAAATATGGTCTCTGAATCTCCAATTTTATAAAAAGAAATGTTGATTTTATATTTTGTTTGTTTAAGATATTTCTTAAACAGAAGTTTCATTCCAAATTTAGTTAGGTATAAGTATTCTGTAAAGTATAAATAAATAATTCAAGCATTGGTTTTAAAATATCTTACAACTGCCTTTGTTGTGTGAATGTTAAATTGTGTATGTTTGTTTGTAACACTTTCTTTGACACACTTGAAGGCAGTATCATTAAAATGTATAAATACCGCTATCCAAAGTAATATCGCTGGAGCATTTACCAGGTTTACGCCTCGAACATTCAATTTACCCTAAATAATACTATTATTTGTTCGCAGTATTCGAACACGCTACACTGGTGGACGGAACTACCATATAAGTAAACTAACACTAAACATGTTTCCTAATTTCAAAGTTATTGACCACGAAACATAGTTTTACAATGTATCCTCTTTCAGTTCAACCTTGGCTGTATGGAGTGGAAGCGGGCTTTAGTCGGTACTATCCACAATTGCGGAATGTTTGTGGCGATGTTGTTTACTGGAGCTATCTCAGATCGTTTTGGAAGAAAAGTCGCTGTAGGATTTGCGGCTACTACCAGCTTTATATTTGGCTTCTCAAGATCGTTTGCGCCAAATTACTTCACTTTTGTTTCTTTGCATTTCTTGGAAGCGGCTTTTGGAGGAGGATTGTATCCATCAGCTTATGTTTTTGGTGAGTTCATTCATTCAATTCAAATTTCGTTTTAAATCAAATCATTTACTTACATTCAAATCAAATCATTTAATCAAAATCAAATCACTTACTTACATTGATGCTAAGAATATGTACTATAAAAAAACTAAAAATGACTATTCCACTATAATTATGTCACGTAATATCTTTTCTTTATTTATTTTAAACTTCTACATTCGACTAAAACAGTCACTAGAAATTTCATAATTTGAAATTAAAAATCTGATTATTCAGAGGAGCCCAATTGGCGATTCTCTTGGGAAGCTGTACCAAGTAAGTTAGGAACTTAGCAACTCGGCAAGTTACCAAGTTGCCAACTTGGGCCAATACATTTAGGCTTTTGTATAAAAACTTGTTCTATAACCATTATTCTGATTCCTATATTGTACCTGAGAGTATTCTAAGTTAGTTTTAAAAAAGGCAACTTCAGAAAATAAAATCAAAACGCCTCACAGTATGCTATTTATAACCGTATTAGCAATTCCATTGCTCATTTATTTATACCACTAAACAATTATAATACAGTATTTTCAATACCCTTTACCATATAAAGAGGTTAGACTCACAGAGGTCTATATAAAACTTAATTTATTCTTCACAGCTGTGGAGCTTGTCGGCCTCAAGCAGCGAGTTATTGTATCAGCCATGTGTAATATGACCTTCGTCATTGGCGTCGTCCTCATCGCCCTCCTCGCTTGGGTTATCGAAAGCTGGCGAACCTACATTCTCATCCTATACTGCCCTGCATTAATCGTGGTCATCTACATTTGGTTTATGAACGAAAGCGCCAGATGGCTCCTCAGTAAAGGCCGAAGAGACAGAGCTATATCAGTCCTTAAAAAGGCAGCAAAAATCAACAATTTAGACCCGAGGAAACTTGATCTAGACGCTTTGGGAGATCCTTTGTTGAAGGTTGAAAATCAAACTACAGATAAGAAGTCCCAGCTATACAAAGCAGTGCGTTCAAGTATAATTTGGAAAAGACTGTTGATATGTTCATTTTTGTGGATGACTTGTTCCTTGGTTTACTACGGACTGTCGATCAATTCTGTGTCGTTGAGTAGTAATAGGTACGTGAGTTTTATGCTGGTGACGTTGGTGGAGATCCCGGCGTACATCGTGGTTGTGATAGTCCTGGACAAGTATGGGAGGAAACAGACGCTCGTCGCTACGTACCTGACTTGTGCTCTCATGAGCTCGTTGTTCGCGTTTTTGCCGAGAAGTAAGTATGAGTTTAATTATGAAGTATTGTTATTTAAGTTACTTACTTTTAAATTGCATTGTTACCACATAAAAAATAGGCAATTGTTTAATAATGAACAAGAAAATCAAGTTTTCTAAAAATATCTACCATTTTGAATTTGAAAAAGGATTAAAAAATTGTTGTTGAGACACAGCTTAGACTACACACTCTCCGCTTTACTAGAAATTTTATGTTTTTTTTAAATGTTGCCTTCACTAAAATTATCTCCTGTATCATGGGTAAATTTACATAATTATCTACATATTATTATAATTACCCAAAGAACACATACCTAGACTAAACAAATATCTGTGGATCACAACAAAAATCGAAGATTAAGGCGAATCGCTTAGTAGCTACGGCAATCGTGACGTCAGTATTTAGTGATTCACTTTTGTAGCAACAATGCAAAGGATGGATGGTTATAACGATCAATTGATCAGGCATCAAATGTCATATTATTGATTCATGATACCATAGCCTAGATTTCTGTTAAATGAATTTTATCAAAGATAAAGATTTTAAAATAATAACTTTCGTGAGTCAATAATACTTTCGCGAAGTCCGCGACGTCCCGCGTATATACTCGCTCTTGAAAATGGACTCCGTTTGAGTTCGAAACTAGTCGAGCATTCCCCGAAATCAATGCGTGAGTAAAGCAGTATTAACATTTAATATAAGATAAAGGTTTTAATTTTAATTCTCTTGCACACATTTTAAACTAATTTAGACTTCCAATCTCTCTTTCTAACAGAGATATTAGAAAAGGATAGAAGATTTTTAGAGCTGTCAAACTAGTCCATTTGCTTAATATCCTCGAGAATTTAGTTGGCATGTCATTGATCTCGTCTAATTTCATGTTAATTGCAAGGACGTCAACTAATCTCGATAGCTCTAATATTATGACAGTTCAATATGCTGTCCTTTTTGGATGGTTTTTATAAAAATGAGATATAGTTAGATAAAAAATGTTAAATTGTTATCACTGATGTGCAGTCGACTAGGGATATTGTACCTATGTTACAGAATAATCCCCTCCTATTTCAAAACAAAGTTATGTCATGATTAACTTGTATATAAATCACTACCTCGTATGTTTAAACAAGGTCATTCATTAAACACAAACAATCGCATGAAAAACAATAATTAAATGTATAAATAGAACATTATTTTATAGTAAATATGCATTTACAATTATTTTGTTTACTACGGAAGCGATATCTTATTGAATTTAGTTTACAAGTGGGTTTATTAAGGTGCAGTCACATTAGCGATGATCACGCACGCCCGACATGTCGATATTTATGTATTTCGAGCGTAATACAACCCCGGGCCCAAGTCTTATTTTAAATTATTAATTAAAATAAACATTTATTATACAACCTGTTGCTTTGAAGACTTGCCAAATTTTAGGAGGTAATAAGGTCCATGAAACTGAACAACTTACCCCAAGGAGCATAGGTCGAAATCTGAGAATCGAAAATTGACTTTTCATACAAAATGACTGGTCACGTGACTCAGGTTGTATGAAAAGTAAAGTTTTCGTTTTCAGATTTCGACCTATGTTCCTTGGGGAAAGTTGTTCAGTTTCATGGACCTTATTACCTCCTATAATTTGGCTGGTTTTTAAAACAACACGTTGTATAATGTGTTAAAACTTAGATTTTTTTTAATAGGTAAAATTTATCTAAATAATCGTTGCAACTAATCAGTCAGTGTAAAAGCAGTCTAAAGCTGACAACACAGTACGTCGACCTCGCGAATGTTGTGAAACATCCCACACGTGTGCGTCTTGCTTCGTAAACATACGGACACTTATCCGTCACTAATCGATTACGAAAATTATTGTTTATAACAATATGATGATTAAATAGACATTGTAGTATCAAAGATTTAGGTACTTTGTTATTACGTATGTTTTTAAGACTAAGTTTGAAATTAGATGGAAATTGGCGGCATCTTTATAATTATTTGCTTTTGGTAGCTGTGTAGGAACCGTTACCATAATGAGAGTGATAGTTACTACACGTTGACTAAAGTGGATAAATGGAAAATCCAATGTTAATCCTGTTTTGACTATGCAAAAGTTAGGTATCCTGAGTAACTTAGTCAATTTTGTTAAAAAAATACCGAAAGAATGAAAGTGATAACTGTCTTAGTTTAGGAGATGTAGCCGATTTAGTAGCTGCTTTAATGCGATGTCGTGAAACCGCCAGGCGGTGACTAGACACTACTTGACGGTGCCCCGACCTGTGTGACCGCCATGCCAGGCGGTCGCGGAGCATGCGAGGGGACAAATTGCGGAAGAGTAGCCAATAGGACTTAATATAAAAAATTACTTTGATTCTGTATCGTATGGTTGATGAACAACCTGCTGTCAGAGTTTAAACCGCCCTGTAGGCCTCTGACATGGCTACACACCGTTGATAAATCTCTCAGGTGTGCTGATTTCCTGACGATTTTTTTTTTTCACCGTTTTAGCAAATGATAATTCATTTCTAAAACGCACAATATGAATCCGAAAAAACCAACCTTTGACTTGGCAGTCCAACAGTCATACCACTAGGCTATCACTGCTTAGGCATGTGATGATAAAAAAACTATTGCATAGGCTTGTTTTATTTAGTGTGGACGTATGGTTACCGAACATGATACCATAAACGTGATTACAAAGAATTCTTTATGTTTCCACCACTCAAAATATATCACATTGTGACAAACTTTCATCGCTCGTAACAAAATGAAACCGCTATTTGATTACGCGATGCGGCCGTTGCTAGGAAACCAGTAAAAATTTTCACCGTGGGCTGGGCAGTGTCTCTTTGTAAGCAAAAGCGAATTTCAGTATCACGTTACGCGAATACATGAGGAACTTTTTTACTGTTTGTGCTACACGAATCAAGAAACGTATGAAACGATATATTGTGATTGGCTCTTGCACTAAACAGATGAATAAACTAAAAATAACCAACTCGTCGGTCAGCAACCCGATTTGTGTTTGTGGTCTACTTACATATTTTAGATTAGCCTTATAGACTCACGCCTGTATTCCCCAGAGGGGGTAGGCAGAGGTGTGCAGTACACCCACGTTTTACCTGCTATGTTACTTATAAGTCCCACGTTATAGGGGGCGAGCCTATTGCCATTAACCGGACACAATTCCAGACTCCGTGCTGCTACTGACAATTTTCTAATGGAAAAACCCAATAACATTTTGCCCAATCCGGGGATGGACGTCATGCTCAACTACAAGTTAAATTTATATCATTAACCAAATTTTTCTTCCAGACGATTACTGGTCAATCCCGCTATACCTGGTCGGTAAATGGGCTGTTACCCTCGCCTACAGCTCCGTGTACATCTACGTGTCGGAAGTATTCCCCACTAATATGAGACAGACGCTTATCAGCATGTGTTCCATGGCTGGCAGGATTGGGTCCCTGATTGCACCGATGACACCTTTGTTGGTAAGTCGTACTATTTATTTTAGTCATTTCTATAAAAAAAAATATCCAATTTACTTTACCCTAAAGCATGTATCCTCCGGAAGGCAAGTGTACCCAACCTATTGATGCGGATGCCTGAAATAAGGTTATTGTTGCAGAATTTGGCATAGATATTGTAGAAAAATAACCTTTTAGGCGTAGAATATCAGTTACAGATAATAATGTATCTCGCAAGTCGCTTTTTATCAAAGAACTAGCTGTTGCCCGTAACTTCGTCCGCGTGTACCACTCTTATCACCTAGGGGTAAAAAATTTAAATAAAATAGAATGCAAGCCTAAACTCATAAAAAACAAACAGGACACCTTCGTGCAATGTACTAATCACCTTGAATTGTACTATCACCGATTCAGAAAGTATCCCGATGACTACGCCTCCCGTCCTGTCACACTGCCCGCACTCGCCTAGTAACAAATAAGTTTGGAAAACGGAGTGAAAGAATGAGTGAAAGGAATGCTAGAGTGAGTGAAAGAAAAGATGGAATAAGGTTGAAAAAAAAAAGTTTATAAATCGAGAAATTCAATTTGTTTTACTTTGAGCATCTTCCCACATAAGTAATCTTAGTCTAAGTATTCCAACTAGCAGAAAATCTATTAACCAAGTAATCCAAAAGCTAACCAATCAACGTTTCCTTGCAGTCCTTATACCACAAGTCGATGCCAACAGTAATCTTCGCAGCCATGTGCCTGATCTCCAGTACGTTGGTCTTAATGCTGCCAGAGACCAAAAATATGAGACTACCAGACACGATCGAGGAAGCGGAGGCGCTCTCCAAAATGAGGACCAAGAACTGAGGCTGTTAATTAAATTGTAAAGCTACTGAGTAGATATAATCATGGCCAAGTATAAAAATACAATTGACCCAATATTTTTGAAATTATGTGTACAGACAGCACATCAAGCTGCCTGAAACTGTCAAATTTTACCAATCAATTTTGAAACTAACGCTGCAGCGATAAAGTTGAAAATTTAAAGAAATTTTACAGATTGTAGTAGCTTGGTGTTCTGGCGACTGTACATTGAAATGCAGCTAGAGAAGAAGTGAAGGTATAGAGAGACGACACTTTGTCGACAAATTTGTACCGGTTTTTTTTTGTCAAATGCGACGGCCAAGTAAAGTCTGTCTTCTTTAACTTTTTCTTAGTAAAAGCCGTAGGTATATGATTGAAAATTTGATAATTCTTGGTTGATCCAGCATTTTATTTATAAGAGTATGTGTTGTTATACATTGTGTCGTCCTTATTTACAATGCACTTATATTACATAACTTGATCTTAAAAGACTTAGTACTTACATAATACTTAAACATTTATACATATTATCAAAGAATCAAATTTCGGATTATCGAAAAGCAATAGTGTCGAATTCGAATTTTAATTCTATAAATCTGTCGAAAAATATCCATAACTTAAATATTAAAGGAAAATATTGTCTTATATAAAACAAAAGTCCATTTCGAACTTCCTTAAGAACTACAAAATATCTTGTAGCTACGACAGTCTGTAAAGTTTACAATGGTTTCGAATTCTCATTTACGACTTTGCAGAAAACTTTCCAAGTTATTATCATTACTTACGTACAATTTACTATTGAGATCCTAAGAGCCTTGTTCACGAGACAATCGTTATTATAGCCAGCGCTGGGCGTTAGGACCTTAAACCCTGGGCAAAAATATTTTAGCGCCCACATACGAGTGTTAGTTTTTTGCTGGCGTGACACAGTATTGGGGGTACGAAGCAGGGGGGAAAGAAACCTCTAGACCTGACCTTACTCAAGACCTTAGCCCCCGTAAATTAGGCGCCCAGGGCCGCCGCTTTGCTGATTATAGCTCATTGAAATGATATTCATTCGAGCTGTCTATATTTAACCAAGGGCGCGCATATCATACATTTTTTCGAAGCCTTACCGAATCCCATACAAATGTAATAATAGAACGTATTACGTAATACATTTTTTTTTTAAATTCAATATAATCTTTGAAAGGGTTGATAGGCTTACACTGTTGTTAGATACTTGACACACCAGAGTATTTAATCAATAGATTTAACCATCATAGAGTTTCTGACGCACCTTAGAAGGCTCTCGAAGCATAACTATTTTGTACGAACACTCGTAGACAGGATCTTTCCAATTCGATTGCCTTGTCATCAACCATAAGAAGAAGAAGAAGACTGTATCTAACGGCCTATACTTCTTCATATGCCTTATGTACCTGACCTGCTGGTTTCTTTAAAAAAAATATCAAAGGCGGTATCTGCAGAGTTTAAAAATGTTGATGTCTGCAGTTGCAGAGTGTGTGGCAAATGTTCAGAAGTTTTCTGACGGCAAAATTCCCACAATAATTATTGCAGACTCTAAACACCATCAATGAGTCAGCACAAATATCAAAGATTCAGCATTCTGAGTTTTCAACAAGATAGGTAATTAGGTATATTGGAAATGGTCCTTAAGTTACCTTGGAACATTAGGCTAGAATCATTTCTCCTAATAACGCTAACAGCCAATATTATGTTTGAGAATATTTTAAATTATTTAGTCAGAAGCGACCAGGAGATTGCAAGTATGGCCAGTAAATACTTTTAATTTATTTTTTAAACATACCCCTCTAGGGTTTTTAACCTGTATTCTTATTAGAGATTGTACAGATGTATAATCCATCGTGGGAATCGAACCCGCAATACCAAGCGTAAAAGGCGAATTGCTTAACTGCTACGTCAATCGTGATATCAGATAATTGCCTGTACGCTAAATTCCGTCAAGGGGATGAAAAAAAATTTTATCTTCTACTTTTAAAAGACATTTTAGCCTTCGAGCAGAGGTTTAAAACATTTTCCATTTAATCTAGTTTTTTTTTGTAAAATACTTTTTTTTTTCACCTGCCATTTTTAGATACGACTTGCAAAATTAGATAAACTATATTGTAGGTTGTTTCCAAAGTGTAAAGTGCCTTAAGAACTCAGCAGATTCATCAACAATAAGCTGGTATTTTTTTACCTTAAAATAAAATTGCAAAACCTTATAATATAGACCACATCGACAGGGAAAAGATGACAATGTCATCATTTCTCTTTATTACATGTCATCATGACATGTCAAATGTAATAATTATTATATTATCTGATTGCTGAGTACTACTTGTGTATATGGGCACTAATATTATGGCCAGTAATTTTTTTTGTTTGTACATACAGAATTGTTATAATATTTCTATATTTAACTCGAATACATAACAAATCACTTAATTACTACTTAATTATAATTATTTATACTTATCTGATTTTATTATTATGTACTTACAAATATAATGAATACCCAACAATAAAAAAAAAAGAAATTGTATTTCAAGGGAATTAAAAAAGAAATATATACGAACAGGGCTTGAACTTGTGACACTTGCCGAACCGTGGCAAGGCTCTAACTAACTGAGCTATTGTATTTACTTATCTGTCTCTTTTTTAATTACCTGAAAATGAATTTTGCAGGGCTTAAACATGGTCGTATTATGATAAAAAAATAATTATTTAAAACTATGTTGATTTTATCAGCACATACGTGATGTAAAAAAAGTTATTAGGTACTTAAAATCAAATTGCTTTCGTATTTCTATTTCCAATATTTTTAGCTTAACTATTTTCTTTTTGTAGCGAGTCTCTGTAAACCATAATTAGTTTTCAGTCTAGAACAGGGGTTTCTAACCAATGATCATCGAAAACGTAATCAAGGTCCGCAAACCAAACGACAAATAAGGAACCCAAGGGAGGGGAGGTAAAGAGGGTGCAAAGAGGGCTTACATCACTTGAGTTTTTTTTAAACCATGTTCCCTGTTCAAAAAAGGTTGGGAAGATAGATTCTAGACCAGTGGGGATCTTATCGACGATAAATAAGGTTAAGATTTTTATCGACACCCTAATATTTTTTTAATACTAAGTCTACACAATTTGTGCTGAAAATATCAACAATTCTAATTCTATTTATTTAATTATTAATATAACAGTATTTTCGTATTAAGTGACCACATTTTATATAGTCGTTTTAAGAATAGTGTGGGACCAATAAATAGAGAATTGTCCATAAACTACGTCAAAAGCGGACTTAATATTTTTTAAATTGACATTCGAATGAAATGTTTCGAAAAGTGAAATAACCATACGACAGCTAACTTTGCGTGCATTTGTAATTAAAATTAGTAATAAAAAAACCTCCACATTTCAGTATTCGTAAACATTTATGACATTACGTAGTTCAGTTTACATTTTGTTATACGTTTCCCTCAGTGTTATCGCATTAAAAAAACGATTATCATGAATTAGGTAATAATATCACAACTTAGATAAGAATTGTGATTAAAAAAAGGTTTTTGATGCAATACACGTGCACATTTTTACATTTACATGCATAAACGCAATGATTGAATGACTGATGCTTTGTTGATTTGTAATTTAAATAATTAATATTATTTCTATGTATTACATTGTGCTTACCTACCCATTATTGATGACATTTCAACAACATTAATTATATAAATTATAATTGTTTCAAGTATAAATATTTTATTAAGCATATTTTATATAAAACAAATTACCTAGGTACTGTAATTACTTTTAACAATTATTTGTGATAAATTGATTTTCCTGTCATGATAGGTTTGTGATTACCAACGTTTTAATTATAGTCAATCAATTTAATATTGATGCAGTAATGGTATTTACTTGATATAGGTATATATTTATCGGGAATTAAGTGTTAATTATGTAGATGAGTTTACTGTGAATTTATTGTAGGTACGTGGCATATGACATATGTTACATACCTCTGACGCTAATTTAATTCACTTCAATGTCATTAACGTTCCGTTCGAAGATTGTTTTGTCATTCTGTCTAATTTTTATTGCTGTGCAAATCTGAAAACTAATCAAGAATATGAATATTGAATGTCTGCGGTTTGTGGTAAAATACTGATATGTAGCAAATATCAAACGGACTTTTATTGTAGAAAAATGACGCAAGTAATACAAGGATAATGAATCTTTTACTTAATATGACAAAATATTGTCAAGTCAGCTGGAAGAGTTTATAAGACCAAATCGATACCAGCAATTAACTCTATGCTAAGTCTATTTTTGTTTAAAAATTGTTGTTTTTTATTAATCTTTTTTATGGTCACAAAATTTCTTTATTGTTTTCGAAAATATATAGAATGTTTGAATTAAGTACACAATACGCTAACTTAATATACTTTGGCAATTTCACGATATATAACCCACTAACTAGGTATCAAAATTTCATTTAGAAAGCTCTAGTATTTTAAAAGTTATCACATTTTTTTCTCTACTGTAAAGTTGACTTTTTCAAGTTGGCGTATTGTTAATTGCTGGTATTAAAATAAAACATTATTATTAGATATTCATTAAAATTATACCTAGTAAACAGCAATCACCAACTATTGGCTGTATTTTGACAAATGGTATTGCCATTTAAAAAGGTAAAGGAAAACAACTAAATAATAGCTTTTTAAAAAAAAAAACATTTTTATTTTGTATGACGTAGTTTATGGACACACCGTAATATAATTTAGTAATACCTATTACTACAGCACCCAGCATTTTTAGTTTATTACTAAAATACATTTTGGTATTTTATTAATTTACAATTTATTATAATTATTGTAATATTATTATTACCTATTTAATTATCTGTAGCGCACAGTGATTTGTGCTTTTATGATACATAATTATTTATTACTTAATTTGTATTTGGTACAAATACATTTGTTAAATACACGATTTGTATAATAAACTTTTTTAAATACTTTAGTTTTTTAATTATTTCTCTTGTCTGAAGGCCTCCAGCAACCTTAAATAATTTTTAACCAACTTCAAAATAGGAAAAGATTCTTAATTCGATTTTTTTAACGTTTGTACACCGATTTCTCTGTGATTAATAATAGCTTGCTAAATCTTTGTAATGTCATTCTTCATAACTTGGTTGTTTGCAATTTTTAATAACTATATTCATTGATTTTATATCTTCAATGTGCGAGCGAGATAGCGGATTTGAGAGTATCCGCGCCTTAAATTCTCAACAAGCAAATCACCCTAGAAAATTAAAATTCCACAATTTCAAAACAGTGCGAGTTAGTCTCTAGTTAGTTGAATATTCGGATTATGTTATTTTACACTAGTACATATAAGGTCTTATATTACTAACGCAAATAAGTTATTATACCTACATTTGTAGGTCGCTAAGTTAATAACTATATACATAAAGCAAAGACGGGTTATATACAACATTTATAACTCGAGAACTGCAGAACCAATCTTCATGGTTTTTTGATTTGTTGGATTTGCCTCCACATCGAATAGCAGAATAAATATTAAAAATAATGGAATTATACGCCTAAGGGTAATGGTAGGGTAGGGTAACATAGAATAGTAGAGTTAGGATATTCACAAGTACAAAGTAGCGTCGGGCAACTAATAGTCCAATAAAGTACCTACACAAAAAAATTAAAACATGTTTTAAAGCTACAACTCACACTCAACCCAACAATTTTGTCGTTTAAGAAACTATAGTCATAGAATATTCGCGGCAGATCACTGCGACGTTTAAGTAATTTGCTTTCAACCTCAGAAATATTTTGCATTATTAAAATAAAACCTTATATCGTACCTGGATATAATACGCTAAAGTCAAAGTTGAAACTATTTCAGACTTGCTCAATGCAGGTAATTTAGCTACAATAATTTAGATGAAAATCGCTCGATCGGCAAATTTCAGCTTTGATTAAATCAACCGATGGAAACTCTAGTTTGGCTAATTTTACTGGAATTTGTTGCCCAATGGAGGTATTAAATAAATAATAATAATGTTCTTCTGACCGATTTCGGTAAGATAGATTGGACAGCGGCCAATCCCAACGGAGAATAGCCAACTACTAATTAAGTCAACAACTACTATTTTTTTTTTCACGCAAGAGATAGTTTTATAATATCTATTAGTGCACTCTCTATTCCCTCAATATCATAGTCCGATGGGACGGCAATCGGACACGACCGGAGAGAGATCAGGCGCCCCAACGGCTTTACGTGCTTTCTGAATCACGAAGTGATAATTAATTTATAATACGCATATAACTTACAAAAAGTCAGAGGTCATTGGGTTCGAACCTGAGTCCTCTGACTTGCCAGTCAACGGTCATACTACTAGGCTATCACGACCCATAAAAGAATGAAAAAAATTTGATACACGTAGGAAGAGGAGGAAGGTACACAAACTTGACAAATTATATACTTAAACCTTCCCCAAGAACCACATTATCCATTGACGAAAACAGCATGAAAATCGGTTCCGTAGTTTTTGAGTTTATCGCGAACAGACAAACTTCGCGGCGGAGGACTTTGTTTTATAATATGTACTGATTTTTGACTAGTAGCTCCTACTCTTTCAATTCCGTCCGAAATTATTATAACTTAAAACATATTTCAACAACATCGAACACCTAACCCGTCAAAGCTGAGTGATACATCAACCACCATTAACCTGTAACCGCAACCACAATTTTGCAAAGGTAATTAATCATTAAACACCATCAACGTCATCGCTTAGCAACTCCTGTGAATACTTAAACAATTACTTAAGCTTGTTTAAATATTTAAAGTAAGTTCGAGCGAGCTTTGCGGGGAGTTTAATGAGGCAGGTATCTATGCAGTCAAACTATTACTATGCTAATGATACTTAAATAAAGGTATTGTTTTTATAATGCCTTTGAGGGTATAAGAAAATAACAGATGCGTCGTTGAAAAGGTCAGCTCTGCCTTAATTAAGGAGCGTTTTATTTCTTTATTAATTACATTTACGAGACGTAATGGCCTAGTTATAACTGTTACAAGTCAGAGGTCTCAGGTTCAAACCCAAGGCGCGCATTTCTGACTTTTCGTAAGTTATGTGCGTATTAAAAATTAATAATAAATAATTAATAATAATTAATAAGTGATAATTCATATCACTTACTCCGTGCCTCGGAAAGCACGTAAAGCCTTGGCCCTGCGCCTGATCTACGTGCGGAGAGAGACTAGACCAGAGACCAGAAAGATCAGACTATGAGAGTGAGGGAATAGAGAGTGCACCTGTGTTAGCGTACACACTTGTGCACTATAATATCTCCTGCGTAGTTGACTAATTTCCGTTGAGATTTCGTTTTTGCGCCCGATCATGCCGTATTCCATAATCGAAATTTGGTTTGGAAGCGAAGGATATTATTTTCTCTCAAGCAGTCTCTCTAAGTATAAAATGTGTACGATTTTCATCCTTATAGAAATTCATTAGGTACCTCAAAGGCTTCTGAAACAAAAAAATTATGTTAAAGTTCATACTGATGTATAAACTACCACACAACCAAACCATCTTACCTTTTAATATATTTTTTTCTAAAAAAAAACGTCTGCATTGTGATCTGCATATCTCAAAATGTTCTGAGAAAAACCTCAAAAGCACAGACCTGTACGCCACAAAGCATTTTTAATTTCACAGAAATAGGCTTCTCAGCGTAATTTTTCTTTTGTTTCTCATTAAAAGCTAGACACACGACCACAAACTGTATTTTTTGGGGTGTGAAAACGGCCTACAGCAAAATAGCACTCCACATTACAACACAACTTGAAAGAATAACCTAGATCTTTGAAACTATGGATATGGCAATTTAAAATAACATAACATAAAAATAACAATAATAGCGTTGCGGCTTCTGCGCTTGATGTCTTGGAGTCAATTTCAACTGGACAAGTATTTTTTGCTTCGGTCTGAGTGATCGTGTCTCGTGAAAATATATTGGAACTGCACCCACGATATAGCAAAAAAATCGAGTTCGAATTTAAAAAAAGTTAAGTACCTACCGGTGATTAATGCTCAATCCTTCTCTGAATGAGAAAAGGCCTTTGCCCTATATTGGGACAGTTACAGGCTGATTTATTTAAGTACCTACCTATTAAAAAAAATCGACAAAGACATCAAAGCCGCTGTCATCAGTTAGTCATGTCTTTGCTTCCGCTAGTTGCTGTTGTAGCAGCTCAATTATATTAAACAAGGAACTCATAAAAGGCCCGATCAGGCGGGAAATTAAATTGATAAATCAAAATATGAACAGTAATTCTTTTTCAATACATAGTCCTACAGTGGAATTATTTCCTGTATCGTGGCCATTCGTGGGTGCAATCACAGAAATTTTACAATGCACGAACGGGTAGATCGTAACAAATTTAAACAATTTTTTTTATATTTGTGGGAATCGAACCCGCGACACAAAGGAAATGGCTGCACTACACCTACGCCCAGTTAGAAAACCAAGAGCGAATCAACAATAATCGACAATCCATGATTATACTTCGGTCTTCCAATATTAGCCAAGATTCCAAGGCTCGTTGCAAGTATTCCACTCCAACACGGAGGTATTTTAAAAAGAAGATATTTTACCTAAAAAATACCCTACCTCATCTTACAATACTCTTCTCCTCGCGTTAAAGCTTCAAGGCTCGTATCACGCTGCAACAAAGGCTGTGTCCCGTCCGCTTTTGTGTACAACACTCGGGTCATGGCACCCCCCAAAATATTGCACTTCTCTAAATCGTCTCGCAAGTGATGTTACGTAAGTCGATAAAAAATCGATAAAATTATAAAGAAAATAAAAATTAAGATACTTATATTACAAAGTTTGTAGTGATTTGTACAGGCTCATAGCCTATAACTACTACAAAACTACCGGGCTTTTACTCTGAAATTGTGTTGAGACAGGAATATTGATTTGGATATGAACTTTTTGACTGACCTCACCTTTCGCGCACATTACTTGAACAAGTAGACGCTTCATTCGAATTAGTATTTGTTGGGTATACAACCTCTTTTCTCTTCTTCATTTCATTATGTTCTTATAGGACATCTGTCATGTGACTCGTTGAAAAATAAATGATACGCCATTACATGAATATTATTTAATGAAACAATAAATACACAACAGTATTTATTTCACGCAAGAACGACTAATCTAAATATATTACTTGCTCCTTACCTTAGAGAGAAAGCTCTAGCTGTTATAAAAATCTCAATCAAATCAAATCGTAAGCTCGGTCCTAGCTGTTATGAAAATCTTTAACGGTCGTCGATAGAGAACTAATACTTAAGAATCGTATCCAAAGCAGATAGGTATCTACTCTAGATTCTAAGTTCTGGATTAGAAGCTAACGCTATCAAAGTTGGGGAACAATTAGCCCATATTTCATGCTTAGTTTAAGCGAGACTAATGTTTCCTTTTTATTAGCAACAAACATGAATTTGAATAACAAAAGGTTACATTAAAATACCTATTGAATAACTTTACTCTGATTTCTTACAAAAAGAAAATATAAGTTCCAGTTCTCTAGACATTTGTTATGGACAATAAAATTTGATCTAATTAATGCTGGTAAACGATTATGTACCTATTGTTGTTGGGTAGTAAAATTATAATCTTTTGACACATGTCATTTTAGTTGTTGTGCAGAATAGTAACAAACTCTTTGTGATAGCAACGTTTTCATGGTTCATTAAAACGTTATTAAGCTCTATAGGCTTTAGGAATGATGGGCTTATAACCACAGTTCTAAGCCGATAGTGTTTCATCTATCTCCTATTTTTTCTCTCGCTGTCTCTGCCTCGACGGCCTCGTTGGTCTAGTGGTAGCAAGCGCGACTGCTGAGCACGAGGTCCTGGGCAATGGCAATAGGCTCGCCCTTATTACATGGGACTTATAACATAGCCGGCGAAACGTGGCTGTACTGCACTCCTCTGCCTACCCCCTCTGAGGAATACTGGCGTGAATCTATAAAATAAAAAATCTGTCTTTCGTTAAGAAAAAGAGATAAGACTAGAAAAAACACCATCGCAGTACCCAAAATTGTAATAGTTATTTTAAATAATACAATACGATGCCTCACGGCCAAAAGGGGATAAGCGACATTTTTTCCAAAATTGACTTATATACATGGTTGGAATCGCCTTTTTTTTCTGCGTCTTTTGGTCTAAGTTTCATGATTCTAAGACAAACTTTTTGTCGCTTAGGCGGTAATAAAAAAAGGGCATTAAGAGTAATTTTTTCGTCCTAAACGACTAATTTTTTGTTGTTTTTTTCAATTATGGTATTTAGATGAATATGTTATTTTAAAATTTGAAGTTATACTTTTTTGGCTAGAAATATCTCTTGAAAAAATATATGTTAGTCAAATTTTGCTTGTATCTTTCATGACTAAACTTTCGGTTAGGATATTATGGCAGATTTTTTTTAATAAATTATTGTCATTTACATGATTTAGGCCACATTTCCAGGACTCACTTTTGGTGTTTACTACTTTTTTCCCTTGTCACTGTAATCAAATATCGTTGGCGCTTATCCTTTTTTTCCCTCCCGTAAAATGTAAGGAGTATGGTGGTTAGATAAGATGGTAAAACGAATATGAAAGGTTACACGAAATAAAATGTAAACGTTTGGCAGTTAGATTATACAACAAACTTAAAACACGTCAGTTATCTCTTTCATTTGTTTGACACAAATTGGGTTTTATGCGGTACAAGCGCCACGCATACTCGTGAGTCATTTTGGCTTGCAGTTATGTTTACATAATCTTAAGTTTGTTGTTTTTAAAAATATTAAAGATTAGTTCCATATATGACTTTCCTACTTAAGGAACGTAAGTAGGAAAGTCGTGTATCGAACTAATCTTATCTAAGTTTAACTTAATAATTTATAGAAAATTTTTTTTTTGGTAAAATCATATTTTTAAATTATAGCTATTCTTGTCTCCAAATGAAGGTTGTAGCAATTCTTGAGCAATCATGTAGTATATTACGTTATTTATAGGCCTTAATGGCATTACTGCTTTCTCCAATTATTTGTAAGGGCTGTTATCTTTTCATATTATTTTATTCATTACATTTTTCCTATACATCTGTCATATACCACTCACCCGGTTATATCTTAGTAGACCTACATGATAAATAAAATATTCGCTTTAGGACTTTTATGCTGAAATTAAATAAAATAAAAGATTCTGATAAATCATTAGGGTTGGAAGTGAATCAGTGAGTTTTTTCCATTTAGGACGTTCTTCCCGTTAGTAAATTTAAGAACGTTTTGGGATAACCGACAGTAAATTGGTGAAGAAGAATGATTTTTATTAAATTGATACTACCATTTCATAGAGATATATTTAAATACTATATAGTTTAATTTTGAAGGTTTGAAAATGAATAGAAAGTTTTTTATGATTTTTTTTCGTTTATTTTTTACTTTAAACCATTCTCCTGTAAAGTTTCTAAAATGGCGGTTATCCCGTTTTGGCCGTGAAGCATCGAATAGGTTATTTACAATTGAAATTACTCAGCTGTGGCTGACGTACAGTCACCAATTTAATGTCGATAAATACTTAAGCATTAACATATCGATAAAACAACAGCCCATCACTACAAGTTGACACCAGCATAAAGGCTCTTTGTGTGATTGAAGCGGAGACCGGAGCCTATCTGATATCACCTCACTATACTGATCAAGATAACAGGTACGGTTGATATTACAATACGGCTTTTACTTAAGAAGCTGGCTTACTTAGAATCAGTTATCGCGAATCGAGATTTTAGTATAGGAAAGCAGACTCAAGACAAAACTCAAATGTTAACTCTTAGACTTTCAAGACTTAAATTGTCTTGAGTCCGTTTCCAAGTGATTTTAGTACAGGATAAGACTTGCTTCTAAAAGGTACCATAAAAACTTATTTTATTGTATTAAACAATATACAAAAACATTGACTACAAATACGACAAACGGACCATTTCGGACGACGCGACGCCGCCGTCGCGCGTCGGTCGTAGGCAGAATATTGGGTTCGTGTGTACCATCCTCGAGTGCATCGTCATCTTCCGTCAGGTGAGATCCAGTCAAATGCGCTCAAGTTTTTAATAAAAAAAAGAATTGAGTTTTTCTAATTAGGTGTTATAAGGTTAACGTAACTCTTTTTTTTATATAGTTTTTTTTTATTTGGTAAACTTGAAAGATTGTAACACCACACTAAAGTTCCTAATGGAAAATTTTGGGGTTTAAATTTTTTTATTTTTTTATTGTAACACCCACTGAAGTCTTCAATGGAAAATTCAGTATAGCATATAATATATACTCGTACTAGCTGTCCCGCGCGACGTTGTACGCGTTATTATTATACTTCTACGCTTTTTCTACCCTACGCTACTCTACCCTACCCTACCCCTACCATACCCAACCCCTACTCTACCCTACCCCTACCATTCCCAACCTCTACTCTACCCTATCCTACTCTACATCTATCCTACTCTACATCTATCCTACCCTACCCTACACTATCCTACGCTACTCTACCCTACCCCTATCCTATCCTACCCAACTTCTACTCTACCCTACCCTACTCTACCTCTATCCTACTGCTCTATTCTTACCCTACCCTACTCTACCTTTACCCTACCCTACCCTACCCATACCCTACCATACCCAAGGGGTATAATTCCATTTTATTTTTCTTCGATTCATAGGCGGAGACTAATCCAATAAATCAAAAACCATGGAAATCGGTCCAGCAGTTCTCGAGTAGGTAACTCATTTTCATGACTTCAACTTTAAAAATGGCTGAATTTCATTCAAACTTTTATCTTCTATATTTTCTCCCCATAGTCATTGAATATCGAGATATACGTGCATTAGTTATGCCACTTTGATGTCTCTTACTAATACCTACCGAATGCTCTACACAAACTTTCACCCCCCCCCCCCTTCCCCCCCCCCCCTAATAAGTAGAGTTATCAAAAAACTAAAACACGTCTTATTCGTTAACCGAAAAGCTAATTATCAAGTTTAATGACGGATTTTCATAATTACAAGCTTTAGTCCCCTTTCATATCTCCTTAGGGGAAAAAAATCCAAATTTTTTGATATACGCCTTTCTTATTTTTGGCGCATAAGCTTAATACTCATTTTGACATCTGTAACTTAAAAAATAACGAATCTTCCATACAAACTTTCACCCCCTTTTTTATCCACTCAAGGATAGATTTAAAAAAAAAAACAATGCTCGTCCTTTAATTTATCAACCGAAAAGCTGAATACCAAGTTTCGTACATTTAACGTTAAGAATGACGAATTTACATACAAACTGTTACCCACATTTTTACCTACTTAGGGGGGGAATTTCAGAAAATCCTTCCTTAGTGCACCCCTACGGTATTTAAAGAATATTGTCTCAAAATTTCAAGTCCCTAGGTCCACCGGTTTAGGCTGTGCGTTGTCTGTCAGTCAGTCACGTTACCATTTTATAAGTATAGATATATATTACAATCTGAGAACTTCCTAATGGAAAAACACAATAACACTTTACCCGACCCGGGGATTGAACCCAGGACCTCGTGCTCAGTAGTTGCGCTTGCTACCACCAACGAGGCAATCAAAAACTTAGTTCAAGAAAATTGACCTAAATGATCAATTTTCATAACTTCAATTCAAGCAGTTACCGATACGAATAGTTTCTAATGCAGCCATCTGTAAATTCTCTGTGTTCATTACCAAACTTCGAACATAGTATAATAAACAAACAGTATGGAAACTACGTACAGTCGGCAAAGGAGTTAGGTTGGCAGGGCCACTAGTTTGGGATGAAGTTTATAGAAGTTTGCATGTGGTTGTGTAAAATTGTTTAGTTTTGTATAGGTTTCAGTCATACCTTTCTATAAAATAAAATAAAATGAAATGAAATTAATAACTTCTTGAAAAAATTACAACTTTAGCTAGCGTTCCTACCAACCTAAGTCCTTTGCCGACTGTACAAACACTCGAAACGGCACACTCACACAAACATGCGTAATATTGCGTAATGACAAGACTCCTTAACGAAGGTCGCGGTACTCGCAGCATCATCGCAGTATCAACGACGCGTCATTGCGCATGATTGTGTGAGTGTGCCGTTTTCGAGCGTTTGTACTATAGGACGCTCAAGACCTCTGAGCGCCTACTTTTAAATAAAAAACACTTTTGACTAAAAATAAATAAATTATATTTTGGTATTAACACATTTTATACATATCTTTTATAACGTTATTTTGGTTATAAATATTTAATAAGAAATTTGAAAAAAAAAAAAAAAAAAACAACTGATACGGATGGGATTCGAACCCACGATCTTCGGCGTTTTTTCAAATTTCTTATTAAATATTTATATTTAATAAGCTAACATGTGCTAAAACATGTAAAAATTTCACAAAAAAAATGTTATTTTGGTTGTCAGACCATCTTGTTCTCTCTTATTTTATATTCATCTTAATTTAAAGTATTGAATATGTGATAGTTAATTAAGTAGGTGTTTAAGATCAAAACAAAAATTGTAGATAATTTATCCTTACATCTAAAAAGAAAGACAAATGTTAGTATTATTGATTTATTTTGATTAAATATGTAGGTACCTAGTGGCAACAAAAACATACAGCTGTATACCAAATATTTGAATAAAAATGTGCCATTTTTGTAATATTTTAAAGAAGAGTTTTAAATGTTGATTATTAAAGAGGCTGTCACCTCATAGTGGCCAGTTTACGAAAAGTAAACCCACCAAATAGGTCGCTCACCACAGTACATAGTTTCCATACTGTATGTTTATTATACTATGTTCCGAAGTAGGTTACAACTATAGTAAGGCACACAAGTATAACTATATAGTTAATAAGCTGTACTTGAGCTGCAATATACCGTACAAAGTTTCTTGCAAGAAGCAAAGTACTATCTGATGATATTGTATATAGATTTACTTGATACGAGTTTTATAAGGACGGACTTGTATTACTTTGTAGCGATTTTCAGTCTGAATATAATTATTATGAACAGATTATAGGAGGAAAGTTGAGCTGGGATTAAAGCGGTGATTTTGACCTCCAACACAAAAAGAGGGGTGTAATTAGTTTGACGTGACTCCTAAACGAATGGACCGATTTTGTTTTTTTTTTATTTGAAAGGTAATTTGATTGAAAGTGTTCTTAGCTGAACAAAATGAGGTCTATCATCATATATCATTCATTATTAACTAAACACTAAAACTAAAAAAAAAATATTAAAAAGAAAAGCTTAGGCGCAAATACCCACCAGTGGGCATCGTCCTCATTTTGGTCCCGAGTATCTTCGACCAGACACCCGATGGAGTATTTTTTTTTTAATTTTTAAAGTTCAATATAAAATAAATTCCCAGCACTAGGCATTCCCATTGCCTACAAGAAGTAAATGTGTTTTAAATTGTTCGTCCCACGCATTATTGTTTCTATTTCAGCATTAACGGATTTGTCATTAATGATTTCCGTTAAATAACACCTGTTTATAATTGTCTTTGTGTCTTTGTCTATGATTTCAATGTTTGTTGTTATAGGTACAAGGTTATTTGTAAAACACCAAAAAAATCAGCTGTTCCATACATTTTGTTGAGTCATGTAATATAAATGTATAGAACAGCTGTTTTTTTTGCGATTTCAGGGTTGGTCTCATAGTAAAAGTTGTTCATAATGATGAGTTTAATGACCCCTTATAAGGATGCTGGTGTTTTACAAATAACCCATAATTTATGATATATTTATGATATGAATATTTATTTTGACTTGATTTAGTTTTTTTCGTTTTTTGTCTTAAGGTTCATTAACAGTATACAGGAAGAAGCAGCGATAGCCTAGTGGAATGACCGTTGGGCTGCTAAGTCAGAGGTCTCAGGTTCGAACAAGGCACCTCTGACTTTTCAGAAATTATGTGCTTGAAAAGCCTATATCAGTTCACTGCTGGACAAAGGCCTCTTCTCTTACGTATCACTTATTTTGTGCGCTCATTAGAAGTTGTTT